>OU862917.1:30485386-31797744 GCA_917880885.1 Limnephilus marmoratus | reverse complement strand
TTTGTCGTGGATGTTATTCAAAGTAAAGTAAATTTCGTCTTCGGATGAAATAAGAACTGATAATCAATTTTATTGTCGCGTCTTTAATCTAGAAGACGAGAAGTCTTAAAATATAATTCGGCGACATCAGTCTTAAAATATCAAAATCGGTTCACATCACACTTATACGGATTATTTATTCAGTGAAGATAGTCCCCTTTGTATATATTAAGATAAAAAAAAAGATAACCGATAAGATCTAAATCCATGAACGTACCTAATACAGAGTATAAGATATCTAAACCAAAACTATTTACCATCATAAAGCCAGCATCAAAGACAAATAACTTCCCAGGTCAATTTCATAAAGCGTCACCTCGGGCGAGGGGAGGGACCGAAGAGGATATGAAAAAATGTTGACCCCAAATGTAAATCGTCAAACAGTTTACAGCCTCCTTTATCGTCCTTTGTTCGGGAAATGGCAATTTTCAATCCACCCTATTGCAAGAAAACATAAAGGAACCTTGGACTGAAAAAGCGTAGAGGAGAAAAGACGGAAATAAGAGTTTGTACCTCAAACAACCATAATCTTTTTAGGTGAATACCGCAGGAGAATCCCAACTGCCCGGAGCCAGTGGGACTATGGCATCTTCAAGTAGGGTATGTTGTGATGTAAATGAGTAGGGAACGGTGGAAGATGAGGAAGAGACACTCAGATCTGGTTATCAATGGAGGTCTTTCTTCACGGGATATACCTGTTGAGAGTATCTTCCACACTGGGACTATGAGGAAGAGATATTCAGATCTAGTCATTAATAGTGGTCTTTCATCAGGGGATAGCCCACTGAGAGAATCTACAATTTGGATTATGAGGAAGATATATTCAGATCTTGTCATTAATGGTGCTATTTCATCAGGGGTTAACTATTGAGAGTATATACCAACTTAGGACTATGAGGAAGAGATACTCATATCTGGTCATTAATAGTGGTTTTTCATCAGTAAAAAATCTACTGATAGTATCTACCAACTGTGAGGAAAAGATATTCAGATCGGTCATCAATGATGATCTTACATCAGGGATTATACCTCATCTGAGTGTATTTTCTATACTAGGATTAAAAGGAAGAGATACCTCTTCATATCTGGTCAACGATGGTTGTTTTTCATCAGGGGACATACCAACTGAGAGTATGTTCCGTATTGGGACTATGAGAAAAGGATATTCAGACCTGGTCATCAATGAATCAGGGGATATACCTACTGAGAGGATTTTTCACAATGGAACAATCAGGAAGAGATTTTCAAATCTGGTATTAAGTGGTGATCTTTCATGAGGTGCTATAGGCTATAGGTATTTTCATATATAATCGGTAAGTTGGTTGACTTTCCTATCACCGCTCATCAGTGGCGGTCCGTGGGTTTTCAGTGAGCTAGAGTGCTAAAATTGAAAAATACGACATTACTGATGTAATTGTAGCTGAAAATGATTTTTTTTTTCAAAATTTCAACTTTTTGTGTGAAGATTTTTCAGTATGTGGATGCGGCGCATCCCTTGACTGAAAGAATCCTGAAGATCTTCATAAAAAAAGTTTAAATTTAAAAATAAATTAAATTAATTTTCAGCTACAACAACGTCAATAACATCATATTTTCCAATCTAAGCTCTCTAGCTCACTGAAAACTCACGGATTGCCATTGCCGCTCTTGTAACATATTCCACTTATTATGATGAGAGTAGTAGGAATTCATTATTGTTAAGTTATTCTTTTAACCAACGACCTCTATCTGCAAAGCTAAGGATTCTAACCGCTCCACCACAGGAGATTCAAAGTTATTTGAACCAAAGATATTTGAACCAAAGATATTTGAACCAAAGATATTTGAACCAAAGATATTTGAACCAAAGATGAAGACTTTTATCTGTTAGCCAAAGTGACAGGTCGCATATAAAATATATGGCAAACTGTCAACGAAATTATCAATAAAAAACCGAAAAAATCTAATATAAATAAAACCACAGATATTAATATCAAGTTTTTCTATGAAGATTTTTCAGAATGTGGATGCGGCGCATCCCTTGACTGAAAGAATCCTGAAAATCTTCATAAAAAAAGTTTAAATTTAAAAATAAATTAAATTAATTTTCAGCTACAACAACGTCAATAACAGGAGATTCAAAGTTACCAAGATATCTGATCCAAAGATGAAGACTTTTATCTGTTAGCCAAAGTGACACGTCGCATATAATTCTTTCGTCTGACAAAGGATCAAGGGTAAGTCCCTTTCTTTTTTCACGGACCAACGAAAAATAATCTGAACCATTACGCGATTCCAAAGCAATAAACAGGACGACAACAAAATTATATGGACTCTACATGGGCCGTTTGTAAAGCCATAAAGTAACCCGACCTAAAATTTCATTTTCACTTCCCGCATGACCAGAACACCCAACTATTTATTGAATTAATTTTTAAGAAAAAGTTGGATCTTTTTTGTGCCAAAAGATTTTGACTTATAAAACCTTGTAGCCATCGATCGCGTCGGTCACACAAATTTGATTCTATACTTTATAAAATTGTTCGTACAATATTAGATATTATATTACAATATTATATTACAATATTTTACATCTTTGGTTGATTGACCAAGTACAGTTAGTTGTTTGTCAGAAGGTTCCTTACCATTGTAACATTCTAACGCAGTATTAAATTTTTAACCACGTTTTTAACCACTGTGCCACACGGCTACAAGATTGACGTCACAGCGCCTTTAGGATCGTCCGACCACTGCCTGGTGACGACGTCAATCCCCGTAACCTTCAGACCGCCAAACGAGCGGCTGAAGAGAAAAGTGTGGCACTATAGATCAGCAGATTGGTTTGGTCTGCGGGCACATTTTAATGCTTTCCCGTGGTCAGCTGTCTGTTTTCGGACCTCGGATCCCTCAAGATGTGCCCAGGAAATTGGTGAAGTCATCACATCCGCGATGGATGGCTTCATCCAATCCACTGTTAAAGAAACTGGTGTGGGCTCAAAGCCGTGGTTCAGTCGACAATGCTCTGAAGCAGTGCGACGAAAAAACGCGGCTTACCGAGCCTACAACACATCTCGAACGTCCGAAAACAGAACAGAATATAACAAAATGGCAAAGGAAAGCAAGAGGATCATTAATAGGTCTAAATTCGAGCACGACCTGCAGATCAGTAGAAAGCTGGCTGCCTGCCCGCACGGCAGCAGAGCGTTCTGGTCGCTTGCGGGCTCAATAGGTCGCAATTTCTGCAAATCCAGTCTGCCACCTCTTACCAGACCTGACGGCTCTCTAGCAAATACCGCCGCCGAAAAGGCTAACTTATTAGGCAAAATGTTCGCGGAAAACTCGACCCTCGATGATCAAGGTGCTACCCCGCCGTCGGTTCCTCACTGCGGTTTTCATATGAAAAAGCTGAGGATCCGGCATCGGGATGTACTCCAAGTCTTACGAGGGCTTGATATTAATAAAGCTAGTGGGCCTGACGGAATACCTGCCCTGGTATTGCAGAGGTGCGCTGCAGAAATAGCTCCAATTTTGACGAAGCTTTTCAAAATGTCCCTGAAGTCTGGTTCTGTGCCCTCTGGTTGGAAAAAAGCGATCATTCACCCTATTCCAAAGAAGGGTGACCGCTCCAACCCAGCCAACTACCGCCCCATAGCGATCACATCAGTTCTGTCTAAGGTAATGGAACGTGTGATCAACGACAAACTGCTCACATACCTCGAGAAGAACAAAATTATTAACGACCGTCAATACGGATTCCGGCGGAACCGCTCGTGCGGTGATCTTCTCGCGTATGTGACGCATGTTTGGGGGCGGTGCCTGGAACGTTTTGGTGAGACCCAAACGGTTGCACTGGATATTTCCAAGGCCTTTGACCGGGTTTGGCACCGAGGGCTTGTCAACAAACTGCTTTCTTACGGACTTCCCGCATCCTTGTGTAAGTGGATTGCCGACTTTTTGAGGGAGAGGTCGATTCAGGTGGTTGCTGACGGTTTCACCTCTTCTTCGCATTCGATAAATGCTGGCGTCCCACAGGGAT
Organism: Limnephilus marmoratus; assembly: GCA_917880885.1. Taxonomy (NCBI): domain Eukaryota; kingdom Metazoa; phylum Arthropoda; class Insecta; order Trichoptera; family Limnephilidae; genus Limnephilus; species Limnephilus marmoratus. The sequence goes on along the minus strand of OU862917.1, from coordinate 31,793,690 downwards.
CGGTTCTGTCACCGACTTTGTTTCTGTTGCACATCAATGACCTCTTGTCATGTGCACCGATTCATTGTTACGCGGATGACAGTACAGTCCATGATAGCTTTTTGTTTGACAAGCCCCCAAAGGGCACACAAACTCCAATAGCTCGGAGGGCTTTGAAGCAAAGAATGGACGGTTACCTCGAGAGTATTTTCTCTTGGGGTAAGAATAACCTCGTCGAATTTAATGTTTCAAAGACCCAATCATGTTTGATAACGTCTAAAAGGGATCGAAATGAAAATCTAGTCTCCTTCAACGGAAGCAACCTTCCGAACAGGACCTCCATTGATATGCTTGGTGTAACTCTAAGTGACCAGCTCAGGTACGGGGGCTCCATCGAAACCAGAGTTAAGTTAGCCTCTCAGAAACTGGGCGTACTGTACAGGGCCCGCAGATACTTTAATAGTACCCAACTGCTAACCCTGTACAAATCGCAAGTGCGCCCCACGGTTGAATTTGGCAGCCACCTCTGGTCTGGAGCTCCAAAATACCTAAAAAAAACCCTTGACTCTGTGCAGAAACGGGCGGTCCGTTTGATAGATTCTCGCATCCTAACAGACGGACTGCAATCTTTAGAGCATAGGCGTCAGGTGGGAATGCTGTCCTTGTTCTACCGGTATTACAATGGAAGATGCTCCGAGGAACTAGCATCATTGATCCCCTCGGCTCCGGTGCATAGTCGGGAAACACGCCAAACACGCGCTCAACATTTGTACACGGTTGACATTACTCACATGAGAACGGGTCGTTTCTATGACTCGTTCTTGAGTTCAACGGCTCGGCTGTGGAACGATTTGCCGGCCTCTGTGTTTCCTCCCTCCTACAACATGGGTCTCTTCAAGACCCATGTTCACTCCTTCCTTTCCTCAAAGAGACCCTCCACACAGCATCTACAAAGATGACATAGGCCCTGAGGGAAATTATTTTCCTCAGGGCCTCCTGTGTGGTGTTAATGTAAAAAAAAAAAAAAAAAAAAAAAAAAAGAATGAACCACTGCGTAATGCTAAATTGCTAAATTAATACCACGGTAATTGAAAATCTATCAACCTATAAAAATAATGTTATTGTAAATGTATGCAATTCCAAACAGTCATTGATATGTAATTATTTCACTCTGTATTTTTTTTTACTACTGATGTGTTGGTTAAATTTATATTTTAAAATATTTCCTTGGTTTTATCATGTATGTAATGGGCCTTATAAAATGTTAAAGTCCAAATGGGGCGTGAATAAGTTGATTTCAAAATATGCCTAAAAAATTGTGTTATAAACATAAGTGGGTTGTTCCTCTTTTTAACCTCGATTTTCATAAATTATTAGCTCAAAATCAAAAAAAAATCTTACGCTTTCTAGTCGGCACTTATAGTTTTTATGATGACTGAATTCCTACTCTATTGGAAAATGTTGTCGGCCGCGAAGTTTACATATTTTTGTACATTTTATCGATTAGTCTTCATAAAAATTCTTATACTTTTCTGTTATTATAATGGATAAAGAACCCTTTTAGAAAACATGTACAGCAATATATTTGTAATAAAACTGAAAATATTTATTTACGAACTTATACCACTCCAATTTAGGTGAAAATGTGACAGAGTGGTTACGAACTACTGCTGCGCGGTCTCTGGTCAGAGGAGAAATTGTAGCAAGGGGGAAAGATGCCTAAACCGCCCATCGGAGACGACAAACACGAGATGCGTGTATACCTATTTCGAATGACAACATACGTGACAGAATTAACGTACTAAAACATCAGTTGTAAAGGACAAGTTTTTGAAATTTTTTAAATATTTTATTAAACATCATAAAAAATAATAATCGCTGTTATTTGATAGGTTAAATGCGTACCTATTGGAGTTTAAAACTAGTTTTATTTTTATTTTATGTCGTCGTATCATTTTTTGTAATATTATACTCGTAGAATATATGCAAGTCGAGGTGGCGGGAGACAACTGTAATTTGTATGAAATACACCTCTGTCACGAGGATTTACAACTCTGTAACGTAATTTTTACTACAAAAATGCAAACACATATTTTTTTAAAGCGCACACAGTTGTTACATCTTTAGTATAATAGATTTTAAAGTAATTATAAAATAATAATATTGGTAATTCTGTTGAATTTTTCTCCACTAAGTAGTGGAGACAACTTTTTGTAGGTTAAAAAGAACAACCCAAGTTGATGATGATGATGTAGTAATTTTTGGCTTGATTTATCAAAATGATCCTTGTAAGTAACGTAATGAAAGTAGATATGATTTTAGATTTTCACGGCCAAAAGTATTTGTGTTGTTTGTTTTTGGGGTGTTATGCCGTGTTACGCTACCTCCTCCTTTAGCCAACGTTTTGGACAGCGTTACCGTGTCCATCATCAGGGCAGATGTGTAATGAAGGTAATCGAATGAACTAGTAAAAAGCTAATAGTTCCAGTACTTTTATATCATAAGCAGGTACTTTAAATTACATTTTTCAAGTGCAGACTAAATGCGTAAGAGCGTTAAAGCGAACTACTACATTACGAGTATGAGTAAGACACTGAACAAAAATTAAACGTTTTTTTATATGAAAACATCGTCAACAGACTGTACGACACCAACAAATGGTAAATCAAACGCGAGAAAAAATCTCTACAAAATTGTAATTCAATTGGGAATTTGAACATTTGCATTCAAGTCGCTTTCATCTTATTTCCAGAGTGCTGTTGAGGGTTGATTTCGTCATCTTGCATGGGAATGGCGGGAGAAGGCTTTTAACAGATTATTTTTTTCATTTCCAGAGTCAACACAATCAATAATCTCCCAGCTTCCTACTTCCCACCGGATGAGGATTTTATTTCATAATGTTTTTAAAATATTGAGACATTTTTCAAGCTTTCCACCAGGGCTGAGAAATTTATTAGAGTGTTTTAGAGAATTTAATAGTGCTATCAAGAGCCGTAACGTTCCCATGCGTTTTAGTCAAATTCTGGGGAGGTTGCGCAGCTTATTTCCGTAGCAATGAAAAGATACAAGCGAGTATATTTACTTTATAATGGAAGTGGTTGCGCGTAACTTAAAGAAATTACTCTTCAGTTTCATAATATAACTAAAAATAACGTCAAAATTTTATTAAGTAAACATGAAGATGAGGAAATCATAAACATTATGGAGTAACTCCAACATGACCTGCAGTCAACAAACATGAAAATGAAGAAATCAACAAACATGAATGATGAGGCCGACAAACACGAAGATGATGTAACACCAACACAACAACCTCCAATCCGCCTTGGTACAGAAATCCGTAGTGAAGAGGACCATGAATATAATACTATAAATACTATAGGCTTTACTAACATATGTCTTTTAAATTTTTCACAACTGGTAATGGAAGGTAAATGGTTATTTTCCAGTTGTGTAAAAGTGAAAACCCATTCATAAGTAAGTGGTTAAGTATTTTAACAGTCATTAATAAATAAACAAATAAAAATTATGTCAAAACTTTGTCAAGATCATTCTAATAAAATAACTAAGTGACATTCTTTGCGTTGCACTCTGCAAATGCATAAACTCAAATGTGACATTAATGCACGTCTTATTGGGACATGTCAAGAGTCAGGAAAATTTAAGGGTATGAGACTATGTATGAATGTATGTGCCAAGACCGAGTCGTTTCTTATCTTCCCTGCTGGGAAACGGCCTGATGGTTTGTTAGCGTCAAACTCAGATAATTCATTTTCAATATACAACATTTGTGGTTTTTAGTTTTTTCATTTCGTCAAAAAGGATGTATATGAAAAGTTTAACAAATTATTTGGTTTTAAAATTTTATGTTATTCAAAAGTCACAGGGAATATATGAAGAAAGAAGAAGGTGAACGAGAAGTTTAACCTGGTTTCGATTATAATCGTTATAATCGAAATAATTATTATCGATTATAATCGAAACCAGGTTAAACTTCTTCAGCCATTAATAATTATTAATGGTGGTCTCACTAAAATTACACTGAAAGCAAGCCGTTCTGAAATTGCATGTACGTAGGTGTATATTTCATCAAACATACAAATTTTGGTTGTCTGTTATATGGTTATTTCTGCGTAAAATTATTCACGTTTGCTCACAAATTTGCTTTCAATTAAAGTGCCATTTTCAAAATTGAAATTGCTTGTGTGAAGAATAATTCAGACAAGCGAGAAAGTAGGCAGCTACCTAAGAGTATAATATAATATTTTAGCAGAAAACCATTTTCATTGTAACAATTATTATAAGCAATAATTATCAGCTTGAAACACTCATCTACATTGAAACAATCTTCCGAGAAAAGATACATACATGCCGCCAACGGGACTTGAACCCGTATCCTTCTGATTGCCGGTCAGGTGCTCTGAGCTATGTCGGCATATCTAATACCCGCCAAATATTTCAATGTATACTAGTGTTTCATTCGACAATTACTGCTTATTACACTTTTCCACCTGAAAACAACCACTTTTTCCACTAACTTTATTTTTGTGGAAGAGGCATTGTTAGAGCTAAATCTCTCGCTAGGTGGCGTCGAAACAAATTATGTCTACATTTTTTTGGTGAAATACTTTAACTTGTCAAATATTAATTATTATTTTTAATTGATAAACTAACGTTTAAGACAGGATTTTTATGCGTAGCACAAAGGGAAACCTAACCGGCAATCAGAAGGACACGGGTTCAAGTCCCGTTGGCGGCATGTATCTTTTCTCGGAAGATTTTTTTCAATGTAGATGAGTGTTTCAGGCTGATAATTGTTGCTTATAATAATTGTTACCCTTTGTGCTAGGCATAAAAATCTTATCTTAAACGTTCGTTTATCAATTAAAAATAATAATTTATTTTAATTGTCTTTTTCAATATCGTAATTACATATCCCGTAACTTTTCGAGGGTCTGCGCAAGTATTATATAAAATATTTCAATCATTTGTAAATTAAGGGAAAAAAGCCAATTAATATATTTTTTTATTATTTTCCACCAAAATTAAACCAGAGACCTACGTTCCCAGAACAGAACATGAAATGCAAAAAAAATCTATTCGAACGTTTGAATAGAAAACAAGAAGGCGTAATCGAAATAAGTATCTAGATCTAGGGCACTTATCTTAGACGGAGCAATGAAACAATCGATTGTTCTCTTTACGAATAACAATCTTTTAAAATGAACGTTTTAATGGCAACCCTGAGCACTGAATTCAAAATCTTTTAAATCTTAAGAAACGCCGCATACCAAAAAGCGCAAATGGAAGTTATTATGCGCTCTTTCGAGGGAAAGGCAGATGCATTTCTTTTGGCATAGTGTCCGGAAACTGGGGTGAGTTCCTGCAAAGCCTGGACCGCCAGCTTCCCTCGGGCCTGGTTGAATACTCCCCTTATGTAGTCAAAACGTTCGCGGCGGGAAAAAAACTTACACAATAGCGTAATAAAAATAATTCAACACATTTCAGCGATGACTGGAAAATATTGGCGCGCGTCGGCGTCGAGGCGGAGGGCGCGCGGGGTAATGTATTTATGAATACGCAAGGCGTGCGGAACACGACGAACAGCGGAACAGTCATTCGTCAAAAATCATCCCGAAGTACGTGTACCGCTGTAAGCTTCCTTGTATCTTTTTACATACCTCGTATCCTAACGACACGTTACGTGAAACTCAAACGTCTGATCGCTTGAAGATTGGTATAAAGGAATCAAAACCGGATGAAATTATATCTAACAGAAGAAGAACATATATTATTGTAAATGTCGTAAAATTTTATACACAAACAAATAAAACCCGCAGTTAACGCTAATTAAAAACACAAATATTTTTTTAATGTAAATTAACGTATTAAAGCTTTATAGTGCTGTAGAGGATTTGCGTTAGTCACCACGTAAATACATAAGGCTACCGCCAAACTAGCTTTCAACTTTTTTAGCAGTGCGACGACGGATCGTTTACGGCAGAGGTTCCCAAACTTTTTTTCTTGAAGAATGCTTTCAAAATTTTACTGGTTTCGGTAGAACCCCTGCTGCAATATTTCTACCATATTTCCAAAACTCGTCAAAAAATAGAAGTTGACGTAGACCCTTGTCGAGTCTCACCTGGACAACTTTGGGAATCACTGGTTTATGGTGAATGACAAACATTGTCGGTGTCATGAAAATGGTCAGTCGCGCGTCTGTTCTGTTTTACATTTTTAACCCCTCAAGAATCAGGCGTATTTTGTCAAAATAATGCCGCTTTGCAATAATACCACAATAAATGGAAAATTTCTGAACATATCCGAAAACTAAAAACTGTTTATGAAAGGCGATAAAATACATTTATAAATGTTATTCTTAGAAATAAAAATATAATTTTTTAATACAAACACATCTAAAATTACAGAGAACGAAAAAAAAACACATACATATTTTTTTAGGAAAATGTATTAAAAACATTTTATCAGACTTGTGTGAGCTGGGACAAATTTGGTCTCCTGTGATTCCTCCCTTTAACACTCCTCCCACCCCTCCATCAACCAGTCTCTGATGATCTCTCCCTCTCTTATATGCTTTCTCTTTCTATTATATTTACCTCATAATTTTCCTCTGTACTGTAGTTTAGTTTACATGTTTATTGTCCTGGCGAAGGTTTAGATCAATCGAAACCGGTCGCCGAATAAAAATAAAATTGTAAAAAATTAAGTGGTTTTAAACAAAGAAATTGTTTCATTCTGTATAATGTCAAGCCACAAAGTGTTTGCTTTCTTCGATAATTTAATAAATAACAGCATTCAAGAAAAATGAAATAGAAAGACAAGAAGGTAAAAGATTAGCTTGCGACCGAGACACAAATATAGGACCTTTCATCAATTCGTACTCATCAACTTTACCAACAAAACCCAATTAATTTTTTTTTAAATAAATATTAATTTTACAAAAATAATCGAAACATAAACGTCACCTTATCAATGTTATAAATCGCTCTTTCAGTACTTATAAATAAGGTTCGTATTTTTTATTTTTTTTTTTTATTTGAATTTTATTTTAGTAATTTGTACATTTAAGTTTACAAATTTCTAATTGATTATAATATTTCATATTGCAGTTTTTTTTTAATTATAATATTTTAAATTCACAAAATTTTTTGAAATCACAAAATTTTTTGTTTTTGTTTTATGTAGCTCCTACAATCCATCTTGAACTTTTCAATTGGTGAGGACTTAAGAGTTTCTGGTAGTGTGTTATATAACTTAATTCCTTTGTACAGCAGACTGTTTTGCGTATTCGTTTTGTCCTTTTTGTTTAATCTTATTTCCTTGCAAGTCCTTGTTTAATGTCTGTGAATGTCCTTATTGTATACGATTTTATTTGTGAAGTATTTTGGTAACATGTTGTTTAATATTTTGTGAATAAATATCAACGTGTTCAAGGTCAGTATTTGTTTCACTGTTAACCAATTAAGTTCCTTTAACATTTTAATTATTTTTGAAAATCTATTTCTTCGGAGTATTATTCGCATTGCTCTGTTTTGGAGAGTTTGAAATTTATTCTGTTCTCTTTCATTACAAAGGAAAAGGATACTTGAACAGTAGTTGAAGTGTGGAGCAATAATTGAATTGTAAATGGTGATGGCGGTTTTTCTGGAAATTTTAGGCCGAATTCTTCCCAAAAAAGATATCTTTTTGCCAATTTTCTTGTGGGTATATTCGGCATGTCTATTGAAGTTTAGTTTGGAATCTAATATGACTCCTAAGTATTTCATTTCAGAAACATTTTCAATAATTTCACCATCAATTTTAATTTTGCTTTCACTGGATGTCTTCTTATATCCAATCACCATACATTTTGTTTTTTTTGTATTTAATTTAAGCTTATTTATTTTTAGCCATCTTGATACATCATCTAGTTCATTATTTAAAATATTTATTAGTTCTTCATAGTTATCTCCAATTAAGTATATAAGTGTAACATCGGCAAAAAGTCGTACTTTGCATTTTACCATGTCATGAACAATAGGGGTCCAAGGACCGATCCCTGCGGTACTCCTAATTTATTTTCCATTGGTTTTGAGAATTGATTATTTATTTTTGTTACCTGTTTTCTGTCTTTCAAATACTCTTCTATTAATTTAATGGCTATAGATGAGAAACCAATTTCTTTAAGTTTTCTTATTAAGATTTCTCGATCTATAGTTTCGAATGCCCTTTGAAAGTCTAAAAATATTGCTAAGATAAATTTATTACTATTCATTCCTTCCTTCCATTCTTCGACAATTACGTTTAATGCTGTTTCACACGAGTTATTAGATCTGAATCCTGATTGCTCTTGGCATAGCATATTGTGTTTATCTAGGTATTGTAAAATTTGTTCTTTTATTATCACTTCAAGAATCTGCTCATATTTTGGTAAGGTGTTGATTGGTCGAAATTCTTCACATTTTCTGGTATTTTTAACCTTCGGAACCGGTATAATGGTAGATTGTTTCCATGACTGTGGAAATTTTCCTTCTTCAATCGTCTCATTAATAATATTTAATAGTGTAGATTTATTGTATTTGATTAAAAGCAATGAAGAAACATGTAATCATTTTTTTTTAAATTCATCAGTCTTGTTTACTTTGCACCAAGTATTACGGGTTTCAAGGAATTAGGGGAAATATGATCATTAGAAATTTCTGAAAATTGTTAATCAAGGAATGGTTTTGAGCCACAAGACGCAATTAAAGCATTTGACGATTTGGCAATCAAAATCCCAGAACTCGCAATTTCAAACGTCAAAATTGGCCATTCTACTATTCTTCCCACAACCATTCCAGTGCCAATGGGTAGAATTACTTGATACTGGGAAAAACTGCTAAAGACGTCGGCATTTTCAAGGGATTGATTATGAAGGTAATTTGAAAAACGTCTACAACGAGAACCAAATTGATTCGAAAGTGTAAGTTCGATGTCTCAGTTTATTGGTAAAAGGATTCAAATAGTATTGTATTTATGTCAATAGTAGCGACTGTTTACTAAGGCTTCTAGAATAGATCTGAGCGGTGGCGGGCCCGTCAGCTGTTCTCATGTACCGAGAGCCCGCCCGTAAATCTTCGGAAACCCGAACGTTTCCGAGCGGCGATGATATCCGAACACATCTACAATTACATACACTACACTAACTAATCTCCTTTTTTGACTCAAAAACATCTTTGGCCATTGTAACAAAATATAATAGATTTTTATTACATTCATTTGCAACATGCATTTATGTATGCGGTCGTTTGAGGAGAAGAAGGAGTGAACATGGATCTTGAAGAGACCACGATATAGGAGGAAGGAAATACAGAGGCCGGCAAATCGTTCCACAGCTGAGCTGTTGAAGCTCAAGAACGAGTCATAGAAACGACCCATTCTCATGTGACAAATTTCAACCGTGTACATATGTTGGGTGCGCGTTTGGCGTGTTTCCCGACTATGCACCAGTGCCGAGAGGGTCGATGAAGATAGTTCCTCGGTACATCTTCCATTGAAATATCGAAAGAACCAGGACAGCATTCCCACCCGACGCCTGTGCTCTAAAGATTTCAACCCATTTGTTGAGTAAGGAGAATCTATCAAACGGACCGCATGTTTCTGTACAGTCGAGGGTTTTTTTCGGAATTTTGGTTTTGGCTCCAGATAAGAAGTGGCTGCCAAATTCAACGGTTCAACACGTCAATTTTTTAATTTTTTTTTATTTATTTCTATTTATTAGACAGATATTTAAATATGGGAACACCCAAAATGCACCAAGAACTTCTAATTAAATTATTTTATTCCAACAGTTTGTGGAGTCCTACAAATTATTATAACATGGGTATAATATATTTAACGATTAGATGGATTATTGTAATGTTTTATATTTTGTTCTATGTTATTGTCAAAAATTAAATTGTTTAAAATATTTCACTGTTTTACGCTACATTCTTCAAAAACTACTTCTATATTCTTAAAAATATTCACTTTTTTAACTTTTGGTATAAATTCTATGTATGTGTAATCCTCGATAACTTAAATATTATTTCATAATCTATGTAATAGCCTCTATGGGCGAATAACAACAATAAATAAAGAAGATAATTGAAATCCACAAAAATACCATTAATATAAATAGTGCCGACGAGGCTAAGTTTAATTTTTAGTATCCGGTGATTGAGGGTTACACTAAAACTAAACGCCGAAAACCACATTAATTTCACTAATTATAAAACTGAAATGATTTAACGCTTGCAACACGGTATCACTTCTACATATTATATAAAACAAACACTTCCTTACACTCAACAAATCCGTCCTGATGATAGACACCGTAACGCCGCGCCGTCCGAAACGTTGGCTAAAGAAGGAGGAAGGTAAGTTGTTTTTGACATGTTGAAGGATAGCAATCACCAAAATGTAAAACCTATTATTTCCAGGCTTACTCGCAGGAGCAGAACAGAGCGCAGGTTGTACGGCGAAGAAGGCTATATAGGTTGGTGGGTGTATTCTTTCTAACCTGGCAACGGTTTACAACGGCACGGATGAAGGGTGTACATTTTCTCGGGTAAAGTGAGTGATGGCGGAAGGAACCCGGAAGGGGGGAACTCGGAAGAGGTGAAAAAGGAAAAACACACCGAGACAATGTCGAACGACCCCTACATCGTACCAGGATGCAAGAACAGGAGACAGGTATTAGAAAAGTTTCTGAAATACGTCACATAACGATGATACATAGAAACATTGAACGTTCCAAAATAAAACAGTTAGTGACTGCGAGTGTGCTCCTAACTATTTTGGAGCTCTAGTGACTTTATGTTAGCTAGTGATTTTAATATATTTTAATAAAACGAATATAAAACTTTATTCCACTTAATTTTATTTGACCGTAACCGGTTTCAGCTCGTTAGAGCCATCTTCAGACTGGTACAAATATAATTCTTAGTCTACGGTTTATATACACAACATATTGGGGAGGGGGAGAGGTGTGGTCAACAAGGATTTTAATCAATTACAATAATTATATTTGTAGCTAAGTCATTTGCGACTGTCGAATTTCTAAATATTTTGGTAATTCCAGTAAGCTAATTACTTTGGGTTTGTAGCTCACTTCAATGATGATGAGGGAAAAACCTTACAAGTAATGTGAGTTACTAATGACCTAATTTTATTGTTAAATCGTTATTATATTTATGAAGTATGGTATTTTTTTAATGCTTTTTGAAGGGATACATATTTACATTGGAGTGGGAATGGTCTAAACTAAATACATATTTATTAAAAAACGTAGAAAGATCACTGATATGTTATTTTTATACAAAATTGTGAACTGTCTTGTTAGTTCATCTTATCTGTGAGAGATGATTGCATTTCGTTGCCCTGAACGACAGATTGCCACGCCAAATTTCAGTTTGCCACATTATGAATCTAAGTACCTATGTGCAAAATTCATTTATGGGACATATCTGCAAAACATTCAACACCTTACGAGATGTAGACATTTACAACTCCATCTTGAAATATATAAATTAAAACTGGCTGAGTCACATGATGCGAAAATTTATGGTTCATATACGATTTTAGCCAAAAGTATTTTTGTTATTTGTTTTTGGGGTGTTATGCCGTGTTGCGCTACCTCCTCCTTTAGCCAACGTTTCGGACAGCGTTACAGTGTTCATCATCATCTTCATTCATCATCATTTTGATGATGGACACTGTAACGCTGTTCGAAACGTTGGGTAAAGGAGGAGATAGCGCAACACGGCATAACACCCCAAAAACAAATAAGTAACAAAAATTTATTGTTCATTCTTTATTTTGTTTTTGTTTACAATGCAGTTTAATTGCTTATATACCCCGATAATGAATAGAATTTAATTGGTTTATCATTTGTTCATTTAACAATGTAATCATCTTAAAAACAACAAAATATAAATAATAAAACGAGCAGTTCTGTAAACAGTACACCTCGCGTCCAAAGTATCTTTTTAATTTTATCTTACTTAAATTTCCTTTGAAATCATAACATTTCTAAGTAGGTACTAAAATAAGTACCTAATTAATTACTAAACACGACGATTTCACATAATAAAATAATCTTACTAAACCATTAAAACGGCTACCATCTTGAACCGGAACCGGAATGTAAAAGAGTTATAAATTGACGATTACGACAGTGATCACAATTCAAAAAATTTTGAATTATTTCGCAGTGCAATCCGACATAGAAAAAAATCCAACTTTCGGACAGAACGCAAATTATAAAGTTTCTAGTAATAATAATAAAAAACATATATTATTATGTAAACTGTACCGTTAGTAACTTTTATTTGAGCTGTCAAAGCAAAGAAAAGCCAAGGTAATAAAGTATTAATAACCTCGAATGAATGCTGAAAAAATTCCTTTGTCGGCGGAGCGATCATGATATTAAAACGTTGCATAAACTGATAATGATTATGAAAAAAATAAACAGCCGGCATCTTGTAGATTAGGAGCACGAGTCAAGTCGCGTCGCAAAGAAACAAAAATGCTTATCTTTTCTGGTAAATGGCATTGATACAAAGTTCACAGATAAGCCTTTTTTCGGTACACAATTAGTCATTTGCAAGACCTGAGGTCGAACTTTAAGCCTCACTATCATTTGTCATTACTCATTATCTTTATCGTGATCCCGGAATAATGATTTGTTTTTTTTATTCAGTTTTTAAGTAGATATCTAAATTAAAAGTATAAAACGAATAATGTTACTTAGATTAGACAATAATGTTAGGGAACGTACCGATATTACGTGACCCACTTTTTGCAATTTTTAACCCCCCCTCCACCTCGGTGACCACGTGTAGTAACGTAACCATACACGTGACCCACCTTTTGCAATTTTTAACCCCCCCACCCCCCTCGGTGACCACGTGTAGTATATTCCAAGACCCCCCCCCCTCCCCCTACAGTTTTCATGTAGTAATTCATAAATATGGTTTCGAATCATTTCTTGCCAACAAAAAGTTTTTAAAAATTTATTTGGCTTATATTTGTCAATATTAAAACGGCGCTTGCTGCGTGACGGCAAGAGTGCATGCATACCTATAATTACAAGTGGAAAAAATATTATCAAGATAAAACTTATGTCAAAATATATTGTAATCAGAACTTAATTTAGATTTCTAGATTGACTACGTGATAAAAACCTAAGCCCCCCGCCCCTCATTGTGACCAAGCGTGTCATTTTGAAGATCCCCCTCCACCCCCTGAACCGGTCACGTGGTATGGGTACGTTCCCTTACTTAGAATAGGTTTACCGCCGGGCACCGAATGCCAAACACACGGGTACGAAGAAGGTTCTAACAGGACACCCGGGAGGTAAACGAAAGGCGGGCAGATCTAGGCTGAGATGGGAGGATGATGTCAGAAAGGATGCAAGAGGACTACTCCGTGTCGCAGATTGGAAGACGACGGCCGAGGACAGAGGGCGGTGGAGGCTCATTTTGAAGGAGGCCAAGGCTCGAAATAGGCTGTAACGCCATTGAAGAAGAAGAAGATTAGTTTTACAGAAATTCGAATGTAGCATTATCATTGTAGATTGAATGCTGTAGAAATGAGATGCCTGAGGACTTGAGGAGTATATGAGGTAAGACCATGTATGATGATGTGAGAAATGTGAAGATTCGCTTAGAACGCAATGCTGATGTAGGCGTAATGAGTAAGATTAATAAAGGGACCCTCAGATGGTTTAGGCATGCAGAGCGAATGAACAAAGAAAGGAAAATAAGGAGAATATATGACGCAAATGTGGATGGTACAAAAAGTCGGGGATGCACAAGGAAGACATGGCACGATCAAGTGAATCAGATCTTCAGTAGGGCCACGCCAAGAGTCAGAACAATAGAAGAGTATGTATGAGACGATGTATGAACGTGAATGAGGCAAAAAGCGTGTGCCAAGAGTTGTTTGGCGGTTTTAGCATTGTCATGAAATGGCCAATCACCGTCATTTAACTTTTTTTGACATTTTTATTCTAGGTCCATTTCACCTTTTATCAAATTGTGGTCAGATGACATTCTTAACACTAACTACAGTTGTGCATTTCTGTCAAACACAATTTGTTCGAAATCGGCGTTACTCGGTGTTGCTATAGTAATGAAAAAAATCCACATAATTAAATATCGAAATGTCAAACTGTACGACGCAGGGCTTTTCTAGTGCAATCCCACGGCAAGGCTCAATGCGTAGAACACTAAAGAGATTTACACCGATAGTAGTGTGTTGTGATGTATACCAGGAGTAGGGTAAATTTTGTCTTACTTCTAGTGAAATGTTCAACTATTTCGAGATAATTTATTTGGTTCAGGACTACTCGGGAGTCAAAAATTTTTACGTAAGTCGGTGACAATATATTTTCAGATTTCAGAAGCGAAACATTGTTTGAAATGGCTTTAGCCGTGTTAGGTGACCAGATCTGAATACCCAATTACTTTCCCACCTCCGTCTTCCTTATTTCCATCCCCTCCCCAGTACCCTCAGCCTCACAACATACCTGACTGACGAGGGCAAATCGTAGCCCTACTTGGGAGTCTTGGGACTCTAGAGATTATACGTTTCAGTGGCGTGGAACAATAAGCAATATATTATATCTGAGAATACCTAGGTATCGTAATCGTGATTGTATCAGCAGATGCGGATTGCGAGTTATCCGGGGGATTCACGAGGCTGCACGTGCAGGATTGTGCCGTGTCATTTGCCGTGTTTACCCTTCGGAACGATGTCTTCGGACCTCTGATTTGCAGAGGAAGACAAATGACACAGCGCAATTTAGAGATTAAAAAATAGAGATCCGGAATTAATGCAAGGCTGATGTAAGTGTAGGTACATTTAGGTTTCTCGTTGAATTACGAAAATATCTATTAAAGTTAAAATTATTTATTATTTATTTATTAAGAAAAAATAACGATTTCTTAATTACAAAGGCGTGGGTGCTATGCAACCAAAAACTCTTGAATGGTGAGATCTTGAACAAAGAAATTAACAAATTACAATTACAATTTGTGGCCGCCCCGGGAAACCATTTATTGGATAACCGCCCCCAAGTGGTTCGCAACGTTTGCTGACTCAGCATGGGTGGACGGGTTCATAGTGTGAGGTTTGTCTAGGCATTAGCTGCTGATGCGTTTTTTTTTGCCCACCTACTGCGTGGATGACTCGATCGGAATATAATGGTTGGGGGAGACCTTTCGACCTCTCCAGCCGGACTCTCGACCCACTGACTTGCACCGCAGTGGGAGGAATGGATTCGTACGTCCGTCATTCTTGGACACACTGACCTCCAGATTCCTTCCCACCACTCATATCTTTTTCCTTCCTAAAGCTTCCTCACCTTCCTTTTCCTAAGAAAGCCCTCCACACATCATCCACAATGATGACATAGGCCCCGAGGGAAATTATTTTCCTCAGGGCCTCCTGTGTGGAACTAATGTAAAAAAAAAAATTTCTGTATGAAATTTTCGGGTTAATGTAACTTTTTTAGTTTGTAACATGTAACATTCACGGGTTACATTAGAGTATCCACTGACAACCAATAATAAAAGACGCCCTACATGTTTTTCAAATATTCCGTAAAAAAAATGTTGAAACTCGGGCGGAGCCGGGTGCTAAATAAAGGTATTTCATGGTTGTGTTCAACGTTTGTCCTAATTTCTCTTTAGGAATTGATCGACGGCGCGGCGCTTCTTTGGCCTTCGCCATCGCGTGATGCGTAAAGGTTGTAGTTTTTACTTTCCTGTCGTTTGAATTTATCTTTCCTTCAACAGCTTTTCATATTGAGCCTTAATGTCTGCTAAAATATAAATAATTATGTCACGTCGAGGACATAAATAACAAAAATATATACTGGTCAGTAGCCGAGAAGACAATTGGCAACAGGCGTCGCGGATTCAATCAATTACAAGCTCCTACATAATTGCTTTAAAAGTAGGTTGGTAGGAATCTCAGAATAATTTTTATAATTGTCTGTAGCGTAGCGACGTGACAATTATAAAAATAAAAACGTTGTAAATCGACCGATTGGCGTTTCATCTGTCTTTAAAATGGTTTATTAAGTTCCGATTCCGGTTAAAGATGGTGGCTTTATTTGGTACTACTTTTTTATCCCGCAAGAGTTCGCATGATCGTGGTTTCTACTAAGGGCTGTCAAATCGGAATAATCAATATGTAGACAACTGGCCTGAAGAAAGTTTGAAAAAGAATTTTAATGGAAAAATTGCATAATTTTTTATTACTTAAAAACAAATGTTATGTAAAATTTTTATGGTTTATAATTAAGTAAGTACTCATAATTATACGCCTCAATAAAGGACTATCTCATCAAAATCGTGGTTTTAAAACTTTCCCCCATTTTTCCAAAAAAGAAATTTCCTCATTCATTCGAATGAGAATCGGATATCGATGAATCTACAATCTGGGGAATCAATTCTCATGATAGATGATCGTGAGAATTGACTCCCCAGATGGGACATTCTGTGGTCTAGATGTTGTTTCTCTCTAAATAAATATCCTCTCTTCTATCAAGCGTTATCAAAAATTGCCTGCCCTCCATTTAATATCTCATGTCTTCAAGTCTGAACTCGACTCCAATCTTCAATATAATTCTGAAATTTGCGCATTTAAATAAAATTAATACAAAAATTCACCTTTCCGTTCTCAGTAATTTTGAATGATGGCCTAGAACAGCGTTTCCCAAAAGGTGTTCCGCGGAACCCCGGGGTTCCGTAGAAGCATCACAAGGGTTCCGCGTTCCGTCTGGATTGTTGCAAGGATCATTGCAAGGAAGAAACACAAATACTTTTACAGTAAACGACAAAATTTCTTCTCTTAGAAAGAAACTTGTCTTCTGGATAGAATGTGTTGAACAGAAATAGTACCAATTTTTCTCTTTTAAACGAGTTTCTGGAAAAAAAATAGTTGCAAG
This sequence comes from Limnephilus marmoratus, assembly GCA_917880885.1. Classification (NCBI taxonomy): domain Eukaryota; kingdom Metazoa; phylum Arthropoda; class Insecta; order Trichoptera; family Limnephilidae; genus Limnephilus; species Limnephilus marmoratus. Next base: position 31,776,733 of record OU862917.1, on the reverse strand, counting down.
TAACCTCAGATATTGCAAAATGCATTTACAAACATTTGATGGCCCTCAACAAATCTCTGGAAGAGTATTTTCCCGAAAAAAAAACCTGCAGGACATTGACTGGGTACAGAATCCATTCCTGGTTCACAGGAAACGTACAGCAACAGAGTACGAGACTTTGATAGATATCAAATGTTCTTCTTCCTTACAACAAAAGTTTAATTCAGAAAAAAACAATATGGATGAGTTTTGGATTGGACTTAAAAACGAATATCCAGAAGTCGTCGTGAAGGCTATCACAGTTTTGTTACCGTTTGTGACCACTTACCGGTGTGAAACTGGTTTTTCGGCTTACGCTTACACATAAACAAATTCAGAAACAGACTGGATGCAGCTCCAGATCTTCGTATTCAGCTGTCTGACACAAAGCCTGATTTCAATGCTATTTTAACAAACAAAAAAATATCACTCTTCACATTAATGTAAGTTTTATACAAAACTTTAGATCTTTCTTTTCAAGGTAAACATGAAAGTATTCAAACTACGAGTTTATCTTTTTCTTGTAAAAATAGGGTTCCACCTAGAAAAGTATGATCGATAGGGGTTCCGGGGCGAAAAAAAATTGGGAAACGCTGGCCTAGAACACCCTTGAAGGGTGAAAGTAAGAAATAATTGAGAAAAAAAATTAAGTAAGTAGGCATTTATGTACCTTACAATTCTTATGATTCGGAGGATATTTTGGTTTTGATATATTTATAGTGATCCAATTTCAAAAATTTTATACGTACAAGGAAATTATATTGCTTAGTTCTCATTAATACAGTCGTGTCGAAAAAAACATTGTTTCAATTTCAAATAAATAAAAAAAGGTAAGATCACGCTTGACACACTTCCCCGCGTTAGTTCCGTGTTCATCAAGCTCATGCAAAGCGAAAAAATGGCGACCTCCAAACGGTTTTTTTCTATCACGATTATCTAAGAAAGCGTAAGCATGAAACAGGGGGAAAAACGTCCGCTAAGAGAAGCGACTTAAGAGGAACGCTGTGCGGCCTTTTCTTGAAAAATTTAATTTTGGGTTTGAAGCCAAAACGCCCAACCAAACACAATTTTTAAAATCAAAAGATATCTCTAGCAATTATTTAATATCCAGATGTAGCTACTTAATTTATTTGTGCTTTAAATTATAAAATACTAGCTGGCTGCCGGCATGTGTTGCAATGCCATATTCAAAGAAATAAATTGTTTCTCCCTGCGTGTCCTTTCTCGTGCATCCCCACCCCCTCCCGCGTAGCCCTTCCACCTTCCACACCAACCCTCTACCATCTCCCCTCTCCTGCTCCCCCGTCCCGCCAAACCCCCTCCCGCGTTCCATACATTCAGTTTTCAAACAGCTCGCGTGCCACCTATTACAATTTTTTTATTCAATTTTTCGTATATTAAAAATATTCGTTTTTGTATATTATAAGAACAATCAATCAAATTTGGTAGGTACCTAACGTAGGTACCTAACGTAGGTATCTATTTAAAATATCTATAAATTCAAAACCCCATAGACAATTCGTTTGTTACAAAAAAAAACAGCTGCCGGCTAAATTCACATTCATCAAATGCGCAAACTGTCAAACGCGCTAAGTTAAAATAGTCGTTAAGTTTGCTGAAATTATCCAATTTTCTTCCGTAAGATCCTTCTACAAAGTAGGTTATTAGAAAACATTAAAAAAAGATGAATGAAATAGGTAAAGTCGTTCTGAAGTTATGGCGTGACCAAGGGAAACAGAGATTCTTTTATATGTATATATATATAGTTAGCAGTGGCGTCCGTGACTTTTCAGTTAGCCAGAGCGCTAACGTTGAAAAATATGACGTTATTGACGTTGTTATAGCTGAAAATGATTTTTTTTTCAAATTTTCAACTTATTGTATGAAGATCTTCAGGATTCTTTCAGTCAAGGGATGCGCCGCATCCAAATACTAAAAGATCCTCATACAAAAAGTTTAAATTTTGAAAAAACAAATCCATTTTCAGCTACAACAACATCAGTAATGTCGTATTTTTCAATCTTAGCACTCTAGCTCTCTGAAAACTCACGGACCACACTGACAGACAGGTTATTAAAGAATTCTAATTTCATGATTTTAGCGGAAATTTTGGCAATTTTATTATTAAGAAAGTAATTTTGCCCTCTACTCTGTGAAAATGATGAAATATAAAATACAAATGATTAAAAAAAGCATTTATTCAGCTTAAAATTAAATTACAATTGAGCGATTTACAAAATTTCATGGTTTTAAATTTCTTGTTTACATTTCATTTTTTTGTTTTATGTCATAAAATTAAAATATCGGGTTGGGCAAGATTATTTTTTTTAATAATTTCTATCTCATTTATTAACTCTCAATAAATTGCCAAAATTGCCCCTAAAATATTGAAAAATCCATTTTTGTAATGGCCTTTACTTATTTTATAATTTAAAAATATATATAGCGCTCATCCGCACTAGATATATGATACACCTACTTTTTGGTGCAAAAAAATAATCACTTTGGTTGGGTATTTTGGCCTCAAATCCAAAATTAAGTTTTGAATGAAAAAGGAAGCGCAGCCGTTCCTCTTAATAACTTGGCTCAAAGATTATAAATACGGAACGAGAGAAACAAAACTATCTTCGTAAATTTTCAAACTTGGGAATCAACCATGCCAATTTAAAAAAACTCGGACGTAGGTACGTACGAACGAGTGCCAATACAAATTAGGGTAACTACATTATATTGTTTAATTCGTGGTGGAAACATTTGGGAATCACATCAATCAATCAGTTAAATACTAGCATTGGCATTGTTGTAACATTGATTAGGTGGGTGCTTCCAGTAGCGTGCATTGTAGTCTACAGTCTTTTGGATTGTTCCCAATCGTACAAAGATACCCCAGACCAACCGTATTTTTAACGTATTTACGTCATTGATAATGAGTATCGAAGTGCGATTGACGTGCTATTGACAGAATTCCAAACGACGACGCGTCAATATTTTCGCCCCAGTTGATTTGTGAACGTTTGCAGAAACATTACCTACAAACCGATGCGTCAATGGCGATTGTCAATGCGCTCAATAAAAATACCATCCACTCCCCTGCGCAATAGTTAAGTTCCAACCGACAATCGCATCAATTGCTTCTGTAAATGATCAATTAACAATTATTGGCAATCGTATCAATGAAGTAATTTGACGTAACCATTGACTATAAATAATATCAATTAATTGAACTTGTCCATGGGGCGCTTAACTTTGCATATTATGGTCGCCTTGAAAAATAATGTTATTATTATACAAGCGAGTACCCGGCATGCGTTACAATCTCACTCAAAGAAAGAAATTGTTTCTCCCTGCGTGTTCTTTCCCACGCATCCTCGTTTCCGCCCCGTTCCCCTCCCGCCTTCCATTCCCCGCCCTTCTTTCCCTTCCGTGTTCCCCACCTACCTCCCCCCCGAGATTCCCCTCCCCATCCCTCCTTCCCACCTTGTCACTAAATCATTTTTCAAACAACTCGCGCGAAACCTATTGCAAATTTTTTATACTAATTTCTCGACGCCAGAGTTCACCAGAATATATTAAAACCCTCCACACAGCATCCCCAAAGATGACATAGGTCCTGAGGGAAATTGTTTTCCTCAGGGCCTCCTGTGTGGAGCTCATGTAAAAAAAAAAAACCCTTGCGGGCATACGCACAACAACTCACCAAAAATTCATCGCAATTGGATGAATAGTACCTATAGGAAATAATATCATAACGCCAGAGCACACTATTATACGAAGAAACCATCACGGGCATGCGCACATCAAATCACCAAAGTTTAATCGTAATCGGATGAACGGTTTAGGAATACAGAAGGGACATTTATTTTTATACTGATGGTCGTCGCCAGGATGAAAAAAATTGGTAAAATTTCCTAAATAACTCACACATTCTACCATAATTACTCCAATTATGTCTCCATTTTTTAAAGTAGGCACTGCTTTTAATCTTTATGTACTGCACGTCACTGAGCGCGTCCATGGCGGAAATCTACCCTAAGTCAAGAATTGACTGTATCAAGCAGCAAGGGTCGTCAAACTGTCAATAATGCCTTGTAACAATCCGCCGTGTGACGCTTTAATGGTGGCAAATGGCTAAGTAAGACGAATCGTCCGAGGGGAAGGCGCCAACCACAATGTCGAACACATTAGGCCTAAATTCTCACGTCGCATTAGGACCATCGCCCATCGATGAGGTCCCGGTTCAGAGGCCGCCACCCTCAACCCGATTACCCGAGACTCATTATGGATTACATCATTTGACCCGCACCGCTCGTACTCGCAGAAGGCAATACGCAGTAGAAACTAGTGATGCCATGTCCCAAAAATGAAAAACAAAGTTACAGAAATAAAAATAAAACCATATTTTACCATGTTTTTCATTTATATTGACAATTTAAATAAGAAAATAAAGGTACCTAAGTAAATAATCTATAATCCTTTATTGAATTCAATCATTTCATAGGAAAAAAAAATATGTTTTTGAAAAAAAAAATACACCGTAGGTACCTACATAAAAACATTTTTAACGCGAGATTTTTTACCGTAATCATAGACATCCAAATCAATAGACCAGAAGATGCAGATGAGGGGTAAAACCAAACTATGGGGGGGCGAAGAGAGGAAGAAGAGACTGTGATTCCTTAAAAAATCATTCTGACAGTATATAGGCATCTCGCATTAGAATATCACCATTTCTTAAAAGCAAAATCTGCTTTGAATGAATAGACCTTTTTACATGGGAGCGCGAATTGCTTGCCACGTTAATAACATATTTTCGAAAGCCAAATGCTCGCCCCGAAAAGATTCGCCTCCATTCATATAGCAATATTTTGATGCCGTGTTTAGTTAAGACACTTTTACAAATGTTTCATAATTTACTTACCTCTGTAACCAGCGACGAGCACACTGGAGAACCGCCCACATTCGCTATGTCCAATAATATGTGGGTATAAATGTATAGCACAAGCTACCGTTTTTGGCGTGTTATTTCGAAAAATGTATGGACGTTATTTCCGCGCTGTTCAGGACAAGAATGATGACGTCACGTATTTTAGATTCAAGCGAGGTTCTCTCCCCTCCCCATGGAGCGAGCTGGCTCCAAGGCGGAGCTCTAGCCGGCTCCATGGGGAGGGGGAAATAATACGTTTTTATTACTTAGGGCAGGTCCAGATATATTCATATTTCCGTGACCATAATCAAGTTTAATTTGTAAAATGTTATTAAATGCATTTCCTATCGATTTCCTTTTTTTAAACTATAATACCGAATATTTTAGCCGACTGAATGAGTTAAATGTTAAGATGTTCAATTTAATTAATTTATTTATTTATATATGCATATATATATTACAATACATTACAAAACGATACTTTGTCTGTCCAACTGGGAAGGATACCCGTTTCAGGACAGCCAAATTGTATATTTAGTTCATAATATTCTTAACAAAGTAACGGTTTCGTTCAAGATATCACAGGAATTTGCTTCTGTCAAGACAACTTTTGAGAACATTAAAAATTGAATTCTGAACGAAAGGATGGTTTCTTTATGTCTTTGAACGAATCGCAATGATGTGATTTTTTCAAGGTCATTTTGGAGAACATTAATAATTGCATTCAAAATTCAGAGTGAGTGAGTGGTTTCTTTAGTGAGATCACAAGTCCATTAGGAAATTCTTTCCAGGCCATTTTAGAGAACATTTACATTTGTATAATTAGAATTTACACATTTATAAATCAATATATATGACATATGAATTCCCAATGTATTTATGACTATTTAATTTTAATAAAGTAATATAATTTTTTGAATTTGTTAAGTAGTATAAATTACACAATTATAAACCAAATATATGACAAATTAATTTTTTTAAGCTTGTGTTGAAGAACATTCATTTATTAAGTTGTTTATGTATTTATTTTATTTTACGCCCAGAGGGTTTTACATAAATAATGAAGGCAGTACCTACATCTTTACATGAGAAAAAAATATTATAGATAAAGTTACGAAGGAAGTACAGTGAGGTATGTAATCTCAAAGAGTCACGATTAAATAAAATACGTACATAATATAAAAATTAACAATAAAAAACTAATTATAAGATTAAATTTAACATAACGAGCAGTTATTACTTATTACACTATGTCTTCGTTTTCCGTGAAAAATGATCTAAAATGGAGTTACAAGAGAAGCAAAATTTAAAAAATCAGACTGAGCAATTCACGCAGAAGTGAAACCAGAAGTGAAACCTTCAGAAAACCAAAGTAAACAAGAGTGGGTTGTGCTAGCTCACTCTCTTGCAGGTTAAATCCTATAGATGTGTGTGTTCGTCTCTTTTTAGTGTCAACTGTCAAAAAGACCAATAAAAGTAAAAATATATTATAAAACAATATTATGTTAAATACATTTAAAGGTGAACATTTTTTAAATGTTTTAATCAATTAGGTCTCATAAATTATTCACGATTGGTTTTGCTTTATCTAAAAAACAACTAACGTTTTTTTTAATAAACTCTGTACCGAGTCTAAGGTCACTGCAAAAATATCTATCTACGTATACGCAATCCGACTAGAATTAAAGTTATCATTCGTCATTCAAGTTAGCGATTTCGGTTAAGTAAAGAAATTAATTGTAAATATGTGCTTCTATAATAACAACTGATATGCAATATCCGTGATTATTAAGGTATTAACCTTAGCGATAAACTTTATCATCTACTTTAATTATCTACTGACTCACCACAAGGTTCTTTTTTATCGTGATTATTATATAATCAATGACTATGTAATATTATGGCCCGGTATGTCAGCCAGTCCGCATCCTTGCTACGTACGATACCGCTCAAGCGTTGCTAAGCCGCAGAATAGTTCCCATTTTAGACGCCGAGACGCTATAGTCATCCCATGCCATATCTGACATTTACGTGAATAATATTTGAATACTTCCCACCGAAATTTACACAAATTGCCTAATTTAACAAGTACAGACTATTACACTCATCGGGCGATGAGGAAATACGATGCTATTAATTGAATGTTATCAACAAAAAATGTTATAATTATGTTATTAATTGAATGTTATCAACAATACGATGTTATCAACCAAAAGAGTCTGATAAGGAATTTTAAAAGTTTAAACCACAGGACAGTTTGTTTCAAGCGGTTAATTTCATTAATAGTGCACTGACTCGAGCAATTAATGCAGCAGCTGAATCGATACAGCACGATGCTGATTTAAGTGGAAAACTTTATGAAAAACTAGCTGGTTCCCGGCAAGCGTTGCAATGCCATATTCAAAAAAATATATTGTTTCTCCCTGAAGCACTTTTCGCGTGCGTCCCGTTCTCCTCCCACGTCCCCTCCCTAGCTAGCCTTATAAATTATAGCGTATGTGTTATTCTGATGTATGAGCTATATTATTGTACAGTTTCATTAAAATCCATTCAGTAGTTTTTACGTGAAAGAGTAACAAACATACATACGTCCATACAGCTTTCGCGTTTGTAATATTAGTAAGATTAACTCGTAAATTAAACCGACCTAAAAATAAACTGTCGTCGTTTTTGAAAGATCGCGATCATAATATCGCGATTTCACAGGATATATGATACAGATCAAATACAGACAGTCATAGACAGTAGATTTGTTTTAAAGAAAACACATTTCTCTATTATATTCATGAACAAAACACGTAATATTGACGACATCTAGAATTTCGACCTACATACGGATTAAGTTCCAAGCTGTGCTAATCTCGACATTCCAACCAAGCCGAGCTTATAATCAACTTATATACTGGGCCTATGGTACACATATTTATCTTTTTACCGACACGTTTCGACTTCTGAAGTCATTTCCAAACATGCGATAAAGCCACTCACATATGTATATATTGAGAGAAAATCTTAAGATGTGTACTTTGAAAGGATTAAGAATATTTTTATAAAATTATGGGGTATGTTGTGAGGCTGAAGGGTATAAGGGTTGGGAGGAGATAGGGAAGAGGAAAGTGGGTGAATACCTGGCTATTCATATCTAGTCCACAAACACGGCTAAAGTCCTTTCAAACTACGTTTCGATTCCAAAGGGTTGCCTTCCACCCGGGTCGAGCCGCAAGTTTACTAAAATGTAACTAACTAACTAACCATCACGCCGTTTCCCGCAGGAGTAGGCAGAGAGGACGGACCGCCAAACAACTCGATCTTGGCACACACTCCTTGCCTCGTTCACATTCATGCATCGTCTCATACATGCTCTTCTATTATTCCGACTCTTCACATGGCCTGACTCAAGTATCTGATTCACTTGATCATGCCATGTCTTCCTCGGGCGTCCCCGTCTTCTTCTTCTATTCACATTTGCGTCATATATTCTTCCCACGCTATTTTCTTCTTTTATTCGCTCTACATGCCCAAACCACCTGAGCGTCCCTTTCTTAATCTTACTCATTACTCAAATGTATTAGTTTATTATTCGCGACCTACAGGTTCGCAGTCGAAGACCTTACCCCTCGGTCACGGAGGCCATCAAAAAAGCTTGTCGGAAAAAAATGACAAATCGGAAAACAGTAAATCTTCGCGAGTGGTAAACTGAACGGGAAATGGAAAGTACTTTGCTTGGTGGTGCAATAACAAAGTGTACAATACAAGTATATTCAACCACCAATAGATGGCAATACGCACCACGCAAAGAGGAAAATCAGAAACAATACAAATCTGACATGTCGTCATAATATATGTGTATACATTCCACGACGTGTGCAATGTGTGCATGCACGTTTGCATCGGGCTGATGCACAATGGATGAGGTAATGCAATTTCCCTATGCTCCGTAGCAAGGCCAATGAGAAATGACAGTCCATTTAAAAAAATATGATATTCATTTTCTAACATTTACAGTCTCCTACTGAGGGACAAATCTCATTTAGCACGATAAATATTCTAATTAAGTCCTTTACTATTATACCCGCCTAGTATAAAGTTTTGATTTGCTTTTCCAAATACGTTAATTAAATAACGTATTATCACACATTAGTAAAAAAAAAACAGGATTAAATAATGGCATTTCCAATAACATGTGTTCCCAATGATGTCATCTGCGTGCAAATGTCCTCTAAATAAACAATAAACAGTGTTAATCTCAAGTAGAGTTGCCATCCGTCCGGGTTTCCCCGGATTTGTCCTAGTTTAGAGGACGTCCGGGGAGCGTCCGGGAGGGGTTTCATTTGATAAATTAAATCTTAAAATTTAAAGTCAAACGTATAGTTTGCTCTGAGGAAGGAACGGTCGTCTGAAACCGTTCGGCTTTAAACAAATATAAAAGTGGTTCAAACAAAGTAACATTGTTTAATTTTTCTTTAATTAAAATTAAATTCAATTTCCAAGAACACAAGGCGAAGAAAAAGCTTTAATAGCTAGATAATCAAATAATGTACTTTTGAGTGCAATAATTTCTTTTCATTTTTGTAGTTAAAGTTATGATTGTTTTTATTACGTAAAAGAAATTTACAATATGGCTGTTGATTAAAACTTTAAGGTGATATAAATGAGTATGGTTTTTGGTTATTTTATGCTTAAAAAATTAATAATGTAACTTACATTAGAGTAAGTCTAAACTTTAAAGGGTTCAGTTATGCAAAACCTGTTGACATGTCCGGGTTCTGGGCGCTAAACTCCGGGATTTTCACGCGTCTTGTCCTGGTTGCCAAATTTAAGATATGGCAACCCTAATCTCAAGTGACCTCTCAAGTAAGTAGGTCCTGCATATTGTTTTTGTTTTTCTGTCTGTACAAAGTATAAGTAAAACAATATATGTACATTTTACGCTGCATTGTGTTAATTGGTCAGATGCATTGTACATATAGTTTTGTATTAGTCATCAACGAACCGGTGGATGCAATCTGTTAGCTGTAAGTTGTTAGGGTGGATTGTCCAGTCTGTAATAAAAAGTAAGATTTTTGAAAAAATATAAATTTGTACGTCCTTGAGATGATTTTCCACAAAAATGGCGCTATGCAAATCATCATAACATTATAATTATTTTATATTTCTATAAAGAAGAGAGGATGTGGAGAGCGGGCGGACACCGAGCGGCGTATTTACAAAACCTATACCGATTCAGTCGCGGTAACGACAATTTACATTTTAAATATACCTCTAAATTGGTTATTTTTTATCACATTGCAAAAACAAAAATTGTTCTAAAATCTAGATAAAATAATCTTTCTGATGTGTATATTAGAAATTAATAATTTTATTTCTAAATATTTAAATTTTAATATTATTCCCATATATTGTAAATACATCTCTATATTGATAATTTTTTTATCATTTTGCAAAAACAAAAATTGTTCTAAAATCTAGATAAAATAATCTTTCTAATGTGTATATTAGAAATTAATAATTTTATTTCTAAATATTTAAATTTTTATATTGAAAATTTAAAGCGACTGAAACGCGGTAGGGATTGTAAATACGCCACCGGGCGGGAGTAGTCGTTTTTATTTTTATACAAATCCATCGTTACTTCATTCAATTTATGTTAGAAGATTCCGATTCTATTTTTTTCCAAATGCGTCAATTTTATTCGGAACTACCCGTATAGCAAACCTGATCGGATGTCGACCTTTATCTGTCCAAATAAATTCAAATGCAAATCTTCACGCAACAATTTACTTTGACAAAAAAAAACACCCTAAAAGATCCTACTTCATTAATAAATCGGTGCATAACCACGGGAAAATTATGGGTTCTTATTCTTATTGATTTCAAGTCTACCGATGTGTAACTAGTAGATAATCATGCTAAATTTGGAGCATGGCGAGCATGCGCAGAATTGTTCAACTACAAGGTCAACTGACATTATAAAAAATATTTAGGTCAGATTTGGCATCGTTTGTGTTAGTTTTTTTGTTTTCTATCGGCCACCGAAAACTAAAATATTGTGGCATCGACCCACTGGAGCGATCACGCGAAATAAATAAATTTGCTTCGATTGCTTGAGATTTCCCAGATGGTCAGTTTTTAAATTTTTCGTCAACATTAAAAAAATCATACCTTCGAATTTTGACATGGAGACATAAAAACTATTATAGTGCTATATAGCCAATGAAATAACCTGAAAGTAGTGTAAAAAGAATATATGATGCAAATGTGAATGGTAGAAGAAGTCGGGGACTCCCGAGGAAGACATGGCACGATCAAGTGAATCAGATACTTGAGACGGGCCATGTCAAAAGTCAGAATAATAGAAGAGTATGTATGAGACGATGTATGAATGTGAGTGAGGCAAAGAGTGTGTGCCAAGACCGATTTGTTTGGCGGTCCATCCTCTCTGCCTACCCCTGCGGGGAAACGGCGTGATGGTTAGTTAGTTAGTAAATAACCTGTATTTTACAGTTTATCTCATACTTGTAGTTTTATGAAAAAATATTAAAAAATCGTAAAATCTGTGTGTTTTTTACTTGAAACTGCCGTGAGGGATACTTATTCGGGTCAACATGAAATATTTTCGGTTTCTGTATGTTGTCTGTGGTATACTTGATAATCAAAGGTGCATATCTATGGAAAAAGGACATAATTTTATCCGTAAACAGCTGTTCAAAAATTCGACAGGAAAAAAATATTTCAAAATTTTATTTTTAACATTGTTCTAAAATAGTCTAAGAAGGTCGTATTTGTGACATCTATGGTCATAATAGATAAAGCATTTCAATAGCTTCGTGTTGAAATAAACGGCTGGCCCAGGAAATGTTTTAAATAATTACAATAAATGTTTTACGAATGTTAGGAAAATGTGGTCCATTTTTGGACCGAAATCAATCGCAGAAAAATAAAAGTGGTCCATTTTTCGACCGAAATCGCTCCAGTGGTTCCATCCACAAAATATTTAGAAACAGTCGCAGGAGACCTGCCTTTAGGAACACAATATGTATCATGTTGTTGCTTTCTTGTGGACTTCGATCAGCTGTTTTGTACAGAGTTGTACTTTAACACGTGTTCCGGAGTTGGGGCTATTAAATCATTAAGCAACAAAGCATGTCTACCCAGTTCAGTGATGCACAACCCGCGGCCCGCGGATATTTATATTTATTGCTGATATTTATTTTCTAAATAAAATTTCAAAGAAATGGTGGTCAAACCGGTAAAAATTCTCAATTTCGTGTAAACGAAAGATAGAAACGGGATATTAAGGGCCGGCAACCCGGATTTGTACAGATTTATTAAGTTAAACACGGTAAGTTTTAAAGCTCTTAAAAATATATGTTATTCTTGAAGATAATATCTAGACTTTGCCCGCGCCGAAACGCAACTTATATAAATTTCCCTCGATAGAAAAAAATCGCAAAGTATGCTGCAAAAATTATTATTAACACGTTTGATTCAGTTATTTTACAAGTTATATGTATGTAAAAATTCACAGTGTTTCTTTAAATGCTGTTTAAGATAATGCCCGCGAGATTTTTGCTCTGTTTTAAACGAGTCGTGTTTTATTAAACATTTTCGCAATTTTCGCATCGATTTTGTCGCTGTAAATGTTAGCGCTCTCCATCTTCTTCTTTTCGGGCCCGGTTGCAGAGCCTTAAGACGTGGCATTCCTAATTTTTACAGATTTATAATATAATTCCCTTAAACACTTTTAAGTTTTTAAGTTCTTAAAAAAATATATGTTATTTTTGAAGATTAATAGCTGTACATTTGCCGAGCCGAAACGGTAATTACATGAAATTCTTTCCATAGAAAAAAAATCGCAAAGTAGGCTCCGACAATTATTAAAAACAAATTTTGTTCTGTTATTTAATATGTTAAGGGTACGAAAAACTTCATAATATTTCTTTAAATGGAACTTTAGACATTTGTCGAGAGATTTTCGTTCTATTTTAAACGAACCGTGTAAAATGAAATATTTTCACAATTTTCGATTAATTATAATCGTTTTTTAACATTAGCGCGCTCCCTCTGACATTCGTATTTACAAATCTCCCTTTCCAACCATCTTCTGTTTCTTTTTGAACGCTTACTACCGGGCCTTAAGATCACAAAGTTAACAATGTTAACTTTGCAGTCGGATAGGAGGTTCAAGGAGGCAATGAGAAAGATGCTCTCAGTATCGTCCTGGTGAAATACCGCCACTTTCAGAATTGAAACGTTACTTGAAATTGCTTTAGCCGTGTTTGGTGATCAGATAAGAATAGCCAGTTAATTCCCCACCTTCATCTTTCCCGTCTCCTTCACCACCTACTTCAAATTGCTTTAGCCGTGTTTGGTGATCAGATAAGAAGAGCCAGTTAATTCCCCACCTTCGTCTTTCCCGTCTCCTTCACCACCTACTTCAAATTGCTTTAGCCGTGTTTGGTGATCAGATAAGAATAGCCAGTTAATTCCCCACCTTCGTCTTTCCCGTCTCCTTCACCACCCCACTACTTTCAGCCTCACAACTATCTTAATTTGGGGTGCATGATCTCACTGGCTCCAGACGGTTTGCAGCAGCTGTGTGGTATCCACATAAAAATAATAAATAATTATACCCCAAAAATCAAACAAGATAACACTTTTGGCCATGAAAATCTTAAATCATATCTTAAGGCCCGGTTTCCCGCATTTCCAACGATTTATTACATATTTTCCATAAATGCTATAAGTTTTATGGATCTTAAAAAAATATGATATTTTACAAGAAATATTTGTAAATTCCCCATGCCGAAACGGAAATTATATGAAATTTCCTCGATAGAAAAAAATCGTAAAGTTTGATTCGAAAATAAATCCTACTAATATTATAAAGGCGAAAGTTTGTACAGATGTATGTTTGTTACTCTTTCACGCGAAAACTACTGAATGGATTTTAATAAAACTTTACAAAAATATAGCTCATCCATCAGAATAGGCTATAGGCTATAGCTTAGAGCTCTGGCATTATGAAATTTATATACAAAAATTGCTATAGGTGGCACGCGAGCTGTTTGAAAAATGCATGTAACGGGTATGGAGGGGTGGTGAGGGGGGGTATAGGATGTGATAGGATGGGCTGGGCAGAGGGGGGGTGGGGGTGGGGGAGGGCGGAGGATGGTGGGGAGGGTGAAGAGTGTGGGAGGATTTGGGGGGGGGGGGTGGGGGGACAGGAGTAGAGGGGGCGGGGGAGAGGAGGAGGGGGTGGGATCGTAGTGGGGATAGGGAAGGTGGAGGAGGCGCTGTGGGTACTCCCCTAATACTATTCGAGCGAAGCCGGGGGCAAAAGCTAGTAAATAAATAAAGCTTTATCTGATTATTATACACACGTTTGTTTCAGTTATTTTACAAGTTATATGTATGAACAAATTCAGCGTTCCTTTAAATTCTATTTTAAATATTCCTTAAGATATTTTTGCTCTATTTTAAACGAGTCATGATTTATTAAACATTTTCACCATTTTCGCGTAAATATTATCGTTTTAAATATTAGCGCGTTCTCTCTAACATTCGTGTTTATATATCTCTCCACCTTCTTCTTTTTGAGCGGATATACCGCGCCTCAACCCTATATTTTCAAATATCTATAATATATTTCTTAATAACCAAAGGTATTCAATTTTAATGGCCTGATAGATCATGCAAATTGGCGTCTTCAGTTTTCTTTCAAATACTTCTCGGGATCATCTAAATTTCTAAATAACAAAAGTATTACATACGGCAACGCTGGCACGTCATTGTGGGATTGAAAAGAAATTTTCTAACGTGGTAAAGAAAGGGTAATATTAATAAGGAACTATTTTTGGCTACTTCGGCGGGACCTCGATTCACGTTCGGGCATTTATAGTTTAAAAAGCGAACGGCATATCCGCGTGTTGGGTCGATGGCCCAGAAAGGCCATTGAATGTCAAAGCCTACTGCAAATGACTTGTTACTCGTTATTCGTCAGCTGGCCCGCATAGTCGCAGATAACCGATTTAGGATAGGTTGTTTCATGCAAGGTTTTTAAAAATATCGATATCGATATATATCGAATTGAGTCGATATTGATATATCGGTCTAGTAGGTCGATATATCGATATTTCTTCTTTTTTAAAGGCTTATAGAAATCCAATGTAGTTTTAGTTTATCGATTACGTGTATATGTAATTTTTTATACTTATCCAAAGAATAATCACAAATTTTGGAAAAGTATATAATTTTTTTTTTTCATTAATTTATCAAAAAAAAATTATCCAACCTACCGGATCTGCCCTGATGATGGACACTACAACGCTGTCCGAAACGTTGGCTAAAGAAGGAGGTAGCGCAACATGGCATAACACCCCAAAAACAAATAACGAAAATTTATCCATTATTTTGTACCATCTATCGAACTTAAAAATAGTAACTTTGACAGTCTGCTTCCTTATAGCCGGTGTCTGCTTTAAAGGCTTTAAGTTAGGGAACGTACCCATACTACGTGACCAACTTTTTGCCATTTTTAACCCCCCCCCCCCCCCCCCCCGCCCCCCCGGTGACCAAAAACCTAAGAACGCCCGAGCTCATTTGTACCAAGCGTGACATTTTGAAGACCCCCCCCCCTAAAACGTATCACGTAGTATGGATACGTTCCCTTACAGTGGCTCCTGCCTTTGAAAAAAGTCGTTTAGAAGGAATACTATTTGCCACAATTGGTAGATGACTCATTGCCACTTTAAAAATAATGGTATAAACACCTTGCATCTCTTGCCATGTTTAAAGAATATTTACTTTTAGATTATTTACAAGAGCAGAAAGATATAATAATAGCATTTTACCCGACCGATTTTGTGGGTATTTTATTTGGGCGGGTTTTTCGATACGATATATTGAGTTTTTCGATATTGATATATCGATATCGGCGTATCATCGATATCGATAAATATCGATATTTTTAGGGGTCGATATATCGATATTTATCGGTTTTCCGATATATCGTTGCATCCCTATTCATGGTGTTCATCAAATTTTAAAGTCAAAATTCAAGTTCTGTTACAATTTTAACATGGACCGGTTGTTTCACAGTACTTTGTAAAAAAACGGAACGTAAATACTCCTAGGACTCTCGCAGAACTTAAAAACTATTTTTAAATTTGATGAATTGTTCACATTCTGTGACACAACCCGTTCTTAGCCTCAATTGCGATAAATTCGTTCATATTTGGAGTAAGAAATAATGTAGATTGTCGAAGTCATTTTGCTATGCGATGATATTTTGTGACACGTGACATGTCGCCACTGATCACACTGCAACATTTTGCAACTCGTCTGTAAGGTGCCGCTGGAACGAAACGTATTGCATATCATGAGATCCGCAGTCCGCAGTACCTATCCAGTGGCGAAGCGTGATGCAAATATACATATACATAATATACCTACACATATATATTTTTTTTTAATTGAAAAAATATACTCATTTTTTATTTAATTATTTATTTTTTTACAAGTTCTCCATAAAACAGTTATACACTAAAATATTATGGAGAAGATAACAAAATTTAAGAGAAAAAAGTGCATGGGGGGCAGTTTTACTTTGTTTTGACGTATGTCAAAAGATATTTACTGAAGTCTCTGTAGGTGACATTGAAGATGTCGATGTTCAATGCAGAATCGTTAAGCAGTTGAGTTGCTCTGTTTAATGGCGCATTTTAATACGCAGAAGTTCTCGCTTTCGGAGCATAAAAAAGTGCGTATCATTGGACAGCAAAACGACATCTACATTTTTTACTCCATATATGATAAAGAATCGCTGGTTAAAATCCTTCGGGTATGTGCTGTAACACCCAGTATATACGCAGGAACATAATTTGAAAAATATAGTTTTCGATGCATTTTCGCACTTACAAAGCATTAAATTCGAACATTGTGTAAAATAATTTAAATTGAATCATTTCCTTTCGGAAAGCATAACTAATTTATGAACACCGTGTATACAAAGTAGTTTCATTTGTAGTTAGCATTAAAAATATTCGAACCGTAAAGTAAAGCAAAACAGATTAAAATTTACTAGGTTCATGTCATATTCCACCACAGCATTTCCCGCAATTACACCAGGTAATAAATTCATAAGAATATCAAGTGACGTTATCAGAGTAAACTCATAAGAAACTAACAAACTTTTAAGCCGCTACGAGGAACTTAGCATGACACTCTCCTGAAAAATGACTTATCGTAGCATTCTTTGTAAAGGAAAAATATAAAGAGAGTTCTAACTCATCCGATCACAGGAATTAACGATAAGGAAAATGCTTCAAACAGATAGCAATATTATTTAAGTAACTAGTACGACAAATGACATTTTTATACGATATACGATATGATATGATTGTACCAAGCCAGCCAGGAGCACTCCTGTCACGTTGAGACCGGTACACCAGGACGCACTGATTTGGGAGGCGTCTACTAATATCTACAGGAATTCCCAAAACTGAAAAAATCGAACTAATATCTATGAGAACCAAAGTGTTGACGAATATCTACAGCTCAAACTGCTGACTAATATCTATGAGAACCAAAGTGTTGACGAATATCTACAGCACTGGCAGAGGTTGGATTTGCAATTATGTATAGCATATTGGAATAACGTAATATTGCGTATGCAGTTTAAAAAACTTAATTTATGTAATATGTATGTAAAAATCCCTAATATCGGACTATTGGACATATTTAGCTGATTAGTCCAACCTACGCTCTGTAGATATTAGTTCAACCTACGCTCTGTAGATATTAGTCAACACTGAGACCGTCATAGATATTCGTTCGACCTTAACTCTGTAGATATTAGTCAACACTCTGAAGTTCGTAGATATTAGTTCAACATATGAGCTGTAGATATTCGTCCGACATACATGCTGTAGATATTAGTATCTGGAGTCCTTATTTGTTAGGATTTAGAACATGTGCTCTGATGACGGGAAGGAGGCTGGAGATTAATAGAGGGGAGTAAAATAATTGATTGAGCTTTGTTATTTTTTTCTTCTTTATGACATACATCTTGCCTCTTCTCACATTTACTTGCCTCTTTTTGGCTATTCCTGGTTCATCTTGTCTCTTCTTGTCTTTTCTTGTCGCTTCTAGTTTATCTTATTCTTCTTCATGCATTTTGTCTTTTTTGCATATTCTTACTTCTTAGCGCCTCTTCTAGTTTCGTCTTGGCTCTTCGTGCATTTTCGCGCTATTTCTTGGCTCTTCTTGCCTATTCTTTTTGGCTCATCTTTAATCTCTTACTGCTTAACCGCCGCTCCTCGTCTCTTCTTGGTTCCTCGCACCGCTCATTGCATCTTCTCGACCCTTATAGTTTCATCATAGCTCTTTTCTAGACTCTTTTTGAATCTTCTTGCCTTTTTATTGCATCTTCTTATATCTTCTCGCCCCTTCTTGGCTACTATGTATACCTTTTAAACAAACATTTATTGTGAATATGACCAGCTACTACAACATTCCAAAACTTCACTTTACGAACATGGCTCGTAATAGGTTTACATACTTATCCAAATAAAATTAAAAAAGAATTAATGTTACACTCTACTACCATGTTTCACGCCTAATTACAAAACAAATGCAGCAGTAAAAAAAGCTGACCAACCGTGCTCTTCATTCAATAATCAGCATCTTTTATGCAGGGTTAATGAAAAAAAAATAAAAAATAAAAATGAGATCTGAATAATAAAAAATCTTTTGATGCATCACCAGCGTGAATTATTATGAATAACTCTAGAAATAATATAATAACTAATAACTCATTCAAATGCGCAAATAAGAATAACTCATTGCGGTGATGTGCAGATGAATCACCTGGAGTGACAAAACATAGATACATAAACGGACTTGGAACTTGGATGTTGTACATAGTGAGATTATTATTATTATTTAATGTATTGGGGAAAGTGAACTCGGCCAAAAACTGACATTTTTATCGCGGTAGAGCAACAAAATTTTCCCATCAGTCAAAATATAATGGGCAATCAATATGCCATTTAAAAACATGGATAATAAAGCGAATTCGAACAGATAATGTATATTTAGATAAGCATCTAATGACAAAAGTCATATTTCGTTTAAGTTCTTACAAGACGCTTAAGCTACCATCAGTAGCAATAGTACTGATCAAGTGATCAGTTCCCATTTTTCAAGTTTCTGTCTCCCTACTACCCGAAGGCATTGAGTCTATAGCATCCCAAATCGGGGTATGTTGTGAAGCCGAAGGAGTAGGGCGGGATAGGAGATGGTAAGAGGAAGGTTGGATGTGACTGGCTATTCAAAAACGGTTGACGCCATTTCAAGCAACTTTTCGATTGTCAATGACGGTCTTTCACAAGGGCGTAAAGGCCAGTTTCATATTGCTTGAACAATTCATCAAATTTCATAGCTATTATTCAAGTTCTGTTATGGACCAGTTGTTTTACAGTACTTGAATAATAATAGAACTTGAAGAGGTAATATTGAATTAGAGCACGTAATTATGATATCTAATTTGAGATCGGTAAATAACAATATCTTGTGAGACCAAATTAATGGATTTCTCAAGCAATTTCAGAATCTCTCTTCAATGGCTTACGATCAAGACACTGTATCTGTACTTTTTAGGAAAAGATGCGTTATGAACACTACACTGAGGAGAGCCCAAATATGTATGCATTTACGACCGAATAATATATCATTTTAATCAGCATACCATGCAAATGAAGGAATCTATGAGCATATATGGCATATCTAATTCACACCATTCCAAAGACAAATATTATTTTAAATTAATTTATTTCGAAGTAATGGTTTACGGAGAAAAAACATCTAGGTTTAAAGCTAGTAAGCTCCTTATTAAGGCGGATCAGGGCACTCCTTAGGAAACACAATAACATCTAATTTGTTAGCGGTTAGAGTTCAGACACATTTCGAAATCAAATCGAAATCACAAAGCGAGTGTTGTAGGTACCTACAAAGACGATGACGGCAACCCGCGACGCCCTACGCGATGCGACGCGACGGTGCAAACATCCACCGCTTGAAGGGGTCTATTGTTTGATTGCAAGAGATTACAGCACTCGCCACTCTCGGATGAGGTGGAGATGCAGATCGTCTTATTAAGCTGCTGACGGCACAGGATGTCGAACTTTACACCGCCGAGATCAACTGTTTACTGACTTGCCACTATGTGCATCAACAGTTAGCGTGGAATCAACTTACATACAAACATGTCGTTTTGAATATTACCATTTTTAAAATAACCAATAATCATAAATGAAGCCTTAATGCTTACGTAATCTATACTATCTAGCATAAAAATAACACTGGTTATTATTATTGTTTTCTAAAATTACGTTTGCTAAATTACGTTTTTAGTTATTTGCGTTTCTAACGACTCGTTTTTGAGTTCCACACCTCGGCTGTGGAACAATTTGCCAGCCTCTGTGTTTCCAGATGGGTCCCTTCGAGACCCATTTTGTAGGAGTTCACTAGTTTACTACCCTGAGTTCATTCCTTCCTTTCCACATAAAGACCTTCCACACTAATGATATAACTTAAAATAACATATACCTATAACCTACAACTCCTATACGAGTCAACGTAAAAGTAGACTTCACGTCCAAAAAAGTACGTATTTAATATTATTTAAAAAATTAAAATCAAAAATTCTTCTGAATTCATAAGATTCGTGTGCCTACACAGTATGGGCACCATTTTTATTCATTTATGCGTGTGGCATCCCCACCACGCAAAGAAAACATCTCTGGATCGCTCCGGCGATGACCGAGCAAATTATTCTGTCTCCAGCGCTCGACCCCGCCGGCCACTCGCGTTTTGTACCTCTTTACCCGTTTCATACGTGAACACTAAATCGTGTAAATATTTAATCTCAAATAAATGTTAATCAGTCGAACATGAGCAAAGTGTTATCAATCATCATCCAATATAATTACTGAACACTGGATCACGGGCTAGAAGTACCGTGATCCCCAGGAGCCTGACCAATCCTTATGGTAAAGTATTGGGACTACCTCGTCTGATGAGAAGCCGGAGCACAGGTCAAACATTCTCCACCAGCTCCTCAACCCTGGCAAACAACACTTCTAACAAGAGCATCCTCAATGATGAAGTATATGAAAATATTCTTGAAAGTAGTTAAATGTTAAAAATTGACTTCACTTCAAAAAAGTATGTTATCAATATTATCTTATGTAATAAATCAAAATTTCCTTTGAATTCGTAAGATTTATAAGTAGTTACCATCTGAACAGCCACCTAGTCAAAGTAAGGCTTGCTTGAATATTAAAGTAGATGCAGCAGATTTTCTAAAACGGAAACGGAAAACAAACAGATGAAATGCTAAACGGTAGAGTTAAATCAGGACTACTCTACAAAAATATACCTATAATCAATATGACCAGTTGTACCTGACAAGAGACATCTGATTCAGGAAAGGCTGCGGTTACAGAAAATATTTATGCGCTTTGATAGCCAACATAATATTTCTGCGGTGTAGACACAGACAACCATGTAGGTATATTATAATAAGCGTAAACAATAGATAACAAAACCGTATAAAATGCAAAACAAATTCCAGGAAAACCTAAAAACATCATGATACAAAAACAGATATCAGACTTCCGCGACACTAATGTTTACGAAATCGAGCATTGACACTTTCCTAACAAATAGAAACAGAGTTTCCTTATATGTTTTTTACAATAATTACTTAAGAAATACAAGGATTATATCGAGGGTGGAAAGGCAGAATGACTAACAAGCCATTTTTTTCCAGCTGTATGGCTTATATAATCCCAACTGAAATCGGAATGTTGTCTTCATAATGTTGCCAGATGTCCTCGCTGAGTTTTCAGCAATGTTTTGACTTTAGTCTTAAATATTATATTAATTATTTCTGTCATTTTTTGTTTGATTTTGGTAGGGCATTTTACACAGTTTCGCAGCATGAAGTTTAATATTTCTCTTTTTAAAATATGTCTTCAAACTAGGAATAACCGGCATATATTTTGGCGTATTGCCCTGGTTGTGTATTTATATTGGGCAGTGGAGTATTCAGATATTATAAACTACAAACTTGAAATATGTCTTACTTATTATAATATACCTACCATTAAACATTTTCAAAGTTCCTCATCTTTACGTCAAGTTATTAACAATTATTACATAAATAATAAATATATTTTCTCATCATTGCAATATTGTACGAGTATTATTTTCAGGATCAAATTGTTTGCTTTGTTTTTATCACTTCTCAATTTCTGTTTTCTACTTTTTGCTGTTGTACATACACCTCATCAGAGTTGTCTGTTACTGGATAAACGATAACTTAGATATGTTTTCAACTGAAAATATACTTTATTCAGTTTATTAGCCTCCTTTTATGCATTTACTGTGTACGTGTGTAACTCATCTTCATCTAAAGTTACTGACATATATTTTTTAAATTAAATAAAATTTAATTAAAAAAGTATTAATAAAAATTATTATTAATTAATATTTCTTATTTATTAACAATATTTGAATGTCTATTTCTTAGACATTCAAATATGGTTTTACCTAAACAGGATTCATTTTGCTTTATTATTTATTATTTATTTATTTATTACACATATACATGTATAGTTTTAAGACAAACAAGAATGATGTACCCACAGTATTACACAACGAATAAATATAGCATTTGGTTACAAATATAACTTGCATAGGTACATTTAGAATTCTTTACTTATTTGGAATATTCTCAGTTAATATATTATACACATTTACGGTGTCCAGAAATTCATTAGTACAAGCGGGAAGCTGGTGAATTTACTCACAAAGAGAACCCAAAAAATGATTTCGATATATTTTTTAAACCTTTTTAATACGTTTTTGGAAAACCAAGCTTTTAAACAGCTGGTATTACCGACTAGTGATATTTGTTTTTTTTTATAATTTGATCTAAAAATTTCAACTTCGGAATCGATTTAGTCGAAAACGAAAACTCAAATCAAGAATACGATATTTAGATTCACGAATTATCTGCTTGAACTACGAATTTCCAGACACCGCGTATATACAATATTATGTATCTACTTCCTATTGATTTATTTGCTGTATAAATGTATCTACGTAATAAATCAACAGATTTAGTGAATAAACTTATAAAGACCCGTCTGGGTTCGTATTTCTTATACACTTTAGATTCATAAATTGCAAGCTCGATTCTCAACAAGGTATGTAAACCCCTCCATACAACGAAGAGGAAGGAAATAGGGGCTCTTGAGACATACCTATACATAGGTAGTATTATGTAGGTACAAGCCGAGACCAATAAGTCAGCTTTGGATAACAACAAAGGAGTTGCTTAGTGGAGTTCACTACAATCTCAGGTTGATCGAATAGTCGAACCGCAACGACTATATAAACGGATCTGAGATCGTCTTTGTGCCTCACTAGGATTACGTCTACGGAATGAAATCCCGTTCTGAATTTCAACAGTAATATGATACCTCTATCTGCAGCTCTAAAACTGATTTTTTCTGTCTCTCTATTACTCTATAATATAACGCTATACTTTTTACCTACTATCTTTACTTCTATGTACCATGTGTAAAACATATTCTTTGTCATCTAAGCACACATGTATGCACTAGAACATAAAAAATGTAAATGTATGTAAAAGCCCATAAGGGCGTTAATGATTAATAAAAAAATAAAATAAAATACGTCGCAACACAACTTATTTTATTTAATTTCATTTGTTTTCGAAAATCAACAGATTTTTTTACATTTATCCTATTAACATTATAAAGGCGAAATTTTGTATAGATGTATGGATGTGTAGATGTATGTTTGTTACTCTTTCACGCAAAATATACTGAATGGACTTTAAAAATCCTTTCACTGATAGAAAGCTACATTATTAGCGAGTAATAAAGGCTGTAAATAATGTTAAGCTCTGGCGTTATAAGCTCGGACGTTATGAAATTATTTATCGTACGTTTTCTGTCCCTAACAAAATCGAGTTATTGCAAACGTAAGAAGAAAGCAAAACAAATTGTTGCCTTGGAAACCATGTTGGCGTCGTAGTTAATATCTATCTCTAAAAATGAATCGCCGAAATGTAGGTACGCGCATAACTTCTGAACGACTGCACCAAATTGTATAATTCTTTTTTTTTTGTTCGCTATTTTGTATAAAACTACTATTCAGCTCTGGCTATAACATTTGTATAAAAAAAATTACAATAGGAACGCGAGCAGTTTGAAAACTGAATGTACCGGGAAGGAATGTGTAGAATGCGGGAGAGCGGAGGGGGGTGGGGTCGTGGGAGGGGGCGGGGGAAGGGGAAGTGGGAGGGTAAGGGGGTGGGAGTGAGGGGAAGTGGGAGGGTGTGGTAGAAGGGGGAGGGGAAGTGTGGGGGATGAGGGAGTGGAGTAGGAAGAGGGAAGGTGGAGGAGGCGGAACCCCCTAATACCATGCGAGCGAAGCCACGAGAAAAAGCTAGTATATAATAAACTTATAAATAAATCAAATAAAATGTAATGACAGATTTTTGCACGAACAAAATTATAACAAAAATCTAAGGGTCTCGTACCCACGTGCTAAAATATTTACAAAAAATACGAAAATTGTAAATATTAAGAAAAAAATAAAATAAGATATAAGAACACAAATAAATGACAATATACGGTAACTAATAAAGTATGTAATAAATTTTAAAAGATATTATATATTGAAAAATTTATACTCGCTACACAAAACAAGATCAATAATCACTAATATATTATATCTACTACTTAACTGAACACATGTTTATAAAATGAATGGCATGCAACTGGACAGGATTAATAGCAACAACACGGTTACTTGCAATATGATATTTTAAATTACTGAATATTAGCTAAGATATATTTATTACACGAAACTATGTTCATATCAATAAATTCTTATTAAATAGGTTACATACTCTGAATATAAAAGCGTTTTGTCTAATCTTCAAAATGTTATTTTATATTAACCCAGCGACAGCTATGAAAAAATTTACAGTGGATAAAAAATTAAACATACATTGCAAAAATACATCTGTTCAACTTCAACGAGATTGGAGTTGATCAACATTACATACATTTCTGCATATTTAAAGTACTTCCGACAGCGACGTCCTTGTAACTGAGACACATCGTTTTGTCCTGCTTGCGCTTAGTATTAGCGAGAAAAGAGACAATGACAGCCGTTGTTCCCAACTCTTTGATAGATCAATCCGAGCCTCTGATCAGCTCGACTCGCCTGTTGGTCAGAGAGTTGCGTTGGGAAAAGCGTATTAGTGCATTTGAGGAATGTTGAGCCAAAATTTCGGCTCAACATTTAATCAACGGGATTGGGAACAATGGCCGTGAGTTTCATCCCATCTTGAACTATTATGTTAAAACAATATTATCTACGGTAATCCATTGTCTCGAATGTGTTGTTTGTATAATGCGACTGAAAGAGACCGCCTTGCACATTTGTCAAATTGGCCATCTACTAAGATGTCGAAGAAAATTAATAGTGATGTTATTAGAAATTTTTTAATCTGCCAAGCTTTACCTTTCTTTTCTTGTCTTTACGTTACGCATTATGTTTTACTTTTCTTATTTCTCTTTTTGTTTAGCATCTGTGTCTAGTGAGCTAAACCATAAACCACGCATCCCAACATATAATTGGATCGCGCGATTCCCAACGCTAATTTTATAAAATGTTGATAAAAAAGGAATAATTTTTAAATATTAGTATTTCACTTTCGTTTTCTTGATTGAATGAATCGCGGAAACTTGGAAGTGGAAACAAACCCATTTCCCGACACCCGATTGAGCTGAAACTCGGCAGATAGACTCGTCGATGACAATGAAACCTTCCTATCCAGTCACCCGAATCAACAGCACTACCAACCGGGTGAAATCCCGAGTTAATAAGACCGACATTTATTTCGTATAATAAGTGCAGTGATGTCATCGAATTTCAGATAAATGCGTGTATGTCCGCGTGTGTGTGCATGATTGCCACCAAAAGCTGATAGAATGCAATGTCAGCGGGAAGTGGGTTAATTTCCACCTCCTATATTCCAATTCATTCATGCAGTAATTCAATCAAGAAACCAAAAGTGAAATTCAAAGATGTATTTAAAAAACGGTAAACCTACGATCATCGATGTTGAATATTCTGAAAGACTTTGCAGTTATTCGAAAGTTTTACAGTATGTTCTCTTTCATATTTAAAAAAGTCGAAGTTCTGCTTTAAATCGACCGTTTAGTGTTTGCGTATATTTGTCTGTGTATTCCTTTCCGTTATAGAAAATCTGCTGCATCCACCAAGCCTTACTTTGAGTAGTCGGCTAACCTTGACTACGCTTAGGACCTAAACCAATATAAAAAAAAAACAGATTCGCAATTTCCAAAGTGCTGTTCGAGCGGCGGTGGAGCCAAAAAACCATGAAATTTTCGGATTTTTTTCAGTTTAAGCGCAATATCTCAGTGAAGGAAGGGTCTGACCGGTATAGTCAGTCTACGCACTTTTAAAGAAGACTAAATTTGCTACAATTTGAGACCAAAGCGAGCTATATACAGCCATTGGTTCTCAAAATACAGTTCTTCGAAAATAGGCCATTTTTTTCCAAAAAGTCAAATTTTTTCGAAGGGGTCACTTATTTTGTGAAATAGTTTCTAAAATATGCATCCCACGTCAAATATTATATGAAATAAAGTTGTAGTAAATCTAATTAGATTTCATTTGAAACCAGATTGATATCCGCAGGCTTAGCGGTTCTCTCAAAAAACGGCAGATAATCAAAAACAGTCATAATAGTAGGTTTTGGGGGGAAATGCAAATAAACTGTTCTCACGTCTTTTGAAAATTGCAAATCTGTTTTGGTTTAGGTCGTAACAACATGTAAAAAAATTCAGAATGACTGGACCTTTTGCAAGGCGATAATATAGTCTCATTAGCTCCGGACAATTGGGACTTAGGGCTCTTATAAAAAAATGTACAGCTAGCATACGTAGCATATTGATAAATAATAAAATAAAATACAGTCACATTTAATTTTAAAAACACGTTCAGTAATCAACATGAAACCTGTTTAATGGTCATTCAATGATTCAAACCGATTCAGAGTATCTAAAGATGATGTATTTGTTGTTACTTTCCGCAAATACATTGCTTATTATTCATTTTCCTGGGATTATGTGAATCATCAGCGTGCCTGAATAATTTATGCAGTTTGTTATCAGAGACCAAAACAACACAATGAATGTGACTTCAATAATTTTATTTGTGGGGTATGAGGTTTGAGAGAGTGGGGAGGGGAAGAACGTGGGGGAATTACCTGGCTCTTCAGTTCGCGTCACCAGACACGGCCAAAGCCATTTTAAGCACTTCACAATTCTGAAAAGCGTACTTTTATAAGGACGAAACTGAGAGTATTTATTTTTAGTAACAAGATTATTTAGGTCCAATAATATTACTTGCCTATAGAAAGGTATCGCAGCCAGAGTTGACAATCTTTATTCTCTACCTACTCGCGTAGATGCATTGCTTGCGTACAGTATATTTGAAACAAAAAAAAAGAAAATTGCAGCGAAATTGTACAAAGTTTACCAAACATACTAATTTCGGCTGTCTGTGTTAGTCCAGCGTGAAATCTGGTTCAATGAAGTTAAATTTGCTTTGAATTTATGTGATACTTTTTTAATATGAACTGAATGTGTGAAGAATGCAGACAAGTAGGTACCTACCTATAATGGCGATCGGGCAAATCAACAACATGCAAATTCATAATTCCTTTTAAGTCATTTTGAGGGAGGAAGAAAAACTATATTAAATAGGTTGCGTTAGGTTAGATCATAGGTTCCCAACCTTTTTTGCCCACCGCCCACTTTGAGAATATTTTTTTTTCTAGCGCCCCCCAACTAGGGTTCATGATTTCTCGAGCTTTTCAATTTCTCGGGTCTCGAGAATTCTCGAAGCTAATTTCTCGGGGCTTCTCGGGTTGCCGAGAAATTTACATTTACGTACGTTTTCTCATATTATTTGGTTCCAATAATGTCAACAAATTCAGTGGTTTTCCTCTCAAATAAAAGTATCAAATTAATTATAAAAACTTTCATTGATTATATTAAAAAATATTAATCTTATGAATAAGCTAATTAACTTTTAAAAAAATACAGAAATAATATTATTCAGACTCGTAATTATAATAACAGCACCATTTTTGGCTGGTTATTTAGAACTTATAAACAAAAGTAGCTTCTATTAAACTAAACAAAAAATCAACACGAAAGAAAACGTTAATATCTTAACTTATAATTAAATAACAATCACAGCACCATTTTTGGCTGGATATTTAGAAAAAAATCAACTTAAAACTTGTAAACAAAAATAGCTTCTATAAAACAAAAAAAAATAACATGAAAGAAAACGTTAATATCTTAAATTCAGGTAGAAAATAAATGTAAATTGTAATTAAATTACAATCACAGCACCATTTATGGCATGTTAATTAGAATAAAAACAAATGAAAATTTTGCAAGATCAATGGAACATCATACGCTGAGGAGCTGAACATACAGACAGACAGATACATAACAATTAGGTCTGCTTACTCTGTCTGATGAAATATGCCTTTAGAAAAACTAAAGCATTTATAGCTTTATCAGACAGCCGGTTTCTTATTTTATTAACTATATTTCCTGAAATTGAAAACACTCTTTCATTTTCAGTTGAAGTAGGCTTAACTGAAAGCAATGCTTTGTACATCGATTCTAAATTTGGTGACCTCTTCCCAGTCTGTTCAAAAAGTAAGAACTCTTTCTTTACTATAGATTTTGACAGTGCCACTGCACTTACCTCCTCATTTGTTGAAATGCCTTTAATTGATTTTTCTAATTGAATTTCGTAGCTTTCGGGTTCATGTCCCGACTCATTTTCGGTCAAAGTTGTGATGGCAGGGTATAAACGATTATATTCTCTTTCAGCTTATCCGATCAAAAATGTCTATCGTTATCAATGAAGTTTAGTAGTTACTTTTACGCATGAAATTGTCAGGGCTGTTCAAGTATTTTAGCGGCGATATTATTATTTTGATTTCTCGAATTCTCTACTTTTCTCGAGCTTGATTTCCCGGGAACAAAGCCCAACGATTTCCCGGGAATTCTCGAGCCGAGAATTCCCGGGAATGAACCCTACCCCCAACTCGTAAATCTGAAAGAGCAATTGTCGTCACGATTATATTTACCAACGGGGGGGGGGGGGGGGGGGGATATAGGATGGGGCAAGATGCGTTTTTTTTATTTTTTATTGTATATTTTATTTGGTGACCGGCCAACTCAGAATGAAACCAACTCAGAAGCACCTCATAAAGGTCATTAAAGAGTGATGATAAAAAAAATATTGATTAAGTTAGGTTAGGATTACCGGCAATTTTAAATGTATTTTTTCATAGCTTTTAATGACCTTTCTGAGGTGTTTCTGAGATGGTTTAATTCTGAGTTGGCATGGAACCGTTCTGAATTATTTTTATTTTTTTTACTTGGGTTTTATTGCTCAGAAAGATTACACTTGTGCAGTAATTCATGTGACACGCTACAGTGGTATTGTAGACCAATTTCCGTGTTTTGACGTCTAACTTTCCCTTTATCCTACTTTTCTTTTTCACTTTAATCTTTTCTGCAATTCTTTAATTTAACATTTCAAAGTCAGTGTTTAGTTTTCATTTGTTATAGATTTTTATTTTTCTTTTCCTGAGTATTTAATTTCTTCTACTTCTTCAATATTTTGATTTTCTATATTAAGGGTAGTAATTTCGTTGAGTTTCTTCTCTAATACCATGAATATACTTTTAGTTACATTTATTTTCAGTTTATTCGAAGAAAAAAAACTTTAATATATAATATAGAAGTGTTCTTTAAAAAAAAGCTTTTTTTGACAATGCATCTTCGATATTATTTGGTATAATATATAAAAGTGTGTCATCAGCAAAACTTTGATAGAACAGTACTTTAGGCACTTCACTATATCATTAATATATATACTTAATAAATAGGAGCGGTCCCAACACAGATCCTTGAGGAACTCCGAGTATTACTTGTTTTCTTCAGATATAGCATATCCAATTTTGTTTCTTTGTTTTCTATTTTTAATTTTATTATTAGTATTTCTCTGTCTAGCGTTTAAACACGTCTAAAATCCAAGAACACTACTATTGTGATTTTCTTCTGATCCATATTGGTTTTCCATCATGAATATTTGTTTCTAAACCCTGCTGTTTAACAAGAATGTTATTTTTTTTCAATAAATTTTCTCATCTGTTCTTTAATTATGGATTCTAATATTTGTTCATATTTAGGTTACCCATTTATTTTTCTGAGGTCTTCGAAATTTTTAGCATTTATTCTTTTGGGCGCTGGTGTTATTATGGAAGTTTTCCACGACTGCGGAAAAATTCCCTTTAACACAGATTAATTTATTAGTGCAACTACTTAAATTTAATTATGCCTATAGAAATTCCAGACGTCGATGATTTTTGCGTCATCGTATTAAAATTTTTCATTAAATACTCACTGTTACCTGAAAATATTATTAGTCTCTCTTCTTTCCGATGATTGAGAATTCCCTTTAACACAGATTAATTTATTAGTGCAACTACTTAAATTTAATTATGCCTATAGAAATTCCAGACGTCGATGATTTTTGCGTCATCGTATTAAAAATTTTCATTAAATACTCACTGTTACCTGAAAATATTATTAGTCTCTCTTCTTTCCGATGATTGAGAAGAAGTATCTGTGAATAATGAAATACTCCTATTTATGTTTTCGACACTTAGTATTAAATGTGGCTATTTTAGTTTTATCATCTTCAACTCCATCGAGAACCGAACTTCCTTAATGTTTTCCCTCTGTTTGCCACTTATAATTTCTTTAAGTGTAGTCCACATTTTTCTTGAATCTCTTTGAGAGGTAATAATTTTTAGCCTAGAATACGAATTTTTGGTATGTTTTATTTCTGTACCTATACATGCTTTTAAGTTTCTTACTGGTTTCCCACGTTTCTTCTGGAAATTGTATTTTACAGGCTTTATAAGCTTTTAAGATTTCGTAGGTATACTATTTATTTGTATCTTTTAATATACTACTAGCTAGTTCCCGGCATGCGTTGATATACTATTTTTAAAGAAATAAATTGTTTCCCTGTTCCCCTCCCGCATTTCCTTCCCCTCCCGCGTTCCCTTTCCACCTTCCCCGCCTACACCCTCCCCTCTTCCACTTCCCTGTCCCGCCAATCCCCCTACCGCGTTCCATATAACAGTCCCAGTACATTCAGTTTTCAAACATTTTGCGTGCCTCCTATTACAATTTTTTTATTCAAATTTTCGCTTTTCATGCAAAACAAATATTCATTTTTATATATTATAAGAACAATCAATCAAATTTGGTACCTATCGTAGGTATCTATTAAAAATATCTATAATTTAAATAATCCATAATAATTCTTTTTTACAAAAAAAACGTTCAAAAACACAATTCAATTTCGTCAAACGCGCGAATTGTCAAACGTGTGAAGTTAAAAAAGTCGTTAAGTTTTCAGAAATTATCCAATTTTCTGCGCAATTTTCTTAAATTTTCTTTCCGTAAGAACCTTCTACAAAGTATTGGGAAACTTAAAAAGTGAAATGAAGGCGTGACCAAGGGAAATGGGAATTAATTTAATATATAAATACTAGCTGGTCCCGTCATGCGTTGCTATGCCATTTAATAAAGAAATTGTTTCTCCCTGAGTGTTCTTTTCCATTCGTCCCGTTCCCCTTCCCCCTCCCCTTCTTCTCCTGCATCCTCTTCCCCTCTCGCGTTCCCACTCCGTCACCTCCACCTTCCCTCTCCCCACTCCACTCCCCCCCCCCCTTCCCCCGTACCGCAAACCCTTCTCCCAAGTTGTCCTCCCCCCTTCCAGGTTCTCCTACCCCTCCCAGGTTCCCTTCCCCCCTCTCTCCTTCGCCTTCCACCTTCCCCGCCTTCCCTCTTCCCTTTACCGCTCCCTCGTCCCGCCAACCCTCCTCCCGCGTTCCATATATTCAATCCCAGTACATTCAGTTTTTAAACAGCCCGCGTACCACCTTTTACATTTTTTATTCAAATTTCCATTTTTCATGTATATTAAATTTGGTACCTAACATAGGTACCTATTTAAAATATCTGAAATTCTTGATTCGATTCAAACTATTAGGGTAGTACCTACTTTAAATAAATTTATCAACTTAAGGATTTTCAAAAATATAATTTTATTTAACAATCAAAATGTCATTCTCAAACACGCGTACAGTCAAACGTGCGATAGTCGTTTAGGTTAGTAATAGGTTTTCTGAAATTATCCAATTTTCTTAATTTTTCTATCCGTAAGAACCATCCTCGTACTTCAAGAAGTATTCTAAAAAAAGAATTAGCGAAATCGGTTCAGCTGATCTCGAGATTTGCGCTTAGCAACACTTTAAGCGATTCATTTTTATATATAAGAAGATATATTCGTTGTAGGCATTAGTTCATTTACTATTGTTTTCAGGTGTCCTATTAGTTCGTCGGCTTTTCTGTCTAAATTTTCTTGGTTATCGCAGATCCACTTTTTGTTTTGTAATGCCGTACACAATTTATCCTTATTATAGTTCTTTTTATTCCTGTATATATATATTATACTTCGTGTTCCCTGAGGCTTCAGACTATTATATCTAATTTTTGTAATAATTGTTCCGTGATCAGATTGATTTTGAATTCTTCCGCAGCATTAACTTCCGCGTAAAAGTTTTTTGAAATTACCAAATCAATCATGGTTTTAGAGTTTTTTCATATTCTTGTATAATTTTTGACAAGTTGCTTCCTACCTAGGCAATTTATGATGATTTGTAATCTTGTGCTTTTTGTATTGAATATTAAAATCTCCACAGATGATTTTGATCAAGTCTCTAGTATTTATTTACTAACGACACCATTCTTCAAAAAAATCTAAGAATTTTGTATCATTTTGATTTGGGGAATGATAAATAGCTGCATAGGCTCCCAGCTTAAAATCCTTCAATAGCCCGTAGGTATCCAGGTATTATTTTTATCTAGTACCGCATTTGTTGTGACTTTGTAAGAGATATTGTTTACACACTCACACACATACAATACAGAATTAATGTGATAATGGTATGCCTGCTAAATAAGTCGCATCTAATTGTCGAATAGCCCTGAAATGTTTCATTTTGGTTAATTTCTTCGGTAATACAGGTTTCGCTCATCATCACCATGTGCAGTTCGTATTCTTTATGCATGTCTTTGACTTCTTCGATATGTGCTAGTAAACTAGCTATGGGTTTCTCTGGGTCTCCTACCGCCCCCCTGAAAGTCTGAAACGCCCCCCAATTTCCTCTTTGCCTTCTACCGCCCCCCTGAAGGTCTGAAACGCCCCCAAGGGGGCGTTATCGCCCACGTTGGGAACCTATGGGTTAGATTGTGGGCTTTTTTTAATTTTTTATCTCTTTTAATGACTTTTCAAACGGGTGAAGTAATGCCACTTAATAATCGGTATCCTCTTTGTACGGTGCTTCGTAAATAATCAGTCTCCTCGTGCGGTGCTTCGTACTTGTCTACTTTACGCCACTCTTGTATACTTAAGTTTTCTAAAGATTTCACTTCTACCGGGTGTGAACTGCACAATATGTTTTTTACAAACCATTTCACTAGGCAGAGCCTGTTCTGAGGTGGCAAAAATTTAATCTAATTGTAATTTTATTCTAATCTAATTTTTTTATCATTTTTATCTGTTTTTAATAATAATCTACGATCTAAGGTAAAAATTTAGAAGTGTTACAATAAATATTGTTGATAAGTTATTCAGTAAAAAAAAAATAACCAAGAAATTATAAGCAAATAAAACACTCATAAAAATACGCTGAAAAAAATCTCTGAATAGGATAAAGCAATTTTTTTCATCTCAAATATTATTTACGTGAAAATTTGACATTCTTATTTTTTGTTTTAACTGTCAGTGACGTTAAAACCAATAAAACTTAGTTTTAACAACTTTTATTGTTAACTAGCTGGTTGCGTTGCTATGCCATTTAATAAAGAAATTGTTTCTCCCTGGGTGTCCTTTCTCATTCGTCCCCTTCCTCTCCCGCGTCCCCTTCCCCTCTCACGTTCACACTCCGCCTCCTCCACCTTCCTTCTCCCCAGTCCACTCCCACCTTCCCCGCGTCCTGCGAACCCCGCTCCTGAGTTCCCCTCCACCCCGCGAACCTCTTATACGAGTTACCCTCCCGCATTCCATACATTCAATCCCGGTACATTCAGTTTTCAAACAGCTCGCGTGCCACCTATTGCAATTTTTTTACACAAACTTCATAAGGCCAGAGTTCACCAGTAGTTTTATTCGAACCTTGTCCTGACAATAACGAACAAAAAAAAGAATTATCCAATTTGGTGCTTTCGTTCGGAAGTTATGCGCGTACATACATTTCGGCGATTCATTTTTATTTATATAGGTAGATAGATAGATAATAGATAACTAAGTATTTTATTAATTTTGAACTAAAATAGTGCCACAAAATACTGTGTTTGAAGAAATATTAATATAATTCAACGTGTATGTATGGATGTACAATGTAAACTGCGTGGGACTGACACATTATTAATGTTGATCTATATCCACAAGTCTACATTATTGTATTTCCGGACACTGATAGCGTAATGATAAGGTCTGTTTGCTTTCGGCAGAGGCGCTCCACATCAATAGGCCACTTGCATCACATTTTTTTTCATTTTTTCCGGTTTAGGCAAATATTCCAAGACATGACGTATTTATTTTTTTTTTAATCTTATTTTTGATACCCTGGCGATTTTAAAAAAATATTTCAATCCGAAAAATCTGACCATTTTTTATAAACCGGAAAGACGGGACATACTTTTATGGGTGCGAAAAAACGATAATTACACAGCCGAAAATCATTTTTAAAAAAATAACGTTTTTCACACGAATGGCACAGAAGAATAACGAAGCAAACCAAAAATATTACATCTAATAAATATTTTTTTTCCATGATCCATCTTATTGATCATAAATCATTATAATGTTCAACGTCTATATTACTAAATCCAGTGTAATATACTTGCACATGTAAATTATAATAATAATAATAAGAATATTATAAAATTTGATTTTGTTAAAATCAGCACCATTACAATTATACCTTTAAAACACGTACAGACAGCATAAAATGTACGGGGTTCTCTTCATAACATCTGTCATAAAGCCAAACCAAATGATAAGTTCGCAGAGAACAAACAATAAATCTAGTGAACGTTAAATGTCAAATTCAAAAATTCGCCTGAAATCAAAGTGTTGCCATATAAAAAAATAAATCAGTGTGGAATTTTACAAAATTATTAGGAACATTTTCGGAGACGGGACATTTTATGTAGTGACGTCACGAGCCCAAATAATGGTTTATTTATTTGAAAAAAAAACTGTACATTTCTAAAAAATTTTACTAACATTTTCGTAATCTTAGTAAAAAAATCTATCCACACGATTTTTTCCAAGTCGTTATGAAATCCATGCAAGTGGCCTATTGTTATGGCCGCAGCTCGAACTCCAATATTACTTGTGTGAATATCGAACAAAAATTCCAACTGCTTGGAGCCATTTGGCCCATGGCGTACACAATATGGTATTTTCAAAAACTATGAATACCGTTAAAAATACGTTGAAGATTTAAAGTTTATTTTTCTAGTTCTGATCATTATATTAAACATGCGTAATTTGAACATTTTTATTCGCTATTATTGATTTTAAAAACGATCTAAAACCGCACATTCCGAAACTGTCTACAACGTCGTGATGACTTAGAAACCGGCCCTGGCTGGTAAGATGGCTGTCACCAAAGTTGCCCGGCGTGATGTCAACACCGCAAAATTCACGAATAAAAACTAATATGGCAAATGGCACATTCACATTTTGAATCACATGTTATAGAAAATTTATTCGTCAACATAAAAATGCCTTCATAACATACCGTTTTTTTTTAAATATTTTTCGAGAATAAAATAAAACCAGTTACAATACGCTATTGTGATATGTTGTGAGGCTAAAGACAGCGAGAGGGAAAGGAGGAGGGAAAGAGTTAGGTTAGGAAGTAACAGACTATTCAGATCTCGTCATCAAATACAGCCAACATTTTGCACATGACAAAAGGGATTAAAAAATTTTGACTGACGTTTAAAAAATTACAGTAGATTTGACGATTTTAGCAAATTTAATTAGGTATATGTTTGATTTATAAATATCTTCGAAAAAGAAGTGTATCATAATTTGTTAAATTTATATCTATCTATTAACCATAACTAGATTTCATTTTCGTAATTTTTGACAGATAACTGAAGCTTTAAAAATGTATATTAAAATATTATGGTTATTCAAAGGTTGTTCAACTTGTTGATTGTACTGTAGGACTTCAGCAACCTTGAGAAAAAATGACGGGCAGAAAAATCACAGATAATTTATTTCAACGCTGTCAGATAAGCCGTAAATTGTGGTTTAAATAAAATAAAAAGTGATTTCTAACTAACTAGTTATTTAGCGCATGCGAT
The DNA here is from genome assembly GCA_917880885.1 of Limnephilus marmoratus. Taxonomy (NCBI): domain Eukaryota; kingdom Metazoa; phylum Arthropoda; class Insecta; order Trichoptera; family Limnephilidae; genus Limnephilus; species Limnephilus marmoratus. The sequence goes on along the minus strand of OU862917.1, from coordinate 31,740,094 downwards.
TCCGACCTTGTCCTTCATACAGTTTCTTTAAACATAAGGGTTAAAATCGCTTCAAAAAAGCATTGGTTTTTAGTAGAAGGACAACGGTGTATCAAACTACCATAATACAGGCATGTGCCTATGTGGTGATCGAAAAGCATGTAAAAACGTATACACAACTTACTTTAGAATAAAGAAAAAACACACCCGCAGGCCAAACCACAAAAAGAATGCTTTGTTTGGTTTACAAAAATTACAACGATTTCAGAAATATTAAAAATGCCATAAATATTTATGCTGCCATTTTGTAAATATGATTACAAAGTTTTAATTAAGTTGGTACTCAAATCTTTCTGAATATATAAAAAATGCATAATTTAAGTGGCTCATTATAAACTATAATAATAAATAACGCTGAAACCAATCATAAACTCCATACCCCAGCTAAATTAGAAATCTGACGTGTCTTGCAAACTGCATCTGTGTTTCTCTTGGCATATCATAACTGATAACAGACTCTGTTGACATAGTTAGAGCTGAGATGTGTTTTACACTCAGTTGGCAATAGGAGAGCAAGAATTAAATTACATTCATTCACACATTTATAATATGCATGATATTTATTATTATCATTATTAGTTAATGTTTTCGTAGAATAATAATTCTCAGTATTACGTATGGATAAAGAGAAAGATAAAAACGCTGGTATTGACTTCATCACAAGACATTAGTCACCGACCCGCTACAGCTGAGGCGCTACAGACGACTTTAATTTTTTAATGTGAATACCGCGCAAGAGTCACAACTTCTCCCAATGTTCGAAGCAGAAGAGAGCATAAGGGAAAGGCGATGTAGTAGAGAAATAAGACTCTTCTCTATTATACTTGTTTTATATAAGTACCTGGCTATTCAGATTTGGTCACAAAATACGGCTGAACTCAAAAAGCAACGGTTAAGTTCCGAATGACGGTCTTACTGAGAGTTTATCACTGTCACAAAATTACTATACTCGTGTAGGTGCATAATATTATTTTTTAAATAAAAGTTGAAATAACTCCATAATTTATTTGAACCCGCGATCTTTGAAATCGAAGTTGAAGATATTAACCGCTCGACCACAGACGGATTCGATACAATAACACAATTCTAATTCGATTTAGAAATAAAAAAATCGGAGTGTGCAGTTCACAGACGTTAGAAGTAAAACCTTCAGAAAACTAAAGTAGACAAGGGTGGGGAGGCTACGAAACCGATGGGCTACGAAGCACAAAGAAGAGACGGATACTATTTAATTTTCTCGCAGATTAAATCCCATAGATGTACGTGTTTGTCTCTTTTTAGCGTCGCTATTTTTGTTTCATCCAGTTTCAAATCACAACGGTGCTAAAGAAGTTTTCACTTCTAAAAATAATTACTATAATAAAAACATTAAAATGGATAAACACGTTCATCATTGCATCATCGGTTCCTGTGCAAACATGAATGAACACTGTTGAATTAAAACGCAATAACGAATTAAAAATAAAGAAATATTTTCATTGGTACGCATGGTTCTTAGCACGACATCTATATATACTTATCTATCTGTTTCATTAATCTAACTATACTCTATCTGAATAAAGAAGGGTGTCTGTAGACGGACACCGGGCGGGCCGCGTGGATTTGACTTGTATACAAATTCACAGTTTTATTCCGAGATTGATGGAATTTTGCACACTTGACGTTCAAAGCAAGTGGAAAATTACTGTCCACAAGTCTACATCGTTATGATTTCTAAAAACTCTACGCAGAGCCCGAGCAACGCCGTAAACTTCAGCTAGTTGGTTTATAAATTCAAGTCATTCTAAGAATAAGCATATTAATCTTTGAAAAGTGTTTCAACTAATAACATTATCACAACAGGCTGAATTAATTCCGGTCAATGTGCAAAGATAGTAAAACTGATAAAATGTATGAAAATACGACAACGCTGCGTTGTTTCGGGTGAATCACAGGCACTATCACATCATACAATACTAGGAACCACAAATAGTACAAACGCAGGCAACACGATAGGGTAATTTGTTAACTTTTTGGAACAACTCATATAGGTCTTACAGAAATCGTTGTGTCTCCTTTATTATCAGGGTTACAAATACGGTTTAAACGGTTTAAGAAAGAGAAAACACCACCCTTTATATTCAAATCAAAAAGTTAACCACACAATAATTAAAATGTTCACGTTTATGAAACCAAAGTTTTCGACCGCAATTCGAAAAAAAATTATGAAGTTTGGAATTTTTAATTAATTGAGTTGACGATAACGTTTATAATACATTTGCATAATAAAATATGCTTAAATTTTTTTTTGAAGAAGAAAACGGAGAGTGAGCCATTTTTAAAACTCTTTTATGTTCGCATACAACTTTTTTATATTTCAAAAATAATACTCGTATGTTTATTTCGATAAATAAAATGTGAAAGCGTATTTAATCACCTTTCAAAAACAGTAAGTTTTCGGATGAAATATTTCATTTATTCGGATTTTATTGCAAAGCGGAAAGATTTAACTTCCAACAAAAAATAAGCCCGAGGCCTGAGAGGTTAAAAGACCACGATCATAGGCCAAGTTTTTGTCGGTTGACCGTAACAGAACCATATTTTATACCGTTACAAGTATCATGTTACAAGTTCACAAGTGCTTCGGCATCCCAGTTTCCGGATCTTGGATTCAACTCATTTTTTATTCCATTTTGAACCCAAAACTAAGCATGTATAAAGAATCAACAGTTGCTAATATTCAACTAACCTAACTATGCAACCATCACGCCGTTTCCCGAAGGGTCAGGCAGAGAAGATGGATTTTCAAATTATTATTCACTAGTTGATTCCCGGCTTGCGTTGCAATGCCATATTCAAAGAAATACATTCAATGCCGTCCATAATGGAGTGCTGGAATAAATTTTGTATGAAACAGGCCGCGAAGACGTTTCTTTTTTTAATTGCAATTATAATTTCCTATTTTTCAGTAGGTACTCTTAGTTACTTGTAGCAGGTGGATGAGTTTGTGTATCTGGGTAGTATGTTTACGAGAGATGGGAAGGCTGATAGAGGTATTGAAAGAAGGGTAAATGCCGGTAACTCCATTAATGGAGGACTGAATGCCGTTGGCACTAATAAAAAGACTGTTAAAAGAAGCGAAGCTAGCAGTCCACAATGGAGTCCTAGTACTTACCCTGATGTATGGCAGTGAGGCATGGAACTGGCAGACGAAGGATGAAAGTAGACTGAACGCTGTAGAAATGAGATCCCTGAGGCGTATGTGTGGTAAAACCATGTACGATCATGTGAGAAATGTGGAGATCCGCGAAGAATGCAAGGCTGATGTAAGCGTGATGAGTAAGATTAAGAAAGGGACGCTCAGATGGTTTGGGCATGTAGAGCGAATGAACGAGGAAAGGAGTGTAAGGAGAATCTTCTTCTTTATGTGCCGTATCAGGTCCCCCCGACGTTGGCGATCACTCTTGAGAATGTCTCTCTGTCTTGCGCTGCCCGGAATAGCTCCTCCACACTTCTAATGCCGGTCCACTCTCGTATATTACGCTGCCAAGACATTTGTCTCCTACCAGGCCCTCGGCGACCCTCTGTCTTGCCTTTCAAATGTAAGGAGAATATATGACGCAAATGTGAATGGAAGAAGTCGGGGACGCCCGATGAAGACATGGCACGACCAAGTGAATCAGATACTTGAGTCGGGCCATGTGAAAAGTCGGAATAATAGAAGAGCATGTATGAGACGATGTATGAATGTGAACGAGGCAAGGAGTGTGTGCCAAGATCGAGTTGTTTGGCGGACCGTCCTCTCTGCCTACCCCTGCGGAGAAACGGCGTGATGATTAGTTAGTTATAGTCGAACAGATACCAAATGCACTCCCAAAATTTCACACGGGGATTAACGTACAGTCAAAACTCCGAAAAACCCAAATTCGAAAGGCACTCCACCATTATATTATTAATATTTTTATATTTTTCATTTCTTATTATTTATACGTCCCTCGTAAATTCCTATTTACGAAAATACATTAAACTGGATTCTGAAAACAATATTTCAGACGATACCTAATAATTACACGCCGCGAAACAAAATTTAGAAATTCCATTGGCGGTTATTCCCGTGAATTAGGCGACTAAATGCTTTGGAAATTCCATTGTTATTTATATTTACTTACTATAAAAGCAAACAATTAATGATTCCACATTCAGTAATAAGTAGTGTATTGACTTCGTAAGATCAAAAACCAGTCCATTACTTTATTTTCGATTTAATACCTATACTTTATTAATGTCATTTTGACTCCCTTTATTTAATCGGTGTGTTTGTAATTACATATTGTATGTTTAGTAGATAATACATATTTAAAATGGTGGACGTAAATCAACGATACGAATTGCAGGCAGGTGAAAGAACTATAGTTTATAATGTTATCAAGTTTTTCATCAGTCCAATATACATCAAATCCAGAATACATCAAAACATTGAACTTCAAGCAAGTACATTTATTGGCAGCAGGACTGACGACATCCATACATCTATTGGCAGCAGGCTTGCGGCCTCAACGGGATTGGAAGATTTTAAAAAGGATGTTGTGCGTCGCAATGTGATTGATTTTTATGTCAATGGACAATATCCCACTCTTGCAGATCTTAACAAAGTTCTGGTGGATAAATTTTTTTTTTTTGGTTCTCATGAGTCGTTGCGATGTATTTTGCATGATATTGGTTTAAAATTCAAAATACACAAAGATGGAAGAAAGTATTTAATGGGAAGATTAGACATTGCTACAGCGCGTGTAGACTTTTTGAGAAAAATGAATCAAAATGAAAATGAACTAGCGACGGACGGCAAATAGTCTATTTGGACGAGACTTGGGTGAATCAAAATCACTCGATTACACACATGTGGCAAAATAGTGACGGCAATGGGGGTTTAAAAGTGCAAGTTGGAAAAGGTAGCCGGCTGATCATTTTGAGTTGTATTTATTGTAGTAGGTATTTTTAAACACCTTCGCATTTTCATTCAATCCTTATTCAGACTTAAATTCAGTCCCGAACATAATAAAAACATTTTGTTTAGTGAAATTAAGTTTAAGTCGTGAACCTTCTCGTGTTGCTTTACCTGTAAATTTTATTACTGACTTTGGACTTTGACCGTTCACTTAGTTTCTGTTTGACTATAGTACATTGTTTCTCTCCCGCGCGTCCCCGTTCCCCTCCCACGACCCCTTCCTAGCTAGCTTTATAAATTATAGCCTAAATGTTATTCTGAAATATGAGATATATTACTGTAGTTTCATTAAAATCCATTCAGTAGTTGTTGCGTGAAAGAGTAACAAACACACTTACATCCGTACAAACTATCGCGTTTATAATATTAGTAAGATTATGTCGAAATAATATTCTGATGCGATAAGATAAATGTCGGCTCCACGCTACATAAATTGTCCAATTACTGATACAATGATGATCATTTCTAGTAGGTAGGGATGGATAAACGTGCTACCAATTTGACTTGATTCGTCACTGACTGACTGAAGTGGGCCAATCATCTGTATTTCTACCATAGTACTCAGTACAAATACTAAATACCCATAATGCGTTAAGAACAACGCAACGTCCTACATTTTCCAAAACTTCCAAATGGATTCGAAAATGTCTAATTGCTTCCAATTTTAACCAATTGACATAACTTGATATAAAAATAGGTCGAGCAGGCAACGTTTCGATTCAGAATGGTGTTCTTTAACCGGGGTGATAATCAGTGGCGGTCCGCGACCTATCTCATTGGGTCAAGTGAGTTCAATCGGATATTAAAAATATGAGAAACAATTGCCTCATCTGTATGAAAATCTCTGTTGGTCTTTTCCATATTGTGATACAAAATACAATTCGGCGATTCATTACAACTTTTGTGGTTAATGAATATAAAATCTCAAGTTAAAAAAAATGATTTTAAATACGAATTTACGCACGAAATTGGTCGTTATTTTAAAATATTCTTCAGTAGTCAACTTATTTTAATAACATGAAGATAATCAGATAAAAATTCGAGTACAATTCACTCGCGGTAGAAATGAAACCTTCACCCTCACAATCTCAACCAATAGGAGCCTTGAAAAGTGAGCTCGTAATCAAAGCGGTCAATGCGCGCAGCTGGCAGAGCCCGACACTTCGTAGGTACCGTACATAGGTAAGGTTTCATTCTGTCTCGTTCTCTCGCAGGCTAAATCCTATGTGTTTGTCTCTTTTTAGTGTCACACGTATCCGTTTCATCAAGTTTCAAATCACAACGGTGCTAAAGAAGTTTCACTTCAAAAATATTATTCTTTGCTACGCAATCGAGTTGGTTGCGTAGCAAAGTATAATATTTATAATATTTTAACCATCTTCTAGACGGGTACGAACAAAGACTTAAATATTTCAAATTGGAGAGTCTAGTTAAAAGACGAAACATAAATGACCTCTTAATGCTTTATAAAATTGTGAATAATCGTGTAGACAGTAACTTAGTCAACCAAATCAAGTTATACGCCAGGCCCAAATCTACAAGAACTCATAACATATTTTGGACTGAAATTTTTACGAATAATACTAGATATTTTAATCCTTAAAAACAACAAACACAATCAAATATTTAGGAGTCATTATCGATAAAAATTTGAAATGGAAGGAACAAATTTGTCAAGTTGTAAAAAAAATTAGAAAATTGATTTATATATTTTTAAGAATCAGAATTTTTTTATCTGTAAAAACTTATATCTAATATATTACGCTTTGGTTCAATCAACTTTACAATATGCTATCATTAGCTGGGGATCCGCATACAAAACTAATCTTTCCCAAATTGAAGTTGTGCAGAGGCTAATAATTAAAATCATATTGAAAAAACCTTCTGACTACCCAACGGATCAATTATTTAAGGAATTCCAAGTACCATCTTTCAAAGATCTATACAATAGAAATGCATTGATTCAAACTATAAAAGAAAAAGAAAAATATCAATTTATAACTGAAAACCGTACTAGACATAAATATATTTTCTCATGCCCAAAATTTAACACTTCCTTTGCACAAAATTATTATACTTAGGGAACGTACCCATACTACGTGACACGTTTAGGGGGGGGGGGTCTTCAAAATGTCACGCTCCATACAAATGAGCGGCGGGTTGCTTAGGATTTTGGTCACCGGGGGGGGGGGGGGGGGGGGGTTTAAAATTGCAAAAAGTTGGTCACGTAGTATGGGTACGTTCCCTTATCAAGGAAGACTTATTTTCAACCGATTACCGGATGAAATTAGAAAAATTAATGATAAAATCCAATTAATAAACACTGTTAAAAAATATTTTAAAGATAATATAAAAAAAAAAACTAAAAAAAAAGTTTCCGACTAATCTAATCTCAAGAACAACTACTTATAACTCAGTTTCCAAGTGATACTCTGTTCTTCAAATAAGTTAAATTTTGTATTGTTTTTAGCAACTATTTACATATCACCGAACTTACAACTTATTGTTTTTTACATCCACATTGTAATTTAAGAACTTAAATATAGCATTAAAAATGTACACTACTCTTCCAGACACAAGCTAATGCTTCCATGGAAGAGTGGTATTAACGTATTTTAAAATGAACATGTACGCAAATTACTACATTATCTAAATGTATATTATATTTTATATGCTAAAATAAATAAATAAAAAAAAAAAATAAAAAAAATATCTAGAATGTCTCGGTCATACAACGATCTTGTTAAAATACACAGTTTCATAGATATTTTTATTAATAATGTAACATGTTTCAAAAAATATCTCGACGATTTGTGCATCAAAAAAATATATATATATTGTTGTTTTATTACATTTCAGGAAATACTTCATAAATATTGTATGCTTATAATGTATTTTAATTTTGTATTTAAGTTTTTTAAGTTATGTATAAATAATGCATTGTTTTTCATGTGTTTGCTTCTGTAAAAATTCAAATGTGATTATTACTGCAGACACATTAGTCTAGGGATATTTATATTTGTATTTTAATTTATTATGTATTACCCACAAACATGTTTTATAAATATCCTGTTTGTGTCTCAAATAAATAAATAAATAAGTGGTACATAGATTCCCTAGGTGTAGGTACACGCTCACACGGTTTACCGCTGAAACGCCACTAATACGTTTCGTATTTTCATTTCCTAGGACAGAAAGACCCATAGTCGCTGAATTAAATGTTTAATTTTGTAATGTTTTTGAAAGATTAAATAAATTGAATTGTAATTCAAAGCGCACATATTATGGGATTCATTTCGGACTTGCTCTCAAGCAGTATCATACGGACAGGTTTGATGGCGGAACATAAATGGTTAAATTATAATAGAATATTATATTCTTAACTTTTTCATGGGAACTCGAAATCGAATTCGCAACCTCTGGATCCTATAATCAAGGATCTTAACCGCTCGGCCGTGGGGTTATTCGTAGTTATCACAAATTATTCGCGATATTTATGTTATTACAATGCTATAAATAACCATAATTGTATGAAAACACATTGTCGGTAACCACAACATTAATTATATCATTTGTTCCTTCTGCTACACTGTCTGTTATAATATTTCATAATTTATTGTTGTTTATTTTGATCCCAATATTTATAATAAACTCATTCACAGTTTCACAGAGTATTTTTTGTATATTATTCCGACTCCTAACCTACCCACAGAACAAGTTTCAATTGGATGCAAACAGAACTATGAAAGTACTAGATGCCCACTTACCCGAATACAAGCCAATGGGGAAAAAATCGAGTGGGAGATAAACGCATCATCTGGCGGAAGTTGATAGATTAAACGACGTCAGTGCAAGCAATCTATGGCTGTATGAAAGTAAACGTACGGGATGACATTAGAAGTATCTGATAATATGTCGACTGCTAAAAATTGTGCTAGAAGGTATCTAATTTAGATCGAAGTCTTTATATATTAAGACTTTTGTTTCGATCGTTTCGATCTTCTATAAAAAAGTCGTATAAACTTGACCAAATAGGTTTAATCAAATTCTCTTTACTGGCAGTAAATAAAGTGGTCGTTCAACAACTCGCGGATGCGGTGAAGCTTCGTTCACACAGTTCACACAACGCACGTGAGCCATTCCCAACTAGCAAATGATTTTGAAATCAAAAGCTAAGTACCCGCACTCGCTCAAGTCAATCAAAATTCGACCAGCCAATCATTCGAACATATCTCAACGTGTATACCATACCTCATGTGTCATCTCGCTCGATGGTTCTTTGTCCGATATCGAGATCTTAGATCTTTCATGTCATGATATACATATGGCACGGCTCGATGCGAAAAAGATTTAAGGGCCGTAATTATTACTCGATGTTCGACAGAAATTTACGATTTGATATGTATTTGAATGAGCGTCTTGTGTTGAGTTGATACACCGACTAGCATGGTTCCAAGTTCCAAGTCAATATGTTCGATCGAGCCATGAATACACGTGTATTACTTAAAGGGTAAAACAAAGGGTAAGAATTCGATTGTGACTACAATAATATATTCGGTTCTTTCCATGAATGTCCAACTATAGGTTCTTCTTCTTACTTCTTTTGCTTGCCTCTTTTTATAAAAGCCTTGTATCCACGCCCATTCATGTTCGACGTTTTGGCTCGATCAAGCATATTGACTTGGATCTATCTATGCTTGTCGTTGCGTTCCACCGCTCCAGCAGCTGGACCTGAGGAGACGCCGCTCAGTCGGCTCAGATATCTATGGTCAAATTTATTTATGGTCAAATGTCAAATCTGCCGACTTCGTATTCCCCAAGCACTCTTCTCCACGATATAAATTTTAATTTTTCAATAAAATCGAGAGAATAATTCCGAATATCCACTTTTTGTTCTCCAATGACAGGGACAACAAACGCACGAAGACGGGTAAATAACTTGTTCAATGCGTAGTCTATACGTTGAGACATGCTCGACCGAATTTCTGTCGAACGTCAAACAAGAAAGACAGACATTGAATCTTTTTTGCATTGAGCCATTGGCTCGGTATCGAACAAAAAGGCTTCAAGCGAAACGTTACACATATTCAAATGTGCGTTAAACCATTGAACATGAAACGGCATGGGTACATAGAATAAGAAGTGCGTGCAAGAAGTATTCGGCAATAGAGAACTCCAGTCCAATTTTTTATTATTATTTTTTAATGAATAATGACCTTCTAACTTAAATAACTGCATTTTCATTTTTAGAGTTTTAATAGTTAAAATAATTGTCAAAGTTTTAGTTTTTCAAGACCCCCCGAAAACCACCGTTTGGTGAATCGTATGACGTCATCACTCCTGAAAAATTACTATAGTATCGGGCAATCGGCTGATCAACTGCCGCCATTTTGAATTCCGTTGTTCGAAGTATTCTCCCTAGAAGTAGCATTACTATTTTTTTTTGTGCAATAGTTTTTGAATATTTTCAATAATAGGGATAAACTAATAAGAGATACCTTTATTTTTGAAACATTATTTAGGCCTAAATAATGTTTTAATAAACACAACAACTAAATCTCTATAAACAGTATGTAAATAAACGAATAAATTAATACGATGGCTTGTGTCATACATTGCCATACAATGACTTTACGGTGACGTCACGACACCTCGAACAGTGACGTCACCACTAAAATTTCAATAATGCCAACTTGACGGCGTGTTTTTACGACCCGATTAAAAATATACTTTTTAATAATTTTTAAAAAACTCTGCGTATAATATTATTAAATTAAACTTGTATATTAATAATCAGTGTTTATTGGTCTATATGAACATATTTTTTAAAGCCATAATATTTTTCACTGGAGTTCCTTATAGTTGAACATTATTGGAATTGCCAGAATATTTAATATCATAGTCACAATTGATTTCATACATTTGATTTTGCCCTTTTGATGACTCAATTATGTATATATATTGAATTCGCTAGTTGTGGGTGTGTGTTGTGCGTTTAACGCGCAACTAATATTCGGCTGGCGGTTTTGCCTACAAACGATCCGATTTGCAGAGACCATGAATGCAGTCCTGCAAGCAGTGCTTTAAATCGGATCGTAGGTAGCGCCTATTATGTGAACCGTCTGGACTAACTATAATTCGTTATCGTCACTGCGCTGTCAGTGTGAAAGAGTGCGAATCTTTAAGCTTTCCCACTCTATCGCAGTTTTCGCGGTATGTGTAATAAAATATAAGTAGCCAATTTGAAAGACGCAATCGTAAACGTGATTTACTACATAAAGAATATTTTACTGACGTTAAAAGAGCGATTGATGCCCAGATCCCATTAATCGCAAATCGTAAAAAATAATAATGTTATTTTTTCTGGAATATAGGTAAAAAAACATAAGCGTGATTTTTAATAGGAAGATTTCTTATTCTCATATAGGCCTCGTAGAAATCATCTTACTATCACAGTAAGAAATATGATCTAAACGGTGTTAAAAAGTGAAAATAACACGCTTTATATGAAAGTTAGCCTCCCAAAAATTGGGAGTACTGTACAGGGCCCGCAGATACTTTAATAGTACACAACTGCTAACCCTGAACAAATCACAAGTGCGCCCCACGGTTGAATTTGGCAGCCACCTCTGGTCTGGAGCTCCAAAATACCTGAAAAATACCCTCGACTCTATGCAGAAACGTGCGGTCCGTTTGATATATTCTCCCATCTTAACACACGGATTGCAATCTTTAGAGCACAGGCGTCTGGTGGGAATGCTATCCTTGTTCTACCGGTATTATAATGGAAGATGCTCCGAGGAACTAGCATCATCGATCCGTTCGGCACCGGTGCATAGTCGGGAAACACGCCAAACGCGTGCCCAACATTTGTACACGGTTGACATTTGTCACATGAGAACGGGTAGTTTCTTCGACTCGTTCTTGTGTTCAACAGCTCGGCTGTGGAATTACTTGCCGGGCTCTGTGTTTCCTCCTTCCTACAACATGTGTCTCTTCAAGACCAATGTTCATTCCTTTCTCTCCCCAAAAAGACCCTCCACACAGCATCCCAGATGACATAAGCCCTAAGGGAAATTATTTTCCTCAGGGCCTCCTGTGTGGAGTTAATGTAAAAAAAAAATCTAAAAAACCACAAAATAATTAAAATGTTAAGAAAGCAAAGTTTCCGACCGCTCTTTCAAAAAAAAATAAGAAACTTTGGGATTTTTTTATGAATTATTTTTATGTGAAATGACCAATAACTAAGTTGACAACAATATTCACAATACGTTTGCATAATAAAATATGTGTTTTTTTTTCGTTATCAGTAATTTTAGTTAGAAAAAACGTAAGTTAAGCCGTGTTACGATATACGAAAACCCTCCTCTCAAATTGGAGCACACGCCACTGTACGGACAAACAGTTTCGCTCCCTCGCCGCAAGTGCGCCGCGCGCTGACGGCGGCGGAACGCCAGCCTCGGTCGGCCGACTAGCGAGCCCGCCATTCTCCTCCCGAGCCCGCTCTGGGCGCACGTGTATCGTGAACCACGCTGCACCGTTCCGGAACATTCCACAACGCCGCTATGGCGGTTGTTATTTTGCCTAGTGACTGGCGGGAATGCCAAGAACGGCTAAATTCCCCTCCACGTAACCGAATCTCCAAGAGACCAGCCTGCTGCTGTGAGTACCATGAGCTATTTAACCCCTCTTTATTGCGTGTGTTCCTTGTAAATTCAACGCGAAGATAAATGACCGCCCCCAGAGAGATTTTAGGGCCAAATTCACCCGATTTAGATAGAATTACTGTTGCTACCCTGTACTACTCTGCTTGCATTATTGTATCATTGTGTTTACGAAAGAATTCTACCCAATACAACTGTTATTTACCGTAGCCACTTGTTTCACTGTCTCCCCCAGCCCGTAGGATTTGAGCTTATTTCAGGGATGCCACACAAACGCCTCAGAGATCCTACCACCCTGATGATAGTCTCCTCCGCTATGCTGACCATTCTGAGCTAGTCTGTCGGCAGAAGGTAGGCACCTCAGGTAGGTGTACTTAGCAGCCGTTTTAAAAACTTTTTTATGTTTGCATTCTAAATTTTTATATTTAAAAAATTATACTTTCGTTTATTTCGAACTAGCTGACCCGACGAACTTCGTACTGCCTCAAAATCAATAACTGTTATGTTAACTTATTAAATGAATTAAATTCAGATTAGAAAAATGAAATAATTTAACTTTGTATAAACCACTTATTTGATGCGCAAATCCGACCGGTTTCGGAACAAACGTTCCTTCATTTATACAAAGTTAAATTATTTCATTTTTCTATAATGGATAACCACAAAGTAATAGCTCCATTCAAAAATATAAATTCAGATTTTTTATTAAGTTAAAAATTACACAATGAAGCAATTACCGATGCGCAACTGTCCGTGTTTTGTTTTTGTCAGTATCAGAGATGGCGTTGTATTTATAATTTTTGTGATTTTCTTACTTTTCCACTTAGTTACGGGAATCGCGTTTCATTTTTTTTATACGTGTAAGGGAGATTTATTATAATTATTGTATTTTTCCGTTTGAGGGTTGCAGATATACGTTCGTCGTTTGTCCCACTTCGACATTGACATTTGACGTTTTTGAATTTTTGGAATTCACCCACTACTCAATATTATACTTATCACAATATTCCTGTACTTAGCTCTTTCAAAAGATGAGAATTCGTTCCATACAAAATGTACGAGGAAAAGAATTTAAATCATAATTTTGTTTTCGTTAATTTTTCCTATGTTTTAATAGCTATTCTGCTATTCGGGGCGGAGATAAATCCAACAAATCACAGATCATAAACATCGGTCCAGCCGTTCTCGAGTTATAAATGGTGAAACTAATATAATAAGATTATAAAATCTAAAAGGTATTTCAACACCTTTCAAAAATAGAATATTCTATTAATTTGGATTTTATTGCAAAGCGGGAATATTTTGACATTCCGACAAATTAGGCCCGAGGCCTGGGGGTTAACGAAACGTCCCACTGTGCGACTGCGCTAAAAAAGGACCTACGTCGTAAGGTCGTAGATGTCATTATTATTATCTACGTATAGGTAGGTGATAATATATATCATTATGTGCAAAGAATACATTAAGGGAACATTTAAAAGCCACCTATCGTTTTTTGAACTTTATTGATTTTAATATGAAGTTACTAGCTTTTCCCGCGGCTTCGCTGGCATGTTATTAGGGGGGTTCCTACGCCGCCCCCCCCCCCCCCCCCCCCCACCCTCCCGAATTCCATACATAAATTCTCGGTACATTCAGTTTTCAAACTGCTCGCGTGCCACCTATTGCAATTTTTTATACAAATTTCATAATGCCAGAGCTCACCAGTAGTTTTATACAAAAAAAATATCCAATTTGGTTCAATCGTTCGGAAGTTATGCGCCCACACACCTTTCGGCGATTCATTTTTAGACTTCGACCAAGAATATCTTGATCGAAGTTTTTAGAGATACGTATTAACTACGACGTCAACATCGTTTCCACGGCAACCGTTTGTTTTGCTTTTCTTCTGACGTTTGCTCGATTTTTTTAGGGGCAGAAAACGTAAGATAAATAATTTCATAAAGCCAGAGCTTACCAATATATACAGCCTATATTACTCGCAAATAATGTAGCTTTCTATTAGTGAAAGAATTTTTAAAGTCCATTCAGTAGTTTTTGCGTGAAAGAGTAACAAACATAAGTACATCCATACAAACTTTCGACTTTATAATATTAGTAGGAAGTAGGATGGAAATAAGATATAAGATGTCAAATACGCCCGAGAAATACATGGAACGATCAAGTGAGTCACATACTTAAGTCAGGCACGTCAATATAACAGAAGAGTATTACGAGACGAGGTATGAATACGAATCAAACAAAGAGCATGTGTCAAGGTAGAGTTGTATGACAGAGAGACGGATGGGTGGTTAGTTAGTTTTTTAGGAATAATATACCACTATTTTGCATGAAAAAGCATTATTCAGTCTTCAACACTATGGAGACATAGAATGAAGAATTCTTTATTCTAAGTAATGAGGTAGGTATAATAGTATGGCAATGGAAGATGTTCTGAGAAACTAGCGTCATTGATCTCCTCGGCACCGGTGCATAGTCGGGAAAAACGCCAAACACGCGTTTAACATATGTACACGGCTGACATTTGTCACATGAGAACTGGTCGTTTCTATGACTCGTTCTTGAGTTTAACAGCTCGGCTGTGGAACGATTGTCTCCCTCCTACAACATTCACTCTTTCCTCTCCTCAAAAAGACCCTCCACACAGCATCTTCAAGTATGACAGAGGCCCTGAGGAAAATAATTTCCTCGGGACCTCCTGTGTGGATTTAATGTAAAAAAGGGAGACAATAAACATGAAAAGGTCCTAGGTAGGTAAAGGTAAGTACTATTATAGTACTATGTGAAATAAAATCAGCTCACACTAGGCTTGTTGAAAAAATATCGATATATCGATATTTTTAATTCAAAATATCGATATTTTTAACCGATATATTTTGATCCGATATATCGATATATCGATATTAAATATCCACTATCGAAAATTGTATCAAAAACGATATTTTTGTATATTTATGTAACGAAAGTCACTAGAATCCAAAACCGTATGGGAACGAACGGAAAAAAGTAACTGTATCGGGTTCGTGACATCTAGCGGTTGAAGTTTTAACTATTACTTATTAACTTACAATACTATCTCATATGGTGTAGGTAAGGGCATAGAAATGTATGATATTTTCGGCCATTTCGACTAAGTCATTCCCATAGCGCCTCCCACACGCACACTTTGGAGCGACCGAGTCCCGCGTTACCTCAGGCCGCCGCACAATGGTTTTACTAATATGAGAGCGTCGAAAACAAATCGGAATTTCAAATTGCAGGGACCATTAAATTTTGTTTCTATATCTTGACATCACATACCAGCGCATCTTTCCCCCTATTACCGAACTCAGCAAAACGTTTCGTCGCTGCGTAATACGTCAGCAAAGATTGACTTCCCGAGCAGTCAGGACGTTCGTGTGAAAGTACAACGTTTTTTATATAACATTTAGGGACTGATAACTTTTTACACCGCTTGCTGGCAAACTTTTTTCAACGTGGATCCAATACCTTTAGGTGTGTATTAAAGATTTTAAGTTTATTTTTTTCATTTACTAATGCGACAAATTTGGGATATTTAAAAAAAAAACATCTCGTGAATTTAAAAAAAATACGAAGATTTCTGGAATACTTAAGATTAAGGATAAATACTGGTTTGCCTGATACAATAAAAAGGTTTAAAAATATTAGTTAGAAGATAGCTTTTTAGTTCTTTATATTTTTGTAATTATTGTCTAATAAAAATAAATACTGTTAAAAATACCATCATTTTTATTGAGATCTTTGTACATTTAAATAATACACATTGTGTATAAAAATTACCATTGATAATATTGAGCATAATACAGTATTATTTTAAAAACGCAAAAATCTTTAAAAATTTGACCGATATATCGATATTTTTTCCTCGATATATCGACGTCGATATTGATATTTTAATAAATATCGATATATCGAAATATCGATATTTTTTTTCACTTTCGACATCCCTAGCTCACACCTCACACGTTTATTTTATGACGTTTTTTATTATTTTTGTAATATTTTTGACTTTAAAAATCATTGAAATTAATAAGGACAAGAAAGAGCTAAATGTTACTCGAAAACTAATAAACAAAAATGTGTGTCGGATATAAATTTCGAAAAAGCATTTGATCACCGTGAAATGGTCAGCGACCCGATAATTTGAATGAATATACAACGTCATTGTCCATTCAATGCGATAATTTCAATTTACCATGACAATAGGTGTTGTGTTGTACGGGCGAGTTTTGCCGGACACAGAGGGGAAAATATCAAATAGAAATGTGCAAACCATTGGCGTGGGATACGCGATATTAGCGTGCACCATAAACCAAATAACCCACACCATACCTATAGTCGGGCAAGATATAAAATATTAACCAAACTTAAGCGTTTTCAGTCACTTGCCCTCCACACTAGGTTTAATTTCTCTAATTTCTCGTTAAAGTAGGTATTACGAAATCAACCCCCCAGAAAAGGGGCGCATTTTGTCAGAAGGTCAAAATATTTCCGCCTTGCAATAAAATCCAAATAAATGGAATATTTCTGAAAAAATCCGAAAGCCAAAAACTGTTCTTGAAAGGTGATGAAATACGTTTGAAAATGTTATTATCAGAAAAAAAAATATAATTTTTGAAATATTAAATTTTTTCATACAAACACAAGTTTTTTTTTAAAAAGTACTCACCTTACGTTTTTCTATCTAAAAATACTGATAACGATTAAAAAGAAAAACATACACATATTTTATTGGGCAAATGTATTATAAACATTATTATAACCTCACGTTTGTAACATTTCTTGAAAAGATATGAGTTAAAAATTCTCGAAATTTTATACATTTTTCTCAAATTGCAATCGAAAACTTTGGTTTCACAGAGGTGGACATTTAAAATTTTCTGTGGTTAAATTTAGATTTGAATATAAAGCATGCAGTTTTCTCTTTCTAAGACCGTCAAGATCATATTTATCACGGTGACACTACGGGAAATACAATGATTTACATGAGCTGGGACAAATTTGGAATCTGTGAATAAACGGGTGGCGTCATTATTGAAACACACATTTAAAAAGTTCAAATATTAAATTACCTGCGTATCTTTACAATATGCTGTGGAATCATCTCTTTTCTGAAAGAATCACTAATTTCTAAGCACGGTGTACCTATTACTTTTTTTTATTAGTGACTATTTAATTACAGGTTTGATGAGAATTGCAAGATATGATAATGTATATAAATATTTCATCTGTTTGTTCTTAGTTCTCCTCACTGGGTGGTCCTGTGCTGAGGCGGACTGGTAGATTTCTTTGATTTTCCGTTATTTAGTTTCTATGATGTTTTTAATATTTCTAGTATGCCATTCTCTAGTATGTCTGCATTAATTTCTTTCACCCATGTTTTGATTTTTTCCTTAAACTTATTTATCTTTTCTATCTTTTTCAAACTTGGAGGAAGGATGTAGTAAAGTTTGGTTGCCAAATATATGTGGTTTCTTTGGCCAAAACTTGTCTTGAATTTTGGAACTATCGTATATCCTTTTTTGATGCTCTTGTGTCATGTATCCGAGTTTTATTAGGAGATTTTCTGTTTTTAAAATGATGTATAAGAATATTTTGGCATATATTTGTTTTAAATTTAGAATGTCAAAACTTAAATTTAGAATGTTAATATGATTTGCTGTAGCAGAACCTCATACTAGAATTCCGTACTCAAGACGGGAATGACATAAAGCATAAAATACTTTTTTGATATCTTTCCTAGGTAGTATGTTTCTTAGGTTATTTGGCCTTGGGCCATATCGATGTTGTCCTTTAAAGCAATTCAAATTTGTTTAACAGCACCTACCCGAAGGATTTTAACCAGTGATTCCTGAGTATACATGGAGTAAAAAATGGACATCTCATTTTGATGAAATTTTTTAGCCATTAAAAAAAATATATATATATTTTAATCACACCTCACTAATGATATTAACCCTATACGTCGCAACGGGTGTGATAGATGAGCGCGCTGTTTCGCGTGTTACCGTACTGCTAGAACGAGACGCAACGCTTAACAAGTGACACGCTAGGCTATAAGCGCGCTACTCTCCGGACTACCCAGTTGCGACGTGTGATGGAAAAATATTTTTAATTGAAAAAAAAAATGTCAGCGGGCAGCAAAATTGCATCAACTTTTCTACTTCAAATATGCCCTGGAGTCGCTGTTTAAAATCCTTCGGGTACACGCTGTTAGGTACTCCCTGTATTTGCAAATTTACTTATCAGACTATGCTAAGGTATGTATTTGTATGATGTGTTGATAATAATGTCAGCTATTGTATATTTATTTCATACTGTTAAATGAACATTGAACACGTATTATTTACATAATTCTACAATTTTTTATTGCTAATTCTTGCTTATGTATATTTTTATATAGATATTTCATTTCACCATTTCTCATATAGTGTTAGTTCTACTGTTATGTGTTCTAAATTTGTAAACTTTTCTGTAATGCATTTATGTACAACTGTTTTATGGAAACTACTACGAAAAATAAATAAATAAAACAAAATACAACTAGTATCATTATTTTTCTAAAAAATATTTTTAATTACGCTCGTTCGCTCGCTAGTGAAAAAATCATCTAGTGCAATCGATACCAATGGTCCAAAGATACAAAAATAACGCTATTATTATTATTAACGAAAATAAACTTGTGAGTAAATACTTTAAATTCATATTTCGGTGACAATCGCCCAATTCGAGTGTTAAAATTCCGAAAAACTTAAAAAAAAGTGTTATAAAAATGTAAGCTATTTTGAAAGGGTCACTCCATCTCTGAAGAGTCTAAAGTATTTATTTTTTATTTTTTTGACTATTCACTATTATTAACTTCTACTGCAAGGAGTCTGGTAAATTTTTAGGATATTACCCAAAAATATATTAACAATAGAAAACAATATTACCCCTAGTCTTGAAAATGTGGAAAAACGATTTTATCATTTATATCTACCCATTTAGGCGATGTCGCGATATTTAGTCTTTTGAGAGCTTAATGAAAACATTTTTTTTTAATTTAGTTTATATCTACAACCTACAAAATAATTTCCCTCGGGTCCTACATCATCCCCGGATAACAAAGGATCTGATTCAACAATGTCATATCAATATAGGTACCTAGTTAATAAACTAGGCTAAAATGCAGATCCTGCCAATGTCTGGGAATTTAATAAAAACACACTTTCTAGATGAGAAAAGTGTGGAGAAGTTGAATAAAAAAGAAATTAAGGCGCGCTCGGCAAAATTGAGGGAGATACAGCCGTTCAAAGTATTTAAAATTTCACTTCGCGCACTGATATTATGACAGTCCGTTCGCCATTTTTTCACTGTTTATGTTGGTATCCCAGACCTAACACAAATCTAGATACGATTGTAGCCGACTTCGTGGGATAAATGATAAGGCGCGTAATTATGAAAAACAGAATTAATAGTACGCCAGAATCACAAACCATGTTACACAAACCTAGCGTAGCCGCTGAACTACTTGAAAACTGGGATGTTTTTCTTGCCTTGACGCGAGTAGGCGCTATAAAGGGGCACTTTCTTTTGAATCAGAAACCATGTTACACAAACCTAGCGTAGCCGCTGAACTACTTGAAAACTGGGATGTTTTTCTTGCCTTGACGCGAGTAGGCGTTATAAAGGGGCACTTTCTTTAGGACGATTACGAGTGCTACCAACTTTAAGGTAGTTTTTAGTTTACAGATTTATTTTAAAATGGCGGGCGGGCTGACAGTATCGGTTCGCGAAGTGAAATTTTATTTATACCTACTTTGAACGGCTGTATCTCCCTCAATTTTGCCGAGCGCGCCTTAATTTTTGTTTTATTCAACTTCTCTACACTTTTCTTATCTAGAAAGTGCCTTTTTATTTAATTTCCAGACATTGGCAGGATCTGCATTCCTCCCATAAACTAAAATTAAAATGTAGTAATTTGGGTAATAAAATGGACACCGATCAATTTTGTTGATGTTAAGTCTTTGTGTATCAAATTTAACAGAGAAATTGCTACTCCCGTGTCGGTTCCTCTCCGCAGTCAAATAACTAGCTATCAAACCTTGACTATTCATAAAAATAAAATAAAAACAACCAAAATAGAAAGCCGACTTCAAAATACGAGAATCATGTTGATAATGTAGAAATACCCGTAGGTAGGTGTAAGAAGAATAATTCTGGTCACGTTTCATGCGAATGGCACTCCATTTATAGGAACATGAAAAATATAATGACTACGAGACTCGGAGCGGAACTATCCAACCATCCATCAATGTACACGATATTAGCTGAAACAGAACCATCGGCATAGCTGGTTTAACCCACAAAAGGCATTCCGCCCTCAGAGTTATTACCACTGAGACCATCATAAGGGTGGCCATATTTTAATGCGGTTTTATGACAAACCTAACCTGTATTGGATAATACCAGGGGAGAGAACGGCAGGCCAAACAATTTTATTTAAAAAAAAAAAAACAAACGAGTGTGCTTTAGACTACACGACTGAAGTAAAACTACAAGACAAACCTCGCCCCATGAACCAAGGTATCCCTGCTAAGTTACCAAACGTAGCGAACGGGATGATCTATGACCTAGGGGTGACATATGACATTGGGGTGAAATATGATCATGGGGTGACCTACGACCTTGGGGTGACCTACGACCTTGGGGTGACCTATGATCTTGGGGTGTCCTACGACCTTGGGGTGACCTACGACCTCGGGGTGACCTTCGACCTTGGGGTGACCTACGACCTTGGGGTGACCTACGACCTCGGGATGACCTTCGACCTTGGGGTGACCTACAACCTTGGGGTGACCTACGACCTTGGGGTGACCATTCTTATCCTTATCACTCCCCAGGTCGAGCGTGCGTAAAGGCCCGACAGTTCACCTAGCAATCGATCACCATTCGCATCGATTACCGTTCGCATGACATTTTTCGTAACAATCACCACTTTTCGTAACGCATTCACCGGCTTACCCCCTCAAGTAGAGCGAGCGTAAAGAATTACTTCAAAAATATGCGTCAATTGCTTTAATGGGGACCGTGATAGGAGACTTTTAACTATTCTAGACACTTTTGACTACCCTACTATTAGTTAAGGGAACGTACCCATACTACGTGACACGTTTAGGGGGGGTCTTCAAAATGTCACGCTTGGTACAAATGAGCGGCGGTTTGCTTAGGTTTTTGGTCATCGGGGGGGGGGTTAAAAATTGCAAAAAGTTAGTCACGTAGTATGGGTACGTTCCCTAAAGATACTCGGTCAAATAGAATCCTGTAAAAGTATGTCCCTTTATTTTGTTATGCAAACATGTTGACTGGTTTTGACATAACTTATAACCGTCGTTGTACCGAAACCGGTTGGCGTGCTGTCATAAAAAAGCTATAATACTAAGTTAAATAAAGTTGTTATTTCATTTAAATTCCTTCGTTTCTCTCTCGACAACGGAATTAAAAATGAATTCACAAGTCGGAACGCAGACAAATAAGCCATTATGCAAGTTACTGAACCGAGTTAGAATTGGGTTATTTGAGCACAGCCACTATCATTAAAGTAAATGATACGCACAGCAAGTAAAATGATAATAATACAACGTAGGCAGTTAGATTTAGCAGTTTTATTATTTTTATTAGCAATGTTTAGAACGCGAATCGCCTACGACCTCGCACCTCGTGAATGAGCGGGTAGCGACTGGAGAATAGCAACTAGCGAGCAGTGGCGGTTTTCTTTATGGTCGTTCTCTAGCGGCGAATGTGCAGTGAACTCCCAAACACTAGCAACGAAGAACGACAAACATAATTTATAAAACTAAACCTAAAAGTCAATAAATCCCCTCGTACGAATCCATAAGAGCGGAATCCAAAACGCACCTATGAAAAAACTATTCATGTATATATTCCGAATATTTCATATGAAAAATATCCTGCCTCGAACGGTAAACGGTACTTGCATCTCTATTATCTACAAAGCCTCAACATCTCCAAAGATATACTGGAGCGGTGGACCATTGTGGACGTGACATAAGAACTTTTATAATCGCCAAATTTTCGAATTAAAAAATATTTGCATGAGCCCCGTATGAAAGCGAACCGCAATAAAAAAGTGTGTACAGGGTGTAACAGACGTACCCGAAGCATTTTAACCAGAGCGTGAAGCTTTGGAGTAAAAAATGTAGATGTTATTGTGCTGTCGTGTAGATAATTTTTTTTTTTTTTTTTAACTTTATTTATTCTCATTTCTTTGTACATATAATGTATAATAGCAAATAATATACATATAATATCATAATATATAATAACAAATAGTATGAACAAGAAATGAAAACCCACTAAGGCACTGCCTGAGTGTGGGTAATATTAAAACAAAATACTATATTTCTAAGTACCCAAAGTATAAAATAGACTTAAAAAACATATAAAATATAAAATTAGTATTTCATAGGTAGAACAAGTGAAAAAGGTTTTTTTTTCAGCTATTATAAAATTAAAATAAAAATACGGAAAAAACATACTGATTTTTTTTTCTACATTAGGTCCACACAGGAAGCCCTGGTGAAAACGATTCCCCTCAGAGCCTATATCATCTTTGGGGATGCTGTGTGGAGGGTCTTTTTAGGAAAGGAAGGAGAGGAAGTTTTGGGAAGGAGAAGGACATTAGGGGTGAGTGTGAATCTAGGGGTCAGTGTGACCAGGAGTGACGGATGTATAAATCCATCCCTCCCACTGCAGTGCAAGGCGAGTACGGCTGGAGAAGTCAAAGGGACTCCCTCAACCACTCTCTCCTGATCCGGCCTGCCATGCAGCTGGTGAGCAGACACATCCGCCGCCAAGACCCCGGTAAACCTCACCCCATTTTTAATTCGTATGGTGGGGGGCAGAGGGTAACATCACCTCATGACCTCACCCCAAGAACCCGGATATCCCTGCTAAGTCACCAAACGTAGCGAACCAGGAGTGACCTATGGCAGAGGTGTTGGTTATGTTAAAACAATAAAAATATATTTTCATAACACGTCGCAACTGAGTGGTCTGGCAGTTTTAACAAAAAATTAACAAATTAGGATTTATTTTCCTCTCTTTAAATTCTCATTGAATTCCCATTGGGAACGACCAAGAGATGCCACTGCTAGTGAGTAAGCGCGGCGCAGGCATATTGTCAGAATAATGGAATAAAGGTTCTTCTTTATTCTATGGTCAGACGCCGAAGCCAGAGGCGCCCGACTGCGAAAACATTAGGGGGACAATAAAAAACAGGAATTTTGCGTTAAGAACATAAGCCTGTTTGTATATTGCCATGTAAATTTGAGTTACGTGAATACCCACGTAAGTGGAAGTAATAGTTTGTGCGAGAATTGCGTAGTTACGCACGGTGTTTTGGGAGAGGCTTGAGTTTCGAGGATCGGTGCTAAACGAGTGGGTGGAGGACAGAACGAAATGAAGTATCGATATTATTATTTTCATGCATTTAAAAATTTTAATACGCAGTCAAAAATACAAACTGCATATATAATTTGACAAATAAATCAATGTAGAAAAAACGGATACATCATTTTTAACATAGTTTTTTTTGCCCTTCACACTTTTATGATGATTTTCTATTACTTACTATTTTATTTCTTGGGCCCTTTGTTGCATCGCATTATATTCATTTTTAATTTATTGAAGTAAAACTTCTTAGGGAGTAAGCTGGTGAATGCGTGACGAGAGCGTTACGAAAAGTGTGATCGGGCGAGGCGAACGGTCGGGCCTTTACGCACGCTTGACTTGGGGAGTAAGCTGGTGAATGCGTGACGAGAGCGTTATGAAAAATGTGATCGCGCGAGGCGAACGGTCGGGCGAGGCGAACGGAAGTTGAGAGGAAGATATAAATTAGTGAAGTTTTACTTCAGTCGTGTGGTCTAAAGCACACTCGTTTTTTGTAAGCTCTAATTCCAACATAGGTTTCATTGTATTACAAAACCCCTGAAAGTAAGCCCGGGATGAAATCTATTGTTATCGTTAAACTTTAACATTTCAACTTGATGTATAAAGTGAAAAATATAATTTAATAATTTTGGTAACCTTCATAATTTTTATCATCAGAAAAAATGCGTGTTAAAAATCGTTTCTCTACCAACAAATCCCTAACGTCAATGCCCCGTAAAATTGAATGGATTATTATAAAAAAAGCTCATTATTAATTTGATAGTGTTCAAGAATGCTCGATTAATGTTCAAGATGGAACATAAAACTAGAAAAAAAGGATTAGGAATGAAAAATAACTTTGATTTTTCGAAGAAAACTTCTTCGGAAAGGTTTTCACTTTGTGAAGGCATTATTTATTTTATGAAAAGATAAATAACTTTTTTAACATCACTTTTATTTATATACAATCAACATGTTTCATGAACGATGTTCACATCATCAGATCCATCAGATACATTTGATCCTGGTGATGTGAATACCGTTCATGATTGTATATAAATAAAAGTGATGTAAACAAAGTCATTTGTCTTTTCATTAAAATAACTTTGAATTACGAAATGTGACAAGTTTAACTCCGAGATCAGATGAAAATGGCATAGCAAGCAAATGGGGACACTACAAGCAAGACTGAAACTCCTTTGGATTCGAATGGAAACATAAGTTAACACACCTCGACCATCCAGAAAATCCATAATTAGATATGTTGCCATTATTAAGGGTAGCCGTTCTGAGGTAACGATTTTGGTTACATACATTCGGAGTAGCTGTATAAAGTCATATTCTAAACAACGCTTTATTCCAGAAACGTCTTAGAACATTAATTGCCATAAAATATAAGTGTAACCCTTTCTCGCCATTACTCTCCTCCTACACACGGTTGGAACAGAGCGGAATAGAGCAGAATAGCCCGAAGAAGCCCCCAGGGGTCCATAAATATACGGGGCAATGCGAAGCGCCCCTCTCGCGGCAAAACGGGAAGAGAAATCAATTGTATAAATTGTGTCGCACGATATAAGTCTCTCGAGAGGAAATGAACATTAGAATTCGCTAAATAAAAAATGTGGCAGAATATAAACTACAGTTTTTATCAAAAACTCTTCGGGTTCAGCAAGACAAAAGAAACAACTAACAACAAGTAAGACCAAACAAGTTTTCGAACTGATATCATCGCAATTTGCTGAATAGCATTTTTTCTGCATGCGCTAATAGAAATGTAAATTAGAACCTAATTTGACAAATTAGGATGAGAAATGCGGAGACAAAATTGGTTACACAAATATTATAAAATGAATGGCAGAACTGAAACAGCTGTGCGAAAGCTCTATTGCAAAGAAAACGGACTGTTGGACGTTAGTGCAACGCATGTTATTCTAGAGACCGGAAAGAAAAGGGCAAAAGTAAGACAGAAGATGAGATGAAGCCATTATGTAAAAGATGGCAGACGCTCATTCAAAACAGGAAAATGAATATATGGAAAAGAGACAAAAAGAGAACTTAGTAACACATTAGTGCAGATCTGTGATTACCACTGGGTAATCTGAATTCTTTGAAAATCGGTTCCATGTTTAAAAATGATAATTTAAATAATTTTCAGTGCAATTAGTTCCAATTTTGAAAATGACACTTAAATTCAAAGAAAATTTGAGTTCATTGAAATAGAGTTCACACAGGACTAACTCCCAGACAGCCGAAATTAGTACGTTTGATGATAATGTGTTTTTACACTAAAAAATCTTGACTAAATTTTATTAATAAATACACATAACAATTAATTATAATGACTAAAGATATATTTTTAGAGACATAAAACCGAAACTAAATCACAAACAAAGATATTTTAAAAATCCTCTCTTATCTGTGATCACAACGAACCAACTGACAATATTTGAGGTTTTGAAATTTATCTCATAATCCACTTATTTACCTTATTATTTTGGTTAAAATAAATAACCTCCTTCCTTATAAAGATGGTTACAATATATGTAAATACTTACCTACATAAAATAAAAAAGGACTTCGAAAAATGAAAGTCCCCTACTTTGTTTTGCTTTCGGGCTTTCACAGGAATGTGAAAAAGAAAAATCAGAAAAAGATTCAGTCACATCTAGGAAATGAACCCAGAACCTCAGCCTTGCCGGGGCTTTACTCTACCACTATGCTAATTCGACCATATCACCTATGATCAGATTTAACTGTATCATACTTCGACTAAAGGACTATCAGCATTATCTTCATTTTCTTGGGGCATCTTTTTTGGCAGCTATCTTTAGAGCAATTTTTTGCTGGCAGCTATCTTTAGAGGGTTCATTTCCTGTCATTGGTTGCGACCGAAACTTTTTCTGTTTCACAATTTTCGTTTGAGAGTTCTTAACCCGTTTAATCACAGGAGACCAAATTTGTCCCAGAGCACACAGGACTCATACAAACCGTTGTCCATTACTGTCACGGTGAGAAATATGTTCTAAACGGTGTTGGAAAGAGAAAACTAGACGCTTTATATTCAAATCTATAATACAACAATAGAAAATTTTTAATTTGCACCTCTTCGAAACCAAAGTTTCGATAGCAATTTGACAAAAGAATGTGCAAAATTTCGAGAATTATAAATTCATTACTTTTTTTTGAAACGACAATAATATGAGGTGATAATAACTTTTATGAAACAGTTGCATTAAAAAATGTGTTTTTTTTCGTTATCAGTAATTTTTGCTAGAAAAAACGTAAGGTGAGTCATTTTTAAAACTTTTTTACGTTTGGGTTAAAAATGTTTTACATGTTGCGCGAGGTGACTATAATTTCAATTTACAAAACTGGCGCTGGACCAGCTATTAATGAATGATATCCAATTGCAACATTTTACGCATTACACGAAGTTACTACAAAAAAAATTAAAATTAAAAAGTTACAACTATAGGACAGAAAAACAATTAAGATAATGTCAAGACAAGATAGGAACAAGGTTTTGATAGTATTCACGAGTTCTGCCACATTTTTACTAAAGTTAAAATGATGTTACAAAACTTAAATATGATGACAACCAAACAACACATAATATATAATATGTTAACAATGATTTACAAGCTCAAAAATAATATTTTCCCAAATTATCCGCAAAGTAATATTACGTACCATAAAAATGCTCACAATTATCCTACGAGAAGACGCAGAGATTTTAGGCTTCTCAAAAGTAAACTTTCGTGCACACAAAACATCGCGTTTTATAAAGGGCAAAAACTTTATAATAACCTACCAAATACCGTAAAGGAAGCCTCAAGAATTAGCACTTTTCGTTGGACATGTGCTTCATATCCATATCCTATCCATAACCAAATACAAATATTTTAAAAAACTACAGGCTACCTCAGAACAGGAAATCCTAGTGAGGAGGTCTGTGAAAAAAAAAAGAATCTATACTTATACTATACATTATACATATATGTACAAATCTTGCTATTGAAACTAATAATAAATAAATATGTAATAAATAATTTTTGATTGTTGAACAACACCAATATTATCTTAGTCGCCTACGTAATTCTAACAAAGACTTATTGCAAGTTCCAGCGCTCTCTTCTACCTTTGGTCAACGTAGCTTTAGATACTTTGCCACGAAAATATTCAACATTCTCCCAGAAAACATCAAACTGAGTCAAACACAGAAAGAATTTAAAAAGTATGTTAAAATTTGGATATATTCTAATGATCGAGCCTATACTGATGCTCTCACACAAACGCCCTGTCATTGACAGTTGTTATTGTGGTAATAACCTTGCAGTTTTTGTTTTGTGTATATACAAACAATAATGTAATCTAAAATAAAGTTTTTGCTGTATAGAAACCTACATTATACATTTATAAAAAACCATAGATAAAATTGTGAGAAACAATTTACAAAAAATTCTGCCCCAATACAGGTTCACCTAGTGAGGCCTAGTGTGCACAACTAAAAATATTGTATAATTATGCTACTTCTGTGTAACCGATCTTACATTACTTTCTACTTGTTAATTTTTTTGTACGGATGTAATCTATTTGTAATCTACATTGAACATGCACTTTTTTTAGTTGTAATGTTGCCAATTTCATTGAATAAAGATATATAATTATTATTATAGTTATCTTATATAATGTATTTTAATGTAGTTTTATTTTTTTCTTCTTAAAATGTATTTTTGTAAATGTTTCTGTATCTCTTAAATTGTATTTTTTTATAGTTTCCTACTAGACGTATGAAAAAAAATATGTACATCTAAATAAAGATTCAAAAACAAACAAACATCAAAACGAAATTTTTGGATAACTTGGGTAATTGTTGATTGAGGAAAAGCAATTCATTATTTCCGAATCTACTGGAAACAGAAAGGGATATTTAAAGATAAATACTTATTAATAATTAAATTATAATTTCTTCGCCTAAATATGCTTGTAAAAAGTAAGAAGATAGCTTGGAAAACAAATACTTAACAGCATAAAAGCAATGCGTAATTTATTCAAAAGCTATTTGCGGAAATAAAACAAATTTGAATACATCGAGATCTAAATTAAATCTATGTGTGTAGCAATAATATTTCGATGATATATTAACCAGTGTAAATTCTGTAATAGTTGTCAATTAGTTATTACGACCAGAGATATTAATTATTATTGATGTTTAATGAATTACACGACTCTCGGCATTTTACGGCAAATAAATTATTTAAAGAATTTAATTGGTTTCATTAATAAATAAACAATAATTTTGTATTGAGACAATTTGACTTCCAGATAGAGCTTTATTCGAGCCATATGGTCAAGGTAAACTTTAAACACTAATGGCATTAAATGATCTATCCAATAAAGCCAATACCATGGCCGTTATCACGATTTTTGAGTGTTTTATTTGATTTTAAAGATCTATATCTCTCAAAAAACTCCCGGTACGTGGTCAAACTCTAAATCTCCCGCCCTACGGCTTGCAGACTACGGGGGACCAGTGGCGGTTCTTCACAGGGGGGCAGTCCCCACCAGTTACACCCGAAACCTACTAAAGGAAATAACAGTCGATGCTTTGTCTTCACCAAAATGAATAAATTCTTTAAACACAAAAGAAATTAAAATTTGCAGAAATAAAACACAAACATTTATTCCGGATGATTTTAATGCGACCAACGACCACACAGGCTGACCAGCGCGTAGCTGACGAGCGCACGAAGTCCATTTCTCAGTGCGCAGAACCTTCCGCGCACTTGGGGGACAATCCGAGTTGTCCCTTTAGGCAATTTGGTTTATTCTTTGTATTCTTAGACCATTGTTTGTTTTTTCTAGGTACTAAATAAAACTTATTTTAACTATATTACCCACGCACAGGCTGCGCCTTAGTGGGTTCCCACATTATTGTTATGATTTTCAAAATATTTGTAAAATATGGGAAAAATAAAGGAATTTAAAAACAAAAAAATAATAATTCTTTCTCGATCGTAGGCTATCCGAGAACCGCTCATACGTACTTGTATGTGAATTTCAAATACCGTGGGGACAATCCAATCATCCAACGAATCCCCGCGTAACAAAATGTTTAAGTTCAAGAAAGTAGCGTAGTTTCGGGAGGGAATCGCTCGCGTTCAAATTAAGTTCGATAATAATCTTGCAAGATATATTATTTTTATTATAATATATTATAAATTGGTGTATAACTATAGACATTTTCTGTGTTTAGAAGTCTGATAAGCATTATTTGACCATGAAAATATTAGTTTGAGAAATTTTATATTACATTCTACAAGTAAAAAAATGTCGATTCCCACCGTCAAAGAAGTGCTCCAGCCACCCCTGCCACTACGTCCCGAATGTGCAAAAGGAAGACTAGTTTAAAAAAAATAAGATAAGGAACATTATCTAAGGATGTTACACATGGAGGTCACAGCCCTTAGCCAGGTAAATGAACAAAAAGGGAAAATATTCCAGAACCCAACAGAGAATGCTCCCTTCGCACGAGGAAAGTTTTCCAAACAGTCGTTAATCTCCTAATGTTGCTTTATAGCTGCCATTACATTTTCGTGATAAGTAGTAACATTGACGCACCGTAACATTGTAAACTTGCTTTGTTCCGACTTGTTTTAATCGTCATTTTCGTGTATTGTATTACGTGTTAGGCCAATATTATATCAACCTTACGCACATTGTAAACAAGTCTGTGTAAGTTATCTCGATTGTATTCACAATTTAGCACCGTATTTGTGTCAAGAAATAGATAGGTACAATGAGCTCATATGTGATGCAACGTGCGTTAGGCCTGCCGAATTCCGCGCTTTATCTATAGTCGATACCTGTAGTCTGTAGTCAAATATATAAATGATTCGCAATCAACGGGTAAATGTAAATATAGGTTACGAAGTTACTGTATGAGGCAAGAATAATTGATCGGAGTTGATGGTGGTAACCACTCGTTTGCTCTTCGCTAATAATTAAAATGTTTGAAGGTAGGATACACATACTTATACTAGATTAGGCTATTAAGATTATTTAAAGCCTGTTTGAGTGATCGCCCCCTTTGACTATGACCCACCTTCTTAATACTAGTTGTTAAGAGGGTATAACCAGAGAAAACCAGAAATATGTCATTTTTAAATCAGATTTTAGACGTATTGACTCTTTTCCACAAAAAATATAAATTGATTTCGAAAGATTGTTCTTTTGTCTAGTAAACGTATGTTTTAAATTTTGAGAAAAAACGTTTATTTTTAGTATAACAAGATTATACCATAGGTCGTTGGCAGACTTGTTAAATTTTCAAAAAAGATTTTGTATGATACCACACCCATTTTAAATGATATAATCGTGCAGTAAAATTTATTTATTTTTTATTTATAACATTACATTTGATACATTTGTATGGCAAAAATAACATAATAATAACATTGAAAAATAACTATAAAATGTGTACAAGTGTTATTATGTCTTGTGGGTCGATATTAGTTCCTAGCTAGGCAGATTGCCCGTTCTAAGGAACCAAATGCTGGTGAGAATGCAAAAAAAAAAAAATTTAACAAAATGTTCATTTTAATTTTTAAAATTAAATATACATCAATAAAAATGCCTGAAAATTTATTCTGTAACAAAAAAGAAAAAGAAAAGAAAAATATTTTTTTTATTTTTTATTTAAATAATATACGTACTGAATTTTTACTAAATGTGCCGTTAATAGGCCATGTAAAATTTTAAGTGACATTATTTAATAGTTCTTCAGATTCCACCCTACCTAAACCAATCAACCATTTTGTTATTATTGAACTGACGTGGGACATTTTGCAAGCTTTAATATTTAATTCTAGGGGAATTTTATTATATATTTTTGGTCCAAGATATGTACATGTTTTTTGATACTTTGCCGTATTGCTCCCTGGGACCACAATTATAAAAAATAAATAAATATCACAAATTATTTATTTACTAATATAAATCAATAATTTTAATTTTAGTTTAAATAAAATCATTAAAAATACATATACATACATGTGTTTCTTGACAAAAATTGGTCCGTTTGTGTATTTATTTGCGCACTTACAAACTAATATATTTCAGATTTTTTTTACATTTTTATTTAACTTAGTCATTATTGAAAAAGGATAAATACTTATAATCAAAAAATAATTACTCAAAGTACATAATTTTAATAGTTTTATCATCACGCCTTTCAGCATTTTTGGATATAGGTATAAATTAAAGCAAATTTGGAATGAAATAAAATTGACATTGAGTCATAATTTTAAAAAGCTGGTGGGGAGAATAATTAATCTTTCTCACTGATACCGCCCTGTACGATCGGAAGAACGTCTTTCGACGAAATGTGGATTTTCGGCCGCTGACTGGTTAAACGCCCATAAGGGGAAAATGAACAATATTGTAATTTTGGCGACGCTACTAGAATCCTGAAATATCGTGGCATCTCTACATAGTTTACTAACTATATAAGCAGAATTTAAAAAAAGTCTTCATCTGTTCCCGAAATAGGAGGACGAGTTGTTTTTACATCCTTAACAGGGAGCATACGTAAAATGCCCTTCATTTATTTTGTAAGAAAATAAGAATACACAATACATTATGTTATCTTTGGTACTGAACTGGTTGCAAACAGGTTGCGTGCAAACCGCACAGCATTTTCTAGTCTTACATTGTTACCACTTGTCTCGGCAGGCGTCGTAACAACCCTGAGATACACTGGGATTTTTCATATATAATATATATTTATGAAAGAACCATTGTGCCTATGCCACCGGCAAGTGTAGTAAAATTATTCCGCTGAACGAGTGTTAAATATTAACCCCACACACAACCGTATCTCTTTGCCGTGTATCGTTTTAAGTAAGGGGTGACCTTGGGCTTGAAGAGACCCTTGGTGTAGGAGAAGGAGGGATGAATACTTGTAATTCCCACCTTTGTACTTCAAAGACTGCCTGAAATGCATGCAAGAGGCTCATTGACAAATATCATTAACATATTATATAAGTTCTGTCAAGGTGTTCGTAGAAGTCTTACGAAAGAACGTGACATTGTACAGTGTACACCATCATAAGCTTGTTGCAGAGTTCGATTACAACGCACAGGTGTTGGTTGCTTCAAGTTGGTTCAGGTTACATCGATTCTGACAATAGCGTGCTTAGCATTCGTGGAGGCATACAGCAGTGATGCCAGTTTCGGGTCTACCAAAGCACGTACGGATCACCTTGACCTTCAACGCCCACGTCTCATAACATAACAAAATAACTAATAACTCTATAAGCGGTGAGGTGAACCAACGAGCAGCCACCTTTGGGCGTACGAAGGCATGATACGTACGAAGCGTACGATGTGAAACCGCATGGATTCACAGATTGATTATGATGAGATTACCAAATTTCAAAGCAAGTAGGTCACCGCACGCGCTATAGGAATATGCAAACACTATTAGAGATTGCAATCCCGATAATTCGGATTTTCACAGAAGAATCAGAACCCGAATTTTTGAAACTGAAATCCAAATTTTAAATTTATTTGTAATGCAATGTCGTATGAAATGAATGCCGAAGTGCATACAATATTTATAAAACATTGATTGATAAATCTAATATATAAAATTCTCGTGTCACGGTGTTTGTTATCATACTCCTCCGAAACGGCTGAACCAATTTTGATGAAATTTTGTGTGCTTATCTGGTAGGTCTGAGAATCTACCAACATCTATTTTTCATACCCCTAAAAGTAAAGGGTGTTCCGCTCCGAATTATTATTTTATTTTTTTTGGACAAATTTTTTATTTTTTATTTTTTTTTATGGTGAGGTATTAAAAAATACATGCAGCCCTAAATTTTCACCCTTCTACCATTAACCCCTATTTTTTAAAAGTGATATTAGTAATTCAAACCGGTGTCACTTCTGACCCGATGAGAACGAAGCCGGCCTCTTTTCTCTAATTTTAAATTTTTTACTAATCAATTACTGTTTGATATTGTTACTACAAACATGATTCACGGTCCATGCGGTGAAGTCGGGTTAGTTACACTATTTATAACTCGAGAACGGCTGGGCCGATTTTGATGATCTTTGATTTGTTGGATTTGTCTCCGCCCCGGATAGGATAATAACTATTAAAACATCACAAAAGTTAACGAAATAAATCGTTAAAAACGAAAATTATTTTCCCCATACATTTTCTATGGAACGAATTCTCCTATTTTGAAAGAACTGCAGCAATATTGTGAGGGGTATAAACTGTGCATGAATTCCAAACATTCATGCACAGTTGATTGTTGTGCATTTGTTTTTAATGTCAATGCGTTGATTGTTGTGCATTTGTCTTTAATCATATGATGCTGCCCTTCTTTCTTACATACTCAATGTCAATAGTCGAAAATGAGACAAATGGTGAACGTATGTCTGCACACCTCCAAAGGAAAAACACAATAATTACAATAAATCTCTGGAATGAAACCAAATGAAATACATTTTTTTTACATAAGCTCCACACAAGAGGCCCTGAGGAAAATAATTTCTCTCAGGACCTATGTCATCTTAGGGGATGCTGTGTGGAGGATCTTTTTAAGGAATGGGGAGGATAGAAAATTCTGGGAAGGAAAAAGGTATGAGGGGTGTGTAGGAATCTGGGGGTCAGTGTGTCCGGGAGTGACGGACGTATGAATCCATCCCTCCAACTGTGGTGCAAGACAATGGGTCGAGAGAGTCCGGCTGGAAAGGTCAAAAGGCCTCCCTCAACCAGTCTCTCTCGATCCGGCCCGCCACGCAGCAGGTGGGCAGTCGTATCAACTGCCAAGACCTGGACATAAGTCACCTCATGAACCCGGGCACCCCTGCTAAATCACCAAACGTAGCGAACCACTTGGGGTGATCTATGGCAGAGGTGTTGACTATTAAATAAATGGTTTCCGGGGCTGCGGCACCCGTATCCGCCTCCCGAATTCCCGTAAGTAATTGTAAAAGTAAGACAATCACAAAAATATTAATTCGTACACAACACCATCTCTGATAATGACAAAAACAAAACACGGACAGTTGCGCATTGATAATTGCTTCATTGCGTAATTTTTAACTTAATAAAAAAACTGAATTTAATTCAACAGTTATTGATTCTGAGGCGGTACGAAGTTCGTCGGGTCAGCTAGTAAATTTATAATAATTAGTGTGCTAACACAAGAACCAAGTCTGAAGCCTCGGTGGTCTAGAGGCAAGGTTCTCGACTAGTGATCTGGAAGCTGCAGGTTCAAATCCCAGCGCGTGCAAGTAAATTTTATTTGATTTGTGTTTTCACAATTTAATCATTTAAACTAATATAAGGTATTTTTGCGGGTGACCGGACAAGTCAGAATGAACCCAACTCAGAAAAGTCATTAAAAATTATAAAAGCATTCATAAAACACTTTTAAAAGATTAAATAAAAACTATTAAATAATCCGGATTTTCAGTTACAAGAAATCCATAAATCCGGGTTTTCCAACACGACTCTGTCATCTCTACGATACGCGATACACAAAGAGGGCAAGAATAGTTCACGGGTTCAAGAGATCAAACCCGACCGAGCGACTTCAAATCTCTATTTGTTTATAGCCGTATTGAAGCGATTATTATATTATTATGTATGTGTTAGCAGTGTCAAATCGGTTCCGTAATAAAATCAACAATGCGATTAGTAATATCGGAAACGTATAAACACTCTCGAAGCGCAGTGGACCGATCCGTAATACATACGTATATGTCACTACTACATTCTACTCCACATTGATTAGCCAAGGGTTAATTCTCTCGAATAGCAATCCGGAGGTCAATGGTTCAAATCCCGGCGTGCATAATTAATTATATTTAAAATAAACTAAATTTTATTCAATTAATTTGTCGTTTCACAAGTAATTAAGTATGTAAAATTTATATTTTATTAAGTTGTCTAATTTTACAACTTATAAATTTAAAATAATTCATAATATATTTGCGGCCCGTTTCAGAATGGAAGATACTCTCCGTATCACCATGGTGTATGAAAGTACAACCGCCATTCAGGACTGAAACTTCGGTTGAAATGGCTTTAGCAGTGTTTAGTGACCAGATCTGAATAGCCAGGTACCTACTTCCCCACCTTCATTTTGCCCGACTCCTCCCACTCCCCATCATCGCAACATACCCCAATTGGGGTGCCATAGTTCACGGGCTCCAGATGTTTCAGATCAGTTGTGCTGTATTGAAATGTACTTATTTCGTAACGTTGTTATCATTTATTATGCACACTTAAATTCTTTGTACAACTTTAAATAATAAAGAAGAACATACTTGTTGTGTACTTACTTATCTTTCATAAGCAGTTAATTTTGTATATACTATACACTTATAATTTTTACTCCTTTGTACAACTTGTTTATAAGAATGAAAAGCCTCCTACGCGTGAATAAATAAACAACTAAATTAAATTAAAATAAGTAACAATATATTATAGTACATTTGCGGTACGTTCCAGAGCGAAATTACTCTCAGTATCGAACGCCCAGGTGTAAGACCACTATTCAGAATTGAAACGGTGCTCGAAATGACTTTAACTGTGTTTGGTAACCAGATCCGAATAGCCAGATACTTACGCACTTTCCTCCTCCCATCTCCTTCCTTTCCCTACTATGTTCAGCTTCAAATATATCCCTATTAGATACGCCATAGTCCAACTGGCTCCAGACAGACGGAGCAGTGACTGACTTCCCTTTGCGCGAGAGTTGTTTCTGAATAATGGTTTTATTCTATAACGTTTTATTCTACGTGTCATCTGGAGCTAGAACGAACTTGCTTGGTCCATTGCGCTCCTCCCACGCTGATGGGCTGTTTACGAGGCCAGTGTTAATTAGAGTGATTTAGCGGCAACTAAACCGTTTAGTTAATTTGAAGGCACTGTCAGCGAGCATACCGTTAGCTGCACGGAAATAAGATTCCTGAACACTTCACGAACACCGAAACAACATTACAATAATCAATACCTTTTATTGAAACAGATAAAAGGTTGACTGTGCAGTGTGCAGCGATACCATATGAAAAAGCGACAACATCTCTTTGGACATTGAAAAACATCAACATGTCAGCAATATTTTTAAATAGTCAGCAGCTGAGGTCATCTTGGAAAAAAACGACGAAAACACGCCTGTTACCTTCATCATTTATATTTAAAAAATGGATGTTTCTCAATTACGCTTCTCAATGACATCGTTGTAAGGTATAAGGTTATTGGTGGCGGTTCGTGATCATTCTCAATGAGAGTTCAATCTTAGTTTAGAGATGAAAAATAAATACTTCAAAAACAGCAAATTTATTTTGTGGAACCATTTTAATTCAAAATAATAGATTTCTTTGTTTTAACCACGTTTGTTGTTTATAAAAAACTGACATGTTTCGTGAGCGATGCTCACTTCCTCACAGTTTACTTAAAACTAATTACAACAATAGACTTTATGGTGTCAATGGAAAGGTTTGAGTGGGAAGGGGGGCAATAGGACACAATTTACAAAGGGAACAAGTTCAACAATGGGTCATTTAAAAATATTTTCTGATTATTTATAATATTTAAATTCGAATTTACGCTCTTCCTAATTTCTAAGACTTCCGATTTGTCCAACTCAACGCCATTACAATGTAGTAACTCAATTCCACTATTAAAGTCAAAAGTGTGACTCGTCTCCAACAAATGATTGGCAAACTCCGAGAAACAATTATTGTTTAAACATCTCGTATGTTCCTTTATCCCCTTTTCACAGTTTCTCGAAGTTGTACCAATATTAAAGAAACCGCAATCATTACACTTCAATTTGGTGACCCGACAATTCGTCCTGCGACAATTCATCCGGCGACAGTTCATCCTGCGACAGTTCATCCTGCCGACAGTTCATCCTTCCGACAGTTCATCCCGCCGACAATTCATCCGGCGACAATTCATCCTGCCTTCATCATTTAGAAAATTTTTATTAAGTAAGTACGCAAAGAGGATACACGGCCGTACAACCAAAATCGATATACTTATATCTGAAGGCATCTTGAGTGGAAATCCGCTGTAAAAATATTTTTACTAACAATAATTTCGACTCTCCGAAGAAGCATGCGTGAATAACAAAATACGAGATACTTATACTTATAGGTTATACTTATAGGTTAGGTTAGGTTGAATTGTCAGGATGAATTGTCGCCGGATGAATTGTCGGCGGGATGAACTGTCGGCAGGATGAACTGTCGGCAGGATGAACTGTCGGCCGGATGAACTGTCGCAGGATGAACTGTCGCAGGATGAACTGTCGCCGGATGAATTGTCGCAGGATGAACTGTCATGGAACCTTCAATTTATAGTTTGGAGATTTTTTCATTTTTAAATCTCTCATTATTATTTAGAATGTATTTTTAAGGTTATTATTTGCATAAAATCAGGAAGAATTTCATTTGGTACATTTTTGTTATGAAATTAGAAATTTTATCATTTAAAAACTACTTTTTTCTCAATTTTTCCCTTCTTATCTTTTTTATAGAGGATAAATATATGATTTAAGGAATTTATTCTTGTATTTTTTGTTAAGAAGGTTTTTAATTAATCTGGTGTTACATCAATTATTAATTGCAATTTGTTTAATGTGCCCTATTGCCTTTCTCACTCCCACCTTACCATTGATACCGTAAAGTCTATTATTGTAATTAGTTTTAAGTAAACCCCGAGTAAGTGAGCATCGCTCACGAAACATGTCGGTTTTTTATAAACAATTAACATGGTTAAAACAAAGAAATCTATTTATTTTAATAAATAAATAAATTTAAATCTCCGTTCAATTAAGAAATAATTGCATCAAATATGTATGTGTAATTTGAGAGAAAACCGCCTATTATAGTTATAACTATAAGACATAGTTATAGTTGTAAGTATAAGGCATTTGCACCAAAAAAACACAATGCTAAATTTGTGTTTATTTATTTATACTGCGTTTTTACAGGTTGTTCACACAAATGTGAGAACAACCCAGTTATAAAACTCAGTTAATCTTCTCTATAAATAAAAATGAATCGCCGAAATGTATGTACGCGCATAACTTCCGAACGACTGCACCAAATTGGATAATTCCTTTTTATTTGTGTTCATTATTGTCAGGACAAGGTTTGTGTAAAACAAAGGGTGAGCTCTGGCATTATGAAATTTGTATAAAAAATTGCAATAAGTGGCACGCGAGCTGTTTGAAAACTGAATGTACCGGGACTGAATGTAGGAGTGCGGGAGGGGGGAGGGGAACTTAGGAGGGGAGTTCGCGGGCGGGAAAAGCGGGATAGGGGAGTGGGTAGAAGGAAGGCGGAGTGGGAACGCGTGAGGGGAAGGGGATGCGCGAGAGGAAGGGGAGGCCGAAGGAGAACGGGCGAATGGGAAAGGATACGCAGGGAGAAACAATTTATTTATTGAGTGGCATTGCAACGCATGCCGGGTACCAGCTAGTTATACAAATAAGATAAAGTAAAAATTTATGTACAATCAATTAGCCAAATAATACATTAATTAATTTTGGAACAGTTAATACAAAAATTAGATAAAATAAAACAAAAAAACAGTTAGACATATAGAATTTTAAAAAAAAATCAAAGTTTACTCAAATAACAATTAGAGAGAGGCAAGATAAGAGACATAATTAGAGACAAAAGAGTGTTGGTCAACTCAACTCTCGTTGAGCGACCTACACGGACAAGGAAAATTATACTACAAAAATGTATTAATAACCTGCATTAGGGACAATTATTAAAACTCAAAAGGAAATAATTGTCGCACACTTAAAGCACCTTCTATTTGAGTACCCTCGTCATAGTGTCTAAGCACGAACTCATTGTCTGAATTCCGAAATGACGATGAGTTGCAACTTAGGTACTCTCGACAATGTCTCGGGCTTATAATAATTATTGTAAACAAAGGATAACACGAATAATTCCCGAACAAAACATTCGTAATGCATATCATAAGTCCCACACACAACAGCGCACACATGTCACAATCGCAATATTAGTTGGACAAAAATGCAATTTTTTTCCGTAGTCGAATAATATTAAAATCATTGAACATAACGAAGTCCTTTTTTAACTCGTCCGTCTTGCATTTCTTCTCTCCGTTTCCGCTTAGTTCAGTAAAGATTATTTTTCAAATGTGAAAATTATTTTAACTTTCTTGAAAATTATTTTAAATTTCGGAATATTTCAATATCCATATTAGTAACATTGGCCCAAATAGGAAAAAGTTGGAGTTCTCACTACATCACAATGCCTCGGCGTTTTGGTCACTTTGCATTTACGTATGCATCTATCAGTTTCGCTCAGATTTTTTACAGTTAAACCGCGCGTTTTCACGCTTGCAAACTTTGTTGTGTAACTGTGATTTTTTGTTGTTAGTTTATAATGATAACTGTATTTCTTATTGTTAGACATTTTTTTAGGAATGTTACATTTATAACTTCAAAAATTTTTGTATACGAGTATGAGTTTGGTTGCCTAAATGTAGGAAATGAAATATGGGTATACTTTGACCAATGTTGCGGGTAAATTTGGTCCTCTGGGCGAAATGTTCATAAGGTAGTAGGTAATTGGAGGTAACCTTTAGTGTAGTCAAAAATCACAAAAACTTGCATCAATATAACTTATATTTGACCAAATTTACGTGGTACAATCATTATTCTATCTCGACGACAAATTTATATCACTTATTTGATTGGTTGCTTCTACAAAAAAATAATATCGTTTCAAATGAAAGAAAACTCTCATACTCATTAAAATTTACATTTATTAGGGCTGCAGATAATTTAATTGTTTAGTGGTATTAAGAGGAATATAAACGCTAGAAATATTTCGAATCTCATGCCTGCAAAATTTTAAAATCGAGCGTCTTTTTGCACGAGGCTAGTGAGCGAAAAAGTGGTTTTTATTTATAAGTGGTTGTAATTCCAATACATAGAAAAGCTAGTAAAAGCTCCGATTTATCCGTAGCGTAGATGTTCATACTGTAAGCCGATTCTTTGTAAAGATTAATCAAAATAGTATCTAAATAGGATTTCACGTATATATTCATCTTAAAAACTTATTGAAAGTGAATAGTGCTCAAAACCTTTTGGCATAATTTCTTTTTTTATTACTAGTACTTTATTTTTTATTACTAGCCTTTTACAGATTTTTCACTCAGTTTAAAATTACAAACACAATACAAAAGAGATACATAATAGATGAATGTCACAAAGGAAAAAAGAGATAAAAATAAATGGCAGAAGAGAGCCCAAGCAAAATTATGTTAGTTACCTACTCCGTTTGGTTCACAAATTTTTTTGGCCAGCTAAAAGGCATTTCAGACCTTTGTGCAACGATTAGATGCCAAAATCTGGCCTCGGTGAATATAAATTATATGTAACGACATACTGTAGTGTACATTGTGCAGTACAACTCCGCCTTACAGTTTTTTCATAAACACACATCTATATAATTTTATTTTTAGCAATTCTTCGTTTAGAATCAACACGTAAAACTGCCCTGACGATAGCCCATTTCAGATATGAGAACTACTAGAAGAACAGTCTGGGTAGCAGTTATGGTTAAAGCCGTCCCGGGAACCCAGGACGACCAACAGCTCTGCTATGGGTCATCCCCCAAAATACCCTCCATACAGCACCCTCAAAGAAGACTTCCTGTCAACAAGACGGAGGCGTTTACTAATATCTACAGGAATTCCAAAAACTGAAAAATCGAACTAATGTCTATGAGATGGAAAGTGTTGACGAATATCTACAGCTCAAACTGTTGACGAATATCTATGAGAACCAAAGTGTTGACGAATATCTACAGCACTGGCAGAAGTTGGATTTGCAATTATGTATAGCGTATTGGAATAACGTAATATTGCGTATGCAGTTTAAAAAACTTAATTTATGTAAGTATGTATGTAAAAATCCCTAATATCGGACTATTGGACACATTTAGCTGATTAATCCAACCTACGCTCTGTAGATATTAGTCAACACTCTGAAGTTCGTAGATATTAGTTCAACATATGAGCTGTAGATATTCGTCCGACATAGAGGCTGTAGATATTAGTATCTGGAGTCAACAAGACGACTGTAATGTGGGCAGCAACACAAGCGGGTCAGAAACACTGCGTGTCGCAGATCGATAGGATTACCTACACGGTGACTGGATACAAAATGATAGAAGCTACGTTCTCTACATTTAGGAAAAAAGGTGAATTTATTGATTTAATTTGGCACACTTGACCTTAAAAATCAAAATGAAGGTCACTGTCTACATGGATACAAAAAAGCTCTGTATAGAGCCCGGGTAACGCCGTGATTTTAGCTGGGTGACTACATAAATTTGGTAAGATTGGTAACCAATAACCAAATGTTCACATCACGCACAATTAAATACAAACAAATTTACTTATTATGTCTTCCTGAAAAAGAATATTATTAAAAAGGAACTAACTAACTAACTAACTAACTAACCATCACGCCGTTTCCCCGCAGGGGTAGGCAGAGAGGACGGACCGCCAAACATCCCGGTCTTGGCACACATTCCTTGCCTCGTTTACATTCATACAACGTCTCATACATTCTCTTCTATTATTCTGACTCTTGACATGGCCCGACTCAAGTATCTGATTCACTTGGTCGTGCCATGTCTTTCTTGGGCGTCCTCGACTTCTTCTACCATTCACATTTGCGTCATATATTCTCCTTACACTCCTTTCCTCGTTCATTCGCTCTACATGCCCAAACCATCGGAGCGTTCCTTTCTTGATCTTACTCATCACGCTTACATCAGCCTTGCATTCTTTGCGGATTTCCACATTTCTCACACGATCATACATGGTTTTACCACACATACGCCTCAGGGATCTCATTTCTACAGCGTTCAGTCTACTTTCATCCTTCCTCTGCCAGTTCCATGCCTCACTGCCATACATCAGGGTAGGTACCAGTACTCCATTATGGACGGCTAATTTCGCGTCTTTGGACAGTTTTTTGTTGCTGCCAACGGCGTTCAGTCCTCCATTAATAGAGTTACCTGCATTCACCCTTCTTTCAATATCTCTATCAGCCTTCCCATCTCTCGTAAACATACTTCCCAAATAAACAAACTCATCCACCTGCTCCAAGTATTCATCATTCACAACTATATTGCATACTGTTTTCGTACTCTCTCTTTCAAACACCATGACTTTAGACTTACTTACATTCATCATTAACTCATTCTTCATGCATACTTCGTTCATTCTTGACACGAGAGACTGTAGATCTTCCATACTGTTAGATATCAGCACCGCATCATCAGCATACAACAGGCAACATACTTCTAGATTACTCAATTTCGCACCCAATCCCATCTCTTTCAATTCTTGCATACAATTATCCATATATAGATTGAATAACCACGGCGACATTACGCAGCCTTGTTTAACACCTTTTGTGATGTCAAACCACCCCGTAAAATCGCCGTTCACCCTAACACATGCAACG
The DNA here is from genome assembly GCA_917880885.1 of Limnephilus marmoratus. NCBI lineage: Eukaryota > Metazoa > Arthropoda > Insecta > Trichoptera > Limnephilidae > Limnephilus > Limnephilus marmoratus. Next base: position 31,696,394 of record OU862917.1, on the reverse strand, counting down.
CTTCCCTCATACAGAGACGCAATTGCCTGTATGAGATACTTATTCACTCCATACTTGGACAATACCTTCCATAGCTTTTTCCTGTCAACTCGGTCGTATGCTTTTTGTAGATCTACAAAGGCACAGAAGAGTTTCTGTTTTTTTGCAAGAAACTTTTCAGTGAGCATACGCAATGAGAAAATCTGGTCCATGCATCCCCTTCCACTCATAAAAGCACCTTGCACATACTAAATAGTATTTAATATATACCTACATATTATAGAATATGAAGATGCACATTGATGTGTTCTACTGGATATATGAGAAAACAATCGGGAATTTGTTTTTATTTTCGTTTTTAAATTAAATTTTCAAATTTTGAAAAATGTTATTTTTTTCCAAAATTCGGTTATCCTCTGACTAATTTGTTCACTTTTGGGAATAGCTCATATAGGTCTCACCGAAATCGTTGTGTCTCGCTTACTATCATAGTGTGAAATATGATCCAAATGGTGTTATAAAGAAAAGAAACATTATATTCAACTAGATAATAATAATAATAATAGAATAATTTCTAGAGCGCCGTTTTTGTGAAAAATCACCTCAAGGGCGCTTTACAATTTATTATGAATCTTAGGCTCTATCTAATTTTATTATTTACAAATAGATACAGAAACATACTTACCTGCAGGACACTTCCGATAAAACACACTTTATAAGAAAGTTAATGTTTGGGGAACATACGACTTTGCACGTGGAGGACATTATATTCAAAACACTGGAAATTGCATGACTTTACCTTTGCTACCCTCATCACTGTTGGTTTTACATTTATATTTATTAGAAGATTAATGCCAAAGTTGAGTAAATATTTATTTTGAAAGTCTGGAGAATTTTAAGAATTTGCTTTATTTTTAAACTTATGGATACGACTGTCTAAAAAGGTGCGTTTTAAGTTTGGCTCTAAATTCCACTGAACCTGTGATCATTCTTAACTCGTGTGGCAGTCCATTCCAGGCTTTAGGTCCTGACACTCCGAAAGCACGCTCACCGAATTTAGTATCTGGTGTGCGCTTTGGTTCCTTCAACCTTCCGATCGCTGATGTTGCTGCTGACCTGAGGGCTGATTGTCGAGAATTGGAATTTTCTGGAATACACATTTCCGATAAGTAAGTCGGAGCCATTCTGTTAAGGGTCTTGAATACTTGAATACCATCCAGCAGAGCTTAAACTGGATTCTCTCGGGGCACTTGAGCCAGTGAAGATTTTTGAGATGCTCAGAAATATGGGAATATTTAGATACGCCGGTGATGAGTCTTGCCGCAGCGTTGAACATAGATTGTAATTTGTTGATTTGATATTTTGGGAGACTAGCATATATTCCGTTGCAATAAACTAGACGTGAAACAACATACGAATTGACTAGTAATAGATGTATTGATATACCTAGGGCCGTCTGTTTCAACAGAAAGCTAAATCGTGTCCTAAAGTAAAATTTTAACTGTCAGTTAAAGTAACGAGGACGTTAAATAGGACCGCGCGCTATTTCAAGTATATTTTCGCTTATGTAATAGTTGTCAGTGTAGCCAGTCTAAAAAGCAGAATATTCCTTGGAATTACTGACAAAATGCATCGAAATATTTTTTGATGCGGCAACACCGTAAACTAAAACCAGGACAACTGTCAAAATATCCGGTTATATTTTGTTTCGCGTCGTAGGATCTGACGGCTTTGTTCCGATAAAAGTATTTGTATGAATATTTACAAATAATGACGACCTTAATACATATAATATACAATATGAATGTAATTTACTTTCCAGTAGTTGTGACATCTCCTTGAATTTGAAGTGTCGCATATTTTACGAGATCTTCAATTCAATTTATTTATGCCATCGAAAATATTAGAAAAACATACATTATAGCGTTTTTAAAATCCGTTTGTAAGAGTATTACATTAAACGTAATTGGTGTACAAACTATACTAGCGATATAAATAGAGCTTGTCTTTTAAAGGCATCGTCACTCGCTAATGTGGATATATGAAACGAGTCTAACCTACTACTTATGTTATATTTTTGTAATGTTTATGATACAATAGGTATATTGATTTGAAGATCTTGTAAAATTTGCGATACATCTATTAATAGAGCTTGTCTTTAAAAAGTAACACTAAATATGTCGATATCAGAATTAATTCTGTTCAACAGCAAGATTTTTTCGACATGCGGTGCCACGCCAAAAATTCGAAATCATCCCAGATAACCATATAATTGACGCGGGGATGAAATGTTTTGGTTTTCGCTGCAAGACATATTAGATGGGGAATTCATCGTCATTATCATCCTCTTCTATAACATTTATCATGATTACTGATTAGCATATTAGTAATCAATGTTGAAACACCCATTTCCGTACATTACGTCGACCAGAACTGTCAAATATGCCAATATGGCGGAGTAACTCTAGAGTAACAATCAGTCAAATTGGTTGAAAAACGCATTTTGCTGAAATTTAACTATAGTAACGGCGTTTTCTTTTACTTTTACTTTAGCGAGCGTTGAAATAGACGGCCCCTAGTACAATAGTTAGCAGCGGTTCGCGACTTTCAGTGAGCTAAAGTGCTAATATTGAAAAATACCACATTTTTTATGTTGGTGTAGCTGAAAATGTTTTTATTTTCAATATTTAAATTTTCGCATGAAGATTGTTCAGTATATAAAAAAATCATTTTGAGCTACAGCAACATCTATAATATCGTATTTTTCAATATTAGCACTATAGCTCACGAAAAGTGTAGAACTGCAAAAGGTAATAGAGTACCTATGCAGCTTCGTGAGTTCATCGGCGGATTAGAAACCTGGCAACTATTTGGGGCAGTCGTGCCGGCCGCGGCCGCTCGTAACAATGTGTACACGGTGACCGGATACATTGCGATACAATAATCTACATTAAAGTAGTAATACTATAAGTATGCGCCCTTGAGGTGATTTTCTCACGAAAATGGCGCTATAGAAGTCATCCAATTATTATTATTATGCTCCTTTTGCTCCGGGGTCCCCAAAATCATCCTTGGAATGGCTAAGTCCGACATACTTATTTAGTTCGTAATTACATATTTATTGTGAAAAACAGTTAACATATATATTCAATTACATTTCACAATTTTAAGTAATACATAAATTATATAGGCACATTAATAATGACAGGTGCTAAAGAATACCTTTATTTCGCTCTTGAAATGATTGTAGTTCGATTGAAAAATGTCAATTTCAGAAGAAAGGTTTAATAGTGAGGTCATTCTCCCCAGAGGCATAACCATTGGTAGGTTGGTCCTGCCTCTAGGAAAAGTAAAAAGTCTGTGTTGCCTTGCTCTGGTGAAGTTATCGTTCCCGTTGAAGTGAAGTTATATCGTTCCCGTTGACGACCTCCATGGTCGAACTGTTAAACCCTAATGGACTAATCATATTTTTTATATGTAAAAAGATATTGTCAAAATGACCAACACCACAATCAACCCTCTCAAAATGCACTTTTTGTTTACGAAGGTTTCAAACGTTGGGGATGCCGTGTGGAGGGTATTTGTAAGAAAAGAAGTAGTGAAAGTTCTGGGAAGGAAACGGTATGAGAGGTGGGTAGGAATCTGGGAATCGGTGCGTTCAAGAGTGATGGACGTATGAATTTATCCTTTCCACTGCGTTTCAAGGCAATGTTTCGGGGGAGTGTTGCTAGATATGTCAAAAGATCTCCTTCAACCAGTCTATCCCATTCCGGCCTGCCACGCAATATGGTGGGCAGGTGTATCCGCCGCCAAGATCCGGGCAAACCCCACCCCGTGAACCCGGAAACCCATGCTAAGACGTCAAGCGTAATGAACCACTCTGTTGTCACTCAGTGTTTGTAAAACCCTACAACATATTATTTATGATAGTGTTTTATTTTGGAATTCTTCATTGGTAGATACCATTACCGTGAAGTCTGTGGAATTCGCTGGGTCGTTATATTCATCGGACCCCAGGAGCCAACAGAGAAGTATATGGTAAAAATGTACGTGAACCGTTAAAAAGCTACGGGGCTCGTATTGGTCACGTTTCTCAACAAAACGCCGCGGAACGCCTTCCAATTAGAAAAAAACTTAACCGTTGGCGGCTATTGGCCAAAGTGACGTGAAAATTCCGAAAATTGCAACAATGTAGCTTTCAAATAAAAGTATATAAACAGTGAACTTGTATGCAAAATAACTGTTAGGATTAATACGCGATAAAGTTAGGGTTGCCATCCGTCCGGGTTTCCCCGGATTTGTCCTAGTTTAGAGGGCGTCCGGGGAGCGTCCGGGCGGGGTTTCATTTGTGGTCCGGGTTTAAAAAAAAATAAAGTCTTAAAATTTAAAGTCAAACGTATACGTTTGCCCTGAGGAAGGAACGGTAGTTCTGAAACCGGTCGGTTATAAACAAATATATAAGTGGTTCAAACAAAGTAACATTGTTTCATTTATCTTTAATTAAAATTAAATTCAATTTCCAAAAATACAGCTGAATTGATTTTTACAAATTCCTTTTAAAAAGGGAAGATATTCTGAAAGCTATCGGAAAGAGTGATAAATACAAAAAAACAGAAAAGTAAAAAAGGCGACAGGCTGAGGAAAAAGCTTTAAAAGCTAGATAATCAAATAATGTACTTATGAGAGCAATAATTTTTTTTCATTTTTGTAGTTAAAGTTATGATTGTTGTTATTACGTAAAAGAAATTTACAATATCGGGGTTGATTAAAAATTTAAGGTGAAATAAATGAGTATAGTTTTTGGCTATTTTATGCTTAAAAAATTTATAATGTTACTTACATTACAGTAAGTCGTAAGTCTAAACTTTAAAAAGTTTCAATTTTGTTGCTTAAGATTTAAGAAGACTGAATTTAGTTCATGTTATTATGTTAAGAGATATTTTGTTGTTTAAATGGCTGCTAATAAAAATTTAAAGATATAATTATTATTGAGTTTAAGAGTTACCTCAAAAATTGTAAGACTGAATACTAAAATGGTCTCAGTACTTTGTTATTGAATTTTGTTAGGCTTAATATTATAATAAGGTTTGGTTTTCATAACAGAGTAAATTAATAATTTATATTTTATTTTAAGAATAAAAAAATTCTAACTGATTATTAAAACAATTTGTGACAAACTGTAATAAGATTCTGTTTTGTTAGGTACATTTATAATGATGATAAAGATGACTAAATTTAATTTGAAAATAAATAAAAAGGTGATTTATGACATTTTCAATTATTTTTTATTACACTGACCATGTTTAAAAAAAAACTGTTGACATGTCCGGGTTCTGGGCCCTAAAATCCGGGGTTTTCACGCTTCTTGTCCTAGCTGCCAAATTTAAGAGATGGCAACCCTAGATAAAGTCAACAAGATTTCATTGAAGAAGATAATATTAATAATCTAAACGAAAACATGAAAAAGAACGAGACACAAAAAAAAATAAAAAGAAAACGGTCGCAACTTAAACTCCATATTTTCGTGTCTTCTTCATATTTTCGTTTATATTATTATTAGCATTATCTTCTTCTTCAATGATATATTACTTTGATGGGAATAACCTTCAAAAGTTATAAAAAGAAAGTTGTCCCAATAAAAAAAGATTTCAGTTTAAAATTCGTCTTAACAGATTATACTCAGTATAATGTGTATAATGCACTAAACGGTTTGCACCATCTATCATAATTGACTGATCTGAGTGTGAGGAAAAACCTTATCAGTGGTAACTCACGCTCAATTCACGCCAAGTATGTTTGAACCCTCTTATTATGAATATCGCACCGTTCGGAGCCAGGCGTTCAATGCGCTGAGCCCACATTCTTGGTCAGAAACTGGATTTGAAAATGTTTCGAGTCAATTAAAAACACACTCTTTTAGAAAAGGACATCGTGTACCCATATTAATAAATGAAAAGCGCCCATGAGGTGATTTAGTCATTAAACGCTATATAAAGTTGACCCAAGTATTATAATCATTATTGGCATGAATATTGACAGAATTGGCGAACTTCGGAGTCTACAGACCCGAGTCGTGCAATCGTCATTGCACGTTCTCGCAGATTGTCGTTTTTTGTATCAACATGAAGTAGGGGATCTTTTTAGGCTATTAAAGAGGCGATACAGTAGGTGGGTTTGTAATTTTAAGTTCAAACACGAAGCCTTATTTGCCTGTTTGCAACGCCAGGAGACGCAAATAATCCTCATGACAACAAAGAAAACACTTACATTTCAATAAAATGCCATTCGGCACAATGAACACCGCGAAGGTGACAACCTATCCAAAAGTGGTATTTTATTAAAGCCGTTTGCTTAATAATCATTTTCTCCGATATGTTCTTTCACAGAATGCCGAATATTTGTTAAAATGTATGTTTATTGGACAATTTATACCGCATCTGTCATGGTTAAACTCACTCTTGAACAATTTGTTTCATATCACATTCGCGGAATTGCTTGCCAAACAACGATATGAAAGTAGATAAAAAAAACTTTCGAGCCATAAAGTAGATAAAACCATTTAATATTTCTAGTTTTGATACTGACAATTCGTGGTGGAATATCATTATAATAATATATTAAAACAATTATAAAACTAATTGCCACTTCATTTATTTCTGACCGTAACCAGTTTCAGCCTGTTGAGGCCATCTTTAGAATAATACAATTGTTTCTTACTCTACAGTTCATATACATACATAATGTATGGGGGAGCGGAGAGGGGTGGTCTATATGATTTTATTCAATTATATGGGTTTTCCCATATTTGTTGCCATGTCGACTTTTGAACTATTGTCGAATATTGAACGTTATTAATAGCCTTGCGTCTGCGTGATTGAATTTAAGAAGCCGGCTTCCAACGTATGTCTGCCGCCGAACCTTACCAGTTGCACCATGTAAACATCCGTGTACGTGGATTTTCAGACAAAGCTACCGATGTAATTCGGTTTCTAATTCAATAATTCGTCACAAGATGACGCCACTTTCTTCGGCAAGGCGCAAAGGTACGTGACCTGCCTAGGTATAGGTTCTACGAATTTATGAACCTAGAGTATCTCCAGGATTTCGAAAGATTGACGATAATACTCAGTTGTATCAAGCGACTGTTTATTACATATAACATCATCGCCCGTCCCGGTTACTTTTTCGCGGTGACTAGCCATCACTGCTTGACACGTTGACAGTGGACGCGAGGAACGGGCTAATTTTGGAACTAATATTGGATTTACAAAATGATCACCAACACAAACTAGGCGGCCGAACCAAAAGCCGCCTGCAGGGCCTAGCAGTTTTTACGTGCTCTGCAGGTTTTTAACTGCCAGTTAACTAATTAATTGATTATTACCAGTAGTGTGAATTATCAACAACCGCTTTTATTGTTGTCATGTCCAATGTCTATTGAAATCGTTATTATATTCATGATGACATGGAATTTTTTTATTGAAAATTAGATTTTTAAAGGGACACATGTTTTACATCGGAGTAGGAACAAATTTACAATGGACTTGGTATAAACAAAATAATTTTTTACTGTAGACCATGTGATAAAATTACAATGGATATATGAGCGGAAATTTCGCATATGATTCTAATTTTTTATTAATTACAAAACATTATTCAGGCTTTGATTTAACATTAGCTTGGACATTTTTGTCTTACATATTTGTCATTTCCCTATTCATGCGAATATTATTTTGTGCTATCCTTCTGGTATCGCTGACTTTTTTCGATTCATCTGATTTGCGTCCGTAAAATAAAAAAAAATATAAATGAAGACTGAGTTACTAATAAATAAAGTTAAAAATGTGTTGGGAAAGTAACCAAGGACGGTGAGTGTAGAGTGTAGAGTAAAATGTAGATAATTAGTCACCTACTGTTATTTGTCATCGAGACGGAATTCCGTTGTTGTTTTTAATTAGAGAAAGAAAACTTTAACGATCAATTCATTAAACATGTTAATCCCAGCATTGTTTTTATAAGAGAATGCCAATAAGAGGTAATACGAGCAGGCAACGTGCATGGTAAGTTAAAACAAAAAGAGGAATACTTACCAGATTAATTAGTAGATACATTTTAACGTGTATGTATATATTCAAGAATTTAGTAGCTTGCAACACGACGATGATACTCAAAATAAAACGAACAGATGCGAAAAAAATGAACACATTAGAGACGTTTAAAATTTGTAAAACAGCGGTTTTCAATACCAATACGCACCGGAAATGTCGTGTCTTGATATAGGTATATGTATATACATATTTTTTTAGTGGCAGTGAATCAATTAATAGGTACACTTAACGTAAATTTCTTTCTAAATATTCTAAAAATTCATAAATTAGAAGACATACGTAAAATGAAATAATAATAATAATGATTTATTGTCTTCCTTTCTTAGTAACATGTAGAGATAATGATATCCTCACTGGGATCTCCCAAGGATTTCATTTACATATTATAATTTAATTATAAGAGATTAACAATGAATTAATTATAAACATATATCATGAAGTATTTTTTTAAAATAATATAAAGTAAATAAGATAGTGTTTTTTTATAAATCAGTTCACTAGATTCGGTTTAGTCTATATTTGATATCAGTAGATATATTTTCTATTTCTGATTCTCCTATATTTAGTATCCAGATTTTTATTTGAGATTTAAATTATAAAAATAAATAAAACGCTTTGTATTTAACCACGAATTTATTATATTACATATCGACCGGTTTCGCTTACATCAAGCTTCTTCAGGATATAAGTAATAATAACTAAATGTTAAGTGAGAGCTATGGCTTATATATAAGTTGAGTGACAGAGGGAGAAAGAAAATGACCAAGAACATAATTAGAAAGAGACAAAGTATTTGACAGAGGTAAAGTGGATAATCAATTAGTGGGAGGGAGACAACAATACAATAATCAATTAGTGGGAGGGAGACAACAGTATAGATCTAATCACAAATAAAAACCAACAGTTAACGGTAATAAATGAGATATTAAACAAATATTGATGTATTTTACATTATAAGATAAAGGACGATATTTAGATATATGATAATATTAATAATGAAGGACATCAGACTAACACTAAAACACATACATAATATCATGGGTTAGGATGGATTGCTGGAAATAAGTTAAAAATAAGGCTATAAGGTGAATTTTTTTGATTTGATAAATTGATTTGGTTATTGAGTAAGAATTCTGATATATTTGTATTTAATGATTTCCTAATCTCTAAAGCTTCTAAATTGTCTAGTTTTATACCTATATTATTTTAATGTAATATGCGAGTTCCTGAAATTTTATTAAAAGTATGATCTGTTGAGATTAGGTGATTTGCAAGCTCAGAGAAACCCTTTCCATTTAAACATCTTAAATGTTCTTTTACTCTAGTGTTGACATTACGTGCGGTTTTTCCTATATAGTAAGCAGGGCAATCACTGCAGCTAAGTTTATAAATACCGGAGAAACTTACACAAAGTAATTGCTTCTTAAGAAAAAAAAAAAAAAAATGAGATTTAAATGTTATAATGTTGAGGTTTTTGAGTGAGAGTGGTTTTTTATTCTAGAGTTTTACGTCAATGGTTTAATACCACAATATAAGAAGTATTTTAGCCCAAATGTTGTGTTAGTAGTTACTTGTTGAATATGTTTTTGACCTTGAGATCTAGTGTTTCTAATGTACGTGTTAGTTGTTATTTGTCGGGTTTTGTACTTATGAATTAACTTAAAAGATTTAACTTTCTTATTTAAAATATTGAATTTCAAATTAGACTGTTCCGAACTCCTGCAACTTATATACCTACATATACCCATAAGAAGAATACAACACAATATTCTATTCTACTGCAGTTTAAATAAGTGCAATTACATTGCTCATTCTCCGATAGAGCGCGGTTTCACGCTAAGGAAAACCAAAACTAAGGTGATATTGGCATGTTTAAGAGGAAACCCGGTAGCCGAGAAATTGAACAATAGGTATTTTACCCAAGTGTTGGTGTCACTGTCGCTCTTACTACCCGAATACTGAGCAAAAAGAACAACTGCTCAGCAACAACTCAGGCTGATAATACAATCATTAAATTTTTTTTACTAACAGTATTAGAAGAAATTGCTCTATGTTTGTAAGTGTTGCTTTTTTCAAAAATACATTAACCAGTTTGTATACTGAATGTATTTTAATGGCTTTCAAACCAGGCAATTATAACAATATTTGGACATTGCTTTTTTTGATAAGTAAAAGTTTTTTTTTTATATAAAAGTAAAACGTACCAACACGCTGGTGGTCGATACCTATCTATATTGTATTAAAAAAAAATCGCAGTAGCGTTAACATCCAGAAAGAAAATTGGGGAATACGTTTGTATGGACAAAACGCCGCCCGGTTTCCTCCTAATGTGAACTTTATGAATTTTGTGGATCATACATATTAAACATACCTATACCAATCATATTCTTAAATCTTCGGTTGTCTCTGTGTAAATGTTTGGATTTTATCTGACAAACTGTGTTTTTATTTCATGAATGTATTTTTCCTTTTTCATAATTTTTTTATTATTATTTCTTCCTAATTCAAATTATACTAATTACCTTTATTAATGTTAAAGCCCTCTGGGCGTTAAATAAATTAATAAAAAGATAATTCTAGATCGGGACATTTAATATTAAAAGTTATTCGCTTTCAGGACATTAAAATTTTTAATGAAAAACATTTTCTCGACATAACCACATCTCTAACGAATAAAGCCAAAGAACTTCCTGAATGACCTTGGAATTCGAACGAAATCACACACTCAGATATTCTACACTGAAGCGATCAAATTTTCAAACCAAAAACATAATATTCGTGATTTTGAAGATCGGCGTTTAAGCAGAAATGTTTTCTTTTTTTTTGTATGGTTGTATGTCGCCCATTCTGCAAAGAACGCGTGCGACGTGCAAACGATTAGCAGCAAAGTGAAAGTGTTGTGAGGCGCCATACTAATCTTACCAGTATCCGCTATTCCACTGAGAAACATCCGCCATAGATACCGAGCCACAGAATGCAAAACAAACGAACAATGTCTTCATTATGCAACACAACAGATTCTTCGCTGGTTGCGTTCGACTGATACCATTTTTTGTTTGTTTATAATATGTAAAAAAAAAACTCCTGGCAGGAGACCTTGGCATTGGGGTAAATAATTTCCCTCGGAGCCTTAATCGTCTTTGGGGATGCTGTGCGGAAAAATCTTTTTAAGAGAAAAGTGAGTGAACCTGAGTTTTCATTTCATTCCGGCGGTGAAGTCGTTGCGAAAAGTCTTTCGTTATTTTGGCTAAAGAAGGAGGTAGCGCAATATGGCATAACACCCCAAAAATAAATAACGAAAATGTAACAGAGTTTGTTATTATTTATTTATTAACGCCCTTTATCGGGGCTTTTACATTACATATGAATAATAAGAAATACACAGCATTCATTGTACATAACTGAACCGTCTCAGTAACAATATTTTATATTTGTTTAAACTTAAATTGAAGATGTCCACTGACTTGGTATAATTGTTTTCCTCCATCAGTATTCTGGGCAAAGATGAATTCATATGGTAGTTAGTCCCAGAATATCTGCACTGAAATAAATCCTGGCTTCTAGTATTACGTAGTGGAATCCGTTATTATATTATATCAAAAATGCAATTTTTTCAATTTCACTCGACAAGTTTGAAACATGCTGTATGCTTGCATGCTAGCAATGCAGCTTAGTGACTCACCCCCTCTGTGAGTAGGTACCTACTGTTTTCGTGTCAACTCTGGCTGCGATACCTATACCTCAAAAATTCTTGTGTTGCAGTAGTCTATTATATGCAAATTGTTAACCAGTTAGTTTGGTGTATTTATGATGACGCCCAGTAACGTATAATATCAATATTATCGTAATGCCTTTTCTCCGTGCGATGATTCGATGTCCAATCATGACATGAAACCGTGACAAACCGCAAATTAAACTTACAAATAACGTTTCAGAAGAAAGAAAACTGTTTATTATTCGCCGAAAAGGTCTAATGTAGGAAATATTTGAGATACCTTTTGTAAAACTAATGGTAGTAGTAAACCTAATAGTTCTACGGGAAAAAAACCCCCGACCAACAGAAAAGTATTATTTCGGGAGGTCCTCTTTGCAATCATACAAACGTATTCCCCAATTTCCAACCCACTCTTGATTTTGACACTTTTTTTTTAAGTTTCTTTATTCTTTGAATTGTTCGTTACATGAATTGGGGATTTTTCGACCACCATACTACGCACACCTGTGTTGTAATGTTGTAGTTTAAAAAAAAAACATATTTTGACCACCAGGGTCTGTACGTTTTGCTTTTTTGACAAGTTACTTCTTCTAGGAGTTAGGACTCTTCAAAGATCGTTAAAATTGTCTGACGTTCAGTATACAAACCGGACAAAGTATTTTTTTTAAATCAAAAATATTTTCTTCTAACACCCGTAAAAAAATGTTAAAATTCGGCCCAAGTTTTGGAGGAAAAAAATGAGGAATACAAAACCTCGATTTTGAAAATTTTATTTAGGCGTTATCAGCCTGAGGTGAAGTTATCCCTTTCGCTCAGTACTCAGTACTCAATTTTTCCACAGTTATTTACCTGAACAGTTTGGTAAAATAAGTAAGTATTCAAATTTCTTAATTTCATTAATGCTATGGAAAATTATTTAAAATAGAAAAGTAACTACGTAATCAATAATTACGGAGAAAATAAATAATTATTGTATTCGGGTTCGTAACCGATTGGCCTATCTAAAAAAATCAAACTCTCAATATTTGTTGTTTTTTCACACCTTCATAATATCTAATGAACACGGACGAAATTTCACAAATCAAACAACACATTGAACTCTCAATTTGTAATATCATCCAATATATAACAATATTAACAAAAGTTGAGTGATATAATGATGAATTATTGGTTTATTATGCCGTGTTGTGATTCCTCCTTCTTACCAACGTTTCAGACTTCGTTACAATACCCTTCACCGAGGCAGATGTTGGGTAAAAAAGGAGTAAGCGCAACAAGGCGCAATAACCCAAAAATTTATCACGATAAAGGTAGGGGTGTTTTAAACTCTCGTTTCATTAAATTGATGACCACAAAAATTATCGACAATAATTTGAAACTTTTACATTTTAACGAAACATCTTTTGAACAAATTATGTAAAGCATATCAGTTATCTTGCTTGACAACTAGTTTGTTTGGTTAATTAGATTGTTTTTAATAAGGTCAATAACATAGGTAGGTACCTACTGCCGACTGACTAACTAACCATCACGCCGTTTCGCCGCAGGGGTAGGCAGAGGACGGACCGCCAAACGACTCGGTCTCGACATACACTCCTTGCCTCCTTCACATTGATAAATCGTCTCGAACATACTCTTCCATTATTATGACTATTGGCATGGCCCGACTCAAGTATCTAAATCACTTGATCGTGCCATGTCTTCCTCGTACGTCCCCGACTTCTTCTACCATCCACATTTGCGTCATACATTCTCTTTATGCTGAAACCATTTAAGAGGAATATAAACGCTAGAAATATTTCGAATCTCATGCCTGCAAAATTTTAAAATCGAGCGTCTTATTTGCAAGAGGCAAGTAAGCGAAAAAGTGGTTTTGATTTATTTTGTGCATAATTTTTTAAGAACGAAAAAAGTTAGAACATGGAATACCTCAAAAATAGTCTTAGCCATAAAGGGGTATTTTTAAAAAATTGTTTATTGTATTAATTCATATTCATGAAAAAACATTTTTTTGGTGGTTTACGCTTATATTTTTTGTTACGTAAATAATAATTTTATTTTAATTCCAATACATAGAAAAGCTAGTAAAAGCTTCGATTTATCCGTAGCATATTTTTTGATGTTCATACTGTAAGCCGATTCGTCGTAAAGATTAATCAAAATAGTATCTAAATAGGATTTCACGTATAACTTTCATCTTAAGCGTCCCTTTCTTAATCTTACTAATTACACTTATATCAGCTCTGTATTGAATTCTTTTCGGGTCTCCACATTTCTCACACGATCGTACATGGTTTTACCACACATACGCCTCAGGGATCTCATTTCTACAGCATTCAGACTAATTTCATCCTTCCTCTGCTAGTTCCACGCTTCACTGCCATACTTCAAGGTATGTTCCAGCACTCCATTGTGGACTGCTAGCTTCGCTTTTTTGGACAGTTTTATGTTAGCGCGGCGCCGATAGGATTTGCCGACGAATTTCAGAATCGGTGTTTACTCAGATGGCTTAATCCAGAACATCAGTGCAGTGGCGTAGCTAGGTAACCAAGGGCCCTGGGGCAAATTAAAAAATGGGGCCCCACTGCTACGAAACTGATTAGGTTTTATGAAATTAAAATATGAAATATACAAATACTTTAAAAATGCTAAGCCACTTAAGCTCTTTTTTGTGCACTGCAGACTGCAGGGCAGGTAATAAAAATATTAAACAGTAACAACATAAATTACAATAGGCCACTTGCATGGATTTCATAACGACTTGGAAAAAATCATGTGGATAGATCTTTTTACTAAGATTAAGAAAATGTTAGTAAAATTGTATAGAAATGTACAGTTTTTGTTATTTTTAAATAAATAAATCCATTATTTAGGCTTGTGACGTCACTACATGAAAATGTCCCGTCTCCGAAAATGTTCCTATTATTTTTTTAAAATTCCACACTGATTTATTTTTTTATATGGCATCACTTTGATTTCAGGCGAATTTTTGAATTCGTTCACTAGATTTATTGTTTGTTCTCTGCGAACTTATCATTTGGTTTCACTTTTTGACAGATGCTCTGAAGAGAACCCCGTACTTTTAATGATCTACGGGGTTCTCTTCAGAACGTGCAGATGATGTCGGTACGTGTTTTAAGGTATAATGATTATGGTGCTGATTTTAACAAAATTAAATTTTATAATATTCGTATTATTATTATAATTTACAAGTACAAGTATATTACATTGAATTTAGTAATATACACGCTGTTCATTATAATGATTTATGGTCAATAAGATGGATCAAGGAAAAAAAATATTTATGAGATGTAATATTTTTGGTATGCCTCGTTATTTTACTCTGCCATTCGTGTGGAAAATGTTCTTTTTTTTAAATGATTTTCGGCTATGTAATTATCGTTTTTTCAAACCTATAAAATTATGTCCCGTCTTTCCGGTTTATAAAAAATGGTCTGATTTATCGGATTGAAATTTTCAAAAAATCCCCAGGGTTTCAAAAATACGATTAAAAAATAAAAAAAAATACAGAATGTCTTAGAATATTTGCCTAAACCGGAAAAAAATTTAAAAAAATTTGATGCAAGTGGCCTATTAATACTTGGTGTAGGTTTGGCTAATAAAACGAAATAGAGAAGATTCAAGGGTTTGATTCAAGAAATATTTTGGCCAGATGTACTTGCGGAAGTCTGACTAGAAAACTTGTCAATTTTGGGCAATTTTTGTTTACTATCTTCTCTTTTTTGGCGTTGTTTGGGTTTAAATGCTCCACTGAGTTTCTTCTTTTTATCCATAATTTTAGTTTTCTAATTTATTTAAACAATACAATATTAGATTGTGCTCGAGTAGGTAGGTACTCACTGTTCACTGACGACGTTAAAAGTAAAATAAAAGGAAAGAGAAACACACTGATACGCTACAAGTGTCGTTGGGGAATGACGCACATATCACTATTCCTCAAATTGACAACACTGCCAACCTACAGAAAGAATTTAGGGGAATTCCCTAGGCATAACTTTTGAATTTCTCTCAACTGAGTTGTCATGATTAAAGTGGGGTTGCAACCTGTCATATTTATTTTAAAAAATGGGAGAAATTTCCAAAAGTTCAGTTCGATCGAGATTTCTGGTAAGGATTCGAGGGCCCCCTGAGCTTGAGGGCCCCGGGGCACTGCCCCGCGTAGCCCCTAGGTAGCTACGCGCCTGCATCAGTGGTAACTTCACGAAGCCATGCTTGTTTAGAAAGATAAAAAATGTTGTGTGTATTGAACATTCAACAATCAGCATTCGACACGACACAACGCTTCCTGTCCTTAAATAGACGAAAGCTGCAGTCGACAAACAGATAACAAACATGGCACGATAATTCATCATTCACTACAATGATAGTGCAATGGATCCCATATTGCGTCGGTTAGTAACAAGCTCCGTTTAAATCATTGACTCGCTCAATTAAAAATCGGTTAGAGCAGTCATCCATCAAAAATAACATGAACAGGCTAAACTTAGACCGTTATGCTGGTATGTTAGGCCGAGCAACGGTATTATGTGCACATGGTTAGGTTTACCTTGGTCGAAGGGGTTACCTCATGATGTTCTAAAGGAGGACTTCCTTCAAAAAAATTATGAACGTCCTTCATACGCCTTGCAACAAACATATTTTATGATTCTCCCACCTACCCAACCTAGCGATTCCGTATTTTTTGTGAGATCGTTATTGGATAACGAACGTTTCTTCTGTCAGATTTGTGTGATTTTTACGACGCATATTTTAGTTTAGATCGATTTAAACATGAATTCCTGCAAGTACGTAAGATTTTTTTACTCATTTAATGTACGTTGTACATAGAAAACACAAATAACAGCCATAAAAATCACACAAATTTGACAGGAGATTACGTCCGTTATCCAATAACGATTTCACAAAAATACGGAATCGCTAGGCTGATCAGATTTCATAGATCAAAATGCCTCAAATACACTATAGCTGACCTACAAGTGGTTCAAAAATGAGCTCTCAGAAATTAGTCTTCAACGCAATACTCATGTCCAATCATAATCCTTCCCAAACATGCAATCAAGGCTTCCAGAACCACAAAACTCGAAATTACAATAAAAATCCGCATTCCTCTAACTCTCTAGCACACGCTACAAAATATGGGAGATCTCTGAACCATATTATCTACAAAAATAATATTTGGATGATTTGTATAGCACCGTTTTTTGTGAAAAATCACCTCAAGGGCGCTGTACAAATATATATTTCTATTTTTGGATAAATAGAAGCTTTCCTATCGTTTCGCTTAAGTAGAATTAAAATAAAATTGTTAATTACTTTATAATATACGATTAAACTACTAAACAACGTATTTTTAATTAGAAAATTAAGAATATATCGTCGTTGCACGTATAAAATATCCTACATGGATTTTAGAACATAGGAGAAATAAAAAAAATTGTTTAAAATTAGAGACCTATGTTTTTATTTACTTCTTTAAAATAATAGTTAAATTTGGCACCTTGTTTATAAAACAAAGTGGACTTTGTAAAAAATTATCATTAAAACCGACCAATTTTTCACACACGATTTTTTGTGCGCACTTTTTACTGCACATTTTTGTGTACGAACGACTGGGAGACCTTTATCACAGAATCTTAAATTTAGATTTGATGCCAAAATACCCAAACAAACTGAAAAAAAAACATTGTTCAAATCAAAATGTTTGGTAAATATCTAGTACTAATACTATTTTTGTTTTAAACTATAATATATTTATCATTAAAAATTCAATTTCGCATGATTTTGGAGACAATTTTTGTGAGTTAATTCCTATTCCCCAACAAACTCTTACCCATCCCCACTTACCTTCGGCTTCACAACATACCCCAATTGGCATAGACGCACTCGCTCCAGGTGGTTGGGACTCTTGTGCGGTATTCATATTTCAAAAATCCAAATTTTAGTTATGTTTGAAAAAGGCCGCGCAGCCGATCCTCCTAAATACCCACCTACACCTATTACACTCGACAACTTTCCCACATTAGGCGAAGTCAAACAAAAAGCCGTCTGCAGGGCCAAGTACCAAAAACCAAGGTTTTTACCTGCTAGTTCCACGCAACCAAGTAAATACAGCGAACTACGAGAAAAAAGTCGTCGCCATTCAATTGTGTCGAATAGTTACTTAATCACGAAAAAGATATTACGGCGGTAATTGTTTTGCCCAATATTTGACAGAAAAAAAGAACAATAATTTGAGGCAAATATTAATATATATTTCAGACTCTTTTTGTATGTTAACGGTCGCCAATGAGACTAACGAGAAGCGTGGATAATGAAGGTAAGTATAAGTACCTGCTAAACAAAAGCGAAAATGACTATATTTAAAATAATGGTAGCCTCATTTGCAGAGCTGGACAAATCTGTTGCGGTTTTACTTTCACCGCCGGAGTACGCAGATTGCTAAGTTTTTATAGCTAATTAAGTTTTTATTTTAAATAATTAGCTGTTTTAGCATTCAGTTTTGTTTTCAATACTTAAAATGCCTGTAGGTTCGTTACATAACATCTTCAGAGTAATCTTTATACATAAATATTAATGTTTCGTTGTTTGTCTCTTATGCTTTCCTAAACCATTCATCCGATTGCGATGAAACTTTTGTGATTTGTTGTGTGCACTACTTTGTGTGTGATTTCTATATCTGTGAACTCTGGCGTTATGAAATTAGATCCTATACCATTCATCCGATTGCGATTAAACTTTGGTGAGTTGTTGTGCGCACGCCCGTGAAGGTTTTCATATATACTGGTGAGCTCTGACGTTATGAAATTTCTTTAAAAAAAAATTACAATAGATGAAGGGAACGCGGGAGGATAACGGAGGATTTGACCGGTCAGTGATTGAGTGGGCATAGCGCTTGGGTCCCACCCGAGCGTGCATCGCGAGTTCGATTCCTCAGCTGGCCAAGTCCTCCATCACAACACAAGCAACATTTTCGGCTTTCTGTGGTGGTAGTAGGAGATTTTCAAACATTGTTGGGTTATTCGTAACCCGGGAATGTTTATCTTTCTTTAAAAAAAATAAAATAATAATAACGGGGAAGCCCAGGAAAGGGAAAGCCTTGGAGGGGTGGGGACGAGGTAGAGGGAGGGATCGCAAAGGAGACATAGTAGCATTAGGGGATAGCG
The DNA here is from genome assembly GCA_917880885.1 of Limnephilus marmoratus. Lineage (NCBI taxonomy): Eukaryota > Metazoa > Arthropoda > Insecta > Trichoptera > Limnephilidae > Limnephilus > Limnephilus marmoratus. The sequence continues at coordinate 31,677,408 of OU862917.1, read as the reverse complement.
GGGCAGCAAGAAGAAAAACAAAAAATATATTTTGAATCCAAAAGCACTTCAATAAACAGAATATAAACATGAACCATTTTTTGTTTGAGTGGCATTGCTACGCGTGCCTGCCGCATGTCTATAACGCCTAAAACAAGCGGATCTCATTATAGCATTATTTGTTCTGTTACATGTAAAGTGTAGGTAATGCTAATTTCGTAATATTTCCAGCCGTACTGGTTAGGGAACGTACCCATACTACGTAACCAACTTTTTGCAATTTTTAACTTCCCCCCCCCCCCCCCCCCCCGGTGACCAAAATCCTAAGCAACCCGCCGCTCATTTGTATGGAGCGTGACATTTTGAAGACCCCCCCCCCCCTAAACGATTCACGTAGTATGGGTACGTTCCCTTAGTATAGCTAGAGCTCATAGACATATGAATACAAAATATTCGGAGCTACATATTATGTGGGGCTACTATTGAAATCAACTACCGTAATTATTTTAAATGTGGTCTTAGGAAGATAAAAATAAGGAATCTTAACACTTGTTTATGATTAGGACTAACCACAAAACAACATAGCGCCAATCTTATTACAATAATATTGCTATTTAATTGCAATGGTTATTCACACTATTGGAAACCGCAAGCGCGTTTTAAAAGGACTTTTACCGGCAATTAACATGTATTTAAATTTACGAGCTTCTGCAGATTTTCACCATCCTCTTAACAGCTTACCCACAGGATAACGTATATTAATAAATAAACAAATAAAAGCAATGGATAGAAAACTCGGCTAGCTTATCTGACATAATATAAGTCAATATTCTTCATAGGTTCCATAGGTTAGAGTACCGAATAGAATATTCGTAAATAAAGAAATCGAAAATATCCATTATCATACGCATCAGCTTCAAGAGGATGATTAAATACCCCCTCTTTCAAATAATATAAATATTACATTTTAAAAAAATTATATTAACTCCAGAAGGAGGTTCCGTGAAAAATAATTTCCCTCAGGGCCTACGTCATCTTTGTGGATGGTCTTTTGAATATATAATTGTAAATGAACATAAAATAAAACAAGATGTCAGAATGTAAATTTTAATGAGTTTATTTATTCAATCAGCGTGTAATACTTGGGTACATGCCTAGCAAACAACAGTGATGAAACAGGCGATGACATCTGTCGTTATTGTAGTGATGAAACATGTGATAAAATCTGTAATGAATTTACTATTTATAAAACTTAAGGGAATCAGTAGGACTGAAAAGGCGACACAGCTAGTTATTGGGAGGGTGGCTACAGGAAATATGAGGAGGACCTAAAATAAAATTCCGCCGCAGACCCTCTGCGGTGCCAGTGTCGGGATTCAGGATCCATGCTGTGGAAACAGGAACCAGAAGATCAATGACAACTCTGGTGAACTATCGAAGAAACTTGAGAGACATCACTATGATACCTAATAACCTACTTTTATATTAATTGTTAAAAATGTCTTACACCACTGCAATACCGGTATGCTTCAAGTATATTTGGAATCACATTTTGTGTGATATTGTGACAATAATTATTGAATATAAAATATAATGTAGCGTGAGCCCAAATACGAATCCGCTGGTTGAACTCCTTTGTAAACAATTACTTGAATATTAATACCTACTTATGTTAAGCCTACTTATATCTATCTAGCTCTGTTTATCATTTTATGTACCATATACTTATGATACTGCATACTTGTTATAATGCTCCTGTACAATTTATTTTATATGTAAAAGCCATCAAGGCGTAAACAAACAAATAAATAAATAAATAAATAATGGGCTAGTTCTAACGGGAATTTTGTACGTCTTCTCCATATTAATAATAATGTCCTAGTCATTTAAAAATAATTATACGCAAAGTTTAAAAAATCATCTCACAGATGATAAATCATTATGGTCTAAGGTTTAACAAGAACAAAAACAACCTGCTGCAAGAAAAACAAAATCACATTATCATTATTTGAGTTATAATAAAAAAGGAATGACCAGTCGGATGAATACAATCAGATTTTTTTAATAGCCAAGCTATTATTGAATCATTAATAAAATTATATTGAAAACCAGCGTGAAATTTTTTAAGCTCGTTTCTTGTGTTCAATGGGTACCCAGGTTCAATTTTTCCTTTCCCCAAAACGACCCTCTACACAGCGTCTCCAAGTGACAGGTCTCACGCTCGAGAGGCGGGGATGGGTACCGCCGTTCCAGGAACCATTAAACACCTCTGCAACAGGTCATCTCAAGTGGTTCGCTACGTTTTATGACTTACAGAGGTACGCGAGTGAGGTTTGTCCATGGCTTGGCGTTGGATGCATCTGCCCATCAACTGCGTGGCGAAATTAAAAGTTTTTTTTAAATAATCAACACAAATTACAAATTGTTCTTTGCCTTCATCTAGTGACAAGTTTGATTAGAAACTTCAACTAAACTGCTTTCAAAGCACAAAAAACATGTCATCGTAAACCGCAGATAGCGTTAATGTCATGTTTTGTTTATAAACATCATAGAGGTTCGCGCTCCGGAGTCCGGACTAATTAATGACTAAGCGTAGCAGGGCTGCGAATAAAAAAATCTACAATGTAAAAAACGATTACTAATTAACCGATTTTTATAAAATTAAAATCGCCTAATAAAATCGATTTTAGTTTGGAGAAAAATCAATTTTTAATCGATTTTTTCATAATCGATTATTTTTTCACGTCCCTACTTCCTACCTCTTCCCAGAACTTCCTCTCCTTACTATCCCCAAAAAAAACACTCCACACGAAGACGACGTAGACCCTGAGGGAAATCATTTTCCTTAGGGCTTCCTGTGCGGTGTGAATATAAAAGGAAAAAATGTTCTCGGAAACCAATGTGGCACTGACCGTGAATATTCCTGGAAAATGCTAAATATCCAACACATTTACGAAACGAAACAACTTTTTGTAAATAATTTCAAAGAGACATTAGCGCAGTAACGCGTGCGCCGAAATATTCGCGCTATATTTTACATAATTGCTGTTTAATTAAATACGCAAGCATATTATTCAAGGAAACACGTGTAATTAAGTACAACGACACCTGTTTTAAAACGCTTGCTAGGGGTCGCCTTCATTGAAAATGTTAGATGTAGGTCGGTTATAATAACGTTTTTCATACATATATTATTACTCGTATTCTTATTACACCATACTAGGATTATTTCAGTTTTAACACTTTATCTGATGTTTTAGACCCCCACGATCATCTGATCGTAAATAATTTGGCGATTTAACATCATCCGAGCAATTCAAATTTTTCCATTTTATCAGCAACCAAGGTGTTAAAAAACGTTTTGAACCGAGTCTATGCTTCGACGCATTTAAAAAGAACGATATTAACATCCTAGTGACCGATTTTTTTTTAAATTAGTCGAAATTCGAAAACGAATGCTTAAACCAAACAAATTACGCCACAAAATCGTCTCCAAATGTGATGTAGATTCACCAGTTTCCGGACACCATATACAGGATGTTAAGAGACGTACCTGACTTACCAGTGATTCCTGACATCATTTGGAGTAAAAAATGTAAATGGAATTTTTTTTCAAACTATTTTTTTATCTTCAAAATCAAATAACAAATCTTCCTGTGTCGTCACTGGTCACTCAGCCGAGTAACCGAGCAACCCCTCACCCGCCTCCAACTGTCCCTACACCAACCATTTTTTTATGTTTTTGTAGAAAAAAAAGGTAAAAAAATACACCAGACACAAAAATTTAATTTACTCCAAATAATGTCAGGAATCACTGGTAAAATCAAGTCAAGTATGTCCCAACTGGGGCTGAAGGTAGACCCCAAAATTACTATCCTTTTTATATCTATTTAAATACATGATATATATGTTTAGTATTTTAGGAGTTCCTGAGTTTAAAAAAACTGAAAAAATCGTCGATCGCAGGAAAATTTTTTTTTGTCAAATATAGGTAAATAAAATGAACAAATAACAAAAAAAAAGGATCTCCACGGTTTAAACGCCCATAAAAAAATTGCATGGGGTCATCGGCCGACCCACTTGGTTACGGACGTTATGTTTGGCATCTTGGCCTTTCGAGAACACATTGTATATATTACAGTGAAAATAGTAGAAACAAATAATAATTATTGGCGTAATCAATCTGAATAGATTGTGTTTATTGACCAAATACCTCAATAGCCAGTTGAGACTTTTGTACGGTATTCACGAATGTAAAAATCCAACGTTTTATGAGAAGTCACCAACGTCAGTGATTCATCACGTTCAATAACAACATCCGTCATGGGTTTTCTTAAAATAATATTATGAATATTTATATAAATACATGTAGCTTCATTCTTCTTTCTTTGAATCTAAGCTAAGGTCAATAGTTAGAAAAGAGTTTATAAAAAATGATAACATGGCATACAGGTAACAATGTATTCTTATAAATAAATGAAAACATATGATTGAATGTAATTCAGCCAATTTTACTGCAATAAAATTACGAACAACATATTTAAAAACAGGTTCAAGGTCACAGGCCAAGATGAGAAATGCAAGGATGAATTTGTTTGTTAATTACTCGGTTCCTTACCTTATAATATTCAAAGCGGAGGCCGAAGGCTCGATATAATTTCAGTGTAGGTACATACAGTACAGCGCGGGATGCTTCGAGAGTAACTGGACGAAGCGTAACCGACAGACAGACATGAAATAGGACTTTGAAATGGGAACACAACCCTCATCAAGCCACTAGTCGAATCCTTATACCGTCTAAAGTCTAAAGAACCGCCTATCTGCCTAACCTGCGAACTAAACAAACTGTAAGAGATCAGAATGGAAGGGTGGAAGAGTAACGGCCAGGGCAGGTTCCACGACATCTGGCGCCCATCTAGTACCTACTTATGGAAATCGGGCATTCTGATAGTTTGAAGGTTTTGGATCGCATTTATTTTAAGAGAATTCATAGAAAAGCAGGCTCTACGCCCGATTAACTGTGTGCAATTTGTAAAAAATGAGCCCCGTGAAATGTACAACTCGGCTCCCTAGAGTCAGAAGCCATAATGCGTTGAAATGTTGCCAGCGCAAAAAAAGACGTAATTATCCCATGTAAGGGAACGTACCCATACTACGTGACACTTTTAGGGGGGGGGGGGGTCTTCAAAAGGTCACGCTCCATACAAATGAGCGGCGGGTTCCTTAGGATTTTGGTCACCGGGGGGGGGGGGGGGGGGTTAAAAATTGCAAAAAGTTGGTCACGTAGTTTGGGTACGTTCCCTAAAGTGTATTTTTTAAGCCGCCGCTACCCGAATTTCTTACATATTATCTCCCTTAAACACTTTAAGTTTTAAAGCTCTTAAAAATATATATGTTATTCTTGAATATAATATCTAGACATTCCCCGCGCCGAAACGCAAATTAGGTATATAAAATTCTCTCGATATAAAAAAACTCGCAAAATATGCTCCGAAAATTATTATAAACACGTTTGTTTCAGTTATTTTACAAGTTATATGTATGAAAAAATTCACGGTGTTTCTTTAAATGTGTTCAAGACAACCCCGCGAGATTATTGCTCTATTTTAAACGAGTCGTGTTATATTAAACAATTCCACAATTTTCGCATCGATTTTGTCGCTAATTAAGTAATTTCATATCTCGCCATCTTCTTCTTTTTGAGCCCGGTTGCGGCGCCTTAAAGGATTTATGGAATATTTTATGTAAATTCACGGGGCCCCTTCATTTTCAAAGTGTGAACGTATGGCAGATCCGGCGCTGGTAACGGGGTAGATAAATAAACTCCGGATCGCAGGTAAGATAGATAGATCGTGATACCTGTTTTCAAAGTGGCTTTCCCGGGGCTAAAACTAACCATCATATCCAACGGCTCTGTGTCAAAATATGCCAAACTGAGACAAAGGACTCTGAAGTTGCGCGTCCAAACTATCTGACTTACTTTAACCAGTGATTACGGAACTTATTTGGAAGCAAATGTACCTACACGGCATTTTGGTCTACGTTGATTTTTTTTCATCTAAAAATCAGCAAGTATTGGATAGTTGGGACAGGATGGGGTTTGGCCGTTAGTCAGCTGCACGACAAGTGAAAGAATTATAATTTTTTGATTTCGAAAAGTAGCCGAGGGTAAAAATCCAACAAACAGAAAGTATTGTTTCAGATTACTAATTGGATATGTCGGCGCTCAAATTTCACATTTTCGTATCCTATGGATACTTTTGGCGCTTGAGAGGTTAATAGATCGTATGGAATTTCTTCTAACGCGACGAAGCATATTTATTTGCAGAATCATACTTGGATACAGAAGCTATAGCACGCGTCAACAATGTTTACGGAATTAGGAGTCCATGGATTCGCCAGCCTGGTGAGACACCGGGTCACTGGAGTCAGGATGCGGATAATGGCCTTCGACGACACAGTGGTGACCGCAGCCTTCCAGCAAGGAGCCACTCCTGAGTGAGCGTTGGGCCCGAGCTCACTCAAGACAACGCCCTGCATAATAATGGATTATTTATTTTTGTTATTATAATTTTTTTTCTATTTATGTTTTGTTTCTTTACTATGTAAATATATAAATATGTATAAGTATATGGGACGTGTGGGAATGCACAATCCTCCCCACATCCTGGAATAAAGAATTATTATTATTGTTGTTAACGCTGCGATCTAAATTACAGTAAATTAGCAAGTGATCATTATAAAACCGTTTGATTAAAATAACTGAATAACGTTGTAAATCAAACACTATTGCTACATTAAGTGGGATTTAAGAATGTGGACAAAACAAAAATAATTTGTCTCCGAATACGAAAAACATTTTTTTTATTCGTAAATTCCACACTACATCCGCCCTTCGGAGAAGGGGGATTTGTTTCTATTAGCCGACTCCCTCTCCACATATGTTTTTATGATCCCAGGCAAATAAAAGGGTTCAACAGCGTTCAAGCTTTATTATGCTTCGTATACATTTGCGAACATAAGCGCGAGCCGGGCCACGCATTATAGGAAAGTAACGAAGAAATCACAAGCGGGGTATCGCGCCGTTGGGGTTACTTCGTTTCTTTCCCAAAATGCGTGGTTCGACTCGCTTGTGTATATGCTGCCTAAGATGTAAACCTTACTCGTAGATAATAACAATAATTGAAACTTTATGCTTTTAAATTTCCTTATCTCGCAATAAGTTATTGACAAGGACCGTAAAAAGTACTTTGCAATTTGTTTACGTAATATACGGCGCAGTAGTAGGTACAAGTGGTTTATAGAAGAAATTCAATGTTCGTTTAGAGATGTTCAAATTGACAGTAATCAAAGAAAGGGGTGTAGGTACCCAATCATACGCAGGTACCTGGTATAATACATAAGGGCTGCCTTGTTTGTATTATCCATAGTCCTGTCATTCCAAGTCCAATCAAGGCGAGAGCATCACTCCAAAGGGCCCGGTTAGAGGAAGGGTCGAATAAATCAAGGACGTTGGATTACATATCAATTACAGAAGGGTCGCTCCTAGCTCTTCCTCACGAATATTAATACAGAACAATTAATTTATTCAACAAATAGCACAATACAATAAAATCATTAGCCGCTCATGTCATTGTGCAGTGTAACTTTACAATTCTTCTTTCTGTAGCCTCGATGACTCCAGTTACTAATATCTACAGCCTGTATGTCGGACGAATATCTACAGCTCATTTGTTGAACTAATAATATCTACGAACTTCAGAGTGTTGACTAATATCTACAGAGCGTAGGTTGAACTAATATCTACAGAGCGAAGGTTGGACTAATCAGCTAAATGTGTCCAATAGTCCGATATCAGCGATTTTTACATACATACTTACATAAAGACTTTTTTGGCTTGACTCGATTTAACAATGTATATTTTTATCTTTATGTTTTATGTATAAGCTGTTTGTCCCTTACTAATAAATAAATAAATAAATAAATTAAGTTTTTTAAACTGCATACGTAATATTACGTTATTCCAATATGCTATACATAATTGCAAATCCAACCTCTGCCAGTACTGTAGATATTCGTCAACACTTTGGTTCTCATAGATATTAGTCAACAGTTTGATCTGTAGATATTCGTCAACACTTTGATTCTCATAGATATTAGTAGACGCCTCCGCCTCGATTACATCATTGAGTAAGTTTACAAGCTACTAGCCGGCAAGTAAAAACCGGGCGAATCGGATGATGACACAAAAAACTTTCAACTCGCTCAGTAGCGAACTAGCTAGCGAATTAGCTAACTAGTAGAAAACTGAAATACTCGCAACTATCATGACACAAGGTTAGTTTATTAGCTAAAAAGCCCACACAGCAAAGCAAAGTAGCCCCCTTTCAACTACAATCTGCTAGTTAGCTGGTAAATATTATTACACTGAGCGAATTTACTAGCAGATAGTGAATTCGCCGGCTAGTAGGTAGCTTGTAAACTCGCTCAACGCAGTCGAGGTTTTAGATACAACTTACACAAACAAGTCTCAACGATAGCCACTATCGAGTGCACCAAGCTAACGACCGCAGAATAAAGAAGACCACAAGAATGCGATGTGGGTGTATTTCGTAAACCAAAAGTCTGACCATTATTTTTTATTCGATTTCTAAGACAAAAATTCGTATTATCATTATGAAATTTTAATTTCGTTCGAATAGAATGGCGATATACGATATCAGGCAATGTAAGAGGCAGAGCGCGTGCTAAATGGGCTAGAACCAAAATGTATAAATCTACATGGAAGGCATTTCTGGTTTGCATTATCTATTCAGTGCATAAGATGTATATAATGCCGTGGTAAGTAAATACACAGTAATTCGCATGGGAGTCAAGGATCAAAGTTTTGCAGTTGTGTTTGAGTTTTTAGCATATATTTATAATCGACCTGTAATGACTTTTGTCAAACCATTTATTCTAAATTATCTTTAAAAAAAGTTTATAACATATAATATACATCTGTTGAGAATTTACTATTAATTAGAAAAAAAATAACAGAAGTATCGCGTCAATTCTACGGCGGTTATTCTAGACAGAATTTCATGACGCTATTAGTTTTTAATGCTTCAGAAAAAACCGATACCTATCAGCAACATATTTTATTTCTTAATCTCTTTATTCTCAATGAGATAAAAAATAACGGTTACCGGATAACTCAGAATTAACTCAACTCAACACCTCCTTTGAAAGGTCGTTAAAGGTGATGAAAAAACATTTAATAAATTGGTCAAATACCCAGGTGACGTTAGGCTTGGTTACGAGCTATTGCTCTTTTTTTCGTAGCTTTTAATGACTTTTCAAAAAGGTGTCGAGTCGAGATGATTCTGAGTTCTTATTTAACAAAAAATAACAGTAATACATATTTAAAACATAATAATACATCGCGTAATACATTTTTTTAGAGCAAAAAATATTACAAATAGTTGAAAATAATAGACATGAATTAGAAGAGAAAAAAGGAAAATCACCAGGTATATCTAATATTAGTTTTGAAAAATATTGTATTATACTCATAATACAAAGTATTATTGGGAAAGTTTTTTTAACAGTATCTACTATTAAATTTTTAATAATTTGGCAAAACCATTTAACTATATCTTCTTGCAGCTGACAGAGTACCTGAAAAAATCTCCCTTATGCCAAATAACCGACCTGCATAAATTGAAAATCCCAGTTACGTGAAATTATAATCTTATTTACTTACGTGCTCCTAAATGTTGCTTCAATCAAATTTGTAGTTCCTCGATACAGGCTTGGTCCTCGTGAGGTTGTTTATTATGTGAAAAATTATGCTTTATAATCTGGGAGAAGTAATAATTAAATAGAATAAAAATACTTAGTATTCCCCTCCGACCATATTTCTAGGTAAGCATGAACATACATTAACATTTTATCACGCACCCATGATTTAAAAGGCAAATTAATAACTTCCTTCTTTACTCCGTAGATTATACATAATATGTAGGGTGAACAAATAATAGACATATTTTATCAAAGAAACAAATATATTTTACAGCATTGTTTTCCTCACTGCGAGATTACCTCAATTTTAGCATTTTAATTTTATTTAAAAGCGTTTAGCACCCAGTGCCGTAAATAGCCTTTTCTGCGCCCTGTGCGAGCTTCTATAACTGCGCCCTATTTAAGTGGACCCTTCGCCTATTATACCACCCACTGTGTCTCACTCACTAAAACTAAAACGCAAGTTCACCAGTGCAAATGCGTTGCCCACCCTGATGCTTAAGATTTAATTTTTGGCCACTTTGGTCTTCATACTTCTATAATAAAATACCCTGCAGTTTCAGTAAACTGTAAATTAATTTAATTTTAAATACTTGGTATGGTAGAGTTTTAAATAAGGAAGGTATCATAGCATAATATAAATTGCGTTTAAGTATGAATTGGTGAAAAGGCGTTTATTCTGTAAGATGTTGTTCTAGCGCGTTGATTAAGCCACTTTTTATAATATATAATGAATCATTATCTACAGGAACTTTCCCAGATTTGTGGAAAAATGCACATATTGTTCCAATACATAAATCTGGTGATCAATCTTTTGTGAAAAATTATCGACCAATCAGCATTTTATCGTGTTTTGCAAAAGTCTTTGAATCTATAATTTATATTTCTGTATTTTCACATTTTAAATCCCAATTATGCATTAATCAACATGGATTTGTTCCCAACAAATCCATAAATTCAAATCTTCTCGACTTTTGCGATTATGTTTGTAATGCTTTTAATGAAAGAATTCAAGTAGACGCCATTTACACAGATTTTCAAAAGGCATTCGATAAAGTTAATCATTATATATTACTACAGAAGCTTAATCAAATAGGTATTCATGTTGATCTATTTAGATGGCTTAAGTCTTACTTGGAAAATAGAACACAGTTAGTACTTATTAATGGGTACGAATCACCTCCCATAATTGTAACATCAGGTGTACCCCAGGGGTCAAATCTTGGCCCTTTGCTTTTTTTAATTTTTATTAATGACCTTGGTCCCATGTTACGCTGTAATTTTGTTCTATTTGCCGATGATCTCAAAATTTATCGCAAAATTTCAAATGATTCCGGTCATGCTACACTTCAAGAAGATCTTTGCAAACTAAGTAACTGGTGTATTCAAAACGATATGTTTTTAAATATTGAAAAATGTTACATCATTACCTTTACTCGTAACAGGAGACGAAAGGATTATGCATATTCTATTAATAATGTTCAATTAAATGCAGTCACCACTATAACAGATCTAGGAATAACTCTTGATTCAAAGTTTATGTTTGATGTACACATCACTGATATCGTGAGTAAATCATTGAAAATGTTAGGATTCATTAATAGAATATCTAAACCATTTAAAAACCCCCAATCCATTATAACTTTATACAGCTCGTTGGTCAGAAGCAAATTGGAATATGGGAGTGTTATCTGGAACCCACATTATTTAAAATATTCTAAAACTATTGAATCTGTGCAAAAAAAATTCCTAAGACTGTTATCATTTAAAGTTGGATTGAATGCCTTACTCCAATCTTATGATGAACGTCTCCTACACTTTAATTTTACAACATTGGAAAAAAGAAGACAATTTGCTGACTTAGTATGTTTATATAAAATTACTCATGATAAGCTTTTAACCACTCATTGTCTAAGCAATATTCATATTAAAGTTCCTAATAGACGTAATTTAAGGAGTCAAAACCTATTCCATATTGAAATATTTAATAACAATATTGCATTCTTCAATCCACTGTCTCGAATGTGTCGTCTGTACAACACTATTGAATGTGATCTTATAGATATCTTCGCAAACAGTCTCGAATATTTTACAAAACAAATTAACAATCTTCTTCCATGATATATTATGGAGCACAGTTACATAATTGCTTTATTATTGTGTCTTCTCTTTCTCTGTACACTTACTTTGTTTTATATTTAATTGTTTATATTCATTCTGATTATTATTATTTCTGTTTTATCCACTACTACCATCTCCGCCTACTAACAATTGAACCTTGATTACGCATGCTGTAAACATTTTTAATTGGAGTGTTAATGTATATGTGCACATTTCAACGCAATAACATTGATGTAATTATTATTATCACTCTGTAAATGTTTCAAACAATAAATAAATAAATGAATTCGAATATATTTGCAAAGATTATTCACAACTACACAATACACAAATGAATAAGTTGAGATAGTAAAGATTTAAAGCAAGCCATAAACTTTTTTAAAGATTTACTTTTCGCGCTTTCTTCATTGCGAAATCGTTGATAACCTTTTCATACGACAGGTACCGTCCTATGTCCTGTTCAACCGACAAAATCGCTAGGCGGCCGCCGGTCAACCTTTCTTGGTCAATCGTCGAGCGCAAGTAAGTTTTTATTAATTTGAGCTTAGGTACTGAATGATCTTTCGCAGGAAGCTACAGTCAATGGCACCGTTAAAAAATCTTTATAGCGACTACTACAACTACATTGGGAAACATATATTTTAAATCTACTTCGACTAGAGCTTTAAGAAGACCCAGACTTGAACTACGGTCACATTTATCAAATAATGTAGTCGTTTCAACTTAACTCTAACACTAAACACAAATACGCTCGTGCGCTGCCAAAAAAATGAGCCCAATGTTTTGTCTAATTGAACAGACGTTTTTGATGTTACTGGCATATAGGTACGTATGTGTTGGAATCGAGCACTAGGGGCGCAGCGGGGCCGGGAACTTATCAGGAGCAATCAGGAGCAAAACGAAAAAAATAATAGTCCTGCATAGTTTGGCAATCCTTGCGCCCCCCAGAGTCTACGCCCTGTGCCTGGGCACCGGTGGCACCGCCCTATTTACGGCACTGTTAGCACCCTACAGATGCATTCATACTGACCTACGTCTATTTAGATATTTGAAATGTCATCATGAACGCATAAGTTTACGGTGAATGTGAATTCTTTTACAGGAGCGTGAAAAAACGCATTTATCATAATTATTAACGTAAATAAATATTGTTTGGAGGTCATCTTCATTTTCCTGCATCAAAGTGGATTTTTTGACTCCAGATAAGTACTAATATCTACAGCCTGTATGTCGGACGAATATATACAGCTCATATGTTGGGACTAATATCTACGAACTTCAGAGTGTTGACTAATATCTACAGAGCTAAGGGAACGTACCCATACTACGTGACAAACTTTTTGCATTTTTTAACCCCCCCCCCCGGTGAATAAAAACATATGGCTCCCGCCGCTCATTTGTACCAAGCGTGACATTTTGAAGACCCCCTCCCTAAACGTGTCACGTAGTATGGGTACGTTCCCTAAGGACGGACGAATATCTATGACGGTCCCAGTGGTGACTAATATTTATGGAGCGTAGGGTAGGTTGGACTGTGGACTAATATCTACAGAGGGCAGCTGAGCAAGAGGTTGTACGGAAAAGCATAAATTACTTCAATTACGTAATTACTAATTACGTAAAGGCCTAAACGTTTAAAGTACGTACATGAAGTTTTTGCATAATATTACGTATTTTGCTGTTTATGAGGACAATAATTTATTGAACAAACATGGAGGTCATAATAGAAAGATATTTATTTATTTCGAAATACACGGCACCACAACCTAACCTAACCTAACTGACGTAGAAATGGTCATGGTAACAGACTAAATATTTTAGAAGCACTCGAAATAAAGAAAGCTGTTAAAACAAAAACCCAAATCCTTAATAATCAGCTAAATGTGTCCAATAGTCCGATGTTAGGGATTTTTACATACATACATACGTAAATTAAGTTTTTTAAACTGCATACGCAATATTACGTAATTCCAATATGCTATACATAATTGCAAATCCAACCTCTGCCAGTGCTGTAGATATTCGTCCACACTTTGGTTCTCATAGATATTAGTCAACAATTTGAGCTGTAGATATTCGTACGCACTTTGGTTCTCATAGATATTAGTCAGCAGTTTGAGCTGTAGATATTTGTACGCACTTTGGTTCTCATAGATATTAGTCCGATTTGTTCAGTTTTTTGGAATTCCTGTAGATATTAGTAGACGCCTCCGATTTTTTTCACTCTCCTGTAATTTATTCATTTTTTAATATTGGAGATATTATGCACCCAGCATGTTCAAATTGATACCCCTACTTGATTTATTTCTTCAGAAAAATGTTCATAAAAATAATGTAGGTAGTACCTACTAAGTACAACTACAGTCGTGGCCAAGACGTGGATTATTGAGACAGGAAGAAGCAACATTTGCCATGCTAAAACCAAACTGAGATTTATGATTTTCCTTTCCGTTCTCAACCTGTTATATTCTTCAGTTTATTTTCATTTTATTTTTCAATAATTTTTCTCTTTTCATGTACATAATTCTAAAGAAACATTATCTACCTACGTACTACCCATAAAACATTTTCAATATTACGCAAACTAACATTAATCATACTACATTCATAAGTTAAAATTAAGAACTATTCTCATCCCAGACGAAATTACTAAGATATTGTATGGGGTAACCGGACAATTCAACAATATGCAACTTCATCACCTCCTTTGAAAATTCATTCAAAGTGATGAAAAGAAATGTTTAAATAGGTTACGTTAGGTTAGGTTATGTTATAAGCTATTATTTAAAAAAAAATCATAACTTTTAACTCCTTAGGCCGCGGGCATGTTGTGTCAGAAAGTCAGAAAATGTACGCTGTGCAATGATCTCCAAATAAATTAATTATTTCTGAACGCATCCGAAAACTAATAACGTTTTTACAAGGTGATTAAATACGCTGTCAAATTTTATAATTCGAAATAAACATACTTATAACTTTTTAAATAGGTTTATATTTTTTTGCAAACATAAAAAAGTTTTAAAATTGGTTCACCTTACGTTTTTTTTTTTAACTATGGTTAACGAAAAAAATAAAAACACACACATTTTATCAGGCAAATGTATTATAAACGTTATCGTCAACTCACTTTTTGTCGTTACTTGTAAAAATAATTAATAAAAAGTTCACTAAGTCTCTTTTTTTTTCAAATTGTGGTTGGAAACATTGGATTCGTAAAGGTGTGTATTTTAATTATTTTGAGGTTAAGTTTTAGATTTGAATATAATGCGTGGTGTTTTCTATTTCTAACACCGTTTCATTTCTATTTCTATCACATTTGTAAGCATGATAGTAAGGGAGATACAACGATTTCTATGAGGCTTCAACAACGTGGCATTTCAACCTTTGAAACGCCCAAGGCACATTTCTTTTTAGTTTCCTTTTTGTAATATATAAAATAACAAAAATAAGTTATAATAATAAAGTAATAATAACGACCGTGTTTAATTAAGTGTATTCGTACGTTTTGATTGCATGTACGTAATATTAAGATTGTTATCAAAGATTTTCGAGATTTTTAAAACTAAAACAGTCGCAGCATTAGCAACAACAGTTGTTTAAGAGGAACCAAACTGAACAAATATTAAATCAAAGGGTATATCAAATAT
The DNA here is from genome assembly GCA_917880885.1 of Limnephilus marmoratus. NCBI lineage: Eukaryota > Metazoa > Arthropoda > Insecta > Trichoptera > Limnephilidae > Limnephilus > Limnephilus marmoratus. The sequence goes on along the minus strand of OU862917.1, from coordinate 31,661,878 downwards.
CCAGTACGATTTGAGCTACTTTATTTATTTTTGCTTTAAATTAAAATGTTTAGGCCATTAAAGATTTTAATGTCTCATGAATCAAGAGGCAATTTGGGCAATTATTTGAGAGTAAATGAAAAACACAAAAAAAATAATCTAATATACAAAATTCTCGTGTCACGGTGTTTGTTACCATACTCCTCCGAAACGGCTGGACCAATTTTGATGAAATTTTGTGTGCTTATCTGGTAGGTCTGAGAACCGACCAACATCTATTTTTCATACCCCTAAAAGTAAAGGGTGTTCCACTCCGAAGAAAATTATTTTCCCCATACATTTTGTATGGAACGAATTCTCCTATTTTGAAAGAACTGCAGCAATATTGTAAGGGGTATAATATTGAACTGTGAACCGGGGGAGGGGGGGAGGAACTCAGGAAGGGGGGTTAGCGGGACAGGGGAAGGGGAGAAGTGGAGGGGGGAGAGGGAGAGGGAACGCGAGAGGGGAAAGGATACGCAGGGAGAAACAATTTAGACCAAGGTATGGTATACGCAGGGAGAAACAATTTAGATCAATTCAGCTAATAAGTTGACAACAGTTTTTGATTCTGAGGCGGTACGAAATTCGCCGGATCAGCTAGTATTAATATATTTGTCACAGAAATATGATGAAATATAAAATAAAAAATAACAATTTTTAAGATATTGCTTTTTTATGCGTGTAAATTTAAAACACAAATTACCTATTTACAGCGGAACAAAAACTTCTCGTTCATATATTAAAATTACCTACTACCAGAAAAATGCATTTTTTTCGATGTTCCATTGTTTATTTTATTTATCATCATATTGTTAAAATAAATATAGTCAAATTATTTTTTTTGTGTTTTTCATTTACTCGCAAATAATTGCCCAAGTTGCCTCTAAAACCATGAAACACTAAAGCAAAAAATAAATAAAGTAGCTCAAATGAATACACTTACCTTGGCATAATCGTAGACAATAACTTCAAATGGGATAAACAAGTTATCAAAATCTGTAATCAGCTCCGATGTTTGGCGAGTAATTTTTATAAATTAAAATTTGTGTTGCCTCGATGCACTCTCAAACTTATATATCATTCGATGGTCGAATCCATACTTAGATATGGAATTCGAACTTGGGGACACTCGATCATAATAAATATTAAATTCATTCAAAATTTGCAAACTGCTATAATTAAAAAAATTGTTAAACCTAGCATTTACAAACAAAGAAACAACTTAAAATTATTGTATGGGTCTGAGGGCCTACTTCCAATTAAAGGGCTTCTCTGGTATCTTTTAATTATGGATAATTCGGGAGAAAGCGCGTATAAAAAGTTATTGCTGCATAGTCACACAACAAGATTTACTGAAAATAAAGGCCTAAAAATACCACGAATATCAAACAAGTATGGTACCAGAACGCTAGAATATATGATACCTTTGATCTATAACATGTTGACTCAAAACATTAATTTTAAAAATAATGAGGAACCCTGCCCTAAACTGACAAAAAAGTGGTTAATAAATGAAAAACACATTTATCTAGCCTAAATCTTTTATTATGTATTAATATTGTAAATGAAGCTAATTGTGTTATCTAATAATATTATACGGTAGAACCTACAGACAAGCTGATCTGTTACAGCTTTGTGGGACTACCCATATCTTTATATTGTATTAGATGTAATTATATTGAAAATTTAATTAAAAAAAAAAAATTTTATAAAATCCGTACCGGATATTTGATATACCTTTTGATTACACAAATATTTTTTTTAATTTGGTTGGTTTGATCTCAAATCCAAAATTAAGAATTGTAAGTACCGGCAGAGCAAACGTTCCACTTAATCCACTCAGCCCTCGACCATATTCTGTCAGTAGGTCAAAATATTTTCGCTTTGCATTATAATGGATCCAAAAACTAAAAATTGAAAGGTGAGGAAATACTTATTTAAGAATATCATATTTTATTAGACAAATGTATTTTAAACGATCATGACCTCACTATTTTGTCATTTCATGTAAAAATAATTAATAAAAAATTATTAGCTTCATGATTTTTTCAAAATGCTATCTTTGGTTTCATTAAGGTGGACATTTTTGATTAGATTTGAATATAAAGCGTGGTATTTTCTCATTCCAACACCATTTAGATCATATTTCTAATCATGATGGTAAGGGAGCCAACGATTTCTATGAGACCTGTGTATTCTTCCGAAAAACGAAGAAGTTAGCCTGAGGGGTTAAAACAGCTAAAATGCAACAAAAAGCATGTTCTTGTTGGTAATTATTATCAGGTGTGACATCTGCTTCGCCTTCTGAAGGCTTTACTAAATAAATCCTTGTAAAATTAAATAATAATGACTTTTATTAAAACAGCACAAATAGCGCCCTTGACGTTATTGAAGGAAACCAGTAAAAACTTTGAATTCACATAGATAGAAGAAGTCGAAGACGCCCGAGGAAGACACGGCCTGATGGTGTGTTTATAACATGTATAATGTGGATTTGGTGTAAGTTATATGTGTAGACCTACCGTAATATCCAGCAGAGTCAGACCAGGAGGAGACGATCGCCAGCAGCCAGTGGAAGAGCTGACCCTCGATGGTCCAGTAGAGTCGAGGGCGGCAGGACTTGAGCGGCTGCAGGAGCAGCATCCACAGCGCGTAGGAGGGAATGCTGCACACGTTGTATATCACCACAATCACCACACGGACCAACACCCTTGACCACCGCCCCACGCTATCGCTGCAAGAAACGACCACGGCCCGTCAGACAAACCATCGCGACCATCATTATAACCATATCCCACTATCATTATACTCAGAACCCACATTCATTTCAGGTAAACGCTTTAACTTCGTCATTGATTTTAATACCGTACTAATTACTAATTACCATACTCACATTTGGGATGCGAACTTTATGAATGAATGGCAAATTGACAATAAAAGATTTATTATAATATGCACAAGTAGTGCGTGTTTTTGATGCTCTTGTAAAAAAAAACTCGCGGTCACCAATATTCGATCATATTGAAAGATGAATGGTGCCATGAAAGCCTTTCATTATAGTGGGACAAAGTACAAAATCAAGTACAAGTTTCAAGTGACAAACAGTTTGTTACATTTACAGTTACATAGACAATAGGAAATGATGTCTGATAAAGAATGGAGCTCTGCATGTATTGTATCATATCGTATCGTATCTTATATCTCCTCTCCGTGTGAATGTAATGCTGATTGGTTGGTTGGCTGGTAGTTAAGGTCAAGGCTATCTAGTTCAGTAATGCGAAGGCTTTCATAGGCAGAGGGGCGCGGGCGATGGTTTGCCGTTTGCTGTTTTCTGTTTGCTCATGGCTTGTGGCTTAGGTCTTGCTTGGGGCTTGGGGGCGGCGGTCGCGGTCTTGCAGATTGCAGATTGCTGTTCGCCATGAGCGGGACGGGGCGGACAATAAAAGACGGCCATTATACAATTGACAATATTTATTAATGGAATTATACAAGTTGGTTGTCTCGGTTACTGAGAGTTTGGTGTGAGTACAAACGTAAGAATACTGTAGCGGCACAGAGTTACCGTATGCGAGCGTGAGCGGTAGAGGCCACATCGAATCTTCCAATGTATTTATTTTACTTGCACACACATTACATTCAATTATTTATTGTAAACATTTATTCTGATAAAAACATCAATTCGTGTTGGGATTCAATTGTAAAAAAATAATAATACATTTTCTTTAAAATCCCGTAATACAAAAAAAATGTACACAGGCAAAAATATATAGAAAAACGAATCAGATAAAAGTATACAAGTTTATAGTAAAAATTCACGACATTTAACCGTTAACACTAAAATATCTTTCACTCTTAAAGCATACATAGAGAAATATACTCTGAACAGAATGAGTAAAATACGGAGGAGAGTATATTAGGTATGTATGTTTGTTGGTTTTGTTTGTTTATTTGTTTGTTTGTTGTAAACACCATTATCGGACCGGCGCGACTCGATCATTTATTTAGGACTGTACACTATCTAGTATATACAACATTTCCATTCGTTCGGCCAGATATGTTTGATTAATTGGCAGTAAGCTAAAGGTACATGGTAGGACACATTCGCGACAGGCCCTCGCCCTCTTCCCTCTTCCTCGCCCTTCCCGGCGCAAGGCGCAACACACCGCGACACTCTCGTCTCGGAATCGGGGAAATTCAATTGTCTATCTATCAATACTCGGCTAATGATTACGTACCCTGGTTTCATATCCCGCACTCACTCACTCACTGCACGGCGCGCGCTGTGGCTGTGGAGAGCGGAGAGGGCCCGCCGTGAATATGCCGCTTCACAACAGACAGATTATCTTATCTTATTTTATATTATATTATCTTTATCTTAATTAACAACACACATAACGCCTGGCCTGGCCTGGCCTGGAGGACCGGCGGACCAACACACCCGCCTCAGCCGGACCAGTACATCTATCGACTCACTTACATTTATCATATAAATATATACACATATTATATTATTATACTACATCGATAATACGCTAAGTCAGAATATCATCGAACGCCTCCAGACAGATTAAAATTAATTATTGCAATTTTAGTCGCAAAGTGTAAAATTCATAGTGGAATCGATAAAATTGCTGCGGACGTCCGGAGTCCGGAAAATGGCGGAAATGGCGGCAAGAGGGGAAGTGTAATGTCATCAGAGGTTTGTTTATCAGTCTTACATGACGTAGTCCGGCGCCATGAAGTTGTGCACTTGCTCCAGCTTGTAGGCTAGGCGCTGCTTCTGCGAGAACTCGTCTTCCTCCAGCGTCACCATCAACTGCTCAGAGTACTTGACGGCGTACGAGTACAGCTCGTGCAGCGCGCAGTTGGTGTTGAACTCCTTCGTGTGCAAGCGGGACTCCTCGGCCAGCATGGCGTTCATGTCCTGGTCCGAGATGGCCGGCATCAGTTTGATGTCCGAATAGTAACGTTCCACCCATTCCTTGTACACCGGAATGTCCTTGGCATACAACAGCTTGGAACTGGGCGAGTCCTTGCCCAGGATGTGGTCGGACGTAGAGCAAGAGTCCATGAAGGTTTGCGCGATCACGGACAGGCACGAGTCCACCGTGTTGGACTTGTGTATGTCAAACACGAAGTTGGGGTTCTTAATCAGGTTGACCCAGAAGCGCAGCGGCAAGCTGTTGCTCTTCCACGTATGCACCACCTCGGGGTCAGATATGGCATGCTGCAGGGCCTGGTCATCCAGGAAGTCGAACATGTATTTTATGGCAAGGGGCAGCGCCGAGCCGCGGTGGGCCGTGCTGAAGATTGTCTCGAACAGATCGTCTACGAACTTCTGCAGTGTGCCCTTGGTGGCCAACAGGCGAGTCAGGTATATCTCAGACACCATCTTGTTGCCGCGCTCGCCCTCCTTATGAGCATCATTGTCGTGATGCTTCACCAGGTGCCAGAACTTGAAGCCGTTATTGTGCTCGTACTTGAGTGGGCTCGCGGGCGGGCTGGCGGAGCTAAATTTACTTCTATTCAGTGTTTCGTACATATGAGATTTGTCATTTTTCTCGGTGAGCATTGCGATGTTATAGATAGAGCTCTGCTTGGATACTAGATTGAGCTGGCCGCCATCGGGGACTCTATAGTGATTGAGCGTATTCAGTTTCTTCCATTCCCCTTCTGATTTGGTGGTGCTGTCTTCGTCATAAAGCAGCAACCTCCCGCTAGCACCGGTTCTCCATTCAAGGTCTAAATCGTCTTTGTTAGGTCTCTGCGAATTGGGAGTAGCCCTGTATATAGTATCCAGACATTTTTCTTTAACTTGGCTGATCGTATCGCAGTCTAGAACTTTAACTTGGACGTTTTCGGTGTTGGATTCTAATCCGCTCACGAAGACGGTCTGTTGCGAAATAGAAACATAGATTGACATGGGTTTGAAATCGATTGATTGTCTGATCAACTTCTCTTCGCTTAGAGAGTACCTAGCCTCGGAGGTGATAGCGTCAACGGGACCTTTGTCCACCTGACCTTTCATAGATCTAAAGAGCATGTAGAGCGGCTCTCCGGCACATTCTCTCAAAAACTTGTAAAGTAAAAATGTGAACCACGCGCTTAGCATTTTCTCCGCAACACTTTCTGTTCTACGCAACAATAGTTTAGGATGACTTTTTCCTTCCATGCACTTCTCGATTAATTCTGCTAGTAGAGTTTTCAGAACGTCGGTGCAATATTCCATCTTGCTCTGAAGAGTGACCATGATTAATGACGCGACATTTACGCGATCTCTCATGGAGAAATATCTGTTGCTTTCTAGAGTCCTTATGAACAATAGTAAGAATGTTTTATTCATTATCAATTGCCCAAACATTCGCAGCCCTTTTTCTTTCCTCAGAAGCTCGGGACGATCCCATGACAAAACAACATGATCATCGATATTAGGGAAAAGGATTTTCATGGCGTAGGTTCTGTAATCCAAGAATGGTATTCCACCGGTAACGTCTCCCGTGAGATCGGTCATTTCAGTTTGCAGTTCAGCGAAGGCTTCCTTGCACTCGGCTGCTACGCGCAATTCGAGTATATCCATTTGTTCTTGCATGTTCTTTAGTACTCTGATACTCTCGGTGGATTTCCTCCTGTACATGACTAAGAAGACAATGAAAATACATACGAGGCCGATGATACCAGCGATAACACCCGAAATGGCGGGTTTACTCAGAGTACCGTGCAAACCAGCGGGAGAGGAATATGACAACTTCCCGATTTCGAAGCGCAGGGAATGACCAACCTTGACAACAACATCAGGCAAGTGCTGATCCGCCACGCCAAGCTCGTCCTGAGTTGGCGGCCGGCAAGTCAACTGATGACGAGATAGAGATGTCACATTGCAATAACTAGTACCGATCATTACTTCCACGTCTGTTTCTTGAGAAGCTCGATCCAAGTTCTGCCCGTTAATCGTTAAGTATTCAGACTTGTAGTATTTGACGTCTTCGTCAAACTTATCGTACACTGGATCTGGGTACAGTAGGAATGGACCGTAAGATGGTTTGGATGAGAGATTGCGCACGCTCAGGACATCGTCCATGTTAAAACCGTATTCAAGCTTCAGGGGCTTCTCGGAATCCAGATCTCGGCCGTCAGTATCGATGGCGGGAGAATCGCAGATCATTTGAGTATTTGATCCGATCGCGCAGCGGCCAATAAATATTTGATTATCGTGGTAAACGTACATTTGAGGAAATTGAACAGAGGCTAAATTCTTGCCCACAATTTGAATTTTAATTCCCCCAGATGGTATACCTTTAGGCATTCTAGTTTGACTCGCGACTCCCGAATCGGCATATTCTATGACAGGATCTTCAACATATTCAAACTCTTCTCGATCGAAAGCTCTATCGCCCCTGTCGAACTTCATTCTGAGTTTACCCATACGTAAGTTGTTAGAATGGCTCGTTCTACAAACAGCTTCGTTATTATCGGTACTGAGAATAACACAAGGCATCTCATCAATGAAAGCTTGAATGTTGCTGCCAGCGTTTAAATATTTGCCCGTTATTCTGAGCGAAGTTCCGCCGGATTTAGGTCCGTACTTGGGACTGATGGATTCGATGTAAGGATCTACAAAGGCGAAGTGATGTTTAGATTCTCCTCTGTAGTCCTCTACTCGCACGACCACAGGACCTTCTCTGGGCTCCTGTGTTCCAGGCCCATCAACGGTGCAAACGATTTGTTTAGTTTTAACATAAAGCAATTCAATGGGTTGACAACTTATGCCCGCTATTGTGACCCCGTTATAGATATCAGTTATGTTTCGACCTAGATTAATCCCTTCGATGGTAATGTTGGTGCCACCCTCCCACGGGCCAAGTTGCGGACGGAACGAGTGAATCTCCGGGTTGGGACAAGTATGCGTTCTATTCAACCAAACCCCTTTACCTTTGTCACACTGATCTTTCACTTCACATCGGTCAGAGCTTTGACACCAGCCGCACCCATACTTCTCAGGTAAAGCTAGACACAATCCGCAATTGTCAGCCATTTCGTTACAACGGAATATAAGAACGTGTATGTTGTCAGGGTTGTCTAGTGGCTTGGAACCTCCCCAGATGACTGCAAACGCAGATGTAATGTTGGGGGCTTTGGAAGTGTATGTGAACTCCATGGACTCGCAATAGATAATATCGCCCAGCAGCTGAGCATTGACGCTAGTCACACGACCTTCAATATTAAACTGACATACAAATCTAGTCTGAACGATAAACTGGCCGATAATGTGTACTTTCACTCTGATGGATTTCCTTTCTCCACAAGGAACTAGTATTTCATCAGAACCACCCGCTGTGGCGTTGATAGTCGGGCAAAAGCCTGGTCCAGATCGATAACTGGGACCTATTCTACTGACGCCGGTCACAAGGATGTCATTCCTACAGTTCTCTGCCGTATCGTGAGTGCAACGGTGACCATCTACACACCAATCGCACGGAAAGGGAGAACTGACACACTGAGTGCATGAACTGTACGTATTGCAATCAAAGAAAGTAAAATTGGTAGCGACAAAGTCGGGCCCTGAAGTCATTCTGACAGAAAGCTTGGCGGTGAAGTGATGTTGTCCGCTTGGAATGGGGGGCAACTGATCGGTTCTAGGTGTAGTACAGTTTACTCCATACGGTTTCCTTATCGCGGGTGAAAGCAATGTTTTATCCAAAGCAGTGAAAGCACATACAAACTGTCCAGAAAGAGTTGGCAAATTTTCTATGACCAGTTCCAGAGTTCTAGCAGTCGTTCGTTGCAATTGATTGGGATTGACTTGCGTAATAGTAGTACAGCGTCCGCTTCTATAGGAAATCCAATACAAAACATCTTTGGCGGCATCTTGGCAATTCGAGCGGAGACTGCATTTGTTTTCCAAGGAGCACCAGCCACAATATGGATCTTTAGCGCCCAGGCAAGTTAAGCACGTCGTGTATACGCTGCATTCCTGCACTTTAACTTTGGATACTTTCCTTTCAGTCATCACATATAAATGCATGAGTTGAGCATCAAAGTGCAGATCTTTATTGACCGGAGAGCCTTCGTCAACGGTAATATCACCGTATTCAAATGCAGATGTTGAGCTTTCGACAACAACTTTCTTCAAGTGGCCTTGAGAAGTTCCAACAAAGACGACGGTGTAATCTCCAGTGGAAGTAGCAGCGACGGCTGTCAGTTGGGTAGAGAATAGCAAAACGGGAACGGCTTCAATGGCCTGTTCTCCTCCAAGGGGAGTGTTGACATCTAAACCGCAGAAGTCTTCACCGATAGTGTTTAATTTAGTACTAATACAGTTGTGACTCGGAGAAACAAAATCTAGACCTCTATTACCGATACCACTGAAACAAGTTTTGATGTTTTGCATGAACTTCCTACGGATAGACTTCAAGGAGTAAACGCAGAGACCAGAGAGTTCCGAAGGAGTATTGGTGTGTATGGCCTCGCTTTGGCTGAACACGGCGAACAGTACGTCGTCCTGAGCAGTGATTCCGAGTTCTCCCGCCAGAATGGAGCCAGCCTTGCCTACATACGCAGCTTGAACGAGATTATAACCGAAGTTCTTTCCCCCCTCGCCGGTACAAGCCATAGGAATTTCAGTATAAGAATAATAATTTTCATCGTCCTGGCAAACCCTCACTAATTTACTATAGTAAGAATTGGTTCCGATGCTCTTTAACTGGGTTGTTAAAAAATAACTAAAACCTTCAGAACTAAAACCATAAATATAAATAATAGGATAGCGCTCCCTCGAGAGGGAGTTAACAAACATTCTAGTCCCGGTGGTGACGGCCGTATGGGCCATCATGAACATTTTGTCTTCATCCAGAGATCGGCTGCTGAGAGCGGGCACCTCGGAGCGGTACGGAGAGTTGCCGGTGAAGGTGACGCCCACGTACATGACCTGCGACACGGGCGGGTTGGGGGGCCCGGGAGCGATGAACGCCACCGTGGACGCCGTGGCATTGTTAGCCACCACTGGCTCGCGCACGTCCTTCACATCCGAGATGTTATGCAAGTTACGGACCGAACACACACCTTGGAACACTGAACCGCACGATATGAGTCTCGTGGTAGTATAGTCGATGACGAGCGCTTTGTTCACATTGTCTGTCAGTTTTCTCACAGCGCTCGCGGGACAGTCGATCACTGAACACTCAGGGGAGTCGTGCTTGGGGCCGGTGGTGACCGTGCCGGCCAGCTCGAGGTCCGGAGACAGCTGGTAGAGCTTATTAACAGCGCCGATGAAGATGCGGCCCGTGTTCTTGTCCACCACGAGGTGGTTGAAGAGAGAGGTGTCAGCATCGCCGTAGGAGCGAACGATGTCGGGCTGGGGTCTGTTGCTGTTGCTGTTGCCGTTGCTGGAACTGGAGGGGGAGGGGGTGGGAGTGCAGAGAGGCAGCAGCGCGACCAGCAGTAGCGCGACTCCCCACCCCGGCATGCTGGCGCTCAGCGCCGCCAGTTTCTCGCTCCACCATGAGCCCGCATCAACCTGGCTACGGCCACTACCTCCTATTCGAGTCCTACAATCCTGCCCCTGCCCCCGCCCCCGCCCTCGCCCCAGCCCCAGCCCTGACCCTTGCCGACTCGCGATGCTTAAGTCTTCTCGGCCATCTGTAATTGTGATTGAGCACACTATGAGCACACTTTCATTCCTACAGACAGGCTTACAGGCTTACAGACAGAAACATTCAATCGCACACGTAAATATTGTGCGTTTATTCGACTTCTCTTCTGGATGTTATGAATCGGAGCGGCTACTTGAACTTTACAGAATAGGTATCTGTCATATTATAAATATTACATTAGTGAGAAGTAACAAGTCCACAAGACACGGCATAACATCCTAAACGCGCTCAATATTCATCGGGTGGCGATGAAAGCCTTTGCATTATTGAATCTGAGATATGGACTTGGAATGTACGCATGCAATAAGGGGAGAGGGAGATGAGGTGAGTGACGAGTGAGGACTTACCTCTGTGCCATGTCCCGTGCTCCTGAGTGGGAGCTGGACACTCGTGCATGCGGTCTAAGCTGTAGGCCGCGGCGGTCCGTCACCTGCTCTGCTCGTGCGTCTCGGCAGCATGCACGCGAGTCGGCGCCAGCACCATGTGTCCCTCCACCCCTGTCTCGTCTCTCGTCTCCTGTTCCTGGCCGAGCTATTCTCTGTCTCTCTTATCTTACTATCTATTCCTGACACGAAGAGGGAGATACTTTACTAATCAATCCCTGTTTCCAACTCTGAAATTGGAAAACACTATATTTTACTCCAACATTCTAACGGAAATCCTAAGAAATCGATACAAACAAAACTAGACTAGTGTTTTCAAAACATAAAACTGGCATTTTAAGAAGTGATATCATGTAGGTACATTTTCTATCATGCGCACATTATAATATTCAACTTTATAAACGCAACAAATAGCACAACTGAAGAAATTGATTCGATAAGTCACCATCGAACATCGGACATATTATTTCAAGTGAGGTAGCAGCGATAGGTACTAGGTGTACGCGAGCCGAAGCCAGCCATTATTTACAGCAAGGGCGCATATGGTTTAAAGTCGTCTTTGGACGTCTTACTTCCCGAATATTATAGAGTTTACTTTACGCTGGAGGTTTGTTCGTTGATGAATAATCGAATTGAAGCAAAAGCATATGTAAAAGTCGAGCGAGCCTCACCCTGTGTAAGATTTCATGCTTTCACTGGAAGCTATAATAGGTACATCTCGTTACAGCCATTCATGCGAATCAAGATTGAAGTTTTACACTGATAATTTCACTTTGAATCGAGCACTTTTAACTCTCACACACTTATTTCCATTAACATTTGCTTATAAAATAACACTAGAAGCTAAATTCACATATTTTCACTTGTAATTTTGTAAAAACACCCAGAGCGAGGAACGAGACACACGGCACGGTTCACAACAGGAATTTTTGTTAGCAACTTCGGACGTTTTCATATAGGCGTGCCAAGCCGAACGTTTCCGAAGTGTAGTTGCACGTTTAACCGCTAGCGCAGCTAGCGCTAGGTTCTTTCGTGTTACCGGCTACCTACTATACCTACCGGGCGAGCCGCCCGCCCCACCTGCGACATACCTATGCAATACAAAAATGTTCACGTATTTACGGAGTTTGATTCCACACAATATTCATTTTATTATATTGTGTTAATGTAACTTTTTAAAAGCTTTTTGGCGGCGTTTCAACAAAGACATTTTGAAACGCCGCCATAATAAAATAATAAAACCAATTTCTGTTTGAATTTCGTACAAGCACTGCCATCTATGTAATATTTTATTTTCGGGAATCTGTTTCAATTTGGTGGGGGACTTGGGAATAAATCGATGGCATGTAGAATGTTGTCATCAAAAAATGTGTTCGTGTTGCACGGAATTTTTATTTTTGGGAAAATTTAATATAAAACAAAATACGTAATGCAAAAGGTAAATAAAGAAGATTTGATAGTTTAAAAAAGTGTCCCGGAATATTTTTAAAATTTATACTATGAAGTTATAAAAAAATAACTATTTTTTATTCGATAAATTGAATCAAACTAAAATTGAATAAAACGCTTTGCTGTGGCTAATGAAACACAACGCCATCTACTGGATGGTTACCCAAGCTTTATAACTACCGCCATTGTTAATTTGCGTACAAATCAAATCCACACCGCCCGCTTGCCAGCCCGCTCGATTGCCACATACAGACATAATCTTTAATATATTTCAACCAATTTACCCAAAACCTTAACAAATTATATACCTTAACCTCCCTCATGAATCACTCTATCTATTGATGAAAACCGCATGAAAAACCGTTCAGTAGTTTTGAGTTTATCGCGAACCGACAGACAAACGCGGGGGTGAACTTTAATTTATTAAAGATACTGGTGATCCATTGGAATATTTAAAAGTAAACGAGATTGTTCAGTTTTGATCTCTTTATTATTTATGTACAAACACAGTTGTTATAAAAATATATTTCCGACTGGTTTCCTATCGTTAACTGATCATAACGGCAAATTATTTTTTGTTTTTGTTTTATCGTAATTTGTTTCGTAGTTTCAAAACATTCTTGAAGCTGTCAAAATAATATTTATTATAAATATATGTTATAAAACTCTTAATCGTTTTGAAATAAGGGAACGTACCCAAACTACGTGACCTGTTTGGGAGGGGGGGTCTTCAAAATGTCACACTTGGTACAAATGAGCGGCGGCGGTTTGCTTAGGTTTTTGGTCACCGGGGGGGGGGGGGGATTTAAAAATCGCAAAAAAAAAAAAAAAATTTGGTCACGTAGTATGGGTACGTTCCCTTATATTAAATCTTGTCATCGAAGTGGATTATGAAATATGCGAAAAAGTATACTAATACTTTTTTCTTTATGCTGGGACGAACAGACTGTACCTACCATTTTTTTTGCCTCAATGTTTTTGGCTAACATTCCAATGATGTCTAGGCCCTAACTTTGTGTCATTAAATGAGGAAGAGAAAATAAAATGTGTTCCCTTGGTTAGTATTTTTTCTTTACATATAATTTTTATTTGACAAAAATATATTTTTTTCTTTTTTTATGTTAGTTTTAGTATTTTTTTCTTAATATATAATTTTTGAAGTAAAAATTCTTTACGCACGCTTGACTTGGGAAGTGAGCTGGTGAATGCGTGACGAAAGCGTTACGAAAAGTGTGATCGGGCCAGGCGAACGAAATTTGAGAGGGAGATGTAAGTTAATGAAGTTTTACTTCAGACGTGTGGTATTTTATTTTCTAATTTTCTATGATTAGTCACGATTAATCAGTATACTGCAGTATATTCACTCTGGCAGAGAATGCACGATGATTTTGAAAATTTTGTCCACAAATCTCTCCAAAACCTAATTTTTTTAATTTTATTATAGATAGGTACCCACATAATGGCAAACTTGATATTTAGTGTCATTTTCTGCAACTCAACCCCTTAGAATATCAAAGATCCATCTGACATGGCAATATTATCAGATAATGCCATCTAAACCGTTTTGCATAGAGCCCATTGTCGCATAACATAGTTGGGTCAGCTGTCATTCTGGTGAGATCTGAAAGTTCTGGTTATGTCATGTGAATTATCTTATTATCTATGAGATTTCCTTGCAGCGTTTAAATAAACACTGCCGGTTTTTGGTTTTGATAATTTGCTTCAATAACAATACCTGAAAACAATGGCGTTACCTCTATTTCGATTGTCCCGCGGTTCGACCCTTTTCATGAGAGTAGCATGTCAAGATCTTCGCGCTTCGAGGGCTAGAAGTATCGCCACCACCAATATTTTAGAAAAGGTAGGAAATTATTGTATTGCATAATCTTGATTAGATTTGGTCACCTTATTTTTACAGATTAATTTTGTATTCACCTTTCTTTTCAAATTTATTAAATTCTAATTCGCTTTGAGAATTTCATCATCCTAATTCAATATTATGAATTGTAAATATTTTCATAGTAAATTGATATTATACATAATATTATCCGTAGTGACATTCCCTTATTAAATATTTCTTAAACTCAGTATATTTCGGTCGGTATTTGAATATTTATATTTATTCCTCATCATGAAATTAATCAATACTGTCAACAACACGTGGGTAATGTGGAAATCTTTTTTTTATATAATCACTTTTTATAGGTAGGTAGTGCTTTTTTTTTTTTTAACTCTGGTAAGATAATATTATTTTGATCTACGTTAAAGATATGTCTCATGTGCCAAAATGTCCTCCTGTGTGACGAAAAAATGTTTCCATTACATGGCAAACAGTAGTAAAAGTTCATTTCTTTTATAAGTACATGCAAATTACTTATTATTATCGATTATTATAAACAATACAATTCACTTTCAAATTTCCTACCTGACGATTTTATACGTCATTAGATAAAATACACACATTCTTTGATTGTCTTATGGTACGTCCAAGTTCAGACGTTCGGATGATTGTGTAGAGGGGTAGTTCATGCGTTGGAAGTTCAAGTTGGAAGGTTGGAGCTCGAGTTGGCCCGGAATCGCCTCCGAGGCGATCGGCGATGGCTGGTTTGTGCGAGTTGGCCCAACACATCAGTCTGCGCAATATTATTACGGGAGAGTAGTATAAAAATTGTTTGAAATTATAAGTTTTTAGCTTTACGAATCAGAATCAATATTATGGAAACCGAAGCATCACCTGCAAATTTATTGTAGGCAACTGGTAAGATACAGCGCAGCCACAGCTGTTCAACGTCTGCCATTTTGGAGTTCGGAGTTGGAGGGTTGGCCGCAGCCACCACACGATTGGCCAACCTTCCAGCTCCGAACTCAGTTCGGAGTTGGAAGGTTGGCTTCGGTGTTGAAGTAGCATATCTTTTTAAAGCATGAATAACTTTTGAATTAAGAAATTACTGAAAACCGCTGAAAACAAAACTTACTTTCCACATTATATCTTGAGTTTGTGAGACAATGGCAATTTATAAAACGTCATTGGTTGGTAGTTGAATAATTAGTTTAGAAAACACCAAAATAATTATAAAAAATATATTCTAATTAAAAAAAATACCAAAAGAAGGAATCTTACAAATCAACCTTTAAATATGTCTAAATTTTTTTTTTATACGCAATGAAAATTTAAATGCTAATCAGTCATTGTACTTAAAAATAATAACATTATTTTACGCTAATCACATTTATAATAAGAAGTCTGAAAGTTACACAAAAGATAATCATATGTCTTTCGAACGTATGGTGTATTTATGTCTCCGTAATTATTGTATTTAACGTGGTGACACAGCGCAGGCTCTGTTCGGCAACTGCGCTAACTGAGATAGACAGCGCGCTACTTTTAAAATAAAAAAAGACACCAATACCGGTGTCTCACTTATGTCGCAAAAATGTGTTTCATATCGGTGATCAATGAACCGGGGTATGCAATTTTTAGCCATAAGTTGTTTTTAATAGCTTGTAGTTTTTTTTTGATTTTAGAAATAATGTATTATAAGTTTGTTCAGCACCCTTGAGGTGATTTTGTACAAAAACGGCGCTATATAAATCATCCAAGTATTATTATTATTAAAAGGTACCTACCTCTAAAGCCAATGAAGGAAATTATTATCTTACCAGAGTAGAACAAGTGGTCTGAGAACAGACTAATAAGTCATAAGGTGATTGTTGAAAATAATTAAAAAAAAAAAAAATAAATAAAAAATGGCACACGAACAATGCTCCGGTGACAAACCAAAAAGCGAGCCCAGGAATTAAACCATCAATATACCTGGTTTAAAAATGGAAAAGTTTTTACAAGGAAATCAACGGAATCAAAAATTATCAATATAAAACATGAAAGAGATCTACTAACACTGTAAATGTAATTTTATCGTTGTCAAAGTTTAATAAAACACCTAAAATAGCTACCAATCTGGTAGAACTCACATGCCACCAGATTGAAAATGAAACTGTTACTACCAACACAGAAAACATAAAACTATGTCTAAAAAATAATTTGAAAATAATACACCAAAATACATATAAGAAGCATCAATAAAAACTTCGAAGGATTTCTTATAAACCTAAAACTAATAAACATTGAATTTGATATTGTGATCCTAACAGAATGTTGGATTAAAAGTTCTTATACGCCAAAAAATATAGAAGGCTACTATTGCATCAACACTTCATATAATACTAAACAAAATGATGGAATTGTTGTTTACATTAAAAACAATCTTAAAACTACCACTAAAGAAATCAAAATCAATGATTCCAATTGTCTACACATACAAGTTAAGTCAGTAATTGATATACTGGCTATCTATAGATCCCCATCCACACCCAATATTACAAACTTCCTTACATCACTTGAAACTGTGTTACATAAACTAAAACACTGTAGTAATCTGTTTTTAATTGGAGACACAAACATTAATATTTTAGAAAATGGTCATCCTCAAAAAGACGATTACCTCAATGTCATAAGCTACTATGGTCTTTTTAGTTACATCAACAAACCTACTAGAGTCACTGAAGAAACTCTTTCTTGCATTGACCATGTAATAGGTAGAACGAAAAAACCTATCAACACAATAATATATGAATCCACAGTAACAGACCACTACTCTACAATATTGGAAGTTGGAAATGAAAATAAAACTAAAGATGATTCCGTAAACATTTGTATCGTGAAAAATAAAATCGACTGGGATACAATTATGTTCAATATAAAAAACGAAAATTGGGGAAATTTGTATTCAATTACTGATAACGATATGGTATAGAATTATTTCACCAACTTTATTCAAAATCAAATAAATCTATACACCCACCAGAAAAAGGTACCTAACAAAAAATATGCAATCAATAAACCATGGATTACACCTGGATTATTAAAATGCATCCGGAAAAGAGATAACATTCACAAACAAATAAGGAAAGATCCAAATAATTACTTACTTACTACATTTTACAAAAAATATAGAAATATATGTACTAAACTAATCAAACAAGCAAAGAATAAATACTATTCAAGAAAAATTATTGAATGTAATAATGACTCCAGAAAGATTTGGCAAATTCTTAAAGAGATAACATTTGCAATTCAAAGATCAAATTGAGGAACTTACAATTGATAGTCAGAATGTGAATTTTAACTTGGACCCGAAGACTATTGCCGATCATGCAAATACATTTTTTACAAACGTTGGATCAAATTTGGCCAGTAAAATAAAAGAAAACATCAACTGCAATACTAAAACTCCACCACCAGATGATAATATAATATCCGAGAAGAAACTTACACAAAATTTACTCTAAAAGATGTATCGATCGAGGATATCATCAAAGAAATCGACTCACTGAAAGAGAAGACTTCACCTGGACATGACAAAATACCAAGTAAACTACTAAAATCACTGAAATCTCATGTAGCCGTTCCCCTCAAATTCCTAATTAATAAGAGCTTCACTCAAGGTTGTTTCCCAAATGTACTAAAACAAGGTATTATCTCTCCAATTTTTAAAGGTGGGAAAAAAACTGAAATTACCAATTACAGACCAATTTGTGTTCTAAGTGCACTCTCTAAAATTGTTGAAGGAATACTGAGAAATCAAATGATTACTTACCTTGACTCTAGTAATATATTATCAGCAAATCAGTTTGGTTTTCGCCATAACTTATCAACCTCAGACGCCATCGCTAATGTTACAGACTTCATAACAAGTAATGTTGACAAAGGAAATAAATGTTTAGCAATTTTCCTTGATCTTGCAAAGGCGTTTGATACTGTGAACCACAAAATACTTTTAGATAAACTTAAAAGGATAGGAATATCAGATACAGTTCTCCAATTATTTCGTAGTTATCTAACTGATCGAACGCAATGTGTTAAAATAAACAGTACCTATAGTAGTTCCCAAAAAACAGTTTGTGGCGTTCCACAAGGTAGCATCCTAGGACCCTTATTATTCTTAATATATATTAATGATCTATGTAACCTACAAATTTGTGGACAAATCACTACTTTTGCTGATGATACGGTTTTGCTATTTTATGCCAAATCTTGGGGTGAAGTCTTTAAAACGGCAGAAAATGGCTTTCGCATTGTAAAAGATTGGCTTAATGCTCACGTACTAACCCTGAATACAGACAAAACCAAATTCCTAACATTTCGAATATCAAATAAGCTCTTGCCTTCACAACAAAGCCTTAAACTTCACAGCTGTAACCCCTTATTAACTCCATGTACCTGCCCTTCTATAAGTAGAGTTGACAGTATTAAATATCTTGATATTCAAATAGATGATCTTCTTAAATGGAACGTACATGTTACAAACCTAACGACAAAACTGAGGAAACTCGTCTACTTCTTTAAAAATGTTAGAGATATATTAAATAGAAAACAACTGAAACAAGTTTACTGTGCTCTTATACAATCATCACTTGAATATGGTATCATCAGCTGGGGAAGTGCTGCAAATACTTGCCTGGAGCCTTTAGTAAAGATTCAAAAACTAATTTTGAAAGTCATTCTTAAAGTCCCGTTGAGAACTAGCACTGATTTTATTTTTAAGACACTAAATGTTCCTAACCTGCAAAAATTGTATTCAAAAAATTTTGCCTCCTGGAAAATAAGATTATTCAATATTTAATTTTAAATTAAAATTTCATCAATAATATGATTTAGGTATCTACCTCCGAATTTTAATACGGAGTCATATAAACCAAATAGAGTGCTGTATAGCCAATGAATTCACCTACATTTAAATAATCACCCATATTTTTAGGATCTATAAAAAAAAATACATTACAAACGGAAATATTCTCTGGATTCTCTAGCTATGAACTAAAATATTTTCTATTAAGTTTATTTTAAATGGTCTAATTCACAATCGCATATAGGTATAGATACCTACAAATATCTATACATAATATAAGGTGATATAAACGTAACATATGCTTTTTAAAGTTTGCATTCAAAAAATTTATCTTTAAAAAATTACCTACATGGTTATTTCTAATAATAAAATTTGAAAGCGTATTTCATCATTAACATGCAAATATTCCATTTATTTGGATTTTATTGCGAAGCTAAAATATTTTTACCTACTGACAAAATACGCCCGAATTTTGAAGGGCTTGATGCTTACTTACTCCTTTTGATTTTAACTGTGTAAAATAATTAAATCAATTACATAATTTCGTTAATCATTATTTTTTTATTACTATTTGAATTAGTACCTACCTACATTTTTTTTTCTATGAATTTCTCTTTTCTATGGAATACAGACAGTAGTATCTAGTAATTGTCAATGTTGTTTTCATTATTTGCTTTGTCACTGTTATCAATATGGTAGGTACCCTGTTATCTTTATAGTGTTTAAACATTTGTAACATTAAATAACTTGGTGTGCAGGAAAGTGTCAAATAATAGTCTGTAATCTGTATATCACGGTTTATTGATGATTTCAACACAATTTGACATAACTACCTCCATAAATGGAACTCAGCTTCCCATCGCAACCGCAAACCCCTCCTCTTCTTCTATTTCTGCTAGGCTGCTAATTCCGTCCCATTGCTGGTCATAAATGGGTGTTACACATTAATAACAATCGATGATATGAGATGCAAGTGATATCTATCTACAGATCTGATCTGATGTTATAGTCTTGTGTGTGTGTTCTCTTTATTTACCTACTTATTTTTGTTTCTTTGTTTGTTATTTCTTATCAATAATTTTGCGCTGCCAATTCCGCATCCCATCCAAAAGTACCTATACCTACCTCCCGTGCCGTCCATCATCTTCTCCCGTCCCATCACCGTGATAATACCTAAATTAATTATCTATAAACAAACAAACAATACTTATCTAACTATTGTCGGAACAAAATGGCGCTTGAATCAATCAATCTTCAAACCTCGTGTTTCGTTTTCCGCAAACACAACATCTCTTAGCTTTTCATTTCTCTCATCCATCCATCTGCTCGCATCACACTTTATTACATTCATTCATTCCTTTCTTTCTTTCCGTGCTCTTTTACGCGACCCGAGAACAACTGAATCGGAGCTGTGCCGGAGGTAGGTCACGCCGGACGGCCAGCATTAGGGTTTAAAAAACTGATGTCTTGTAACAGAAAGTGAAGAATCAATTTTTTTTTTTTTTTTTTTTTAATAAAATAGTATCAATTACATGTTTATATACATTAAATAAAGTTTTCTATTAAAATACATTTAATAATATGCTTTACACTCTTTACACTCTTTAAACGCAACAATTTAGCAAACGAAAAATAATATTTTTTTAAATATATAAAACAAAAAATAGGTAATTAACAGAAAATAAGAAAAAATCATATTTGTACATATATATAAATATTTTTTTATATATATGTATAAAACAAATAATAGATAAGAAAAACAACAGATTGAAGCGGAGATGATAAAAAATAATGAGAGAAAAAGGATAACTAATATTATATTTGAGTTGTTAGGTTGATAAGTTATATAAAAAGAGTTTTTATTTATTTTTTGAATTTTGTGTAATTTGTTTCCAATCTCAATTTCAAGGGTAATTGGTTAAACCATTTAACTCCAATATATTTGTAGAATTGTTGGGCTGTGGTGGTGTAACAGCGCGGTATAGTCAGAGAACCAAGGATATTTGTTCTATTGCTGTTCGAAAAAAGAGTGTTAACATTATTGAGACAATCCTTGTGTATTTGTAAAAGCGTAATTTTTTTATAAATAATATGAAGTGAAAGGACTTTGAATTCCTGAAATAATTTGATGGTAGGGTAATCGTATGGCTTTTTTAGAATTATTTTTATTAATATTCTTTGGATAATTTCTAAAGGCAAAAGAGAAGTTTTGAAAGCACCACCCCAGCCAACAATTCCATATTGTAATACTGATTGAATTAGGGAAAAATAGATGGTTCTTAATAATCCAATATTTAGTATATTACGTATTCTAATAAAAATGTAAATTAATTTTCTTAACCGTTCTACTGTTGTATTGATTTTTGATTAGACTAGCGATGAGCAACAGGTGGCCCGCGGGTCACACGCGGCCCTCAAGCCTATTTCGTGTGACCCTCTAGTCCATTTCGTGCGGCCTGCGAGCTTTTCCGCACTTCCCACTTGGCTAAATAAAATATCCAAAAGTTTGCGGCAAAAAATATTAATTTTTGTTGTTTTAAAAAAGGGTTGAGCGGGGAAAACCTTTCTTTAAAGCCAATCAAGACAAAAATCTTTTACTTAGATATTCTTAGATAAAAATTTCACAGTTCGACCTTTTGTGTAGAAAAAAAATCACTTTCGCGGCGCAGTGCTTTTCTTGATGTGATGTATGTTTGATCCATTAAAGGTTTCCATTTTATAAAATAACCAAAGTTATCTTGACTAAATTTTGTTTAGGATTAATAGGATTGCGACACCACCGACTGCCAATTTAACAATGTCAAGAGGTAGTTACCCTACCCCTTGTGGCCCGCGAACAAATTGAAAATGGATAAATTGGCCCTCCGGCTAAAAAGGTTGACCATCACTGCATTAGCCCAATTCTTCCTTTGAACTGTTAAAATGAATTTAAAATGTTTACAGCTAAAAATATTTTAAAAAAATATACGTAGAATATCTGGTTTGCAAACCATAAACGCAGATCATACACATGGAATCCTTCAGTGATCGACACAGAAATCAAATAGACTATATCACAATTCATTCGAGATGGCGAAGCTTCATGACAATTGCCAAAACATCCGCCGCCAAAAACAAGGTCTATAATTAAGACAAACCCGGGTACCTCTGCTAAGTAACCAAACGTAGTGAACCACTTGGGGCGACCAATGGCAGGGGTGTTGGTTATCCAATAAATGATTCCCGGGGCGGCCTTACCCAGTGGCGGTTTTCTCTAAAGTGCGTTTGTCCGCTGAACCCCCATTCAAAAGATGATAAAATAAAAGAAACTTGTTTTATAATAATATACATAATATAATATAATTATAAAACAAGTTCATATCACATTATAAATAGGGCTCCTTTAAAATCCGTATTTAAAACTCGCGCCACCGCGTCGAAATCGGAACCTATTTCCATTTTGTGCGTGATGTGTTCTGCTCAAAATTCTCTATAGAAAAATATTCTGCCCCATACGGATCCCTCTGATGGTGATATGAATGAAACTATGCATTTCTTTACCAAATTCATTCACGCTTGGTGCGCCGATCACGAGTCATGTGATACCACGTGATCTTTGATCTTTCACGAGTTCGTCGCAGAATGACCATTGCCTTTGCACCGGATGAAACTATACTTGAAATTCTATTTAGATTAATCTTTACTACGAATTGGTTTTCATTATGAACATCAAAAAACATGCTACGGATAAATTGAACCTTTTACTATCTTTTGTATGGATTGGAATTACAATAAAATTATTGGTTGGGCTAAGGGCCAAATGGCTGCGACAATTTCAAACTCAATCCGTTCGTATAGCGGATGCGAGTGCGTGTACTAAATAAACAACAATTCACTGAATAACTGCAATGAAGGGAGGGTAAAATGGAGTGCCAAAAACTTACCACTGCACTTTCTATCGTCAATTTCAGGCCACTGGTTTTGTTTCTTATAACTTATAAACATTTAATCAGTTCACAATACAACATTTCTAATATATTCACGTATCGAGCGTAATAACACTTATTAATACTCCTGCGTCGCGGGTAACCATATATCACACTCCTCAAAACGAACACAATTAATACACAGCAATCACGTTGCTTTCACAGCGTGTAGCTTTTACATGTAGCGACGGCGGATCAAAATACATGTAGCACGGGCAGCGGAACAAAATACAATAAGAAATTTTGCATATGTCACAGGCGGTTAGAGTTTTTGTGTAACAACACTTCTTAGGTGCAAGTAAAGCGAACAAAGCACACTGTTTTTGGCATTTTATAGGTAGGAATTGGAAGCAGTTACTCAGTTACTATCATAGACAACAATGATTCAAACCGGCGCAACCATTTACATAACAAAAAATATAAGCATAAACTACTAAAGAAATTTTCATTATTTGTTTTTGGGGTGTTATGCCGTGTTGCGCTACCTCCTTCTTTAGCCAACGTTTCGGACATTGTTGCAGTGTCCATCATCAGGGCAGATCCGGTAGATGTTTACTAAAGAAATGTTTTTTCATGACTTAACTATTGAGAAACAATTTTTAAAAAATACCCCTTTATGGCTAAGTTCGATGCCGGTGTTCTGTTCTAGAGTGCCTTTGTTCCGGGGCCGCACCGCTATTTATTCTAAAATCCTCCTCAACCGAGTGGAGAATTCAATGGCGGCCCAATTCGTTCCATCGGATTCTTCGTAGGTCATAACCTCCCACACAATTCGCGTGAAAACCATCTCTCTCTAGCATGTCTATTAAAATCAAACAATAAAAATACAAAATGGTTCGTGGGTCCCCGGCCCTACAATTTTCAGGGGATTTCAAATATATCACTTATAACTAGATTTACATTATTTCCTATCATCTAATTATGAAAAGTGGAGTTCGGCCTACCTTCCATTAACATTTATTCTGCAAAATTATAGGTCGAACCCCCGTAATTGAAACATAAACATTACAAAAAAACAATATCAAAATACAAGTTACCGGCCAAATGCTTATCCGCGTTCTAATTGATCGGCAGGGCACCCACCCGCGGCATGGTGCGGGTGGGCTCGTCGGCGGGGAGCGGAGGGTGAAACGGTACGGCGCTCGACCGTAAATAGGTAGCCCCGGCCGTTTCCCCTATAATACAACTAATGCCAGCTGCCGGGGGAGGGTGCCCGCCGTGCGACAGGAAATTAGAAAACGAGAAAGTTAGCAAACACTCCTCATCTTCTATTTCCTGATAACACATCTGTTACAATATGTGATTACTCTTTGTTTTGATTGTTTATTATTTGTTTGTGCCCATCTTTGATAATTTAATTTTTATTTCATATGGACCTATAGTTAGTTCATAATTATTTTTCTGTAATTAAATACGTTTTTCAAAAATTTTATAAAATTTCTAGCATATTCGAGAGAACTCAAATAAATGAATATCGGTGCATATAAAAATAACTCAATAATTTTTTTTTTATTGCTTATTTGGGACAGCCGTTTACTGGGGGGAAAATGTTTAGCCCAATGTGTTTCAATCGACTGTATGCATAATAAATGTTTTTTATTTCTCTAAATGTTTGTTTCTCTTTATACAACAGTCAAAAACCGGAATCAGGAAAGAGTCTGACACCTTTGGAGAGCTGGATGTGGAGGCGGACAAGTATTATGGAGCCCAGACACTTCGCTCCGTCATGAACTTCCCCATCGGAGGGGATTCCGAGAGAATGCCTGTAAGTATCTTCTTCCACGCAGTCAACGCACTAACCATTACGGCGTTTCTCCGCGGAGGTAGGTAGCGAGGTTAGATTGCCACACAACTCTGCCTAGGCAAACACTCCTTGCTTTATTCAAATTTATACATCGTCTCATACACACCATTCTGTTATTCTAACTCTTGTCATGGCCTACTCAAGTATTTTATTCGCTTGATTATGCCATATCATCCTCAAACTTCTTCCATTCACTTCTGCATCATATATTTTCCTTACACTAATTTTTTTATTTATCCACTCTACACGCCCAAACCATCTAAGAGTCACTTTCTTAATCTTATTCACTGTGTTTACATCAGGCTTGCATTCTTTCCAAATCACCACAATTTTAATAGCCACATCATTAAGTATGCCACAGAGATGTCATTTGTACAGCATTCAGTCTACTTTTATCCTTCTTCTGCTGTACATGAGGATTGGACTGTGGACTGTTAGCTTCGCTTCTTTGAACAATTTTTTATTAGCGCCAATCACAATTGTATTTGCCATTTGAAGACATAAATGCTTTAACTCCTTCGATGCAACTGGATGGAGTAACATTATCCAACTGTGATTCATTTAAGTATCTGGGTTCACTAATCCACAGAGACGGAGGATGTGCAGTGGATGTCATCCATAGAATAGGTGTGGGATGGATTAAATTCAGATCCGTAACAGGAATATTGTGTGACTCCAAAATGCCTATAAAATTTAAAGGAAAGATATACCAGACTATTGTAAGACCCACGATGATGTAGGGCTCCGAATGCTGGACTATGTACAACTCCTACTCTAGGCAACTCGAAACAGCAGAAATGCAAATGCTTAGATGGTCGGCAGGAGTATCACTACAAGATAAGATTAAAAGTTCACGCATTCGTGGTAGCCTGGGTTTCGCAGACATAAACAGTAATCTGGAGGAACGACAGTTGAGATGGTATGGACATATAAGATGGAGACCATCATACTACATAGAGCAGGCAATGTCTATGGAGCTTCATCGACAGTCATCCAGAGGAAGACCAAAGAACTCCTGGATAATTCAAACTCCAAAATACTTCAGAGATACGGCCTGGATGAAGGCGATACTCAGAACAGAAGAAACTACAACCTGAGAATGAAAAGAGCCGACCCCAACAATCTACCTAGGCAATGAGTTGGGACAGCGCAAGGAAGAAGAATCGCCTTCAGTCCTCCACTTGGAGTTTCCTGCATTTACGTTTCTTTCAATATCCTTATCAGTTCTTCCATCTCTCGTAATCATGCTTCCCAAATACACAAACTCATTCACTTGCTCCAAGTATTCATCGTTTACGCTCTCTTTCAACTTTACAACTTTAAACTGAAGTATTTTATTTAAAAAAAAATTATTCATCTTTATTACCTAATTCTATTATAGGGTGGGCTATAAACATTTGCACTTTTGAAATAATCATGAAAAAAATACGGATTGTATTTATATAAATGATTTTGTAAATATAATTTCGTCAAAATGGCCGCCATCTCGCCGCTGGCATTCCTCAAATCAGGCCCTTAGATTTTCGAAAACTTTTCGACACAAATCTCGGGGTATGTTGACCATTTCTTGATGGATGTTCTCATTTAATTGAAGTCACTGGTTTTTTTACAAAGACTCAACTCGTAAGATAAAATATATATACAGTACAATCTCACTAATCCGGTACTTCAATAGACCGATACGTCCAATAATCCGGCACCCTCCACCCACGCCTCCCTCGCCCCTCTACGCCTATGCACTCCATCGCCGCATCGTCATCTAGCAGTCTAACCTCAAAACTTATCTCATTGTTTTGAAGTGATCAGTGGTATATTCTCTTTATGAAATGCTTTGTTTTATTTATTATGATTTTTTTCTCCATAATCCAGTAATCCGAAAATTTCAATAATCTGGCACCTTCTGGTTTTTAATAGTGCCGGATTAGTGAGATTGTACTGTATACAAAAATATATCCCATAAAAAAAAAGTCAGCTGGGGTTAGATCCGGGCTGCCAGGGGGCCAAGGAATATCTCCTCTGCGCGAGATCAGTTTGTTAGGGAAAATTTCTTCAACCATTTTTTTTTGCTCCATGGCCACCCTGTTTGTTTTCCTGCCGTTTTCTTCGAAATTTTTAAACCTTCATTTAATTGAATTAACGCTTGGGCTCTGATTAATACTCTCTAATTGTGATGCGAATGAAATAGGTGGCATGCATCATTGTTTTGTAAAACAGAATAGAATCATTGTTGAACAGAAAAGAACAAAATTATTGTTTTTGTAAAAATGTTCTACCCGAAAGCATGTTGCTCTCCCATAAAGCGATCCATTGTGACTAAGTTTCAAAGAAGTGAGTTTCCCCCTGTTCGGAATCCCCGCTAGCACGATTACAAAAGTGCAAATGTTAATGGCCCACCCTATACAATTGGTGCTCTGTGCCTGTCCCACTAGGAACTCCTGTGTTGAGGGCAGGCGCAGTTTATATTAGAGATGCCACATATAGTGATTTTGCCGAATACCAAATATTCAGCTAGGCTCTCGGCCGAAGTGCCGAATATTCGGCGACACTTAGTACATTTCGTAGGTGACAGGTTCGGACCTGCATCATTGAAGTGGGTGTGGTATTTGTTTCATTAGCGAGTAGGCCGTGTCATAACATTTATTATTTGTTGATTGTTACATCAAATTGTGTTACTTATAGTGTGTAACACGTCTATTTGTTCGCGAATAGCTTTACAAAATGGCACCATTTAATAAAAAATCACCTATTTGGGAATATTATCAAATTTGTATTGAAGACAATATTCTTCTTCTTCTTGTGCCCTGTCCGTTCAACGGTCGTTGGCTATCATGTTGGCTATGCGGACTTTGTTTACTGCGGCCCGGAACGGCTCTACGGTAGACTGGCTAAACCACTGTCTCAGGTTTTTCAGCCATAAGGTTCTCCTTCTTCCAGGGCCCCGTCTTCCAGCAATCTTTCCCTGCATTATGAGATAAAATACATTAAATATTAAATATATGTATATACATTTTTTTCATGATTTGGTATTCAGTATTCGGCCGTAAAAAAAGTAGGCGAATAGGCCGAATACCGAATAGTAGCCGAATATTAGTGGCATCTCTAGTTTATATCATGATCAGTTTCGTAATGTAGAAAGAATTCAAAGAAAATTTGAAACACCCCCTTGAAGCACATAATTTACCCAACAGTGAATATTTTAAATATTCCAACTTTAAAAAACAGACGAAAAATAAACGACCTAACCTTTTTATTAGAATTATTAAACTCTAAATTCGATTGTTGTGTCGAAGTCCTGCAATTAATAAATCTAAATGTATCTACACGAACAACTAGACAAACATTCATTTTTGATTTTAGATTTTCACGGCCAAAAATTTTATGGTTATTTCCTTTTGGGGTATTATGCCGTGTTGCGCTACCTCCTCCTTTAGCCAACGTTTCGGACAGCGTTACAGTGTCCATCATCAGGCACACATTCACACATCTGCCCTGATGATGGACACTGTAACGCTGTCCGAAACGTTGGCTAAAGGAGGAGGTAGCGCAACACGGCATAATACCCCAAAAGGAAATAACCATAAACATTCATTTTATTTACATTCATCTCATTCCAACTATAGTTTGCATTCCCCAATACAATGTTTGCACAGTCTTGGTAACAAATACTCAAACAATATGGATGTATTTGACAACAAATAGATTTTTGCAAACTTCAAACACCGTATGTGCCAACAATTTCTACCTACTTCATAAACTATTGTGAACACCAATTTAAAATATTTTTATTAATATTATTGTTGATTAGAAAATTTAGAGGATATTGGCAGATTATCTATTTTTACTTAACTTATTTTCTATGTTACCTACTTTGTGTCAACTCTTATATTTTATGTTATCTGTATTTTATGAACTCTTTATTTTCATTGTAATTTATAAAAAAAATGTACCGCATTACATTTGAAAGCCCTTTCAAATACAAATAACAACATAATATTACGTTTAAAATACAAGACAATCAGCATTGTACCATTGAAAATGCCTACTTATAAGTGGAGGCGCAGTTTATAACAAAAATATAAATAACAACCCAATGTTACGTTCAAAATACACAACAATCAGCATCACACCATTGGAAATGCTTACTTATAGTTTAGGCACAGTTTAGAACAAAAATACAAATAACACAATTTTACGTTTAAAATATAAGTGGAGGCGCAGTTTAGAACAAAAATACAAATAACACAATTTTACGTTTAAAATACACAACAATCAGCATCGTACCATTGGAAACGCTTACTTATAAGTGGAGGCGCAGTTTATAACAAAAATACAAATAACACAATGTTAGGTTTAAAATAAAAGACAATCATCATCGTACCATTGGAAATGCATACTTATAAATTGCTTTTGATCAAATCTTTGATTATATCAAAACCAATTTATTATGTATTGTACACAAAGAGTAGTTGGCAAAACAGTTGTTTCAAAACAGTCCCTTGTTTTCGCCCGCGTAAATTGTGTTTGTGTTAATCATGCGTAATAACAAACTTTTTCGATTTTTTCAGTATCCAGTCATTGTTGCTATGGGAATCCTAAAAAAAGCAGCTGCCGAAGTCAACATTGAGTTTGGCCTCGACGAGAAAATAGGTATGAGCAAAATATTAAAGATAATTTAACAATGTATTATTTTTCTTCCCTCATAAAGTCAGACCATTTATTCTTAACTTGTAAAACTTAATTTATTTTCAAAAGTGACATAATTTATAAAAATGTTTTCCAATATTTTGATCTTGGTTCTTCTTCTTCTTCTTCGATGGCCCATATCGAGCTTTGGCCTCCTGCAACAGTCGCCTCCAACTCCTCCTGTCCTCAGCGGCTGACTTCCAATTTGGTACCTGGAGAAGCTGTGCTGCATCCCCTCTTACTTCGTCTTCCCACCTCAGTCTGGGTCTTCCCACTTTTCTCTTTCCACCTGGGTGTCCAGTCAAAATTCTTTTTGGGACGCGTGTATCCGGCATTCTCTGTACATGCCCAGCCCATCTCAGCCTGAGGAGTCTCATATGTGTTGAGATGCTAGGTGCCTTATATATATCATACAATTCTGTATTGTGCCGGATGCGCCACTGTTCACCCTCTCTCACGGGTCCACATATTCTTCTCAGCACTTTTCTTTCAAAAGTATCCAGCATTTCAGCCATCTTTACCGTCAGTGTCAGCGCCTCACATCCATATGCCAATACAGTTCTAACAATTTTGATCTTGGTTCATGGGAGATAATCGGTAAAATCATAAAAACACATTTCGTTCTGATATGTTATATGTACGAAAAAATACGCAGTCTTTCTTTACGGTAACACTTTTAATGACTTCATTAATTTGGGGCCGCCCCGGTAACCACTTATTGCATAACCAATACCTCTGCCATAAGCCATAAGTCACCCCAAGTGGTTCGCTATGTTTGGGTTCTCATTGCTTCGTAATCTCTGGTCCGCCATCAGTAGGATAAGGTGCTCCCACAGCCATTGTGCCCACACAATGCATATATGGAGCTTTAAAAAGCCGGTGATGTGTGAATGCAGTGAGGTGCAGACCACCGAACATGCGGTCAACGAATTGCCGTTCCATTCATTCCCTCGTGGGATTGATGAGGTCCACGATTGATGAGGCCTGGGTTCCTAAACTGCCTCGCAGACCTAGGTGTCCCCCTTTAACCCTTCCCCCCCATACGAAAGAAGAAGAAGTATTAGAAATGAGTTTTGCTATTATTTCTCCGTTAATAGCCATCAATCGAATTTCTGGGTCAAAATATTAGGTCCTTACATATGAAATTGGCGTTTTGTATGGGAGGAACATAAAGTCGATTTTTTAAAAATATAATATGTTTATTTAATCAAAGTATGTACCATTGCTATCTATGCACTTTTGCCACCTGATAGGTAGTTCATCGATCCCTTTACTAAAAAATCCATTCGGACGGGAATCAATAAAATCTTTGAAGGCGGTTTGGACTGCCCCATCGGAGTTGAATTTTTTCCCTCGCAAGAAGTTATCCAAATTTTGAAAAAAATGGTAATCTGTTGGAGCAAGGTCCGGAGAGTACGATGGATGTCTTAGACATTCCAATTGAAGCTCCTCTAATTTGGTAGCCGTCTGTTGTGCAGTGTGTGGTCTAGCATTCTAACGCGCGTTTGTTGAATTGCTTCACTCAATTCATGAGGTACCCACCTTTTAAGTTTTTCACCTTCCCAATTTGCTTTAAGTGGATTAAAACAGTTTTATCACTAACACCGCAGCCTGCAGCTAACTCGGACGTGGTTTGCGATGGATCCGCTTCCACAATAGCCTTCAATTCTTCATTATAAACTTTGGTCTCCGGCAGTCCACGGGGCTTGTTCTGCAGGTCAAAATTTCCAGAACTAAAACATTGGAAGCAAAAACGCACTGTGTTTTCTTTTGCGGCACCGTCGCCATACACATCATTAATCCTTCGAGCCGTTTCTGCAGCACTGATGCCACGGTGGAACTCGTACTCGTAAATAACGCGATATTTCAAGTTTTCTATTTTGTAAACTAAGTGACGCAACGAAAAAAAACAATTAAGGAAAAAACAAATGAATTATAATTTTCAAAACACAAATACATGAGTAAATAGCTGTATAAATTTGAATTTGGAATTCCTAACCGAAGAGAAGATATTTGAGATCAAAGTTGCCAGTACGCCAAAATGAATTTCATATGTAAGGACCTAATATTTAACATTAATTGCTTTATTCAAGTGCTTGCAGGATGCCATTGAGTTTTAGCTTATTGGCGAAAGGAAAAATAATATACGATTGTTTTCAGCCCGTGCCATATCAGCCGCCGCCGACGATGTAATATCAGGAAAGCTGTACAACGATCACTTCCCTCTGGTCATCTGGCAAACTGGATCTGGTACTCAGACCAACATGAACACCAATGAGGTAATGTGACAACCCTGTGGGATGAAGAGTGTTAGGAAAACTGTAACAACTGTAAGCTCATTCATATATGGAGCTACTTTTTTTTTTACATTAACTCCACACAGGAGGCCCTGAGGAAAATAATTTCTCTCAGGGCCTATGCCATCTTAGAAGATGTGTGAGGGTCTTTTTGAGGAAAGGAAGGAGTGAACATATTGTAGGAGGGAGGAAACACATAGGCCGGCAAATTGTTCCACAGACGAGCTGTTGAACTCAAGAATGAGTCGTAGAAATGACCCGTTCTCATGTGACTAATGTCAACCGTGTACAAATTTTGGGCGCGTGTTTGGCGTGTTTCCTGACTATGCACCGGTGCCGAGGGGATCAATGACACTAGTTCCTCGGAGCATCTTCCTTGTATTACCGGTAGAACAAGGACAACATTCCCACCTGACAATCCGTCTGTTAAGATGGGAGAATCTATCAAACGGACCGCCCGTTTCTGCACAGAGTCAAGGGTTTTTTTTAGGTATTTTGAATGTGAATGCGCTTAGGTTAAATGCGGCTCTCAGTCCTTTATCCTTTTCTACCACATTTTTCCATTGAATTTAAATAACCCGTTGATGCAAGCAGATTTTAAATATTCCAGGTGATTGCCAACAGGGCTATCGAGGCCCTCGGCGGTGAACTTGGATCCAAGAAGCCCGTCCACCCAAATGACCATGTAAACAAGTCCCAGAGCTCCAACGACACCTTTCCCACGGCCATGCACATTGCTGTGGCCATGGAGATCAATCAGCTGCTGATCCCGGCGCTGAAGACGCTAATGGCATCTCTTGACAAAAAGTCCAAGGATTTCAGCAAGATTATTAAGATTGGCAGGTAAAAAATATAATTATTCATTCTGTAGGAGCCACAGCTGGCTTGAGCCCCAAAATACTTGATTAACTTCCTTGACTTTTGGTAAAGGAGGATGGTTGATCTGATTAACAACCCTTTACAGAACTCACACCCAGGATGCCGTCCCCCTGACCTTGGGCCAGGAGTTCAGCGGCTACACGCGACAGATAGAGCTGGGCATCGAGCGCGTCAATGCCACTCTGCCCCGCCTATACCAGCTGGCCCTGGGCGGCACGGCCGTGGGTACCGGCCTCAACACCAGAATTGGCTTTGCCGAGAAGTGCGCCAGCAGAATTTCACAATTGACAGGTAATATATTATTATAGTTGTAAATTTTTTTTTTTTTAATATTAATTACAAAATAATGTCTTGTTCCGTTTTGTAGGAATTCCGTTCATCACGGCCCCCAACAAGTTTGAAGCTCTGGCGTGCCACGACGCCATGGTGGAAGTGTCCGGAGCCATGAATGTCCTGGCCTGCTCCCTCATGAAGATTGCCAACGACATCAGATTCCTGGCTTCTGGACCCCGCTGCGGCCTGGGAGAGCTGAGTTTGCCGGAGAATGAACCTGGATCATCCATAATGCCTGGCAAGGTGAACCCCACCCAGTGTGAAGCCATTACTATGGTGGCTGCCCAGGTGATGGGAAACCATGTGGCTTGCACAATAGGAGGGTCCAACGGACACTTTGAGCTGAACGTCTTCAAGCCCATGATAGTCGCCAATGTTCTGCGCTCAATCAGATTACTCGGTAACTTACCTGCTTCTATTTGCCTTGTTCATGAAGATAAGCCAGATGCAATGTCAATTTCTGCATTATCAAAAAGATCTATGTTTGTCAAATATGTATTCCCTAAATTAGATATGATCTGAGGCAGCTGTTTATTATTTGTAGCTTCAATTAGATAGGTCATTTACATAATGGCCTGTTTATACAATAATCTATAATTATGTGTGTTTACAGGTGACAGTTGCAATGCGTTCACCACAAACTGCGTTGACGGAATAGTTGCCAATGAAGCCAATATTGCTAAGATCATGCACGAATCTCTGATGTTGGTAACTGCTCTCAACCCTCACATCGGCTATGACAAGGTAATTATTATCAAAAATCTTACTCATTATGTTTTACAATCAGAAAAGCTTGTAAAAAAATACAATTACATATTGCCTTGACTACATTCATTTCATGTTGAATGGAAAATCAAGCATTCACAGGAAACAGATTTTTAGGCAATGATCATATTTCTTCTTCTTCTTCTTCGATGGCGCTACAGCCCATATCGAGCTTTGGCCTCCTGCAACAGTCGCCTCCAACTCCTCCTGTCCTCAGCGGCTGACTTCCAATTTGGTACCTGGAGAAGCTGTGCTGCATCCCCTCTTACTTCGTCTTCCCACCTCAGTCTGGGTCTTCCCACTTTTCTCTTTCCACCTGGGTGTCCAGTCAAAATTCTTTTTGGGACGCGTGTATCCGGCATTCTTTGCCCAGCCCATCTCAGCCTGAGGAGTCTCATATGTGTTGAGATGCTAGGTGCCTTATATATATTATACAATTCTGTATTGTGCCGGATGCGCCACTGTTCACCCTCTTTCACGGGTCCACATATTCTTCTCAGCACTTTTCTTTCAAAAGTATCCAGCATTTCAGCCATCTTTACCGTCAGTGTCAGTGCCTCACATCCATATGCCAATACAGTTCTAACAATGGTCTTATATATGGTTATTTTGGTTTTTCTGTGGACACATTTATCATATTTAAGGATTCAAAATACTTATAAACAGGATAGGTAACTGATGTTCAGGTTCGATGCTGAATAGTTAAAAATTGCGTAATCGTGTTAGATATTGCGTGATGATAAAAACGATTGAAATCTGCACTGGAACACCAAAAAAAGAGCTCACGAAAAAAGATATAATTATATTTTAAAAAAATACCTACATGTCCATCTACTCAATATTCTTATTATGGTCTCTTTCATGACAAAAACATTGTAAAAACTGAAACCTTAATCAAGAATCAATTGGGAGACCCAACACTGTTAATCTGTTATACAACAATAGCTCACAAACTAGTGAGAAATATAGCACCAAAAATGATCAATTTTAAATTGTAAAAAATCCAAGCAGTTGAGATGCGTTGAAAAAAGTTAAGGGCACTAGAGACCGATGTGAAATGAACTGGGTTTAGAAATTTCCATTGTTCCGGATGAATGCAGCTCTTACGGTGGCGGCGCGGCGGTTGCTACTGTAGACTATTAGGCAACCTTACAAGGACTATTATTATTACATATTCATATAATAATGCTTGCGACAGCGGTGAGGGGCTCCGTGGCTAGTTTCATTGGTAGGTTCGCGTCGAAAGGCTCGCCCGCCCGATTGAAAATCTCAAATTAATTTTTATTATCATTATCACTCATTTTTTTTTAAATCTGGTTTTCTAAGTTTTTAAAACCATATTGTTATAAAAATAATCTACATATTACAGATTAAAGTCCTCCGCCGCGTCTGTCTGTCTGTTCACGATAAACTCAAAAACTACTGTTCACCAATAGATAGAGTGATTCATGAAGAAGGTTTAGGTACATATTTTGTGTAAATTGGTTGAAATTTATAATTAAAGGAGAATGTCTGTATGTGGTGAACGAGCGGGCTGGCAAGAGGGCGGTGTGGATTTGATTTGTATGCAAATTAACAGATGGCGGTGTGAGTTAAAAAATTGGGTAACCATCCGTAGATGGCGTTGTATTTCAACGCGTCGCCGGGTCAAGTAGTAATAAATATAATGAAAATAATTTAAAAAACTGTCTGGCTTGATTTATCAATTATCTTGAATCATCACATTGATGAAATGAATGCAGGCATCATCAGATAGGGAGGGGGCGCAGAAAAACAAGTTTTCCCAGATGAATTTCATTTCCAACATATTTATATATATATATATATGTAAAATGTATTGTCATTATTTCAGTCTGCCAAGATCGCCAAGACTGCCCACAAGGATGGCTCCACCCTGAAAGAAGCAGCTCTGAAGCTGCAATACCTGACTTCAGAAGACTTTGACAAGTGGGTCAAACCTGAAGACATGCTGGGCCCCAAGTAAACATCATCGGCCTAATGATTTCACAATAATATGGCATCTCTACATAAGCTAAGAACAATATGAACGACCAGCTACTAAGTGCCAATAAAAGAAAGTTTTTCCATTTTCACTTTCATCAAAAATGAATTATACACACTTGTAAAATCCAATTCATCCGATTATACTTTGCAAAATGGATTTTACAATCGGAGGTTAGTTAATTTCATGTGAATTGAAATAAAAAATTGGTTAGACTGTTTTTTTAACCGTTTGGCCGCATTGATTCAGTCTTTTACATTTTTCAATGGGTTTAATTTTTCAAATTGTAATTTTTTTATTTAACATACAATTTGGTTGGCGAGTATCGACACCGTCGCCCCAGGAACCATTTGTTAGATAACCAACACTTCGGCCATAGGTCACCCTAATTGGTTTGCTACGTTTGGTGACTAAGCAGGGATGCCCCGGGTTCATGGGGTGAGATTTGTGTAGATCTTGGCGGTGGACGCGTCTGCCCACTTACTGCATTGCGGGTCGGATCGGGTGAGACTGGTTGAGGGAGAACATTTGGCTTCTCTAGCCGGACACTCTCAACCCATCACCTTGCAGCGCAATGGGAGGGATGGATTCTTACTTTCACTCTTGCGACACATTTACCCCAGAATCCTACCCACCCCTCATACTTTTTTTCTTTTCAGCACTTCCTTCTCTTCATTTCCTTTAAAAGACCCCCTACACAGCATCCCAAAAGATGACATAGGTCATGAGGAAAATTATTTTCCTCTGGGACTCTTGTAAAAAAAAATGAACCTAGCTGAACAACCACTCTGGTAAATTGCCATCTCAAGACAGGTGAAATTGGCAATACGCTAGCACCAATATCAAATTCAATACTCTCTCAGTAATCCGCCGCTCAACTATCCGACAACTATAATCCGCCATTATTTTGACTAGCTGATAGCACAAAATCAAGCTTTATAATTCGCCAGTATTTGTATGTGAAATTCAGCAGTTCGCCGCATGCATGGGACTCGAGTATTCTTAGTGGTTCTTGCAACGAACGAGTATCAGAGGCATATTCTGATTACTGCTGACATTTTACACCAAAAGACACTGTTTATTTATTTATTTAAGTAAAATCAAAAAAACTATTTGATTTTACTTAAATAAATTCAACGGAAGATTTGGCAAATTGTACATTTGTTAAGTGATTTACTGTAAAATATGTTATTAAACATAGTTTAAACGTGATTTTGAGTACTTATCCCTTTACAATCGAGATGATACGAGAGTGAGTTTTTATTTATAATTCTGACAGAAAATAAATCTGTTTCTGGGAACAAAACCGGTGTCGATTAAATGTGCAGGAGCTGCTTTTATAGGGTGAATGTACGCGTGCATGTTTTAACCTGTAAGTCGCCCTGGCGTAGGGAATCATAACTAAGGGCTATACCTAACTAACATTGTAAATTACATATACAAATTTTCCCAATAAAAAATGTTTTTAAGAAATACCATCTTTAATTTTTTACTTATTATTGTAATTTCATTTTATTTATTTATTTTTTACATTAGCTGCACACAGGGGACGCCATGGGCGTGTAGGCACGGTGGGGCATTTGCCCCACCCTGTCTAGCCGATGCAGGATCACTGGGATTGTCGAACGAGTCACATTTTCAAATTTACAGCACTTCGTGGGATAGTTTTTCCTTCTTCCCTTCATGTTCTTGTATTGATAGAGCCTAAAGCATTAATATCTTGTACAATAGAAGCATACTTTTTTTCAGTACCTAC
This sequence comes from Limnephilus marmoratus, assembly GCA_917880885.1. Taxonomy (NCBI): domain Eukaryota; kingdom Metazoa; phylum Arthropoda; class Insecta; order Trichoptera; family Limnephilidae; genus Limnephilus; species Limnephilus marmoratus. Next base: position 31,624,203 of record OU862917.1, on the reverse strand, counting down.
TCTAGATTTTTATTTTTTGCTCCACCCTAAATCAAGCCCTGGCTCTATGCCCGTGGGAGACCCTGAGGAAAATATTTTACCTTAGGGCCAGTCATCTTATGGGGGTGATGTGTGGAGAGTCTTTTGAGGATAGGAAGGAGATGAAGTTCTGGGAGGAAAGAAGGTATGAGGTGGAAGATACTATCAGTACCGCACCATTCAAAATTGAAACGTTGCTTGAAATGGTTTTAGCCAGATGACCAGATCTGAATAGCCAGGTACTTCCCTACCTTCCTCTTCCCCTCCTCACTACCTTCAGCCTCACAACATACCCCAATTGAGGATGCCGCAGTCTCACTCGCTCCAGACGGGAGCAGCTGGGACTCTTGTGAGGTATTCATGTAAAACAAAAAAAGGTGGGTAGGAATCTAGGGTCAATCAATGTCTACGATAATATGGTTTATGAGGGTAACAATAGGGTTGGACGCTCCTTGTTTTGCCAAGGAATCCGCAATATCGTTACCCATTATACCAACGTATCCAAGAATCCAAATCAGAGTTACGGTTTTTCCAGAGCTTTGAATGGAAGCTTATCAGCACTCAAATAAGGCATTCAAAGTGATCATCAGGACGAAGAAGAGTACTTGATTTAAGTTTTTGGAGAGAACTGAGAAAGTCGGAGAGAACAAGGGAATTTTCAAAATTATTTTTGATGATGTATTTTGTAGCAGTTTACTCCCACATTACTTTGAGCTACTCCTGTTCACTGCAAGGAATAGCGCTTCATACCTAACATCACTATTATTTGGTGCGCCTCCACTAGTGACACAAGTACTAATGTTTTAATTTTCATGTTTTTTATTGGTTTGATATATCTTACGGTCTGGTTTCATGCTTTATGCAACACAACACAGATTACACTTAAATATTACCTATTACTGTTTTAATCGTTGCAATTTGAGAGATTCAATTATTGCAATGCACTCGGCAGAAAATATTGAAAATTGATTTGAAATTGAATAAAATATTCTATCATTATTCTAATGATAATTCTTATTATGGTAAACGTTAATACCTGTACAACAGTTAGGAGAATCTGGAGATTTAGAGCCATCAGTAAATAAAATAGAAGAGTTGGGCCATTTAGATCAGTGGTCCAACCGGTGGTCCGTGAGATCTAACATGTGGTCAGCGAAACATTAGTTCATTTTACTACAAAACCTAATCGAAAGGAATCCAAAAGCTGATTCGTAACCCTTTTGGTATTGAGAGGTAGCTGAAGAAGTCCAAGAAGAGCTCATTCTTGTGCCTTGCGGTCCCCGTGAGAACAAATAAATATCATGGTGGTCCCTGGTCAAAAAAAGGTCGGGAACCACTGATGTAGATGAAATAATGTTATTGAACGTATTGACAGTGGTTCCATGCTAACTCAGAATGAAACCAACCCAGAAACACTTCAGAAAGTTCATTAAAAGCTATGAAAAAAATATTTTAAAATAGCCGGTAACCCTAACCTAACTTAACCTATTTAACTAATTTTTTTATCATCACTCCTAATGACCTTTCTGAGGTGCTCCTGAGTTGGTTTCATTCTGAGTTGTCCAGTCACCATTGACAGTACCCGCTGGGAGATTGAAATGACTTAATGCCAATCCCTTCTAAAATTGTTGGGGATAGGTTGACATGACTATTAAGGCGGAACGAAAAATTTTTTTTTCTAATTTTTATTTGGAATAGTTGTATTAAGTTGTCAATTGCCATCAATTATCTCAATTAAAAATATAAAAAATATCAGACAACGGTAAAAGCCCCCGCCAAGACATTGAACATTTACAAAAACGACAGTTTTGGGGCTATTTGCGCCGCCTACAAAACAGTATAGAATTTATTAAAATAGGTTTATTTTATTTAATAACATATTAAAATATCGTTAACTAGCTATTGCAATCAAATATTTCATTATTGTGTTATGGGTCGAAGCGGGGGGCGGCAGGTGACAATCTACGAAATGCAGTGTTTTGTTTAAACTAGTGTCGATAATTATCTCAAGGTGAAGGGCCTCGCGTCAATTATATTCACGAGTAATTGTTGATAAACGTTTTTTAAGTGATTTAACATGACTTCTACAAGACAAACGTTAAACGGAAATTTGGTGAAAATACAGATTTGAAAGTGAATATCCTACCAACATATGAAAATGTGATGAAATTCTTAAAAGTAAGGAATAACACATCAAAAGAACCTACGTTTTTGGGAAATTGCCGAAATAGCTGGAACGAAAATTGAAGAATTGTGGATAAAATCTTCTATTCCAATTGTCACACTTACAATTACTATAAAGTTATCACTCAAAGTGTTATAATTTGAAAAGTCTTTGAAGAAACTTAAGGAAGAAAAGTTAGAAGAGTTCAGAGTACAAAGTAAATAGCTTTTTGACATAGCTGCATGTAAATGTAAAGAATTTGTAAGCTGTACTTGTTTGAGGGAAAAAGTGCCAAAAGAGGAACAAAATTTTTTAGAAGACCAACGCACTAACAGGCTAAAACTGTTTTAAAAGGACCGAAGAGGTTTAGAATGATTGTACAAGAGAAACATATTTCGATTATAAAAAAACCAGGTTCTATTGTTGGGTATGTGGTTCCAACATCGGGCAGTGCAAGAGATATTGAAAGAGCTAGCTATCCACAGCTTTTAACGACTGAAAAGATATCACTAGAGGGTTTAATGGCTGTTGGCTGTGATGGAACAAACACAAATGCAGGGAAAGTGAGAGGCGTGATTCGTCTTTTGGAAAACAGACTGTCTCGACCATTGCAATGGATAATTTCTCTCTTACACGCCAATGAGTTACCATTGAGGCATTTGTTTACATATTCGGATGGCCCTACTGCAGGACCTATATCATTTGCAAGTCAAATTAGTAAAGCATTAATGCCAGACGCTGCCGTTGGCCAAGTTTGAGAAGATAGAAGGTGAACTACCTCCACAAATATCCACAGATCTCAGTACAGACAAGAAATATTTACAAAAAATTACTACTGTTGTCATAAATGGATCCTGTTCTCCTGATTTATTAAAGAGAAGCCCAGGTAAATCGCATACTGCGTTTGAATATGTCTACGAAAAATCCACAACAAAATCTTGTGACTTTAGCAAATCATACGCTCCTGACTGGTTTGGTATCAAAACACATTCATCCTGCAAAGATGGTTCAAATTATTTATGGAAACTCATTAACAGCACTAGATATTTGTCCAACGAGTTGTTAGCGATAGTGGACCCTGTTATAATTCGAAACAGGTACTTTGCTCAACCAGAAAACTTGCTGTTGTGTATGATAACATATTCACGTAAGCAGATTAGAGAATTCGCTGCAAGACGCATTTTAAAGGATCGTGAAGCTAATAAAAATTATGTTTGCTCCATGTTTGAGGTGCCAAAAGTGGACTAAAATGCACGTTCTTACGTAGACATGATTGACTGGCAACAAAATATGTACCAACCCCCAATACTGATGAATATTTCCGATAAGCAGTTACAAGATCTTATTGAAAATTGAGAACATACAGTGTTGGAGTTTATGAGACTGCCTTGCCACACCCAGGCTGTGGAAAGATCTGTAAAAGTTGTGACAAAAGCAGCTCTAAGTGTATGCAACAAGACAAGACAAGAGGAATTCATAAAATTTAAATTAGCATCTCGAAAGCTCATGCCAAAGTTTGAGATGAAAAAGAATTTTTGTCATAAAAAATGATGTTATGCATACCAATATAACTTTCTGAACCTGTGTTTACTTTTGAAAAAAATGATTTTATTAGTTAAAATGAACTTTTATTTTATCATTTAATGCATAACATATTATATTTACTTATTATTTTGTTTATAGGGTGGATAATACAAAACGTCTATAAAAACTTAAAAAATAAAATTTCAAGTCTATGGCGGGAGCTCAAGCTGTCGAGCTAGAACTTCCAAGTTGAGAAGTGTTATTTACAATTACATAAAGCAACTTTTACCTGGTATTCCAATTCGAAATTCTAAAAAAAAAATTTTTTCATACAAAAGTGTTCCACCCTAATGACTATATTTTAATTTGTGTAAAGGAAGATCGTTTTGGATAATTTGAAGCTCTGAGTGAGAATTTTTACAGATGGCAGAAAAAGGTTTAGTTCGAGCTCTGATTGAGAACAAATTTATCAGCAAATAGTTGACACCTTATATAAAGGGGGGAATCAGAACACTCTACTTGAAGGAAATTGATGGGTGACGATTGCAAAGCTCCAGTTATTATTTGCAAAGATTTAGATGGAATTTTGTCTAATTTAATGAGCGCATTTTTGATGCACTCAGTAAATTAGAAAAAGTAAAAAATGGCGAGTCGAGATGTCTTCGAATAAGTGCATTGTGAAGCAACTTAATGCAAGTAGGGTGAGCAAACCACCAAACGCCAGTCAATGATATCTGATATTTAATTTTTTTTCGTATTTAGTAACCGTATTATGAATACGGGAAGATTATTTAAGTTTCCTTGTCAAAAATAATGTCACTCCCAAAAAATTTACTTCTGAGACGTTGGGGATTGGAGAATTTTAAAGTAAAATTTGAATGGGGGAGTTTTTATGACAGTTTGAGAAGGTGACACACTGACTCTTTTGGACTGAAAATTCAACTTATTTTCTAGAAATATTTTGACAAAGAAGACCGAAAGGGATAAAAAAATTAAGAAAAATGACATATTTATCTCATTTTGGATTTATTGACCTGTACAGCATTTCAAATTTCCACAATCAATATGTACATTTATGTATTCACGATCGTTCAGATGATTAGTCAAACATCTCTGAAAAATCGAAATTTGAGTGGAGTACGCAGTTATATGTAAAAGTGTACCCTCTATCTGGTACAACATAAACATCACCAAATCAATTATAATGCAGAAAACTTTATAGTGAAATAAAAAATTGATGTTTTCTGGGTCACCAGCAGGAAATTTAAGCATAATAATGTACCGGACCGTTATGCTCTCCGGTGTTATTTTATAGCATATTTAACATGTAAAACAGAGACACGTGTAAATAATATTTGATTATTGGTGAGCATTCGAATATTGATTTCCCCATTGTCCCAAAACTTGGCATTTTGGAGATGTCTGACTAACCAAAACCATCTGGACGATCGATATATATATATATTTAAAAAATCTATTATTAATCTAATGTTTTTTATTACCAACATGTAAACTAAAAAGAAAACTTCACGATATATAATGTATTATCAATTCATTTATTAACATATACATAAATATGTCATAATAAGAATAGTTATGTAATTTTCAGGAGATGCACACAAAAATATGTGAAAAAAAATGTGCTGACCTTTTTTCTCTCTGATTTTCTATATATTTTTTTTGATTTTATATTAATTTTTTGATGTTTTTGTTTTTATTTCATTTACTATTTATTTCTATGATTTAAAATAATAATAAGTTATATAATATGTACAGATCCTAAATTTAAAAACAGTAGATTGTTATCAAGAGCCCGTTGACATACTTTTTTCTAGCCGTTTAATGGAACTTCCTTGTAATTACGTAAAATTAATAAATAAATAAACGTTAATACTTAAAATTATTGATTTGTCTACTAAAAAAAAACAAGTTATTATTATAACGGAAGAACGGTTTCTTTAGATTGGTATTTGAAAGTTTGGGTAGAAACCACGGAGGAAGGAAGTAAGAGGAGACGGCAACTAGGCACATTACATCAAACAAACTCAACTAGACACAATTGGGCGTGGCTCTCCAGGTCAGTATGAATTCACCGCTCGGCGTGAGCAGACGTTCATCATATACTAAAGGGTCGATACGCCATATAACTGGAAGTAGGGTATGATTACCGCTCTTTTTTGCTGGAGGTATACACATTATTAATATTTAAATAATTAGATTAACTTACTTTGAATACTGCTTCATTGTATATATCTTTAATATATAAAACAAGGGCGGATCCAGTATTTTTTTCTGGGGGGGGCACAAGGGGCGGACGGGCAAAAAAATGTTTGATAGAGACAGTTTTCTGTACTGTGATGGAATCTCCACAGTACAAAAAAATACTTTCTGGGGGGGGGCACGGGGGCACGTGCCCTTGATATAAAACCTACCAGTTTCGATTCAACCTGAACCTTCGTCAGGGACACTTTTTAAAAGGGTTGAGTTAGAACTAAAAACTAATTTTCCCAGGTTATCCATGAAGATATCAGAAAAAGAGGGCTCTTTGTAAACCCATTGGTAAACCATCTTTTTGTTGACGTGTATAACATTGTTAAATTTAAATTAGTTTTGAAGACAAATATTAAACACACGGCCTTATCATCGGTAAGATATTTTTGCAGATTGGAATTGGTTTATAAATTAGACAGTATATTTCTACATTCGGCAACAAGTACATTTGGAAATAAATTTACTATGTCGAAGGAAATTAATTTGCAGTTCATTGGTGAGTTAAATCTTTAAAATTACCGACTAATTCATAAGAATTCTTAATATAACACATCGGGGAACACCGTTCATTATTAATATTGTATTGCCTTTATCGGCTTTTGTTAAAACTAATTTTTCACCTGTTAACTTTTTGCTTGCAGGGTTTCTGAATTAAACTTACAATACTTAGTAGTACTTCTGTTTTGTAATATGTAAATTGCAAATAATTAAATAATTTAAGACATAATTGCGTGAAGTGGTTAAAACTTGGTGTTTTCCCCCATTTTAACAGAATAAATATATTGGATAAATGTTTCGCCGCGGTGTATGGCTAGATGGATGGGTGTCTTAATTATAAATTTGCCTTATGCAAGCCCCGCACCTCATACTTACTACCGCAAGCAGGCACAAAATTCTCGTGGAAAACACTTGTATGAACGCCTCCTCTACCTTTCTGTCTCCATGGTACAAACAGATGAGAGCCGTGAACATTTTCTGCCGGTTGGGCTAATGTTATTTATATTGGTAAAATCGACCAGTTGATTCTGGCTGCTTTCTGGTGAATACATATGTTTGAAGAAATAGCCACAATAAAAGTGTTTTGAAGTGCTGTGGGCGCTTTCTGCAGATGTATAAATGGTTTTTTTTCACAATCAACAAATATTTCGGAAGGCAATGCTACGAAATTTTATGAAAGCGGCCCAGCTGGTTTTAATTGAACAATTTACCTTACTACGTTGGATGACAACAATAACTTTTTTTTGGCAAAATTGTGGCCTGGCTGCTTTCTGCATAAATATTTATTTATTTATTTATTGTGAAAAACAGTTAACATATATATCCAATTACATTTCACAATTTTTAGTTAATAGTGTAATACATTAATTATATAGGTACATTAATAATGACAGGTGCTAAAGAATACCTTTATTTCGCTCTTGAAATGATTGAAGTTTGATTGAAAAATGTCAATTTCAGAAGAAAGGTTTAATAGTGAGGTCATTCTCCCCAGAGGCATAACCATCGGTAGGTTGGTCCTGCCTCTAGGAAAAGTAAAAAGTCTGTGTTGCCTTGCTCTGGTGAAGTTATCGGGGACATAAAGTGAAATCCTTTCCAGGACATCAGGATTACAAATGTGTCCAATTACATATGTATATTTAACATTAATTCATTTGTACAATTAACATTAATTCTTGCAAACATTACGAGTGTTCTATAGAATATGTTCTCGCAAAAATAAAGTTGGTTGTTTTCAGGTGGAAAAAATATAATAAGCAGTAATTGTTGAATGAAACACTAGTTATATTGAATCATTTGGCGGGTACAAGATAAGCCGCCATAGCTCAATTGGGAGAGCAGCTGACCGGCAATCAGAAGGACACGGGTTCAAGTCCCGTTGGCGTCATGTATCTTTTCTCGGAAGATTTTTCAATGTGGATGAGTGTTTCAGGCTGATAATTATTGCTTATAATAATTGTTCTATAGAACTTAACAAATGGATTGAAATTATATAAATATGGATTCCTTAATTTTTTTTTTAAATCCCCAACTGTGCCTTTGTGATCCAGGTTTTCTCTAAATATTTACATACATTCATAATTTTATTATAACTATGAAAAATGAAAAAAAAAATTACACAAGGAAAATTTATTAAAATAAAATTTATCAGGACAATTACATCTTCCAAGAATACATTGCGGAAGTTGCATCAACAATATAAATATTATATTACAGTTGCCACGTCATACATAGTGTGTACAAAATAATTTTCACAACCAGCATTAATTCGAGATTTGATGAAAAATAAGTCTTAGGCCTTCTTCCACAGGGATACGCAAGTATTCTATACTCATATTGTGTACCTGCGAAGCAAAAAACATGTTGTGCACACTATACACGTCGCTACTAAAGTCATGAGACCCGCGTCGCCACTCATTGTTGAATTATTGAAATGTCAAAACTAAGATGTTCTCATAACCTCACTCACAACCAAACAGTTGCTGTAATTTTCATTTTTATATCCTGTCACTCTTTGATGACTGTTTTGTTCCTAGCATTCATCTGAAAGCATACGCACTGTTACAAAATGTTGGCAATGTGTGCCTGTGCAGGAACCTCCGCGCAGATATATGTCACCAATTACTTGAATCGTCGAGTATTCTGATACTTGCGTATTCCCGTGGGAGACAGATGTGGCCGAAGGCAAACCATCAGCGCTTATGTCATCTCCAAATGCCAATCATTCTGCGAAGTGGACAAATATGATTCACACGGGAGAGAGATTGCTGTAACAACATTAGTAAATGGAGACATTCTGACTGAAGTGTTATATGTTTAGAATTAATTTGCAGGTAGAGGTATAGGTACTAGGCGTATGCAGTACTGTAGTAGCTTGCAGTTCTGTACAGTTAAGTAGTGCTCTCACTCTTCAGAAGTAGATGAGCCTGGCTTCGTTCTGCCCTTGTTCCAGAGGACAGTACGGACATTTTAACCTGTTGGCAGAAGATAACATCTATATTGTGACTGTATTATAATTTACAGCCTAACTAATTGGGGATAACAGGGTTAAATAATTCCCTGACTTTAACACACTTTTAAAACCGGTGACAGGCCGGAGACGCGCCGGCGCGCGTGTCGTATGCGCATGCGCGAGAAAATAATTCAAATATTTGAATATAATTTTCCACAAAAAACTTTTGGTCTGCGATTTTGGCCCTTCTATGTACAGAATTTGTATGAAGAACACGGTCAAAATCGCTTGCGCTAACATCATAGATGATATAGCCACTAGTTTCATTCACCTTGCAACCCCAGAATATTTTTAAAACGATTTTGTCTATGACATTCAGAATTTGCCGCAAATTTAACCGTCGGAATTAATGAGTGTTCCGCGACTAAAACATCGTAAAACCTATTAATTTACGTAATTAATGCAAGTAATGTTGTTTTGGTACATAGTTTATTGTTCTAGGAACGTGTTTCAGTCAATAAAATATACAATAGCTCAAAATTAATCAACAAATTCAATTCAAAATTCAAAATCGTGTTTTGTTACGAAATTTCCGTATTTTTCCTGGAATTTGCTGGCCTTTTACGGGTTAAAATCAAATTATCATGATGCGCCTCGCCACATCATGATCTGCAAATTCACCAATACAGGCGCTGCCTGTGATTTGTTTACGTTTGTGCGATCATGGCGTCTAACAGAAAAAGCGAGTTGGTTAGATACATAGCTAGATAAAATGGAGATCATGAAAGAATGTGATAACAAAAATGCATTACAGAAGAATTATGAAATGTGATTATTTTTTGCAATTCAAAATTTCAGTAGTTTATTTTGCATTAACCGGTGACAGGCCGGAGACGCGCCGGCGCGCGCGTCATATGCGCATGCGCGAGAAAATAATTAAAATATTTGAATAATATTTTCGACAAAAAACTTTTGGTCTGCGATTTTGGCCCTGCTATGTACATAATTTGTATGAAGAACAGTGTCAGAATCGCTTGCGCCATCATTACTCTATGATACGCCTAAAAGTTTCATTCACCTTGCAACCCCAGAGTATTTTTAAAACGATTTCGTCTATGACATTGACCTGTCAGATTTTGCCGCGAATTTAACCGTCGGAATTAATGCGTGTTCCGCGACTAAAACATCGTAAAACCTATTAATTTACGTAATTAATGCAAGTAATGTTGTTTTGGTAGATAGTTTATTGTTCTAGGAACGTGTTTCAGTCAATGAAATATACGATAGCTCAAAATTAATCAACAAAGCATTCAATTCAAAATTCAAAGTGGTGCTTTTTTAGTGAATTTTTGTGAAATGGCGTGGCCTTCCACCGGTTAAGAAGGAACATATTCTTCTCAGCATGGCGTGGAAACCCATGTATTCTAAAAAAATATCAGTGAAAATATTAAATAAAAACCGCCCTAAATGCGTACGCCTATTAGCCAGATTCTTTTAGCTCTTCAGAATTTTGTTATTTCTTATTCAGCAAATTACATAAGAAAGTGAGCGGCAGGTTGTTTTGTTTAACCTGTTTAGTATTTATGGTTGAATGGTATGGCGTACCTTATCCCTTGACAAAGCTTGGTTAGGGCATCCTTGGAAATGACATGGCCGCACAGGAGTCTCATGGGCGGGTTCTGGTCGGAGCCTTGCTGCCTCAGGATGGGGCAAGCAAATACCGAGTGATGGCCACCGCCTTCCACCTCCACCTGCAACAGAGCCAGCATTCAGCAGAGTCATCAGAGAATCAGTCCAACTGTTCTGGTCTAATGAATACATATTTAATACTTACTGGTAATTCATCCTTGGCAGCCCAGGCGTGGTGCTGGTGAGTGTGTGCCATCTTCATGCGAATGTCCAGAAGGGCCGGGAGGACGCGGCTGCCCACACTCACGGCCGACTGGAGCGGACTGAAACACACCACACACCAATTGTATTTTATATATATACTATCTGGTACCAGGCATCCCTCCCTCGTCTCTTCCCTCTCTCTCTCTCAACCTTCCCCCTGCCTTTCCTCCCTGCCGCTAAAATATATGAAATACATACATTTTCATTTATAAAAATTTCATAACACCAGAGCTTACCATTATATACAACATATTATGTTACTCGCAGATAATGTAGCTTTCTATTGGTGAAAGAATTTAAAAAATCGATTTAGCGGTTTAGGCGTGAAAGCGTAACAAACAAACTCACGCAGCTTCGCATTTATAATGTTAGTATAGATGGATATACATAATTAGGCCAATGTATATATAGGCCTTATTAGAAGGTGGTAGGAACATTTCTAGGCCTGACAGATTGACCTTGAATAGCGGGCATTATTTATCTTGATATTGTAGATTCCTACAATATCGGCAGTTCAACAAATCTGTTGCTATTGCCCTCTATGTTTCACAGAGCTACATAACAACAGTAGAACCCCGTTAATTTGACCCTATAATTTAAAAAAATATGTGTACTTTGAAATTTTTGCAAACAAAAAAATTCCTTGAAAAAAATTTCATTCAAAATGATTTTTTTAATTCGAAATTCATTAATTCATAAATCGAAATTTATTTTCATCCGTGCACGAAAATTTGTTTGTGTAATTAGAAAAAATTCTATTTTTGCAAAAAAAAATTTATATAGCGTCATCTGAATCTGAAGGACAGTCATGGCGGTAAAATGTTTTAAAATGTCAATTTACACGGTTATACAACGTCCTAATTCATATTATCATTTTGTAAATCTGATTTACACTAGAATGTCGTATTTGATACATTGAATGTCGGAGTTTCAAGTGCCAACCTGAGAGTAATAAGCCGAGAAAATTGGATTTACTCGGAAATACGTAGTATTTTTTACAAATTTACATCAAATATCTGAATTTCAAGGCCCGGTCGCGACGGTAATCAAAAGCAAAATTTCAATCTATGCACAAATTCATTGTATTTTTATGAATTTATATTGATTTTCTGAATTTGAAGGGCCGGCTGCAGCAGAAATCGGTCACGAAATTTCGATTTACATGGAAAGACATCGTATTTTTACTAATTTTTTTCCAATATCTGAATTTAAAGGACTGGCTGCAATGAAAATCGGTCACAGTATTTCGATTTTGCGGTAATAAATATCTCTACATATCATACATTAAAGTCCTCCGCCACGTCTGCCTGTTCGCGATAAACTTGAAAACTACTGAACAGATTATCATGTGGTTTTCACTTATAGAGTGATTCACGAGGAAGGTTTAAAATGCAAATCTACAGTTTTATGCCGAGGTTGATGAAATTTTGCACGTGTGACCTTCAAAACAAGAGGAGATCACTGTCTACATTTGATTTCTAAAACTTTGTGTAAAGCCCGGGCATCGCCGGGGACTTCAGCTAGTACCTATATTGCGTGCTGCTAAGAAACGAGTCCCGGTGCGATCAAGGGAGTTCTATGGTGTGGAAGTTCATGTTTTTACCTAAAAAGTGCGCTTTTGAAGATGTAAAGGCTGGAAGTCTCGCCCTCTAGAAATTTCTGGAACAGTCCAGAACATTCAAGAATAATTATGTTCGGGAACATCCCAGATCATTGTGGAACATTCCAGAACACGCTCAACGTTGTGGAATGTTCTGAAACATTGTTGACCATTCACCTATTTTTGTATGGGTGGGGCTACCCATTGGTAGGGGTATATAAAGCAACGAGTAAAGATGTGGGTTAGAACATGGGCTGCGATGAAAAACGACCACGAAAATTAGACTTACACGGAAGTAAACAGAATTTTTACGAATTTACTTAGAATATCTGAACTTGAAGAACCGACCGCAGCAGTAATCGGCTGTGAAAGTTTGATTTACACAGAAATAAGTCGTATTATTACAAATTTACTCCAAAGAACCATCCCGAATTTGAAAGGACGGCCGAGGAACTCGATTTTCAGAATTTTTTTTCTTAAAATTTCGAATTTTTTGGTAATTTGTTTGTATTCCTGTGGATTTCAAATTAACGGGGTTCTACTATATTATCTAAAGACATTACATTATTAACCTCTAACTTGCCGGAAACGCGTGGAAAAAATTTCAAAAAAAAAATTTTTGAATGCGATTTTGACCCTTCTGTGTACAGAATTTGTATGAAGGACAAGGTAAGAATCGCTTGCGCCAACATCACTGAGATGAAATAGCCACTAGTTTCATTCACCTGGCGACACCAGAATATTTTTAAATGATTTTATCTGTGGAATCGAAATGTCAAATTTGCCACGATTAACTTCTGGATTGCCGTTTGTCACCCGGTGGCCGCGGCACTTTGAAATGCAATTTTGACCCTTGTGTATAACCCTTTCCGACCGGCGTCATACGAGCGTGAGTTAGTCTTTAAAAAAATCTTTTCAGCAAATAAATCTGTTTTTGGGAACCACGTCGGTGTCGATCGATCGTGCGGTAGCTGCTTATGCAGGGCGCTATCACACGCACGTGGTTAAATCAGTAAGTCGCCCAGCCCCAAGAAATCATAATTAAGAGCTTTACTGGTGAGGCCCATCAAAATTTTGACATTTTTTGCCGGTCGGAAAGGGATAAAGATAGTGTATGAAGAACAAGGTCAGAAACGCTTGCTCTATTATCGTCCTTTACCATGTCTAGCAATGCGTAAATTATTCCGAGTGACTAGACGCAATGCGTCTAGTCACTCGGAATAATTTATATTTAATTTGCCGTAGCGCGGGGATGTGAGCAGTTTATGCGCATGTGCGGGGAAAAAATACGTATTTTCTACGATTTTGACCCTTCTATGTACAAAGTTTGATAAGGACAGTGTCAGAATCGCTTGCGCCAACATTCCCCATGGGATGGGTAAAGATTTCATTCACCTTGTAACCCCAGAATATTTTAAAATAATTTTTATCTGTGGACATCGAAATGTCATTTTGGCCGCATCACAATTTATGTCGTTATGCGAGTTCCTCGACTAAAACATCGTAAAACCTATCAATTTACATAATTAATGCAAGTAATGTTGTTTTGGTACATAGTTTATTGTTCTAGGAAGGTGTTTCGGTCAATAAAATATACGATAGGTAAAAATTAATCCACAAAACATTCGATTCAAATTGAAGGTCGCGAAATTTCCGTGTTGTTCCTCGGGCAATCAACAGGTTAAATCTGTCAAAGTTCGACGCGTGATACTTGACGAAAACATCGCAAAACCTATCAATTTATCAAATTAACGCAAGTAATGTTGTTTTGGTACATAGTTTATCGTTCTAGGAAAGTGTTTCGGTCAATAAAATATACGATAGCTCAAAACTAATCCACAAAACATTCAATTCAAAATTTAAAGTGGTGCTTTGTTAGGGAATTTCTTGTTAGGAAACGGCCCTTGACAGGAAGGGAACATTCACAACATAGTCATGACATATGCCATTATTCCATTGAACAAGTGTAAAGAACCTCAGGGGCGGCAGGCGTAGTAGAGCGCAAGCGTCACGCAGGAACACCTCAATGACGTCCGGCCAGAGCGCCTCGTCTCGCAGCGAGCCGTAACTCACAGGCAAAGCACCGCCCTCGTAAGCCAGCAGACACATTGTTTTCTGTATTTCTGAAACACAATTAACATATGTAATGTATAAAGACCAGATTGATCCTTGGGAGAGTCTCCAATGTGTTAACTTTTAATGTTTTAAAAAATCGAAAATAAGTTTGCGCAAGAAGCATACAACATAAACATATGTGGTTTCCTCTGTTGGTAGTTTGGAGGAATTTAACACACTTTTGGCGGGAATCGTTTATGCCGGTCCTATTTGAATGCCTGGAAAGCCATTGCTGTCAAATATTTTTATATGAATATTGTATACCAATCTCTTCATAAGGATCCCAACTATATGTACGTATGTATATAATACATGTAAATATATAAGTGATACAAGTCTTTCCCATTTTCTTATCTGCTTGTTTTTTGTGTGGAAGAATATTTTATCAAAAAGAAACTTATACTTTGGCACCGGAAATGGGCAAATAGTAAGGTGGGGAAGAGGAAGGTGGGGAAGTACCTGGCTATTCAGATCTGGTTACCAAACACGGCTAACACAATTTCATTTCATCTGTTGTATATTCTTGTTTTATTACAATTAAATAAAATATTCACCATGTGTTTTTAGAGGTCTATGATTAATACATTTGCCTAATAAAACAAGTGAGTGCTTTTTTTGTAATCAGTAATTTTAGTTAGAAAAAAGTAAGGTGAGCCATTTTCAAAACTTTTTTACGTTTGCGTTAAAAAATTGTATATTTAAAAAATTATACATTAATTTTGAATTATAAAATCTGAAAGCGAATTTTATCACGTATGTTATATTTGATTGGATTTTATTGCAGGGCAGAAATATTTTGACACTCTAACAAAATAGGTGCGAGGCCTGAGGGAATAAGCATAAATTTATATTTGAAATAAATAAAATGTATTTGTAAAGATTTTTCAGTTTTGAAGCGGGTTTTAGTGTACATATTAATTTGTATTGCTTACTGGGATCAAATAATGGAATACAGATAGTTTAGTTACCTTTCTCATGTTTATTAATAAATTGTGGGAAATGTTCTTGCGCATAGAGGACGGCGGCTAGGGGCCCTTCTCTCCTGGCAGCCAACAGAAACGCTAACCTACAAAGTAAACAAACACATTGCTGACAAAATCCTTTTTAGAGTTGGATGCTTACTTTTATCATAAGTCATCAAAAAATATGTAGATAATATATAATATTGAAACTAGCTGTCGTACCACTGCTGAACTAGAAAGCCCTATGGTAAAAGGATGAGTTGGGTGGGTACTACTTTATATTTGATAGTAAACCTTGGAAAGAACACCCATTAAAAATGCCACACCAAAGTAACACGGATAATACGACCAGGGCCGGATTAACCTTTCAAAGGCCAGGAACGCGCCCGCGCGCGAGACTGGAATTTCAAAAAAGAATATTAATTTAAATAATTTGGATGCGATTTTAAATTTTTTGTATAAAGAAACTGTACCAAGGAAAAAGTCAGAATAGCTTCCTCCATTCTTGTTCTTAAGGTAATTTCCAAAATTTTTTCCAAAAAACCCTGGCCCTTGACAGGTTAACCATGTCGGGGCCCCTTTACCAATGGCAGACTAACAGGGGGGGGGTTGAAGGGGCCTCCAAACGCATCCTTGTTCCCTTGATCAAATCCTTAGTAAGGCTTTAAGGGGGGGGGGGGGGGGGAGGTGTAAGTTTTTAAAACTTTTTTCTGAATGTAAAACATGTCAGTATATTGAGTATTGTGTCGAAATTTCAAGTAAATCGAAGCATAACTAACGAAGGTACAGCGTTTCAAGTGACCGGCCCTCATGCTCAACATTATTCATATCTCAAAAAAAAATCATGTCAAAAATCAATCTTTATTTTGCCTTTAAAACCTTATCCCCCCTGAAGGCACCAGGACGCTGTAAAAATACTTTAGTATTATTTTTTTATTTCATTTTCTAAAAGATGCATTTGTTAAAAATGCTCTCACCAAATTTTTTCACGAAATTCGAAAAATTGACGGAGATACTGCATTTTATGTGAAACCATTTTAAACAGTTTGTATGTTGAATTATCCTTCAGCAAAACTTGGAATGCGATATTCTCGAAACTTTTTTAACACGTTTTTCAACCTGGTTGAAACATATTAAATAAACTATACATTCGATTTGCATGCACCAAGTCTTAATCTGTTCGAAAATCTACTGTCTATGGCATAGGGGAATTTTGATATCTAAAAAACATAAAAAAAATTACGTAGCTACCAGCGAATTTTATTTTCAGTTTTTTATGGAAAATTTTCATTGTTCATAAAAAAATTGACCTTCATAAAAAAATCCCAAAGTGGTGCCATAGTGACTGGATTTTCTAACAGTTTAAGATTAGTGCATTCAAATCGGATATGTAGTTTTTCTAATATGTTGTCAACCAGGTTGAAAAACGTAGTTTCGAGAAAAACGCTTCCAAAGTTTTGCTGAGGATTCAAAAAGAGGATTCTAATTCAACACAAACTGTTTCATATAAAATGCTGTATCTCCAATTTTACCAATTTCCTCAAATGGTGAAAGCATTATTAACAAATACATCTTTCAGAAAATGAATAAAAAATAACTATTTTTTTTGCAGTGTCCTTAAAGCCTTGTTTAGGATTTAATCAAGGGAACATGAAGGCGTTTGGAGACCCCCCAGAGTCAGAGGCCCGTGTGTACTGAATAAAAAAACTTGTAAAATTTCAGTACGGGCGGGGAAGGGGGGGGGGTTCATTCAACTTTGCCGCCCCGGGCTTCTGATGGGCTTAGTCCGTCACTGCACTTTACCCTTTTCTAAATTAAAAAAAAAAAATTCTACTAAAACGCAATTTTATTCATAATTAATCTGTTCTTTTACTACATTAGGAAAGGTATGCCATCACCCCATTCAATAAAAAAGGCGAATACAAAACAATAACCCTTTATTGCACATAAAAGGACACATATAAAGAAACAAAAATATATATTATTAAAAAACATTACAGTGAGCCGTCTTGTCACTAAAGTGATCTCTTCCAGACAACCTTTCCCAAAGAATTTTAGCAAGCGGTTAGGTAGTGCATAGTGAAGCTTGTACAACATCTATTTTAAACATATAATTAGAAATAAAACAAAACAAATGCCAATTTATAAACCACACACGGCACCTTCAATCACTTCAGATACTAAGTAATGTTGCATCAAATGGAAGGAAAGAAAAGTAAAATACAACTAGGTTTGTATATTTGTTTTAATTACAGACCTTTTTATTTATTATGTGTGCATGATGTGAAAGTTAGTTATTTATTGGGTTATAACCTAATTATTATAATTTGTTGTTTTCTTTAATGCGTGTACCTAATTTTATTAACCTGTAAATGTTCCTAATAAAAAAAATTAAAACATCTTTAAAGCTGACTTTTTTCGAAACTTCGTTGCTTACTTATTGAAGCAAGTCATTTTTCTTGGGATGCGGGGACCCTAGCCGATGCGGGGCCCCTAGGCAGTTGCCTACTCTGCCTTAGGGATAATCCGGTACTGACTACGACAAACAAACCTCGAGTCTAAAATCTTCAAAAAAGGTATGTAATAATATAATGTCTAAATTTCCTTTCTTTATTGATTTGAATTCTGTTAAACTGATACACTACACAGTAATTTAGAGCTCTAATGCTGAGAGTAGTAAATATTTCAAGGCAGGTAAGCAAGTCATTGCTAGTAATCCAGCAAGCTAGTAACTCTAGCTGCATGTAAATAGAACTAGATTTTTTAAGCCTAGTAAGCTAGTGAGGAAGCCATCATAATAGTAAGGCCCTCTGTTCATGGAGATACTTACAATCTAGGTAATTGTGACGAAACCACAAGTACCCTGCTGATATACTACTTTTTAATGCTAGTCTCCGTACACGGCGCTATCCGAAATATACTGAATTTGATCATTTTTCACGTGCAGCCGTGGAGTTAACACGCAGTCAAGCGATGTCATATGACTTTTTTTCCAACATCAATCCATGCCTTCTCCACTAAATCCTTTCTTACGAATTCTGGTAACGTATAGTTATATAAACATGCATTTTTTCCACTTTCAGAACAAATCTAACATTACTTTCATGTTCCGACGCCATTCCTGTCAAACGTCAAACGAATGAGTATCAACCACAAATGATGCGACGCGTCGCGTGCGATCAGCACTGTCGGTGTCGTGATACTGATTGGAAACCAACAGCCACCGTGTAGCGCCGTGAACGGGCACAAGCAAAATCGTACGGGGGTACTTACGATCGGCGCGTATGATACGCTCACGAGGATCGAGTATCTTGTAAGTATCTCCGTGAACGGAGGCAGTAAGTAGGATTTCAAGCCAGGATAGTTTGAGCTAGTAGCATCTGCCGCCACCAAAGCTACTATCCTGGCTTTGTGTTTAGCTTCTTGTGGCCGGCGAAGCTAGTAAATGATCAGCTATTGTAGTGTATTTTTCCCTACAGACATATTATTACTTGTCACTGCAATGATACCGGCTTAAAATTTCAACAAAACAGTTCTCAAGCCAGAAGAGGAAGCCAAGCATAGTAGCTTGCTACAGGCTTAAGCTTATTTCAACAAAATAGTTCTCAAGCCAGCAGAGTAAGCCAAGCATAGTAGCTTGCTATCCTGGCATAAAATACTAGCTTGTGTCTCGGACATAGGGTATAATATTATTGTAATTTAATTAAGTTATTATTTATTAACTGTTTGGCCGAAGGAACTACTCCATCCCATGACAACAGGGTTATGTTGTGAGCATATATGAAGGTCTAGAGTCGTTCAAATAAATGTAGATTCTTTCAATAAAAAAATAGAATCTTGATGTGTGCGGTGAAGGAGGAAACCATATGTTTCCTTATAACCTTATATATGAAAGGCAGAGTTGGTTCACCTGTGCAGTTTGAACGGCAGATGGGAATGATGGAGGGAGTGGGCGTGTTCCTGGGCCCAGGCGAGTGCCGGCCGAGGGTCCCGGGCGGAGAGTGCCTCCACTATCCTGTGCAGCCCTGCGAAGGGTTCCCCGCGCCCCCTTTCCTCTTCTAAGCCTGCTTCCTGAAAACACATAATATATTTAATATTTTTATTTATTCATTTTTGGGAAAAAAATTGTGGATTTCTTCTTGCGACTTAACCTCTAATAAGATAATGTATGAAAAATAAAAGTAATGAAATTCATAAATTACATAAAAAACCGCACATAAAAAGAGAAACATTTATTTTTTGGAGCTTCTTTTGATGGTAATTGGAGATGTCATATTAAGAAAAGATAGCATATCACAAAAATAAGCGAGTATATAACATTAAGAGAGTATAACTTGAGAAAACCAGAAATATGTCATTTTTAAATCAGATTTTAGACGTATTGACTCTTTCCCACAAAAAATTATAAATTGATTTCGAAAGATTGTTGAAAGATTTGTTAAATTTTCAAAAAAGGTTTTGTATTATACAACACCCATTTCAAACCATAGAATCACGCAGTAAAATAAATCAATACATTATCTGGTGAAGACATGTTTCAGAATTTTAATTTTAATTTAAATAAAATCATTAAAAAATATATACGTACATGTGTTTCTTGACAAAAATCGGTCCGTTTGTGTATTTATTTGCGCACTTACAAACTAATATATTTCAGAGTTTTTTACATTCTTATTTTGCTTAGACATTATTGAAAAATGATAAATACTTAGGATCAAAAAAATAATCACAAAAAGTAAATAAATTTAACAGTTTTATCATCACCAACTAAGTGGTTCGCTACGTTTGGTGATTTAGCAGGGGTACCCGGGTTCATGGGGTGAGGTCTGTCTAGGGTCTAGGTCTTGGAGGCGGATGACCAGGACACACTGAACCCCGGATTCCTACCCACCCCTTAAACCCTTTTCCTTCCCAGAACTCTCCTTTCCATAAAAAAAACCCTCCATACAGCATCCTCAAAGATGACATAGGCCCTGAGGGAAATTATTTACCTCAGTGCCTCCAGCATTTTTGGATGTAGGTATAAATTAAAGCAAATTTTGAATGAAATAAAACTGATACATTATAATTTTAAAAAGCTGGTATGGAGAATAATTAATCTTTCTCATTGGAACCGCCCTGTACGATCATAAGAACATCTTTCGACGAAATATGGATTTTTGGCCGCTGGCTGGTTAAACACCCTTAATTAAGTTCAGTCGAGGGCACTCACCACTTTCCCAAACCGTTTTAAGGACCAGCAAGGGTCCCTCTATCAAGGGAACTCACATCAAGACTACATTTGTTTTTAAAACGAAGCTACTATAAAATGATTCTAAAAGCCCCCGACTGTCCCTACACGGCACAACATACATTTATACATACCAAAAACTTTAAAGTTTTCTCGTCCGAGGCAGTTTGTTCCTGTTCTTGAAGCTAGCGGAGAGACAGTATTTATATAGAGGAGCATACATTAGAGCAGGGGTTCCCAAACTTTTCCAAGTCTCGGCACCCTTAGAAAATTTGAATTTTCTCACGGCACCCCGGTCATATAATGTCTATCTGTGGTAGCCCCGGAACCGTGTGTCACCGCCAAGAAAAAAACCGTTTAGTGCGACGGGTGAGCCTGCAGTTCGCTGCACAATTTTTCAAACCGGGGAATAAGGCTTGATACAGCTACTCTCATTTCTTTTTCCACATTTTTTTTCGAGCGATATTTGATCTTTATAACCGCAACCGCTGAAAATCCAGCTTCGCTCAGATAAGAAGTAGCAAAGGGAATGAGGACCCTTACAGCTTTTGCATTTAGAATCGGATACTGATTTTTGACTGATATCCAAAACTCCGTCAAATCCGAACAAACGTATTTTGTTTTTAGGCTGCTGTCGCTCGAGAGGTTAATTAGATTTTCTTCTTCTTCCTGCATAGTAAAATCTTGGGGAGGTTGAGCACGGAATGGATGTTGGGTCCGGGTGATTTCCCATTCCATAAAATGTTTGTATTCGTTCATGTCAATTTTCATTTTTAGTAGAGACATCAGGGGCGCCTCACGGCACCCCTGATCTCTGTCCACGGCACCCACTTTGGGAACCTCTGCTTTAGAGAGTAAAAGCAATTTTAAGAGAGTTGAAAGCAACTTTTATCTGTAAATTGCCTTAACTCTCTTAATTAAGTTCAATAAAACGGCGTCCGCAATACGTCCAACCCCTGGTGTTGGCCATGGCCCTGTCCAGGAGGTGGCAGTTCTCTGCGCAGATAACAGCGCGTCTCGCGGGACCTTTGTAATGTGATGTACTAATGGTACCTGCACGACGACATCCGCAACACAGTCCAGCCCCTGCCTGTAGAGGTGCTGAGCCACAGCCCTGTCCAGGAGGTGGCGGTTCTCTGGCGCGGAGAACAGCGCATCTCGCGGGACAGCCCCGGACAATTCGCCCACGAAGCTACGGTCAATGGCCTTGCCCACACGTGACACGCAAGCGTGGCTGTCACGATGCTCTGTCAAATTAAAACATAGCGGAACAATTATTACATATTATCATTTCCTGACTACCTCCGAATATATATATACCAAGGTGACCCAATAGTAATCGAGGTATTTAGTGCATCCATCTAGATTTTGTCCACTTTTCAAAGTAGTGTTTGAAGTCATCTGTCATGGTTATTTTAGTGCTTTTACTTTTTTTTTCATTCCTTAAACATTTTAAGCAGAAGAAAAGCTGCTCATAGAATGACGAAATTTTATATTTATTTAAATCGCTTCAATATTGAACTCCCAATGACTCAGACCATCAACCGCCACTGCATGCAAATGTAAATCATGTTAACCAGTCGAGAGATGCTGATTTCTGGGTTTCAGCCATTTGATTTAATTCATATAATACCTACAAATATTAAAAAGGAAACATGATCTGCTTAGTGCGGTTTAAAGCCAACAAATCACAAGTATATCTGCACAAGAGTCCCAACTGATGCAAACCGTTTGGAGCCCAGTGAGACTACGGCATCCCCAATTGCGGTACGTTGAGGCCGAAGGTAGTGGGGAGCATAATATATTAATATTACTAGATAATTTAACCCCTAGGATACGACACACTACAATAGCAGTGCAGTGAAATCATGACTACATCTACAAATGAACTCCAATGTGTGGGTGTAGAGCTAGGTTTTAGAATTTTTAATGCATTTTGTTCCTGTCCATGAAAGTTCGAAAGCAAAAAAGTTGATATTGAAGAAACCTGTCAATTATTTCAAATATAATTTTCAATATAATGTTTGGTTTTAAATATTTACAAAATACTACCCGTCTTCTAAGGGTTAAATAGAGAAACGTTTTACCTGAGGCCAGTCGGTGTAACATGTCTTTGCATCGCACCACCGTGTCCTTTATTATGTCCACTTGGCTCGGGGTCAGAATGAAATTATCTGGAACTGGAACCATAAACACACGTGAAAGAATCTTTTTTTACTTTAGCTCCACAAAGGAGGCCCTGAGGAAAGCAATTTCTCTTCGCGTCAGGCCCGGACTGGGACCATTTGGGGCCCTCCGCTAAAACCTGTAAAGGGGCCCCCTAACGTGTGGTGGGGGGGGGGGAAGCAGAAAACGGGGGGTCCGGGGGCCTCCCCCGCATAATTTTTGAAAATTAGTGCTTGAAAACAATGAAAACGCGTTTCTACGCTATATTGGCACCTATAAAGAAGAATAAATTCAGATAGGTTTTTATACGAATATTATGATTTTCTACTTTTGTTGACTTTATTATTTATTGAAATAAGAAATTCACAGTATTTTTAGGATACCACAACACTACTAAACACATGCTGAAGAACTGCCAATAATTATAACGGAGTTCAAAATAAAGGCCAGGATTTTATTCACACCAAAGCATTAATGAATTATGTCAAAATTATTTGTGTAGTAAAAATAATGACAAACGGATTTTAGGGATTAGAAAAATAATACAAACATTTAAAAAAATCCTGTGTGTTGAACAGTTTATAATGTTGTATACTAGAATAGAAGGGGCTTAACTTAACTGAAATGATTCGACATTTTGCTCCCCTAGCCCTAAAGCAACAGTTTCTTTGTAAGCAACTCACTTGTTAAAGCTACTTCATCTTTTATTTTATTTTTGTCCAAATTATAAAATAAACCCCTCTCAACATTAATAAAAAGCAGACTGGACATAAGGTCTTGGCCTAAGGACGACCGAAGTCGATTTTTGAGGATTTTAAGTTTAGAAAAAACTCGTTCACAAAATTTTTTATTTAACAATTTAACTAAAAAAAACTGCCCTGTAAATATTGCAAACCGCATCGCATAAAATCGACTTGTAGTGGCTTGAACCTTGAAAACAATAGTGTGGGGTGAATGTTATTATAAATGTAGGAAAGGGGGGGGGAGGACGATATGCGCTTGCGCGGCCCTACTGAGTGATCAGCTGATCTGATAGGACATCGCGATGCAGTTGTCGGTATTAGTTCATTTATGAGTTGTCTGCTGGACAGTGGACACACGACACACGTCACCGCGCAGACGATGCGGATGACAGTGGATCCTATAAAGCTTTCGTATACACGGCGAGATATAAACAGTTGTTGGACATGTTCTACTTTTGGAAAATGTATTTTTTTTTTCGAAAATGTAAACAAACATTACCAAGAACACAAAATAACTACTAACAAGACACAAACTTTTTTTTTGTACATTTTGTGGGGCCCCTTCGGGGCCCCCTCCCGCTGGGGGCCCTCCGCGATCACGGACCTGCGGACCTGGCCAGTCCGGGCCTGCTTCGCGTCCATTCACGGCAATTTAAAATGATTCCTGTCATTTTGTTATGTTCGTATTTCTGATACCATAAGCAAGCCTTGATGCTAGTTCGTAGCCGACTTCATGCGAATACATGAAATGTGCGAAATTATAAAAAAACAACATTATTAATAATATTTAAAATAGATTTTTAAGCAAGTTTTTTTTACTTTAAAAAATAAAAATTTACATTGAAAATTTATTTTAAGTATGGAATATTAACATAAAAAAAGGACAGGGATTTTTGGAAGCGGCTGCCAATTGACTCGGTATCGGTATCACCTCAAATGCAAAAAGTTGCCTTTTATAGTAATTAAAGCAAATCTAAAGATTTTTTCTAAAAAAATATTTGTATTGAGCGTGGCCAGTTCAAACAAAATTTTTGTTGCAGATATTGTTACATTTTGTTAATTTAAAATATTACTATAATATTCATGCACTATCATTCCCCTAAAGACACCAAAGGTCATTAGATTAGCAAGATTACAACAGAGTGCAGACGTATGTGTGCACATAGTGTTTGTTTGTAGATATTCTGTGTTGGCAGAACCTTAACCTTCAAATTAATGTTTTAGTATGCAATATAAACCAACCACGGTACATATATATTATACATTTGCCTTTCAATAAAAATAATGATAAGTTATTAATTGAAGATGGTGATCATATCATCTCTTTGGTTCTTTGAACCAGAATAAACTGAAAAAAAAAACTTGTTGACAGTCAGTGGGAAATGAGGTTGAGTAGTATAGAAAGATCTAGTACCTATCTATTTTTCAGTTCAATCAAAACTCGAAAAGATGTTTGATGAATATGATGTTATGTATTCAGACTTCAGACAATCATGTGAACCTAACTCTTCAGTTTGCCAACAAAGAAAGTTCAATGCACTTTGTTGATCAGCCAAGAATCACGGTTAGATAGTTTCACATGTCGAAATAACCCGTGAACGAAGAAAAGTATTGAAGCATATTAAATAGAAGTTATTACCTTCTGAAAGTTCCTGTTTTAGGTTCTGTATTTGATTGACCGCGTCACTTAAAACTTTTTCTGCGTGCTCATTCAATCCATTAAATTTTGTCAGCGCATTGTCAATGTCTTTCTCCACTGCCAAACAAGACTCCATTATAAATAAATAACAATTAGTTTGAAATCAAAATTTTCCAAATTATAGCTTAAATCTCAACTCAGTTTGTCCGAACTAATAAAATAAAAACACAGATTCTGACATTTCTCGATATTATAATATTTACTAATATGGTGGGTCATTGGTGGGTGCTGGGATCGCTGGGCTGGGATGTACAGTGTTGCCAACTCGATTTTTAGTGTCATTTGAAAAAGAGCTGAAAAAGAGCTAAAATGCTGTGTAGCCATAGGGGTAGGGTTGCCATCTGTCCGGCTTTAGCCGGACATGTTTGGCTTTTTTAGGTCGTGTCCGGCTAAATATTTATATGTCCGGCTTTTATTAGGCTTTTTCGGTTCGCGCGGGTTTTGTCTTCCGAATTTCTGAAAATTTGGCGCAATATTACTTTCAAAGAGTTTTCTCTTTAATAAACACCCAGTGGACCAAGGAACGCAATAAATTGCAAACTATTGCTATGATGGTGTACACATTGTATAATTTTAAAACGACTTGTCAAGGATTTTATTAAATGATTTCCAAAGAAAACGACGTTTTGGATAAAGTAGGTGAAAACGCCAAATGTACAAAATGGTAGATTTTTGTAATTTTTGAATAATTTGGAGAAGTCGAGATTTCATTTTAATTTATGTTTTTCGTTTTTTGTCCACAAAAATAAATATGTTTCATTTTATATCTATTTAACGAAAAATTTTAGTCAACTGTTTAACCAGAAAAAAAGTTATGTTTTGTTTGTTTGTTTTATAAGTTTAGTATGTCTACAGACAGAAGACTCAATATTTTTTATTTTATTATTGACATTATCTATAATATAAAAATGAATCGCTAAATTTGTTGGTAAGCGCAAATCTCGAGAGCGGCTGAACCGATTTTGCTAATTCTTTTTTTAGAATATTCCTTGAAGTTCGAGGATGGTTCTTACGGAGAGAAAAATTAAGAAAATTGCGCAGAAAATTAGATAATAACAGAAAACATCGCACGTTTGACAGTTCGCGTGTTAGAGAATGACATTTTGCAAAACAATGAACGATTGTTCAATCAGGATTCTATTTTTGAAAAGTTGAAAAATTTATTTATAGTTGGTACTCCCCTAATACTTTGAATCGAATCAAGAATTTTAGATATTTTAAATAGGTACCTATGTTAGGTACCAAATTTAATATATAGTTTGGCAAATAAGTGTAGAAATTAATTCAATTGGAACTAAACGTGTTCATTACTATGGCCACACCGAATTATTTGACGTTTCCTATGGCTGTCGTGTTATTGCGTGTTACGGTTGATTTATTGTCTTAAATCTTCAATTGGAACTAAACGTGTTCATTACTATGGCAACACCGAATTATTTGACGTTTCCTATGGCTGTCGTGTTATTGCGTGTTACGGTTGATTTATTGTCTTAAATCTGAGTAGAATATCGCTGATTTGATAATATTTTTATTCATTGTTTGCCTGAATTTAATTAAAATGAATAAATTATTACATAGTGATACAAGAGGGGTTATATTCTGCGTTTTTCAACGCTGCCTAGCCGAGTGTCACGCGAAGAAGTTTCTGTCCGATTTAGAAGATGTTTACAAACGAACTGCAGAAATGAATGGTACGTAGTATAGTTTGTTTAATAAATTTCATTAGTATTACAAGATTTATGCCAATTTTCGAGCAATAATAACCATTACAATCTGATTTGAGGTTATGTTAAAAAATTCGAATTTGACATTTCAATTTGACAGTTAATATGCGGCCACAGGAAAAAGGGAATAACTCAATAAAAAAATAATAATATGCAACTTCTTTAAACTCGTAGAAAAGTTTCTTTTTCCTCGTTTTCTCTTTTTTTCTTTCTAAGTGAATATTATCTAGTGTGTGTTTTTAAAACTACCTTCTATAATAATAATTTTAATGATGTTTTTCACACACAGGTAAATCTGAAACAACGGTAAGACGAATCGTCAAGGAAGGGGAAAAGGCAGATGGAAAATTTGAAACACCGGGAAAACGGAAAATGGGCATAATAATAATATGTAATAGCATAAGTGCTGATGATTGGATAAATTGTTGCAAACACGTGATGAAAATTGAGGCAGAATATTATGCCCGAGGCAGTACTATCTATATATGATGATATCGATGAACTGCGTTTAGATGAAGATGAAGATACGGAATAAGAAGAATCACACGAGGACAAAGACAATAATTACATGTCGGGTGTTGAATTAATAGACTTAAATTTTTAAGTACCTACGTTTTTATATCGAAATAAACGCCCACTTAAAACTTGTTTTGTTTTATTTTGCTTATATTAAATTACAGTTTTTTGTGCAAATTTTTCGAAAATACAAATACGCTATGAAATATGCATTTTGCCAGAAGTGTTTTTTTAAAACATACATTCTTTGTCTTATGAGCCATCTTGGTGTTGCCATTTAAAACTAGAAAACGGTCGCAGCGCCATCATTTATTTTCTACACTTTCTTGCCAAACTGTACATGAAAAATGGAAATTTGAATTAAATGGCACGCGGGCTGTTTAAAAACTGAATGTACTGGGATTGAATAAATGGAACGCGGGAGGAGGGTTGGCGGGATGAGGGAGCGGGAAAGGGAAGTGGGAAGGCGGGGAAGGTGGAAGGGGTACGCGGGAGGGTGGAGGGGGACCTGGGAGGGGGGAGGGGAACCTGGGAGGGGGGAGGGGGGAGGGGAACTCAGGAGGGGGGTTCGCGGGGCGGGGGAAGGGGGAGGAGTGGAGTGGGGAGAGGGAAGGTGGAGGTGACGGAGTGAGAACGCGAGAGTGAAGAGGACGCAGGAGAAGAAGGGGAGGCGGAAGGGGATCGGGACGAATGGGAAAGGACACTCAGGGAAAAACAATTTCTTTATTAAATGGCATAGCATCGCATGCCGGGGCCAGCTAGTATTCTATACAAATGTCTACTGATGACAAGGATAAGACTGATTAATGATTGTCGTTATTAAATTGGTTAATGCGTGATTAATAAACAACTGTAACTTGTGACAGATTTTTTATTATTATGTATAAAAGTTATGTCCAAAATTATGTTCGTACGTCCGGCTTTTAGGGCAAAATGTCCGGTTTTTCAGAGCGCAGTCAGGCTTTTTTATTTTAGAAGATGGCAACCCTACATAGGGGTGGTACAGATCGATAAATCTAAACGACATCATCATCCGACTATAGCAGATATTTTTTTTAACTGAAGAAGATGCCATGATGGTAGATAGTTATCGTCTACTTTCGCCTGCAGGTAACAAATCGTAAGCGAGTTGAAATATGTGTTCACACTTGTTGAAACGGTGTGAAACTCTCAGATTTGAGCAACAAAATAGACTGGCTTTTTACTTTAGTTGTTTAATAAAAAACTTGATGAACTTTGTTGAAAGGTATTAGCAAGTAGTCTCATTTATTAGAGAGTTGATCAGCTTTTTTCAATTTTAGTTGATCAACTCTCTGTTGAATGAGACTACTTGAAAGCTTATTGACAAGTTTAGTGTGAACACCTTTCAACAAAGTTGATCAAGTTTTTTGTTGATCAACTAAAATTGAAAGCTAGTATATTTTGTTGCTCAAGTTTGAGAGTTTCACACCGTTTCGACACGTGTGAACACTTATTTCAACTCGCTTACGATTTTTAGTTACCTGTGGACGAAAGTTGATGATAAGTACCTACCAATCTACCATCATGGCATCTTCTTCAAAAAAAAAATATCTGAAATAGTCGGATGATGATGTTTAGATTTATCGATCTGTACCACCCTCATCTTTGGGATCAAAAGCAAGATTTGTACAAAATTTAAATGCCCATGACAACACATTAAATAAAAATATTTTTGTAAAGGGTGTTGCGGGAGTGACTCCAGTAGACATAATAAATAAGACATTCAGAACAACGGTAGAGAATAAATTAAGATTAGTAATGAAAGCAAAAAAGACTGGAGACTTGAAAATTAATCTCCCGTTGCCAGATACATCAATTTATTTCTAATTTTGTTTTACAATGTTTTTTAATGTTGCTCGCATCAGTATCATGTATTTGAAATTAATCTTGATTTTAGAAAGGTTTATCAAATTGTTCTTCCGAAATTCATAAATGAATTTGATACCTCTTAATACATTCTAATATTTTAATACAATCTCCCTCAAAACAGTATTAGATGCATCTAATTCAATTTGTATATGGAAACACTGTTTTTTTTATTACGACCTATTTATATACGAGCCGGATTATTTTTATAATTAAATTTTGAGTATTCTTTCAACGAAAATCATGTTTATAAATTCTACTCCTTAGTTGATTGATTGATACTGCGTTAGAGTCCCCAAATAATAGTTACACACACAACAATCAATTTCTCAGAATTCTACAGCATTATGTAACTCAAATGCAAAGCTTCACTTGATGCACGTTATTTAATGCATCGTTGTATTCTGAACACAAAACCAGTTTGTATGCGGTGAATTAAACTACACTCAGAACATGAAAATGGTTTTTCTTTGATTCTGGCATTAAATAAATATTCTGCAACTGGAATTTTATAACTGCACATCGAATAACAGAATGTTTTTTTTAATGTGTCAGCAGATGAATCCAACTGGAATTTGACATTCTGTATAGGTTAAAGTTAAATCTCTACCTTGCGAATTAAAACTACACTCGGAACACGAAAATGGTTTTTCTTTGATTCTGGCAGCACAAACATAGTCTGCAAATAGAATATTATAACTGAACTTCAAATAAGAGGATGTTTTCCTTCGAAATGTGTCAACAGATGAATCCAACACCGGAAATTTACATTCTCAACACAAAATTGGTGTGAATTAAGTCTGTATGCGGCGAATTAAATGTACACTCAGGAAATTAAAATGGTTTTTCTTTGATTCTGGCAGCACATACAGAGTCTGCAACTAAAATTTTATAACTGAACTTCGAATAAGATAATGTTTTAGTTTGAATTGTGTCAGCAGATGAATCCTCAAATGGAATTTTACATTCTGAAAACTAGTTTAATCCTTCGAATAATTAGAAAAAAATATCTTTAAACTTTTGCATATCACTGTTTGCGCACTAAATATCCGGTTCTTACCATGCATTTTAAATGTACCTTTTTATTGCTTTTTTTATCCTTTTGCAAAAAACAAAATTGTTCTAAAATCTAGATAAAGTAATTTTTCCGACGTGCTTATTAGAACATTATTGTTTCTAAATATTAAAATTTTGATATCGGAAATGTGAATTGGCTCAAAAATACACGCCTGCGAATATTCGAATTAAAGTACCTAAAATATGATAAACTTAAAATTTTAAGAAAATGTAATAAAACTATATCTTAACTTTTTATCGCAATCATAAATTTATTTTAAAAATAAATGTGTGGGACATAATTTCATAATTTTATTTTAAAATTAAATGTGTGGGATAATTTGCGTCTCCTGTGATTAAACGGGTTAAACTAAATCTGTATTTGGCAAATAATTACTATTTGTTATTATATGTATACTATTTGCTATTGTACATTATATGTACAAAGAAATGAGAATAAATAAAGCTAAAAAAAAAAAAAAAACTACACTCAAAATATGAAAATGGTTTCTCCTTGATTCTAGCAGCACATAGTCTGCAACTAGAATTTTATAACTGCACTTCTAATAAAATAATGGTCTCTTTCGAAATCAGCATATGAATACACAACTGAAATTCATTCGTTAATACAATCAGAGCACAATTCTGGTTTTAATGAAGAGTGAATCTGTTTGCAAGTTATCAGCTTTAATTAGTACCACTCTTATAATATGTGTACGGTTTTCCTACGAATTGCGAAATTTGCAGCATAAGAAATATAATTTTTGATATTTTAATAAATAATAAAAAAAGTAGGATTCGTAAACGAAACATTTTCAAAAAATGATTTGATATGGTTTAAATTTTTCTATGATAATGTTATTATTTATTGTGAAAATTTGCCGCCCCCCTTAAAAGTGCCGCCAGGGGTGGGCCGCCCCCCCGCCCCTCCCCCACGCTACGCTACTGGGGGGATGTTTTTCCTGTGGCGGTGGAGGCGGATGTGCAAGTTTTGAGGAAAAAACAATTTTCATCAAAACGATTTTTATTTAAAAAAAAATTAGATTTAATACAAAAATAACCGGTTCTTGAAGAAATAACTCTTGAATTGCCGTTTTTCGTTGATGATTTTATACAAAAAAGGATCTAGATCTAGAGTATCTGAAAAAACGTGATAAAAAACTAAAAAATGTTGACAACCTCAATTTAGAGCTAAATCTAGCTCTAAAGGTGTTAATTAGCAACACTGGGACGTACTGGATTGGCAAGAGTGATGCCATGTCTCAAAAATAAAAATAAAAACATTTGGGGTAAAAAAAACATGTTTTTCGTTAGTTTTTCTATTGAGAAATTATAAGAAAACAACGTCACCTAAGTTATTTATATGTAATGCTTTTTAAAAGATATTTGTAACGGGATAATTAAATAAAATCCACAATTTTTATACAGTAAACATATTTAGTCTTTATTTTCCTTTGAATATGCAAAAAATAATGTTTTTGAACAACACCCACGAAAAAGGATAGAAATGTTTTTTACATTTTAAACTAAATATGTAATAATATTAAAATATAAATATTTTTCAAATCCATGAGAAGAGCGAGAAGCAATTCTCCAACAACTCCAATAATTTAATGTTTCTACATTTTACAGTAGTTAGTGTAGGTATAAGCTGCAGTTTGGCAATTTCAATTTCATTACAATGGCAACACCGCATCTCCCACGCGCACACTTCGGAGCGACCGAGTCACTTCACCGCGCCGGTATTAGTTCATTTATGACCGCGCCACTCCGGGGCCCGGGCCGCCGCGCCGCGCCGCGCAGAAGAGTAGAGACCTATAGGTTTACAGCGCAGTTTACTGGGAGACTTTTCTGCGCGGCGGCCTGAAGTGGAGCGGGACTCGGTCGCTCCGAAGTGTGCGTGTGGGAGGCGCTTTTGACTACGACTTTTCGTATGGATCAAACTGTATGTTTTGTCACTGTTCTGTTTTTTTATAGAAACCATTTTCTTATTACCTTCCGCTGATCGCTTGCATAATAGTCTGCATTTCTCAATATAGAAGATCAATCAATCAAGTTATCCATTTATGAATAATAAAAATGAGATATTTGTGACCTGGCGGTAAGGGAACGTACCCATACTACGTGACACGTTTAGGGGGGGGGGTCTTCAAAATGTCACGCTTGGTACAAATGAGCGGCGGCCCCCTTAGGTTTTTGGTCACCGGGGGGGGGGGGGGGGGGGGTTAAAAATTGCAAAAAGTTGGTCACGTAGTATGGGTACGTTCCCTAACTTGAACCTAAGGCCATCAGCTCATGGATAGGGTTGCCATCTGTCCGGCTTTAGCCGGACATGTTTGGCTTTTTTAGGTCGTGTCCGGCTAAATATTTATATGTCCGGCTTTTGTTAGGCTTTTTCGGTTCGCGCGGGTTTTGTCTTCCGAATTTCTGAAATTTGGCGCAATATTACTTTCAAAGAGTTTTCTCTTTAATAAACACCCAGTGGACCAAGGAACGCAATAAATTGCAAACAATTGCTATGATGGTGTACACATTGTATAATTTTAAAACGACTTGTCAAGGATTTTATTAAATGATTTCCAAAGAAAACGACGTTTTGGATAAAGTAGGTGAAAACGCCAAATGTACAAAATGGTAGATTTTTGTAATTTTTGAATAATTTGGAGAAGTCGAGATTTCATTTTAATTTATGTTTTTCGTTTTTTGTCCACAAAAATAAATATGTTTCATTTTATATCTAGGTATTTAACGAAAAAATTTAGTCAACTGTTTAACCAGAAAAAAAGTTATGTTTTGTTTGTTTGTTTTATAAGTTTAGTATGTCTACACACAGAAGACTCAATATTTTTTATTTTGTTATTGACATTATATTCTATACAAATGCCTACTGATGACAAGGATAAGACTGATTAATGATGGTTGTTATTAAATTGGTTAATGCGTGATTAATAAACAACTGTAACTTGTAACAGATTTTTTATTATTATGTATAAAAGTTATGTCCAAAATTATGTTCGTACGTCCGGCTTTTAGGGCAAAATGTCCGGCCTTTCAGAGCGCAGTCAGGCTTTTTTATTTTAGAAGATGGCAACCCTACTCATGGAGAAACTGAAAAAAAACGAGTGTGTTTAGACCACACGACTGAAGTAAAACTTCACTAATTTATATCTCCCTCTCAACTTCCGTTCGTCTCGCCCGACCGTTCGCCCCGCCCGATCACACGAGAACCTGAAAAAAAAACGATTGTGTTTAGACCACACGACTGAAGTAAAACTTCACTAACTTATATCTCCCTCTCAACTTCCGTTCGTCTCGCCCGACCGTTCGCCTCGCCCGATCACACTTTCCATAAAGTGTGATCGTTTTTTGAAGATATGAGAAAACCTTATATTGAAGTCCAAAACTGTTTTTTAGTCCAGACTATTTTAGTATGAATTATGACTGCCACCCAAGTGGAAGAAGAAAAGTGGGAAGACCCAGACTGAGGTGGGAAGAGGTATGAGGGGATGCAGCACAGCTTCTCCAGGCAACGAACTGGAAATCAGCCGCTGAGGGCAGGAAGAGTTGGAGGCGAATGTTGCAGGAGGCCAAAGCTCGATATCTTTCCAGAGTGGAAGATACTCCCAGTATCGCCCTGGTGTAAGACCACCATTCAGAATTGAAACGTTGCTTGAAATGGCTTTAGCCGTGTTTGGTGACCAGATCTGAATAGCCAGGTACTTCCCCACCTTCCTCTACCTTTTCTTCTTCCCCTCCCCACAACCTTCAGCCTCACAACATAACCCCAATTGAGGATGCCATAGTGTCACTGCCTCCAGACGGGAGCAGCTGGGACACTTGTGAGGTATTCATATAAAAACAACAAAACAAGTTTTTACCCCGCATCGGCTAGGGGCCCCTAGGTAGTTGCCTACACTCTCTTTTGGATAATACTGCCCTGAATGAAAGGCATATTGGGAAGATTGCTTCCGTTGAAGGAGACTAGATTGTCATTTCAATCCCTTTTAGTTGTAATTAGACATGATTGGGTCTTTGAAACATTAAATTCGACTAGTTTATTCTGAGGACATTCCCTCGAGCTAACCGTCCATTCTTTGCTTCAAAGCTCTTCGAGCTGTTTGAATTTGTGTACCCTTTTGGGGCCAGGTCAAAAAAGCTATCGTAGAAATACTGTCATCTGCGTAACAATGAATTGGTGCAGGAAAAATGCCATTGATGACGAAAGGCAAAAAAAACAATGTCGGAGACAGAACCGACCCTTGTGGGCTCCCAGCACTTATTGAATGTTAAGAAGATGTGAAATCGTCTTAATCGACCTCTCCCCATTGATATATTATATTTAGATTTGACATAAACAAAAATAATCGTTCTACGAAGTTGGAGGTAGCCCGTTCAAATCACTACTCATTTTCACTCACAATCACCTCTTATTTTCCTAAAAATACTCTCCCAACGACGACATAGTTCCTGAGGGGGATTATTTTCTTCAGGGCTTCCTGTACGGAGCTAACGTAAAAAAAATATACTTGGCATTCGAGAACGACTCCAAAGAAAAACTACAACACTTCCAAGCAAGGTGTTTTGAAGCTGTTGCTAACTCCAGAAATAGTCGTATTTCCACCGGAATCTGATGGTGACACATCCTCTGAAGATTTTTTGAAGCTATGAGAAAACCTTATTTTGAAGTCCAAAATAAGTTTACTATTTTAGTATGAATTATGACTGCCACCCAAGTCGAAGGAGAAAAGTGGGAAGACCCAGACTGAGGTGGGAAGAGGTAAGAGGGGATGCAGCACAGCTTCTCCAGGTAACGAACTGGAAACCAGCCGCTGAGGACAGGAGGAGTTGGAGGCGAATGTTGCAGGAGGCCAAAGCTCGATATGGGCTGTAGCGCCATCAAAAAAGAAGAAGTATGACTTTTTTCATATCACTCTATTTTTGTTTTGGTACATTAAAAAAGTCTTTAATATTACCTGAATTAAAAAAAAAATAATCTAAGTATGTAGGTACTCAATTCGAATTGAAGCAATATTTTACTGATTTTGGCTCTGTGTGCGGCGTATTGATTAAAGTATGGGGTGAGGTTTGTCCGGTTCTTGGCGGCGGATGCATCTGCTGACCAGCTGTATAGCAGCCCGGATCGGGAGAGAATGGTTGAGGGAGTCCCTTTGACTTCTCCAGCCGTAGGTACTCTCACGGAACATCACCATGCAACGTGGTGGAAGGGATGGATGCATGCGTCCGTCACTCCTGGACACTCTGACTCCCAGATTCCTACCACCCCTAATATCATTTTCCTTCCCAGAGCTTCCTCTCCTTACTTTCCTAAGAAGACCCTCCACACAGCATCCCCAAAGATAACATAGGCCCCGAGAGGAATTGTTTTCCTCAGGACCTGCTGTGTGGAGCCAATATAAAAATGTTTGCCTAGTTACAAATCCCAACACTTGTAATAAGACGCTTTTTTCACTGGTCACGCACGTTTACAGTGTGACTGACTAGAAACTTGACCAGGGGTCACCAATTACTTTCAATAGGGGTCCGTTTTTTAACATAACATGACCGTCGCGGTTCGGAAGGGAAAAAGTCTATCCCCCGGCTTGATAATTGAAATGATAAAACTACTTAAATATATGTAGATACAATATCAACAAATAAAACGAATGGGTTCCGGAACACTATTTTATTAAATACACAAATGTTATGAATAAAAAGAAGTAGGTCCAAGGGTTTTTACAATATTAATGAGAAAAATGATATTTTTTGCCATGGACTATTTGTCCGAAGTTTGGACTAAAGTTTGTGCAGGATATTGTCATTAAATCTTGGAGATGTTCATCGGTAAGTCTGCTCCGGAATTTATTTTTGATGAAGTCATCTTGGAAAATGCTGCTTCATAAAGAAAGTGAGAATTTTAAAGGCAAATTTTTTAAATTCTGGATATTTATTAGCACAAACAAATTTTATCCAAAACTCTTGACAAGAAACTTCCTGTTTTTGGTGTTTTAAAAATGTATTTTCTTGGAAATCAATCATTTCCATCTGGAGAGCAGCTTTATTACTCCCGAAAATATTTGCAGCTTCATTGCTCCATTCGTCTCCGTTACTTCAAATGTTACTGAGGATGTCGACGACATTCTCAATTTTCTTAAAATCTGTGAATCTGTTTTCAAATTCCGATTTAAGATCCTTAATGAACGTCTTGTATTGGCCGACGTCAAGCTCGGTGTCACTGCTGATTTTTTAAAATTAGGGAAGTGTTAGTTAGTTAGTTCATTATCAAGATCGATGTTGAAAAGATCGAGGATTTACTTCTGTCAGGAGCTCTTATACAAGCTTTCCTTTGACTAGTAAAGTAGTTAAGTTAATTGATGTGTTTAAAAATATCTGATAAAAAAGCAATGATAGTTACGTTTTCTTTATCGCTAAGACGGCAGCAAAGACAAAGCGCTAGAAAAATTATTAAATTACGTACTCAAGTTACACGTGTAAAATATTTTGTATTGATTTTATTTTATTTTATTTGTTAGCGTTATAAACAGTCATTACAAGATCATATATAACAGTGTTAGAGATAGTCATATCATTGACCAATAAAATAACGACATAAAAATTTGAGACCATAATAAAAAGAAAAACAAACAAAACAATATATGTATGTAATATAAACAGTTCTGGAAAAGTGTATCTACTCACTTAAATCTACAAAAAATGTATTTTCAAGGGTAATATATACTGTAACATTTTTGAAGAGGTTATTTAATGCAAACTGCTGAAATCAAAAAAGAAAATGTAATGAAAATGAAAAAAAAATGAAAAAGAAAAATGAAAAAGAAAGATAAGGAATTAATGAAACATTAAGTTTTCCGTTGAATATTACTTTTTACGAATTTTATGAAGTTAGCAAGGTTCGTGTTAAACATGTCATTGTCTGTGCATAATCTATTGAAAGTGCTACAGCTTCTTCTTATAAACACATTTTGAAGATAATTAGCATTGCTCTTAGGAATATAAAATATGTCTGGAGATCGAGTGACTCTTATTGGACATCTGAAATTGATATTTTGTAATAGGTAAGGGCTATCAATAAAATTGTGGATTATCTTATAAAGCATTACTAGGTCTCTGATATCTCTGCGTTGATCAAGGGTTTGATAACACAAGGTCCGCACAAAATACGTCGGCGCGCGGCGGTCCGGATTCAGACCGCGGTCCGCCATTTGGTGACCCCTGCGCTAGACCATAGCAGAAGTCAAATGTTTTAACGGTGATAATACTGCATACCCATTCGGTTTTCGCTACGTGCAGCGGCAACGAATATCAAAATACCAGGGAAAGTTTTGTATTATGATGGTTTTTCTCCCACGAGGAAGGCATGTTTAAAATAAAGCACTTTCTTAAATGTTATCACAGTTTTTAATATTAAAACTCAAGTTTGTCACTATAGCCGTTACGAGAAAACTTTAACGCTGTAAATAAAACTTTCGCATAAAGTGCATAATAAATCGCACTCAAATATAATGTGCAACCATTCATAAACGTGGCACGTGTTGCAAGTTGCAAGGAATATGCCTTTGAACCGTTTAAAAGTGCTTCGGAAATCACGTATTTTCCACAAATGTCTACTGCAAGTTTTACTGCTCGTATTTATTGCCTGGTTTATTGCATTCATGGGGGCGAGTCTTGTTCGATTTTACAAATATAATAGGGTGCTTCGTTGCTTCGTATCGCAATTTTTTAAAGTTTAGCTTCTAAATTTTTCACACAGTCGTATTGCAGACGTCGTCTAAAAACTTCATAAAAATTGTGTACAATTGTAGTAGGTGGGTGATACTTAAAAGAAATCATATTCATCTGTTCTTTCACGGATGGCGATAGTTTAATTATTTTTTAAGGTAAACATTTTTTGTTAGTTATGTTTTAAAATATTAAAAGGAATGTTTGCGTCCGTACATACGCTGTATCTTCTTCCTTTGCGCTGTCCCAACTCATTGCCTAGGTAGGCTGTTGGGGTCGGCTCTTCTCGTTCTCAGGTTGTAATATCTTCTGTTCTGGGTATCGCCTTCATCCAGGCCGTTTCTCCGAAGAATTTTGGAACATTGAGTCGTCCAGGAGTTCTTCGGTCTTCCTTTGGATGACTGTCGATGAAGCTCCATAGACATTGCCTGCCTCACTGTGTGGTCTGATGGTCTCCGTCTTATATGTCCATACCATCTCAACTGTCGTTCTTCCAGCTTGCTATTTATGTCTGTGACACCCAGGCTACCACGAATGCGTGAACTTTTGATCTTATCTTTTAATGATACTCCTGCCGACCATCTAAGCATTCGCATTTCTGCTGTTTCAAGTTGCCTAGTGTAGGAGTTGTACATAGTCCAGCATTCGGAGCCATACATTATTGCGGGTCTTACAATGGTCTGGTATATTTTTCCTTTCAGTTTTATATTTCATTTTGGAGTCACACAATATTCCTGTTACGGATCTAAATTTAATCCATCCCGTACATACGCTGTATGAATATGAATAAATAGTTTTTTTCAATAAAAAAACTGAAATCATTCAAGAAAGTCTTACAAATACAATATTGGATTGGGTAATAATACATATAAAAATGAATCCCTGTTTCCCTTGGTCACGCCATAACTTCAGAACGACTTTACCTATTTCATTAATCATTTTTTAAAAGTTTTCTAATACTTTGTAGAAGGTTCTTACGGAAAGAAAAATTAAGGAAATTGCCCAGAAAATTTAATAATTTCAAAAAAAATAACGATTATTTTAACTTCGCACGTTTGACAGTTCAGCGTTTGATGAAATTGATTTTAAAAGACAGCTGTTTTATTTTGCATTAAAAGAATTGTTTGTGGATTTTTTTAATTACAGATATTTTAAATAGGTACCTATGTTAGGTACCAAATTTGATTGATTGTTATATAAAAAAATGAATATTTATAATATACGAAAAATGAAAATTTTAATTAAAAATTGTAATAGGTGGAATGCGAGCTGTTTGAAAACTGAATGTACTGGGACTGAATATATGGAACACGGGAGGGAGGAGCGGGAGAGTGGAAGGGTGGGCGGGGAAGGAGGAAGGGGCACGCGGGAGGGTAGGGGATGCGGGAAGGACATGCAGGGAGAAACAATTTATTTCTCCGAATATGGCATTGCAACGCATGCCGGGAACCAGCTAGTAATTAATAATAAATAATTCTTTTAAGTATCATCTTAAAACCGCTGGTAGACTTTGTTACATTTGATAACCACGAAATCAATATCAATCAGTGCCATTTTAAATATTTGAAACGTCAATCGTCGAATTCGTTAAGCTTTTTGTGTTCGAAAACTTAGATAAAATTGCAAATACAAATGGATTCTGACCGTTGTTTTGGACTTCCTCTTCCATCGTTACACCCTCGTGACAACTTGTTACTTCCCGAATGCCTTCGTATCCTATCTTATATCTCTGTACCATAACAGAGAATAACAATAACAGTACCATAACAACAACTACATCAATGCAAGACCTTTCTTCTAGTAGAACGGACCCTTGAATAATTGTTCCAAGTACGAGTACCTAATTCGGAGGGACGGAAATGGCTGAAGCCTCCACCACCCCCCACCCTCGGCTATTCAGGAAATATTTTATTACTATCTAAGTCAATTCATTGGTCAACAATCGCTGGGCGAAGGTGATTTTTTTTGGAGTGAAACTTGGATGAGACGGAATTCGGATTGACGGAATGCGTCACAAATTTATTATTTGGCCGGTTCTTGGTTCTAATATAATGCGGTAAATTCGCGCTTCAGCGCGGGCCTAATCTCAGCGGCCAGAGAGACAGACACCAAACTAACAGAGATTGAATCCTACGAAATCAAAAAAAAAAAATCATTTTTGTGAAATCAATATCCAATCTTCAAACCACTTTAAAATAAATAAACAGGCAAAAGAAAAGAAAGCGACATATAACAACTTTCTAGCTTCACTTCTACCGCGTGTGAATTACACATTCTGATTTTTTTATTTCTATTTTTACTAATATGTGTATCACCTACTGGTAGTACCAGGCATGCGTTGCAATGTCATTCAAAGAAATAAATTGTTTCTCCCTGCATGTCCATTCCCATGCATCACCGTCCCCCTCCCGCGTTCTTTTCCCCACCTGCGTTCCCTTCCACCTTCCCCGCCTTCCCCCTCCCTCGTCACCCTTCCCGCGAATACCACCTCCTTCGTTATTCTCCCCCTCCTGCCTTCCCTCTTTGCCGCTAAAATATATGAAATACACACATGAAACCACTCGCGCACCACATGTAGTAATTTTTTAATACAAATTTCATAACGCCAGAGCTTACCATTATATAAAGAAACACTTTTCTGCTAAAATACAATGTTCTGTAAAAAAATTGAGTCATTCCTTCGATTACTTTCCGAGATTTGCGGACGCACACCTGCGGCACTTATTTTTATATATATATACAGGGTGTCCCAAAAGAAAGTTGATATTTAGTGGATCGATTTAAAAAAAAGTTAGGGTTCTATCGAAAAAATGTTTATTAAATACTAAAATACACAATTTGGGAATTTATTTCTGAAAAATAATATCGTCCAAATGTAAACCCTCACGTTCGCGGCATTCATTTAATCGAAGAGTAAAATTTCTTACGACGGCTCGCCAGGTAGGCTTCGTGATGGCAGCCATTTCGTGACGGATATTTTCTTTTAATTGCATCAGGGAAATCGGATTTTTGGCGTACACTTTAGATTTGAGATAACGCCACAGGAAAAAGTCCATGGGGGTTAGGTCAGGACCACGAGGAGGCCAATTTATGTCACCTCTCCTGGAGATCAATTTGCCAGGGAAAATTTCACGAACTCATGGCAGAGACGTATTGGACTATGTAATGTTGCTCCGTCTTGCTGGAACCATGTTCTTTGGTTATAGCCAGTAAGTTTGTAGGGGTGCAGCATTAGGTCTTTGTGCAAAATGCTGTGTAACGATGATCTATGCACATTTAAAGCATTTGCGCGCTTCCGAATCGAAAAGTTTGAGTCGTCACGAAAAGACTGATAAACACTCTCTACGTTTTCTACCGTTCTCGATGACCTTGGTCGCCCGGATTTTGGTTTTGCCTGCGTTGTACCGATCTCTTCAAACTTTTTCACCCATTTTCGAATGAGACGAATGCTTGGCGCATCATTGAATTGACGAAAACCTCAAATATTGCAGAATCTTCTACGCGCTACAGTCGCCGAATCACCATTTTTGTAAAGCTCACGCACAACGCGCGGTCGCTCCCGAGAAATGTTTCATAGCGACTAAATTCTCAAGAGCCAGACTACTGATTGACATACCCCCCGCGCCCCTCGGAAAAGTTGCGTTCACACAGAAAGCAAAACAAATATCAACTTCCTTTTTGGACACCAAGATAGATATATTAAGATAGGGTTGCGGTATGTCAAATTATTCTCACATTTGATGAACACCAAATCGTCGATCAGCACCATTTTTATTATTTACCTGCTGACAAGCAATACAACTTGATCACCCATTTTCGAATGAGACGAATGCTTGGCGCATCATTGAATTGACGAAAACCTCAAATATTGCAGAATCTTCTACGCGCTACAGTCGCCGAATCACCATTTTTGTAAAGCTCACGCACAACGCGCGGTCGCTCCCGAGAAATGTTTCATAGCGACTAAATTCTCAAGAGCCAGACTACTGATTGACATACCCCCCGCGCCCCTCGGAAAAGTTGCGTTCACACAGAAAGCAAAACAAATATCAACTTCCTTTTTGGACACCAAGATAGATATATTAAGATAGGGTTGCGGTATGTCAAATTATTCTCACATTTGATGAACACCAAATCGTCGATCAGCACCATTTTTATTATTTACCTGCTGACAAGCAATACAACTTGATCGTTATGCTTGACGGCAGTTCACATTTGTTTCGGGAACCATTTAAAAATTAAACAAAAAACTAAAATGGCTCTACGACAGTTTGAGTTAACCCAACCTAAGTAATCATTTCATTCATTATTTGTTCCGATCTATATTTTGTGATGTTCATGTTTTTACTCGTGTAATGCAGGGTAGAACAACTAGTGATATTTATGTTCCTAAGATTTGTATTGATAAATCATAATAATATTTTATTTCGTTTTCGACAGTTTCTTACTACTGCTATAAAATGGAGAAGAGAAACAGTGGGAAGATTTGGAATTAGGTTTTATGCTTCAGTTATGATAAATGTGCGGAATGTATCCACTCTATTTTTATAACTGAATTATCGCTTAACGACGCTCGTAACTTTAAAACGTTTCGCTTAGACTTAGAGTATGCAAAATAATTTTTTTTTTCTAAAAA
Source organism: Limnephilus marmoratus (assembly GCA_917880885.1). Classification (NCBI taxonomy): domain Eukaryota; kingdom Metazoa; phylum Arthropoda; class Insecta; order Trichoptera; family Limnephilidae; genus Limnephilus; species Limnephilus marmoratus. Next base: position 31,581,312 of record OU862917.1, on the reverse strand, counting down.
TGCATTATGACGCCAGTAAATAGCTCACTATTTATTTGACAGTACATTAGAAACATTGGTGAAAAAATTTAAGGGTACCTATTATGTGTTTCAGTGTAGTGTCTTATTTATGGTATGCATATTAAGTAATTACCGGGTAATGTATGTAGTGGGAAGGTGTAAGAGGGTGTGTGTGTGTGAGTATGTGTGTATGTATGTATGCGCATTGAACAATTTATATTATTACCTTACCATTACGCTTACTCGTAAACAACACGTATAAAACTTGTCCCAAAATTCAACGATAAGCGTGCACCAGAGGTGGGCCTGTTCATAACTCCTCGAGAAAAAATATTTCTCTTTTTTTTTTTTAATGTACAAAAAAATTTAAATCCTTTGAAAATTGACACCTCTTAAGATTTTTTAAATATTTCGTATATTTCAGAATTTTTTTTTAAACATATTTTTTGTGGCTAGTTTTCGTAGAGTATAATACCATTTTGGAATTTTGATTAGACACGTAAACTTAAAAAAAACTTGCCATAGTAGTGTCCGTACTTATTTTTTATACCACGATGAGTGAAAGTGGACTGAAAATAAAAATCTTTTATAATTTTTAGAAAAACAGTACTTTTGATTGATTTAAAAACTACTGCATATGCTGTGTGGAGGGTTTTTTTAAGGAAGGGAAGGAGAGGAGAGTTCTAAATCACTAAACGTAGCGAACCACTTGGGGTGACCTATGGCAGAGGTGTTGGTTATCCAATAAAGGTTCCCGGGGCGGCGGTACCCATTCCCACCTCCCAAATTGACCAAATTGAACTAATGTAAAAAAACTATTTTCTATTTCGGCATAAAAAAATGCGACATTATTAGTGTTATTGTACCTGAAAATGATTTAATTTTTTTGTACGAAGATCTTTCAGAAGAGGCACAGCCTCTAGTTTACTGAAAAGTCACGGACCGCCACTGTTTGTTTGCTTTTTTATAAAAAATCTACAGTTTTATACCGATATTGATCACATTACAAGGGTGGGTCGCTGACTTTTTCTTTTTAACATTAACTCCACACATGAGGCCCTGAGAAAAAAAATCCCTCAGGGCCTATGCCATCTCTGAAGATGCTGTGTGGAGGGTCTTTTTGAGAAGAGAAAAAAGTGAAAATGGGTCTCTTCAAGACCCTTGTAGTAGGAGGTAGGAAACACAGAGATCGGAAAATCATTTAACAGTCGAGCTGCTGAACGAGTCGTAGAAACCACCCGTTCTCATGTGACAAATGTCAACCGTGTACATATGTTGGGCGCGTATTTGGCGTGTTTCCCGACTATGCACCGGTGCCGAGGGAATCAATGATGCGAGTTCCTCGAAGCATCTTCCAATGAAGTATCGGTAGAACAAGGACAGCATTCCCATCCAACTGTGCTCTAAAGATTGCAATCCGTCGGTTAAGATCAAAACCATCAAACGGATCGCCCGTTTCTACACAGAGTCGAGGTTTTTTTTGGTTTATTTAAATTTTATTTTTATTTATCAATTCCTGATTTTTTTAAATTGTGCATCACAGATTGATGTAATCCTATTACAATACACACGACTCATTTACATAAGCTTAAAGAAATAAATGAAATTTTTTAAAAATAATAATTTTTGAGTTCTTGCTAAAAATGACTACCGAAACCTTCAAGGCCAATGTTGAAAATGTCAAAAGACCTAGAGATGTCATTTAGCAGCACCCTACCTCTTGTATTGCCATTCTGGGCCAGGACGCCTTTTCTTTTTTTTAAAGTATATTTTATTTCGTTATTTGACTTTGACATCTTATATAGAAATCAAAATAAGTTTGTGTCTGGATTTGAATGCTTGTATGTCCGCTATGCATTGTTAAACCATTCATCCGATTGCTTTGAAACTTTGGGGATTTGATGCATGCCCAGCATGTGTGCATTTTCAGCATGTGTGCATGCCCGCGATGGTTTCTATATTCATAGCGAGTTCTGGCATCACGAAATTATGCGTTGCTAACCGTTCATTTGATTGCGATGAAACTTTGGTGAGTTGTTATTTTATTTATTTTTTTATTTTATTTAAGTTTTTATTCCAGCAGGGCTGGGAGGGTAGTGCAATCTGCCATATTACACAAAAAAATGAAAATAAAATTCGAACATAAATAATAATAATAAAAATTAATCACAAAATTAAAAACAATCAATCAATAAAAAGTTATGAGCACGTCAACGAAGGTTTCTATACATACTGCTGAGCTCTGACATTATGAAATTTGTGTAAAAACATTGCAATAGGTGGCACGCGAGCTGTTTGAAAACTGAATGTACAGGGACTGAATGTACGGAATGCGGGAGGGGGAGGGGGGGGGGTGGGGGAACCGGGGATGGAGGAGTTGAACTCGGGAGGGGAATTCACTGGAGAAGGGGTTCACAGGAGAGGGGTTCACGGGAGGGAGGAGGGGAAGAGAAAATCGGGAGGAAGGAGGGGAACTCAGGAGGGGGGTGTGGGACGGGGGAAGCAGTCGAGGGGAGTAAGTAGAGGGAAGGCGGAGTGGGAAGACGAGAGGGGAAGGGGATGCGGGAGAGGAAGAGGAGGCGGAAGGGGAACAGGATGAATGGGAAAAGACACGCAGGGAGTAACAATTTCTTTATTAAGTGACATAGCAACGCACGCCGGAACTCGCTATAATAATATAAATGGGGTGACCAATAGACATAATTAAAAAAAAAAGAGATAATTGGAAGACTGGGAAATGACAAAGGCTACTTTTTATCCTGGAAAATACATCTAATTCACGGGGGAAAATTCTTTATGGAGTGGGTTCCCCCTAATATCATGCGAGCGAAGCCGCGGGTAAAAGCTAGTATCTAATATATTCTTTTCTAAAACTACTATAATTTTATTTACTACCTACTTACTAAAATTTGGACTTCACGACATTGAGACATAATTGAAATTTCTAGCCTCCTTAACATTTACAGGGTGTTTATTGAAAATTTTAAAACCTTTACGATACATATGTATATATATATACAAATATATATATTTTTTTTAACGTTACAATACATATATATTGTAACGTCATTGATTGCAGCGTCCGTTTTTAGGATGTACGAGTATGTAAGTGGAAACAATTATTTTAATAATCCCTTAGCAGCTTACTTAAACATGGCGTAAAGCAATTTCTCTCGGAAATAAAAGAAATTCACGTAAATAAAAAATAAGCCACACATAAACTAAACACGTCCAATTTTCACACAATTAAGCAACCCTATTTCCTGTTTTCGAGTTTCCGCCTGTCGGCCTTTATTGATTGCGTTTGCATGTGTAGGTCTGTAGATCGTGGGTTGCGTCGTTTTGTATGTACAAGGAAAATAAATGCTAAAGGAAATTTAAAAAAAATTCAACCCGTTAAAAAAAAAAAAACAATACAAAAATTTGAGGTTTTACTCATAAAGTAAAAAAAAATAAATATTTATGTTTGAATCGTATTAACATTTTGAGGTGTGCAAAGAGTCCAATGGGAGAACTAAAAACGTCATCTTATATATAAAAATCTCGTGTCACGGTGTTTGTGGTCGCACTCCTCCGAAACGGCTTGACCGATTTTTATGAATTTTTTAATGTATATTTGGTAGGTATGAGAATAGGTTTTAAAATATATTTCATACCGCTAGGTGATTAGGGTGTCCCTATCCAGGAAAAAATCTATTTTTTTTACAATTTTTTTGTATTTTTTTTTAAATTTGGCATCAAAAAATACCTATAACCCCAAATTTTAATCCTTCTATCCCCACCCTCCCATTTTTTAATCGTGATTTTAGTATTTTTGTATGAACAAATTTAACCGTCTTTCGTATTTCAAACAGAACAAAATTATTTATGTTGTTGAATGACAGATGGCGCTACGTCCGCCTCACTGAACTTTCATCCAAACATGCGCAAGACATTCACGAGAAGCGTCGCGTAATTTTGATATTTCATTCGGCATCATGTTCTCTTGTGGGCAAACAATCGAGCTTATTTATGTTGGCTAAAGACGGACTGACAAAAAATATCGTACATTCAATTGCTCTTCGAAATTCATATTGATTTTCTTTATTTCCTTTTTGCTACTTTACTTGGTGATTTTTTGTTTTTATCGGCGGTCAACGTCAACACCGCTCCATTCCTCTTTCTGTCATAGATCCCATCCCCACACACTTACAATACATTAGTTATTTTTTATTTAACAACCAAAATATTAACTAGAAATAATTTTATGGCAGAACAAAGTTTGTCGGGTCAGCTAGTAACGTATAATATTTGAAATGAAGCGGATAGAACACATGAACATATTATAATATATTAGCGAGTTCCCGGCATACGTTGCAATTTTTTTTACATGAGCTCCACACAGGAGGCTCTGAGGAAAATAATTTCCCTCAGGGCCTATGTCATCTTTGAGGGTTTTTTAAGGAAAGGAAGGAGAGGAGAGTTCTGGGAAGGAAAAGGGTTTAAGGGGTCGGTAGGAATCTGGGGTTCAGTGTGTCCTGGTCATCTGCCTCCAAGACCTAGACCAGTGATTCCCAAAGTGGTCCAGGTGGACCCCCAGGGGTCCACGGGAGACTCGACGGGGGTCTACGGTGGTGTGATAAAAAAATGGGGGTCCACAAGTTGTACATGGGGGTCCACGAAAATTTATCTGGTTTCGTTAGTAAAGAATAAAAATGTTGGCTTAGCTTTACCTATCAATGTAGGCAGATAATACACTACTCAAAAAAATTAGGGGAGTAAAAAAATCCAAATTTTTCGGTGATTTTTTACTTGATTTTTTTCATTTCGGTTAAAAATGGTCGTATTGAGACTTTAAAAAAGCATTTTGAAGCTTTAAGATTCTAATTTTTTTTCGGTTAGGCCGGCTTATGGATCAGATAGTACCTTAATATTTAGATACAATTTCCTTTTTTTAAAACCTCCCTTAATTTTTGAGTAGTGTATTTTAAGATAGTCAGCGACTGTTTCTTGTAAAAACTTGCGTATTCGATAATTAATTCTGTTAAGGTGGGAAATACAGGACTAGGTTTTTTTTTACGATTTTCATGATTTTTTTGGCCTGGAAGAAATGTGTATAATTTATTGAAACTTTGAGGTCATTTTATTAATCTATTTAAGAAAATATTGTGAATTATTTGAAGCATTCCCTCGGAAAATATGAAAATTATCAGCTGCTATACATCGAACGTATCCTGCTATACAGACGTAGTAGCTTTTGTGTGCATTTTGGAGGCCATAGTTTTCATCTCAAATCAATACGGTTTTTAATTTAATTTAAGATTGTGTCTTTTCTATGTAAACCTTACTTTTCCCAAAAAAAAGGAAGAATTTTTTTTATAGGTGTGTAAACGGGAAACCTTGATTTTTTGCCAATTTTTTACATTTTTTTGCAATTAAAAATACTTTTGATAATGATATTGCTACGAATTTCAGATCACATAGATAGAGCGTAATTATATAAATAAGGTATTTACAAATTTTTAAAATGTTTGGTTAAAAGCCTTCTGTGCTAGAGTGCACACAATTTCAAAAAAGTTGGTTTGGGGAAAAATGCGTTTCAAGTTTACCACGCGGTTCGGAACAAACATCCTCATAACAGCAGAACGAATTAAAAATTTTGAGTGTCTGACCGAAACAGGACTTTCTACCGAAACCAAAACTTCTGTCTCAGTTTCGGCCGAAACCAAAACTTTACTAGATAGTTAAAAATATTTTTTTTCTGAAAATTGGCTTATTTTACACTTATACAGACAGTAAATTCGTGTTAAATTAAATAAATAAAAACAACAATTAAAATATGTGAAAAAATGTGAATATTTTTTATATTACTGCTACAAAACAAAAAAATATATATAAAATAACAAAACATGTTAACTACTTCTTGGACCAAAAATTTGTCAATAATCAACACTTACATTATTAGGGAAAAACCTCATTAATTGAGTATTTTAATTTTAATTGCGTTTACAATCAAAACATTCTCATTCTTAACATGTGAAATGAAATGAATTAAAAAACGATACGTTAAGAATGTGAAAAAATAATAATTTATTTTTTTATATAACTGCTACAAAACAAGCAAAAAATATATTTATATTACAAACATAAACTAACACAATCACACCATACCCAGCTGATGATTTATTTATTTACGCCCTTTTACGGGGCTTTTACATGGCGGGTGACACACGAGCCACGACCTCACCTGAAGTCAGCCGAACGAAGCCCGATAATTCACGAACGCAGAGTTTCGGTGCGGCCGAAGGTTCGGCAGATTTTCTGCCGAAACTAGATTTTTTTGCCGAAACCGAAACCAAATCTTCGGTCGGTCACTAAAATTTTTATTTAAAACTTTGGGAACATAGTCTTAAATAGTTATACTAACAACTTATGAAATAATAAAAAAAATAAACTTTTTTTGAGTCATCTACATGTATTTCCCCCCTAAGTCACGTTATTTAAATAAATAAAACACAAGAAAATACACTATTTTTCTTTTTTATTTATACCACTCCGAATTTAGGGTTGGAACTTAGCCGCGACGAAAATTTTCCATCGATAGATCTAATCTTCACATTTTTTATGAGTTTTGGGAATGTGGTAGAAATGTAGCAGCAGGGGGTCCACTGAAATCTATAAAATTTTGAAAGGGGTCTACGAGAAAAATAAGTTTGGGAACCTCTGACCTAGACAAACCTCACCCCGTGAACCCGGGCGCGTATTTACAAAACCTATACCGATTCAGTCGCGGTAACGACAATTTACATTTTAAATATACCTCTATATTGGTTATTTTTTATCAGATTGCAAAAACAAAAATTGTTCTAAAATCTAGATAAAATAATCTTTCTTATGTGTATATTAGAAATTAATAATTTTATTTCTAAATATTTAAATTTTAATATTATTCCCATATATTGTAAATACACCTCTATATTGATAAATTTTTATCACTTTGCAAAAACAAAAATTGTTCTAAAATCTAGATAGAAATAATCTTTCCAATGTGTATATTAGAAATTAATAATTTAATTTCTAAATATTTAAATTTTAATATTGAAAATTTAAAGCGACTGAAACGCGGTAGGGATTGTAAATACGCAACCCGGGCACCCCTGCTAAATCACCAACGTAGCGAACAAACTTGGCGTGACCTATGGCAGAGGTGTTGGTTATCCAATAAAGGTTCCCGGGGCGGCGGTACCCATTCCCGCCTCAAAAATTGCCACTTAATAAAGATATTATTTCTCCCTGCGTGTCCTTTCCCATTCGTCCCGTTCCCCTTCCGCCCTTCCGTCCTCCCATTCCTCTCCCGTGCCCCCTTTCCCTCACGCGTTCCCACTCCGCCTTCTTCGCCTTCCCTCTCCCCACTCTCCTCTACCGGTTCCCCCGTCCCGCGATCTCCTCTCCTATTACTAGGAATTAAACAATTTCTGTTGTCGGTGCGTGGGTGCATGCGTGAATTTTCACCTTTCCCGTGCGTCCCCGTTCCCCTCCCGCATACCCTTTCTAGCTAGCTTTAAAAATTATAGCTTATGTCACCCGGGGATAGTATAGCTTTCCAACAGTGAAAGAATTTTTCAAATCGGTTCAATAGTTTTGGAGCCTATTTAACGCAAACAAACAAACAATCAAATATTTCCTCTTTATAATATTACTAGCTTTTTCGTGCGGCTTCGCTCGCATGGTATTAGCGGATTCCCACTCAGCCTCCTCCACCTTCCCTCTCCCCACTCCACTCCCCCCACTCCACTCCCATCAACCCCCTCCCCCCTCCTCCCCCCCCCTCCCCTCCCCTCCCCCTTACCCCCTCCCCCTCCACCCAACCCTCCCCCCACTCCACTCATCCAATTAAAATGAATGTAATGTAATAAGAATTTCAAATTGCCTCTATTTCGTGTTGGAAAAATGATCTCCACAAAGCTAGTAGTGAGCGTTGCGTTGGTACTCAGTTGTTGGAAGACAAATTTGCTCCATGCAGACCAACAAAAGGTAAAAATCAATGCTTCTGCCGATCTTTTGACTACGAGAGAATGCTATTTATTTTATATATTTCCTTAAACCATTTTATCTTAATTTTTTAGTGTTAATTTTACAATCGAAGTTCGTGATCGAAGAAAAAAAACATTTTTTTTAAATTATTTTTTGTTAAGAGATGTCGCTATTCTCGATTTTCTACGACGGGAAACATCCTCGGTCCATAGAGAAATCCCCTGTTTCCCATTCGTAAATTCATAGAGAATAATATTTTCGTTTTTACTGCACATGTCTCCCGGGCAATAAAATGGGGGGAATTTGAATATTCAAATTTAAAAAAAGGAATTCTATCGCAATTATTTTATTATCATTGCTGGGTAATATAATTCACGTTTTTTCTGATTCCTTCATGCATACGAAATGATTTAATACATCGTTGGAGACAAATGATCATAGAAAATGTATTTAACAAGGTTAGCTCATCGAGGGGGTAGAGCGATCATTTGCTAGAAAGTCGTGACATATCTAGAAGTCCAGTTTTGAATTTAACGCAATGTAAAAGGCGACAACCGACTCTGTATCTGCAAATGATTTATTTTTAATAACTAACTAACTAACTAAAGGTAAAACCACACTAAGCCCACGCAACGCCACGCCACGTGGGTAGACGTCACCATTTCCATATCTGGACTGCTTACCATCCACACATTTTCTATGGAAACGGGTGCTTTAGAATCAGACTAGCTCCACGCAACGCAAACCGACGCCCCCTACGCGACGTTGATCTGCCACAGCCAGATCGGCGTGGGCCATGTGGAAGGTGGAGGGGGTATGGTCACGCCTACTACGAGATGATTTTACATCTTTTTGGTGTTATCTGAGCATCTAACATTGTTTCGCTATATCTATGGTTGTTTTTTTGACAGATTTTATTCAAAAATGGATGACGAACCGTTTATTGAAGCTTTTAGACGGCACGAAGTTATTTATAAAATCAAATTACAGGATTATAGAGATTCTGCATACGCAGTGCAACTTAGGAAGAAATTTCAGCCATTCATGACATGATTTTCAATATTATACCCCTATAATGAATGTCAATCAAACTTTAGACACACTGCCAGTCTTTTTCTGATCCCAATTGACTTTCGAAGACGTGTGTTTTCTTTTTTTATGTCATATTCAATTATGCTGTGAAGCTCTTCAAATACCACTTTACTCATACGGAAGTACATGAAGAATCGTCCGTCATCAGATTCTAGTTCCTTTACTAAAGTATGGAACTCTCCAAACATTTGTCTTTGTTTGTTAATGTTGTGGACCCAAATACTTCTCACTTTTTTTCTTTTAACGAGAATATTGATTTAATAATAATAATCGTAGCAAATCATCTTCTAATTCACTTTCAAGATATGGCAAAGCCGTCATCTGCTGAGAAGAGAATCACATAAACATAACCTAAAAAATAAATGTCAAATGTGTCAAATCAAACGCGCCTGCGCACAACCAGAGACCCCTTGTCACGTGGTCACAGCGACGCGTACGTACGTCGGCCAGTGTGAACGGGACAGGAACGTTGCGTTGCGTTGAGTCTGCTCAGTATGATCCTTGCTTAACCATCACGCCGTTTCCCCGCAGGTGTAGGCAGAGAGGACGGATCGCCAAACAACTCGGTTTTGGCACATACTCTTTGCCTCACTCACATTCATACATCGTCTCATACATACTCTTCTATTATTCTGACTTTTGACATGGCCCGTCTCAAGTATCTGATTCACTTGATCGTGCCATGTCTTCCTCGGGCGTCCCCATCATTTGCATCATATATTCTTTTTACACTACTTTCTTCGCTCATTCGCTCTACGTGCCCAAACCATCTGAGGGTCCCTTTCTTAATTTTGCTCATTATACTTACATCAGCCTTACATTCTTTGCGGATATCCACATTTCTAACACGATCATACATGGATTTACCACACATACGTCTCAGGGATCTCATTTCAACAGCATTCAGTTTACTTTCATCCTTCCTCTGCCAGTTCCATGCCTCACTGCCATACATCAGGGTAGGTACCAGTACTTTATTGTGGACTGCTAGCTTCGCTTTTTTTGACCGTTTTTTTTTTAAAATAAGTTGGTAATAATTTACTAAATAGTATTTTAAAACTAATGTTCGGAATAAAAGTGGAAAAAATCGATTCGCGCCTTGCCTGGAGTGAAAGAGGTCGAAATTTTTTTTTTTTAGAATTTCGTGAACCATATATTACTAAATGTTGCTATGGATAAATGGCTGTTGAAAAATATTTTTTAAATTTTTTTCACATATGATCCTCAGGTAACGCGGACTTGAAATTTTTAAAATTTGATTGATTCTTGAAAATTTCATAAAATTTAGACGAATATTATTAACAACTTTTACTTTATTGTCTGCATTAAAATGTAGAGAATAACAAGAATATACATTTTTTTAAATAATTTCAGCCTTCAGTCGTGTCATCTGTATATGTGCATATGGGGTAGCTCCCTGAAATCAGAGGAAAAGTGTGATTTTATTTCGAATTTTGGCATTTTTTTTCTCGATTTTATTCTTGCTCGATTATATTCATCGCGTACTGTACTTCTACAAACAGCCATACTAGCTTCAGTGACCAGCTTTATACCTCTCTCCATAGCCTGGGAATGTCAGGGAAAATTTTTAATATGGATATTTATATCTTCGCTCATGATTTTCGTATAATTCACTGTCACCGTATTTGTCTGTGAATGTGGCTCGAATATTTGTTTTGTTTTCCAGTCTATCAAATCATAATAATCGTTGACTTCGAGGTGTTATTTTAAAGTCACAAATGTTCTTATTTTCTTCCCCTTTCATTTTGTCGGGCTTTCAGAATTTTGCTTACTGCAAATTTTTTTGTATGTTGTCTTTCAACTTGCAGCATCGCTAATAAAATATTTTCAGAATGTGCGAAGAAAGAGTTCCGCTCAATTATTCGAAAAGCAATTGTTTTCAGCTCACATTTTAAATAGAAGCATCTTTTTATCAACGTAAGGAAACGTTTCGAACCATCTTTACATGATAGTTTTTGTTTTTAGGGTAAACCGTGTTGGCACATACACTTTTATCACGAATTGATTAATTAGATCTTGATTGCTGTCTGATAATTTACCGCCCATGCAGTCGATGTAGTATCTGGTGAGGGGTTCAGAGGTTTCTTTACAGTCTGTTTTTGAAGTAATTTATTTTGCCTCATCGGTCGTTATTGCCTACGCTCCAAAACCTTGGTTTGCCACTATATATTTTGAGCCGATATACATTTTGTGGCTACCTCTCTGATCATGTCATAATTCCAGCTTCTTCTTGTGTGTTTTTACTAAACATTTACAAAAATCGACACAAACGCACCTGCACACAGCAATATCAAAGAGTTTATTTGTTGCATCTTCATAAAATTCAGTTTTCTTATATATAGATATTCGACATTTCTTTAAGCGTTTGTACTTGTGATAATACCGGGTTAGTCTGTTTACAATTTGACGTTGAGTTAGAATAGGAATATACGCTTTATTCCGTAACGTAATAAGATCAATTGCAATTATTTCACATGTCTTTCACAGAAGGATCTTTTCCATTGGATAACCATTGCAAGTCATGTCTAATCCACAAACTCTACTTTATTATATCGGAATAAGTTGGTAACATATTTTCTTTTAATTTTTCTGTGCCACCAAACACAGGAAACGATGAATTTTGTATTGTTTTAGGCATTTTACGAACAAATCACAATCAAGTTTTCGCGACAATTCCAAAGAATGTGCGCTCCGCGCTGATATCTGTTTTTTTTTCTGATTGACTGCATTTTTTGTTTCGCAAAATAGTGTCAAAGGGTGGAGGGAAAGAGGAGTAAGTTAGATGGGTGAAAATAAAATCTTTGTGACGTTTAATCCGTCTGCTTATTTAGGAATAAATACATCCCAAAACACGTATTGCGTTATACTTTCATAAGACCAAAAACGTCCCCCTTACATTTTAAAAGCAACATATCTCTCTTCCTCTCATGCAAACATATGTATTTTTTTTTAACCAGAAAGATAACGAAATAATGCTTCTTATTGTCTTTGAAATATGAAAGCTATCTTGCATAGATATTTTACAACCCCAATCCAAAGTGACGATTTCTGATTTTTGGCGCGATACTGAGGCTTCCGGATTGTGATGTGCGAATAAATTGAACCAAGCAGACGGGTTAAACTGCATTAGATGAGTTGCTTGTTACTAACGAAATCCGAAAAAACACACTTTTTTGTACAACTTTAGGGTCAGTGCGCCACCTGAAGACGAAGTAAGAATTTAATGATATTTTGTGTACTTTACAGGGTACTACCAAGGCACCCATTGGTAATACAGGAAACTCGAAATTACAACAAAAAAAAAATTCACTCCGCCCTAAGCCTTTGTAGATATTAAAATGTTCAAATTGTAAGCCTCATTTAGCAAACTATTATTATTAAATAGGTATATAGAAGAAATGAAAAGATTATTTTATCAAATTAATATTTTAGTGGAGTATTTAGTAGTTTAATGGTGTACTTAGTATATTTTAGTATCAGTATGAATGAATTTTAATATTTAAGGCGATATAAGGTATTTTTTTGTTATTTATACTAAACAGTACATAATAGGTTTTTTCAATGTTTAATGTTAATAAATTTTTGTCGAACCATTCTTTTAAGGTATTGATTGTTGATGGTAATGAGAAGATGATGTCATGAAAATGAGTCTTGAAGAGATTTTCATGTTTCCTCCCTCCGTATTGTTGAAGAGAGGAACACGAAATTTTTCCACAGCCGAACTGATTCGTAGAAACGACCCATTCTCATGAGATAAATAATGTCGGTCGCGCAAATGATAACAGTTCCTCGGAGCATCTTCCATTGAAATACCTGACGGCAATGCTCTAAAGATTGCAATCTGTTTTTAAAAAATAAAGTTTTTGTTCAAGTATTTTGGGGCTCCAGACCAGAGGTGGCTGCCAAATTCAAAATTGGTTAAAAGTATGCAATGGTGATGTATTCATAGTATGTAATGGTATGTGCAAACCTACACAAGTACGTGGAAAGATATACCAAAAATATTATTTAATAATTAAAATGTTTTGACTTATTTTATTCCACGGATTTTCCACGGGCTTCTCCGGCCTCATGGGGTTAGGTCCCCATGGCGACCGCCAGCGTCTCGGCGGCGCCGGTCAGCCGCCCCCCGCCCTCCGCCCCCTGGGCCCCAGAGAACGTAGCCGCTGTACCCTGAACCCTGCACCCTGCACCCCATAGCGCGGACACTAGAGAGTTTTGCTGGAAAATTTCTGGAACACTACGATAAAGTTTTCTGCACGCCTCTGGTAATTATTGCAGTTTCTGTCTGGATTCTTCATTTTTTTATTATAAAGTCTCGTGGTATGTACTGCAGTTAGCATAAATTGATGTTGTACCGGCGAGTACATAAAAGTAGATATTATTTTTTCTTTTTAAAATTAAAAAATAGATCAAATTTGAAGATGTAAGAATTCCCTATGTCGTATGTTAATTTCTAACATTCCGACTCAATCACAGTTTCAGTTTTTTTTTCAGATTAACCAATCTATATGACTTTTTTTTTTATTTCTTTACTGAGTTTCATATAACATTTTCTTTACTGAGTGTGATATAACATTTTCTTTACCGTGTGCGATATAATATTTATTTTTATTTATTTATCTATATAAAGTATGTTTACATTAGGTTTTTCGACGCCTGTCTCACTAGGATGTACCTGTGTCGAGATAACATGTACTGTATATAACCTTTACTGTTTCTGATATAACATTTTCTTTACTTTTTTATACTAGCTCCACACAGAGGAGGTCCCGAGGAAAAAAATTCCCCTCAGGGCCTATGTCATCTTTGGGGATGCTGTGTGGAGAGTCTTTATAGGAAAGGAAGGAGGAAGGGAAAGGGTATGAGGAGTGGGTAGGAATCTGGGGGTCAGTGAGTCCAAGAGTGACGGACGAATGCATCCATCTCAATGCGGTGCAAGGCGATATTCTGAGAGAGTACGGCCGGAGAAGTCGAAGGGATTCCCTCCGGCCTGCCGTGCAGCTGGTGGGCAGCCGCATCCGCCGCCAAGACCCGGAAAAACATTTCTGTGTGCAATATAAGACTTTCTTTACTATGTGTGATGTAACATTTTCTTTACTGTGTGTGATATAACATTTTTTTTTATTGTATGTGATATAGCATTTATATTTACTGTGTGGGGTTTAACATTTTATTTACTGTGTGTGATATAACATTTTCTTTACTGAGTGTGGTATAATATTTTCTTTACTGTGTGTGATATAACATTTTATTTACTGTGTGGGGCTTAACATTTTGTTAACTGTGTGGGATATAATATTTTGTTAACTGTGTGTGATATAACATTTTCTTTACTGTGTGTGATATAAAATTTTCTTTACTGTGTGGGATGTAACATTTTTTCAACATTTTATCATTTTCCGTGTCAATTTTCCTTGACATTGTTATGTATTTTTATGTACCAAAAGTACGTAATACACACTTTGTCTTTGACTCTGTTACATCTGCCCCATTCAAGATAATATCAATTTATTTTTAATTTTAATATTATCTAAACTAAGTTATTTATTTTACATAAAAAATGGTACGAGAAATAGTGGCTTCTTGTCTTATTGTGTAAAATTAATATTTCACAATTCCATGCCTCATGATAATTTGAAGGTGATCCCTGAAATAATTTTCATTGATCTTAGATAATTCTTCGTAATAAAATATTAATAAATATATAAATTTCATAGCACCTACGATTCATGAGATTTTCTGCTGTTAACAGATTACATTTTGCTTTCGAATTGATAGATTTATTTCTTTTCCGTTGATACTGTCAACATTACCCACCACTAGAATATCGACTTTCTTAGAATCACTCAATGGGCTAAGTCTCCTGGGGGTAGGTTTGTAGATGTAATAGAGTAGATAGGTACCCTCCCCTTCCAACCCCCACCACGATACGGAATGCAACAGGGTGGTTACTCTGCTTACAACCCCCTCCCTTGTGTCTTGTACTAGATACATATTTATTATAGTACTTGTTTTATAATTGTTTTGAAGCTTTGGTTAACTAAACTGTTAGTTGACTTTACTAATTACGTACATCTACATTTAACTATACATGCCAGTGCCGTTAGCAAATCGATCCAAGGTACTGAGTTCAATGTTTAAAATCTCACCTTTGTTACTAAATACAGGATAACAGCAAATATTTTCAATAAGTTAGATTAGGTTCGAATGATTACGTTTATTATTGGTACGTATATCTCAACCAAATGTTATGTGCGTGTTATGTGTAAAAAAGGTAAATGCTACTTCAACGAAGATATTACATAATACAAATCAGGTTTTCAATTTTTTTTCCAAATTTTAAATATATTAAAAATACGGGTCTAACTTTCTTTCCGTAAAATAATAATAGAGTAAATATAAATAAAAACAAAGTATAATATTTTTTTTTATAATATTACGAAACTTTCGCTATTAATACAGAAACAAATCTAGCCGATAAGTAGGTAAAATCCATAATTATTAAATTTAAAAAAATATATTTTTTTAATTTAAATATCTTTTTATAACTTTTGCAGGTTCTTCTTCAATGATATAATTATTCACTTTAAAACTTCGTATTACAGCTTCATTTCGATATTAATCATCACTTAAAAACACTTAGGCTTACGCCCTTGAGGTGATTTTCTCACGAAAATGGCGCTATAGAAGTCATCCAATTATTATTATTATTATTATTATTATGCCAAACCTCACTGATTGATATTGGTTTTTTATGGTAGAAGATCTTCAATAAAGACGCAAAAATTCTTCTCTGGCTAAACAACTGATTTATTAAATTATAAGCAAATTTTACAACAACACTTTTTCCCGACCCGACAAAGGACTAAAAAAGGCCTTCAGACCATAACTTAGTTGATTCTAGCTGTTTTCAAGAGGTAAGAAGCGTTTTATTCAACAGAACATAGCATTTATAACCAAAAAACTCATACCAACAAAAAAAAACAATGACCCACATATGTCAGACTATGATATACAGAAATCTGTTTTATCAACTATCACTACAACTAGCGCCGAAATTATATCGGCCGGTGCAGGTAGGAATCTGCATTAATAACTAACTAGCTTTGAAATGTTATGCTAGAGGTCAGTAACTTTCACTTTTTAAATACTCACTCTTTCAATATTAAATGTTTTAACTTTTAACCCTTTGCTCCTTAATTTGGAGAATTTGTACTCATTTGTAAAACTCCACTCATCTTCAATACCAAAAACATATTTTTACGTATTTTTCCTGTCAGTTATGTGGAAATTATTATATAAGTCAGCAATTTTTTAAAACTTGGTTATAAAACGGACAACAGGCCCCCTAGCTCAGTCGATCGATAAGGATTGATTTTCGGTAACTTCTCAGCGTTCCCTAGGATAACTGCAGATCGCTAACGTACAAACAACAGTTGACGTCGAATTATTAAGAACACTCATTCACTGTGAACTGTTACTTATTCGTTGGCGACCTGCAGTCATGCTAGGAAATGATGAAAAGTTATCGAAAGTTATCCTACCAGTCCTTATTGATCGACCGAGCTGGGGGGCCAGGAGAAATTGTTTTACGTTGAGTCCTCACATGGTTAATCGAGTTATTTTTCGAGAAGTTTGAATGAGAAAACACATTTTTTCATATTGAAAACCAATAATTGTCATTATCTATCAAAAACGTGTGAAAAAGTTAAAAGAAAAAAGTAAATAATTAATAATTTAAATAAAATGAAAACAATTGAATTGGGGACTTTTTGATGAGTGAATGTGATGGTGTTAGTAACCTGTTTCTTATATTCAGATAGAGGTATATATAATGTTTACACGTGTGAGGAAGAAGAATATATGAGTGTATAGGTGCAAGTATGTATGTATGTATATATATGTACTTGTTGGTATTGCGTCCATGCCTGTATATATATATATATATATGTATGTATTCGTGTACGAAGATGAATATGTGTGTGTGTGTGTGTGTGTGTGTATGTTTACGTGTACATGGATGTGTGCACCTGTACATACATGCACGTATGCACGCACACATATAAACATAAATATAAAATTTAAAATTTATGATATGTATATTTTCATATTATCCTTACGCACTTCTTTTTCTCTTTTCCATTTTTTATTATAACTTTACCAATTTTAAACATCATTACATACTAGTAACATATGTTTACAGGTTTATTTTATTTCCATGTTTATTTTACGCACTTCTTCTCTTTTCTATTTTTTATTATAACTTTAGCAATTTTCAACATCATTACATACTAGTACCATGTGTTTACACTAGACTTCACTCAAAGTAACTATCCTTCATTGGTCACCATGAAACAGGCAGCTACCTAGTATGGTGATTTAATGTATTTAATCTACGTAAATGTCTAATGTAGGTAACATGTATTTTATAAATAAATTAAATTAAATTATAAGAAAAATTGACGATTGAAATCCCTGACGGTAAAAAAATGTGCCGGGGGAATTTTCCCTGTAAGGAGTTTTTAGAAAAAAAAAAATCGGAACGATTTTCAATCAATAAATAACAATAATTCTCAAAAAATGTATGAAAGTCTTCTTAATCCTTGTTCAGGGTGCAAAGGGATGTATTATAAATTAATAATGACGTAATGTACCAACCTTCGAACTGCACAAAATGACGAGATGTAAATAATTGCACATGCAATTTATCAAACCAATTAGTACCTACTAACTGATCTAAGCTAAAATACTCTCATCAAAGTGTTACTTCCCACTTATCGAAAGTCGACTAACTTTCTCTAAGATGCATTACGCTTGCTTAGGGCAAAGCGATTTGCTAGACAAACTTCCCCCCGGTTCATGCGCGAAAAGTTTCTATTTGATTGGGACAAGACGTAGACAAGCAGCGAAGACATATATCCACCTGGATTACGCCAGAGACGGTGAAATTGCTCGTGAATCATAAATGATATACTGGTAAGCATGTACGTAGGTACAATATTCCCCTTCGTCGTCTTTCTGAGCAAAGGAACTATCAACGAAAAGTAAGTGTACAGTATATAAGTGTAAATGTATTTGGTACAATGTGAAGACTGCTTGTTTGAGTGCATTGGAAAATGCCACTCAAAGGAAATCAGTTAAGCTTGATGTTTTCAGACCACATTTTATCTATTTCGGGTCTTTGTTGTTGATATATTTTCACGACATAGGAACTTTCTACTAAAATAAATATAATTTAATAATGATGCCACAAACCGAATATAAAATTATTGAAGAAGTAAACATACATTTTTTATTTCGAATGTAGGAACCTCCGAGAGAATGAGTGAGTTCTAGTAGTAAAATGTCATATTATACAGCTAATACGTAAAAACTATTATTTCCTTATTAATTCACCTCTACCCACGACATGGGAAAAGGCTGATATTTTGTTATATGGCACTCTTTACAAATGTTACAATATATATGTGTTTATATGTATTTTGACTAGCGAATTAAAACAACTAATCATTTAAAACAACTTAAGATAACTCAGAATTGCATCATAAAGACCATTCTAAAGGTCCCAATAAGGACGTCAACAACAGAAATTTTTAAACTGTTTGATGTTCCAAGCATACAGAACATCTATGCCAAAAACATTCTAGTACATCAACACAAAAATGATTCAGAGGCAGACACTTCTCATGCTCATAAAACCAGAGCCAAACAAACAGACATACTTAATATACCAAAGTGTAACTCTTCATTTGGTCAAAGAAGTTCTGAATTTTTAGCAGTAAAGTTATATAACAAACTCCCACTTAGTATCAAACAAATTAAAACAAAAAATAGCTACATTAAGGACATTAAATGTTGGATGAAGGAACTATCGGAAAATGAACTTACTACTATACTTAAAACATCGTCATAGAAGTTTATGGAAAACCTTATCCAAACATTGAAGTTAAACCATTGAAGTCGCTGAAAAACTTATCCAAAGCATAAGTCCCCCTCAGCACAAGATCTCCTAGTGAGGAGGACTACGAATATATTTTCTATTTTATATATACAGCTAACATGTTTCTCATAAAATGTAAAAAATATTATATAGTTACTAAATAAAAAAATAAAACAAAATAAAAAAAATTGACGTCCGCATTCCGAAGTCCGGATCCCTCACTCTATATGACAACAGTACGAATTTCCTTCGAGTACTTACTTTTGTTAGAGTGATTTGAACCTGTAGACATTCCGCATCTTTATTCTGACAGATGCTAATGGATGGTTTGCCCCCCGCACGTCGGCTTTCGGCAGGTCTGTGTTCAGTGTCCAGATCTGAATAGCCAGGTAATTCACAACCCTCCACTTCCCCATCTCTTTCCTCTTTCCGCTCAATTCAGCATTACGATGTACCCTAATAGATATGTAGCAGCCAGCCTCTGCTACCTGATGTTTTAGATTGTTTTAAAAAAGTAGTGAGTTGTGTAAATCTGTAACGTTGTCCATACATAAATGCATTTTGCAAAATTATATTTTTAAAGTAGAACTCAATAAATATCTTACAACACCCAGCCTATCAGTTCTACAGATAGAATACATCGTAGTCCCACTGGGTCCGATTGGTAGTGTTTTCTTTTATTGGAGGCCCCGAGGCAAACAATTTCCCTCAAGGCCAAAACATCTTTGGGGATGCTGCGTGAAGGGTATTTTTAGAGAAAGGAAGGAGAGGAAGTTCTGGGAAGGAAAAAGGTATGATGGGTGAGTAGGAATCGGGGGGTCAAAGTGTCCAGGATTGTAGATGTATAAATCCATCCCTCCCGCTGGAGAGAGTCCGGCTGGAGAGATAAAAAGGTCTCGCTCAACCAGTCTCTCCCTATCCGGCCCGGCACGCAGTAGGTGGGTAAACGCATGCGCCGTCAAGTCCTAGACAAACCTCACCCCGTGAACCGGGGCACTCCTGCTAAGTACCAAACGTGGCGAACCACTTGGATGACCTACGGCAGGGGTGTTGGTTAACCAATAAATGGTATCAGAGGTACCCATGCCCACCTCCCAAATTGTTGCATTTAATTCATATAAAAATACAAGATAACCTGTTTGGAATGGGTTGGGAATTGTGAGGCCGACTATAAATGGGAATTAATCTATGTTATTATTTCGTCGATAATCGCAAAATTTATTTTGGTATCATTTAAACCATAGGTTCTCAACGTGGGCGATAGAAGACCCAGAAAAAAATAGGGGGCGTTGAGACTGTCAGGGGGCGGTAGAGGACCCAGAGAAAATTAGGGGGCGTTGAGATGGCACAGTGAGGGCGTGGGCAGGTAAAAAAAATAAAACACGGTTATCGCATACTAATAAAGCAAAGTAAATTTTAATATTGGTTAATTTTTGTTATTGTATGTATTGTAATTAGAAGACTAAGACGTAAATTAAATAGAAACACTACGGAGCTCATTTATAAAACTATCGTTGCTCCACATTTGGACTACTGCTCTACAATGTTATATTTGGCCAATGAAGGAAGTTTGAACTAACTAGAAGTCATAAAAAACAAAGCTATGAGATGTATACTGGGGAAAGGCAAATACGCAAGGATTAATCAAATGAGAGAGGAGCTAAATTGGATTCCAATAAAAAAGAGACTACTATTTAACGTGTTAATTTTTGTGCATAAAATTATGAAAAACCAAATGGCAAAATACTTCAGGGATGAAATTGTTTTTAATAGAGACATTCATAATTACGAAAAAAGAAATATAAATAGAGTTCGATTGCCACAAATGAAGAAATCAAAATCACAGAACTGCCTAATGTACAGAGGACTAAAGATGTATGATGAAATGCCTGAAAGTATGAAGAATAAAGAAAGAATGAATGTATTTAAAAAGAAATGTTATGCTTAGTGTAAAAATATTTAAATTTATCAAATGAAATGTTACATTGTGCTTATTAGTTTATATTCATGTAGTATAAACTAACTCAATAATTAAAAAAAAAAAAAAAAACATTTTTATCATGTGTGCAAAATTTCACACATTTCAGCAGTTTGAGAAGTGGATGAAAATTGATCTGTAAGATTCCATTACATTCAGATCTATATTAAATTGGAAGGGAGGTAGCCACCCGGTACTTAAAATACAAAAAAATTGAAAAGAATTTTTCACTTGCTAAACAAAAAGGAATAACAAATAATTTAATATATTTTCGAATTATTGATTCCGTGGCAGTTAAGTCCCTCCCCCACTAGAAAAAGCCCCCTGGGGGGTTCTAGAAAAAAAAATATTTTCAAAGCGTGGGCAAAATAAAGTCAAGAACCTACGATTTAAGCTAAATAAAAATAACCGATTTAGTTCGCACAACTATTTAAAAAAAAAAAAATTAAATATAAACATTTTTTTTTTTATAATTTAAATATGAATTTACAAAATATTACATTCTAGGGCATTATTTAATTAGGTACAAGTTTCTCTCGATCTCAGAAAAGAGGAGCTTTTATGCCTGACAAATGAGACACGTTTCTTACTTTGGTTTATAAATTATTTATTTCATAAAATAACCACACGTCATGTGAGTTTTTTCAAAAATGATGTATATATTATTTATTTGTTCCGAATGTTCAATAATACAGCGCAATTCTACATACAATTCTACGGCCAACTCCCCCATTTCCCGCATCCTTCAAAGATTCAACTCAATTCAAAAAAACCACAAATACCGATATATTTTTTGATTCCTTCCCTCTATTTAAGAAAAACATTTTTAGCATAACACACACATCCTCATTCACACACATACAAACACTCTCACACACCCCTCTCCTTCAATAATTTACTAATTTAATTTAGGTATAATGTATTATTTATCTCACAAAAACATAAGCATACAACAGCGACATGTCATTGGTACCAATTATTGTATTAATTCTATAACTTTGTCACTATTTTCCATTATGTAATAATTAGAGATGAAACGGATATCCGGTAACTATCCGGTATCCGGCCTAAATTTACTATCCGGCCGGATACCGGATATTAAAAAACTACGACAATTTCCTATAATAAAATGCAATACATTAATCTTTGTGAGGTAAATATCAATAAAATGGCTTATAATTATGACGGCTTTTATATAAAGTCGAAAAAGTTACAAAAAAGCCGTATTAATTCATATTTTATTCAACTAATAATAATTTATTAATTTAACTGTAAATAAAAAATAACCAAAAACTCACGTATCTGCCTTTTTCCCTTCACCACCAAGAGAAATTTGATGCCGGCACGACAAACAAACAGCAAACTTATTATTTTCACTGTTGATGTCGAAATATTGCCAAATAGGCGATCTTTTTTTCACTGAATATCCGGCCGCCGGATATCCGGCTATCCGGCCTTGCAGCTCGCCGGATATCTGGTATCCGGTATCCGGCCAAACAACTATCCGTTTCATCTCTAGTAATAATATACTGTTTGTTTCTGCAAAATAAAAATAAAATAAAATAAAATAATGAATCTCTCGAAACTAATAAGAAAATAGTATGAAAAAATGTTTCATTTTTTTTTTAGGAGAATTAAATAGGAGGCCCTGAGGAAAATAATTTCTCTCAGGGCCAATGTCATCTTAGGGGATGCTGTGTGGAGGGTTTTTAAGGAAAAGAAGGAGAGGAAGTTCTGGGAAGGAAATAGGTATGAGGGGTGGGTTGGAATCGGGGGGTCAGTGTGTCCAGGAGTGACGGACATATGAATCCATCCCTACAACTTCGGTGCAAGGCGATAGGTCGAGGGGTTCTGGCTGGAGAGGTTAAAAGACCTCCTTCAATCAGTTTCTTTCGTCACGCTGCAAGTGGGCAGACGCACCGGCCAAGATCGGGGCAAATTTCACACCATGAACTTGCTAAGTCATCAAATATAGCGAACCACTTAGGGTGACCACATGACCTATGGAAGAGAGATAGCGAACCATTTGGGGTGACCACTTGACCTATGGAAGAGTATTGAACTCCATCGTACTGTATTGTCCAATTCCCCACCATGGGAGCGGATAGACCCGGTCCCTGCATCCAGTCAGGTGGCAGAATTCCGGTAGGGCTTTCCCGCTAACGCTTGTGCCTCCCCCGGCGTCATGAGCGAGCCTGAGGAATGTTTGCACGAGTTCGGTTCCCTTCCGTCCTGCCTCCGGTGTTCCGAGGCTCACTTCATTCCCCAGGGTCTTTGGGAGTATCTCCCCCCCCCTCCACAAACACTTCTTCAAGGGTACTCTTGGGAAACCGGCTAAGGGACGCGGGTGTTTGGGCACGTTGCAGCCAGGCCGCTCGCCCGCTCATTCTCGCCGGGACTGCCCCGTGATAGTGGGACAAACTGCCCCCGATATCTTTCTTTTTATATATTTTCTTTGGTTTTAATCATACTTACACCTGTAAATATTTTTCTTTTTCTTTATGATTTCATTCTAACTAGATGCTGATCCAACAGGCGAACACATCTATGATGTTCTTTATCTTGTTAATTACTGCAAATGTAAGCATGCATACATTTTTAGTTTTTACTAACTAAATTAGAGTCCTGACGTGGGCGGCTAAATCAGTTTCCTCACACAGCCATGGGAAAGTGGTGGGTCCCCTCCAATGACCTATGGAAGAGGTGTTAATTATCCAATAAATGGTTTAAGGTGCTGCGAAATCCATACTCGCCTCCCAAAATGAAATTCCCGAGCTACAAAATAAATCTATAAAATTACAAACTTACCCATACTTATAAATATTGTTCTTTACCCACATACCTAAAAGCTGTACATTATTGTACCGTAAATAAACAATCAAAAGTATCGTTAAAATGCAAAAACGTTGTATTCTTATTATTTTCATATAATTTTAACGAACACAACAAACTCTTCCTCATTATGCGAGTGTACACTTCCCGAAAAGAATTATTATTTGTTATTCTATATTCTGCACAGCTTTACGCGAGGGACTTTTATGACATATCTAAAACTGCATAATTTTAATCTGTCATCCCTGCATACCATTAAAGCGTGTGACAAATAATGTCTCCAGAATGGCGGTGGAAACAGTGACAGCTTCACAGCAATTCGTCACTCCGGTCTGTCACTCTGGATGCATCATCGTCAATATATACAGCGGTGACGAATGGTCACGTGTCACTTGTGTTCATTTATCAAGCACGCGTGACAATGCCGAAATTTGATGGCATTCTTTATTATATTCTGCCGAAGAGAAAAACACACATATCATAAGAGTGTTGTGAACGTATCTGTGTACCCGAAATAGATTCAATTTCTTCTAACTTCTGGTGAAATTGATTTAAAATTTAATGTAAAAACTCTAAAAACTTTCTTGAACAGGTTACTTTTTTTTAGTTGTCTGTCCATCAGTTTTCTTTCAAATCGGATTAGATCACACTTCTAGAGATTGTCTGTTCAGTGCTAGTTACATAATTCATCGATCGTCCAAAAATCAAAATTTGGGATGATTATGCAGTTTTATGTATGAGTGTACCCGATATCTGGTGCAATACTCAGATTTCTCATAAATACCACCAAATCAATTATAATGCAGAATAATTGTGTTGATGTTTTTGATGATTTCAAAATTTCATACTAAAATTGGACCGTTATACCACCCAGTATTATTTTATAGCATATTCAATATGTAAAACACAGACGTATGTCAAAAATATTTGATTTATGGTGAGCATTCGAATATTACTTTCCTCATTATCTTAAAAATTAGTATTTGGAGATGTTTGACTAATCAACTGGATGATCGAAATATCCAGTAAAAAAATATTGTCCATTTTACTATTCATGAATGATCATTCTCCGCATCGACGCGCATTAAGAGCGATGATTGTCTATGTCGATACAAGAAATGATCAAACTTTACTATGGAATTTACAAGACAGCGCCAGTAATTAGTTTACTTGCGGAGTGAAATCATTCGCTCCTTCCTCTCCTCTAAACGAACCTCCACGCAGCATTCTCAAAGATGAAGTAGGCCCCAAGGAAAATTATTTTACTGCGGGCCTCCTGTATGGAGTTAATCGAAAAAATGTACAAGTGTAGCAAATGACAGTTAGTATTATAGTCCAGTCAAGTTAAACATGAAAAGGGGGTTGTGCTTGCAAAAGGTCCGGTCATTCTGAATTTTTTATATGTTGTTAGGACCTAAACCAGTAATAAAAAAAAAATTTTGCAACTTCGAAAATGCTGTGTGAGCGGCGGTGGACCCAAAAAACCAGGAAATTTTCGGATTTTTTTCAGTTTTTGCACAATATCTAAGTGAAGGAAGGGTCTGACCGGTAAAATTAATAAACATACTTTTAAAGTAGACTTAATTTGCTACAATTTGAGACCAAAGCAAGCTACATACAGTCATTGGTTTCCAAGATACAGTTATTCGAAAATAGGCCATTTTTTCCAAATGGTGAAATTTTTTCGAAATGTTCACTTATTTTGTAAAATATTTTCTAAAACACGCATCCCACGTCAAATATTATATGAAATAGAGTTGTAGTAAATTTAATTTGCTTTCATTTAAGACTAGATTGATATCTGTAGACCTAACGGTTCTCTCAAGAACGCCAGATAACCAAAAACCGTCATAAGTGGGTTTTGGGGAGAAATGCAAATAAACTGTTCTCACGTCTTTTTATGGTTTTATTTATCAAATATTTAAAAAAAAATTGTTATTGTTAACAAATTTTTGACGAAAAAAAGAAAAAATAATAAATCTATCGGGAATTACGTCATCTTCAAACATTGTTTTATATATCTACATACTAAAATGCTTGTAAAACTAATATAAATCATGTAGGTATTGTGTCTTGGTTGCCAAATCATGTCTTTCTTTATATCTTAGATGGCCCGGGCATAGGCTCGCACGAAGAAGGTGTCTCGATAACTGTGATGGGCGCTGGGAGAGGCGCCCAGTCTGTAGTCGGGTCATCTTCATCGTCCGAGCATTTCAGCTCCACATCCGGGATGTTAATGCACAATTTGTCACCGCATGACTGACAGAGGACTGAGTAGTGGAGCCCAGCCTTTCTGCACGAGCAGCACCCAGAGCATCCTTTCTTGCATTTACATGAAATTTTTTGCAGGAGGGCAGGAGGTGCGGGATCCATCGTGGTATGGATGGGGGTGAGTCCTTGAGAAGACAGCTTCCACCCCCATTCAGAGGGATTCAAGTTGACTCCCCGCCACTTCTGCACTTGGAGGTAGCACCTTGCTGCATGGTGGCCTGCGGCATCTTCCGTCGGTGGCAAATGGGCGAGGTTCATGTTTGTTGAAGTGACAAACGTCTTATACCTCAGGAAATCCAAAGTATCCCTCGCGATCTCACCCCCATATAGAGCCACAAAGCACTTGATGCCTGCTTCACTCACGGCTTGTGGGGTGGAGTCTGGCTGAAGGAATACCTCCACTTGCTCAGCAAGTGGTTCATTCTTGCTCAGAAGTGTGGTGATTTTGGTCTTTCCTTGGCCAAACGGTGCTGAGGTGGTATCGCACCCGGTAAACACGTGGGTGAATAGTGCCGTTCCTGGTAATCGCCGGGAGCCCTGGTGGTTGTAGGAGGTCGTAGAGTAGTGACAGCAACCAGCTACACCCTTCGTGCTCTTCTGAAGATAGACATTTGTCTCTTCAGCGTCTAAACCATTGAGAAAAGAACGAGCAGGTCGACGTCTTCTCCCACTATGACGACCCGATCGGCTACTGCTCTTTTTGAAAGCGCCATCATGACGATCTCTCGATTCGCATCTTCTTCGGCAACAGCCACTTCTACTCCCTCCTTCTGAAAGGCATCACAGAGAAGAGTTATAAGCTGGAATGAGCTGCGTAGCGCCGGCGTCGTTCCGCTGTTTTGGTGTTTTTTTTTGTAACACCTTCGGGGTAGCCGTCAAAAACGATGGAGACGTTCTTCCCAAAGTGGTTTCGGATGTAGGTGGTATAACGCGCCAAAAGTGCTCGAACCGTGCTCTTCCGCTGCCACACGACCTTGTGCAAGAGGTAGCCACCATCCGAAATGACGTGAGTGCTGGCATCTATCGGCGTGTGGCTGGAAAAAGGAGTGAAAGCAGAGTACAGAGTAGATTTTGTGCCCTTGCGCATCCCTTGTTCATTGACCAGAGACATCGGGAACGGGGCCAATTCAAACTTGAAGTCATCCTGTACATCCTGTTCAGATTACTTTGCAATAAACACTCGCTGGAAAATTGTGAGCACATCCACAGCCACTCTTCTGTTTTTGTCCGGCAGTTTAACGGTTGAGGTGATCGATGCCAGCGTGGTAACTTTATTTTTCCGTTTTATTACTCCCTTGTCGTACATTTGCCCCACAATTTTCATCACTCCCTCCGTTCCAACTCTCTGAGCTGTGTGGCAATTAATTTCAGGACCTGCCAGTAAACCACTACTGATAGAAATCAAACTGTCAGTTTTGGGAAATGGAGGGTGGAGAGCAATTATTATCTTGGATGATTCGAGAAGGTCTCATGTCTACATGCTGCTCTCCAGTAGGATATGAGATGCTGCAAAAACTTTCCAGTTCTTCACAAATGTTCAACATAAACACCATTCCTGTTGTCCACCTTGCTAGAACACTGTCGGAGATTCCCCTTCCTTGGGTCAACCCACCATAGATTTTCATGGATCGCATCATGGATTTACTTCACCGCACAATGAATGGTCTCATGGATTAGTCTAATGGATTTACTTCACAGCACAATAAAACCATAAAAAGACGTGAGAACAATTTATTTGCATTTCCCCCAAAACCCACTTATGACTGTTTTTGGTTATCTGGCGTTCTTGAGAGAACCGTTAGGTCTACAGATATCAATTTAGTCTTAAATGAAAGTTAATTAAATCTACTACAACTTTATTTTATATAATATTTGACGTGGGATGCGTGTTTTAGAAAATATTTTATAAAATAAGTGAACATTTTGAAAAAATTTCACCTTTTGGAAAAAATGGCCTATCTTCGAATAACTGTATCTTGGAAACCAATGACTGTATGTAGCTTGCTTTGGTCTCAAATTGTAAAAAATTAAGTCTACTTTAAAAGTATGTTTATTAATTATACCGGTCAGACCTTTCCTTCACTGAGATATTGAGCAAAAACTGAAAAAAATCCGAAAATTTATTGGTTTTTTGGGTCCACCGCCGCTCGCACAACACTTTCAAAGTTGCAAAATTTTTTTTTTTTTACTGGTTTAGGTCCTAACAACATATAAAAAATTCAGAATGACCGGACCTTTTGCAAGCACGGATGTACATCTTGACTGGAGTATTAGGCCGATGTTTCATATTATAACACTGTTGTTTAACACAATTTCCACGTAAAATATTCATTTTTTCAAAGATATTCAAGTACAGAAGAGATATGCTATGGTGTCCGCGCAACTGTCGCCGGACTACGCGCTAATTAGCGTAGTTTTCAAACAAAAATAATTTGTTCATTTCGTTGATTTTTTGAAAATGTGCATTAATATTGGTTAACAATATATTTTGAATAAGGAAAGAATTCGTTCATTTAGTTTAACGTTCGTTTGGTTTATTCGTTAATTATTTGTTCTTTTAGTTTATTTGTTAATTGGTCTACAATATCGGCGACACCCGGAAGCGCAGACCCACATAGTAAAAACAGCAGATAGCACATCTACTTATATTTCAATATCTTTGCATTTTTTCATAGTTTCTATCGGGGCCTATACGATCTTTAGGAATGCAGTACGGAGGGTCTTTTTAGGGGAAGGAAAGGGATGAAGTTCTGAGAGTGAAAAAGATATGAGGGGTGGTTAGGAATCTGGGGGTCAATGTGTCCAAGAGTGACGAACGTATGAATCCAACCCTCCAACCGCGGTGCAAAACGATGGGTCGAGAGAGTTCGGCTGGAAAAGTGAAAAGGCCTCCCATAGTAGCGAATCACTTGGGGTGACCTACGGCAGAAATAATGGTTATCAATGGTAATGGTAATAAATGTTTCCCGGCACCCACACCCGCCTTCGAAATACTTATCCAGTTTTTCAATAAAAATGTTTTTAACAATTTTGCGCTCAGTTGGGATTTTCAATTTCGCTCAAGTATAAGAGAAAACTCTCTACAAAAGCATTAAAGATTTAAGTCTCATTAATGTAAACTACGTTTTTACCAAAGATATTCAAATACAGAAAGATATGCTATGGTGTCCGCGAAACTGTCGCCGGACTACGCGCTAATTAGCGTAGTTTTCATACAAAAAGATTTTGTTCATTTCGTTGATTTTTTGAAAATGTGCATTAATATTGGTTAACAATATATTTTGAATAAGTAAAGAATTCGTTCATTTAGTTTAACGTTCGTTTGGTTTATTCGTTAATGATTTGTTCTTTTAGTTTATTTGTTAATTGGTAAACAATATCGGCGACACCCGGAAGCGCAGACCCACATAGTAAAAACAGCAGATAGCACATCTACTTATATTTCAATATCTTTGGTTTTTACGTTGTCGAAGAAAGCAAAAACTCTGTGGCTTGACATTATACAAATGTAAAAAGTTATTTGTTCATAATCGCTTTACTAAATATATCCACGACGACTGGTTTTGGTTGATCTCAACCTTCACCAGGACGATAATTATCCAGCCTTACTAAAAAGTCTCGTGAAAATTTTAGTCAATTGATAAACGAGCGCGGATATGAAAACATTGCAAATTAAAAAAAAATTGTTCATGGAAAGATATATGGTACACACTACTTACATAGCCATAGGAGGTAGTTTATCTGTCGTATACGAATATTGTATTTATAATTTCTGAACGAATTTTGGAATTTTTCCAACGTATTTTAAATGACATAGGTATATTTCTTATTTTGGAAGATGTCATAAAATCATACACCTTTATAGAAACTAGATAAAATTGCCTTTACATTTTTGTATTAAAATGTACGATCGTGTTTAAAAGTGCAATATTTTAAGTTTCAACATGAAAAAAATTAAAAAAAAAAACAGATGATTGTAGACATATTTATTAAATGGTCGAAAAATTTAGGAAAATTCAAACCTTAAAAAGCACATCCTCTTATTTAACGAATTTGGAAGAAAACTATCATTTCACTTTTTATCTCTCAAAACTATAAAAAAATTTAATAATTATTTTTTTTTTTTATTCACAAAAAGGTACACAAATTACAACAAATTTTATACAATAATTAATTACATAATATATGTATTTGATTTACCCCCACAAATAAGCAGGGCTTGTGTGTATGAGGGGTGCTATTATATTGGTTTAATATTTTTTTAATTCAGTTCAAATTTTCGGTATAATTTTTAAGCTGAGTTTAAAATATTTTTATGTTCATGTTTCTGATTTTTTCAAGTAGTGAATTAAAAATTTTTACTCCGAGATATATCTGATTTAACTGTCCTATTGTTTTTTTTACATTTTGGAGTAGGAAGTATTGATGTTTGTCTAAGATTTCTGTTATTTTTAATGGGTGCAACTTTATTTTGAATATTTAAAAAAGTCATTTAAAAAATAAAATTACAGAAATAACCTAAAATCTATCGTTAACATAACGAATTTTTTTTAATTTATTTATTTATCTATATAAGGTATGTTTACATTACATTATTCGATGCCTGTCTCACTAGGGTATACCTGTGTTAGATTATTATCAACATAACATTATTTAAAGCACTAAAACTGAAAAAAAATAACGCCAGCATGGGTAATTATGTTGAATTACACTAATAATATCATAGTGAATTGATCATTTAAACGGAAATTATGTTCAAAAACATAAAATTTACTGCGATACAATTCAACACGTCAAAAATTAAGTTTTTCCGTGAAGCTATAAAAAGATGGTCGCATCGGTCGCCTGCGCAGATCTAGGGACATTCAATGTGACCAACATAAAAATCATAAAAAACGTGATATTCTAATTAGTTACTAACTAACTAACTAACAAACCATCACGCCGTTTCCCCGCAGGGGTAGGCAGAGAGGACGGACCGCCAAACATCCCGGTCTTGGCACACATTCCTTGCCTCGTTTACATTCATACAACGTCTCATACATTCTCTTCTATTATTCTGACTCTTGACATGGCCCGACTCAAGTATCTGATTCACTTGGTCGTGCCATGTCTTTCTTGGGCGTCCTCGACTTCTTCTACCATTCACATTTGCGTCATATATTCTCCTTACACTCCTTTCCTCTTTCATTCGCTCTACATGCCCAAACCATCGGAGCGTTCCTTTCTTGATCTTACTCATCACGCTTACATCAGCCTTGCATTCTTTGCGGATTTCCACATTTCTCACACGATCATACATGGTTTTACCACACATACGCCTCAGGGATCTCATTTCTACAGCGTTCAGTCTACTTTCATCCTTCCTCTGCCAGTTCCACGCCTCACTGCCATACATCAGGGTAGGTACCAGTACTCCATTATGGACGGCTAGTTTCGCGTCTTTGGACAGTTTTTTGTTGCTGCCAACGGCGTTCAGTCCTCCATTAATAGAGTTACCTGCATTCACCCTTCTTTCAATATCTCTATCAGCCTTCCCATCTCTCGTAAACATACTTCCCAAATAAACAAACTCATCCACCTGCTCCAAGTATTCATCATTCACAACTATATTGCATACTGTTTTCGTACTCTCTCTTTCAAACACCATGACTTTAGACTTACTTACATTCATCATTAACTCATTCTTCATGCATACTTCGTTCATTCTTGACACGAGAGACTGTAGATCTTCCATACTGTTAGATATCAGCACCGCATCATCAGCATACAACAGGCAACATACTTCTAGATTACTCAATTTCGCACCCAATCCCATCTCTTTCAATTCTTGCATACAATTATCCATATATAGATTGAATAACCACGGCGACATTACGCAGCCTTGTTTAACACCTTTTGTGATGTCAAACCATTAGTCATTTGTTTAACACCTTGTTTAACACCTTTTGTGATGTCAAACCATTAGTCATCACAATGATCATCACCAGTGATGATCATTGTTCTAATTAGTTCATTTATTGATACAAAATTATACATTTCATGGTACAATCCAGTAATGTTGACCTCACTGGTTGGCTTACCCGTGCTGAGGCCCCCATTTTATAATATAAGAATTTATACATAGTACATTTTGAAAAAAAAATGACGTTGGAGACGAAAAAACACTTAAAATTAAGTTGAATTTAAACTAAAAATAAAGATTAAAAATTAAAGTAAAATTTAAAAAAATAAATTACTTACATAAAAATCGGCCATGTATTATGATTTGTGTGTTTGTGAGTGTTGCGTGTTTTATATCGGTTTTGTATGTTGCGTGTATATCTTTTATTCTTTTATGTTATCAAATTTTGTTATTATTGTCTTTTTTGTTCTTTAATTCATTTTTTTTATTTTTTGTCTGAATTTATTTATGTTTTCCTCATTAGTAAAGATGCAAAAATGAAACAGGTATACCGTTTAACAATCGTTAAGGCGTTTTTTTTAGTAAGAACGAAAAAGTTTATATGTTTATTGTACTGATGAACTTTGAGATCAACCGATAAACATATACATTCACAAAGTTTATTGTCCTTTTGATGGTTGAGATCAACCGATAAACATATAAAGTTAATTGTCCTGATGAAACTCGAGATCAATTATTAGTTGTATTGTTTTATTACATGTGAAAAAAAAAACCTTAAAATGTATTATTTTTACTCTATTACTAAGGATGTGACATCGTACACCAGACCAAAAACACAAACAGAATCAGAGAGATCACGTGACTCATCTGTTGAATCACAATCATCCCTTGTAAAATACACATCCAATATTCCACACACAGAAAGTTTCCCGTATCTGGGAACTAATTTAGTTTAGTAGCAATTGACTATACGAGTTTTCCAACATAACGATTCTATTTCGCCTCGGTAAAGCTATTATCTTTGATTGAATCAGGTAAACACGCTAATAAAATCTAGCATGCTATTTAGTATGCTGTCATTGATAGTATGAATTCAGGATCTCTTTGTTTTTACTTTGCACAAGTACCGTTGACAAAACAATTTTGTAAACGCAAGAAAATATTTGTAAAGCGTAGCAAACCAATGAAAAAGATAAATATTTTTGTTCGTATTTTTAATATTTGAAACGCAGGTACGAATACTATATTTGGAAAAACAATTAGAATTATTTTTTATTTTTTTATTTATGTATTCTTACATTAGTTATTTTTGTACATTTAAGTTTACAAAATTTCTAATTAATTATAATATTTCATATTGCAAACTAAATTTTATGTAGTTTTATGTAGCTCCTACAATACATCTTGAACTTTCCAATTGGTGTGGACTATAATGTTTCGGGTAGCGTGTTATACAACTTCATTCCTTTGTACAGTAAACTGTTCTGCATATTCGCCTTGTCTTTTATTTAAAGCCTGATTTCCTTGCACGTCCTTGTGTTTGTCTGTGAATGTCCTTGTTGAATATAATTTAACATATTTTTTTTAATAATCAACATAATTTAACATGAATATATGTATATTAACTTGATATTTATTCCTATTTTCGTATATTTCTTGGAAGTAAACATTACTAAACACCTATATAAGTTATTATTTTTCTCAAATTAACACTTTTTTTTTTTAAATTTTGTAAAGCGCTAACCTTGAGTCGATTTTAACAGATTGGTCGAGAATCTAGCCCACTCCTTTAAATCCATATGCCTTAATCAGTAGGTAACCAAAGGTTACAAAATTTCAAATATTTTGAGAATCTCCAAAAAAGGTATGATATTCTGAAGCTAGTATTTGCAAAATACAAATTTGACCGCATCCTAATAAAATTATTAATCGTTCATTTAGGACGAACTCAAAGGTTTGTAAAGAGGCGGTCGGTGAATATCTGTAGAAGGGATATTTGACAATAAGCAGGAATATTTCTACTATCAAATATACGAATCTATAGATAAGATGACGAACAAGATTCAATTACATACTTTTTATTTTTTTTTTTAATTGAAAGAATAGATAATACATAATATAAACAACAAACTAGTCCTGCTAAGCCAATTGAATTGGCTTGTCAACAGGTGCTTATATTTCAGTTTCATATACATTTTTAAAATTTAAAATTTACATCTTATATCTACAGATTCAACATTTTTTTCGTCTATATCAATTTAAATATTTTTTTTCCGATAGCCAATTTTCGCCATATATTTAACCTTATTCATAGAATTACATTGCTTTATAATGTCAGGTAATAAATTAAATATCTTCGGTATGATGTATTCAAACGTTCTCTGTCCGTACTTATTGTTAAATTTCGGAATTATTAACCCGTCGTTGCGCGTGAATCTAGTGCTGTATTTATGTTCTAATTTCTCTTTATGCTGCGGGGTAAATATATGCTGAATTAATTAATTCATAATATATAATTATAATTTACTGA
Source organism: Limnephilus marmoratus (assembly GCA_917880885.1). Lineage (NCBI taxonomy): Eukaryota > Metazoa > Arthropoda > Insecta > Trichoptera > Limnephilidae > Limnephilus > Limnephilus marmoratus. The sequence continues at coordinate 31,546,727 of OU862917.1, read as the reverse complement.
TAAAAATAGTACTTCAAATTTGCTCTAAAAATTCTTTAAGAAGACGCGAGTTTAATTATTTTAGGGAAAAACACTTTTCACAAGACATGCTGGAACACAAATTAATTTACTTCACTGTACATACGCATTATGATTATGAATGAATAGCTTTGTGCATAAACAAACTCTAGTTTGAATAAACTCAATTTCAAATCTTTCAAGGAAGGCTAACCAATTCAATATTGGATTGAATCATTGATACAGAAATACAGTATCGTGTTTCTTAGTCTTTCTTGAAAGATTTGAGTTTGTTTATGGTCAAAACTGTTTATTCATATTCATTTAGCGTATGTACGGATGCCAACCGTTAATTCGTATTAATATTTTAAATCATAACTTGTAAAAAGTGTTTTCCCCTAAAATAATTAAACTCGCACCAACTTTGAAAGAGTAGCTACATTGTTATTTTAAGTATCACCTAAAGTTATTCAAACCAAACGATTCAAAACTCTTTACCCATAAGCATTAAGGTCGTGTTTTGTATGTTGGTTGCTGTTGTCAAGTACATGCTTGGAATGCAAATACCTTGGCAGGGGTGATCAAACGCATGCGTGAAATTTGCATTCTTCCAGCCTTTTGGACAACGTTTATTATGGTCAATGTTGTATCATGGTACACATTTCTCAGTCTTTCATAAATGTGAATTTTTGCGTTTCACCTTCTACAGTCAAGAATCAAACACAGAACGCTATCTATTACGAACATCAATATCGGCCATTTTGCAAGCGACTACAGTGCTGCCACCTGTTGACGCAAAAAGTTACTACTGCTGCAGATTATAGAAGAAAGTTTGAGGAATAGCACCAAATTCAAAATTTTCACTTAACTAACTTTATTTAAGTAGAAAATATAGGAGGCATTACTTATTGACTGACCCTCGTATGAATAAAGAATAATAAAAAGAGAAATAAAAAAGTTGATTGGAGTATTGCTGTACAACACTTTTTGACTCTAGAATCTACAACACAAGAGATGCTGGGCATCGTCTATAAAGAAACCACGCCTGAAGGCCCTGAAGTGTAAGAACCTATGAATAATTTTACTCACAATCCAAATAATTTAATTTTCCAATCAAATAAATCTGCATTAGAGCTATTTAACCCACTTCCAGTGCCGTTCATCTCAGTCCGCCCGATAGCGAAACACTTTAAATTGAATAAATTGAACTCGTCATGTCCGCGTCCGGTGTATGCGCCGCGACGCGCGACGCCAAGCGGCCGCCGCAAATAAAGAGGTGGCGCCGCTCGGGCGCCGCGATGCCGACGCCTCCACTCGGCGGCCAAAGCTCTCCAGGCGCCATTCCCTCTTTAGTCTGAAGCTGGCACTACTTTGTACAGATGATCACTTAACGAACAATGCCTGGGGCATTGGAACGAGAAGACAGATTAAGGATTCGCGGGATGAGACGCGTCCATAAAGGGTTATGCGGAGTATAATAATAATATGTTAATTTAATTGATAAACTTTAATAGTCTAGCTTGCTTCTTGTTCTGAGAATAGTTCGTATCGATAAACAAAGGTTTTATATTTTAGAAAACTACTTACAAGCTTCTTACTTAAATAGGGTTTGCGTAAAGCAAAAAACAGTACTGTAGGATATTTACATGCAAAGCCTTGGTACGCCGAGTATGTTGTGGGCGTACCTGTGTGCTCGAATTTTGTCTTTAAATTTTTTTAAAAGATTTAAAATTTTTTTTCTATTCTTGAACGCAAATTATTACATTGGTTTACATAGATAATAAGTTTTGTAATTAGAAATAAATGTTAATGATCCGTAACTGTATGTAAATAGGTTAGTAGTAGTATTTTGTGAACACCTCACTAGGCGAACCTGTGCTGAGGTGTTCCCATGTTTGGGATTAAGTGCTATTCTGTCGACATAAGTAGAAACACCGCATCCTCCTTGATATTGTCAAGAAGGGCACTGTGGGTCGACCCATGGTGGCAGTATCGTATACGTAAATTAAAGTTAAGAACAACAGTTGTTCTTAGCATCTAGAATATGTGTAAGATAAATAATTGTCTTGATAAACATGTTAGAAAATTGATTTTTTCTTGAACAGACCAACTGCAATTGCTGTTTAGGAGTAGAAAGCCGTTATTCCAGCATGGACGACAAATTTTTGGTTTTTAAATCAAAGATGTCATTGTTTTTATTCCAAATCCAACTTTCTCCTAATTTTCTGAAAATTATTAACCTATCGACAAACAAAAGTGGGTATTGTTCACGGTGTCTGGAAACTCGTAGTATAAGCGGGAAACTGGTGAATCTACATCATATTTATGAAGTCGATTTTGTGGTATAACTTTTTTGATATGCGCTTTCTTTTTCGAGTTTTAAATTTTTAAAGTTAAAATTAAAAAAAAATCGAGGTCTAGGGGATTAACGGTAGTTGTTTAAAACGCGTCGCAAGTGTAGACCATACTTCAAAGGTTTTAAGCGGATTGAAATCAGACTACCGAAAAAGGACAAAGGCAATGGAAAAAAGAAATATATTAATGGCTATATTTTGAGAGCCACATTAAGCAAGAGAAAATGTAGTATATTAATATTAAATAACTATAATAAATTAGTCATACGCAAATTTTGCTGTACAGCTGTACAGTTTACTAAAATAAAATTAGGTATTATAAATTAAAATCGATAAAAGACAAAAAAATATATATACAAAAATGCAGATACCGAAAAATATTTTATGGGTTCTCTGTGATGTCCTCCCAAGATTCCCGGTTGTTCAAAGATTTCCGAACACCATATATAAAACGACTCCAGATACTAATATCTACAGCCTGTACGTCGGACGAATATCTACAGCTCATATGTTGGACTAATATCTATGAACTTCAGAGTGAGGACTAATATCTACAGAGCTAAGGTCGGACGAATATCTATGACGGTCCCATTGGTGACTAATATCTATGGAGCGTAGGTTGGATTAATATCTACAGAGGGCAGCTGAGCAAGAGGTTGTACTTGTAGTTGTAGTTGTAAAAGCATAAATTACTTCAATTGCGTAATTACGTAAAGGCTTAAACGTTCAAAGTACGTACATGAAGTTTTTGCATGATATTACGTATTTTGCTGTTTACGAGGACAATAATTTATTGAACAAACATGGAGGTCATAATACAAAGATATTTGTTTATTTCGAAATACACGGCACCACAACCTAACCTAACCTAACCTAACTGACATAGAAATGGTCATGGTAACAGACTACTAATAACATACTATATTGCAAATGAAATTCTTGCATTCGAGGCACACAATTCCCATCTTCTGTGTCATGGCCTTCCTTCACAGGAGGTTCTCCGAATTCGGTATTGACCTGATTTGGAAAAGACAATAAAAGAGTACGGGTAAACTCCACATGGAATGCCTTCTGGGAAAAAATTCTCTGTTGCCTAGTCATCTTCTGGTTTCCCATATCATGCTCGTACTTCTTTAAGAAGCATTGCAACTTCCATCCATTTACAAGAGACAAGAGCGCTACTGAGGCAAGATACAAATAAAGGCCAGTACCACTTCTTTGACCGAACGTTGACATCATGGAGGTCCACCCATTCCCAAATTGTAATTTTGTATTGGCGCCGGGCAATCGATTGTTTTGCATGCTTTCTCCAAATTGTTGCCTTTTTTGTCTTTCTTCGATATCTTCCAACGCTGCATTTGACGTACTGGCTCCATTCGATCATAGTTCGTGGCCACTGTTACTACACGGCTGTCCTACCAATGGCATACGAGGATTTGGTTTTCTACGTCTACCACCGCATCAAATTTACCTATAATTATAAGAGCGATGAGAGTTACACTTTAGCTAGGTAAATGAACGCTATGCGCAAGGGAAATATAAAAGAAAATGATACCTTTAGGCAATTGCTTTACTGTCTTCAACTTGCCTGAAGCTTCAAGGCTAAAAAGCTACATGTGCCAGTAGCGCGCATTCTCTTATCCTTCAGGATACACATCAAATGGTGAGATGTGAAGAAATTGTCCATAAATAGCTCATGGCGTGTGGGGAACTCTATATATTCTATCGTAGAAGTAGGACGGATAATCCCTGATCTAATTCGGGGTCATATGTATCAGATGCTCCGGAATACGGCATTGCTTGAAACAGGTAGCCTTACACCACTTTTGTTTATAGTGAGACTTCTTTTTGTACTGTAGTTTTGATTTTTTGGCTGGTGGTGCATTTGAAATAGATATTAGCAAGGTATTACGACTCGCACAGGACGATGTCGAAGGCTGACTCCAGTGATGGTCATAAGCGAATTCATCTGGTTCATGCTCGTCAAGGCATGACTCATCAATTTTCTCTATTTCGATGTTGCGCTCGATTACAAATGTGCCGGCAATATCTCGAAAGTTATCCACTTCCGCATCTTCGTTATATGTCATCAAATTATCGTGAATATGCTCTTCGTTCATCTGTTTATCAACGTTCTCTCGAGGAATCTCAACAATAGCGCGTTATTAACATCATTATTGTCATCACTTTTACTTACGCTAAAAGAGCGCTCAAATTCTGCCATCATTTCATCGTGATTCAACGATTTCGTTTTATAACGACGAATTAGGTAGGTATAGGAGAAGTAGGTATTTTCGACATGATAAAAATATACGAAAACCGCAGACAAACTATTGATTTCAATAAAAATCACTCATAAAAACACTACAAAACCGTATTATTTAAAGGCAAGCCAACCAAAAACGTATATAAACACTGTCACAGCTAACCTCCAAAGGTTGCGCGCAGGCATCACCTGATTTCAGTGACATCTAGCTGTCATCTTATGCATATAATACTATGTTGAAACAGTGTTTCCGACCATTTAATCTTTTGATAACAATATGTGATTCACACATGTTTTAATTTTTTCCGATTTAAATTTTTTTTCTTTTTTCCAAAATGGGTCTATTTTCAGGGCTTTAGTAAAAAAATAATTAAAAATAGGATAATTAATAAAATTTATCAAATTATGTTAATTATTGAAAGCTAACATACCAATCTGTAAATGCTGCATAACAACTTGGTGGGATTTGGCATTATTCATAGTGAAAAAAAATCATACTTTTCATCAATTTTTTTGATGCCTACAGACATCGTCATGGAGGTAATGGGTTAAAGGATCCAATATTTCTTTCATTCCCCCATCCCATGCCCTTTAGCTTTAGAATATTCATCAAATTTGAGGAAGCCACATTCTCACCAATTATTTTACATATTTTGACTTCTCTGCCTCATGATGTATTTTGACGTTCATAAATAATACATTATGTGGTATGGTATGATGCAGGAATTTTGGTCGCTAAATGCCACCAATTGGTAAAATTATATCTGGTATGAAGTTTAATTGAAATGCTGGAAACATGACTAATGTCCAAGGTAAGAGAAATATTCCCATGATATTATCATTAAACATATTGCAGCATAAAGCATGTTTGAATGACACATTTAATTACTGTGCTACGAGTAGGTATTGAAACTACGAAATATTAAGAGGAACCCGAGCGGCATTTAGTCCATACAAACGTAATCGCCCCCAATTTCCGATCTGGATTTTGACGCTACTGCAAATGTTTTTTTAAAAATATAGTTATAGATATCGACCATTAGCGTGTCGGTAGGTTTTGCTTTTTTGATGAGTTACTTTTTACAGGAGTTAGGATTAGCGATGTGTCAGTTCAGCTGGAATGGGCTCATGTGATCCGCTCCTTTGCGGGAAGCGGTTCCTACTCCCACTCCTTTTTCAAATCGACTACTCCAAGAGAACCCTGTCCCGGAACTCGGGCTCATTCCCAAACCCGAAAAACTCGGATGCCTCCACCGGCCGGCGGGTGTCCCCGTGTTCGCCGCGAGGCGAGGTACTCCGGTACTAGTGAGTCTAGTGACTGAGTAGTAGTAACCGTCCGGTGTCCCCGAAGCGCTACACTCTCCACTCCACTCACGAGTCGCGAGTTTCGGCGAGTGTCGGGTTCTTGGAACTGCGTGAATCGTGAAACACTCGAGCTACTCAACGCCGCAGCGCGAAGCCGCGGCGCAGATTCGAATTACAAGTCCCGAGATCGCTGAGTACGAGTATGCATCTTGGTCCGAGCGACGTGAGTCGTGAACCGCGACAAACACCCGCCACTCTTGTCACTCCCTCCCACTCCCGCGACTCACGAACCACGATACATTCCTCATTCAGTCTTCAGTCATTCCTGCCCCGGCCGGCAATCAACACGCACGTGCCTGACCGCTTGGCGTAACAGTATACTGCTGCCTAACGTCATCGCGGAATTGTTTAGAATATTCGACTAGACACGGAGTAATTTTCAATTAGAGCGTATATTGGTATTGTTACTCAACGGGTGAAGTGCATTATAAAATAATAGTTTATAATAAAGCATTACAGCTAATTTACTTATTTAAATTCTCAATAAAAGCCCGTGCAATGTAGGTCCATTGAATGTACCTACATTGCACGGGTGACGGGTCCGAGCCCTCGTGTGGGTCTTGTCCTACTCCAGGGTTCTGAGTTGTCGTGCGGGTTCTACGAGTAGGTCCTGGCTCCAAGTTCTTTGAACCCGTGCGTCCCGGTTCGGTGCACCGCAACAACATTCAGTGCTCAGTCCGCAGTGTCCGCACCATAAATGAACTAATACCTAGATCGATATCTTCCGGCTTTTTGTTCCCAACTGGTTTCAACACATAAATATACCATTTCAACACTATTTTAACTGTCAAAATGAAAATTTTATTACTCTGACGTCACATACCATAGACAAGGATAGTGAAAAGTAAAAAAAAAAAAGTGTACTACCATAAACAATATAAATGCCTACCCACTACCCAATTTACCAGCCAAAAAAATATTTTAAAAATAAAATATCCAAGATGTTAAAAGTATTTATTTATTAATCCACATATGTACAAATTCACAAAATAATATACAAACATATTTTAAAGGTGTTGAAAGATATTCATTGCAAAGCAGTCTTTTTAGGATAATTTATAGGATTGCTGATTTCCAAAAAAAAGATGTTCATTGTGATGTCTTATAAATAATAAAAAAGAACAAGACAAGTAAGATAAATGAGGACAACAATTTCATCCTATATTGAGCATACTTTAAATATATGCATTCAGAGAGAGCAGGAAAGAAAATCTTCAATACTCGTAGCGATGCGTTCCGTTGCATTATTTTGTTGGGCGTATCTCAATTGACGCCTGGTCCCCGCCATTTGCAACTGCATTCTCCTCTTTCTGGGTGTTAGAGTTGAGACTTCCTCTTACCTAGAAATAACAATATTTCAAACAAATTACCACATTATTCAAAACAAAAACCTATAATTGCACCATGTAAAAAGGTAGTCCAGTTAAATGACCAACTTTCCCATCATGCTGTTTCCGCAGGGGTAGGCAGAGAGGACAGACCACCAAACAACTCAATCTTGGCACACACTCCTTGCCTTGTTCACATTCATACATGCTATTCTATTATTCTGACTCTTGAAATGGCCTGACTCAAGTATCTGATTCACTTGGTCATGCCATGTCTTCCTCGGCTTCTTTTACCATTCACATTTGGAACGTGTACACTATTTTCCTCGTTCATTCGCTCTACATGGCCAAACCATTTGAGCGTCCCTTTCTTAACCTTACTCAGTATGCTTACATCAGCCTTGCATTCTTTGCGGATCTCCACGTTTCTCACACGATCATGGATGGTTTTACTACACACATGCCTCAGGGATTTCATTTCTACAACATTCAATCTACTTTTTTCCTTCCTCTGCCAGTTCAATGCCTCACCACTGCCATACATCAGGGCAGGTACCAGCAGTCCATTACAGACGAGGTGATTTTTCACAAAAACGGTGCTATACAAATCATCCAAATATTATTAAAATTTACTTATAAACGTACCCAATCTCTGATTTCATCATCTGCCTCTTCTTTGAAGTCGTTGATTTTGTCCTCGTCAAAGGTAAAGCTCTTGTGGAAGTCCTCCTTGTATCACTGATATTACATTCTGGTATTGATTATCAATTATTTTATCTAGAAAAACACAATATTGCAGGTTAATTATCACATTATTCTAAACAAAAGATACCAGACGCCGCGGCCGATTACCAAGCGAACGCTTACCCGGGATGCTTTTGAGGATCGAATTGCTGCTGCTGGGCTTCGGGACACTCCTTAAGTGGGTCGGTAACTTATGTCCATTTATGTCGAATTGAATCAATATCTTCACAGCCACAGACACCGCAATGATATCAAGGAATCATTTTCACAAATATTTACGCCGGTGTTGGGAGGTTAGGAATATCCGGTTCGAACAATGTGCTATCTCTATTTGACACATTTGACATATAATATCATAGATATCCTACTAGATATACTACTCAATTCTCAACAGTGTTTCTATGGAAATTTGGACCAATAAAATGATATTTTCATTAATCATACGTCACGACATGGTCACGACACAAAAAAGTTCGGAGTTATACCCCCCTGGTCCGCACCTAAGAACTCGGACCCGGGACCTGCTCCTAGAACCCGTGTACTTTTAAGAGGAGGCAAGTCTCGGAGGCTTCCGGTAAAATGCAGAACTTACCCACCTCTAGTTAGGATCGTCCAAAAATCGTAAAAATTGCCTCATTTGAACGTCATCAACGGACGTTGAGTAAACAAACTAGACAATGTATTTTAAAAAAACCAAACATAGAAACAAATACTATTTTTCTCTAATACAGTTAGTAAAAAAAATCTCAAAGATCGGTCCAGTTTTGGAGAATAAAAATGGGGAATGCAAAATCTCGAAGTTTATGATTTTGTTTAGGTATTATCAGCCTGAGGTAAAATTGTTCCTTCCGCTCAGTATTCGGGAGACTAAGAGCGACAGTGACAGCTACAGTTTGGAAAAATAGCTATTGTTTAACTTTCACGGCAACCGGGTTTCCTCTTTGGACTCCAAAAAATCATGAAGTAGGCAAATTTTATTGATCCCTAATGCCATATTATTTATGTGCGTATTAGAATTATACGAAGTGAAAATACACAATTTCAGGAACCATAATACCAACCTATTTGTCGCAAATAATGTATAAATTAATTAAAATTCTTAAAACTGAAATTTTTAGTTGTGAGTTATTTTACAAGAATCGAGAAAAAATCTTTAAAAAATAGATCACTGTTTGGGAAAGAATCAAAAGACAACAAATATATCTGGGACCGAAAATGTATTTTAAAATCCTCCTTTAAAAAATTAACATTAAAATCTGCAAAAGGTCATACCAATAATAACCAAATGGTTAATTGCCATGGGCAGAGGGGAATTTAAGAAATTGTTAAATAATATTCCTTATCATGCCTACTAATAACACACAGTATGCAAATAGCTTGAATAAAAACAATAATAAATTCAGCAACAATATTTATGTTCCTCGAGTTCCTCTATAGTTCACATGAGAACAGGACATTATTGTACTGTCTAGCTCCGGACCTATTGTCCTGGTGTGAACAGAAGTTTGGAGGACACGACAATGAAACAAGACATTGTCCTAGAGATGGTCGGGCAAGCTATCTCCGCAGGATAATGTTTTACACCCACAACCGCCGGCCCCTGGCCGTATTGTCCGCGTGGAAAACCACATTAAAGGCCACGGGACAGAAGGACATTAGCCAGTTGCTCCACGCGTACGTGTCACTCCCATGCATATTTTCGGCTTAAAAATGTAGCATAAATGGAAAATTTTTGGCGAAACGAGGCTTCGTAGAATTTAAAAATGCTCTAATGACATTCTGCACCCTTTATACTCTTGAAGATCCTCTACATCTATTTTTTAATGATCATTGAAGACAATCCAAGTGAAGATCTGCTCCTATACAATTTATAATTCACAGTTTTCTTTTTTTATTATTTAGTTCGTCCTCCAACAATTCCAATCAACCTTGGTACAAAAGACCTAATATTTTTCGTGAAGTTTCTCGTGATGCGCGTCGTCGTGTATCGATTTTCGCAGCGTTCCGCGATTGAACTGCTGTCGAATTATTGTATTGTCTCATTGTCCTGGTCCTGTCATTGTTTTCAGTTTTTTTATGCAATATTATGTACCTGTTAAATTATATGCTATATAAATACACATACCTATGCTGTGCAATAAAAGAGACGGTTAACACTTCTGTAGGTACCTCTTTAGCTTAACTGCTCGGTTTCGCCCGAGATTTTAACAGCCTTTGCAACAATAATATAAAATTATGAAATCTACAATTTAGAATCTCATCTATTTTTTGGCAGATGATAGACAAGCAATTTTCGTGATGCCAAAGCTCATTGTTCGAGAGTTATTTAAATATAAATAATATCACAGCAGGTGTTCCACTTTATACTTTAAAAAGATTGAAAATGGTATTTCTAAACAGCAAGAATTTTTACAACCACGTAAACCAAAGAAATACATACGTAAAATATTTGTACGCACTAAACAAGATATTCTTCGCGCAAAGCCTGTGTTGCCAATAAGCATCTGTTGCCCAGGCTGTAATTTTGAAACTCGCGTAATTTCGCTCGAAAATGGCGGTCGTCGAAACACGCCGTTTATTAGCTTACAGTCTTAAAGGCTCGCCGTTTTCTAAATCCCGTTTCCTCCTCGCTGAGAGGCCCAGCGTACCCTGCTACCAAGTACCCCACTACCCATCTACCCACGGATCTACTACCCTATGCCTATACCAAAGCACCCTCGAATCAGTAGCCTTCTCGGCGTGATGAAGTTTGGCACTAACTAGATGCTTTGCGATCCGGACCCGCAAGTACCTACCGGTGATGTTTTCTTGAATAAAATAAGTCAACGCTGAAAAGTTGGAAATTTGATAATATATTATTTATTGCCAGCATATATCGATTTCTTATTTCTTCCCTATCAATATCGGTCTGGCTATCAACAGTGCGGCGTGCTTGGGAAAACGATATACAATATACATGTATAATACAATGCTTTGGTTAGGAGTAGGCTTGAGAGTGGGTCGGTGGTTTGGAGCCCACACCAAGTGAAGTATTCCCTCATGTTGGAGAGGGTTCAGAAGAAATTTCTTAGATTTCTTTACATGAGGATGTATGGCTACTATCCGTGGCTCTACCCTGCGTAGATTCCAGGTGTGGTTCTCTCCAGATAGTCTGCAGTCAGGTTGTAAGGTTGAGCTGCTTTATATGCTTCCTTCAGTTCCACACCAGGGAACGTACATTGAGATGAGAGAGTTTGATGTTATCCTTGTATAGTAAAAACACTTGGCTTAATTTCGGTTTACGGAAGGTCTTCCAAAATAATAAAACTTTTTTTTTTTATACTAACTATTGGCTGGAGAATCCGAATCCGAAAGAATTTTTTTTCGGAAAGCAATATTAACAAAGTTACACGACTTTAAAATTTTCTATACGCATACATGAAAATCGACATATTGGAAGTATTATGACAGTTTAAAGTCATAGAAACAGCCACATAAAATTAAGTGTTGCCATATCAATAACTAACTTAAGTAATTATTTTTTATAAATTTTACTCACTTTTGGCGTAAACGCTAAACTACTTGAAAACAGGGATATTTTTTTAAATTGACGCGAGCAGGCGGTATAAAGGGGCACAAACCATGTGACACAAACCTAGCGTAGCCGTTAAACTACTTGAAAACGTAGGCTGTTTTTTAAAATTGACGCGAGCAGGCGGTATAAAGGGGCACAAACCATGTTACACAAACCTAGCGTAGCCGCTAAACTACTTGAAAACAGGGATGTTTTTTGCCGTGACGCGAGCAGGCGGTATAAAGGGGCACAAACCATGTTACACAAACCTAGCGTAGCCGCTAAACTACTTGAAAACAGGGATGTTTTTTTGCCGTGACGCGAGCAGGCGGTATAAAGGGGCACAAACCATGTTACACAAACCTAGCGTTAGGTTAGGTTAGGTTAGGTTAGGGACGCGAGCAGGCGGTATAAAGGGGCACAAACCATGTTACACAAACCTAGCGTTAGGTTAGGTTACGCATTTTTAAGACTACGAATTTTCATACTTCGTCGATTTATAAGGTATGTTTGATGATATTATTGCATGGTAACATTTAATTTTGTGTGGTAAAACATTTTTCTAGTTTATCTATGACTTTAAACTGTCATAATACTTCCAATATGTCGATTTTCATGTGTGCCTATAGAAAATTTTAAAGTCGTGTAACTTTGTTAATATTGCTTTCCGAAAAAAAATTCTTTCAGTTTTGGATTTTCCGGCCCATAATTAGTATAAAAAAATAAAAATAAATTATTTTGGAAGACCTTCCGTAAACCGAAATTATTCCAAACACTTATTCAAATTAATAAATAACGTTGTATTAACCACTTAATTATTTACAAAAACCGACATGTTTCGTCAGCAAAGCTGACTTCCTCAGGGTTTTGACAGAACTAATTTTAAAAAATAGACATAAATAGGTAATAGAGAAAAATAATAGACATAAACAATAATAAAATTTGAAAGAAAATAATGTGTAAGGGACGAGGGGCAATATAGAACAATTAAAAAATTTTTTAAAAATTTAAAAGGGGAATAGATTTAATAATGGGTCATTTAAAAACAATTTTTGATTATTAATAATATTTAAATTTGCATTAACGCTCTTTCTAATCTCTAAAATTTCTAATTTATCTAACTGAAAGCCATTGACATTACAATGTATTAATTCTATTCCACTGTTAAAATTAAAGGTATGACTAGTTTCTATTAAATGGTTGGCAAACTCCGAGAAACTATTATTATTTAAAGCTTTCATATGCTCTTTAATCCTTATTTCAAAGTTTCTCGAAGTTTTACCTATATAAAAAAAAAAAAAAAAATTTTAAATTTTTTTAATTGTTCTATATTGCCCCTCGTCCCTTACACATTATTTTCTTTCAAATTTTATTATTGTTTATGTCTATTATTTTTCTCTGTTACCTATTTATGTCTATTTTTAAAAATTAGTTCTGTCAAAACCCTGAGGAAGTCAGCTTTGCTGACGAAACATGTCGGTTTTTGTAAATAATTAAGTGGTTAATACAACGTTATTTATTAATTTGAATTTAAAATGTTACCACAAAATAATTTTGCACTAGTAGAAGAAGTGATTGTAAAAACACTTATGTTGATACTGGATATTTGTACTGTTTATTCTGGTGAATAATTTTATACAGAGAGATTCTGGTCTGACACTTGACTGGCGACAATAATTTAGACTAATTAAAGTTTACAGAAGCGAAAGACGACTTGATTTCCAGGTAAACAAGCAGAGTTTAGGAAAACGAGAAGAATAGGTGACAAGCAAAATCAAAACACGCTGTTTTATAGACACTAAATAGAAAGCTGACGCGGCCACAGACAAAAGAGATTTTAGACAGACATTCATAGTAATATTTTAGTAAGAGGTGGCATAGACACGAAAGTTTAAGATAAGAGACTCTACACATCGAGATTAGAATAAATGATAAGTAAAAGTGTTCAGTGCTAAATGAATTTAAATATAAAATAGGACAATCACAACACACAACATCCGACATACCTTACCCACTTTCTCTTGGACATGCTTGGTGTGAACCATCTACGGGTCAGAAGGGATGCGCTCATTGTAACACATTTGTTCAGACTGATTCGTGGAAGGTTCGAAAACTCGGCTATCATGGAGAGCATTACTTTCTATGTTCCCGATGGTTATCTCCGTCATCGACAGCATAGATTGTTTTATCTCCCGGCTTGCAGAACTAACATGCCAATTGTTATGCCAGTCGGGAGAGCTGTCTTGTTGTTAAATAGAATCACTTCGAATATTGATATGTTTAATATCAATGAAGCACAATTCAGACAGCAAGCTTTGTTGTTGTTAGTATGATTGTGCTTCATTGAAATATAAATTAGGGAACGTACCCATACTACGTGACCAACTTTTTGCAATTTTTAACCCCCCCCCCCCCCCCCCGGTGACCAAAATCCTAAGCAACCCGCCGCTCATTTGTATGGAGCGTGACATTTTGAAGACCCCCCCCCCCCCCTAAACGTGTCACGTAGTATGGGTACGTTCTCTTAGTTAAATCTGTTTAAATTTTAAATATTAATACTCTTTTGAAACGCATTGAAATTTTATTTTGTAATGTTTTAAAATGAATAAATAATTCAATTGAATAATCGTCAGTTGTTAGTCGATCGATAAGGATTGATAGGATAACTTTAGATAACTTCTCATCGTTCCCTAGCATGACTGCAGATCGTCAACGAATAAATAACAGTTCAAAATGTCTAAATGTTCTTAATATATTTGACGTCAACTGTCGTTTGTGCGTTAGCGACCTGCAGTTGTCCTAAGCAACAATGAGAAGTCACCGAAAGTTATTCTATCAATCCTTATCGATGGATCGTACTAGGGGGGCAGATATTGTAAAGTTATCTATTTCACTATGGTGCATCACTTGAAAACGAACCTTTGAAACTCTAACAAAAAGATAGAAAAATAAATGCCTCGAGAAAACCGTATTCTAATCACGAATTTCGGACAAATCAGTGAGATTTTGTTTTTATCAAACTAAATACCATAATGTTATTAGGCTGTATACGCAACGTGTTTCCTAAATAAATAACTGTATCGCAAGTATAACTAGGTATACTAAAAGATCAGATATTTGTATTCAATGATTTTTCATTGAATCGGAAATAAAATATCATTATTCAAGGCAGGTGGTAAACTCAAATAGCCCAACAGTTAGTTTCATAGTATTCTGCACTGAAATACGAAGCTTTTTTATTTGCAGGAAAGATCAATGATATAATACATTACGTTTGACACGCGTAAATGATTTATGATAAATCCTCGGAGGGTGAGAGGTATTATTCTCGTAGATAAGAGGGAAATATATCCCGGAGGAGGAAGCTGTAAGAAAGGAAATATTACAAAGGTCTGAGGGCATCAAGAACTAGCGGGTTATTTTTCAAGATCAACCACGTAACAAATGCATTTAGATTGATTTAATATTTCACCCTTATATCAGGTGATACATTCGCAAGTAATATTTTCCCTAGATACTTAACTAAAAAGAAAAACAATTTTTATGATTGAATAACTTATTGGAGAAAACCTCAAATTCTAATATTTACAAAGAATGTATCAAATGAAATTCTTCCTGTATTTTATGCAAATAACAAACTTAAAAATAATAAAGATAGAGATTCAAAAATGAAAAATCTGGAACCTATAAATTGAAGTGTAATGATTGTGGTTTCTTTTATATAGGTAAAACTTCGAGAAACTTCGAAATACGGATTGAAGAACAAATGAAATCTTTAAACAATAACAGTAACTTTGAACAATGGAGATTTTAGAAATTAGGAAAAATGTAAATAATAAAGCAGACATTATTAATAAGCAACAAATTTTCATAGAAATATTAGAAATAATAACCAATAAAGCTTTGAAAATGTTGGGATTTATTTTAAGGGTATCTAGTGATTTCAATAATGTCAATACTGTAAAAACATTATATATGTCACTCGTAAGGAGTCATCTAGAATACAATTCCACGGTTTGGTCCCCGAATTATGAGGGTCATTCACATGCGATTGAAAGAATCCAAAATAAATTTTTAAGATATGTGAATTTTAAAATGGGCATTCCTAGTGAATGCCTAAATTACGATAACGTACTTTCTTCATTAAATTTAATAAAATTATCTGATCGTAGAATCATTTCCGATTTAACCTGTTTGTATAAAATCGTTAATTCAATGTTTGATACCCCTGATTTATTATATGAAATCTCTTTTCATACTCCAGGCAGGTCAGTCACAAGACAGTACCTACCATATTATTGCAGCAATTCTAAGTCAACAAATCAATATTATACTCCTATGCGACGGATTCAACAGCTTGGAAACAAATACTCTGAAGTTGTTGATATCTTTAGTACATCAATTTTATTATATAAGCGCACCTTATTGAAGTTTTTTTCATCACATAAGGGAATAATACTTTGATAAAGCTATTAAAATTGTCTAATTCATTGGCAGTATTTTGTCGGCTGAAAGAAAAAAAAAACTATTTCAGATTTATTATATTTTGTACTTACATACTGTGTGGTTTAAATTCAATACCTAATATTTTTACTTTATATTTATTTTTGTGCAAGTGTTTTAAACAGTAGTTTCCTGCACTATTTACCAGTATAATTTTGTTAATATTGTTATATATATGTATGTAAAAGCCTAAATAGGCGTAAATAAATAAATAAATAAATAAATAAATAAATAAATAAATAAATAAATAAATAAATAAATAAATAAATAAATAAATAAATAAATAAATAAATAAATAAATAAATAAATAAATAAATAAATAAATAAACCCTCTTTTGAACTTTTTCCCACTTAACCGGTCTTTCCTTGCTAATGACTTTAAAATCCCTAATTTTAACTCCTAGGATACGACACACTACAATAGTTGTGCAGTGAAATCATGACTTCATCTACAAATGAACTGCAATGTGTGGGTGTAGAGCTAGGTTTTAGAAGTTTTTAATGCATTTTGTTCCTGTCCACGAAAATTCAAAAGCAAAACAGTTGATATTGAAACCTGTTAATTATTTCAAATATAATTTTCAGTATTATGTTTGGTTTTCAGATATTTACAAAATACTACCCGTCTTCTAGGGGTTAACAAACTTCCCCCACTCTTACCCCTTCCCCTCCCTGCTACCCTTTCCTCCCATATGTGATATATGTTTAATTTTTAAGTTTTGTATACATTTGATCCCGATGACGTGAACATCGTTCATGAAACATGTTGACTGTATATAAATAAAAGTGATGTAAACAAAGTTATTTGTCTTTTCATTAAAATAAATGACGCCATCACAAAGTGAAAACCTTTCCGAAGAAGTTTTCTTCGAAAAATGATTATTTAATCACTCAAGACAATATTAGCGACTCTCAACCGAAAGTCCGAAACAGAAAAACCAGAAAAAGATACGGTTACGTCTAGGAAATGAACCCAGGACCTTCGCCTTGCCGGAGCAACGCTCTGTACCACTGAACTTAATTTTCTTAACGCATATTTTTTATTGGCTGCAATCTTTACGTTGATTCAAGATTCATCTCGAACTAAACGCTACCTACATAGGGCCTTAGATTAATTTATCAATTTTATTTTATTTAATGCGCGTCATCTATTGACCTTGCTGCAAGTCTAGGAAGATTATTTATTTTTAATTTAACTTAATGAGTAAAACCGCAAATTGAAATATTTAATCACCGAAGACAATATTAGCGACTCTCAATCGAAAAACTGAAATGAAAAATCAGAAAAAGATACGATCACATCTAGAAAATGAACACAGGACGATACTCTAAATATGACGTATCTTTTTCTGGTTTTCTGTTTCAGATTTTCGATTGAGAGTCGCTAATATTGAATAAAACCTCAAAATGTAATATTCAATCATTTGACCTCTGGCTTGCTGGGTTGCTCTAACCACTGAGCTAATCCGACTACATCAATTTCCATTATTTTTAACTGTATGACTTCGACCAAGAACTACAATATCTTCATTTTTTGACGCTTTATTTTTGCCTATTTATGTATGATGAAGTTAATTTTGGTAGTTCTTAGTCGAAGTAGTATATAGTAAAAAATGATTGAAGTTGATGTGGTCGAATTAGCTCAGTGGTTAGAGTAATCAAAGGTCCCAGTAAGACAGAGAACATGCAATATAGATACAACCGAATCCATTTCTGTCTTTTCAGTTAAACATTTTTTGTTTGAGAGTGGTTAATATAGTCTTCAAAGATCAAGAAAAAAATGTTGATAGGTATTTATCTTTTAATGATTTCTTTAATCTATCTGCATCGTAAAGTTATGTCCAATAATGACGTTCGATTAAGATGATTTTCCATCAGATAACATAGTACCTTGGCATTTAACGTTAAATTTTAGAAAATTTTCAGAGAACGACAATTCAGCACTTGGTAGAGGATTAAAAATGAATATACCAAATCATCACTCCCTGGCTAAAGCTCAGAAATCAATACTAAGAGTCATCCTTAAAAAACCATTCAGGTACCCCAGTGATGCATTATTCACGGAATTAAAAGTACTTGATATTAGACAATTGTATATTAGAAAGATTATATTACATGTGCAAAAACAACGTCAACACTTCCCTTCCATTGAACATCTTCACGACACTCGACTTTCAAGGAACAATCCAATAGTCCCAATAAAAATCACGACGTCCCTCGGCCAACGGCAATTTTCGTACTTAGGACCTAAATTATTTAATATCATTCCTAATGATTGGAAAACTAAAAGTGCAATGTTTTGCGCAAATTGATCAACGACTGGCTCCTTGATTTAGGGAGGATCAAAAGCGAAGATATGTTGACCAATAGTTAGTCTCATCATATAAAATAAAACAAAATTAAAAATATATAAGAAAATAAAAAAACAAAATAAAAAAAAAAAACACTCACTCATAGTTCCATTCATTACAAAAACACGTACTTACCATTGCAGAACACAATTGTCTATTCTTTTATCAATACCCTTCCCATTTTTTTCTACATTCAATTCCTGCGGAGATCTTTCTTTTTATTATACAAAATTACGTAAATTATAATTTATACATAATACGTATAAAATTATACAAAATTACGTACTATGCGTAATATTACAAAAACACGTACTTATCACTTCAGAACATAATTGTCTACTATTTTATCAATACCCTTCACATTGTTCTACATTCATCTCCTGTGGTGATCTTTCTTTTTATTATTACCATCTGGATTTTACTTACTTTACCTGTTTTATTTTATATTAAGTGCTCTAAGGGAAAATATCTTAGTAGGATGAAAAAATGACGCAAGGAAAGGGAAATAAATACAATTGGTTATCAACCCCTTTCTCATGTCACTATTTATACATTAACTTAAGACATATTTATATACAAATTGTTTTTATTCATTTGCTGCATCCTTTTCGAGTCACATTCTTTTTGAGTTTCTTTACCCGCTCGTAAAGTTGAGGGATACGTCACTCACGTTAATTATACTTATTTTTTGTAATCATGTTTAAACATCCACTTTAATTATAATATGGATTTTGTCATCACACTTGAAGCTGGTCTCGATTCTCAATTTTTGCTAGCGATTCACATGCCCAAACATTTATCTATTGTTAAACAAGCATTCGATACTAAATCTGTACTTTAAGACATTGTTTTTTTCTCTTCGCTTATTCTTTTTTTTATGAGTTCAAAATTGTAGTTATTAACTAAAGCTTCTACGAGGAATTTAATCGTAACACTTGTTTCATTCAATAAATAATATGTATATAATTTATCAATGTAATATGAAATTATGATATGAACTAAATTTGCCAATTTGACTGGCCTAAAACAGGATCCATTCCTAGTTGGCTAGTCAAAGTTTCCACATATGTTTCATTGTATAATTTTATGCGAAATTTTTACGCACCAGATTTAAATGTCCGGGTTAAATTTTCCCCCAAAAAAAAAAAAAAAAAGAAGGAAAAACTAAACCCTTTCATACACTTCCCCAAATGATCATCTAGTGAATCCACGTTATGCAATTGCACTATATAAGTATTATAAATACAAAACAATACAAGAACAACATGTCAACCTACTAGAGACCAAATGGGAATATAATTCACCGACTCCAGATATTTTCATATCAGAGGGTTCGGCTCTGTGGCATTTCTAATTGAACCTATAAATCCTACTGATCCCTCAATATAAATATTTAAAAAATCTTTTGTAATCCTACATGTATTTAAAATTACTGCTTTTTGCATTTTTATATACAAATTCTTTGACAAATCTAATATGCTTAAATTTTGAATCAGATTCCTAGGTATTATGCCAGTGGCCGAAATAACAAATGGTAATATTTTTATAGTCCGAGAATGCCAAATTTTTTTAATCTCATTTCCTAAATCTGTGTATTTTCTAATTTTTTCAGAAACAGTTTTTTGAATATTACAGGAATTTGGAATAGCTACATCAATGATATAAGTTATTTTTTTAATTTTGTCATGTAAAACTATATCAGGTCTATTATGACTAATTGTTCTGTCTGTTAGTATAGTTTTATCATAATATATTTTATAAAATTCATTTTCTATAAATGAATTTGGTTCATATTCATAATAAGGTACTACATTACGGCAATCAATCAAGTTATGTTTAATTACCAAACTTTGGTGAATTATTTTTAAAACCTGATTGTGCCTAAATGTATACTCGGAAGGCGCTAATATAGAACATCCCGATATAATATGTTCTATAGTTTCGGGAAAAGCCAAACATTTTCTACATAAATCATCAATTTGATTTATATCTTTGATTATATGCTTTCTATAATTTTTAGTATTAATGACTCTATCTTGAATGGCAAGCATAAATCCTTCTATTTCTGCGCTCAACTCTCCAATACTCAACCATTTGTTTGACGAAAGTTTGTCAACATACGTTTGGTTGAGATAATTGAAGTGTTTTGCGTGAATAATTTTATTTGACCAGGAATCTAATAATTCCTGGTTAGTATTTATAAGAATGTTGGCATTCTCGTCATATAAATTTAAAGGTGTAATATTTCTAGCTGCCTTGCAAATTATTTTGTGCATTTCTGAGCTATTAGCTTTCCTATGGAAAAAATTTCTAAGCATTTCTACCTGATTGTGTTTCAAAGATGTTATTTTGACTACACCTCTACCTCCTAAATTTCTAGGTAAATTAATTCGTTCTATAGCTGAATTTGGATGATGGCAATTAAATTTTGTTAACGTAGTTCTAATTAATCGTTCTAAACTATCTAAATCTGTATTGGACCATTTAATTATGCCAAATGAGTACGTTAGTAGAGGTATTGCCCAAGTATTTATTGCTTTTACTAAATTTTTAGCAGATAGATTGCATTTTAAAATTTTTCTGATCCTAGTTTGAAATTTAATCCTAATATCATTTTTAATACTAGTGTGATCTAATCTATTCGATTGCGGGTATCCTAAATATTTATAAACCTCATCCCCTTTCATACTTTGAATTTTGAAATTTCTAAATATACCCTCGTCTCCATCTACAATTTTGCCTTTCTCTATATGGATAGTTTTACATTTATCTAAACCAAAAGTCATTTTAATATCATCTGAAAAAATTTTAACTACCTTAATCATTTTCTCTAAATTTGATTCAGAATTTGAAAATAATTTTATATCATCCATATATAATAGATGTGAAACTATACTACTCTCTCTTGTATTACCCTTAATTTTTATTCCAAACTTGCTTTTAATTAACATTTTAGAAAGGGGATTCAATGCTAAGCAAAACCAAAGAGGGCTCAATGAGTCTCCTTGAAAAATCCCTCTTTTTATTGAAATGCCCGGTACTACTATTTTCTTACCTTTTAAATTAACTAGCAAATCTGTATTCCAAAAGGACATAATATTTTTCAAAAAGCTAATTATAATTGGGTTAACTTTATATATTTTTAATATTTTGATTAGCCGGTTAACTTTATATATTTTTAATATTTTGATTAGCCAATTTATATTATTATTATTTTTTTTTTTTTTTTTTACGCACCAGATTTAAATGTCCGGGTTAAATTTTCCCCCAAAAAAAAAAAAAAAAAAAAAAAGAAGGAAAAACTAAACCCTTTCATACACTTCCCCAAATGATCATCTAGTGAATCCACGTTATGCAATTGCACTATATAAGTATTATAAATACAAAACAATACAAGAACAACATGTCAACCTACTAGAGACCAAATGGGAATATAATTCACCGACTCCAGATATTTTCATATCAGAGGGTTCGGCTCTGTGGCATTTCTAATTGAACCTATAAATCCTACTGATCCCTCAATATAAATATTTAAAAAATCTTTTGTAATCCTACATGTATTTAAAATTACTGCTTTTTGCATTTTTATATACAAATTCTTTGACAAATCTAATATGCTTAAATTTTGAATCAGATTCCTAGGTATTATGCCAGTGGCCGAAATAACAAATGGTAATATTTTTATAGTCCGAGAATGCCAAATTCTTTTAATCTCATTTCCTAAATCTGTGTATTTTCTAATTTTTTCAGAAACAGTTTTTTGAATATTACAGGAATTTGGAATAGCTACATCAATGATATAAGTTATTTTTTTAATTTTGTCATGTAAAACTATATCAGGTCTATTATGACTAATTGTTCTGTCTGTTAGTATAGTTTTATCATAATATATTTTATAAAATTCATTTTCTATAAATGAATTTGGTTCATATTCATAATAAGGTACTACATTACGGCAATCAATCAAGTTATGTTTAATTACCAAACTTTGGTGAATTATTTTTAAAACCTGATTCTGCCTAAATGTATACTCGGAAGGCGCTAATATAGAACATCCCGATATAATATGTTCTATAGTTTCGGGAAAAGCCAAACATTTTCTACATAAATCATCAATTTGATTTATATCTTTGATTATATGCTTTCTATAATTTTTAGTTTTAATGACTCTATCTTGAATTGCAAGCATAAATCCTTCTATTTCTGCGCTCAACTCTCCAATACTCAACCATTTGTTTGACGAAAGTTTGTCAACATACGTTTGGTTGAGATAATTGAAGTGTTTTGCGTGAATAATTTTATTTGACCAGGAATTATTTATTATTATTATTATTATTATTATCATGCGTAAGTATTGCTTCAATCGCAGGAGCGGCGGTTCACGAATTTTTTTACTGCAATCATAATATTGAAAAAAAAAAAACTGAATCATTTTTATAATTTTTTTATTATTGTTTAAAATAAATGCATATAACAGGTTAAAAAACACATGGTTCTTAAAACTAATTAAAATAAAGTAATTTCTTGTTAACAAACTAACCACAACCCAATAGAAAACATTTCTCGTGGTTGAAAAAATGCAATCATCTACAATCTACATAATTGTAGGAAATTGTGTAGAAAATTTACTTTAAGACTTCAAAACTCGTGATGAAATTAAGTTACTAAGAGAAATATTATAAAACCATTTTTTTTAAAGAAAAAAAAACTTATTGATTTCAATGGGTTACGAATAACCTGACAATATTTGAAAAAATCATCTTTAATATGTGTGGTATCCATTTAGAAAAAACTTAAAACCTTTGAAATTAAAAAGAGTGTTAAGATGAGTTTAAATATTAAAATTAAAATGGCTCATTATTAAATTTGTTTTCTTGATAAATTATACCCTTCTACCCCCCCCCCCCCAATTCCCATCCCCATTCCAGTACATCCATTGAAATCTTTTAGTGTATTGTTGTAGTTGTAATTAGTATTCAGTAAACCCTGACAAACTACGAAACGTGTTGGTTTTTTAAACAATAAAAGAGGTTAAAACAAAGTATTTTTATTAATTTTGAAATAAAATGGTGCCACAAAATGAGTTTTCTTTGTTTGAAGAAATAATATTTGAATTGACATAGTATTATTTACATAAACATAAACTCCATTTTAATGTTGAAACTGAACACAAAAAAACTACCGAAATGTTGAAACCAGTATAGGTATGTACCTATACTTTGGAATTTGCTTCATAGTTTTTTTACCCATCAACTCTATCTTTTGGACGATTATTTTGTGCCCATATAAAAAGTTATGATTATAACATATATATTATTAAATATTCAAAATCGTGTATTATAATTATAACATGATTATTTTGTGCAAATATAAAAAGTTATAGCGAAACTTGACTTTAGAATTAAAACTTTCCACACACAAGTTACCGAAATATTGAAACTAGTTGGTACGTTTATACATTTTCATTTTGATTCATAGTTTTTCAAGTGTAATCTAACTGTCGGACGATTATTTTGAGTAAATTTAACAAGCTGTAATAATAACGTAAAATTAGAATTTATTTATTTATTTATTTCAACGCTATAAAATGGCTATTACAATCCGACGATACATGATACACAGTGGTACACAGGAGGGTATTTACAATGATAATAATGTAAATTAAAAAAAGTACATATGTATGATAAATAATAATATAATAACTATGATAACAACTAGTATTTAGTTATAGGATACAAATATGTTTTACAACAAAAAAAAGAATATGTATGCACATTTTTGTGCAGAATAAAAATAAGTAAATAAAGGCGAATTCTTAGAAAAATTCTCAACACCAAGTATAATATACTTTACTTTTATTTGTACATATCGTTGGATTCTAGGAATTAGCTAAAATGGAGTAACTTAGTAATGATATTATTGTTACCTTCAGTTAAAATGACTGCAGTTTGAAATGACTGCAGGTACTGCTAATTAGTTCTGCTTTTCAGGGCCGTCAGTTAGAATTATTTAACTTTGAAACATTACAAACATAAGCTACCAACATATTGAAACTAGTACGTTTATACATTTTCATTTTGATTCCTAGATTTTCACGTCAAATCTAACGGTTGGACGATTATTTTGTGTAAATTTAACAAGTTATAATAATAACGTAAAATTCGAATTTGACTTTAAAACATAACAAACATAAGCTTCCAAAATATTGAAACTAATCTAATATATAAAATTCTCGTGTCACGGTGTTTGTTACCATACTCCTCCGAAACGGCTGGACCAATTTTGATGAAATTTTGTGTGCTTATCTGGTAGGTCTGAGAATCGAACAACATCTATTTTTCATACCCCTAAAAGTAAAGGGTGTTCCACTCCGAAGAAAATTATTTTCCCCATACATTTCGTATGGAACGAATTCTCCTATTTTGAAAGAACTGCAGCAATATTGTAAGGGGTATAATATTGAACTGTGAACCGGGGGAAGGGGGAGGGAGGAGGGGGGGAGGGGGAGTGGGGAAGAGGGGGGAGGAGGGAGGGGGGAAGGGCGAGGGGGAAGGGGGGGGAAAGGGGGGGGAGGGGGAGGGGGGAAAGGAACTCAGGAAGGGGGGTTAGCGGGACGGAGGAAGGGGAGAAGTGGAGTGGGGAGAGGGAGAGGGAACGCGAGAGGGGAAAGGATACGCAGGGAGAAACATACCTTGATCTAAATTGCGGTACGAAGTTCGCCGGATCAGCTAGTATTTATATACATTTTGATTTTGATTCATAGATGGTTCACGTTAAATCTGATTATAAAAGATTTGATTTTGCTTCATAGTTTGTTCCCATCTATTGGACGATTATTTTGTGCAAATATAAAATGACTAGATTCATAAAGTTAGCTCCTACGTCACTATAATCTATATTCAACAAGAGACTATGAAATGCGACAAGCTGGCGCCGCCTTTACACTCCGTCTGCCCAGTCTATGGAAAATTGTACGCTATATTGTAATAAGTACACGTTTTATGAAGCCCGTTGAATTTAATTCCGCCATTCATATCTCAAAAAGACCAACTTAGTACGATGAGTATATGCTTAATGGTGTGCATTGTGGACATGGGACAACGTAAAATGGGTACATGGAACATGGTACCTACATTATGAGAAACTAAGCTAGTTCGAGCAATCAAACCAATCGAACAATAGACCTCGCGTTCAAAAAAGAATTATCAAATAATTTTTTATTATTTAATAAATCAAAAAAAAAAAATTCCTCTGATAACAAAAAAATTGAATGTAGGTAGGTATTGCTCATGCAATATGTATGGGATTGGTAGGTATGCATTCGCAAAGACTTAGTGGAGAGCAAGTTTAGTGTCTAATTATTAACGACCGTCAATACGGATTCCGGCGGAATCGCTCGTGCGGCGATCTTCTCACGTATGTGACGCATGTTTGGGGGCGGTGCCTGGAACGTTTCGGTGAGGACCAAACGGTTGCACTGGATATTTCCAAGGCCTTTGACCGGGTTTGGCACCGAGGGCTTCTCAATAGTCTTCTTACGGACTTCCCGCATCCTTGTGTACGTGGATTGCCGAATTTTTGAGGGAGAGGTCGATTCAGGTGGTTGCTGACGGTTTCACCTTTTCCTCGCATTCGATAAATGCTGGCGTCCCACAGGGATCGGTTCTGTCACCGACTTTGTTTCTGTTGCACATCAATGACCTCTTGTCATGTGCACCGATTCATTGTTACGCGGATGACAGTAAAGTCCATGATAGCTTTTTGTTTGACAAGCCCCCAAAGGGCACACAAACTCCAATAGCTTGGAGGGCTTTAAAGCAAAGAATGGACGGTTACCTCGAGAGTGTTTTCTCTTGGGGTAAGAATAACCTCGTCGAATTTAATGTTTCAAAGACCCAATCATGTTTGATAACGTCTAAAAGGGATCGAAATGATAATCTAGTCTCCTTCAACGGAAGCAATCTTCCAAACAGGACCTCCATCGATATGCTTGGTGTAACTCTAAGTGACCAGCTCAGGTACGGGGGCTCCATCGAAATCAGAGTTAAGTTAGCCTCTCAGAAACTGGGCGTACTGTACAGGGCCCGCAGATACTTTAATAGTACACAACTGCTAACCCTGTACAAATCGCAAGTGCGCCCTACGGTTGAATTTGGCAGCCACCTCTGGTCTGGAACTCCAAAATACCTAAAAAACCCTTGATTCTGCGCAGAAACGGGTCCGTTTGATAGATTTTCCCATCTTAACAGACGGACTGCAATCTTTAGAGCACAGGCGTCAGGTGGGAATGCTGTCCTTGTTCTACCGGTATTACAATGGAAGATGCTCCGAGGAACTAGCGTCATTGATCCCCTCGGCACCGGTGCATAGTCGGGAAACACGCCAAATACGCGCCCAACATTTGTACACGGTTGACATTAGTCACATGAGAACGGGTCGTTTCTATGACTCGTTCTTGAGTTCAACGGCTCGGCTGTGGAACGATTTGCCGGCCTCTGTGTTTCCTCCCTCCTACAACATGGGTCTCTTCAAGACCCGTGTTCACTCCTTCCTTTCCTCAAAAAGACCCTCCACACAGCATCTTCAAAGATGACATAGGCCCTGAGGGAAGTTATTTTTCTCAGGGCCTCCTGTGCGGAGTTAATGTAAAAAAAAAGTGTCAATAAAATCCTGCAATTGTCACACCTAACTAATCTTCCCATTCTCAAAATGTCACCATGACCGATATAATTGTGGCAAGAAAAATAC
Organism: Limnephilus marmoratus; assembly: GCA_917880885.1. Lineage (NCBI taxonomy): Eukaryota > Metazoa > Arthropoda > Insecta > Trichoptera > Limnephilidae > Limnephilus > Limnephilus marmoratus. The sequence goes on along the minus strand of OU862917.1, from coordinate 31,519,518 downwards.
CTTACTTTATAAAAGGTGAAAGTATGCTCATTGAAGTAGTCAGTGTAAATTAATATCTGAGACAGGGCGGACTATCTATCACATAACAACGACTGTGGAAGAAATATTGTGAATTCATATTTCAGTTTATATTATGGTGAACTTCAGTATATCATTTTAAAGATTCATATTGTGAAGTGAAGCATGCAGAACGTGGAGACGTGTGGCCCCAACTGCGACGGGTGAGTCCTTGTTTCCTATACTCCACTTTGGCTTGTTTTATGTTCCAGAAGCCCAGATTTGAACCATTGACTAATACTGTCCATCAGGTTTGGCGAATGCATACAAATTTAATCGTCCGATATAATCATGGCGGTTGACCTAGTTTTGGGGACTGGTTCTTCGAGTGTGTGGCACAGGGCTCAGCTCTACAGCACTTTAAAATACCATGACACTAGGTACTTAAATAAAAACTAAGGTACTAAAAAAAATACTTACCTAGGTACTTGATTAATAAACACGACGCGCGACGATTCGACGATCAAATCTGAAAAAAGGATCTTTATTGAACTCCGCAATAACTTAATTGTATTTTGCATATTGTTCCATTTTTCTAGGTAATGTGTTTAAAAAAGATAAGATTAAAAGTTCACGCATTCGTGGTAGCCTGGGTGTCACAGACATAAACAGTAAGCTGGAGGAACGACAGTTGAGATGGTATGGGCACATAAGACGGAGACCATCAGATCACACAGTGAAGCAGGCAATGTCTAGCTTCATCGACAGTCATCCAGAGTAAGACCGAAGAACTCCTGGAAGACTCAATGCTCCAAAATACTTCAGAGAAACGGCCTGGATGAAGGCGATACTCAGAACAGAAGAAATTACAACCTGAGAACGAGAAGAGCCGACCAGAACAGCCTACCTAGGCAATGAGTTGGGATAGGGCAAGGAAGAAGATGTTTTTGTATATTGTTCCATTTTTCCAGATAATGCGTTTATATATTTTTTCATAAAAGTAGTATGAAATCTACCATATAAGTATTTTCCCCATTAAGAACTTGCTACCTGTACGCAGGAAAATTATATTTTTAATCGTGCCTATCGGCTACCAGCTAAAATGGCCGCCATCTACAACCGGAACCGGCACACGAAAAACAAATTTAGATAAAGACGATAAACCCTCAAGTAGTCCGATGGAACGGACGACGACCGTACATACTTTGCCCGCGAATCCGGAAAATGGACCGTACAAATTAATGCAGGACTATTGTGTGGCGGTAACTACTTACTCTATCGCTTACAAAAATCGCTAAGTTCGTATAAATTGCTTAAAAATAAATTTAATCGTAATTTTTAAAGAACCAATAAACGTAAAAATATCCCCACAGATCTAGTTGTTAATCCGATGTTAAAACGATTATTCAAATTCGATAGAGATATGAAAATAACATAATTCAATGGTCGAAGTTATTCAAAGACTTCGGAGGTAGAATATAATTCACTAATTAACAATTTTAACCAATATCTGGAATAGCTGGGAAGGCATTGCGGAGAAACTTCGTCCATTGAAATGAAATTTGAATATTTTGCATTATTTTGAAGTTATGCTGAAAAATAAAAGCTGGAAAATTAATTAAATACGCAGACTGGTCACGCTCAAATTTATTCCATTCTGGGAACCAAGCCTACGCAAGTATTATTCATTTTTATATTAATCCCGATCTAACAACTGTCTGGGGCCAGTGAGACTATGGCATCCTCAATTGGGGTATATTGTGAGGCTAAAGGTAAAATATAAGAAGAAGAATCAGTTACGGAAGAGAAAGGTAGGTACGAACCTAGTTATTCAGTTTTGGTCAGCAAACACGGTTAAAGCCATTTCAAGCAACGTTTCAATTCTGAATGGGGGTCTTTCATACTGAAAGTATCTTCCACTCTGGAACATGCGGCAAACATACAATATATGATTTTAAATGAATACATTGTGAAATAACACATATTAATAAAAATAAATAGAATACTCCCACTTAGTATCAAACAAATTAAAACAAAAAATAGCTACACTAAGGACATTAAATGTTGGCTGAAGGAACTATTGGAAAATGAACTTATTACTCGTACTATACTTAAAACATCGTCATAGAAGTTTCTGGAAAACCTTATCCAAACCATGAAGTTAAACCACAGAAGTCGCTGAAAACTTATCCAAAGCATAGTCCCCTCAGCACAGGATCTCCTAGTGAGGAGGACTACGATTATATTGTATATATATACCTAACATGTTTCATATAAAAATGTAAAAAATAATAAATATATTGTTAAAAAATAAAAATAAAAAATTGGTTTAAACAATATTTATTGTTTAAAAACCTGCATATTTCATAAGCAATGCTTGCTTCATCAGGGTCTACTTAAAACTCAAAAGTAAACCCTGAACATTTTGGTTTTTTAAACAATAACGAAGTTTTGACGGCCGGCGTAGTCCAGTGGTAAGGCTCTTGACTCCCATTCCGAAGGTCGCGGGATCGAATCCCGGCGTGGCAAATAAATTTTATTTGATTAATTTGTGTTATTTCACAATTTATTCATTTAAAATAATATATAATATATTTGCGGCACGTTCCAGAGTGGAATATACTCTCAGTATCGCCCTGGTGTAAGACCACCATTCAGAATTGAAACGTTCCTTGAAATGGCTTTAGCCGTGTTTAGTGACCAGATCTGAATAGCCAGGTACTTCCCACCTTCCTCTTTCCCATCTCCTTCCCCTCCCCACTACCTTCAGCCTCACAACATACCCCATTTGGGGATGCCATAGTCTCACTGGCTCCAGACAGGAGCAGTTGAGACTCTTGTGCGGTATTCATATAAAAAAAAAGTTTGTATATAAAATGGTGCCATAAAATAAGTTTGCTATGTGCGAAGAAAATATACCTATTAATGAAAGAAAAACGGATTTGAATACGCGACCTCCAGATTGCTACTCGAGATGATAGATAGATACCGATAATAAAATAAATAAACTATAGACGTTTTTAGACTCTTATTAGTTCTGGAAAATTTACGTAAAGAAATGGGTTTCTAATTAACAAGAAAATATAATTGAAAACATGACTGTTTCTCAATTCGGTAGCATCGACTTCTAATTACTAATTAATTAATATACTAAATAATATTTATGTTGATCGAATGTGTTACCTCTATAAAGCAGACAATCATTAAAAAAATATTTGTTTAAATTATAGAATATTTTAATGTTTTATAACAAACATAATACCTATATCCTCACTGTAAAATACATTGTGTGCTCTTTGTCCGTATGGCAAATCTCTCCAACGGTGGTGGCTGGCGTCATAAATTTACGCTGCTTTTCCGTATCGACTTTTTAGGTCAGTGAAACTGTTGCTGCCATTTCCATCATAAATTGTGGAGTTTTGGAATACCAATTCTACTAGTTAGAACCCGAACTGATTCAAGCTCTTTTATGTTTAGTTGAAAGTTATGTTCATGAAAATGCCTGTGCCAATCTAAAGGTCTCTGCCCACTACACCGCATACCATGACCGTACTATGAACGTATCAGCCACGAAATAAACACGCTACGCCCTACTATGCCCACTAGAACGTGCTAACACCGTATTAACGGGTATAGTGACGTATACACTGCAGTTAGTGTCCGTACCACCCCCGTTCAATAGGTGTACGGTGCCCGTTCTATCGGTGCCCGTTATATCATTTCGCCTGTGTTTTCGTATCGGACTGACGCGTCAGGAGAAGCATAGTGTCATATCATTAACATACCTGGATATAAGCACGAAAAATGAACACAAATCACGAACTGACGGAGTGGCAACGCGGTTAGAACGGGGATCATACGCGTATGATCCCCTTTCTAACACCGTCGCGTGCCATGCATAGAGCGGACCGGCATCTGCAAAATATTGTCATCGAGAATTCGCCGTCAGTCCGGTCATGGTATGCGACGGTGTTGGTCGGTGACGGAACGGTCTAGTGGGCAGCGTTTCATACTGATCGATACAAAGAATATTTTTTTGCATGCGCAGCTACGGTTACGGTCATGGTATGGAACGGTGTAGTGGGCATAGACTTTAAGGATATAATGGTTAATGTTTAGCAAAGATTAAGTTAGATTACGTTATATTAAGTTCGATTAAGTTAGATTAAGTAGAGTAAGTTAGAATACTATATAATAGATTATGGATGTTGTAAGAAGTAGTCCGTGGAAGGGAATGGCCGTCCCAGGTGTGGATGAGACTCGCTATCCATCACATCGCCAACCCTTCGGTGGCGCAAAGAGGAGGACGGAACGTGGACAATGCCGAACCGAGTTGTTTGGCGGTTCGTCCTATCTGCCTACCCCTGCGGTGAAACGGCGTGATGGTTAGTTAGTTAGTTTAGTTAACAATTAACAAATAACATCACTTTAGAATCAATCAGGAATGAAATATTCAAACAAATATATTTTAAGTAAAAATCCATATGTGCATTTAGAATAATAATTATTTTTGTTCATGTTTTAGCTAGGTAAAGTTAATTTGACCCATATCACTTGACTTCGGGCCCCTTTATCTTCAAGTATCGGATAGTAAAAATAATTGGATATGGATAATCCAAACAGGAACAGGCATTTCTACTGAGATTACGAAAATGTTACTAACATTTTTTAGATTTTTTTTTTTTAATTAAATAAATCCTATGTTGGGCTCTTGACGTCACTACATGAAAATGTTCCGTCTCCGATAAAATTCAATTAATTTTATAAAATTTCACACTGATTTTTTTAAAAATATTGCAACACTTCGATTGAATTTTTTAATTTGACACTAATGGTACGTCCACACTGGGACCAACTTCCAACTACGAACGTTTAAACGATTTGAAGATACAGCGCCGAATCAGCAGTTCGATGTCAGCCATTTTGCAGTTCGAAATTCGGAGTTGGAAGGTTGACTTTGGTGTGGAAGTGGCACTTAATTCACTTGCTTTATTGCCTGCGAACTTCGTTGCAGGTACTTTCGTACGGTGGTTACACGAATCCAATTTTTAAAAACTATAATATTTAATTTTTTATCTTGTGTAACTCACTGCTAGAATATGCATCCTTGGGATGGGGCGGCTGTTCCAAAACAATAATTGATCCCCTAGCAAAAGCACAAAAATCACTTCTAAGGGTCATCCTTAAGAAACCATTTAGGTATCCCAGTGAGCTATTATTTAAAGAGATACGAGTTCTTGATGTACGGCAACTATACATAAGAAAAATTATTTTACATACACAAAAACACCGACATCACTATCCATCCATCGATCATCTCCACAACACCCGTCATGTAGGGAGGAATCCAAGTAATTCCGCCTAATACAAACACATCACATGCCCAAAGACAATACTTCTACTTAGGGCCTAAATTGTTCAACTTCATACCCAATGCTTGGAAACTGAAAAGTACAAGCATTTTACGGAAATAGGTTAGCAATCGGCTTCTGGATATGGGGAGAGTCTAGAGCGAACATATTATGCTAACACAATCTCACATACCTAATATGTACTAAAAAGTTTATATTAATGCATAAAAATAAAACTTTTACTCTGGTTTTTGATCCGTGTAAAATAAGGACTGGTCTTTGATTCTTGTAAAATAACGACTAGACATTTCAAAAAATAAGTTTTGAAAATTTCTATATAAATACATTGGAAATTCATATAGTCGGCTTTATAAATGGGTAATTTCTTTTACTTAGGAAAATCTTATAATAATAAAAATTTAAAAATTAAATGGTCATAAATGCATTGATGATTCATATGTCAAATATTGGTGTATAAATGTGTAAATTCTAATTATGCAACTGCAAATGTTCTCCAAAATAACCCAGAAAAAATATCATAATTGTGATCTTCCGAAAGAAACCATTCACTTATTCGGAATACAATTATTAATGTAATTAAATGTAATGCCCTTGTAATTTCATTGAAAAAAAATTGGTGAACTTTTTTACCTAAAATATTGAATTCAAAATTGGATAGGTCCGATGGTTTCGAACTCCTGCAACTCCATAGTGAGGTACAGGAAGTCGGTACCATCGATACATCGCATCGGCTTGACACTGCGAAACATACGTATAGGTGTAAAGACACGGCTAATGTTGCAATTTTGCAAACCTTGGATCTTACTTTTAAATGTGTTGGTTGGATTTTTATATTATGTACGCATTTTTTTAATCGTAACATATTGATATTATATATCTCACTGTACTAAATTTTTGTTGCCTATATTTTTATTTAATTTATATACTTTTTATTAACATCGTAACTTTATCTAAACTATTTGTTTTCTCATCTTAAAGGTGGAGGTACTGCCTTTATTATTTATGTAAAAGCACTCTGGGCGTAAAATAGAAGAAATAAATAAACAACTAAATAAATTAATGTTCTCCAAAACGAGCTTGAAAAATCATTTGTCATATATTTGGATTATAATTGTGTAATTTCTACTATTTGAGAAATTGTAAAAATTATAGTACTTTATTAAAATTAAATAGTTATAAATACATTGGGAATTCATATGTCAAATATTGGTTTATAAATGTGTAAATTCTGATTATGCAAATGTAAATGTTCTCTAAAATGGCCTGGAAAGAATCTCCTACTTGTGATCTCACTAAAGAAAACACTCATAGAACATTAATAAATGCATTCACTCTGAATGCATTTATTTATGTTCTCCAAATTGACCTTGAAAAAAATCACATCTTTGCGATTCTTTTAAAGACATAAAGAAACCATCCCTTAATTTTATACAATTCTTAGTGTTCTCAAAAGCTGTCTCGACAGAAGCAAATTCCCGTGATATTTTGAACGAAACTATTTCTTTGTTAAGAATATTATGAACTAAATATACAATTTGGCTGTCCTGAAACGGGTATTCTGCCCAGTTGGACAGACAAATGATCACATTGTAATGTATTGTAATATATATGCATATGTAAATAAAAAAAAATAAAAAAAAATAATAACTTAACGCAGCGTCAGAATTCGAAATGAAATATCTTGGGTTGTCGTTTTGACAGATGTTATGCAGACGGTTTTTTTTAAATGATTTTCGGCTATGTAAGTATTGTTTTTCGCACCATATAATCATACAATAAAAAAAATACGGAGTGTCTTAGAATATTTGCCTAAACCGGAAAAATAATTTTAAAATGTGATGCAAGTGGCCTATTGATAAAACCGACATTTATTTCGTAGGTATACTAAGTGCTGCAATGTCATCGAAAACGAGTCTATCTGCCGAGTTTGAGCACCATGGGATGTCAGTGGGTTAATTTCCACATTATATTTAGTAAAAAGTAATGATGATCCGGTCGGAGGGGGGGGGGGGGGGGAGCAACTATTTCGTCGAAAATGCATATTTTTTTATATCCTAAAAAGATAACGGAGGGATTTTTAAAAAATGCTTTTTATTTACCGAAAAGTTTTTCTAAGATTTTACCAGAATATATGATGTAAAAAACAATAGATATCGTTAAATCTCTCGTTGGGGGGATGTGTATTGCTCTCTTCCGGTGCAGGAAGGTTAAAGGTTCAGCTCCCCTATACCTACTATAAATCCGCCCCTGGCTGTAGGTCGAGAGGGAATGGGAAATAGGAAGAATTTGAAAATATTCATATATTGATACTATCCACAGCTGAAATAATTTCAGCGCGATGTTTGATTCAAATGCTTGTTGATAGGCATTTTACCAGAGCAATTGCGGGAGAATCTTCAATCTGTCACAAAGTGCAATAATATGAAAGATCCAGATTTTTAAACTTTATTGGGTTTTTAAAGTTATTCTTTGTAAGTTTACGTCAAAGAACTTATCTTCTTGTCATAAAACTTTCCAAACATCACTCGGTGAACACCTAGTAAATAAAATGACTTATATCATCCATCAAAACAATGACTTATTGGTTTTCCAAAATAACAACCTTTTCCTTTCAATCTCCTTTCATATAAATCGACACTAAGCCGTCCGCCCACGGAGAAGAAAATGGAATCAATAAGAAAATTATGAATCACTTTTTGTAAGGCTTTTTGGTGCAGTATAAATCACCTACCGTAGCAAAGAAAACGCTGTGAGAATTTTTGCGTTATTCATTCACCGTCCATACAAAAGACCTATTCGATGTTGTTGAGGGGAGAACTCTTCGGGGAGTTCACTGATCTCGTCTGCCGATACAAGGCGCTAGACAAAGGGAATGTTTTCTTTGGGTATAGTTGAAAGAAATAAAGTTATACTTGCGAGTATTAAATCAAATCAAATCAAATCAAAAAATATTTATTGTAAAATAAAAATTACAAAAGGTGTAGCTTATGGGTAGACCCCATTTCTTCCAGCTAACCACATTTATTTAATTACAATGTTTATATAATATTATTTGTTTTATTATAATTACAATGTTTATATTATTATTAACTCTAATTTCATTCAGTTTCCCTCATAATAAATCTTCTTCTCCTCTCTTCTCGGAGGTTGGCTATCATCAAGGCGATTTTCATTATGCAGGAGGCAGCCCGATCAATTTTGCAGAACGGCGCCGTCATGCAGTCACGTAGCTAATGAAGCCATATACAATTTATACAATACAATTTATTCTTTCAGCTTAAACTTCCATTAATCTTCCCAATAATATGGGTTATGTTATAATTATTTAAAACAATAATATCGGTGGTGTCTCTGAGTAAATTATGTAAATGATCTGTAGAACTGGGATTTGCTTCAATTCAGGAAGTGATAAAGTAGGAACCAAAATCATTTTTTTATTAATTAATAATTCTATATTTCAAATGAGTATTTTTTTTATTAAATTTTTGTCAAATGTCACACGTATTTTTAAAAGTTTTCTAACGGAATTAATTCGAAATTTAAATTACTGATTGTCTTTTGAAAAGCAATAATCCTGATGCAAAAAAAAAATACTTTCAGTTTTTCAATTCCAACAATTTGTGACCCGTAATTATTGTCAATTTTTTTACTAATTCCAGTTTTGACTCAGTCTGATTCAAGTTTACTTTTAGTTTTTCAAATTAGAGCTAGTTATGTGAATTCTGACAAGGGATAAAGTACCTAGCTACCTATAATATAATATTTTTGAGAATCTTTTTTGTCATTTTCAAATTGTTACTAACTTATCAAGAATTCAAACCATCCCGTGATTTTTCAAGGGTCGATTTTTCAACCCAACAATCAGGGCTGGGCAGTATTTGAATTACTTGTATTTGAAATACGTATTTGAAATACAAATACGTATTTTGTATTTGTATTTCAATTAAGTACTTCCTAAAAATGTATTTTGTAATTGGTATTTCAATTACCTGCTGCTGAGGTATTTTGTAATTTGGATTTCAAATGCTCATGGCTTCAAAATACATTTTCAAATACATTTAGCGATCTAAATAATGATAATGAAAAATAAACTAACATAGATAATACGTAGAGTAAAAACGCTAGAATCCTGTACTATTGTCCTGTGCTACAGCACTCTTACTAATGATTATTTGTAGTTTTCTTATCATTGCTTTATAATTATATTTTTGTCTTGTGCTATAAAAGCACTGTTATTGTACATTTTGTATCAAATTATATTAAACTTATCATTGCTTTGTACTGTACATGTTTATAGTATTAGATCAAGCACTATAGGAATAATTTGACTGAACACTAGATTATTTTTAAGTTAATTACTGTAGAGCGCACTTGTTAAATGTTATTTGTTTTAAGTTAATTACTGTACAGCGAAATAACACAAAACTGCGCTATACAAATGTCATCTATGTATATAAAAATGAATTCTTGTTTCCCTTGGTCAGGCCATAACTTCAGAACGACTTTATCTATTTCATTCGTCTTTTTTTTTCATTCAGTTTTCTAATACTTTGTAGAAGGTTCTTACGGAAAGAAAAATTAAGAAAATTATGCAGAAAATTGGATAATTGCAGAAAACTTGACGACTATTTTAACTTCGCACATTTGACAGTTCGCGCGTTTTATGAAATTGAATTTAGCAGGCAGCTGTTTTTTTTGTAACAAAAGAATTGTCTATGGTTTTTTATTTTTATTTTAGATATTTTAAATAGGTACCTACGTTAGGTACCAGATTTGATTGCTTGTTCTTATAATATACAAAAATGAATATTTGTAATATGTGAAAAATGAAAATTTTTATAAAAAATTGTAATATCTGGCACGCGAGTTGTTTGAAAACTGAATGTACTGGGACTGAATATGTGGAACGCGGGAGGGTGGTTGGCGGGGAGTGGGTGAGGGGAAAGCGTAGGCTGGGAAGTTGGCAGGGGAATGGGATGTGGGAGGGGAACGGGGACGCACGGGAAAGGACATGCAGGGATAAAAAAAATATTTCTTTTAATGTGGCATTGCAACGCATGCCGGTAACCAGCTAGTGTTATAATAATAATTATTATTATTATCTAACACCTAAGTCCTATACCACAAAACTTTACTAGTGGAGCGGATACGAGACGTGTCTTCTGAGCAATATGATTGGTCAATTTTTGCACGTCTCTGTTTCACTCTTCTCAGCTTTGCTTCTATGGAAACGCACCCTTAGATAAGGACACTTACGACAATTTATTTCAACCAAAGGTTCTACCAAAACCAAATGTATTTTGTATTTTGTAATTTGTATTTTGTATTTGATATTAAAAAAATGGTTAAAATACTGTATTTTGTATTTTGTATTTCAAATACACGACTTGAAAGTATTTTGTATTTCGTATTTCAAATACATGCGTAAAAGTATTTTGTAATTTGTATTTCAATTACAGCAAAGCATGTATTTTGCCCACCCCTGCCAACAATATACAACTTCATCACTCCTTTAAAAAGTCTTTAACAGTGGTGAAAAAAACTTGGTTAATTAGGTTACGTTAGCTTATGTTATGGACTATTAAAAAAAAACAGTTTTAATGACTTTTCAAAGGGGTGTTGAAATGTCAGTTTGTTGAGCTGTCATGGAACCGATATTAACAGTAGTGAGCATAGAAATTTGGTCAGCCCAGAAATTATTTGCAGTTCTGGAAACGTGGAACTATTGACCTTTTAATTTTTTATAAAAATCGCTTGGTACAAATCAAAAATTTGAAAAATTTTAATATTAAATTTGATCTAAATAATAATACTATTTGGATGATTTATGTAGCGCCATTTTTGTAAAACATCACCTCTAGGGCGCCGTACAAACTAAAATACATTTTTTAAATCTAGAAAAACTACAAGCTACAAATTGCATCCACCGGCTCATCGATCACTGATACAAAAATATATGTACAGTGTTTTGACCAATGAACGCGATGCTGCCTAAAAATGAATGAATACAGGACCATACTTACCTGGGAGGTCTTTTGAAATTAACACTGTTTATTGTCTATTTAAAGTAATTTAGATAGAGTTCGCGCGCGGAGAACATAATTGTGAACACATATTATTTAGTCCTGAAAAATATTTTGGTATTAATATACAATATGCTCTTTAGTGAGTGTGTTTTGGAAAGTAAAAGCAACATTTAATGGTGGGTTGTGCAGTAGTGCAAGGATTTGATCTTCCTAATTGTGATTCGTCAAGAGACAGATTGATTCGATTCGAGTAATTTTAATTCAGTAAGAAAAATGTGATTAAGACACATCATAGTAGGATATCATAATACCTACTGACCATCACTTGTTTAGTGGTCAGATTTGATTAGCCGGGTATTTCACCACCCTTCTCTACCCCATCTCCACTACCTCCAGTGTCAGAACATATCCCCATTGGTGATGCCATAGTGTCACTAGATTGGGAGCGGTTGGGATTCTCGTGCGGTATAGATAATCTTACATTCATTTACCAGGCTTCGGAAACTAACGACAAAGATAGAATTCTAAATTTATGAACTAGTCGCTAATAATATAAGAATAATATTTTTTTGATTACATGCATTTGAATTTCGATTTTGTTTTCTAGAAATAATGCAAATCTTGGAAGTGGAATTTAACCCACTTCCCGACTTCCGAACGAGCTTAAACTTTACACACACTCTCATTGCTGATGACAACGCATTCTAACATTCAATCAGCACTAAAGCATACACACAATTTTCTACTAGCAGGCCTAAGAGCGAGACGCGTGGGACCGTGGCAGAAAGTCGAAACTATTTTACTACAAAAAAATAGATCATAATATAGTAAAAAAAGAAGTTTTTTTTTGTGTTCGTTATTATCAGGACAAGGTTTGTATAAAGCTACTGGTGAGCTCTGACATTATGGGAGAGGTGGGAGGGGAACCAGGGATGGGGGAGGAAAGCCTGGGAGGGGATAGGGGAAATCGGGAGGGGGTTCGCGGGACGGAGGAAGGGGGGGGGGGAGTGGAGTGAGGAGAGGGAAGCTGGAGGAGGCGGAGTGGAAACGCGAGAGGGGAAGGGGACGCGCGAGAGGAAGGGGAATGGGACGAATGGGAAAGGACACGCAGGGAGTAACAATTTGTTTATTAAATGGTATGGCAACACATGTCGGGTACCAGCTACTATCATATAAAATTCAATTGAAAATACTCCACCGGTTGGCACATTAACACTACAAGAAACGAAACTCGACGTTAAAAGCGTTGAAATTAAAAAAAATCACGAAATTTTGAAAATTTTCGTTGAAATTAAAAAAAGGCAATATCTACCGTTCTATTGCGATAACTCCAACACAGAATCACAATTGTATACCCCCGTTATAAAGATGTAAGCTGGAGGAACGACAGTTGAGATGGCATGGACACATAAGACGGAGACCATCGGACCACACAGTGAGGCAGGCAATGTCTATGGAGCTCCATCGACAGTCATCCAGAGGAAGACCGAAGAACTCCTGGATGACTCAATGCGCCAAAATTCTTCAGAAAAACGGTCTGGATGAAGGCGATACCCAGAACAGGAGAAATTACAACCTGAGAACGAGAAGAGCCGACCCCAACAGCCTACCTGGGCAATGAGTTGGGACAGCGCAAGGAAGAAGAAGACTATAAAGATGTTGTTGATAGATTCAACACACCATTCACCAAATATAAACAAGTCATTACCCAGATAAGTTTTAAGATTTTCACGGCCAAAAGCATTTTAGTTATTTGTTTTAGGGGTGTTATGTTAGATGTGTCACATCTACCGGATCTGCCGGATCTGCCCTGATGATGGACACTGCAACGATGTCCGAAACGTTGGCTAAAGAAGGAGGTAGCGCAGCAACACGGCATAACACCCCAAAAACAAATAACGAAAAAAAAAAAAGTCATTACCCAATTTATATCGAAAAGAAGAACATCAAATTTAATTTAATTTAAATAAACAAACTACGTAGCTCAGCATTGAATTATCCTACCGATGTATTGTAATTTTCATAGTATTACATTTTTCCATATTGCATGGTGGAGTATTTAGTTTCGATTTTATTTCGTTTTTTACTTACATTCTGCTTTAGATGTGGTTTTTGATTATGACATGTCTTCTATTTTGTTTTTGTTTTTTTGATTTTGCTTTGATTTTGTTATGCTTGTTTAGACGTTCTTTGTAATAAATAAATAAAAAATATCATGTAAAAGCCCAACCGGGCGTGAAATTCAAAAATAAATAAACCAACAAACAAAACATTTTTTTATCTCTATTCTTCCTGCAGAAAGCTTTCACATTGCTGTCATCAAATTGCAAGCTTAATTACATTACGCAGTTAGAGTGAGTTTATTTACTCGGCAATAAACGGACACCCTGCGAGTGTCAATCACTCTATTGAGGCAAGTTGGACGGATTAGACCGAGGCCTTTGTTTGTCAGAATAGATGCTGCGTCGACCGTGGACCCGCCACCGCCGCGCCGCGCCACGCCGCGCCGGGTCGGCAGAAGGGAGAATCGTGACTCACCAAGGTACTGAGGGATAACCGGACTAGTTGCTAAGAGGATGGAGCTTCGCGTCGCCGACGATAGATGCCACTGTAAACCGTTAAACTACTTGTTTATTTTAAATGTAATGCAACTTGAATTTGGATGTCTATGAATGCAACTGAATAAATATTGAAATTTGTCATAATTAAATAATAATTAACAGTTAAGTAGCACGTTTTCATGAAATTATATTATGAAAATGTAAAAAGAAATACGTGATGGGATTCTATTGGCGCGAAGAACATATTTATGATGTGATTCATCAATTGAAAAACATGAAAAGGAACGAAATAAAGGCTTCAGCAGTGTAAAAAACGCTGGCGTTGAACATCACGCACCGGAAAAATAAATTATATTCTTTAATCGGAAATAAATAATAATGTAGCCATTTTCACGATAAAACAACGGAAAAATATTTTTTCTTGTTAATCCTTACGTTCTGTGAACAGTAGACATCGCTTCAAAGACTCTATTTATTTATTTTTTTATTTATTTTGTTGTAAGGAATACATTAACAGTAAAAAGAAACTTTGACTGTCCAACTAGGAAGGTCTCACGTTCTAGGACAGTCAAATTGACAGGTTTCGTTTATATTGGGTATGTAGGTTCTAGGTACGTGATTATTCATATATGTAGTATTAAGTTTCTTCTTTTCAATTCTTTTCTTTTCCATTTAGTTGTAATCATCCATATCTGTTGTGAGCGGTCCCGTCAGGGGGCCTCACTTACCTTTGCCGGCGGCTAGCTCTTATCGTCGATTGGCATGAGGTCTCTCCGCATCAAGGTGGTAGGTAGCTAAATTAGGAGGTACAAAGGTATTCGCCAAACCCGCCCACGTGTAAACTCATCAAATAAAAGAGAATGTTGGGTAAAACATAGCTATATTGTCTAGTAAACACGAATACAACAGCTTGCAAAAAAACATGTCGGACACAAACAAAACAATGCCTGGCTAATTAATTCCTAACAAAGAAAATCTCTCTCTCAAATCCTCCCTGGGACTGGGAACGCGACGATAGGTTATCCGTAAATTACTTTAAAAGGACACATTATAAACAGGGGAATCGACTTACAGCGGGTCATCGGGCGTTCAGGAAACCGGGGCTGGCGTGGTCTCCAGTGGTGGTAGCCAGGAGGCAAGCCTGGTCAGAGAGGGCAGTTCCATCATTCTACACGGTGGTGTAAACTCAACATCGAGTCCCTCACCTGCGGCCCGTAATTACTAAGTTTAAATCAAGTTCGACAGTTTAGTCGCGTTGGCCATTGTTTCGGCATATTGCGAGCGGCAACTCCGCGTGGGGGAACGCACGGGCGACGTGACCTTCCTGTACTGGTTGTAGCTTCTGACTGCGGGCAGGGCTCGGGTGCAGTGTTGCCAACTCAACTACTTCAAAATATGCTAGAGTGATGTGAAAAATATGCCAGAAATATGCTAAATTATTTTATAAAATGCCAAAAAAAAAATGCCAAGACGTTTTTTATAATATTGGTGCATTTTGTTCAATGTAACCTCATGTCGCTGGTTTGCAGTCAGAAAATCGGTACTTGCATAACTCCGATAAATGATCTACGGCCATAATTGAACAGTGCTCGCAAACAAACAAAGCTGGTGAAGATTCAGCTTTCTGGGTGTTCAATTATTTTGTTACTATGGGAAAGTTAATGATTTTGACTTTTCATTGACTCTATTGCTTTTCTGTGCTTTGTTGGTAAAATATGTAGCTTCAAAATAGACCTTTTTGCAATCATGTCGCACTTGCAGCTCGCAGTACTACAATAGGCTTTCGTAGTATCGTTTCAAATAGGCTGCAACCACTCTTTAAAGTCTGCCATTTTCTCCCAGTCTGGCCGGTAATGTTGATTATTCTTAGGCGGCATAATGGCATCAAAATCAAGCAGAAACACACAAATTGCACAGCAATAAACTTTTACTCTTAAAATCCTATAGTATAGAGAATCAACAAATGCCCGAAAAAGGATTGTCCATAGTGCAAGTGAGGTGGGGACACCGACAAAGTTATCGTTTATATATCGTTTTTGTTAAAAAATTGGTTTTTATTTTTTCATGTTTCTGTAAAAATAAGCCAAATAAATATGCTATATGCTAAAAGCAAAATAAGTATGCTAAGCATGAAGTAATTATGCCAAATTTAGCATATAATATGCTAAATTGGCAACACTGCTCGGGTGTGGGTGCGCCGTGCTCTTTTCGCTATAGGGGGAGGAATGCTTTCGGTAAACTCGAGTAGAATGCCGGCTTTTTAGGGACTACTTTAAGCAGCCGTTTACTCCGCGAACACCATCCTTTTACGTAATGTGTACCGTAACACTGTATAACCTTGTTCCTTTTTTCTTTAATTGTTTTCTATTGTTGTTTGTTCTACTCAACCTGTCTTTTATTTTTTCGTCTATATTGTATGTGAAACTTATATTTTTAATATCTAAATTCTTATGTAAAATTTTAACTATTTCCTCCCACCCATGATTTTTATGTTCCTCCTGTCCTAAAACGAGTTCTTTAACTCATCGGGATTGCTCTAGCAAGAAATAACAACAATAAAAAAGTAAGTTAAAATTCACAGATTCAGTTCACATAATTATACTATACGATACGGTAGGATAGTAGCAGACTAGGTTCTAGAATCAATTTATTATCGAATATGTAAGGTAAAGGAAAAAAATAAAAAATTTGGGAAACAAAGAAATATATAGAGCATTCGTAATGCATACATAATAAGGAACTCCAATGAAAAATATTATGGCTTTAAAAAAATATGTTCATACAGACCAATAAACGCTGATTCTGAATAAATAAGTTTTATTTCATAATATTAAACGTGGAGCTCTTAAAAAATTATTAAAAAGTGCATTTTTAAACCTCTCGTCAAAACACACTGTAAAGTTGGTATTACTGAATGGTTAGTGCTGACGTCACGCGTCACCAGTCATTGTATTGAAATATTTGATTATGTAGGTATGAAATAAGCCATCAGTATTAACAACATTTCATGTTATTCGTTATTTCATACTGTTTATAGAGATTTAGTTGTTGTGTTTATTGAAACAATATTTAAGCCTAAATAAGTCAGTATCAAAAATAGAGGTATCTCTATTAGTTTATCTCTAGTATTTAAAATATTGAAAAACTACTGCACAAAAAATTGTAATGCTACTTCTAGGGAGAATGTTTCGAATAACGGTATTCAAAATGGCGGCACTTGATCAGCTGATTGCCCAATCCTACAGTAATTTTTCAGGAATAATGACGTCACACGATTCACCGTACATACGGTGGTCTTAGGGGGATCTCGAAAAATTAAAACTTTGACAATTATTTTAACTATTAAAACTATCTCTAAATATAAAATTAAAAATGCAGTTATTTAAGTTAGAAGGTCAATTCATAAAAAAATATTAAAAAATTGGACTGGAGTTCTCTATTATCACATAGCAATTTTTTATGATATTTTGACTCTGTCCTGCCTAAATTTAGTGACCGTTATTATATATGTTATTTTTGGATACAAGAAAAACAATATGCAAAAGTTGGTTATTTGTTTAAAAATCCAATAAGGAAGAAACATTCCTATCTCAGTGACAATTCTTTTTGCAAACATTCTTTAGGCCAATGAAATCTCAAAGTGGGAAGTCAACGACAAGACAATTGTACTGTACTCGATTCCTAGTACTTTAGTACTAAACTGCAACGCGTCAAGTAAGGTCGTGTCCTACCAGTAAGTTAATTGCATTAAAAAGCGCCAAAATTCCCTCCTGTGTGATGAGAAAATGTTTCCATTAAACGGTAAACAGTAGTAAAAGCGAAGGAATAACATTTCATTCGTAAATACGTGCAACTTACTTAATATTATCGATTATATAAATAATACCATTGCTTTCCGCCCAAAGATTTTGTGCATCATTAGAGAACTCAAGGCCTACTAAAGTACAGGTCTGGATGCGCAACAGCCAAATTACAAAGTCGATTCCGTCGCTAAGTAAAATTTACTTTTTATAATAATAATCTAATGATTCTTTAGTTACTTACCTGCGGTAAAACAACATACAAATCAGCAGAAACAACAAATACAATAACAATCGACGTCATTTGCAAACTATCGTTGTTCATTATAGCCTGAAAATTTGACACCTCAAAATTCGACTGGTGCCCAGGCCTCCTACTTTAGTCGGCCTTGAAACAGTATTCGACGGAACTTTTGAATTTTGAATACGAAAATACCGCCCGCGTTCTATCTTTTGTTTTGTCCATATGCACATATTCTTTAAGCGTCTATCTTTATCATACATGGATAACTTTTGAATTAAGAAATTATTGAAAATCGCTGAAAACAAAAGAGTGTTTATTAATTGCCACATTATATTTTGAGTTTGTGAGACTATGGCAAGTCTATTTATATAACGTCATTGCTTTAGGCAGTGAAAAAGTGCGACTGATTGTCCAAATAAACACGATGATTTTATATTTGAAAGAATTTTTTTTAATTGAACCATTAAAACGGCCACCATATAGAACCGGAAACAGAACGTATATAGAAATTTACATACAGACAAAATTCAAAACGGTCGAAGTAAAGCAGGACTTCGCAACGCTCAGTCAATTAGCCGTGCATTATTACATTAATTCCATCAATTAATTGAACCTACTTGTTGCATTATCCAGCATAAACTAAATATAATTGAACTAATTTAGCAGGCTCGCGGTAAATGCGGCCAAACAGACCTTCGTTAGGGGTAATCGAATAAGGCCCACTAAAAGCCGCTGCCCGGAGAACATGAGTGACTGGGGGTAGGGTAAGGCGATGGAGGGTATTCGGTAGAGGGCAGAGGGTAGGTAGCACCCTGTCGGGCCCCCAATGAAACTCAATTCCAATAGACGTTTGCGTCTCTGCTAGATAAACACACATGGGGCAATAGAGACTGAAGACATCGAATCAAGCCGATACGGCAAAGGTTCTTAAATATAGACTTTTCAAAATATTTTAAAATATCGGTGATTATGAGCGCAGATATATACCACCATACCAGAACAATATGTTGAGATTACCGACGTAAGTTAAAAAAAAAGATTTTAACTTTAAGAAGCATTTTTTTAAACATAAATGAAATAATGTTACTTTGTTTGGACCACTTATATATTTGAGTAAAGCCGACCGGTTTCGGAACGACCGTTCCTTCTTCAGGGCAAACGTATAAAGACTGTCCGTCGTTTTATAGTGGAAAAACAACTCGTAATTTTGAAATCAGAATCAAAGAACATTTAAGGTGTCTTAATAATAATAATTTTTCGGAGTTCGCTAACCATATCATTGAAAATAACCATAGTTTTGAAAAAAATACAGTGATAAATATTCTTCATATTAATTATAAAGGAAAACGCTTAGATAACTTAGAAGCCTTGGAAATAAAAAAAATCTCTTAATAATAATGAATCTATTATCAACAAACAAAAATATTGTCTTACAGCCCAATCATGGATATGTTCCCCTTCCCACCCACTCTTCATTAATACCTAGCAACGGCTCAATCCTTAGTAATAATACATTGTTCCCATCCACCATTTTGTAACTTTCAAATCAGTATACGTTTGCCCTGAAGAAGGAACGGTCGTTCCGAAGCCGGTCGGCTTTACTCAAATATATAAGTGGTTCAAACAAAGTAACATTTTTCATTTATCTATAATGGATAACCACAAAGTTATAGATAGCTACATTCAAAAGTTTATATTTTTTTAAACCTTTATAGTCGTTTCTCATTCGCTATTATTATTACTAATCACGCAATATGATTGCAGTGGCCTTTGTATAGACGTACACGATTATTGGTTGTTTCAAAGTAGCACATTTAATATAAATAGGTACAGAAGATAAATTCAGCCACTATGACATCTATAAATTAAAAAAAATAGTGGGACTTAGGCTTCCTCAATCGTGGTATTTTGAGAGACTTAAAGGCATGGGGACAAGAAGTAGATGGGTCAAATCTGCTCACCAAACACTGCTAAAGCCATTTAAATTAAATTTGATAATGGATCCCAGGACTTCAGGAACAAATCCAAAGTAATGGCCGGTTTCGATTAAGCGCTCGGCGATTGCCTAGTCCTGGGAAGACCCAAAACCTATCCAGCACGCCTAATTACGGAGGGCAATTGAAATCCATAAAAACCCACGGAGCTAAACTCAATAGTTTTTGGTATCCGGTAATTGACGGCTACACCAAAAAACCATTGTGAAGTATACTGTAAAACCAGCTTGCAGTGGAGTGGAGCTGGCGACACGGTATCGCTTCTAAGTAATTTCTTCTAAGTAATTTCTTCTAATTTCACCACTAACAAGTATTTAAAAATCGTGGGAGATAACATCTCGTTTTTACTTAAGATCGTTTTTTGATTAAGTGATATTAAAAGACACTAAGTAAGACACTCTTAATCAGATAGTTTTATTGTTGTGTTCTCACACTTCAGAACTTCTTCGACACTTCGTGGTGAGGAGAGCAATAATCTTTAAGAATAATAGTTCTTGTACACAATTTGAGTTTATTTGGAATTGAACATATTTACAATGTGGTGGCTACACTGTATAGCCGAACTAACTGAGAGGACGCTAGAATTGGTCGTCGCCGTTGTCGCTCAGCTCGGCGATCAAGCAGGGAAACCATTTCCCGCTGACATCTCACGGACTTGTAGGAAAGCTTTAATACACCTGACTTTTAGCGGAGAAGTCTGGAAGCTTTTAAATATACAACATCTATATATATCATTGTCGTTTTATACTTCCTTCTTCTTCTTAGGTCGGTTCCTCTTGCTGAAGATCGTGACACCTACTCCAATTTCCACGGTGGACAAGGCTCCTCCACTCTTCGCATTTATACGCTGCAAGAAAAAGCAGTGATACTTGGTTACTCCAGCGCATTATGACCTTCGTCAGCTTCTTCTGTCTTCCACTTTGCCAGTAACCACGAGTTTCTCCAAGTAGAGTCCTCACTTTGGCGAGCAACGTGATCAAAGTATCTCAAAATGCGTTGTAGGCAGATAGTTGAAAGACCTTAAGCATACAGGTAATTAACTAGCAGGTACCTACTCGTGTGTTTGAGGGTGGGTTTCTTGATAAGTACACATTAGAATAAAGCTTTAATTAAAGTGATAACATGAAGTGTGTTTTAACAGATGTTTTAAACCGTATCGTAACCAAAATTAATCCTCTTCACGGAAATGTTATTAATATTTTTTTGTAATGGAGTCTCTGCTTTTCGTAACTTGTAATAACATTTTTAATACAGGGTGACATAAGAGATAATATAAGAGAATACGTAATAGATGAGACTATATCTACATATTGGGGGGGGGGGGGGGGTTAATTTAACGTAGTATATATTATTATCTATAGAAGTGCTGTTAAGACATTAAAATCTATTGAAAAAGATATGAAATATTCGTTGTTGATGACTTATGAAATTTATTTCGAATCGAAATCATTTCCGCGATTATTGAAAATATTTGGATTACAAAAAGTATACATAATTTTGTTTTCCGATGAAATTTTTTCTACTGAAAACAAAAAAATATATATTTTAATCTCACATCGCCACTCATTACACTCCTACACATCGCGACGGGATCAAACGATAAACTGCTTCATGTATTACCGTGCTGCTGGAACGAGACGTAATGCGTACCACGTGACTCGCTAGGCCACACCCGACGATTCAGTTGCGACGCGTGATGAAAAAATAGTTTTATGTCGGAGACCAAAATGGCAAACACATTTTTTACTTCAAATATGCTCAGAAATCGCTGATTAAAATCCTTCGGACCCTGTATAAATATTTTTAACAATTTCCGTTAGTAAGTTATCATAATGTAATTAAGTTTTTTTTAAGGTTCTAAAAATATAAAATATATCATAGGTTTGAGAAGGGTAGAAACTTGACATGTCCTATTGCTCGGGGCTAGATTGGTCAAAATAAATAAATACGTGATGAGGCAGCAATGTATGGAGGTTGCGTTTCTAGAGCAAAAGCACACTGACCCAACTAAATCGCTAGCGACGGCTATCTGTGATGGTGGTTAAAATGTTATTTAAATAATTACGCTATCTGCGTGGTTAAAATGTTATTTAAATAACTACACATTACATGCCAGTGAGATTATGGCACCCCAATTGGGGTATGTTGTGAGGCGGAATGTTGTGAGGAGGGGAAGGAGAGAAAGGTGGGGAAAAACCTGGCTATTCTGATCTGATCACTAAACACGGCTTAAGACATTTCAAGCAACGTTTGAATTTTGAATGTCTGTCTTATAACGGAGCGATACTGAGAGTATCTCACACTCTTGAACGTGCAGCAAATAAACGATATAATATTTTAAATGAATAATTGGTGAAATAACACAAATTAATCAAATAAAATTTATTGGGATTTGAAATTACGACCTTCGGAATGATAGTCGAGATCCTTACCCCTCGCCCACGGAGGCCGTCAAATTACTAATATATTGTTCCTACTTTTGACTTTTAACAATGGTGTTTGAAAATCGATATGAATTGTTTTCATTTTTTGTTTTTAAATCAGATACAATCTGGATTAGGCGGTGATAATCAATGAATTAGAATAAATTATTGTGAATCTCTAGAACAGTGGTTCTTAACCTGGGTTCGATCGAACCTCAGGGGTTCAGTGAGTCAGTCTCGCTGGTTCGGCGGAGGTCTAGACACACCCCCGACTCATATGATTCGGTTCGATTTCCAAATAAGAAGGGTTCGGTTAATGCACATATGAAACTGGTGGGGGTCAGTATCTCCGACAAGATTAAGAACTACTGCTCTAGAAGTATGAAATATATGGGCTTGAAAAAATAAACTGAAAAAATTGATTCCTAGGGACCTGTTTTCTGTTCTGTAAAGAATTCGGGGGGCAGGTACCTAGCTTTCTGGTTAGGTTAAATAATTTTGTATTTAGATATCACGGTGCGAAGCGTAACAAATTTACTGTTTGCCAACTACCTATATATTATACAGAATGTTACAGGAAGCACTTGATTTACTTTACCCAGTGATTCCTGACATTATTTGGAGTAAAAATTGTGAAATAAATTTTTGTCTCCGATTCATTTTTAGATGACTTTTTTTTTCAAAAGATTTTCTTTTAAAATTCAATTTTATTTTCTTCCACGTGTTGTCATTGGTCCACTCATCACTCATAACAGTCCAATATCTGCTGATTTTTATCCTTTTAGTTGAAAAAAAACCATCAAAATGTCACCGGAGTTAAAAATTTCATTTTCGTTTTTTTACTCAAAATAATATCGAAAATCACTGGTAGTATGTAAAAATACGCCCGTTAATACCCTGTGTATAGATCAAAGTGATAGTCACTTTTGTAATATCCAACGAACCTACTTAACAAATTAACAGTTAACAGCTATCATAGTGAATGGGATCGACTGGAATAGAGTAAACAAACAAGCAAATAATATCATGAACATCTTAAAACATTGGTTTGACACAAATCTTCTCCCATTGAACACTAACAAAACTTACTACATACACTTCTTAATCAACAAACTAAAAACACTCCCCAACACTAAAATAATTATCCACAATAACAAATGTAATAAAATCACATGTATCCAAGGCTGTTCAACATTAAAATTAAGTACCAGAAATTAAATATCTCGGAGTGATAATAGAACAACATATGAAGTGGAAGAGCCATATCTGTGAATTGGTTAAGCGTATCAGAAAGTGTATATATATAAGATTAAGAAATATTTTAAAACTCAACAATCTAAAAAGAGTATACTATGCACTAATCCAGTCTTTTATTCAATATGGAATAATTGGATGGGGGGGGGTCATACAACAATATTCTAACCCCTGTCAAAGTGATCCAGAAACTAATCATTAAAGTAATCCTAAAGAAACCCTCCACTTATCCAACAGAAACGCTTTTCGCAGATTTCACGGTGCCTCGAGTTGAGAATATCTTCAAGAAAAACGCAATTATCCAAATTTACAAAGATAATATCATCAAGAAATTTGAAACTCACCAATCAAAAAGACATGAAGACAACATCAAAACACCAAAATTTAATACCAAACTAATGCAAAACAATTATATCTATTTAGGAATAAAGTTTTTCAACAACCTTCCCATTGAAATAAAAAAAAACCAAAGACATCAATAAACTGAAACTCAAACTGAAGCTACACTTCATCAGGAATAATTAACTAAATAATTACCTGTTTTTCTCTTTCTTTCTATTTATTTTTAATACATATTCATCTCTATTTTATTTAGATTTTTAGAATTTCTCCTAAGTGCACAATATCTTAGAGTGTAACCGTATCCTATGTATGTACACCTACACATATAGATGATCCAGAAGTCTCAATTTATCCTATTATATACTTACTTATTACATAATGTTGTTCTATTTCAGTTATAGTTAGTGTAACTCGCTCATCAAGCACAAGAACTAGCTTCTTCTTTGGTGAGATTGCAATATTTAAATAATTTCTGTACCGCTATGTAATTTCTATAACTCCACTGTAAAATTATATAACTATATTAAATAAAAAAAAAAATTAACTCAAACTAAGTAAGTTGCATAATAATAAAACGTTTATTTTTTTGAAACTATTTCATTAAACAAATGTGTATTAATTAATATTAAAAAAGAATATAACATGGTTTTAGCAGTTAACAATATTTAACAATATTTTTACGGTATCATTCAAATGCGAAACATCGTTAAAGCATAAAATGAATAAAAAAACAACAATTCAAATAATATCATTTTTTGAAATGATTCAGACGCGCATAGAAGTCATAAGAAATCCCAACAACAGATTTCCTCCAATAAGTCCTGCAAAATTAATCGTATGAAAAAATGTTTCCGCCGCCCCCCCGGGGGCTTTCCATTAGGCTTCGTCATGAAACCTTCCCTTAGTCCCATCCAACCCCCCGGGCGTCCCCCTGCCCCTCCCCGGCACTCCCCGCCTCATTTACTGCCGGCGACACATCCGCATTCCTGCGGGGGTTGAACTCGACACCCCTGCCAATGTTATTATACTCAATCAATACGATATATTTATATTTTCATGAAGAATTGCGGTATGAGATTTTTTGTGGTCAGTCAAAGCAAAGTGGTAGGAAAATTGTTTTGATTTAAATTTACGTTGATTTGATGTAATTTGTTTAGTTTTATTAATATGTTGCAACCGTAATTTGTATTTAAGGGCCCGCAACCCTAATTTCTATCGATTTCTTACATATTTCCCTTAAAGGCCCGCAACCCGGATTTCTACCGATTTATTACATATTTCCCTTAAACACGGTAAGTTTTAAAGCTCTTAAAAAAATATATGTTACTCTTGAAAATAATATCTAAACGCAAATTATAAAAAATTCCCTCGATAGAAAAAAATCGCAAAGTATGCTCCAAAAATTATTATAAACACGTTTATTTCAGTTATTTTACAAGTTATATGTATGAAAAAATTCACAGTGTTCCTTTAATTGCTGTTTAAGATAATGCCCGCGAGATTTTTGCTCAATATTAAACGAGTCGCGTTTTATTAAACATTTTCGCAATTTTCGCATCGATTTTGTCGCTGTAAATGTCAGCGCTCTCCTCTAACATTCGTAATTTCGTATCTCTCAATCTTCTTCTTTTCGAGCCCGGTTGCAGAGCCTTAAACCAACTTCATCATTTTGATGGAATAAGATTTTTTGTGGTCAATCTTAAAACAACAAATTAGTAAAAGTGGTTAATCAACTGCATTATCACAAGGTGGCCGGTGATCGCTCTAAACCACTTCGCTACTAAAGCTACGTAAATTGCCGTGAAAAATTAATATAGTATAAAAACAAAGAGTGCAGTTCACACGCGGTAGAAGTGAAATCTTCACCCACACAATCTCAATTAATAGGAGCCTTGAAAAGTGTGCTCATAATCAAAGTGGCCAATGTGGTAAGGTTTCATTCTATCTCATTCTCTCACAGGCTAAATCCTAAAGATGTATGTGTTTGTCCCTTTCGAGTTTCAAATCACAATGGTGCTGAAGAAGTTTCACTTCAATAATTTGTAAATATTAATATTGTTTATTATTTATTACGTTACTCTTAATTCTATCCAATAAACATGATGAATGATGATCACACGAGGCTGCGATGGTATTGATTTTTGTCTTTAATTTGTGAATAGATACGATATTTAGATGAAATTATTAAAATGAAACCTATTTGTAAACGAAAAGGTTTCATTCTGATAATTGTAAAATTATTTAAAACACCATAAAATATAAAAGCCGTCAGAGGCAAAAAAAATTGAAACACGATTGATTTTATGTAAATAAAATTATTTATTTATTAAATGAAAATTATTTATTTCAAGTTATTTTATCAGATAGGTAGATCAACAAAGCTTTCTGTCACAAGATAACTGTCTGCAGGATCCACCGAATCAATATTTCTATTAATTAATTAATTAATCATTATAAAATCAATAAAATCCTTTCCAAAAAATTACCCTACTACTAAATAATATTTTTATAATTTAAAAAATATAGCTAAATGTACAGTGATTGCCCATTTCTTCATAATGATTACTTATTACGATACTGACAGTGATGGCCTATTTTAATGATTCTATAATAGTCGTAAGTAATCACATTCTAGTTTTCCGTTTATCCTACCTATGTACCTATTATGTTTCTACAACTCCTATTTTTTTGGAATAGAATCACAGATGGGTCAATCAAAACATCATTTTACATGAAGATGTAGCTATCATTCCAGTTTGGAAAAGTAGGAGCAGACTGTACCCTCACTGTACCTTAGTAGGTGCAGATTGTACATCCTGAGCTGTTGAGCCTTTTACGTGCAAAACAAATTCCCAATTTGCACAGATCCTCGCATTTAGAAGATTTAAATTTCTAATGAAAATGCAATTCATTCATTATTCCGAGGGGCGGCTCCGGGAAGATACTAATGAATACTAATGGTTGGATAAATGTTGCCAACAAACAAGCTTCTTAGGAATAGATTCCCTAATTATCTTGGTTTAATATCGACCGTCAAAATGCTACGTATTTTGTTAAAAATCAATTGAATGCAATCCATAGTTTTTCACGACTGTTATAACGAAAAATTGAAACTTTAGACTTGAACGTGTTTCACCCAGCTTTTTTTTCGCTAAGTTGACGTAAAACGTAGTCCAGCGGTAAGGCTCTTGACTCGCACACCAAAGGTCGCGGGATCGAATCCCGGCGTGGCAAATGAATTTTATTTGATTTATTTATTTATTGCTTCTTCACAATTTATGTACATATATTTTTAGCATGTGATTATTAACCCCACTAGGGTTCGCCTGCATCTGTTATTTCACAAATTATTCATTTAAAATAATACATAGTATATTTGCGGCACGTTGCAGAGTGGAAGCTAGTATTGCCCTGGTGTAAGACCACCATTCAGAATTGAAACGTTGCTTGAAATGTTTGCGTGTTTGGTGACCAAATCTGAATAGCCAGGCACTTCCCCTCCTTCCTCTTCCCTATCTCCCTCCCCTCCCCACTACCTTCAGCCTCACAACATACCCCAATTGGGGATACCATAGTCTCACTGGCTTCAAACGGGAGCAGTTGGGACTCTTGTGCGGTATTAATATTAAAAAAAATAGTAGATTGGTTAAGTATTTCCTTTTTTGATGGGGAGCCGGAAGTGGTGTTGTCCTTGCAACCGGAAACCCTTTCTATTGTTCAATTTCTGCTAGCCTGATAATTGTGTCCCATTGCTTGCTACGTGTAAATAAAGAAGCGTTACATAAGATAAATTATGAATAATATTCCAGTTCGACGGAATAAAATAACTGCGATGTCATGTAAATCATACAATATGCTTGACATTTTTATTCTCTACCACATTTAAACGGCTATTAAAATGTTGAACAAGTTCTAAGAGAAACATGACCACTCAATTGAAAAATAAAAATGTTTATGTGGAACATGTCTTTAGCTTTCGCGAAATGTTTACAGATCTCCTCTCTCCAGTAAGACATTATACAGTTTCTGAGAAGATATTATGTGTATTTTTAGCAAATGTATCTATTCCACCGAACCGCTTCTAATTAGACTTGCATTAGCACAAGTTTGCTCGCATGTACCTACCCATGACGGTGGAAAACGTATAAATGCATCATTCGATTGATGTTTTATTTTGTAACCTTTGAAAAGCGGAAATAAAGTATTTTTGAAAAACTATAAACTAAACTAGCTAGTGTCTCTTTTCGACGGGACCGCTTGTTCATCATTCATCATTTGTTTTCGCTTTCCTGAAAAATTAACTTTTTTTAATACAACTCCTTTCTGCGGGATGTACGAAATCCATTCTGGAAGAGCTAGGTATCCACAATATACTCTATCAAACAAATACATTATCTGCCTAGACGATATTTTACTTTGAACACGTTGCTCGCCAAACTGAGAATTCTAACTTAGAGAAACTCTTAGTCACTAGCAAAGTGGAAGGCAGAAGAAGTAGATGCGCTGGAGTGACCAATTATCATTGGCGTCCGGTACGTCGGTGTCCGCAACTCTCCAAGCAGTACAGAACCGCGAGGAACGGAGGAGCCTTGTACACCATGGAAATCTCATGATCCTCAACAATAAGGAACCGACCATAGGATAAGTTTTATTTTTCACATCCAATATTATTTTTTTTTCCTTTGGAAGAAATCCGAAAGTTTGAAGGTGAAGTAACTCTGCCAGTTTGCAATAGAAGCTTCCACAACAACCTTTTGTAAAAATAAAGTACTTTTTTGAAGTTTCCTAGAAAATTGTTTGATAAATGGAAATATATGGTATTTTAAAATTTGATGGAGCAAGGTCGTTAGCAAAAAGAGTTTGGTCGATGTGCAATAATGCCCTACATTAGCTTTCGAAAAACCGTTTTGTTATGTTAGCAATGCAAAGATTCATTGACTAAGAGAGAATTAAAACATGGTGAACACTCCACTTTATTTTCGATTTAATTTTGCTCTTTCATTTATTTAAGACTTATGTACTTCCGAAAGAATTTTATTTTTAAAATTTTAGCAATTTAAACATAGATAACATGGGATTTGCAAAAATAAGAACAGAAATGCCTCTTTTAGCTCCATTAGCAAAAGCACAAAGATCATTACTTTGATTCATCCTCAAAAACTATTTAGGTACCCCGGTGATGCTCTATTAGAAAAAATTAGTGTTCTGGACATTAGACCATTATACATGAGAAAAATAATAATATATATGTATTTACATAAACTTCTACCCATCTATCGAACATTCATTATCGAACCTTCATTGGATAACCAACACCTCTGCCATAGGTCACCCCAAGTGGTTCGCTACGTTTCGTGATTTAGCAGAGGTGCCCGGGTTCATGGGGTGAGGTTTGTCTAGGTCTTGGAGGCGGAAGACCAGGACATACTGAACCCCAGATTAAACCTTTTTCCTTCCCAGAACTCTCCTCTCCTTCCTTTCCTTAAAAAAATCCTCCACACAGCATCCCCAAAGATGACATATGCCCTGAGGGAAATTATTTTCCTCAGGGCCTCCTGTGTGGAGCTCATGTAAAACCAAAAATTCATGGAGTAATCCAATTGTACCAATTATAAACAAAACATCTTTCAGCCAGAGACAGTTTTCATACTTATAAATTATACAATACCATTCGTAAATTTGTTAGGAATTGGGTTTAACAATTATGGAGAAATAAGAGCGAAAAATTACTTTACTAAAGTTGATTATTCACTAAAGGACTACTCCACACTCAAAAGTCAAAATTCCAAAAAAAATGTCAAATAAACATCACAAATAATTTGATTGATCTGCATATTTAAATATATTTCGTTTGTATGAGTACCTACAACGTATGAACTTAGGTTATAAATGTAACTGTCCTAAAACAAGAATTCCTAGTTGGACAGTCAAAGTCTACATAGTATACTTTGTAAATATAAGATCTTTCGGGAAAAGTTTTGGAAAGAGTCTTAAACGAGAAAAAAATAAACGACCTGTCTATAAGACTATAGAATAAAAAAACTGTAGCTTATAGGTAAAAATAACAACATTTAAAAATATAAAATGCTCAAAATTTTCGTTTGAACGTCTACTCCAACGCAACAGACTTATTATAGAGGTCTATTTTATTATTCCCCAGTATACATGAGTGTTTCACTTTGTTACATTCTGTTTTCTCTTACCCATTCTGCAGGTCTCGTCCCCGGTACAATTTATTGAGGATGAAGTCCTTTGACGCTCTGGTTCCGCTCGTATGCTGGAGTAAAAAATAAGTGGAATCGGAGGTACCGAGGGCCATCTACCCATTAGTACGAACCGCGCGCCCGTGGATTAATTGTTTGAATATCAGTATCTACTCTGGAAATATATATATAAAAAAACTTGACTGGTTTGAGTGTAGTTCCGCAAAATTGTTTCAAGCTGCTGCGTGCAGTATCAAGATTTCCCTGTTGTTAACCAACCTACAATAGGAAAGGGCACCAATGAAAAAAAAATAATAAGCTAGGCGATTATTTACTGAAAAAAAAACGAGTGTGCTTTAGAACACACGACTGAAGTAAAACTTCTTTAACTCCATCTATATGATAGGAAGAGAGAAAGAAAATGTGCACGCGCACTGCTCTCTCTTGCTCCTACAGTGTGATACAGACAATATGCCTGCACTGTGTCTTAGATATACGAAACATAACTGGCTATGAGGGAAAGAGAGAAAGAAAATGTGTGCTCGCACTTCTCTCTCTTGCCCCTTCAGTAATATACTATGCGTAACTCTCTCTCTTTATATCTTCACTAACTTATATCTCCTTCTCAACTACCGTTCGTCTCGATTTTCGTAACGCTCTCGTCACGCATTCAGCAGCTTACTCCCCAAGTCAAGCATGCGTAAAGAAGTTTTACTTAAAAAAATCGGCTTTTTTAATAAAAGTACACGTCTTTTTAGAAAACATCTTCCCGGTAGTACGTCTGATGGCAGGGAAAGTATTCTACTATTTCTACCTACATCTGGAAAGTGGAGGCTATAAAACAACCCTTGCTCCCAGACAAACCCAATTAGCGAAGTATTTTCACCTGCATTCGTCTGCTTAAAACAACATCTGTCTGCTTGGTGCTCGGGAGAACCGTTGAGTGTTTTTAGTAAGCAAAAAGACAACACAATTCCTAAAAGTAATTGAAGCTGTAGGCATTACAGAACGCGGACTGCTATTTAATATGTACGGATCTACCTAAGCGTTCTCCACGTGCAAATGTGAATTTGTACGAGTACAAACCTACGGTAGGGTGATCCGTCAACGAATTTACGATTTTTTTGTTGATATTGAGATATAATCATTCCTTCAGAGGTCTCAACAAAAGTTGCGCGCGACTATTTTTATTATTTATGACATGTTTTTTTAAATTTTCCAATTAAAATTCCAGTTGTCTTACGGTACAAATATTTGAATTTATAGCAATTTGATTGATTTTTTCAAGATTTGGTTAAAGTCATAACTCATTTTAAGGACTGGAATGTACCTAACACACAATCGGTTTTCCATAAAGTTTTCACGATTCTGCAAAAAGTTTCTAATCGTCACGTCGGCGTCGGCTGCTATTAAAGTCATACTTCAACAGCTGCAGAAATGATTAGAACATTTTCAATTTACATTTATTTAGGAAACAAATAGTCCTAGATAAAAGTATAAACGACAAACATTCGTATATTCTAGACCAATTAAGTTCCATTAAGTTAAATGTTGATTTAATATTTGTACCC
This sequence comes from Limnephilus marmoratus, assembly GCA_917880885.1. Classification (NCBI taxonomy): domain Eukaryota; kingdom Metazoa; phylum Arthropoda; class Insecta; order Trichoptera; family Limnephilidae; genus Limnephilus; species Limnephilus marmoratus. Next base: position 31,487,731 of record OU862917.1, on the reverse strand, counting down.
ACGCAATATGTTACAAATTACAAAAAGAAAAAATGAACATCATAAAGAAATACATAATATTATAAAAACTCAGTTTTTGCATAACTGTACTATTCAAAATCATAAAATGAACTAAGTACGGAAAATGATAGTGTAATTTTCACAAAAATAACAGTATTTTTCGTTATCATTTTAGCTACATTTAAAATGATTTCAAGTTACAGTTAAAAATGTCTACATCTCGTAAGTAAGACGTTGTGAGTCTAACAGATACGATTTTTGCGCGTATTTGGATTTACGCTGTGGAATTCTAAATAAGTCGTTCGATCTTGTGTCGATCCTATATAATTGTAATTGTAATGTGTTGTAATGTACTTACCCAAAGAGACAAAAAACTGACATGCTTTAGGCGTGTGGTGATTGCAGAGAATGTTATAAACGTGGGTTTTCCTCCAAAAAATACGTTTTTAACTTGGGGTAATCAAACAAAACAAGTTTGATTTTCAAAAGAAGGTAGTGTGAAATATTTTATTACGTTTTTGTAGATATTTTAATGCACATATTTTGAGACCCCTGACGTAATCCATTTCGAAAAGTTTCGACGATCCACCCTAGCTTTCAAGAACGCTAAAGGGTTTAGCACCCTTGATTAGAGAGTTCTATTGAATTGGCTACTCTCGGTTCTGCTGAAATGTAATTTAAAAACGTGGATTTAAATTTTTAAAACCATCTCCTCATGTAAGTGCAGTTTTTAAATGAAAATAAAAATATGAAATGCATTAATGCCCTCTTCCTCTACGTAATTTGCCGCTAGTTATGATTTACCAGTAGATATAACATTCATAGTTCATTAAATAGTGATATAGCTGGTTGTTCGACTGCGAGATTAAAATCATACCACTTACCCATTGCATTGAAAATGTTGGTTAAAAAGAAATATTGTGGAGATTGTACAACCATTTGCTGAAACATGCATTATATTACAAAATTGCTGGCACTTAGTTGGACTATTGCATGTTTCGAGGCTGAATGAGGAAAATTAATATTGAAGGCGAAGAAGGTCAGTGGATGTTTGCGATTAGATGGGTTTCCTAGCAAATTAATGAGATCTGTTTCTAAAGAAGCTAGTTATACGGAATCTTCAGTCTCTTGTTAGGGCGATATTTAAGAAAGTCTTCATATTTGAAGAAAATTCTGAAACTACAGGTGGTACGAAAAACAAAAAAATTACAATTATTTTTGTTGGATTTGAAATCCACATCTGGTCTTAAACCTCTAACCACTCTAACCTAAAAGATCATCGAATTTACTACGATGAGAAAGAAAACATGTTTGGAGTGGGTTGTAGCTAAGTGAGAAGTGCATATATTTCAGATCTATTTAAAAAAAGTGTATATTTTTTGCAATCCTTCAATTCTAAATGGTGGACTCTCGCTATAGTCACTTTCGTATTATAATAATGCTACCGACATACATTATGCTAGAAAACCAATATTATTATTTATTTTAGTAAATTTAAACAATATTTGATACTATGGGTCTTACTGGGTGCTTTACCAGTGCTGTAAATTTAAATTTCAAAGAAATGAAAATGGCAATAGAAAAATTGAAAAAGGTAAATATTTTATTTAAATAATGAAGATAATATTAACGAAACTCTATCGAAACTTTGAAATAGGAAAAATCAGAAAAAGATAGGTCACATCTGGGACTCGAACCCAAGTCCTTTGGCTTTCCGAAACGCAACTCTACCAACTGAGCTAATACGACTTTTTCATATCTCAGAGCTTCGTTAGTTCAATCCATTCACTAATAAGCCAATATTTTGCAAAACGAACGTGCATAACGACAGTATTAAAAAAAATGTGTGTATTGACAGGTTTTTATTAAATTATTCTTTATTCATAAAAACATTGGTATAGGTACAGTTTTTACAACTTTTTCGACTACCACACTAGGCACGTGCCCGTATTAGTTAGGTAGTCGAAGTATGTTATATTGTCATTGACAGTTGTTATTGTGGTAATAACCTTGCAGTTTTTGTTTTGTGTATACACAAACAATAATGTAATCTAAAATAAAGGTTTTGCTGTATAGAAACCTACATTATACATTTATAAAAAACCATAGATAAAATTGTGAGAAACAATTTACAAAAAATTCTGCCTCAATACAGGTTCACCTAGTGAGGCAGACTATGCACAACTAAAAATATTGTATAATTATGCTACTTCTGTGTAACCGATCTTACATTGCTTTCTACTTGTTAATTTTTTTGTACGGATGTAATCTATTTGTAATCTACATTGAACATATACTTTTTTAGTTGTAATGTTTGCCAATTTCATAGAATAAAGATATATTATTATATTATATGTATATATAATTATAAAATGTAATGATCGCTAGTTCGTTATAACATACATTCAATTATTTTCTTTATTTGTTTAAGTTATTGTTCTGCAACCAGACTGGTTTTTACGAGATTAGTGTATGATACTGAAACAAGTTTTTATATAAACGAAAAAAAATTATATAGATGGTAGGTATAAAGGTAAATTTACTTGAAAATAATGTATTACAGTGAAAGAGAAAGTTTTTTAAATTGTAGGTGGCGTAGAAATAATAATATAAAATTTACAGGTGACGTATGACAGTCGATTAACTGCGATTTATAAATAATACGTGACTAAGTGACGTGAATAAATAATACTGACGTTAACCGAAGCTTACTTTTTACTTACCGAAGCCAGCTAAAATTTATCAATCATCGGTTGGAATATCAGTCATCAATTGTTGACCGTGTTCGCACTATAAATGACTATATAAAATCTCGATAATATATACAATCTCGATAACTGACCATAGATGATCGATTTAGTCCATATCGTATAAATGTAGCGTTTTATCATACGTTTGTGCTAGACCTTCACAAGAGTCGAAGCTTTCACGGCTCTGCATTACGCGGCTGTATTTAACTGAAATGAATTAAAAGCAAGCGTTACTTTCCTTGGAACCATCCGTCAAGCAAATGAGTGCAAGCCATCCACATTAGTTAAAATGTAGGCAGTTAAAGTAAAACAAAAGGAGCCAGCACTTATTAATCTCGTTTAATCTCCTTTTATAGATCGCGACAATTCATCTTCATTTGCAATACGACTCAGGAATTCTCTCTTAGTGACAAAGCGGCATTTTCTCGTAACAGTTACGTCATTAAACTTTACTATTCCCGCTGTCCATTATCTTTGTGCTCTGCGCTTATCTCCTTCACTCTACCCAGTACCCAGTATCCACTATCCCGCTAGATGACATCTCCAAGCAGATACCTACTTTCTCGCATTAAACAAGAGCAGACTAGGGTTGTCGCTAGACGAATTTAACATTAGAATGGTTAAACAATAATTCTAAACTTACCTAAACCTTGTTTTAACTTTTGTTATAGGTAATAACTAAAGACCGGATTATATGCAAATGCATATTTGCATATGCATTTGCATGTTTAGACCCTTTTCAGCGGTAGTTGCATATTTTAGCAAAAAAATTGAGATCTTGCATATTTACGCTCGATCTCGTTCATCGTTTACGTAGTGACACTATAAACGTCAGATAGCTAAGTGCGCGGCTAGTGAATAGGCTTGAATCTCATCGATTGGCGTTGAATGAATCTACTCAGGTTGTGAAGAAAATTCGCCTTACGAATTCCTCGTTGCCAAAGCTATTCCCGAGAAAACTAAAAGAAAAGTTTGAAAACTTACTTAACAATAACCCAGGGTTTGAACCCTTGTGCCAAATTGATAGCTTCATCAACGGGGCAGTTGAAATTTTGCCCGGCACAATGAGTTCAAAAATCGCACCCAAATTTAAATTCTGTCCAGTCTCATCAGTAGACGAAGAATGCTCCTTTTCCACTTACAAAAATATATTAAGCGATCGTAGACACAATTTGTCTACAGAACATTTAGAACAGTACTTAGTCATATACCTTTTTAAAGGTAAATTGTAAATTTCATTGTTAAATATATTTTGTAATTGATATTTTCGAAAATACGACTGTAATTCCTGAGCTTACTAAAATAAAAATATATGACTTCCTGTATTATTTGATGTTGCATATTTTGATCCTTTTTATGGATTTTCGTGCATATTTTAGCTATTTTTATTGCATATTTGCATGCATATTTTGGGCTATTTTTGTTGCATATAATCCGGTCTTTAGTAATAACAATAAGCTTACACTTTATTTACCTACCTACTATATTTACACATGTACCTAACTACTACATTTACATATGTACCTACCTACTACATTTGTACTTACATACTACATTTACACATGTCCCTACCTACTACGTTTACATATGTACCTACCTACCACCTTTACACTACATATGTATTTTGTTTATGGTTCATTTGAGTTTTGTTTGAACTGCGTTTGCTCCGTTTATACCCTGTTTATGCTATTTTTATACAGAATATTAACTTAGGTTAAATATTAACTAGTTTATTTTCTATTTTCACTATATTTGTGCTTTAATTAACTTAGTTTATACATTGTCAATTGTTTGTAAAATATTTATACTTGGTTTGAGCTATGTCTCTAAGTTGTCTTGTTCCTGTGGCGCTGATTGCTCTATAACCAGATGTGGGCCGTATGTAGTTTTTAAAATAAGTAAATTTTACTTCACCTTCGTTCATTAATTGGTTAAATTATTAAATTAAATTCATTGGTTAAATTATTAGCTGAAAAAAATTTATACAAAGAAAGGCATAATATTCCATACTTTTATCAAAGTCTCAAAATTCTTTCAGTGAGAGCAATTATGTGGCACAAAATTATATTTCAGCACATAAATAACCCTTTATATATAAACATGCTGGAACACAACCATAATACTCGTTTTAACTTTAATGAAGGACTAATTGTACCTAAACATTTTTTTTTTTTTTTACAGTGAATACCGCACAAGAATCTCAACTGCTCCCGTCTGGAGCCAGTGAGACTATGGCATCCCCAATTGGGGTTATGTTGTGAGGCTGAAGGTAGTGGGGAGGGGAAGGAGGTGGGAAAGAGGAAGGTTGGGAAGTACCTGGCTATTCAGATCTGGTCACCAAACACGGCTAAAGCCATTTTCAAGTAACGTTTCAATTCTGAATGGTGGTCTTACACCAGGGCGATACTGATAGTATCTTCCACTCTGGAACATGCCGCAAATATACTTTATATTATTTTAAATGAATTAATTGTGAAATAACACAAATTAATCAAATAAAATTTATTTGCGCATGCCGGGTTCGAACCCGCTACCTCCGGATTGTGAGTCAAGAGTCTTACCCACTGGACTACGAAGGTCATACAAATAAATATGGACAAAGAACGTTAAATTACATGATTCCCAGTTGTTTAAATATGCTTACAGCTGAAATTAAAAACTGTGCCCAAAACAATTGAACAAGTGAACTTACTGAAGACTTGGATTACGGAAAGGATTAATTTGTATCAGCTTACAATAACATATTATTTATTCTAAAGACTTTAAAATTGTTATTCATGTTTTCATAATTTTTCGTTTATCTAAGTATATTTCTATAAAAAAATTAATTTTATTTTATATCTATATTTGTAAAAATGTATCTAAGTATATTTCTGTAAAAATTTAATTTAATTTTATATCTTTAATTGTAAAAATGTAACTATTAAATCACTCTAATAAGATTTTTAATGTAAAGAACCAGTTAGACAAACTGCTAAAAAGTAGTTTATTTAGGACTTTTTGTCTTATATTTGTAAAATGTATAAAATAAAAAAAAAATAAAAAAAATTCCTTCACAAATTCATGAAAAAATACAATTAGATGAGGAATTATAATAAACCGAATATGAACTTTATTGTATAATAAAACCGTATAATTTTATTTGACCGTAACCGGTTTCAGTTCGTTAGAGCCATCTTCAGACTGGTACAAATAATTCTTAGTCTACGGTTTATATACACAACATATTGGGGAGGGGGAGAGGGGTGGTCAACAAGAATTTCAATAAATTATAAGTCGTTTTACACTGTCGAATTTCTAAATATTTTGGTAATTCCAGTAATTTTCATAATAATTTCGAAATTAAAATATGTATTTAGTTTAATTAAGCACGTGTCCTTTATTCAAAAAAGGAACCTTGTAATGAATTAGAATCATTTACTAAGTCCTCACTTTTAATCAAATATTGTCAGTTAACAAAGGTCGAACTAACGGTGAAACCAACTTGGCATCCCTAGCCAGTTTACGAAGATAGGGTGACGACATTATGAGATTTAGGTTCTAGGATCTATGTTGTGGAAGATTTAAGGGTAATTTTTCCTCGGTGAGGAATTCCCAGGGCACCCTTCAACCCCACCCCTGTCCACCCACCACCTGATGCAAGGGGGATGTCTGACATCTGATAGCATTCTGCGTTTGTCAGGCAATTAAATAGAGCTAATCAAAAAATCTCCCTTTATCGCTTTAATAATAATTGTATTTTGGACAGTGACATGTTTTTAAAGTTATTTTTTTTACTTCGGTTGACTATACAATTGTTTTAATTAATGCGATTTACCTTTTCACGGCTGATTTCAACTTCACTTAGCAATATGGGTTTGGTATACGGCAATACTAAAAAGCAATACATTTCTCGTTTTGTACAAATAATTTTTAAACAAAAATTGGAAATTGAAACCATTTTTGGATTTTCATCTTCAATCCAGTTTTATGTGAGTCTTTGTAATATTCATCGACGGAAACCACAAGTCAAACCTTTATGTCATTCTAAGGATTTTTGGCGGAGGGCTTACAACTAACTAGAAAATGTTCGTGGAAATAATATGTCGACTGGGTCGAGATTAAATAATATTTGCTTGCTGGAAAGGTAAAGTGATTGTCATCGACCTTTGTCAGAAAATGATATTTTAAAGAAAACCTTCCAAATTCATAGCCAAAGATTCGAATTGTCACCGCGTGTGTTAGTCGTGCCACGTGGCCATCATCGTTTCAATCGAAGTTTAATGTTGTGATGATAATGTAGGCAACCTTAGAATAATTAATCCTCATCCTCTCGTTCATCTTTCTATCTCGCAAGGATACAACCTAGCACGGTTCGTTCGGTAGCTGTGTGGTGGGCATTCTTATCCAAACGTCTTCTATCAAAACCTCCTAGATCACACCGGAACACTCATTTGAAATGTTTGGAGGTTCTCATATACAAGTTAGAAGGCCGATTGGATTCAGTGTCCCGGCCTTGTGATCTAGGAGGTTTTGCTTCTTTATGCCGTATTCAGCTCTAACACGGTCCTTTGGTCGGTGATTTTTCACGATAATCTAAGAAAGCAAATCTAGTGAAGTTTTTCAAACAAAGCAATTCTAATTACTACAAAAAATTGTTATAAAAAATTACTTTTACGAGTCATGATGTGATTTTTAGGTGACAGATGAAAGGTGTACGGCGTTATTACCAACTTTTCGTTAGCTAAGTGATGATTAGTTTAGTTTCCTCCTAGGATAGTTGTTTAGTTGCAGCGGTTATTCTTATGGAAACATGTTCTAAGTATCGTTTATAAGTTAACCGAATAAAATAGTGTAAATTCACAATTTATTTATTTTAAAAGTATCAATAGAACAGCTGACCGAGCGAGAAGAAATAATAATAATTGTAACGGTGCGTAAAAATAACAATTTTATCAATTTTTTTTATTTGGGCGCCAATGAAAATGTTTTTTATTAATCATCAATCATCACCCTCCAAAAAATCTCGGTACGATTATGGAACAAGGTTTTTATCCATAAAAGCATATTAATTATGTTAGATGAATTTGAATATAAATCAACAAATGTGACCAGGGTAATTCAATCTCTCCCGGGTCATGCCTCAGACAACAGCTCGCGAGGGTGTTCAAATAAACTAAATAAAAATATTTCCCCCGATATTCGTCCTTTGCCGCTTGATTAAGCAAACTTTTCTTATATCTGGTGTAGGGGTACAAGTTACGCGACGCCCGGGACTTTTATTGGTCGTTGGCCGGACAGATTGGCGCGGACTCGGGGGAAGGGGGGATCAAGTACTGCTCCAAGTAGCGTTTCTTTTCCCGTATATTATTCTACCACGTCCAGAGTAGTGGACGTTTTATTACTCTTCAAGATACTTTTAAGAGCGAAGTAGAACATTCTTGAAGTTAATGTACTACCCTTATTAAGGTATGGTAGTAGGGTTGACTTTATTAGATGACAAACTATTCATTATTGAAACAATATTAATACATTTCAAACATCTTCACTTAAAAAAAGCACCATAAAAGACAAGACTCGAATTTTCAGTCGTTCGCTTGCTGAACTAGTGAGTTACCAATTACGCTACCGTAGATACATAGTTTCCATTCTGTCGTTTTTGTTAGTCATATATTACATATTTTCTGACTGAATTTTTTTATCAATTTAAGATTTTTTCCTTACGATCACATTAAATAACGTAAATTCAGTCAATTAAGACTCGGCATTCCAAATTTATATCAATTTATAACATACTTTCCTTGAACATTTTAAGTTTTTAAACTCTTAAAAAATAAATATGTTATGCTACTTCCACACCAAAGCCAATTTGGCCGATCATGTGGTGGCTGCGGCCAACTCTCCAACTCCGAACTCCGAACTCCAAAATGGCGGACGTCGAATAGCTGATTCGGTGCCGTATCTTATCAGTTGCCAAAATTGGGCAGGCGGTGCTTCGGTTTCCATAATATTGATTTCGATTAGTAAAGCTAAAAAAATAATAATTTCAAATAATTTTTATACAGCTCTCCCGTAATATTGCGCAGAGTGGTGTTTTGGCCCAACTCGCACGAACCAGCGATCGCCGATCGCCTCGAAGGCGATCCAGGGCCAACTCGGACTCCAACCTTCCAACTCGAACTTCCAACGCACAAACTACCCCTCCACACAATCGTCCAAACGTTTGAAAGTTGGCCGCAGTGTAGCCGTACCATTATTCTTGAAGATAAAATTTATACATTTTCCACTCTTAAACGGAAATTACATGAAATTCCCTCGATATGCTGCGAAAATTATTACAAAACGTTTTTTTCTGTTATTTTACAACTTATAATGATGTACCTAAAAATTTAAAACGTTTCTTTAAATGCTACTTAAGACATTCCCAAGAGATTTTTGCACTATTTTAAACGAGTCGTATCTTATTAAACATTTTTATAATTTTCACTTAATTATTATAGTTTTTAATATTAGCGCGCTCCCTCTAACATTCGTACTTACGTTTCACCCCTTCTTCTTTTTGAACGCTTACTACCGGGCTTTATATATAACCATCAGATGTTGATAGTAAAAAGGTTAAATGAGCTGTTGTAGTACTAGTAAATTAAATACTTGAAAGGGTATTGTTGTAAGCCCCTGCTAGTTAGAGGATTACGAAAAAATCCATGGAATGATTCTTGAAAGAATCCATGGAATGAAAAAAACTTGAAATTCACTACGTACATAATAACATCGTTTCACATTATTTTCCATGAAATTTCCAATCAACTTTTTAAATATAAATGTAGCAACCTAACAAAGATTTATTTTATTTATTTATTTATTTATTTCATTATTTTCATATTACATTTGGTTATAATAGTGACGTATTGCCCATCTCACTAGGTGTGAAACGCCTGTGTTGAGATGGCAATTTACAGAGTAATTCTCATGTTAATGTTAATTAAAATTAATTCTCATGTTTCATTTTATTTTAGCTATTACTTTATAATTTCCCTCCCGTAATATTTAAACACACTAAACAATACAATTATTAAAAAACCTGACCTAATTTATAATTCATATATAAAATCATGTACAATATGACCTTAGAATCACAAAGATCACATTCTTTTCAAATTTTGTAAAAAATGCATTAAAAGAAATGCAATTACTACACAATTAACTTTGTTATTTATATATATATATTTTCATTAGGGAGCATACCTTAATTGCGTGAGCTCAAAAAAGGGGAGGGGGGAGTCCAGCAAAATCTCACATTACTTGAAAAGAATATACGAAGTGACCCTAATTTATCTCACTAAGAGGGGGGTCTAGACTGCAAGAAAAACTGCTCACATAATTAATATATGCCCCTTTAGCTCCACACAGGGGCAAAAAAATTCCTCAGGGCCTATGTCATATTTTGGGATGCTGTGTGGAGGGCCTTGGAAGGAAAGGAAAGAGAGGAAGTTCTGGGGAGAAAGGTATGAGCAGTGGGTCGAGGGAGTTCGGCAGGAGACATCTAGGTCAGATTTCCCGAAACCAATCTCCCCCGATTCGGACCCCCACACAGTAGGTGGGACAAACCCAAACAAACCTCACCCCATGGCACCCCTGCTAAGTCACCAAATGTAGCGAACCACTTGGGGTGACCTACGGCAGGGGTGTTATTTATACAATAAATGGTTCCCAGGCGGCGCGGCGGTATCTCCCAAAAGTGTTATAATGATATTTGTACCTAGATAACAATGTATTTATGAACTTTCTATAACGATCATTATATTTTACATTTTCCAGAATTATTACCACATCTTACAATTAATGCACTTCAAAATTATTCACAAAACCCAATTTCAAAAAAGATTGTATTTTTTGTTATTACAATTGAGCACACTTGTTGATTAATAAATAATTTATTGTGGAGATATTAATAAGTGTATATAGTTCTCTCAGTAAACATTATATGAACTTCATTTAATCACACATTCAAAATGTTCATTCTGAGTCAAAAAGATAAGCTTAAATTTGAGAAATATCAACATTTTTACTAACAGACATTAAATTTATTTTTTTATGAAAAGACTTACCACAATCTTTGTCGTCAATATTTTTGGGCTTTACCATTCTCCTATTTATGGACTGAACGTCAAATTGAGAGCTGTCACTCTGAAACCAGTAAAAAAGGCTAAACGATTCATAAGCCGTCTGTTTGAGATGTGCTGACTTTTTGGAATTTCTTTTTTCAATCATTCTACATTATTGAACCATCCCAGGATAATTGAAACCACACTAAAAGCTTTTGGTACTTTAACATGAGGCATTTTTTTTAAGAAACTTTTACAATATCATGCAAAAAAACAAACAGATTTTTTTTGAAATTGCTATTTGGTTTTCATATTAAGCAAATCTATCGAAAAATAGAGAGTGCATTTTGATAGGGGTGAGAAATAGATTTATTCGTTTCCCCCGCGATGCCGTGATTCACATTTGCCAACATTTCACCCTCTTTTATACGTATAGGTATATTTATACAGTATAACGTCTTCATCTATTGATCGCCACAATACGTGACATCTTTTTATTTGGACGTTTACTAAGTTTTAGAGATATCGAGGGTGACCATAATACGGCCGGTGATTGGACCATAAAGTTGAACAAGTTTGATTGATTCCGGGACATGTTATCTTTGGTCACCCAACGTGAACCTAACCGGGGTTAGGGGAACTTTTATAGACGATATAGGAATATAGTTATACAACTACGGGGGATATGTTGAAAAAAAAAGAAACTGGGGTTTATGATGTCATAATATCTACTAAATATTATTATTAAAAAAAAATAGAATGCTGCAAAAACGAGAGAATTTGGTCTTTTTAAAAGAAGAATATTTAAAGGGCCAACCACTTTCCCAACGACGATATGAGGTAACTGTTTGTTTATTATTGAATGAATTTATTTATTGTTTTCAAGTTTAATTTGAGGAAAAAATAGAAATATTAAAAAATGCAAACACAGCGACACTGAAGAGACTACAAAAAACTCATTCTAAAACGACGGATGGCTTCACAACATTTGTGGTTCAATCGGGAGTGTAAGAAACGGTGCCTTATACCCAACTACATCAACATCAGTGTATATAAACCGTAGACTAAGAATTATTTGTACCAGTCTGAAGCTGGCTTTGACGAGCTGAAACCGGTTACTGTCAAAATAAAATTAAGTGGAATAAAGTTTTATATTCGTTTTATTACATAATATATTGAGGAACTCAATTTTAATTTTAATTTCTTTTATATATTCAATAAAATTATATTTTTAACAGTTTATTTATGAACAAGTTCAGCCATGTAATTATTAGTACGCGTGAAAGCTATTTCGCCATCTGAAGGCATTATCAAACTGTGGTCATACCACTTACAAACGATGTATTTATACTATTTCTAGATAGGTATTCACGATGACGAATTTATGATTTCTGAATAAAATGACTGAAATTATTAATGTTTATCATTTCTCCAATTAGTGCATAGTTAAAATTCGACTGAAGATCGCCAATTGAATAATAATATTATTTATTATATAAATGAAATAAAAAATAAATAAAAAAAAAACACATTTAATTATTATGCTAATTCCTCCTGTGTCCTTGAATACAGAGTTTGTTAGTAAACATATTTACACTCAACGCCAAATATTCTGTGGATGAAAAAAAAAACAACAAAATTTTTGATTAAAATTTTATATGTACATTTAAAAAAACGCTAAGAAGATAGCTAGGGCAGCTTCTTTCACTATCATAGAGCTTTCCCATCGTGAATATGCGTTATAATTGGCTTGGCAAAAAACAAATCAAACGTTTACCCCCTAAAACCAGTTCATCGAGAGTTCTCATGAAGAAATCTGAATTGATGGAGAGGGGAGTAACTCCCAAAAATATAAGAGAAAATGAAGAAGAACACTAGAAACACCTTACGTCTAGATTGGAATGGAAATTTTGCACGCTTTCTCTCCCTCTTTCTTACACTTGCATCGTATATCGCCATCCCATTTGAATTTCGTAATAATGATTACGGTGAACACCCTTTTTGGATCTCGGAACACGCCCACATGACATTTCTTATTGTAGTGTATAGGCAATTTGGGAGGCGGAACTTTAATTGGATAACCAACACATCTGCCATAGATCGCCAGGTGGTTCGCCACGTTTGGTGATTTAGCAGGGGTGCCCGGGTTCATGGGGTGAGGTTTGTCTAGGTCTAGGAGGCGGATGACCAGGACACACTGAACCCCAGATTCCTACCCACCACTTAAACCCTTTTCCTTCCCAGAATTCTCCTCTCCTTCTTTTCCTTAAAAAAACCCTCCACACAGCATCCCCAAAGATGACATAGGCCATGATGGAAATCATTTTCCTCAGGGCCTGTGTAGAGCTCATGTAAAAAAAAATAGGATTATGTTTGCAGTTTCAACGTCCTTCAACAGATGCCGTTAGCCACTAAGAATATCCCGTGGCGACACAGGCTAGAAATAGAAAAGCCTCTTTCCTCCAAGAGAATACTTGACCGAGTGGTAAGAAATAATAATTATAAAGGTGTGTGTCTTCCACCATTCAGGATTGAAAAGTTGCTTTATTGGCTTTAGCCGTGTTTGGTGACTAGATCTGAATAGCCAGGTATTTCCCCTTCCTCTTTCCCAAACCCTTCCCATCCCCATTGTAATGGTCCACCACCCTTGGCTTTTGACACCAATTGTGATGAACCCTACCTAGCTGATTTACTTTTCTAAGCTTCTACCTCGTAGTTTAAATCTCGTAGCTCCTGTCTCGTAGCCACGCTCTTAATTCTACCCTTATGTCCTACTGATCACACCACTAGGTATGATGGCCTGACTCAACCCTCCTTTCGGTTTATTTCTACCTCAGGCTCGTGATTTCTAAACCCCTATACCTTATAATCTAGCTAAACCTACCCTATCTTCTTAAATCCCTGCGATTTTCTCACAGTAATCAAGATTTAAGATTTTAGTTCACATTATTTCTATAATCTGCGTTGTGTATTTTTTTGATTTAGATTTTACATCTGTTTGCATACTTAATATGCACACATATGTAGAGAAGATAATGTATTACGTGTGGTAACCCATAGATTCTTTTAGAGAAAGGGTGAGAATCTTCCGATTTATTAATTATTATTATTTGAGTATCTTTTACCGAGTTTGATAAACTAACCCCGCCTTAGACTTTGTGTCTATTTGATTTCCGTAGGAATTTAGTGTGTTTATTTAATTCTTCCTATCACCGCTGATACATCGATAACATAAACAACAGTTAATAAATTACATCATTTCAAAAAATAAAAAACCTTATCTTACCAGTGTAGAATGTTCATATTCGAGAGTCCGGTTTTCTCAATTGGAGTTCTTGTCTGCAGCTTCCCCTAACATAATGTGTTTGTAGTCATAGTTAGTGTTATTGGTTAGTATTCGCAAAATTGTTGAAAGAGCAGGAATGGATGGATATGGGGAGGGGGATAATATGTTTGCTGAAAAGTCGGCTCCTCCGCTAACCAAGTGAAAACCGATGAACAACAATTTCAAACCGGATTCTCCCAAATACGTTTGCTAAGCTTATCCTTAAGTCCGAGTTTTACTCTCTTCGACGAGCGTCTCTTGTTACGAAAGGGGCTCTTCACGCCAGATGGGGGAATACCAAGTCTTCATGCCGTTTTTCTGCCTCACTCCGACTTCCATCTCCGCCGGATTGAATTTAACTCTACTGATTCTAGAAGGGGTATTTCATGTCTTCCCTTATCATGCCTCTATCCGTTAAATGTTGCGTAAGCTTGTGACGGGCAGATCCTTCCTCCCACGTGACCGACCCAGCGTTACACTCCACCTCTGACTAGCTGACATAAAACTCACCTCGTGAACCTTATGTTTGCTTTCAGGTTCGACAAGACTCACGGTATGCAAATAACCTGTGGCTTTAATGCCGCGTCAGCGTACTGTCCGCATACGTCCTTCCTCTTCCCCGCATGCCCACCTCGACAATACCGCCACAAGATCAAAGTCGTCCGTTCGAGAAAGGTTGACACTTACATTTCCAGATGGCTCATACCTACATACAGAAGCCTTGAAGTTTACATTCGAAGACAAGTTAGGATTCAGGACTGTATGAGTATTTGAACACCAGTGTTGTTTAAATGAGGTCACTAGCTCCTCGTGTGTTAGGTATTTGGGATAATGGGTATTTATGGATTCTTGGATACCTACTCCATATAAGAAAATTTAAAAAAAAATCAGATAAATCATGTTGTATCTTTCAAAGTTGTCATTAGATCAACGATCTCGTGAATAATTGTGATGAGCTCTCTTTGAGTTTGAAGCTAGTCGCAGTACTTTACTTTGCGAAATTTTGCGCGCGGAATCAATGCTACCTATTGGCGATCGCTCTAGTATAATCAGTTGTTTAGAATTGAGTGAATTTAACGTCGATTTTACCTTCACATATTGGGCGAAGTTTCCGTCGTAAGCTATGATTGATAAACCTGCCCCTTGACATTTGTGCTTTTGTTTTGTTTATTCGTTGATGGAATCTAGGTGACCGTGTCATTGAACTCTAATCGAAATTTTAGATACACAATCGAAGGTCATATAACATACCCTAATCTCGTCGGTGAAAGGATTCGGTAGGTATTAGCTATACCTATCAATTTGCTATTTCTATTGATTTTTGCGTTACGTATTTCATTTCTCATGGTTATTTGTTTATTTAATTTATGTGTTGTCGTTAATTATTTTCCTTCGTCTTATTGTTATTATTATCATTCAAGTACGCCAATGTAATTACCTAGAATGATTAAGAGGCACACTCCTATGACATCTTGTAATACCTAATTAAACTGTGCCAATAGTTAATTAACTCCGATGAACGAAAGACCGATATTAAATAGGTACATCATTTTTATGGTTTGTTTGTTTACTCTTCACACAGACGACCTTCGGTATACTGACCTACTTTGGAGATTGTTTATTTCTACGGTCATTGTCCTTTTGAAACACAATTCATTGGTTAACTAATTCTTTTATATTTTGCTTGTCCTAGCTTTGCCCAAACATTGGTCGTTTAAGTAGGTACTTTGCTAACCTAAGAGGTATCTGGATGACCTAGCTTCAACTAAGGTATAGTTTGCTTGACCTACATAGTTCTGAGAAATATAGGTATTTCGGTTACGAATCAAACTGATATCATATGTCGCCTATCCTTATACGCGCTTATGTAAACAATAGACCTACCTAACTAAAACAAGTACTTGTATAACCTAATTTATAAGTAGGTATTTGTTTGTTTGACCTAATTTTGAGACGCATGTATACTCCCGCACACGAAATATAGAATAAAGAGCTTCCACGATAGTCATTTATTACGTCCTACTCGCCTCGATTCGTTTTATATGAGTTATAATAAATTAGCGTATTTACCTAACTGAAGCAAAAACCTACATATGTAGCCTAACTCAGAGTAGATATTTCCTGGTTGGCTTGCTTTCGAGCTGGTGGGCATTGTTATCCTGCGTGGAAAATAACATAATCTTTTAATTAGTTGCAGTGTGTTAGTACAAAACTCCAAAGCTCCGATTGATTTATTGGTGATGCACGCCCGTCTCTTTCTTCTTTGTCTCTGAAAATAATTAATAATTGTTTTGATCTTACCGCCCTCGATCGATTACAATTTTTTCCAGTCGGGACTTTCATAAATTCGACATTGTGATCGAGGTTTTCCTTTTTTTCCGATTCCTAGCTAATGGATTCCTATCGGCCCTTTTTGAGAAAAGACTGATGGAAAAAAAAACTCTTCAAATATCTGTCTATTTAAGATTCACTTCGGTATTTCGCTTAGTTCCTCAACCTTGTATTAACTAATGGTTTATTTCATTCGCCTTCGAGAGGTGATTCATCAAATAACAAGTCAGATGTTTAATTTTATTGTCCGGAATTAGGTAAATTATTATTTATTCTCAATATTTTAATATCACTTTAGAATTAATAACCGTAGATACGCACGTTTTCCAAGTGTACGAATTATTATCACTACTGTTTATTACAATTTCGTTATTCAATTCACAAAAGATTTTTAACCGCTAATTATTGAACTACTGTAGTTTAAACGTGACTCGAACAATTCGTTATTGTTATTTATTTTACCTATGTCATGTTATTTAAAGTAAAGTTAAAGTTTTAATTATTATATCACCTATAGTTAATTTTAAAATCGCGTGTTATATTTTCTTTTATCCGGTAATTTGATTTATTTTAAGACACTGGATTTTTGTTAAATGTTATAAAACCACTAAATATAAGTTGTAAGAAAGAACCCCGAATGTCATTTAATTCTTATTTACTGACTTTAAACACTTTCATTATAAAACACCCGAACTTTCACGAAGTATTATTTTAAAGCACTTTATCGGACTTTTATTTCTCAATTTTAAGAGGAAAATAAAACACTGAATTTACTATTTTTGCAAACACTTGTAGACATTTCAACTTTACTAGTAGTCTTCCACGACCACGACCACGATCCCGCACTTCCCGTTGTTTTTCGTCCGAACTCTCCCCCAATCTCCCAACGAATTCCCTTCTTTATCAAACCATGGTCTTTTAAAGACTTTTTAGAGCTCTCCTTTCATAGAAAAATCACTCCTGATCGCCCAGACTTTCATAGGAAAAGGACCAAATTCGGTTCCTCCGTATATGACCTTTTGTCAAATCTCTGTTAATCCCCTATCTCATGTCTTAGAACCAAATTAGTTTAGTGTCTCTCTCTCGTAAAAAATCACATAAATTTTCTCATTGACAGGTATTTATATTAAAAATTTCATGTACTTGCTCGTAATTCATTTTTTAATGCCTACACCATAAAAGTAATGTTTTTATTTTAGAGTAAATATTCGTATTTAACTTGTATAATTTTGTTTAGGTCGTTTCGTGTTAATGATACCCTTAATTGCTTGAAATCATGTTCTATAATTTTATTTGGATAAAGTCATATCAACAAAGTGATAGCCAACCTTTTTTCTCTAGTCAAACGGTTAGCGATTCCTTCGACGGTTCACACGCATTTCCCAGTGTCAGGCTACGTTAAGCATCTTTTCCTGTGATTTGATTTAATTGTAGAGTGACCAAAATGTACCGTGGCCTTTGATATTCAATATTTTCAATATCCTGTTTATCGTGAATAGTGTTGTCAGATCAGAGTAATCCTTATATCGGTACTTATTAAAGTCAATTTAAGTAGTTCCAATCAGTTTTCTTTTGAGATATTTGGCTCTAATAACTTCGTTTCACCATTCCATTTCCATATCAATAGATTTTCCCACTTTTTCAGGTTATTATATTCAGTTTGTGAAAATTTCCGAGATCCTACCCGTTTTTTGTGATCATTCCAGATCGGTTTTAATTAAATCTACCCCTGGGACCATTCATGTTACGTTTCCGTGCCCTTATCGATGATTTTTCATTTATTTATTTTCAACATTTCCGCCTAAGATTTTCTTGTTTCCATTTGAAACGTTAGGTGCCGAAACCCTCCAGTTCTCGATCGCGCCTTAAATAAACACGACCCGGGTCAATAATCCTTCAACTCTTTGTCTTTAGTTCTGTTTACAATTCCGTTCGTTGAACTTTCGTTCCTGTGGGAAAGAATTCAAGGCCGCCCAAAATGATCAAAGTCCACTCTCTTATTGGTAGAATTTAAACTTCCTTTGTCCTCGAGATAGCTATGATATGGGGGTTCCCTCGCTCCCGTCTTTAAGCATATCTCTGTAATAGCCCCCAACTGCTCGGACAGATGTCGCCGAATGTACCATTTTCTCTACATAATATTTAGAGGAAAAAAAATTCTTGTAGGCTTCTCGTAGGTTGAAGGTTGGCATTCATCACACCATTCACCATCAGCCTCACAACATAACCCCAATTGGGGATGCCACAGTCACTGGCTCCAGACGGGAGCAGTTGGGACTGTTGTGAGATATTCACACAAAAACAAGTTTATGACTGACGGACCGACAAGTATCGCCACAAATTGTAAATATATTGAGTATATGGTACAAGCAACAGGAAAACTTCGTCAGATGGAATGACAGCCTGTCAGAAGCAGCAAAATTAAAGTGCGGCGTTAGGCAAGGAGGCTCAATGTCCCCAGTGCTGTTCAACGTATATATGGACGAACTTAGTAAAACACTGAACAAAGCAAGAATCGGATGCCACGTTGCCGGAGTATGTATGAATAATATAAGTTCTGCAGATGACATGGTCATACTAGCCCCATCAGTAAGGGCAATGAGAAAACTTCTGGCCATTTGCCAATCATACGTCGATAGTCATGGTTTGATGTACAATGCCAAAAAGTCATCATTGCTGGTGTTTAAAGCAAATACTGGTCCTACTGTCATTCCACCCATTCTCCTCGGCGGAGACAATGTCAAAATCTGCAGTGAAATAAAATATTTGGGGCATGTCGTCACTGATGACCTAAATGATAAAAATGACCTAGAACGCCAAAGAATAGTACTAAGCGTGCGAGCCAACATGCTCGCCAGGAGATTCAACAGGTGCAGTTCTCCGGTGAAGAAGCAAATATTCCAGAGCTACTGCATGAGCTTTTACACCAGCGAACTATGGACAAGATACTCACAAGGCGTCATGAACACACTTCGAGTACAATACAATAACGCATATAGGGCGCTATTCGGCCTACCTTGGCGATGCAGTGCCTCGCAGATGTTCGCAGAAGGAAGGGTACATGGGTTCGCCGCTTTGATGCGCCACAGAATAGCCGGGGTGAGACAGCGCTACCAAAGATCGGAGAACACTCTCGTCCAGGCCGTGGTCCAGTGGCAGGGCGCGCCTCTTTACCAAACATGGAGAATTCATCTGAAGCCCCCGTAGTAGATATACAAGTACTAAATATGTGTATATATGTTTCTTTTTAAATCTTTTTATATTATTTTATTTTTTTCTTTTTATAGTATGTAAATCCATTTTATGTAATGTATACTTTTTTATGGCAGACAGAGTATTGCACCCACCGCTCTGTTCGGCTGAAATAAATAACTTATTATTATTATTATCTTCAATACTCTGCTGCATTCTCTTATATTTAATTATCAACAGAATCAGAAGTCGTAAAGTTTTTGTAAAGACTCCACGGATAAAAATAAATATAAGGGTGAAGGTTGAAGGACCAAATCAAAATGAAAAAAAAAAAACAGAATGGGCTTATTGGAAAACTTCGAAAGATTGTAATTTGGTTTTAATTTGCAAGTCCCTTATAAACTTTCTGGATGTTTGGATACGTATTTGTAAAAGAGCCAATTCTCTAAATTTTAGCATGAAACATTATTAAAATGTTAGTGAAGATTAAAACAAATGTTTACTACAATGACTTTTCACAATAATTTCACGAAGAAGCTCCACATTTGTGCGTAATTATTAAATATGTTTATATATTTTGGTCAATTTGTTCATACAATATTCTCAAAAAAATCAGTTTTGATTAAGTTGTCAAAACCCGACTCATATTATTCCTACTAATTATCTAGAAATGTATTTATAATAAGAAGTACCTTTAATTTTACAGATTATGCATAGACATAGATGTATTTAACACAAAATCCATTAGTTTCACAAAATTCGTTGAAAAATTACATTCGATCGAATATGCTTAACACAAACGTAATATTTCATTGATTTTTTTTTGCTCTTCTTATTTCCTTTTTTGCTTTAAGCAGTTTGAATTTGAATAACATCTCCTCAAAGATACTGAAAATAGATACTGGAAATATTTCATAAAACACGTTTTGTAGATTTAGGTAAGCAGATGCACTTTATGAGAACTGTTTATGTTAGGTAAGTATATTGTTGTGTATGTTTCTTTTTCTATTATGATCATAAAATACAATGCCGTTATTTTATTGGTCAATGACATAAATATTCTTATCACTGTTATGTATGGATTTGAGGCGATCGCATTGTATTAGGCTGATGTAAGTATAATGAGCAAAATTAAGAAAGGGACCCTCAGATGGTTTGGGCACGTAGAGCGAATGAGCGAAAAAAGTAGTGTAAAAAGAATATAAGATGCAAATGTGAATGGTAGAAGAAGTCGGGGACGCCCGAGGAAGACATGGCACGATCAAGTGAATCAGATACTTGAGACGGGCCATGTCAAAAGTCAGAATAATAGAAGAGTATGTATGAGACGATATATGAATGTGATAGAGGCAAAGAGTGTGTGCCAAGACCGAGTTGTTTGGCGGTCCGTCCTCTCTGCCTACCCCTGCGGGGAAACGGCGTGATGGTTAGTTATTTAGTTAGTTAGCATTGTATTAGGTCCTTACATATGAAATTGGCGTTATGCCGTACTGGCAACTTTGATCTCAAATATCTTCTCTTCGGTTAGGAATTCCAAATTCAAATTTATACAGCTATTTACTCATGTATTTGTGTTTCGAAAATTATAATTAATTTGTTTTTTCATTAATTTTTTTTTCTTTGCGTGACTTAGTAATACAAAATGGAAAACTTGAAATATCGCGTTATTTTAGAGTACGAGTTCCACCGTGGCACCAGTGCTGCAGAAACGGCTCGAAGGATTAATGATGTATATGGCGACGGTGCCGCAGAAGAAAACACAGTGCGTTTTTGGTTCCAGCGTTTTCGTTCTGGAAATTTCGACCTGCAGAACAAGCCCCGTGGACGGCCGGAGACCAAAGTTGATAATGAAGAATTGAAGGCTATTGTGGAAGCGGATCCATCGCAAACCACGTCCGAGTTAGCTGCAGGCTGCGGCGTTGGTGATAAAACTGTTTTAATCCACTTGAAGCAAATTGGGAAGGTGAAAAAGCTTGAAAGGTACACTGACTATTTTAACTTCGCACGTTTGACAGTTCGCGCGTTTGATGAATGCGCTGACATACCGTACATCCGATTGCGATTAAAATTTGGTGATACGTTGTGCGCACGCCCGCGAAGGTTGTAGGCTATATATAATGGTAAGCTCTGGCGTTATGAAATTTTTATAAATGAAAATGTGTGTATTTCATATATTTTAGCGGCAGGGAGGAAAGGCAGTGGGGAAGGGAAACGGGAGAGGTGGGAATCGCGGGAGGGGTGAAGTGGGATTGGGTAGGCGGGGAAGGTGTGGGGGTAACGCGGGAGGGGAAGGGGACTCGGGAGGTGAACGGGGACGCACGGAAAAGGACATGCAGGGAGGATCAATTTATTTATTTGAATGGCATTGCAACGCATGCCGGGTACCAGCTAATTTTCAATAAGATAAACGACTCCGTGATTTAATTTTTACTTTAGAACACGCCTAGGTATTTATTGTCTACGGTCTACGCAATACAACTTAAAGTTTAAAAAGGCTGTTTATAACGCTAATAAGTAAAATAAAACAAAAATTACTAATTCCTTGAGCGCCGTGTCTAGCTAGGTTGTCCCCAACTTCTTTGTCCATTTTATTGAATGCCATAATAATATATTTCCCTGATACTACTTCTTTGGCCAGCGCGATCAACCGTCTTAATATTAAAGTAATTAATTATTTCTACAATAGTTGCTTTGCGACCTTTCAGGAAGTTTTAGTCGTTCGATCGGAATATTATTTCGCGCATTTCCAACTTTCACTTCATTGAACGTCTTTCCACTTTGCAAATTCTATGTCTCACTCTCAAAAATTAAGGTAAGTATCAGAACTTCATTATACGTCTTCCATAATCACGTCGCTCTTCAAAATTGGCTAGACAAATTCTTTACCTCCAGACCACCGAAAATATTTAGGCATAAAATCTAAAAGCTTCTAGAACTTTGAAAGTGAAATGTTAAGCTTCATTGGAGAACCTAATAAGAGCACGCCTGCCTTTACAGTGTAAAGGCAGGGAAACTATGTCACCACCAGGTTGGGCAGCGTTATGAGGTGTGTTGAGGCGGGTGAGGGGCTGTAGAGAGGGATTTATTGATTCGGGTCTTGAAGAAGCCCTGAATCTATAAAGGAGGAAAAACCAATGACCTCTTGAACTGAGAGAAGTGAGGTAGGTACCAAAATTATCTTATTTATTAATAACTAGCTTTTGCCCCCGGCTTCGCTCGCGTGGTATTAGGGGGTTACCACTCCGTCTCCTCCACCTTCCCTCTCGCCACTCCACTATCCCCCCCTCCCCCCTCCCCCTCCACCCTGTCCCGCCCACCACCTGCTCCCACACTCCTCCACCGCTCCCCCTTTCCCCCTTCCATCCCTTCCCCCTCCCACCTCTACCCTCCTCTTCCCCCTTTCACCCATCCACCTCTCGCATTCCAAACATTCATTCCCTGTATATTCAGTTTTCAAACTGCTCGCGTGCCAGCTATTATAATCTTTTATACAAATTTCAAAATGCCAGAGCTCAACAGTAGTTTTATACAAAATAACGAACAAAAAAAAGAATTATCCAATTTGGTGCAGTCGTTCGGAAGTTATGCGCATACATACATTACGGCGATTCATTTTTAGAGATAGATATTAACTACGAAGCCAACAAAGCACTCTTTTAAGGGTGAATTGCCTTATTAAAAAAAAACTTCGTTTCCAAGGCGACAATTTGTTTGATTTTCTTCTGACGTTTTAAAAACTCGATTTTGTTAGGGGCAGAAAACGTATGATAAATAATTTCATAACGCCAAAGCTTATTCATAACGCCAGAGCTCACCAATATATACAGCCTATATCACTCCCAAATAATGTAGCTTTCTATTAGTGAAAGAATTTTTAAAGTCCATTCAGTATATTTTGCGTGAAAGAGTAACAAACATCCATACATCCGTACAAACTTTCGCCTTTATAATATTATTAGTAGGATTTATTTGAAAACGTATTTGTTTTGTTTAAAATGTTGGCAGATGTCATATTTTTGTTCACTTTAAAGGTAAATTTCTGATCGTCTTTTAAAAGGAAATGATCCTAGGTAAAATATTTTTATAATATCAGTGATTTTTAAAAATTTTATATTATGAATTGATAAATATTTTAAAACTTTATTTAAAAGTAATTATAATTAAAAAAAAACATTTGACTGCATTTTTGTTCTTTGGGGTCACATTTTTGGAATCTTTTAAAGCACCTAAAATTTTTTTAGGTAAGTACCATCTTCAGAAACAATGTATAAATTACAAATTTTATTTAAAAAAAATTAAAACTGAACACATAATAAGATAATTTAAAAAAGTTCCATGTAATTAAATGTTATCAATTTGCACATACATACGATAAAAATATAAATAGTCTATCCATTTTACTTTTAAATCCTATATTTTCTACTGCCTGCAATATCAAACAAATCTAATAACTGCGCTCAACGACAAACCTTGTGTTGACTGCGGAATACATTATAACACACTGAATAACATTAATATGAATAATGATTATTTTATTAATAATCTCATCAAAACGGAGAGACGGCTAGTTACTGTTTCCTCCGACGCGCGCCGTAAAGTGGCACGTGCATATGATTTAATTTGAAATGACATCAAACTATTATGGCAATTATTAATTAAATGCCGAATGAATTACAATTGTCACATCTGCAGCGCGGCCGTAATGAGCGAACAGCGCTATAATAATCGAGTAAATCGTATAACTGAATAAAAACAATGAATTTTAAAGTTGAGGATGCAAAACTAACATGAAAAGAGAAATAACGGTTCAATGGATACTGTTAAATCAATTCGGGTATGTTTCATGTTAAAAACTACTAATGGAGTTGATTTAAAAAAAAACAGACATTCCCCTGTTACGAATAACCTGACTATATGTGGAAATCTGTCAGTCAGTACTATCATCATAAAAGGAAAATTTGCTACTATTATATATTATGCTGCTATTTGTACAATGATGGCGGACTTGACAGTGTTGTCAGAAGTATTTTAAAATATTTCCCACTATTGTAATACATGTAGCGTATCGTAGGCATTCGCATTTCATATTTATTTATTTATTTATTTTTTTATTATTATTTCCAACAAAAACACAATTTACATAAATATATATATTAGACAATTTATCGGTAGTCCCGCGAAGATGCCACATGGCTGCTTGTCTGCAGGTTCTACCTCAATATACACTCCTAGTCTTACCGAAGAATTAAATAAAATAACAGATTTGGTATCGTTCGAGCTATATTTCAAAATATTCTTAAAAAATTAACTACCATAACATCACCAATCTTTCTTTTATTTCTTTTTATTCTTTTTGTTTTTTTTACAGATACATAGATTTTTCATTGATAAGCCACATTTTTACAATTAATTAATATAATATTACTAGTAGTAAATTACTAGCAATAACATTGGGTCGAAGGTCCTGTACAATTTTTTGTATCGTTCAATATTTCAAAGATTTGCAGTGTAAAATCATAATTTTTAAACTGAAAATCTTTTCGTTGATCTCGTAAATAAAGATAAAAAAACCTGTCAAAGTTTTTTGACGCCATCGATTTCTGATTAATAGTAAAGATTAATAGAGACAGATAATATATTCATAAAGTTTTTATCGTTCGGCAGAATCGTTTTCTAAGCCATTTTAATGAGCTTGGTGCTTTTTTATGGGACACCCATTACCAGTAGATAGGTACTTAGGTACCTACCTTCTCCACACCATTACGTACCCCGTGCATGATGGTTCTTCTCGCAACCGTTGACTCTGGTTCTAAAAACCGACACGGGACCGAGAATATCAACCACGATGCACTACTGAGCAATGTAAAAAAATGGCTTTTACGAGCTGAAACAGGTTACGGTCAATAAAATTAAAGTGGAAAAAAGTTTTATTTTTGTTTTATATGTCAAAAAAGTGTGATTTAGGTTTGAAAAATAAATTGCTTAGAAATATTTTAGATGATTTAATTAAATAATACAAGTAACTTGAATTTGCCTTTGAAATACTCGAGTATTTTTTTCATTAGTCGTTTTCTGAGCGCATAAAAAATATAGTATCAGGCCTATAAAAATTGTTTTAAAACCTGTCCGATTTATCGCGAATATTCACTTTAATGTCTTAAACGAAATGTCAGTTTTACGAAAACTTTGTGTTATTACCGCTTCACAATTAAAGCTCTATAAATGAAACATTTCTGAACGTAGCCGAATATTAAAAAATGTTTTAGAAAGGTTACAAAATAAGTTTTCAAATTGTTATATCACAAATAAATATTAAAATTTAGAATGCAAACAAAAAAAAATGTAAAAATGACTCACGTGTAAACAATTTTGTCACCTCACTTTTT
The DNA here is from genome assembly GCA_917880885.1 of Limnephilus marmoratus. Lineage (NCBI taxonomy): Eukaryota > Metazoa > Arthropoda > Insecta > Trichoptera > Limnephilidae > Limnephilus > Limnephilus marmoratus. The sequence continues at coordinate 31,461,663 of OU862917.1, read as the reverse complement.
ATCATTTCATACAAAATATTTGATAAAAATTAACAATATCCAGCGGCCCGTAGGCGATTTGGCGGGTAAAATAAATGTCTAGCGTATGTCTGACAGAATAGGTCTTTTTACGTATTTCTATGGACAACTTGAATAGGGATGTATAGCACGATTCAGTATCGACCTTTTATTTTTTGTTTTAGGGATGTCACTAAAACAATAGCGGAGTTACAACGATTTCTGTGGAGACATACGCGTTGACGTGAAAACACGCTTATTGTACTTGACTGCTATTGTCATTATATCTGTTATGGCGTCGGCTATTGCGCATATCTGCTTACGTCGCTGACGGGTTAAAGTTCAAAATCTCCTACTTACGAAGGCTTTTTCGGTTATTGTTTTATTGTATAATGTGGAATATTAAATTGTTTAGAAAATGTTCGTAAAAAATTTGAATGTTTGTGCCTGAAACTCGCAAAATTAAATAAAACACGTTTTTTGGAGAAGTTTTTTTCGTGAATTGTAAAAAACGTTAAATCAAAACGTTTGTTTTTTTCGAAGATTCGATCCTACTACTAACAACATATTTTATTACAAAAACTTAGATTGCATGCACCAACACGAGCATGAAGCTGACAAATAATTATACTATACAGGACCTCCTCACCTGGCAGGTCACTTTAGTGATGATACGATATTTTTATGTACCTACAGGTTTGCAAGCGGAGAATAAAATATTGAAAATACTGCGCACTGCATATTATTGAAGATTTTCTATATTTATGTTCGTTTTAAGGAAAGGAAAAGTTCTGGCGCTGGGGGCACTGTGATAGCCTCGTCGAGAGTACAGATCGATGTGTCTACCCATAGGACTGTTGTAATAGTTCTTACCCGATACTTTGAGCCTATTTTGAATAATAATAACTGTTTCGTTTTGGCCTTGTCGTGTAGGTACTACACACCTACTGGTCTAAATTCTTTCACTTACATTTGTACCACATGGTATAAATGAGGAGCTTATTGGACCTTAGATTTTAATGGGCTGGCCTAAAGCTCTGGACAGTAGCGACATGTTAAATAAATGACGGCTGGCGTAGTCCAGCGGTAAGACTCTTGACTCGCATTCCGAAGGTCGCGGGATTAGATTAATTTGTGTTATTTCACAATTTATTCATTTAAAATAATATATAGTATATTTGTATTTTAAATGAATAAATTATATTTTATTCAATATATTTTTATTTTTCTGTAAATCTGAATGTATGAAATATTACCAGGTTAATTCGGTAAATCCGATTATAATATATGCTACCAGATTACCTTTTCTACTTTGTCACAAAAAAATGTATGTGTACTTATATTTATATATATTATATACATATATATATATAGTATTGTTTGGTTTTGGGAGAGGTCTTTTTCCGCGCACTTTTTGGTTGACGCAAAAACGACCAGTACGCCCTTTGCGTTTCACCCACCTCAAGGTTCACTTTCGGTTGAAGCAAATTGGGACTGAAAACTGTAAGCAAATTTTTTTCGACAAAATGAAATATATACAGGGATTTATTCTCCGATACGAATCGGCGGCGAAAACTAGAAGCTCTACTCGAATCACTCGATTCGGCTCGGTTGTATTTCCCGCCGACAGATAGCGTTTCAAAAAAAAAATGACAAAAAAAGACTTAGCATTTTCCTCAAAGGAAAATGCTAGGTCTATGGTCAAAATCTTAGATGTCAAATTTTTAGCCTAACAAAACGGAACTCTCGGCGGTTTCGGTCGTTGTTTTTCGGAAAACGACATTACCGCCGAAAAACCGATTCCGGGCTAGATGTTTTTTGAAAATACGATAGCCGGATAGATTCCGCAACTTTTAACACCAATAAAACATATGATTCTCATATAAAATACGTCAGGAGATGCTGACGAAACACGAAATTTTCCGAAAAAAAATCATCAAAACACGTGCTCACAGATTCCATCGGAAGTTTAATTATTGCTGGCCAGTTCAAATTAACACGTTTTTCATTCGGGGTAGGTACCTATTTACTTCGGTAGTATTGCAAATATGATGAAAAAAGCAAGGATTGCCGGAATCTAAGGAAATGCGCAGGTACCTACCTGAACGGGTACCTACACAACGAATTAGGTTTTAATGCAAAAAATACTAAGGTAAGGTTGTTTCGATGATACTGAATAATTCAACTTTTTTTAAGTTAATTTTCACGTTCCGAGTTGCTTCTACTGAAATTCTGTTTTTTCTCAATATAGGCCAGTTACATCACAAAACTGAAATAATTACAGAACTCGAACGGAACTTTCTAGAACTGAAAATTTACTAGAAAAATTTTAAGAATTGACAATTTTTTTTTATTAATTATATTTTTTTTATATAAGTGTGTTCTATTTGGACATTGTTAAATAAAAAAAAAATAATTACGCGTGTTCTAGGTAGGTACTTACTTGCGGGGACTTTTTTCATTTAAAAATCAAAACATGATATTGAATGAATTTATTTATAGTGAAAATTATTTTATGCTCAACAGCATAATGGCGTCGTTTTGGTGAAATATTACAACAAAGTACCTACTTAGTACTTACACTTGCAAAATGAAATACAATACAACTACAATAGTGAGCTCCGGCATAATGAAATTTTGCACTGCTAAACCGTGCAACCGATTGTTATTGTTAATGGACTATTTGTGCGTAAATAAATTAATTATATACAGCGGGTACCCGGCATGCGTTGCGAGGCCACTTTAACTTCGGGGTCAACTAAACCGTAATGGTTCCCTACCAAGTCCCGGGAAACAACATTATAAAATTATGCACTTTATAAAATTATATACAACGGGTACCCGGCATGCGTTGCAAGGCCGCTTTAACCTCGGGGTCAATAAAACTGTAATGTTTCCATCCGAAGTCCTGGGAAACTACATTATAATGCAAGCGCCTGCACTATGTAACATTATATACTACGGGTACCCGGCATGCGTTGCAAGGCCACTTTAACCTCAGGGTCAACTAAACTCTAATGGTTCCATCCCAAGTCCCCGGAAACTACATTATAATGCAAGCGCCTGCACTATATAACATTATATACAACGGGTACCCGGCATGCGTTGCAAGGTCACTGTAACCTAGGGGTCAACTTAACTGTAATGGTTCCATCCCAATTCCCGGGAAATAACATTTTAAAGCAAGCGCCTGCACTATATAACATTATATACAACGGGTACCCGGTATGCGTTGCAAGGTCACTGTAACCTAGGGGTCCACTTTACTGTAATGGTTTCATCCCGATTCCCGGGAAATAAAATTTTAATGCAAGCGCCTGCAATTTATAACATAATATACAACGGTTACTCGGCATGCGTTGCAAGGTCACTGTAACCTCGGGGTCAACTTAACTGTAATGGTTCCATTCCAATTCCTGGGAAATTACATTTTAATGCAAGCGCTGCACTACATCACATTATATACAACGGGTACCCGGCATGCGTTGCAAGGTGACGGTAGCCTCAGGTTTCTTCATATATTTAACTAAACACACACTCCTCCTCGCTTCATCCACGTTCACACGTCAAATCGCATAGTGTTTTAACCCGTTAGTTGCCGCTGCAACGGGCAAAACCTAGTATATATTAATGCTTGGTTTTGGGGTAGGTCGGGAAAAGCTCACTTTTTTGTCGACGCAAAAACGACCAGTACGCCCTTTGCGTTTCACCCACCTCAAGGTTCACTTTCGGTTGAAGCAAATTCCGAATGAAAACTGTAAGTCAATTTTTTTCGACAAAATGAAATATATACAGGGATTTATTCTCCGATACGAATCGGCGGCGAAAACTAGAAGCTCTACTCGAATCACTCGATTCGGCTCGGTTGTATTTCCCGCCGACAGATGGCGTTTGAAAAAAAAAAATGACGAAAAAACCCGTTAATTTCCACACAAATTTTCCTTTATACAGGTATTTAGGAGAAATTTATTCGAATCAATTAAACGGCTTTCGCGAAAAGAGCTTGAAAAATTGACATTTTAAAGGCCCTTTGCGAGGTCGTAGATTGTCGCGAAAAAAAACATTTTGCAAGAGATATTTTCAAATAATCATAAAATATACAAGTTTTAGAAACTTTAAATATAAAAACATGTGTAGCTTCCCATTCAAAATGTTTCGCAATATCGCGTCAAACTTTGAAATTATATTTGACATTTGCGAAAAATCCAATAACATCGAAAATGCACATTGTTTTCAGCCTGTAAAATCGGTAGATATTTGATATATTTATTTAATTTTCTCAAACCTTGCAATACTGAACATGGATCGATATGCAAAACCACCTGAAGTTTTTAGCCGGGCCAGGACACCGATAGCTGACGTTATTTGTATGGGAAATGTTCTAAAACCGAAGCAGGTGTTCGATTTTCAGGCTTTGCTTGAGGTGGTTACGACAAAGTTTAACGGTTGTCTTGCCATTTAAATAAAATATTGTTTTAGAATATTTTGATGAACTAGGTAGGTACCCTGAAAATTACATAAACGGATAAATTATCCACGGGTATCGTCTATAAATTATAGCTCACGAACGACTGGACCAAATTGAAAAATTCTTTTTGAGTTGGTTTCGTTATTGTTCGGGCAAGGTCTGGAATTATAAAATTTGTTTAAAATGAATCGCCGAAATCTATATATGCGCATAGCTTCCGAGCGAATGCACCAAATTGAATAATTCTTTCTTTGTTGTAATTGTTATTATTAGGGCAAGATCTGAATAAAATTACTGGTGAGCTCTGGCATAACGAAATTTGTTTAAAAATGATTCGCCGAAATGTAAGTACGCTCATAACTTCAGAACGACTGCACGTAATTGAATAATTCTTTTTTTGTTGCTTTCCTTATTGTTAGGACAAAGTTTGTATAAAACTACTGGTGAGCTCTGGCATCATGAAATTTGCATACAAATGAATCGCGGAAATGAATGTACGCGCATAACTTCCGAAAGACTGCACCAAATTGAATAATTCTTTTTTTGTTGTCTTCGACACTGTTAAGACAAAATTTTGTATAAAACTACTGGTGAGCTCTGGCATTATCAAATTTGCATAAAAATGAATCGTCGAAATGTATGTACGCGTATAACTTCCGAAAGACTACACCAAATTGAATAATTCTTTTTTTGTTATGTTTGTTTATTGGCTGGTGAGCTTTGGCATTACGAAATTTCCGTAAAAATATTTCAATAGGCGGCACGCGAGCTGTTTGAAAATTAAATGTACCGGGAAGGAATTAATGACGCGTGGAAGGGGGGGAGGAAAACCAGGGAGGGGGGGAGGAAAACCAGGGTGGGGGGAGGGTTAATTGGGAAGGGGGAGGGGAACCCGGGAGGGGGTTTTGCGTGATGGAGGAAGGGGGGGGAGGGAGTAGAGTACGCTTTGAAAGAATATTTTTTCTGTTCTTTTTTTTACTCGAATAAAACAAAATTTTAAAAGGATAAATACCAGGAGTGCAGAACTAAGCAAGGGAAAATATATTAAGAACATGTTTTTTTTTTCAATTATTTCTGGCTTTTTGGAAAAGGTGAATTTATATGCATATAATTATTTTTTTTCTACGTGAGGCCGTGGGGAAAATAATTTCCCTCAGGTCCTATGTCATCTTTGGGGATGCTGTGTGGAGGATTTTTTTTAGGAAAGGAAGGAGATGAGAGTTCTGGGAAGGAAAAGGGTTTAAGGAGTGGGTAGGAATCTGGGGTTCAGTGTGTCCTGGGCATCCGCCTCTAAGACCTAGACAGACCTCACCCCATGAACCCGGTCACCCCTACTAAATCACCAAACGTAGCGAACCACTTGAGGTGACCTATGGCAGAGGTGTTGGTTATCCAAAAAAGGTTAACTTTGGGGGTTTGTATTTCTACATAACATTATATACAACGGGTACCCGGCATGCGTTGCAACATCACTGTAACCTCGGGGTCAACTTACCTGTAATGGTTCCATTCCAAGTTCCGGGAAACTACATTATAATGCAAGCGCCTTGCAAGCGCCTGCTTTATATTATAACATTATATACAAAGGGTACCCGGCATGCGTTGCAAGATCACTGTAACCTCGAAGTCAACTTAACTGTAATGGTTCCATTCCAAGTTCCGGGAAACTACATTATAATGCAAGCGCCTTGCAAACGCCTGCTTTATATTATAACATTATATACAAAGGGTACCCGGCATGCGTTGCAAGATCACTGTAACCTCGAAGTCAACTTAACTATAATGGTTCCATTCCAAGTTCCGGGAAACTACATTATAATGCAAGCGCCTTGCAAACGCCTGCTTTATATTATAACATTATATACAAAGGGTACCCGGCATGCGTTGCAACATCACTGTAACCTCGGGGTCAACTTACCTGTAATGGTTCCATTCCAAGTTCCGGGAAACTACATTATAATTGAAGCGCCTTGCAAATGCATGCACTGTATTATAGCATCATATACAACGGATACCCGGCATGCGTTGCAACATCACTGTAATCTCGGGGTCAATTTAACTGTAATGGTTCCATTCCAAGTTCCGGGAAACTACATTATAATGCAAGCGCCTTGCAAACGCCTGCTTTATATTATAACATTATATACAAAGGGTACCCGGCATGCGTTGCAAGATCACTGTAACCTCGAAGTCAAGTTAACTATAATGGTTCCATTCCAAGTTCCGGGAAACTACATTATAATGCAAGCGCCTTGCAAACGCCTGCTTTATATTATAACATTATATACAAAGGGTACCCGGCATGCGTTGCAAGATCACTGTAAACTCGAAGTCAACTTAACTGTAATGGTTCCATTCCAAGTTCCGGGAAACTACATTATAATGCAAGCGCCTTGCAAACGCCTGCGTTATATTATAACATTATATACAAAGGGTACCCGGCATGCGTTGCAAGATCACTGTAACCTCGAAGTCAACTTAACTTTAATGGTTCCATTCCAAGTTCCGGGAAACTACATTATAATGCAAGCGCCTTGCAAACGCCTGCTTTATATTATAACATTATATACAAAGGGTACCCGGCATGCGTTGCAACATCACTGTAACCTCGGCGTCAACTTAACTGTAATGGTTCCATTCCAATTCCTGGGAAATTACATTTTAATGCAAGCGCTGCACTATATAACATTATATACAACGGGTATCCGGCATGCGTTGCAAGGTCACTGTAACCTCAGGTTTCTTCATATATTTAATTTAACACACACTTCTCCTCGCTTCATCCACGTTCACACGCAAATCGCATAATTTTTAACCCGTTAGTTGCTTCTGCAACGGGCAAAACCTAGTATATATATTAATGCTTGGTTTTGGGGTAGGTCGGGAAAAGCTCACTTTTTTGTCGACGCAAAAACGACCAGTACGCCCTTTGCGTTTCACCCACCTCAAGGTTCACTTTCGGTTGAAGCAAATTCCGAATGAAAACTGTAAGTCAATTTTTTTCGACAAAATGAAATATATACAGGGATTTATTCTCCGATACGAATCGGCGGCGAAAACTAGAAGCTCTACTCGAATCACTCGATTCGGCTCGGTTGTATTTCCCGCCGACAGATGGCGTTTGAAAAAAAAAAATGACGAAAAAACCCGTTAATTTCCACACAAATTTTCCTTTATACAGGTATTTAGGAGAAATTTATTCGAATCAATTAAACGGCTTTCGCGAAAAGAGCTTGAAAAATTGACATTTTAAAGGCCCTTTGCGAGGTCGTAGATTGTCGCGAAAAAAAACATTTTGCAAGAGATATTTTCAAATAATCATAAAATATACAAGTTTTAGAAACTTTAAATATAAAAACATGTGTAGCTTCCCATTCAAAATGTTTCGCAATATCGCGTCAAACTTTGAAATTATATTTGACATTTGCGAAAAATCCAATAACATCGAAAATGCACATTGTTTTCAGCCTGTAAAATCGGTAGATATTTGATATATTTATTTAATTTTCTCAAACCTTGCAATACTGAACATGGATCGATATGCAAAACCACCTGAAGTTTTTAGCCGGGCCAGGACACCGATAGCTGACGTTATTTGTATGGGAAATGTTCTAAAACCGAAGCAGGTGTTCGATTTTCAGGCTTTGCTTGAGGTGGTTACGACAAAGTTTAACGGTTGTCTTGCCATTTAAATAAAATATTGTTTTAGAATATTTTGATGAACTAGGTAGGTACCCTGAAAATTACATAAACGGATAAATTATCCACGGGTATCGTCTATAAATTATAGCTCACGAACGACTGGACCAAATTGAAAAATTCTTTTTGAGTTGGTTTCGTTATTGTTCGGGCAAGGTCTGGAATTATAAAATTTGTTTAAAATGAATCGCCGAAATCTATATATGCGCATAGCTTCCGAGCGAATGCACCAAATTGAATAATTCTTTCTTTGTTGTAATTGTTATTATTAGGGCAAGATCTGAATAAAATTACTGGTGAGCTCTGGCATAACGAAATTTGTTTAAAAATGATTCGCCGAAATGTAAGTACGCTCATAACTTCAGAACGACTGCACGTAATTGAATAATTCTTTTTTTGTTGCTTTCCTTATTGTTAGGACAAAGTTTGTATAAAACTACTGGTGAGCTCTGGCATCATGAAATTTGCATACAAATGAATCGCGGAAATGAATGTACGCGCATAACTTCCGAAAGACTGCACCAAATTGAATAATTCTTTTTTTGTTGTCTTCGACACTGTTAAGACAAAATTTTGTATAAAACTACTGGTGAGCTCTGGCATTATCAAATTTGCATAAAAATGAATCGTCGAAATGTATGTACGCGTATAACTTCCGAAAGACTACACCAAATTGAATAATTCTTTTTTTGTTATGTTTGTTTATTGGCTGGTGAGCTTTGGCATTACGAAATTTCCGTAAAAATATTTCAATAGGCGGCACGCGAGCTGTTTGAAAATTAAATGTACCGGGAAGGAATTAATGACGCGTGGAAGGGGGGGAGGAAAACCAGGGAGGGGGGGAGGAAAACCAGGGTGGGGGGAGGGTTAATTGGGAAGGGGGAGGGGAACCCGGGAGGGGGTTTTGCGTGATGGAGGAAGGGGGGGGAGGGAGTAGAGTACGCTTTGAAAGAATATTTTTTCTGTTCTTTTTTTTACTCGAATAAAACAAAATTTTAAAAGGATAAATACCAGGAGTGCAGAACTAAGCAAGGGAAAATATATTAAGAACATGTTTTTTTTTTCAATTATTTCTGGCTTTTTGGAAAAGGTGAATTTATATGCATATAATTATTTTTTTTCTACGTGAGGCCGTGGGGAAAATAATTTCCCTCAGGTCCTATGTCATCTTTGGGGATGCTGTGTGGAGGATTTTTTTTAGGAAAGGAAGGAGATGAGAGTTCTGGGAAGGAAAAGGGTTTAAGGAGTGGGTAGGAATCTGGGGTTCAGTGTGTCCTGGGCATCCGCCTCTAAGACCTAGACAGACCTCACCCCATGAACCCGGTCACCCCTACTAAATCACCAAACGTAGCGAACCACTTGAGGTGACCTATGGCAGAGGTGTTGGTTATCCAAAAAAGGTTAACTTTGGGGGTTTGTATTTCTACATAACATTATATACAACGGGTACCCGGCATGCGTTGCAACATCACTGTAACCTCGGGGTCAACTTACCTGTAATGGTTCCATTCCAAGTTCCGGGAAACTACATTATAATGCAAGCGCCTTGCAAGCGCCTGCTTTATATTATAACATTATATACAAAGGGTACCCGGCATGCGTTGCAAGATCACTGTAACCTCGAAGTCAACTTAACTGTAATGGTTCCATTCCAAGTTCCGGGAAACTACATTATAATGCAAGCGCCTTGCAAACGCCTGCTTTATATTATAACATTATATACAAAGGGTACCCGGCATGCGTTGCAAGATCACTGTAACCTCGAAGTCAACTTAACTATAATGGTTCCATTCCAAGTTCCGGGAAACTACATTATAATGCAAGCGCCTTGCAAACGCCTGCTTTATATTATAACATTATATACAAAGGGTACCCGGCATGCGTTGCAACATCACTGTAACCTCGGGGTCAACTTACCTGTAATGGTTCCATTCCAAGTTCCGGGAAACTACATTATAATTGAAGCGCCTTGCAAATGCATGCACTGTATTATAGCATCATATACAACGGATACCCGGCATGCGTTGCAACATCACTGTAATCTCGGGGTCAATTTAACTGTAATGGTTCCATTCCAAGTTCCGGGAAACTACATTATAATGCAAGCGCCTTGCAAACGCCTGCTTTATATTATAACATTATATACAAAGGGTACCCGGCATGCGTTGCAAGATCACTGTAACCTCGAAGTCAAGTTAACTATAATGGTTCCATTCCAAGTTCCGGGAAACTACATTATAATGCAAGCGCCTTGCAAACGCCTGCTTTATATTATAACATTATATACAAAGGGTACCCGGCATGCGTTGCAAGATCACTGTAAACTCGAAGTCAACTTAACTGTAATGGTTCCATTCCAAGTTCCGGGAAACTACATTATAATGCAAGCGCCTTGCAAACGCCTGCGTTATATTATAACATTATATACAAAGGGTACCCGGCATGCGTTGCAAGATCACTGTAACCTCGAAGTCAACTTAACTTTAATGGTTCCATTCCAAGTTCCGGGAAACTACATTATAATGCAAGCGCCTTGCAAACGCCTGCTTTATATTATAACATTATATACAAAGGGTACCCGGCATGCGTTGCAACATCACTGTAACCTCGGCGTCAACTTAACTGTAATGGTTCCATTCCAATTCCTGGGAAATTACATTTTAATGCAAGCGCTGCACTATATAACATTATATACAACGGGTATCCGGCATGCGTTGCAAGGTCACTGTAACCTCAGGTTTCTTCATATATTTAATTTAACACACACTTCTCCTCGCTTCATCCACGTTCACACGCAAATCGCATAATTTTTAACCCGTTAGTTGCTTCTGCAACGGGCAAAACCTAGTATATATATTAATGCTTGGTTTTGGGGTAGGTCGGGAAAAGCTCACTTTTTCGTCGACGCAAAAACGACCAGTACGCCCTTTGCGTTTCACCCACCTCAAGGTTCACTTTCGGTTGAAGCAAATTCCGAATGGAAACTGGGGGTAATTTTTTTCCGACAAAATGAAATATATACAGGGATTTATTCTCCGATACGAATCGGTGGCGAAAACTAGAAGCTCTACTCGAATCACTCGATTATATTTCCCGCCGACAGACGGCGTTTGAAAAAAAAAATTTAGGAAAAAACCCGCTAATTTCACAAAGGAAAATGCTATATAGGACTATTGACATAGGTCAGGATCTCAGATGTCAAATTTTTAGCCTAACAAAACGGAACTCTCGGCGGTTTCGGTCGTTGTTTTTCGGAAAACGACATTACCGCCGAAAAACCGATTCCGGGCTAGATGTTTTTTGAAAATACGATAGCCGGATAGATTCCGCAACTTTTAACACCAATAAAACATATGATTCTCATATAAAATACGTCAGGAGATGCTGACAAAACTCGAAATTTTCCGAAAAAAATCATCAAAATACGCGCTCACAGATTCCATCGGAAGTTTAAATATTTGCTGGCCAGTCAAATTAACACGTTTTTCATTCGGGGTAGGTACCTACTTATTTCGGTAGTATTGCAAATATGATGAAAAAAGCTAAGATTGCCGGAATCTAAGGAAATGCGCAGGTACCTACCTGAATGGGTACCTACACAACGAATTAGGTTTTAATGCAATAAATACTAAGGTAAGGTTGTTTCGATGATACAGAATAATTGAACTTTTTTTAAGTTAATTTTCACGTTCTGTGATGGTTCTACTCAAATTCTATTGTTTTATCATTACAGACCAGTTACATCACAAAACTGAAATAATTACAGAACTCGAACGGAACTTTATAGAACTGAAAATTTACTAGAAAAATTTAAAGAATTGTCAATTTTTTTTATTAATTATTTTTTTTATTTTTAAGTGAGTTCTATTTGAACATTGTATATATATATATACATTACGCGTGTTCTAGGTAGGTACTTACTTGCGGGGACTTTTTTCATTTAAAAATCAAAACATGATATTGAATGAATTTATTTGTAGTGAAAATTATTTTATGCTCAACAGCATAATGGCGTCGTTTTGGTGAAATATTACAACAAAGTACCTACTTAGTACTTACACTTGCAAAATGAAATACAATACAACTACAATAGTGAGCTCCGGCATAATGAAATTTTGCACTGCTAAACTGCGGTACCCGGCATGCGTTGCGAGGCCACTTTAACTTCGGGGTCAACTAAACCGTAATGGTTCCCTACCAAGTCCCGGGAAACAACATTATAAAATTATGCACTTTATAAAATTATATACAACGGGTACCCGGCATGCGTTGCAAGGCCGCTTTAACCTCGGGGTCAATAAAACTGTAATGTTTCCATCCGAAGTCCTGGGAAACTACATTATAATGCAAGCGCCTGCACTATGTAACATTATATACTACGGGTACCCGGCATGCGTTGCAAGGCCACTTTAACCTCAGGGTCAACTAAACTCTAATGGTTCCATCCCAAGTCCCCGGAAACTACATTATAATGCAAGCGCCTGCAATTTATAACATAATATACAACGGGTACACGGCATGCGTTGCAAGGTCACTGTAACCTCGGGGTCAACTTAACTGTAATATTTCCATCCCAATTCCCGGGAAATAACATTTTAAAGCAAGCGCCTGCACTATATAACATTATATACAACGGGTACCCGGTATGCGTTGCAAGGTCACTGTAACCTAGGGGTCAACTTTACTGTAATGGTTTCATCCCGATTCCCGGGAAATAAAATTTTAATGCAAGCGCCTGCAATTTATAACATAATATACAACGGTTACTCGGCATGCGTTGCAAGGTCACTGTAACCTCGGGGTCAACTTAACTGTAATGGTTCCATTCCAATTCCTGGGAAATTACATTTTAATGCAAGCGCTGCACTACATAACATTATATACAACGGGTACCCGGCATGCGTTGCAAGGTCACTGTAACCTCAGGTTTCTTCATATATTTAATTTAACACACACTCTTCCTCGCTTCATCCACGTTCACACGTCAAATCGCATAGTGTTTAAACCCGTCAGTTGCTTCTGCAACGGGCAAAACCTAGTATATATATTAATACACAGTTTATCGACCGCGCACTTTTTCCTTGATGCGAAAAACGACCACTCTGCCCTTTACGTTTCACCCACCTTAAGGTTCACTTTCGGTTGAAGCAAATTCAGACAAGAAGCTGGGAGTAAATTTTTTTCGACAAAATGAAATTTCAGTGCCGGCAACCCGGGCGTTTATTTATTATTAGTTATGTACAACATGATTTTTTTTCCTTACCCTCCTCACTAGACAAAGAGTCTGTTCTGAGGCTGGTAACTAACAATTTCTAATTACATAAAAACAAATAAGTGGTAAAAACATAAAAAAAAAGAAAAATATATATTATAGTAAAAATAATAATAATAAAATACGAGGAAAATCAGAATTTAAAAACAGAGTAGAAAATAGAAAATATATAATATTAGATATTAAGAATATTACTTATCTCTCTTCTTTCTTTGACATTCAACCAGTTCAAAAATCTTTTGAAAACCCAATTCAAATTATTAGATGCGACGTAGGTCTTTGTTTGGGCTACAAACTTATTGAATATATATGGTGCCAAGTAAGATTCATGTTTTTTTGCAAAATTTGATTTGATATATGGTACTTGTAATTGATTGTGTGTGTTTGCTCTTGTGTATTGCGAGTGAGCTATGAAGTGTGGTGATATTTTTATGCAGTTTTTGTGGATGATCTTCTTTATGTATAGTTTATTTATGTCTAATAGGTTATTGTTGATCATTATCTGTTCTGTCGGATGTTGATAAGGCTTTCTAAACATAATTCTGATTATTGTTTTATGATTAATTTTAAGTGATTTGAGGTGAGTCTCTGCTGCTGCTCCCCATACTGAAATACCATACATTAGAATACTTTGACAGAGTGCATAATATATATTTTTTAGCTGAGGTAGTGACATAATGTTTCGAATTGTTTTGAAGATGTAAGAGAGTTTCCGTATTTTTTTTGTAATTAGGTTAATTTGGAGATCCCATTTTAAGTTATTGTCAACAGTTAAACCGAGATATTTAATATTTTGCGCATAATCAATTTTGTCACAAACACAGCGTGAGTTAGTTAATGAGGTAACTGTGCAGGGGTGAAGATGTAGTTGTGGGCGACTATCTGGCTGACCAGCTAATGTTTTACTGAAAGTTAGGTATTTTGTTTTAGAAATATTTAGTGTCAGTAGATTATTTATTAGCCATTTATTTACTTCAGTCATCCCTGCTTCCGTGTTTTTGAAGACGTTTTCCCATGATTGGGCTTTGAATAAAATTACAGTGTCATCTGCATAACTGATAACTTTGTACTCTATGTTCTCTAGGCTTATCTCAGTTAGACTGTTAATGTAGATGAGAAACAGTATGGGACCTAAAACGCTGCCTTGGGGTACTCCATACCTGTTGCCTACTTTGTCACTTTCTTGATTATTGATTTTTACAATTTGTTGTCTATTTTCAATGTAGCTGATGAACCATTTTAGTGGTGGACCTGTTATGCCAATGTTTTTGAGTTTTTGTTGGAGTAATTTGTGTGAGATGGTATCGAAAGCTTTTGCTAGGTCTAAGAACACTCCTAACACCTTTGAACCGCCATCTAGGTTTTTCACTATGTATGTGGTTAGTTCCGATAAGGCGTCTTCTGTTCCCATTTTCGCTCGAAACCCGAATTGACGGGTGGAGATCAGTTTGTGTTTGTCAAGGTATGCGAGCAGTCTTTTTTTCATAGTTTTTTCTAGTAGTTTCGATAGCGAATTTAGGAGAGTGATTGGTCTGTAATTTAAGATCAGCGTTTTGTCTCCCGATTTATGTATTGGAGTAATACAACCTATTTTTAGATGATCGGGGACAAAGCCGAGGCTGAAACTTTGGTTGAAAATATGTTGAAGTGGTATAAGTATATGTTCTCGGAGACTAATCAGTATATGATTGGAGAGGTTATCTGGGCCCACAGCGCAATTTGGTTTGAGAGAAATAATTAAATCCCATATTTCCTTTGTACTTATTTTGTGAGCATAAAACGAATGATTTGGTTGCATGGTAGAGGATAGTTTGGTTAAAGAGTCTTCTGTTGTGCCGTTTTTTAAAAGAATTTTTTCAGCCAAGTTAGATCCAACTTTTGCAAATTGGGAGTTAATAAAATTAGCTATTTTACCAGGTTCATTTTTTGTAAGGGTTTTGTTTCCATTTATTAACAGTACTTTGATCTTCGAGTCTTTTTTCGTATTGGAGAAAGTAATATCTTTGACGATTTTCCAGATTTTTTTGGGGTCATTTTTGGCGGATTTTATTTCTTTTTTGTAGTACTTGTATTTGGCTTGTTTGATTAATTTATTACAAAGGTTTCTATATAGCAGGTAATTATTTTTTAGTTTGTCATCATATGGGTTTTTGCGTACTTGCATGTGCATTGTGTCTCTTTTATGAATGCTGTTTACTAATCCTTTCGTGATCCAGGGTGTTATTTTTTTTTCTTTATGTGAGTAGTTTTTCGGGGTATTTTTTGTTGTATGTTTAGCAATATAGGTTCCAACTGTGGTCATAAATGTGTTCAGCGCGTTGTTTGGATCGGGTTCATTTATTACATTTGACCAAGATTCATTATGTATGTCCTCTATTAGGGACTTAAAATTGATTTTGTCTTGTGCGGAGTTGTTTTTTTCATCTTTTTGTTTCTTGTTAAGATGTATGCTTAGTGTAGTAGTGAAATGATCTGTGACCGTTGATCGAATAATGGATGAAGATGTTTTTTTCCTAGTTTTAACAAAAATATGGTCAATACAGGATTCAGAGTTTGACGTAATTCTTGTTGGTGAGTTGATTGTCGAATTTAATCCATAGTGAGTAAGTAGACTTAAGTATTCTGTGGTTATTGGTTGCCCGTTTAGTAAGTTAATATTCATATCCCCTGCAATAATTAATTGTTGTGTTTTTTTATTTTTATCGAGAAGTTTATTTAAGGAGTTGAAGAAAGGTGAGAGATTGGTATAGCAAGGGGGCCTGTAGACGGCAAATATGGAGATGTCTGGTCCGAGGGAGATTTGGATACAGTTTGCTTCGATTAGGTTGATTTCTGTTATTGATGAGTTTAGTGAATCTTTGGCAAAGATTACTATACCGTCATTTTGATTTAGATGTTTTGTGGAATGGAGAGTTGTATAGTCCTTTAAGTTTAGGTTTGTGTACGAGTCATCTAACCAGCATTCAGTCAAGATAATAATGTCGAAGCTTATGTTTATTTCGTTTAGGAGGATCGAGAAATTATCGAAGTTCTTTCGAATACTTCTAATGTTTTGGGATATTATGTTTAAGTTGTGTTTTTCTGTGAACAGAAAATTACAATCTGTCGCTTTGTCAAAAGTGTGTTCTGAGTTGTTAAATGTTTCTGTATCAATATTAAGTTGAGTGATCATGTTGCGGTTGCGAAGATACATAAGTTGATCCATACAAAGTTCACACATTTTGCTAGTGGTGGTAAATTAGGAGTAATATAGGAGTAAAAATTGAGAGTAAAATTATTCAAATACTTTGGATAATAAAAACCTTTAAAAACATAAAATCCTTTAAAAACATAAAATTTCATGGTAGAATAATTAGAATACTTTGGATAATAAAATAGAATCCTTTTGAACCATAAACTTTGATGGTAGACTAATTCAAAGAGTTTGGATAATAAAAAATATATAAAACAGTAACATTTGATGGTAAAATAATAGCAGTATTTTGGATAATAGAAACCTTTAAAAACATAAAATTGGATGGTAAAAAAATGAAAATACTTAGGATAATAAAAACCTTGAAATGCACAAAATTTTAAAGGGAAATTATTTATGTACTTTGAATAATAAAAACCTTTGAAACAATAAAATTTGACAGTAAAATTTTTCAAATACTTTGGATAATAAAAACCTTTGGTACAATATAATTTGATGGAAAAATAAGTTGAGTAATATGGGTAATAAAAACTTTTAGAACAATAAAGTAATATGGTAATAATGATGGTAAAATAATTCAAATACTTAGGATAATTAAAACATTTAAAGCAATAGCATTTGATGGTATAATAATAAAAAAACATTGGATAATAATAACCTTTAAAAATATAAAATTTCCTGGTAAAATAATTAGAATACTTTGGATAATAAAATAGAATCCTTTTAAACCTTAAAATTTTATGGTAGAATAATTCAAAAACTTTGGATAATAAAAAATATTTACAACAGTAACATTTGATGGTAAAATAATAATAGTACTTTGGATAATAGAAACCTTTAAACACATGAAATTTGATGGTAAAATAATGAAAATACTTTGGATAATAAAAACCTCGAAAAGCATAAAACTTTAAAGGAAAATCATTTAAGTACTTTGAATAATAAAAACCTTTAAAACAATAAAGTTTGACAGTAAAATTATTCAAATACTTTGGATAATAAAAACCTTCGGTATAATGTAATTTGATGGAAAAATTAGTTGAATAATTTGGGTAATAAAAACTTTTAGAGCAGTAAAAATTTATGTTAAAATAATTGAAATACTTTGGATAATTAGAACATTTAAAACAATAGCATTTGATGGTATAATAATAAAAATACCTTGGATAATAAAAACCTTTAAAAACGTAGAATTGCATGCTAAAATAATTAGAATAATTTGGATAATAAAATCCTTTTAAACCATAAAATTTGATGGTAAAAAAATAAAGATACTTTGGATAATAAAAACCTTTAAAGGTATAAAATTTTATGGTAAAATACTTTAAAAACTTTAGATAATAAAAACCTTTAGAGCAATAATATTTTTTGGTAAATTGATTAAGATAATTAGAGTAATAAAAATATTTAGAATAATAGAATTTCATGATAAAATAATTAGAAAAGTTTGGGTAGTAAAGACATTTAAAAAAATAAAATTTTATCGTACAATAGTTAAAAAATATTGGGTAATAAGAACCATTGGAAAAATAGAAATTGAAGTAAAAATAATTAAAATACTTTGAAAGACCTTTAAAACAATAAAGTTTGAAGGTAAAAATGTAGAGATAGTTTAGGTTATAATTTGGGTTATAATAGAAAATGATGGTAAAATAATTAGAATAATTTAGGTTATAATAGAAAATGATGGAGAAGTAATTAAAATAATTAGGGTTATAATAGAAAATGATGGAAAAATAATTAAAATAATTAGGGTTATAATAGAAAATGATGGAAAAATAATTAAAATAATTAGGGTTATAATAGAAAATGATGGAAAAGTAATTAAAATAATTAGGGTTATAATAGAGAATGATGGAAAAATAATTAAAATAATTTGGGTTATAATAGAAAATGATGGAAAAATAATTAAAATAATTTGGGTAATAAAAACATTCAAAACAATCAATTTTTATGATAAAATAATTTAAATAATTTGGGTAAAAAAAACATTTAGAATAATAAGATTTGATGTTAAAATAGTTAAAATGGTTTTGGTAATAAAAACATTTAGAGCAGTAAAATTTGGTGTTAAAATAATTTGGATAATAGAAAGAATTAGAAAGATTTTTGTAAACAGAATCGGTAGAAATAGTTAATGAAATGGGACTTTTAGGGGAATAATATAGTTGCAATGATTGGAATGTGTTAAATAATTCTGCCATTATGATTTATTGCAATACAGGAAGTTTATAGTAGAATGCGTAGTTATCTACAGTTGAATCCCCATTTTTTTCAAATCATTTTCATGTTTTATTTCAATTATTTTTTCCCCAGTTGCTTTGCGGACAAGCAAGTTATTTGATTTGAACCATACGAATTGATAAAGGGTTTCTTTGGCCCTTTGCTTCGTTTTCCACATCAGTTCCTTGAAGTAAGGAGAGAGTACTTCATTGATGAAGATAGGAGAGTTTGGGTTTAAGGTTTTGGCCTCTTTCTTTAGCGAGAGCAACGATTCCCTTGTTTTTTGGTTGTAGAAGGCAATGTGTAGTTTGACCGGGGTGTTCCGCCTGCGATCTTGTGTCCTGGTCACCATGCGGATGTCTTGTTGTTGGAGGGGCAGTCCCAGCGAGCCAGCTACCCGAAGAACGGCCTCCGCGGGTTGTTCTCCCGTCCTTAAGTCCACACCCGCCATTTCCACGCTGTCGGAGAGTTTGACTTGTTCTAAATCCGCGAGTCGACTTTCCAGGGAAGAGATTCTGTTGTTTTTTTTTTCGTTTTCCTCGCGTAGGAATTTTGCTTCTTTATGAATGTCCTCTACTTGTTTGAATTTTAATAGCAGTTCTTCATATTGTTTGCAGATGAATTCACTGCTTCTTTTGAGGTCATTAATTTCCTGCTCAAACATTTGTTTTATTTCAAAAATTTTGTCATCAAAATGTTTGGTGAGACGATTATATAAGGAGTCGGCTTCTGATCCGAGTGTCGCGGCCGAAGTAGCAGGTGAGCTCGGTCTGCTTTTGCATTTTGGGCATTTCCAAATTTGTTTATTTTTTACTGACATTTTTTTGAAATTGTTATCTGTGATATTTAAGCAATTGTTATGGAAACCGATGTTGCAAGTGGCACACGTGAGTGCATGGTCATTTTTGGTGATAAGGTTTAGGCAGGCTTCGCAATTCATTGTTGGTTCGTTTTTTTCTTTTTTTTTTTTTTAAATAAATATTCGGAATAGAGAAGAATTCAGTGGATAGTGCGGCCTCTGTGTGGTGATCGAGCTAATAGATTTGTAATGTTTCTAATAATGTTCTTGTTATTGCTCGCAGACACAGATGGCGTTAAATAAAAAAGAAAATAAATAAATAAAGGTTATAGTGAAATTTGCTTATTTAACTTATTTAACTGATCTGGTATGCACTGGACACAATAATTTTATTTATTTCATTTATATATTTTAATTTTCACTGTCTTGATTTAAGAATCTAGAGGGAAATATTTTTATGTGGTTTGATTATGTTACACTTTATAATAAATGTCAAATGTCACAGTTTGAATTATGTTTTTGAATAGATCGATTAGAACAGATTCGTGTATTTTTTAATAGGGACGGCTGGATGATTATACGTAGGATGAAGCACAGTTTATTTATTACCGTTAAACCGATTATTATGATTTATTTTACCTTTAACGAGTTGAACTGTGAACTCTGGTAGGCAGTTTTTTGTTTTTGTTTCAAAACACTATTAAGATACTAACGGGTGTTAAAATTGAGGATGTAAGATTACACGACGATAGCGCGTAAAAAACTACACTGTATTTCACAAACTGAAGTGATCCACTTAACTTTTTTACTACACTTTTGATTAAATTAGTGTTGGAGCATTCAAATAGGCGTCTGACGTTTATTCTGTTGTGTTGTACGATGATATATACAGGGATTTATTCTCCGATACGAATCGGCGGCGAAAACTAGAAGCTCTACTCGAATCACTCGATTCGGCTGGGTTGTATTTCCCGCCGACAGATAGCGTTTCAAAAAAAAAAATGACCAAAAAACCCGTTAATTTCCACAAAGGAAAATGCTAAGACTATGGTCAAAATCTTAGATGTCAAATTTTTAGCCTAACAAAACGGAACTCTCGGCGGTTTGGGTCGTTGTTTTTCGGAAAACGACATTGCCGACGAAAAACCGATTCCGGGCTAGATGTTTTTTAAAAATACGATAGCCGGAAAAATTCCGCAACTTTTAATAACAATAATACATATGATTCTCATATAAAATATGTCAGGAGATGCTGCCAAAAATTACACATTTTCATGTCAAAAACGTGTTCGTAAATTCTTTGAGAGTGTAAAAATCGCTGGCCATATGAAAATTTAAAACAACACAATTTATAACGCGGTAGGTACCTACCATTCCATTGAATTATTGCAAATTCGCCAAGTATTTATTGAGAATAAGCGTAGGTACCTACCTACACCAATATTATTTTTCCCGGTATGTTTGAGGTAGGTACCTACCGGCTTATGAAGAATGTTCTTAGAAAATAAAGGCGCCATAGAATGTTATTTATTACAGGATAGGTAGGTACTTAATGCGTTCTCACTAAAATAATGCCGATTTTCGTTGCTTGCCAGTGTTTACGAATGTAAGTGCAGGGTGGTAAAAAAAATACCGTTGGAAATATATTGATTAATTTTGTAATATTATTAATAATGTTTTCTTATTTTTTTTTGTTTTTAGAAAATGGAGTCGGGCCGTTGCGACAAAGATTTTCGCAGCGTATAATTTTTTTTCAAAATGAGATACGTAGTTTTTTTTTTAAATTTCAATACATTTTTCGTTCTGAATAACTATTTATTACGAAAATAGTATTGGCGTGGCTAAATTCGAAAGGTGGACACTTGATAGATGACATTTTCAAAAAATAAAATCAAAGGGTCGATTTAAAAAAAAAAAAAAAATTGTTCATCAAATTGTGTTTGTTTAAAATGAGTAAGGAAATATTGGCGGACCCTATCTTTTTTAGCTTTCAGCCAATCAGGAGAGAGATTGGAATTCTATTCCGATGTCCAATCATAGTGGCCGCATAGAGATGTTATTGCTTATTAATTCAAATGACAATATTCACTATGAGTAGGAACTTATTTACTTTAAAATTATGTTATAAAATAAAAGGAAGTAATCAAAGATGTAATTTTAAAAAATGCTTCAGTACCTACGTGTATTGGAACTATTTATTATGTACATTTAACTAAAATTAAATTACATGGGTAATTGGTTGGCGCAATTATTTGTTTTGTAAAAATACGTAGGTAACTAGGAACACAGATATATTATGTGTGTTAGTAGGTAGGTACTAGGTATGAGAGAACTTTTATCTTATTTTCTGTCCAAATGAATAGCTAAAGTTTTTGTTTTACGCATCAGAAAAAAGTGTAGATTGCTTCATTTACATTCGGATATACATACTAAATTTTACAAATTTTTCATTACTTTTTTTTTTTACAGATGTGTGGGTACCTACTCAGAATCTGAGTAGGCTACTGCACATAACGACTCAGAATCTTCTGATGATATTGCGTATGTTTTTTTTTTGTAAAATATGTGATGAAATTACTAGAAGTTGAATGGGATCATTTTTTTCAAAAATATGAAATTTACATAGCGCTTTTTTTGTATTTTGCATTTTAATGATAATCATTCAACGTGGAATTGGAATCGCCACCCCGGGAACCATTAATTGGTTTCTATATACAATATTGAGCTCTGGCATCATGAAATTATGCATTGCTAAACTTTTTTTTTACATTAGCTCCACACAGGAGGCACCGAGGAAAACAATTTCCCTAAGGGCCTATGTCATCTTTGAGGATGCTGTGTGGAGGGTTTTTTAAGGGAAAGGAAGGAGAAGAAGATGTGGGAAGGAAAATGGTATGAGGGGTGGGTAGGAATCTGGTAGTCAGTGTGGCCAGGAGTGACGGACGTTTGAATCTATTCCTCACACTGCGGTTCAAGGCGAAGGGTTGAGAGAATCTGGCTGGAGAGATAAACAGCCTTCCAATAATTATGGTACCATAAATAATTACAGAACTCGAATAGAATTTGAACAGAACTTTCACAAAACGTTAAGCTTAACTTGAAAAAATGGAAGTTTTTTTTAACAACCACGCAGGAGGAACCGAGGAAAACAATTTCCCTAAGGGCCTATGTCATCTTTGAGGATGCTGTGCGGTGGGTTTTTTTAAGGGAAAGGAAGGAGAAGAAAATATGGGAAGGAAAAGGGTATGAGGGGTGGGTAGGAATCTGGGGGGTCAGTGTGGCCAGGAGTAACGGACGTATGAATCTATTCCTCACACTGCGGTGCAAAGCGAAGGGTTGTGAGAATCTGGCTGGGAGAATCTTATATACAACGGGTACCTGGCATGCGTTGCAAGGTCACTGTAACCTCGGGGTCAACTTAACTGTAATGGTTCCATCCCAATTCCAGGGAAATAACATTTTAAAGCAAGTGCCTGCAATATATAACATGATATACAACGGTTACTCGGCATGCGTTGCAAGGTCACTGTAACCTCGGGGTCAACTTAACTGTAATGGTTCCATTCAAATTCCTGGGAAATTACATTTTAATGCAAGCGCTGCACTACATAACATTATATACAACGGGTACCCGGCATGCGTTGAAAGGTCACTCTAACCTCAGGTTTCTTCATATATTTAATTTAACACACACCCGCTCCTCGCTTCATCCACGTTCACACGTCAAATCGCATAGTGTTTTAACCCGTTAGTTGCCGCTGCAACGGGCAAAACCTAGTTTTCTTTATTACACAGCTTAGTTTCAGAGAAAAATGAATTTTTTTTGTATTTGTTATGTAATTATGTATCTACATTTCAGGAATTATATTAATATGAACTAAACATGTCAATTTGTCTGTCCTGGAACGGGAAACTTTCCTAGTTGGACAGGCAAAGCTTTTCAAATTATAATTTGTACTTTCTTTTGTATCTATAATAAATAAATAAATAAATTTGCGGTACGTTTCAGAGTGGAAGATACTCTCAGTATCGCCCTGGTGTAAGACCACCATTCAGAATTAAAACGTTGCTTGAAATGGCATTAGCCGTGAATAGCCAGGTATTTCCCCACCATTCTCTTCCCTATCTCCTTCCCCTCCCACTACCTTCAACCTCACAACATACCCCAATTGGGGATGCCATAGTCTCACTGGCTTCAGACGGGAGCAGCTAAGACTCTTGTGAGGTACAACTGTACAAAAATATATTTAGGTATGTATTGTTGTGTTCGCAGTTCAAAATGACATTTTATCCATTTTCACCCCAAATAAGGAAAAAAAATGCTGTTCTGTAAATACGCCTGTCGGGTATGTCTTGTCCCATCCTGTATAAGGGAATGCTTTGGTGGAATGTTGAGAGATGTAAGGAAGGAGCAACGGTGTATCATGAATGACTTGGATAGACGAGGGGTAGAAATCTCAAAGTGGGAAGACAAGAACAAGACAATTGTACCGGTCTCGATATCTATTACTTTAGTACTAAACTGCTACGCGTCGAGTAAGGTTGCGTCTTACCAGCACTTACCAGTAAGTAAATTGCATTTTAAAAAGTGTCAAAATGCCCTCCTGTGTGATGAGAAAATGTTTCAATTACACGGCAAATAATAGTAAAGGCGAATGAATAACATTTCGTTTGTAAGAACACGCAAATTACTTAATATTATCGATTATTATAAATATTACAATTAATTTTCATGTTTCCCGCTCGCGGTTTTACACGTCATTAGAGAAAATGCAAGTCCTACTAAAGTAAACGGTCTGGACGCGCAACAGCCAAATTTCTGTTGCTAAGTTAACTACACTGTTTTAAAGTAGACTAATCAGCCTAAACACTCTGTTTATTTGTTTGCTTGCGGTAAAACAACACATAAATCAGTACTAACAAGTATTGATGACAATCGCCACCATTTGAAAACTGTCGTTGCCCTATTATATTTATTGTATAGCTCGACATATCAAACTCCGACAGGCAGCCGGACCTTTAATTCTAGTGGGCCTCAAGAAAAGGAGACAGAGAATGTTCCATCAAAAAGTGACAAGCAATACGCCGCCCGCTCATATATTCATGTCATTCATACACACGCATTATTTGATTGTCTATCTTTATCACACAGGAATAAACTTTTGAATTAAGAAATTATACTGAAAATCGCTGAAAACAAAAGAGTGTTCCTTACTTTCCACATTATATTGTGAGTATATGAGACTATGGCGAGTCTATTTATTTATATAACGTAATTGCTTGGAATAACTTACTATTCTTATCTAGTCCAGTCTAAAGAAACTTTCCACTAATTACGAACCCAACATGCCCTCTACATATCTTCGGCTTTTGGTAAAAACATGTCGCCACACGCGAACATTCGGCATCCGCCACAAAAGCACAATAAATTTACAGCGCGGAGGATAATTTAATTTGAAATATTCATCCAGAATTAATGTCGGTGTGCTGTGATTAATTGCTGCAATGTAATAGTACACTTTTTATAACCAACATATTATATTATACAGCGAGACCGGAGAATCTGGGTTGGTATGGTATGCGTTTATTTTGTGAAACATCATTGTATAGTACCAATATTTTTACTAAAAATATTAATCTTTTCCGTGAAAAGCCACAAAAAAACTTGTAATTGAAGCAAAGTGACAAGCCAAATGAGTCCAAGTTACCAAAATTGGCTGCACGCCAGTCCTATAAAACGTCAATTAAATTAGAATGATTTAAATGATAACAATTCCCAAAGATACTCGTAACATGCCTACACATAGGGTTGCCATCCGTCCGGGTTTCCCCGGATTTGTCCTAGTTTAGAGCGCGTCCGGGGAGCGTCCGGGCGGGGTTTCATTAGATGTCCAGGTTTGAAAAAAAAATTAATGTCTTAAAATTTAAAGTCAAACGAATAAGTTTGCCCTGAGGAAGGAACGGTCGTTCTGAAACCGGTCGGTTTTAAGCAAATATAAAAGTGGTTCAAACAAAGTAACATTGTTTCATTTATCTTTAATTAAAATTAAATTCAATTTCCAAGAATACAGCTGCACTGATTTTTACAAATTCCTTTTAAAAAGGCAAGATATTCTAAAAGCTATCGGAAACAGTGATAAATACAAAAAAACTGATAAGTAAAAAAGGCGAGAGGCTGAGGAAAAAGCTTTATTAGTTAGATAATCAAATAATGTACTTATGAGTGCAATAATTTCTTTTCATTTTTGTAGTTAAAGTTATGATTGTTTTTATTACGTAATAGAAATTTATGTGATTTATGACATTTTCAACTGTTTTTTATTACACTGACTATATTTAAAAAAAACCTGTTGACATGTCCGGGTTCTGGGCTCTAAAATCAGGGGTTTTCACGCGTCTTGTCCTGGTTGCCAAATTTAGGAGATGGCAACCCTACCTACACACCGTGTTTGACGCTCATACAACGAAACTTTTGGAGGGGAAGGAGAGGGTGATTATCCATGAAAAACTTACCAATAAATGATGATATTTTTTCGTTAATGCCGTAATACAAACATAATGATAAGTTTCTTGTTTTTGAGTGGTTTACAGAGCGTTCCTATAAACACACCTATATCGAACGTGTCATAGGAATACGTGTGCATTGAACGAGTGCGCGAAAGCATATGACAACCCTGGAAATTCAAGATTGGAATTTACGCTGTCACAGAGTACCGTGCCGCGAGCACGACAATCTGAGTGCTGCTATTGGCTAGCGGAACAATGTGCATGTGATGCCCCTTCCAAATGATTTGTCTACAACGCAATTTTAACTAACTAATCAATTGAAAACATTAATGAAATTGATAATGAATACGTGCGGCAGCCTCATTGGACTGGAAAACACATCTAAATAACCACCTAATACTTCCACAAGTGAGTCTAGACAGCAATGATCAACGCCAAGGAATTGGCTGTCTATTTACGTCACCCCCACCATGCGACCAGCCGAGCCACTATTGGTCAATTCTGAACAAAGGAAAAATCTGAATCGTGAATATTTACGACAGCGAATTCATATTCCGAAAAATTTGGAGCTCAATTTCGAGAAATTGGGAATAATTTGGATCAAGAAATAAACATCATCACCTAAAAATGAGTATATGCTACAAAAACAACCCAAAAACTGACGTCTATCAGTGATTGTTGCACTTTAAGAAAAATATTTACTGTTTAAAATTGTACCTTATATCACATATGTATACTTGTACCTTTTCTTGTAAACACAATAAAAATGATGTGAGGCTTTGGTATCCTAAGTTGGTAAGATCATGGCAAAAACTATCACACATAATTTTGACACAGCTGAATTCCAATCGTAGCGACCAGGGAAATTACCTAAAACAAGTACCTTAGAAAAATTAAGGAGGTTCTGTCCCCCAAAAGTCCGACCTGAGTTTGCCCTATAAAAATAGAAGTCAAACCGGTAGGAAGTCAGTTCAAAACTATCAGCCAAGAAGAAAGATACCAACTCAAGATACCAACAGTCTCCAAGTTCAAACCTCTTTTCAAGTGTTTTAATCAGTCTTAGATTCAGTTTACCTATCCCAGTATCCCAGTAACCTAAAAACCCCAGTCTCCCAGTCTCCAAAGTGAAAAATATTTATTTTAATCCAGTACTCAAATCAGTTTTGCCATTATACCTAGAAGCATTTTTTGTCAAAGTAGTAAATTCATTTAAAAGACCAGTGGCGTTCCAAAATCCACTGGCGTACGAAACTCCATTGGCGTGTCATTGTGGCCAGCTCCCTATTATATTTAGTTTATGTACAAACGTCTAGTACAACACCTTTATAATTATTATTTATTCCCACTCGGTCAGCTCTTCTGTTGAAGATTTGAAATGTGAGGGTGACGATTGTGTTACTTTTACAATTACATTACGTTACATTACTAGCAAAAGTAAAGCTATGATTTCACTGAACATATTTTTCATTTTTTGTAATTAGATTTGCTTGGTTAAAAAAACTTTATTAGGATTTTTTTTCTTTGATTATAGTGAAAGTTTCGCGTTATGAGCGTGAAACAAGGTGTATATAATATTAAGTGGTAGGTACCTACAGTACTACAACTAATGTACTCATCAATGGATGCGTAATTACTGAAGGGTTTTACATTTTTATCAAACATTCTGTGACACACGATGCTTTCATCAGCATTTACAGAACAGGGTTGTATATAGATATAAATTCCTCTCGTAACGGGCATATCTAATTTTTGAAGTGAAACTTCTTTAGCCACGTTGTAATTTTAAATTCGTATGAAACGGAAGTGCGTCACTAAAATATATTATTTGACGGGTCCTCGGTTCTAATACTCATAATGTGGTAAATTCACATCTCCTCGCGAGCCTTCGATAGCGCAGCGGCATAAAGCGCCTGACAAATCTCAGCGGCCAGAGAGAATTCAAGCGAACGGAGGTTCGAATCCTACGAAAAATCCTAGCAAAATCTTACAAAAACAAAAAAATAAAACATTTTTAATGTTGTAAAATCAATATCCACTCTTAAACCAATTTTTCAATTTGGGAGGCGGGAATGGGTACCGCTGCCCCGGGAACCTTTATTGGATAACCAACACCTCTGCTGTAGGTCACCCCAAGTGGTTCGCTACGTTTGGTGATTTATCGGGTTCATGGGGTGAGGTTTGTCCAGGTCTTGGATGACCAGGATACACTGAACCCCAGATTCCTACCCACCCCTTAAACCCCTTTCCTTCCCAGAACTCTCCTCCCCTTCCTTTCCCTAAAAAAACCCTCCACACAGCATCCCCAAAGATGACATAGGCCCTGAGGGAAATTATTTTCCTCAGGGCCTCCTGTGTGGAGCACATGTAAAAAAAAAATCCACTTAAAAATAAACAGGCAAAAAAAAAGAAAGCGACATCTACGACTTTCTAGTTTCACTTCTACCGCGTGTGAGTTGCACACTTTTTCAATTTGAATTAGTGTCGTGAACCGGATTTTAGTGACCGGAATTTTATAAAGGAAAATGTTTATTTTTATTTCATAAATTAAGTAATCTCTTCCCTCTAAGAAAAAATACTAAATATTAAAATTTCTTTAATATATTATTTTGGAATAACGCAAATAAACAAGAGTTTTAAGGTCAACAAACCAATTTGACATGTTTTTAGAAAAGTTTTTGTAAACATGTTGATGTCAGAAGAAGAGAAACTAATCATGTTCTTAATCCTATTATATGACCAAACCAAAGCTTTAAATAGATGACTAGTGAGAACCATAAGGCAAATAAACATGTTTTTGTTATGAAATGTATATTTTATGTGAAGTACGGATATAATCACACCCTTGCAGTCATATTATATTTCTCAATTTATTATCAAAACCAAATTATAATGTCTTAATCAAATGTGTTTTTCTTTAAGTACATCTTTATATTGCGTCCGAAAGATCGTAATTCATTCAAACACCCCTCTCTCCCCACAAAGAGCGTTTCTAGGTATGTTCATTGTTAAGGCCAGTCTGTCCGGTCAGGTTATTTAGCCCGCATCCCTCTAATGCACTTTATTGCCATACGAATGACGCAGTAAAACTCCGTGGTTCGTTTTACCCCGAGATGACGGATGTACCGCTCCCCCCTATTGCCACGAATGTGGCAAAATTACTATAAGGGAAGTCGTAAGATTGCAAAGTGATTTCGTTAGGTTTTATTGTTTTTTTTTAACCCCTTGGGCAATTTTTGAAGATATTCTTCACAGATAACAAACAACGGTAGAGTTTTTTTTTGGGAGATAGATATATATCTCAGCCTGACACGGTATTATACAAAATATGCTCATTTTGGCTTATGGTGAGAAATATGTCAAAAATACATTGGAAAATAGCGATTTTATATGGAATCAAATGTAATGCAAACATACTCGTATTTTCTGCGGAATCTGTATTCTGACAGATCTCCTATGAGCATCGTAAAACTGCAATGTAAAACGTTGGAGGCTTTAGGGGTTAAAAAAGCTATAGGTATGTTAGCTGAAATTATTTAATTGCTTTATTTTATATACCTGCTACGAGTTGTTATGCTGCGTATACATTTGCGATTATAAGCGCAAGGGGAGCTACGGGTCATGGGAATGGAACGAAGCAACTACTTTCGCGCCGTTTGCGGTTGCTTCGTTCTTTCCCCAAAATTCGTGGTTCGACTTGCAGGTTCGGTTCACGTGCTATCTGGCGTTGCCTGAGTCTTACTGATTTACATTTTTCTTACATTTTGGACTTGATGGAAAGATCAGCTAAAAAATATTGGTACAATGTAATTTCGAATTCTGTCTCTAAGTCTTCCACTGAAATGAATCAGGAGTATAATATTACGTCACTACAATGCGATTCATCGTGACGGCATTCATAAAAGAGTTTTGTGTTCAGTAAAAAACTTGTTAAAATAATCGTATTAAATGAAGTTATTGAAGGAACCATAATGTTCAGGTGCTAATAGCCTGATCATATTTTTTTGTATGAATATCAAAATCAAAAATATAGAAAGCTGATAACTTAATTGTGGGCCGCAAAAAAAGATACAAATAAAATACAAACGGTGTGCTAGTTTTGTGGCTAGGAGATGAAAGGTATAAGTAAAATACAAACAGTGTACGAGTTTTGTGGATAAGAGATACGAGTAAAATACGAACAGTGTGCCAGTTTTGTGGCTAGGAGATATTTTTAATTTTTTTTTATTGAAACATTCAACAAGTTTACAATTTTACAACATAATATAACATCAATGTTTCAATCACTCTCCTAATAAAGCAGCTGCTTGAGTTCAGGAGACGACAACTTAATATTTTTACATCTGTTTAAATTAAAACAAAAAAAATTAGTAAAGTAAAGATAAAAAATGGTAAAGTAAAGATAAAAGATTTAAGTAAAATATAAACAGTGTTCCAGTTTTGTGGATAAGAGATACAAGGAAAATACGAACGGTGTGCCAGTTTTGTAGCTGGGAGATAAAAGTTACAAGTAAAATACAAACACTGTGCCAGTTTGGTAGGTGGGAGATAAAAGACACAAGTAAAATATAAACAGTGTACCAGTTTTGTGGCTAGGAGATAAAAAAAAAACAACGAAAAGTTAAAAAAAAAATAATAATAAAAAGTGAAAAACACCAGACTTAAAGTTGACAAATAATGCGTACAGGTACATATATTTTTTAAATTTCTAATATTTAACAAAAAATATATAAGAATGAGGGTAAAAATTTTGTCTATACTAAATTAAAGTTTTTAAGAATTTAATTAATTATTGTAATGCTCTTTTGACAATTTGTTTTAAGGATCCTAAAGTACACGATAAGGTATAAGTATCAATAATTGTTTTAGGAATGGAATTGCTAGTTCTTTACAACAAAGAATTTTGCCTGAGACTAGTTGAAGTATTTTCAACATGAAATATTAACTTGTCTCTAGATTTCTTACTCGGGACTCTAATATTAATTGATGACAAAAGGGCTGGACAGTTAATATGACCACCCAAGACTTTGTAGAAGTTAGTCATATCCGCAATGTCTCTCCTACTTTTTAAAGTTTTAAGTTCATAGTTTTTTATAGAGCTATTCACATTATAATAACGCACATGTCTCTTGGATGTTCAAGTGATGTACACATTTTCTTTGGAAAGCTTTTATGTGCTTTGTGTATATAGTACAGGAGAAGTATACTGATGTAAAAATCGTTGGGTTTTCTTAATAAATATTTCCAACCTGCCAAAAATCAAAAGATTTGTAAAAGGTACATATATACCTATCTACTTAAAAATATTAGAAACTACATATTTTATTCAACGTTTTATTTTCATTTCTAAAAAAGAATTATACAATTTGTTCAAAGGAATATTACTTTCTCAATGACAATTCTTTTTTCAAACTTTCTGCAGGCAGGTAGGCACAATTAAATTGTCAAAAAACACGAATAAGTAATTTAAAATAAACACGATGATTTCACATTTTAAAAAACATTCATATTTGAAAGAAGAAAACGGCCACCATCTTGAAACGGAAACGGAACTTACAAACAAATTTACAGACAAACGAAACGCAAGACGGTTGAGTTGAAACCGAACTTCGCTATTAGTTAATTAAATATATCCATTACCAATGACAACATCGGTAGAGACAAATTATAAATAAAACACCAATAGAAATTAATCAGTAGGTACAGAAAAATACTGATCTTTGCTGCCGGAAAAGGAAGGATTTACCGAGTTAAGAGCGTTTAACCAGCCAGCGGACGAAAATCCACATTTCGTCGAAAGTTGTTCTTTCGATCGTGCAGGGCGGTTACAATGAGAAAGATTAATTATTCTCCGTACCAGCTTTTTTAAATTATAACTCAATATCGAATTTATTTCAATCCAAATTAGCTTTAATTTATACCTTCATCCAAAAATGCTGAAAGGCGTGATGATAAAACTATTAAAATAATGTACTTTTTGTAGGTATTTTTTGATTATAAGTATTTGTCATTTTTCAATAATGTCTAAATTTAATAAGAATGTTAAAAAAATCTGAAATATATTAGTTTGTAAGTGCGCAAATAAATACACAAATGGACCAATTTTCGTCAAGAAACACATGTACGTACATATTTTTTAATGATTTTATTGAAACTAAAATTAAAATTCTACATGCGTTTGCTGGACAATGTATTGATTTATTTTACTGCATGATTATATTATTTGAAATGGGTGTGGTATAATACAAAATCTTTTTTGAAAATTCAACAAATCTGCCAACGACCTATGGAATAACCTTATTATACTAAAAATTAAAAAAAATTCTCAAAATTTATTACATGTGAATGCTAGATAAAAGAACAATCTTTCGAAATCCATTTATAATTTTTTGTGGAAAAGAGTCAATACGTCTAAAATCTGATTTGAAAATGACATATTTCTGGTTTTCTCTGGTAATGCCCTCTTAAGTTATCAACTAATTTGCTATCCCGAAACTTGCAAATGACTGTATACAGGGTGTTACGTACTTGACTTTAACCAGTGATTCCGAACATTATTTGGAGTAAAAAATGAAAATCAAATTTAGGTCTCCGGTAATATTTTTGATGTTTTTTTCTAAAAATTAAAAACTTTAAAAAATTCGGAGGTACTGGGCAGTTAGGTAGAGCGTTTACTCGGCTGAGTGACCAGTGATGACATGTGAAAGATTTATTTTTGTTTGATTATAAAGAAAAATATATATTTTTTAAAAAGTCACCAAAAAGTCACCGGAGACCAAAATTTCATTTACATTTTTTAATCCAAATATTATTAATAAGTCATGGAAGTCCCTGTATATAAATAAATTAAAGAGAGAACTAGTTTTGTCTACTCTCACCACGTAAAGGCATCAATATATCATTTTTGCAAAATAAGTAAAAGGGACAGATGTAAACGTGAATCATGATTTGTTGCAATGGAATGGTAATTTTTTTTGGCTGAAGTGCCTTACCCTTTGAGATAATGATTCGGCGAATCCCAGGTAAGCCAACTTGTTCTTCTCAGACTAATAATGAAAATAACTCGGTTAGTTTATTCTGAAAGTTTCGCTGCTCTGAAAATTTGCCGCGATGAAATATTGAAAAAGAATATTCAATAAGTTTTCTGGGAAGAAATGTGCAGTCGAGGAAGTAATTCGAATAAGGAATTATTTGCAGTTTGAGAAGAGAAATGATTTTGAAAAAGGCTTTGTACGGAGTGGGTGATACCTTTAGCTTTAGAATAACCATGAAGGTAGATCTACATTCATATTAAATATTAGTTGAAATAACTTTAGCTAAGCATGTAATCTGTCAGATTCTTTGTTATGGTGTAAAGGAAGTAGGGTTTTAATAAGGGTTAATAGGGTTATCTCGTTAGGGTATTTAAATATATCAGGGTAATTACACTGGAAAGTGTTGTGTTGTGATTTGTACCTACTATGTGATATTATCATGTCATATACACCTCTTATTGAGTGGGTGTATTAAATGTTATAAATACAGGGTTATATATATAAAGGTACACAGTTATCAGCTTTAATTCCATGGGATCTTGGACGCCAAATCTCGTAGGTACGAGATATGCTGACTGTGTCGGTAGGCATGAAACACTCCCATCAGAGCGTGGGCACTGTTATTTTTATTCACTGTTGTGAAGCTTGGAAATATGAAATAAAAGAGTGGATGTATAACAAGATTATTATATATTAAAAGTAATATGCATACCCGTGGACCATTCCTATGAAGAGCTAGCTAAAACCTATTACGTTTGACGCGACGATTCCGGATGCCTAATATTGCACAGTGAGGGGACCCTATCTCCCTCACCATCAGCGCTAGGTTTGCGAGCTTCTCCCTCCATCTTAGGTGATTGTTAAATATGGGAACGCCATGCCCATAGCGTCCTCCATTATGTGGTTGTTGCAGTACAAGTTCCATCAGGTTGCAGAAATATACGGCGTGGAATCAGCGGACGGGTTGTGTGCCATAGAATTAATAGTGATTCATCTCGTCGAATGACGGATGGTAAATATAATCGATGATTATAATAAACTTGCTCGGTCAAACCGCCATTTTAGCACATCGGGATTTTTACACAAGAATACCCGTAAAATTAAGGTTCTACATTCGCGATCACATTGTACCGGCTGAGAATTAAAGAAACTTAATCGTTCAAAAATTTATTTTTTTTTACAGTGAATACCTCACAAGAATCTCAACTGCTCCCGTCTGGAGCCAGTGAGACTATGGCATCCCCAATTGGGGTATGTTGTGAGGCTGAAGGTAGTGGGGAGGGGAAGGAGGTGGGGAAGTGGAAAGTTGGGAAGTACCTGGCTATTCAGATCTGGTCACTAAACACGGCTAAAGCCATTTTCAAGCAACGTTTCAATTCTGAATGGTGGTCTTACACCAGGGCGATACTGATAGTATCTTCCACTCTGGAACATGCCGAAAATATACTATATATTATTTTAAATTAATTAATTGTGAAATAACAAGAGTCTTACCCACTGGACTACGGAGGTCACATATTAAATTAAACTGATAAACCCGCCGATTAAACAAATTCCATATTAAACTTAAATCCACATTGTTGACTGTCGGATTCACGTCCTGCCCTTAAGACGCGAATCCAAAAAGTGAAGGAAATCAATCATGATCAATCTAACGTTAAAAAGTTTAAGTTATCGGAGAAAAAGTGAAATTATTAGTGGCCAGTGGCCAGTAAAATAATTGAATTGAATTAATATAAACAAATATTAATAACTCTGGGGTAATTTAGAACATTATTTTCCTTATTAAATTATTTTCATAACATCTTCAATCTTTTCAGTATTCACATTTAATTTATTTGGGTTTTGTCGTCCTTGCTCTGGGCAGAGGGGACAATATAAACTTATTATTATTATAAATAACTTACACAGAATGACGGGAGACGTATCTGACTTGCTTACCTAAATTCCAGTGGCGGTCCGTGAGTTTTAAATGAGCTAGAGTGCTAAGATTGAAAAATAGACATTACTGATGTTGTTGTAGCTGAAAATTTATTTTATTTTTTTCAAAATTTCAACTTTTTGTATGAAGATCTTTCAGTACGTGGATGCGGCGCATTCCTTGACTGAAAGAATCCTGAAGATCTTTATACAAAAAGTTTCAGCTTCAACAACGTAAATAACGTCATATTTTTCAATCTTAACGCTCTAGCTCACTAAAAACGCACCCACCGCCACTGCTAAATTCCTGACATTATTTGAAGTAAAAACTAAATGAAGTATTGGTCTCCGGTGACATTCGTAGTTTTTTCCCCAAATTGTTTTTATAAAAAATTTCACATATCATCACTGAAGACTCAGCCGAATAACAGTTCAACCCCTATCCCAAACCATAACTCTCCAATAATGAGTGATTGTTTAAATTGGTTATTTCAGTTTTATTTTATTCTTTCTCTTCCCCGTTTTTTCTTTTGCTATGCTAAACAAATAACAGTTGGGTACTATATTTTAAACTTTTTTTATTTTTTTATTTTATGTTCTTTTTATTTCAGCAATTTTCTTTCTTTTTGTACAAATCATTCTCCACATGTTCAAACCCATAATTATTTGACTGTCCTAAAACAGGATAATACTCCTAGTTGGGCAGTCAAAATTTAATAATTAATGTATATAGATGTATAATATATTGTGCTAAATAAAAAAATAAATAAAAAAATAAAATATATTATGTTTGTTCCAAAAGAAATGTGTGTATTTAAACAAATATATATATGTATGTAAAAAGATAAAAAAGATAAATTATATGTTGGTATATTAAATATTTACATACATACTTTGTTTTTTAGATAAAAGTAAATTAAAATTTTGTGACAGTTGAATATAGCGGTTACAGTTTGGCAAGAAAGTGTAGAAAATAAATGATGGCGCTGCGATCGTTTTCTAGTTTTAAATGGCAACACCAAGATGGCTCATAAGACAAAGAACGTATGTTTAAAAAAAACACTTCTGGCAAAATGCATATTTCATAGCGTATTTGTATTTTCAAAAAAATTGCATAAAAACTGTAATTTAATAGAAGCAAAATAAAACAAAACAAGTTTTAAGTGGGCGTTTATTTCGATATAAAAACGTAGGTACTTAAAAATTTAACACCCGACATGTAATTATTGTCTTTGTCTTCGTGTGATTCTTCTTCTTCCGTATCTTCATCTTCATCTAAACGCAGTTCATCGATATCATCATATATAGTACTGCCTCGTGCATAATATTCTGCCTCAATTTTCATCAAGTGTTTGCAACAATTTTTCCAATCATCAGCACTTATGCTATTACATATTATTATTATTATGCCCATTTTCCGTTTTCCCGGTGTTTCAAATTTTCCATCTGCCTTTTCCCCTTCCTTGACGATTCGTCTTACCGTTGTTTCAGATTTACCTGTGTGTGAAAAACATCATTAAAATTATTATTATAGAAGGTAGTTTTAAAAACACACACTAGATAATATTCACTTAGAAAGAAAAAAAGAGAAAACGAGAAAAAAGGAACTTTTCTACGAGTTTAAAGAAGTTGCATATTATTATTTTTTTATTGAGTTATTCCCTTTTTCCTGTGGCCGCATATGAACTGTCAAATCGAAATGATTATTATCGCTCGAAAATTGGCATAAATCTTGTAATACTAATGAAATTTATTAAACAAACTATACTACGTACCATTCATTTCTGCAGTTCGTTTTTAAACATCTTCTAAATCAAACAAAAGCTTCTTCGCGTGACACTCGGCTAGGCAGCGTTGAAAAACGCAGAATGTAACCCCTCTTGTATCACTATGTAATAATTTATTCATTTTAATTAAATTCAGGCAAACAATGAATAAAAATATTATCAAATCAGCGATATTCTACTCAGATTTAAGACAATAAATCAACCGTAACACCCGATAACACGACAGCCGAGGACAATAGGAAACGATAACATAGGAAACGTCATATAATTCGGTGTTGCCATAGTAATGAACAGGTTTAGTTCCAATTGATTTAATTTCTAGACTTTCTTGCCAAACTATACATAATAGATTTAAATGTCCGGGTTAAATTTTCCCCAAAAAAAAAAAAAAAAAAGGAAAAAAAGAAGGAAAAACTAAACCCTTTCACACACTTCCCCAAATGATCATCTAGTCAACACACGCTATGCAATTGCACTATATAAGTATTATAAATACAGAACAATACAAGAACAACATGTCAACCTACTAGAGACCAAATGGGAATATAATTCACCGACTCCAGATATTTTCATATCAGAGGGTTCGGCTCTGTGGCATTTCTAATTGAACGTATAAATCCTACTGATCCCTCAATATAAATATTTAAAAAATCCTTTGTAATCCTACATGTATTTAAAATGACTGATTTTTGCATTTTTATATACAAATTCTTTGACAAATCTAATATGCTTAAATTTTGAATCAGATTCCTAGGTATTATGCCAGTGGCCGAAATAACAAATGGCAATATTTTTATAGTCCGAGAATGCCAAATTCTTTTAATCTCATTTCCTAAATCTGTGTATTTTCTTATTTTTTCAGAAATAGTTTTTTGAATATTACAGGAATTTGGAATAGCTACATCAATGATATAAGTTATTTTTTTAATTTTGTCATGTAAAACTATATCAGGTCTATTATGACTAATTGTTCTGTCTGTTAGTATAGTTTTATCATATATATTTTATAAAATTCATTTTCTAAAAATGAATTTGGTTCATATTCATAATATGGTACTATATTACGGCAGTCAATCAAGTTATGTTTAATTACCAAACTTTGGTGAATTATTTTTAAAACCTGATTGTGCCTAAATGTATACTCGGAAGGCGCTAATATAGAACATCCCGATATAATATGTTCTATAGTTTCGGGAAAAGCCAAACATTTTCTACATAAATCATCAATTTGATTTATATCTTTGATTATATGCTTTCTATAATTTTTAGTATTAATGACTCTATCTTGAATGGCAAGCATAAATCCTTCTATTTCTGCGCTCAACTCTCCAATACTCAACCATTTGTTTGACGAAAGTTTGTCAACATACGTTTGGTTGAGATAATTGAAGTGTTTTGCGTGAATAATTTTATTTGACCAGGAATCTAATAGATAATAATATTTAGAAGTAATAATTAATAATTAATCATAATAATTAATATTGCAAAATTGCAGTTTCTCGTATTTGTTTTATTTGAATATTATATAATTTCGTGAGAACTTGTATGAAATGTTATTTATTTAGAATATTTTGAATGTCTGTTCTTTCCTTTTCATTCAACCATATTACAAATCTTTTGAAAAGCCAATTCAAATTATTTGGGGTGACGTAAGTTTTTGTTTGTGTTAGGAAGGTATTGAAAATGTGTGGTGCTAGGTAAGATTCGTGTTTTTTTGCAA
Source organism: Limnephilus marmoratus (assembly GCA_917880885.1). Classification (NCBI taxonomy): domain Eukaryota; kingdom Metazoa; phylum Arthropoda; class Insecta; order Trichoptera; family Limnephilidae; genus Limnephilus; species Limnephilus marmoratus. Next base: position 31,423,047 of record OU862917.1, on the reverse strand, counting down.
AAGTTGATTTGATATGGGGACCTTGAAAGTGCTTATTAATTTTTGCTCTTGTGTTTTGCGAGTGAGGTATGTGGAGATGTGAAGTTTTGATACAGTTTTTGTAAATGATCTTCCTTATGAATAGTTTATTTACGTCTAGTAATTTGTTTTTGATCATTAGCTGTTCCGTCGGATGTTGGTAAGGTTTATAAAACATAATTCTAATTATTGTTTTGTGATTTATTTTAAGAGAATTGAGGTAAGTATCTGCTGCTCCTCCCCAAACTGAAATTCCATATGTTAAAATACTTTGACAGAGTGCGAAATATATATTTTTTAGTTGATTTAATGACATGATGTTTCGTATTGTTTTGAAGATGTATGATAATTTTCGTATTTTTTTGATAATATATTAATATGGAGATCCCATTTTAGTTTATGGTCAACAGTTAAACCTAGATATTTAATATTGTCTGCATAAACAATTTTGTCACAAGTACAGCATGTGTTATTTGACGAAATATTGGTGCAGGGGTTAAGATGTAGTTGTGGTTGGCTATGTGGTTGACCAGCCTTTGTTTTGCTAAAAGTTAAATATTTTGTTTTTGAAATGTTCAGTGTTAGTAGATTATTTTGTAGCCATTTATTTACTACGGTCATCCCTGTTTCTGTGTTTTTGAATACCTTTTCCCATGATTGTGCCTTGAACAAAATTGCAGTGTCGTCTGCATAACTGATTACTTTGTACTCAATTTTTCCTAGGTTTTATTTTAGAGGTTTATCTCAGTTAGAGCAGGTTGTGTTTTTCAAGGTACGCAAGTAATCTTTTTTTCATGGCTTTTTCTAGAAGTTTAGATAGTGAGTTTAGCAGAGTGATTGGTCTGTAGTTTAATATCAGAGTTTTGTCTCCCGGTTTATGTATTGGAGTGATACATCCTATTTTTAAATGATCAGGGACAATTCCGAGCCTAAAACTTTGGTTGAAAATGTGTTGAAGCGGTATAAGTATGTATTCTCGTAGATTTATCAGTATTTGATTGGAAATGTTATCCGGTCCCATCGCGCAATTTGGTTTGAGAGATTTAATAAGATCCGAGATTTCCTTTGTATTTACTTGATAAGCATTGAACGAGTGATTTGGTCGTATGAAAGAGCAAAGTTTGTATAAAGAGTCTTCTGATGTACAGTTTTTTTGAAGAATTTTTTCCGCTAGGGTAGAGCCAACTTTTGCGAATTCAGTGTTAATAAAATTAGCTATTTTATTAGGTTCATTGTTTGTTAAGACTTTGTCTCCGTTTATTAATAGTTCTTTGATATGTGAATCTTTCTTCGGAGTGGAATAAGTAATATTTCTTACAATTTCCCAAATTTTTTTAGGATCATTTTTGGCGATTTTTATTTCTTTTTTGTAATATTTGTATTTGGCTTGTTTAATTAACTTATTACACAGGTTTCTATACAGTAAGTAATCTTGCTTTAGTTTGTTATCATTCGGGTTTTTGTGGACTCGCATATGCATTGCATCTCTTTTATGAATACTGTTGACTATTCCTTTCGTGATCCATGGTGTTATTTTTTTTTCTTTATGTGTGTAGTTCTTTTGTGGATTTTTTGTTGTGTGTTTGGTTATGTAGGTTTCAACCGTATTTATAAATGTGTCCAGCGCTGTGTTTGGGTCTATTTCATTTAGTACATTAGTCCAAGGTTCATCGTGAATATCCAATTTTAGGGACTTAAAGTTTATTTTGTCTTTCATGTTGTCATTTTTGTTTTTACTTTGTTCTTTGTTAAGAAGTATGTTTAATGTAGTTGTGAAATGGTCAGTGACAGTTGAGCGAAGAATGGATGAAAAAGTTTTTTTTCTGGTTTTAGCAAATATATGATCGATGCAGGATTCGGAGTGTGATGTGGTTCTTGTTGGCGAGTTTATTGTAGATTTAAGTCCGTAGTGAGTAAAAACATTTAAGAATTCCGTAGTTTTTGGTTGGCAGTTTAATATGTTAATATTCATGTCACCAGCAATAATTATTTGTTGAGTTTTTTTATGTTTTTCAAGAAGTTTATTTAAGGAATTTAAGAAAGGGGCGAGATTGTTGTAGCATGGTGGTCTGTATATAGCAAATATAGAAAGACATGGGCCTAGTGATATTTGAATGCAGTTTGCTTCAGTTATGTTAATTTCTGATATGGAAGATTTTATTGAATCTTTGACAAAGATTACTATACCATCATTTTGATTTAAGTGTCTTGTGGTCTGGAATGTGGTATAGTCATTTAAGTTTAAGTTGGTGTAAGAATCACCTAACCAGCATTCACTTAGGATAATGATATCGAAACTTATATCTATTTCATTTAGTAGGACACAGAAACTATCAAAGTTCTTTTGAATACTTCTTATGTTTTGACATATTATGCTTAAACTGTGTTTTCCTGAGACAAGGATTTTGTATTCTTTTGCTTGGTTAAAAGTGTATTCTGTGTTATTTATTGTTTCCAAGTCAAAATTCAGTGCAGAAACCATTTGTTACAAGGATGAAAAATAGAAGTTTTGGATGGAAAGCCATACATGATAACGTACATAAGATTTGGGAATGTTTAGGGTTATTATTAAGTACAAAGTAATATAAGGATACAGTTTGGCGCCTGTTTCAGAAACAATTTCTGGTTGGTTTTCCTCTAGTTGTTCTTCAATGAGGTTGGTGGTATTTTCTGAGTTTAATTGAATTGCTTGCGAGTTGATTGATCGAAGGCGAATATATACTCGCCTTGTTGTACTCCATAAGTAGGAGAAAAGGTAGTTTCTTGCAAATAGTTTGTAGAGATATAGTCCATTTATGTGTATAGGTTCATGTCGTCTTTCGTATCCTGTTTTGTTAATGTTCCGTCTCACTTTATTTTTCTCTGTTTTTGTATTGGAATTTTTATCTGTTTCCAAAAACTCATCTCGATCATTTGTATTTTTAAATTTGATTATAATCAGTTTTGGAGTTGCATTTCTCAGAGATGCTAGTTTTTTTGGTATATCAGGTATTGGTATATTACGGTTAATTACCGTTAAATAATTGGTTTTTATTTTTGTAGAAGCCATAATAAACATATTGAGTAAATAGTGTACTAAGTTTTTTATTTTTTATTTTTTTCTTTTTAAATCATCTTAGTATGTAAATCGTTTAGGTGTCTTATTTCAACCACCTTTGAGTCATTTGTTTTCCTTACCAAAATTTTTCCCGATTTTACCCATACCTACTTAAATTCTTTTTCTTGTGCCCTTTTTCTGACATTCCAGTGAAGATTTTTATAATAAGGTGTTAGTGCTGCATTGAGGTAAACGTGTTGGGCTCCTTCCCCGTTGGTGGTGTGAGCTTTTGTGATGTCTGCGAAATTAATCGTGATTTTTTTTTTGATCATTTAATTTGTTGGTTATGATTTTGTAGGTATCCTCTGGTGCCATTTTGACGCCCGAGCTTTTGAACTTCATTAAGAGCATTTAACCAGCCAGCGGACGAAAATCCACATTTCGTCGAAAGTTGTTCTTACGATCGTGCAGGGCGGTTACAATGAGAAAGATTAATTATTCTCCGTACCAGCTTTTTTAAATTTTAACTCAATATCGAATTTATTTCAATCCAAATTAGCTTTAATTTATACCTTCATCCAAAAATGCTAAAAGGCGTGATGATAAAACTATTAAAATAATGTACTTTTTGTAATCATTTTTTGATTATAAGTATTTATCATTTTTCAATAATGTCTAAATTTAATAAGAATGTTAAAAAAAATCTGAAATATATTAGTTTGTAAGTGCGCAAATAAATACACAAATGGACCAATTTTCGTCAAGAAACACATGTACGTACATATTTTTTAATGATTTTATTGACACTAAAATTAAAATTCTAAAACATGCGTTTGCTAGATAATGTATTGATTTATTTTACTGCATGATTATATTATTTGAAATGGGTGTGGTGTAATACAAAATCTTTTTTGAAAATTTAACAAATCTGCCAACGACCTATGGAATAACCTTATTATACTAAAAATTAAAAAAAATTCTCAAAATTTATTACATGCGAACAAATAAAAGAACAATCTTTCGAAATCCATTTACAATTTTTTTGTGGAAAAAAGTCAATACGTCTAAAATCTGATTCGAAAATGATATATTTCTGGTTTTCTCTGGTAATGCCCTCTTAATGGTGTATAGAAAAAGTATGCATATGGTATTCTATGTGTATATTTTTTCAGAAAAATATAAATACCTTTCAAATGTTTAGATTGTTTTCTTCGTAAATATTCGTATAATTGTTAATTATATAACTGTATTGTTTCAGGGTCTTTATTATATACTAGCTGGTATCCGGCATGCGTTGCAATACCATTCAAAGAAAACTGCATGTCCTCTCCTGAGCGTCCCCGTTCCCTTCCACCTTCCCCGCCTTCCCCCTTCCTCGTCTCTTCATTCTCCGCGAACACTACCTTCCACCTGCCTTTCCTCCCTGCCGCTAAAATATATGAAATACACACATTTTCATTTATACAAATTTCATAACGCCAGAGCTTACCATTTTATACAGCCTATGTTCCTCGCTGATCTAGTACTAAACGTAAAGAACCGTTTGTGATTTTTTTTAAAAACAACGCTTGCAAATTTTCTTGCATTTTTTTTCTATTATAATCTCTAAAACTGACTTCGGCTCCGAGAGAAACCCCGGAACCTTCTGTGCGTAGAATATCAAAAATAAATTTTGTAAGTATGTAACAAAGAAGTAAATAACACCCAGTTTGAGCTATTTGCTTTGTTGATTAAGAAAATCTCTTCCCTCCTGAAATTTCGTTTAATTACAAATTCAGGCTGTCGTGCGTTACTTTAGGGCAGTGATACAAAAACCGCGGCCCGCGGGCCCATTTTGTACCCCTCGTTTGGCTAAATGTAAAATGAAAATGTTTGTGTACTTGAGTGAAAATGAGTTTTTTGTTAATCCATACCCTACTCCTGTATGGTTTCCTAAGTATTGTTGCGAGCGCCTATTTTCTCACGAAGCGTTCGAAAAAATGGACGGTTCCACGTCTTTAAAGTTTAGTTTTTAGTTTTTTTTAGAGAATTTGAAAGCTTTGCATCCCAGCATTGTCATGCAATGTTGTCGTGACGTGATCAGGAGTAATAGGTTTTCAAGCGTTTTGTAATCTATTAAATTAGGTTTACAAGTTGTAATCTTTTGAATGTTATTGTTGTAATCTCTTGAATTAGGTATACAAACTTATTGTTAGATCTTTTTTTTAATATAAATACCTCACAATAGTCACAGCTGCTACCGTCTGGAGCCAGTGAGAATATGGCAACCCCAGTGGGGGTATAAGTGAAGCTTAATGTAGTGGGGAGGGATAGGAGATGGAGAAGAGGAAGATGGGGTATTCAAATCTGGTCACCAAACACGGCTAATGCCTTTTCAAGCGACGTTTCAATTCTTGAATGGTGGCCTTACACCAGGGCTATACTGAGAGTATCTTCCACTCTGGAACGTGCAGCTAATATGCAATATATAATTTTAAATGAATTAATTGTGAAACAACACAAATCAATCAAATAAAATTTATTTGCCCACGCCGGGATTCGATCCCGCAACCTCCGGATTGGGGGTCAAGAGCCTTACCCCTTGACGCCGGCCGTAAAATAGGTTTACAAGCCTGTTGTTATCTGTTAAATTTCAGCGACGACTTTGTTTTTTTTTTTAAGTAAGTGTGTCGGTCAGAGTGTAAGGTGCTAGAATATGATCCAAATGATATAGAAGAATATTATTGTTCAAAATTTTGTTACGACTTTTCCCCCCGTTGAACCGCGGTATTATACCATTGTTTAATCTAATCTACATCCCGCGAAGGTTTTAATTTATTTGATTTTATGCCCAGCTGGGTTTTTTCATAATACATAATAGAATACATATATAAGAATTAGAGTACACACAAAGAGCCCTCGAAAATTATACAAAAATATTTTAAAGTTTGTAGTAATGTAAAACTGATATATATGAAAAAGTAAATCAATCTATAAGATATGATAAAAAAAAATCTAAAACTACTTTACCCACCCTACTATAATTTGTAAGGTTCAGCGGTGCCGAAATAGATTACGCTTACAGTACATTCCTACCCCCAAACTTATTGCCCAGATCATGCATACTATTGTTATGAACTGTGTCTGATGGTTGGTTGTGTACGTAGAAAAATACTAAGGTAGGCTGAAAAGTAATGCACACATGCTTGTAAAACACGAACAAAAACAAATAGCAAGATCAGACAAAAAGTACCTACATTAAAGTACGATTGTTAAGCTTCAAAATCATATATTTATTTTTTAACATAGTCACCGTTAAGGCTAACGCATTTCTCCCAACGTGTAACAAGTTTTTTCATTACGTAACTGAACAATTCTTTCGACATTTCTCGAATCTAGGACTTGACAACTGCTTTCACCTCATCGTCCATGTCAGGTGTAATGATTACCCTTGAGATGTCTCTTGTGTAGAGAAAAAAAATAGCATTGCGAAAGATCGGGAGAGCGAGAATGGTATGGAGTCAGTTCAAACTTCAGGTTTTGCAGAGGCTCTAATCGACGCTGTTTATTCTCGTCTGTGAAACGGCGTGGTACCCATCGTCCACAGATATTATGGTATCCTAATTATTCAACAATGAGGCTGATACGTTCCTTGAAATTCCAAAATGTTTTGTAATACGCTTTTTAGTGATTCGTCGGTCATTTTGAATCAAATCGTGGACGAGTTTGGATTGTTTATCTTCTGTATCAATGATTGGACGTCCGCTGCGTGTTTCATCAACAATTATTGCTTTTCCAGGATCACAATCATGATTTTTTTTTGCCCCTCGATTTACAGTAGACTTATCAACAGCATCGTCATAAAAAACATCCATGACGAATTAAACGACCATGAATCTCAGTAGGAGTCACTTTTTGAACATTTACATTGCATTGACATAGCACTAAAACACGCCTCCATACTTCCGCTTCTCAAAATACACTGGATGAATTCAACGACCGTACGTATAGAGAAGGAATGTCACTTCCATATTCCACCTGGCGCGCTTCTGAAGGTCATTTTGTTGCTGTACGAGCGCTGTACGAGCATGTGTGCGTTACTTTTCAGCCTACCCTCGTATTTCATTTCATCCTGTGATCCTATTCGATACATGAAATTTTGTAGTGGAGACGATGGAAGGCTGTTAATTGGGTTGTTAATGACCCTACATAATAGATACAAACCAGGTCTGGAATAATTCTGAAAAAAAAAATTGTCGCTTCTAATAAAAAGGTTGTGCACACCGCATTAGCGCGTGTTTCGCCGTCAACTCTGGCATCATTATGCTTCTTTCAAAGTTATTACGACCTTAATAACTCTGGCACATAATCAAAATTAACCCATTTTGAAAATTCACACGTGGTGGGCCGGACAGGGGTCTGAAAACATAATGTGTTATTTAACTTTTATTATTACAACACGGGTCAACTCTGGTACGCAAAATTCCCCATTTTTGTGTCCCTTATTAGGCTAATTGCAATTTAATGTAAAAGTGTAACGTGACCAGTATATTGTTCTATACTTGTATGGGATATTTAGTATGGTGTACGTACTGTATGCTTTTTTGTGTACCCCACAAAAGGTTTCTTTGGGAACATTTATGCGAAACTGAAGATGCGTTTATTTTAACTTATTTTAACTTATTATTATTAAATAACTAGTTGTTCCCGGCATGCGTTGCTATGCCATTTAATAAAGAAATTGTTTCTCCCTGAGTGTCCTGTCCCATTCGTCCCGTTCTCCTTCCGCCTCCCCTTCTTCTCCTGCGTCCTCTTCCCCTCTCGCGTTCCCACTCCGTCACCTCCACCTTCTCTCTCCCCACTCCACTCTCCCCCCCCCCTTCCCCTGTCCCGCGAACCCGCCTCCCGAGTTCCCCTCCCCCCTCACACGTCCCCTTCCCCTCCCACGTTTCCCTTCCACCTTTCCCGCCTTCCCTCTTCCCTTTCCTGCTCCCTCGTCCCGCCAACCCTCCTCCCGCGTTCCATATGTTCAATCCCAGTACATTCAGTTTTTTAAACAGCCCGCCTGCCACCTTTTACAATTTTTATTCAAATTTCCATTTTTCATTTATATTAAATTTGATACCTAACATAGGTACCTATTTAAAATATCTAAAATTCTTGATTCCATTCAAACTATTAGGGGAGTACCTACTTTAATTAAATTTATCAACTTAAAGATTTTCAAAAATAGAATCATGATTTAAAAATGTCATTCTCAAACACGCAAACTGTCAAACGTGCGATAGTCGTTAGGTTATCTGAAATTATCCAATTTTCTGCGCAATTTTTTAAATTTTTCTCTCCGTAAGAACCATCCTCGTACTTCAAGGAATATTCTAAAAAAAAGAATTAGCGAAATCGGTTCAGCTGCTCTCGAGATTTGCGCTTAGCAACACATTCAGCGATCCATTTTTATATATAAGATAAATTCATATAAGAATGCTGTTTTTTCCCCCTGAATGTAACTCGTTCAAAAAAATCTGTTACAGCACACACTATTTGCTTCGCACACATTTCTACATCACAGACGCACTATTTGCTCACATTCTTACATCGTCTCACAATATATTTTTTTATTATTGTGACTTTGATACCGCTCGACTCAAGTATTTGATTCACTTTCTTGGTCGTCCCCAACCTTTTCTACTATTCACTTTAGCGTCATATTATAGCTATATTTTTCTTACATTTCTTTCTTCGTTTATCCGCTCTATATACCAAAAACCTCACATTATTTCAGAATGTACATAGTTTTAACACGGTATACCTACTGCACGGTGGTTTTATCAAATGCGCGCCACAAGGATCTCATTTTCTGCAGCGCTCTATCTATACCTATCTACTAAAACATAATTAGGGCAATACAAAAAAGCAAGGGCGCATATAGGGAGGGGGTTTGGAGGGTTCAAGCACCCCTTCACTCCCCTACCTTCGGCCTCAATATTGCGAGGAAATACGAGAATAGTACTCGTAGATTACATTCCTGGAAATTACCACAGTATTATTTGCACCAAATTTTTATCAATTTGATATAGTGGTTAGTAGAGATCTCAAAATACATTTTAATAAATTTTCCAATCCCCCCCCCCCTTCTCCTTTTCCATAGGATCGACCTACCCATAAGGGTCTAACCGCTCTCCCCCCACCAAGTAAATATACATCGTACGCCCTTGAAAAAAGGTGGTCAAAAACGTTTTTTGTTGTTGTTGCCGTTTTGTCTCCCTCCCAAGAGATGAAAAGGTTATTGTTCTTAAGAGGGCATTACCAGAGAAAACCAGAAATATGTCATTTCGATTTAGACAATCAGATTTTAGACGTATTGACTTTTTTCCACAAAAAATTATAAATGGATTTCGAATGATTGTTCTTTTATCTAGCATTCGCATGTAATAAATTTTGAGAAATTTTTTTAATTTTTAGTATAATAAGGTTATACCATGGGTCGTTGGCAGATTTGTTAAATTTTCAAAAAAGATTTTGTATTATACCACACCCATTTCAAATAATATAATCATGCAGTAAAATAAATCAATACATTATCTAGCAAACGCATGTTTTAGAATTTTAATTTTAGTGTCAATAAAATCATTAAAAAATATGTACGTACATGTGTTTCTTGACGAAAATTGGTCCATTTGTGTATTTATTTGCGCACTTTCAAACTAATATATTTCAGATTTTTTTAACATTCTTATTATATTTAGACATTATTGAAAAATGACAAATACTTATAATCAAAAAATAACTACAAAAAGTACATTATTTTAATAGTTTTATCATCACGCCTTTCAGCATTTTTGGATGAAGGTATAAATTAAAGCTAATTTGGATTGAAATAAATTCGATATTGAGTTATAATTTTAAAAGCTGGAACGGAGAATAATTAATCTTTCTCGTTGTAACCGCCCTGCACGATCGTAAGAACAACTTTCGACGAAATGTAGATTTTCGTCCGCTGGCTGGGTAAACGCTCTTAAATGACCCAATATTAAACCTGTTCCATCTATCCATTCTCATATTTCCATTGATACCCTTGTCTATGTCTATTATTTTTCCATTGACACCATTGTCAATGTCTATTATTTATAATTAGTATTTGGTGTCGCGAAACTGCGACTCCACTGTTAATTGGCGGTAAATGCTGCAGAGCAAAGCCCACGCAGCGCTCGAAGGACCAGTCCCGAAACTACGTGAAATCGCTAAGTTATATGGGACGATTAAATAGCATACACTCGCAAAACCTGATGGATAGTCAGTCGATAGTTCAGATCTGTGCTTTTGGAAAATTAGATAAGCACAGATTGGAACAAGGAAAGTAGGACTCACCGTTGCAGATGGGGCCTCACTGAACTCCAGTTTTGGTGCACACTTCTCACTGTTTTATTTAAAAATCGCAATATTCTTACAGTAAGAGGTTACGATACATGCGCCCTGTCTGAGATGTTATTTTGTTCTGAGTAGGAAAGCACACTGTCACCTCTCCAAAGTTGAGTATTTCTTGCAACAATTTTTATGGTGACATTTGGGAAGGAAAGATTAGGTAGGTGGGATAAATTCAGGATTTTGACATATCTACCCACCAAGTCTGCGAATGCAATACCCAATCGATCCCATATAAAGATGCGCAAACAGTATTAATAAAACCCTGAAGAAGCGAGTGAAACATGTTGGTTTTTGTAAACAATAAAAGTGGTAAAAACTAAGAATTTTATTAATTTGAACGAAAAGTTCCTACTTTTATTTGGGGTAACCGGGTAAGAATCATCTCTAATATATTATTAAATTGACTTCGAATCTTCAAAAAACTAAATATAAATTTCTTTAATGCGTCGTTTAAATATCAATCGTTTTAATCGTTGATTTCGACTATCAAAATTTCCACAGAAGAAAACAGGGCATCTTATAAGTGTTGCCATATCATGTAACATTCAATTCCCCGTTTCTATTGGAAATATGGGCGATTTTTCATATTGGAAATATGATATGAGGTAGGTACCAGGCTGTTAGCTTCGTAGAAGGCGGCATATGGCAATCTACATTGCCTTATCACCCATTCTGTCCGTGATCGAATTTAGAAGCAGAAAACCCGCCAAAACACGTGCTCATTATTTGTTTTTTTGATAAGTTTGGGAAATCACTCGCGAGATAACGTTCCGAAAATGTGGTTAATACGATTTTTTCTGACGGCAATATAAGAATTTTGGCTGGTTTTGGCTTTAAATTGTTGAATTCTGTACCCGAGAAGCATACGGATATAAGTCCATAATTTGAAGAAATGAGTTTTTGATGCAGACTTGAAGTAATTTATCATGCTTATAAGTGGCAGAAAGATACAGGTCCTATCATGAAGAAAAATAGGATTTTCAAAAATGTGTACGGATGCAACTACCTTTGATGCAATAACTATCTTAGAAGCAGAAAGATGTATCATGGACTTACATATTTATGATTTTGTTGCATTTTGAGTAATATGACTCAAATCATAAGTATTATTTATTTATTGATTTATTTATTTACGCCCTAGTGGGCTTTTACAAGGATAGATAATAATAGTTAGGCAGGTACGTAGTACACAATTATAATAATTAAATAATATGAGTTTATTTATTGAACTGTTATTCGTGGTGGAATTCTATTGTATTAAAATTGAAATTGAAACACTTTTTAACTTTTTTCCACTTATTTATTTCACCAGTACCTGTTTCATCCTATTATGGATATCTTCGGGCTGGCAATTGACATTTTGTTACAGAATTTATACAAAATTAGGTAGGTAGGTACACAATGTTAAGGTAGGTACATATGTTTGGGTTATTACATTACAACTGCTCTTTAAGGTAAATATGTCATGAATAAGAAATAATAATATTTACATTGGGAAAAATATCAAATAAAATAATAATATAACAATGGTCACGATAGCAGAATAATCGATAATTTAATAAATTAAAAATAATGAATTGTTCTGCATATCACGTAGGACAAACCGGAAGAGAAGAATCAACCTGCAGAAAAGAACATAAACAATTTTTAAATAATAAAAGTTAAAAAGTGTTTCAATTTCAATTTTAAGATTAAATAATAATAAGAAATAAAATACATTTCATTAAAGTAATTATAAAGACTTCTTTTATAACTAATACAGAATCTGCAAACATGTCTACAATATTCCCAAATTTATTACCAAAATGATGTAATCTATTTCTAGGTGTATGAGCCTCATAGTTTGTTTTAAATTAATTAATTTTTTATTTGTTTCTTTGTTAATTATGTAGTATTATGACTCAAATTATACATTACTATCCTTTTAAGTAAACAATTGATCCTTTCATAATACTCCACATGTCATAACAAAATATTCTACTTCGTTTAGAAGCAGAAGGACTCAAGTCCATGTTTTTGTTTGACTCAAGTCGGCGTTTTTTTCAAACAATATTTTTAAAGGCTTTCTCTCTCTGGTTTCAATCGTGGGATTGGTTTGCAACAATTTCATCTATACGTTTCTTCCACTCTTCCCTGTCTTGTGCGGCTCTTTTGAAGTCTGCATATGATGAGCAGCGCATGTCCACCAGCAGGTCCTCTAGGTACTCTCGGCGTCGGCGTCCCCTAGCGTTTGTCCCCTCGGTCATACCCTCCATTATGGCATGCAAGAGGCCTTCTTGTCTTATTACACGGCCGATCCATCTTGCGCGCCTTTCGGACAAGGTCCTGAGCAGGTGCCTTCCTCCTTCGATTCTTTGGAGAACCTCCTCATTTGTGATGTGGTCTCTCCAGGAAATTCCTAATAGTCTTCTATAGGACCACATCTCAAAAGCCTCTAGTCTTCGTTTATCTCTTTCGGATAGGCACCATGTTTCGCAGCCGTACATCAAGATACTCCATACATAGGTCTTGATGAGGAGTATTCTCAGTTTTAGGTCTATATTATTCGATTCTATTATTTTCAACCTTTTATTGAATGCAAGCCTAGCCTGGTGTATACGGCTGTCGACCTCGCTCTTAGACCGACCGTCCCATGTTATTTTGCTCCCGAGGTAGACAAACTCCTTGGTGTTCTTTAGTGGAACTCCTGACATCTCTACTCTCATCTGATGTTGCGTTCGGCCTATAGTCAGCAGCTTTGTTTTGTCTTTATTTATCTTCATGTTGTAATTGTTTTGAAGAATGCTTTGCATAATTGTTGAGGCGTCTTGCAGTTCTTCGCTTTCAGCAACCATAGCAATATCGTCAGCAAACCTTATCATATCCACCTTTTGCCCGTGTATCTTTGCACCTTTTCTGTGACCCATTCTCTGTCTCAAGTCATCAATTGCACTTTGTATATAAGCGTTAAAAAGAACAGGTGACAGAGAGCATCCCTGTCTCACCCCTTGTCTTATACTGGCTTCTTTTGCATCATTGTCACATCTAATTATAGCGGCCTCATTCTTGTATAGCGCCTGAATTATTCGTCTATCTCTATATTTGATGTCAATTCTCTTCAGAATCTCGAAGAGTCTTTTCCATTCAACTTTGTCGAAAGCCTTCTCCAGGTCTATGAAAGGCTTTACATATACAATATTTCGTTTTATTTCCTTGTTTTTAAAATAGAACTAATTGATTTAATAATTACTTTTTTTGTTATCTATCAGCATGGATATCTGAAGAAGTAATGAGACCATAGTTACAGAAAAAATAGTTTTTTGGCTCTCCTGAACATTTACCTTTTTGTACTTGCCTCCGTATGCTTCTCGGGTACAGAATTATATTTTACAAAAATCTTGAATACCGCGGAAGAGGTTCAATTGTCAGGAGGCGGTGGGAGAATGGCAACACCAATCATGATATGTTGTGAGACCAAAGGTTTGGGGAGAGAAAGAATGTAGATGAGACGATGTTACTAAATTTCAAGCCATTTCAAGCAAAATTTCATATCTGGATGTCTTTCAGGGTGATACTGAGCGCATTTATCTCTAATTAGTAATTATGTTGTTAGGTAATTAACTATTGACCACTTAATTGTTACCTTAATACATTTTCCAAGAAATTCTCATTTTCTAAGCTTTAAATTTAATTTTTTACATTTGCATCTTCCGAACAAGAGATTCAATTGTCTCACCTTGGTGGAACGATGGCTTCCCTAATTGGGTACTTGGTGTAGATGTTATAGATAAGATAGATATAGATAGAGTGGATTGAAAATTAGATGGGTAAGAGGAAGGTTTGCTAGTTTTACCTAACTTTTAGATCTGATGACTAAACACAACAGCTAAAATTTCAAGCAAAATTACGATTAATCCTATAATAATACAGAGCTTTTAACAGTTTGCATTGAAAAGTTGTCATCAAATACACATCGTCAAAGTTGAAAATAATACCTACATATTATCTACAAGTATCTTGCTTTTGGTGCGTATTTGAAGTTTTAAAACCGGTTTAGGTTATTTTCAGTTTAGGTCCATTTCTATCTGGGATAATCAACAAATATTTGCTCGTGCCCATAATAATATAATCGTGGTAGACCTTATCTTCTAGTGTCCTCCCCTATTGGAAGTTGGCTATCCTCATGGCATCTTCAGCTTGCATTCTGTTTATGCCATAGTTATAAGTCATTTTATCCCAATATTATGTTATAAAATGAATAAATAAGCCAAAAATATGCCCATTCTTAATACTAATTCACCACGAATGTAGGTAATGGTCGTGAAAATCACTCGGCAAATTGAGTCTAGAAATGGTCCATTTAAACGCAAAATGGTTTTAATTAATGTTTAGAAAATTTTATTGAAATGATGGGAAACTGTTACAAATAAACTTAGCTATAAAAACCAATTTTTAAAGGTTATTTCATCACATGCTTTCATAATTTTCTAAAGAAGCCAAAAAATTATTTAGTAGTTTTATTTTTTATAAAGTAACTAACAATTTTTTAATTATTAATTATTCTGAAACGAAACGATCGGAAAAGTTTCAATTTATCCAAAACATGTTTTGGTGTTCTTAATATAAGCCGATTTTTAGTAAAGAAGAACCGAAATAATTCACTTAGTCATAAACACCGACATAAATGTGTATTAGTTTTAAGTCACTAGTTATGCTTAAGTCACTAGTTATACTTAAGTCACTAGCTATTATAAATCTTAGATTTGACTCTAGTTAAAGTCTCAATACTTGTTGCTAATTATAAGTTATAGTATAATTATCAGTTATAAATCGAAGCCAAAAGAAAATAATAAGATTGAATAATTTGTGGTGCACCGTATTCTCGAAAAATCAACCAAGGGCGTTTTACAATTTATTATGAGTTCTTGGGCTCCTACTAATTTTATTATTTACAAACAAATACAGAAAAAATAATTACCTGACAAGTCACACCCGATAAACATACGTTTATTAGAAATTATATGCCCGGAGAAGATACGACTTTGCAGTCTTTGAACGCAGAAGACACAATATTAAAAACACTGGATATAGGAAGATTTTACATTTGCTTACCTTCATTACTATTGATGTTACAATTATGAGAAGTTTAGTTTAGTAAGTTTAGAGTTAATATATTTATTTTGAAAGACTGGAGAATTTAGTTATAAGTCTAAGTGTCACGTTATATGTTAACTAAATTAACTTATTATACTCAATATTTTTTTATTATTATCTACACGTTTCGTTATTATTCCCTATTTAATACAGATATTTTCGGGTGTGCACTGTAAACTTACAATTTCAGGGATCATTTTATATAAAACTATATAATTCACAACAACACAAACGGAAATTCTTGAAAAATATAATTAAACAACCCTACAAATCATCTTCCATTATCATTAAATATATTGTACAATCAAGCGTATTACTGGGAAGAAAACTCACCTAATTATCGACAACTGTTGCTATAGTAATATGAGCATTCTCAACCCAGTTTCCCGAAGAACATGAGTAGCCTGGAGATTAATAAATCGAAAAGAAATGTTATTGAAAGAAATGAAAATGTTCTATTACAATACTTATCTTCTGCATTGTTCTGTTTGTTCGAAGAAATTGGAACCATTTTTATACGCCACTGTGTTTTATTTATACTTTACAGCAATAACTCAAAGAGAAAATGATTTTCTTGCAACAGAATTCTGTTCTAGGAACCAGTTTAGTAATAGAATTTAATATCTGATAGATTCCACTGTGGATATTGCACATTTTTGCAGTGCTTTGTTATTTTTCCAGGTAACATAATAGATTTTCTTAGTCATTGATTAGAATGCGCAATAATGGAATGTAGTGCATCAGACCATGATGTGCACTAGATCACCTAAGGGTAAACTCACCAGGTTTACGTTGTGTTAGATCAGCACAAGAAAATTTTATAATCATCTTATCACAAAAAATCTCATATATTAATCATCTCCTCAGGTTGATGTATATCATGGTATACAAGCCTACTTAGTGTATTAGATCAGTACCTCAGTTAGCGAACCAGGATATCTAACACGCTGGATCGATAAAGGATTTATCGCTAATGTTAGTAACTTGTCAACGCTCCCTAGCATCGTTGCAGATAGCGAACGAACAAACACTTCACATCGAATATATTAAGCACACTTCAACAACATAAATTGTTCTTTGTTCGTTGGCGATCTGCAGTAATTTTTTTTTGTTTTTTTTACATTAGCTCCACACAGGAGGCTCTAAGGAAAATAATTTCGCTCAGGGCCTATGTCATCTTAGGAGATGCTGTGTGGAGGGTTGTTTTAAGGAAAGGAAGGAGAGGAAGTTCTGGGAAGGAAAAAGGTAAGAGGGATGGGTAAGAAACTGGGGGTCATTGAGTCCAGGAGTGACGGACGTATGAATCCATCCCTCCAACTGTAGTGCAAGGCGATGAATCGAGAGATTCTGGCCTGGAGAAGATAAAAGACCTCCCTCAACCAGTCTCTCTCGATCCTGTCCACCACGCAGCAGATGAGCAGACACATCGGCCGCCAAGACCTGGACAAACCTCACCCGCATGAACCCGGGCACCCCTGCTAAGTCACCAAACGTAGCGAACCACTTGGGGTGACCTATGGCAGAGGTGTTGGTTATCCAATAAATGGTTCCCGGGGCGGCGGTACCCATACCCGCCTCCCAAATGTTCAGGAACGAAAACAAGTTATCGACATTATCGATAAAACCTTTATCGATCGACCGTGCTAGATACCAGGGCCATTTGTTTTATTACTCAGCCGTATTAAGACCCCAAATTTCGGATTTCTACCGTCATATAACACATTTCCCTTTATAACACATACACCTGTTATGTAAAATTCCATCCGTAGAAAAAAAATCGCGAAGCATGTTCCAAAAATTGTAAAAAACACACCTGTTTCTGTTATTGAATATATTATAGGTACGTATAAAAAAAATCAAAAGGTTTCTTTAAACGTTACATTGCTGTCGTCGAGAAATTTGCACTATTTTGTGTTTTATCAAACATTTTCACTACAGTTGTTGCTTACGCCTAGGGATGCAACGATATACAGGAAAACCGATAAATATCGATGTATCGACCCGCCAAAATATCGATATTTATCGATATCGAAAAACTCAATATATCGTATCGAAATATCTAAAAACCCACCCAAATTAAAATACCCCCAAATTCGGGTAAGATGTTATTACTGGTAACACTGACTGTCTAAAAAAATTGATTCTGTTCCGTACTCTAATCTGTGGTAGGTGAGAGCACCATAAATCTTTGGCTCACACGCAAATAAAAAGAAAAAAGTTGACGGTGATGCGAACTTACGTAATATCTTTCTGCTTCTGTCAATACTCTAAAAGTAAACATTCTTGAAACATGGCAAGAGATGCAAGGTGTATATCCCAATCTTTTTAAAGTGGCAATGAGTCATCGACCAGTTAGTTATAAGTGTTCCTGCTGAACGTCTTTTTTCAAAGGCAGGAGCCACTATAACTCTAAGCAGACTGGTTACAAGGAAGCAGAATTTCAAAGTTACTAATTTTTAGTTCGATAGCTGGTACAAAATACTGGAATCATTTTTTTTTAAATAAATTTATGAAGAAAATTCACATTTTATATACCTATCCAAATATTGTGATTATTATTGACACAGGTAAGTGTAAAAAATATGTACATACATTATCGATAAACGTTCGATATAACTAACATTAGATTTCTATAAGCTTTCTATAAAAAAGAAGAAATATCGATATATCGGCCTTCTAGACTGATATATCGATATATCAATATAGACCTAATTCGATATGTATCGATATATCGATATTTTTAAAAACCTTGCATCCCTACTTACGCCTATTCGATTACTTCTTATTCTTATTATTTTTTTATATTAGCGCGCTCCCCTCTATCATTCGTATTAAAATATCTCCCATTCAAACTCTATATAGCTCTATACAGGGTGTTAAGGGACGTACTTGACTTACTTTAATCAGTGATTCCTGACATTATTTGGAGTAAAAAATGTTAATAAAATTTCGGTCTCCGGTGACTTTTTTTTTTCAAAATTTTTTTCTTCAAAATCAAACAAAAAAAAAATTCTTCCGCACGTCGTCACTGGTCAATCAGCCGGGTGTCTGACGAACCCCTTACCCCGCCTCCAACTGTTCAACAACTACCATTTTTTTATGTTTTTGTAGAAAAAAAAAAAAAACCATCAAAAATGTCACCGGAGACCAAAATTTAATTTACATTTTTTACTCCAAACAATGTCAGGAATCACTGGTTAAAGTAAGTCAAGTACGTCCCTTTAAACCCTGTATAGTAATCTTCTTCTCCTTTTTGAACTCTTATAACGGAGCCATCAACTGAGTTTTGTCGTGGAAGTATTTTGTACCAAGCAAGCTCAATTTTTCCTTTATTGTGGTGACACTACTTTACAAATTGATATCAAAATTCATTCTCAAACAGATTATCAATGTAATTGGCTTGTCTGCGGCCTAGGGGTAGTTTTATTTCTAGTGGGGGACTCTAGGAAATGTCTGTTCAATGTTTCTACAATTATTGTACGAGTAGAAACCTAACATCTTACGAACAATTCGTAGCCCGTTTAAAAACGTTTTTAAGTTTCGCTCTAAGCGCAGCAGGTACAAAACATTACACGAGTAAATAATACGTACAGTTTTCCTAGAATTATGAAATAAACGAAGGAAGGAAGTCTTTAATTACGCAGAGAACTAAATTCACCATACGTATTATACAACTTCAGCATTTAAATAAGTCTCCCGAGTAGGTACAGTTCAGTGAGGAGAATCTTTCTAATGATAAGACTTACAACTTTGTCACATGGGAAGAAAATTCTCAGATCTTATTAAATGATTCGCGTAGAGGTTTATATGCGAATATAAGGGATGAATGTAATAACTGTTCAAACTTAGTTTTATTTGGGGGAGTTGATCCGTCTCAGGGATGTAATAAAGTCTGAGTAATTGGGAATACTCGTGAGAGTAGTAAGAGAATTACGAGAAATAGCAATAAAGTTATGTTATATAATTATTTGTGTATTAAGGACCTGCTGGCTTACGTCAGCATGTTTTTCTAATGTAATATGTGTTGGATGACTATGAAAAATTGTTTAAAGAATCCACACTATAATTGAGAATAAAAATAGGGTATTTTTTTCTAAGAAATAACCGAATAAAAGGATTTCAAGTAATCTGACCTTTTCCGAGGGTAAAGGACGCCATCCGAAGATACTAATCACAAACAGATATAAAATATCGTAATGCCATTTTTAGACTTAAATACTATTACGAAAACAATGATTTAAACAAATATGAATAGATATGGCTTCATTGCTTTCAATTTATTGATTCCCAAAACTCAAAAACATTTGTTGGTTCTTCAAAAGAATTAAATTTTGGTGAAGCTTTTTCCGAACGATATCGGTACCGTCCGGATACCGCGAAGCGTGCGACGTGTCGCACGCGGTCGCAACGCCCGGAAGTCTAGCTTAGAGAAATCGAAAACTTTACAATATCGGATCGATAGGCGTAACTAACGATGATTTTATATCGATATTTCGAGCACGGTTTGACTGTGGACGGACGAATTGAATTGAAGTGAAACCGATATTACCAGGGAATAAATAAGAAATTGATCTATACTGGCAATGTACATATATACTCGAGGTGTTTCGATATATGAAACAATTACGTAAAAATATTAATAAATTGGCAAGTTGAATTGAAATACTTACCTAAATATGAACTCCGTTTATTAATAAGTCAGCAATATTGCATAAAGGACGAAATCATCCAAATAAACGCGTATATTGACAGTTAATCGAAATTTACACGATACTATGGAGGCCGCGTTAAAATTTATCAATCGCGTCGCGTCGCGCGTCGGAGGGAATATCTCTTACCAATTGTGCGAATATTGGCAACCGACCATCGATTACGGATTTAGTCAACATCATATTGATGTAGGGTTTTATGAATCGTCCGTGCTAGACCTCCTGACATAGAAGAGGGCAAGCAAATATCAAGCAAGAGTTTTATAATCAACATAATGCGAAATTCTGAAACATTATTACGGTCACAAATGATTCGTTTGCCGTTTGGACTGCATTTTTTTGTTTGGTTGGTTGACGTTATGCTGCGTTTACATGCACGTAACAAAACACGAAACGAACCACGGAAAGGGATAAAGCAACAGTAAAAGGCGTGAAAAGCCATTGAAGTTACTTCGTTCCTTTCCTATAAATTGGTGGTTCTTTTCGCCTTTTGTTGCATGCATGTGTACGCAGCTTTAGGATAGCCATATGTGGACAGAGCTAATATCTTAGTCGTATCGAGTTCGTTTGACGTAAATATGAAAAGTTATATCCAAACAACTTGTATTAAATTTCTCCCCGTGGAATCGGAGAATACATTTCACCACTCCAAAACTTCAATTTGCTTTCTGCACTTTGAAACTTCAATATGCAATTTTATGCGTTTCCCGCGGTGCATTTTTCATTTTTCCTCCATTTAATTCCAATCCGTCACGTTAGACGCAAGACGCCGTAATTCTTTTCAGAGTTAGGGGAAGCAGCCAGGGGCGGCCCAGCCTTATGTGAGATGTGGTGGCGCACATGGGCGCAAGAACTTAGGGCGGCCTTTTCAACTCGTCTCTCAGTGATCACGACTGATTGGTCCATTATTTCAGATAATTTGCCACGCTTGATAATTGAAATAAAATGCGGAAATAAAATTAGTTCTGTTGGTACCAAAAACTACAATGACTGGACTTGCAGAAATAATGCCAGATGACAGAATCTGGCAGGAAATCACCACCAAATTGATACCTAGAAGTAACCTAGAGACAGTTTTGAACCAATTACGATCTTAGAGGTCTAAGACGGCCGGCGCAGTGCAGCGGTAAGGCTCTTGACTCGCACACCGCAGGTCGCGGGATCGAATCCCGGCGTGGCAAATAAATTTTATTTGATTAATTTGTGTTATTTCACAATTTATTCATTTAAAATAATATATAGTGTATTTGCGTTACGTTCCAGAGTGGAAGATACTCTCAGTATCGACCTGGTGTAAGACCACCATTCAGAATTGAAACGTTGCTTGAAATGGCATTAGCCGTGTTTGGTGACCAGATCTGAATAGCCAGGTACTTCACCTTCCTCTTCCCTATCTCCTTTCCCTCCCCACTACCTTCAGCCTCACAACATACCCCAATTAGGGATGCCATAGTCTCACTGGCTTCAGACGGGAGCAGTTGGGACTCTTGTGCGGTATTCATATAAAAAAAAGGAAAGGTCTGGGTTCAGAAGAAGCAGAAACCATAGCCAGATCAGAACATTTGTGGAGGCACTAGCGCGCCTTTATGAAGAAAAAAATTTCTGCAAATAATGTTGACAACGTTAAATACGTGAAAAGATAAGATATTTTAATGTGTTTGTCGTTAATGTTTAAATCAATTAAATCAATGGATTTATACGACACAAAGACCATTTTCACGCAAAAAAATCCATTTATTTACATTTTGTTGCTTTATTTCATGCTAGGGATGTCCCTATGTTATGGCAGAGGAAGTTTTTAAAACTTCATGCGCGTGAAAATGGTCTTTGTGTAACGATCTATGGCGTTATATGCGTTTTGAAAGTGCTGTGTTGGGTTTCAGTTGTAGGTTATCAGCACGGACATATGAATATATCTGAACCTGCCCTATGTGATAAAAACGTATTATTTCCCCCTCCCCATGGAGCCGGCTAGAGCTCCTACTTGGAGCCAGCTGGGCTTACGAAAGCCTCGCTTGAATCAAAAAAATGTTACGTCATCATTCTTGTCCTGACCAGTGTAGAGCTAACTTCCATAATATTTACCAAATAACACGGCAATATATGAGAGCTTGTGCTATACACCTACCTAGAACATAGCGTCTGTGGGCGTTTCTCCAGTGAGCTCGTCACTGGTTACAGGGGTAAGTAAATTATGAAACATTTGTAAAAGTATCTTAACTAAACACGGCAACAAAATATTGCTATGTGAATTGGGGCGAATCTTTTCGGGGCGAGCATTTGACCTTCGCAAATATGTTATTAACGTGGCAAGCAATTCGCGCTCTCATGTAAAAAGACCTATTCATTCAAAGCAGATTTTGCTTTTAAGAACTAAATGGTGATATTATAATGCAAGATGCCTATATACTTTCAGATTGATTTTTTAACGAATCACAGTCATCTTTCCCCTCTTCCCCTCCCATAGTTTGGTTTTACCCCTCATCTGTATCTTCTGGTCTATTGAATTTGGATGTCTATGGTTATCAGGGAAAAGGTTGAATAATTTAGGATGAATTGTCTTTGTGCTGATGTAGCTTAGGTGCATGAATTTATGATGTAAATATTTTTTATTAATTTTGTCGTAATTCAGGCAGCTGTAACCCTCGCTGCGGTCCTGGAGGCAGCAACCCTGCAACATTTCAAAAGATTGTCTATATAACATATAGCTACTATAAACTGTACGCGCGCTGTATCCACAGTTCTATGTACTGAATAGGTAAATTGCGGAAAAAAGCACTTAAGGTAATTTCCCGTGGAATACAGCGAGGCTAATGGAAGAAACAAGAGGAATTTTCTTTTATATAAATGAATTTTGTATTTATTTGGAGGACATAAATCATCCACTTCACATAAAAGACTTCCTCACGAGAAAGTTTATTTTTAGTAATGATAAAGTGAGTGAATTAAACTCGTTTTATTTCATTTTAAAAATATCGTTTTTGAAAAGTGGCAAGTTCCTTGGCTTAAGAGCGTTTAACCAGCCAGCGGACGAAAATCCACATTTCGTCGAAAGTTGTTCTTACGATCGTGCAGGGCGGTTACAATGAGAAAGATTAATTATTCTCCGTACCAGCTTTTTTAAATTTTAACTCAATATCGAATTTATTTCAATTCAAATTAGCTTTAATTTATACCTTCATCCAAAAATGCTGAAAGGCATTAAACTATTAAAATAATTTATTTTTTTAGTTATTTTTTGATTATAAGTATTTATCATTTTTCAATAATGTCTAAATTTAATAAGAATGTTAAAAAAATCTGAAATATATTAGTTTGTAAGTGCACAAATAAATACACGAATGGACCAATTTTCGTTAAGAAACACATGTAGGTAGATATTTTTTAATGATTTTATTGAAACTAAAATTAAAATTATAAATTACGCGTTTGCTAGATAATGTATCGATTTATTTTACTGCATGATTATATTATTTGAAATGGGTGTAGTATAATACAAAATCTTTTTTTAAAATTTAACAAATCTGCCAACGACTTATGGAATAACATTATTTTACTAAAAATTAAAAAATTTTCTCAAAATTTATTACATGCGAATGCTAGATAAAAGAACAGTCTTTCGAAATTCATTTATAGTTTTTTGTGGAAAAGAGTCAATACGTCTAAAATCTGATTTGAAAATGACATATTTCTGGTTTTCTCTGGAAATGCCCTGTTAAATGGAATTTAAAACAAAATTGCATTGAATTGACGATTTTCTAAGTATCGCCCTAGTAAGACACCACAATAAAATTGAAACTATGTACGTTTCCTGAAGTGGCTTTAGATTTGTTGCTGTTACTGCCAATTATTCGGTGTTTATTGGATGACAATGATAATACAATGTACTCGTGATCATATCGAGGGGAAATAACTACAACTACCGGCGTAGTCTAGAGGTAAGGCTCTTGACTCTCAATCCAAAGATCGCGGGATCGAATCCCGGCGTGGTCAAATAAATTTTATATAAATGATTTGCCTTATTTCACAGTTAATTCATTTAAAATAATGTATAGTATATTTGCGGCACGTTCCAGAGTGGAAGACACTCTTAGTATCCCGAAACGTTGCTTGAAATGGCATTAGCCGTGTTTTGTGACCAGATCTGAATAGCCAGGTACTACCCCACCTTCCTCTCCCCCATCTCCTTCCCCACCCCACTACCTTCAGCCTCATAATATACCCCAATCGGGGATGCCATAGTCTCACTGGCTCCAGACGAGAATTTGTGAGGTATTACTATAATTTTTTTTTAAACTAGTTAACCCTGAAATCAGCTTTGTTGGGAAATTGAAATATAAGATTATCTGATAAATCGGTGGTTGTAAGTTTATACTTGATGATAAGTATCGATAAATCATAGACTGTTAATTGGGAACCAATGTGTAATCTTATATTTTAGAAATGAGAAAATTGCTGATCATTTTTCCACAAATTCATTTATAAAAATGGAATGACTTACCTAATTTCGCAGTTACCTTATTATAGTAACCACCCCACGATATATAAGTACAACTTTACAAAACCAGGTAAATATACCTACTTAGTATACACTGAATGGTTTCGAAACTTGGGCAGATCTATGAAGTAATGAATTTTTACATTTTTTTCTCTAAAAGTACCGTTATACAAGGCGTAATAAAAAAAATTAAACTACTGGCTAAATTCGCCCAAACAATTTTTTATTTGAATTTGAGATTTAAAATTTTTCCAACTGATAATCTAGTGTAATCCATAGTGGAAAACAAAGCAAAGGAAATAGCTGCAATAAGGAACTCCAGTGAAAAATATTATGGCTTTAAAAAAATATGTTCATACAGACCAATGAACGCTGATTCTGAATATATAAGTTTTATTAAATAATATTAAACGTAGAGTTCTTAAACCTCTTTTGTTCTCAAAACACACTGTAAAGTTGTCATTACTGAATGGTTAGCGCTGACGTCACGCGTCATTGTATTGAAACTTTGATTATGTAGGTATGACAAAAGCCATCAGTATTAACAACATTTCATGTTATTCGTTATTTCATTCGTTTTATTTCTGTTTATAGAGAGTATAATTATCATTAAAAATGACAACACCTGTTGAAAGTAAATAAAACTATCGATGGGTGATGACGTCACACAATCCACCGTAGATACGGTGATTTCCAGGGGGTCTTGAAATATTAAAACTTTGACAATGATTTTAACTATTAAAACTAACTATAAAAATAAATATGCAGTTATTTAAGTTTGAAGGCATATTCATTAAAAAAAATTGGACTGGAGTTCTCTATTCAATGACTTCGAAACTTGCGCTGTTATACAGAGTTTTTGGAGAGATAATATTAGTATTATTAAATAGCAGAACCTGCAGACAACTGCCATGTGGCAGGTTTGCATGAACATTTTTTGAAGTGAAAACTTCTTTACCATCGTTGTGATTTGAAACTTGATGAAACAAAAAATAGCGTTGGACACTGTAACGCTCTACGAAACGTTAGTTAAAAAGGAGATAGAGCAACACGCTACCAAGTAGAGCGAAAACATCCCAAAAATAAATCACGTTTGTCCATGAAAATCTAAATCATGTATCTTTAATAGTTGTTTGCGGTATAGATAAACTTCTATAATTCTACTGTAAATTCTCTTCATTATACATCAAAGAGCTTGGCAAATAAGATATTTTTTCTTCTAACACAGCAAACTTATTTTGTGGCACCATTTTGATTCAAATTAATAAAATACCTACTTAGTTTTTACCACTTTGGGTGAAATGCAAATCTCGCCAATGTGGGGGATTTTAATAAAAATGCACTTTCTAGATGAGAAAAGTGTGGAAAAGTTGAATATAAAAGAAATTAAGGTGCGCTTGGCAAAATTGAGGGAGATACAGCCGTTTAAAGAATGAATAAAATGACACTTCGTGAACTTATACTACGCCATTTTGTTACGATTATGTTGGTATCTCAGACTTGCTATGACCGAAGGTTGATACGATTGTAGCCAACTTCGTGTGATATATAATAAGACGCGTAATTATGAAAAACAGAATGGTCACAAACCATGTTACACAAACCTGGCGTAGCCGCTAAACTACTTGAAAACTGGGATGTTTTTCTTGCGTTGACGCGAGTAGGCGTTATAAAGGGGCACAAACCATGTTACATAAACCATGTTTTTAGAGGACGATTACGAGTGCTACCAACTTTAAGGTTACAAAATGGTTGACAGTATCGGTTCATAAAGTGACATTTTATTCATACTTTAAACGGCTGTATCTCCCTCAATTTTGCCGAGCGCACCTTAATTTCTTTTTTATTCAACTTTTCCACACTTTTCTCATCTAGAAAGTGCATTTTTATTAAAATCCCCCACAT
The DNA here is from genome assembly GCA_917880885.1 of Limnephilus marmoratus. NCBI lineage: Eukaryota > Metazoa > Arthropoda > Insecta > Trichoptera > Limnephilidae > Limnephilus > Limnephilus marmoratus. Next base: position 31,396,343 of record OU862917.1, on the reverse strand, counting down.
TGGCGGGATCTGCATTCCTCCCACCACTTTTATTGTTTACAAAAACCAACATGTTTCGTGAGCAACGCTCACTTCTTATTTTTTCAGATATTTTTTAACAGAGAGTAAACATAGAAATCAGCCCCGCTGAAGAAGTAGAGCAGAATGACAACTGGCTCAGCGCAGCCAACTAAAATACATTAATAGACAATGGCCAGAGTTGCAAACAAGAAAATATTAAAATTTTATGAAATTCAAGCCGCTATCCATGTAACGTTTTGATGTTGTATTGAGCTCTCCGATTCTTATGGTATCTTACATAACAATTAAGGTTCTATTTCCACAAGGATAGGTACGCAAGTATCCGATACTCATGTTGTGAAATCACGTCACAAACAACTTATCGCGAATTTGTACACGTCGCTAATGAAATCACGAGAACCGTGTCGTCACCAATCATTGTTGAATTCTCGAAACGTCAAAACTTAAACGCTTTCATGACCTCACGAACAACCAAATAGTTTATATCCTGACTTATTTTTATTTCCTGACATCCTTTGTTGGCTATTTTATTTCTAGCAATGCTCTGAAGCACACGCAGAGTTACAAAATGTCAACACAGGAATTAAGTCTCGACGACATGAGTGAGAGTTGAGTTTACTAGATACGGGCAACGTTTGCCAGTGTTCGAAACTCCAGATACCGACTACGGCGGTAGTCGTCGAGTATTGGATTTTTACGTATCCCCAACTAAACATAGAGTGGTTGATAATATTATAGTAATCTCAGTATCTTCCTGGTGAAAGACCACCATTCAGAATCAAAACATTGTTTGAAATGGTTTAAGTGGAGTTTAGTTACTTAAAATCTGACTAACCACTAACCAGGTACTTCTAAATCTTCCCCTCCTCCTATTCCTAATTTTTTCACTCCCTTCAGCCTCACAACATTCAATTCAATTAATTTCAGTTTGATATTTTTAAAACAATAGAAAATTAAATGAATGAAACACTTTGTGTGCACCAATCATTTAATCAAAAATATCAAACCAATGGTTCCTTCGTCGGAATAAAATTACCATTTACAATTAAAATTTTAATTTTAATTTAATCCTGACGACATTGATTTCAAAACGTGTCAATACTTTTGATTAAATAAGTGGTGTACTCAAATGGATTTGTTTTCATTTAATTAAAATGACGCCACAAAGTAAATTTGCGAATATTGAAGCATTACAAAATTTTTGTGCGTTTTTAAATTTATTTGTAAAGGAGAATTACGTTAATTAATTAAATATTAAAAGTGGGCAATCTAGTGACTATAGCAATCCTAAGAGTACCAAAGCTTATTTTTATCCCAAATTGGGATTGCCATAGTCGCACTGACTTTAGACGGTTGAGACTCGGGCTGTGTAGTGATTTTTCATTAGAAAAACTAGTCGTGTGAATGGTTATTTTACCTTGTTGGTAGGACGCTCGGCTAGCAGTAGTAGTGCGGATCGAATTCTTATAAAAGATCCATGACAGAAAATGATAAATTTGTGTTTATTATTTGGATCTACAAAACGTGGGATTTAATTCGTTCATTCGATCGTCGCGTCCTCCAGGAAATCTAGCATGGCCGATCGATAAAACCCCATATAAAGACGATATGGACCAAATCCGTCATCAATGGTCAGTTATCAATATTTGCGAGCAAGGTCAACAATTTTTAACAGATATTCCTACTGATGATTGCAAAATTTTAGTGCGGCCTCATTTCGGAATGTGAATTTGTTGACAGATCGCCAGCGTTACCTGTGTATGTCGATTTCTTATTTATTCCCTGTCAATATCGGTTTGGCTGTCAACAGTAAGACCGTGCTCGGTATATCGATATATTTATATAATCGTCGTAGATTATGAATATCTATCCGATATTGTGAAACTAACGATTTCTCTGTGCTTGACGTCTTGGAGTAATTCGACTTCTTATTCCATCTTCCAATTTGAGCATCAAAGTAATAATTCATCGGGAATTGATTGATATTATTATTTTCTCTAATCTGATATACTTTTAACAGGGGGCATTTTCAACATCCCTATAAAAAGCGTTGAATAGGCGTGATATAAAGGAAAGCCTTCACAGTCCGGTGGTTTCCAAAACACCCCGTCTTTTGTGCCCTCCCCCTGAATACTGAATAATGTCTGCAGGACTCCCTAAGGATTTATTGTGAAGAAGTTGCGGAAAAATACAATGGCACTGTAACAATAACAGAATTGAAACCATTCTAAAGGATTTTTATATCTTTATTGTTATATCAGAATGCAACGTCGGTTGGTGGATACCGGATACGTTCCGTGTATTGCAGATTTAGTATAAAATGCTTTGGGGCGAGAAGGAAATTATTTTTAGGACCTTGATAATAACAAAAAGTGGTTTAGCATTGCATGTTGTTCATTTTTTTATTGAATAACAAAGCTTGTGCATTATAAACTTATGAAATTTAGTCGTCGGAAAATTCGCTTTTCTAAGAAGAGCAAATTCTTCAAAGGTCTCGTGAAATTTGAAAAACTGACATTGGTCCTTTCAGAAGCAAGTCACAGAATTATGATTTTTTTTGCGTTAGTTCCACACAGACTCTGAGGAAAATATTTTCCCTCGGGGCCTGTGTCATCTTTGGGGTGCTGTGTGGAAGGTTTTTTTAAGGGGAGGAAGGAGTGGAAGATCTACGAAGGAAAGAGGTATGGGTAGGAATTTGGGGGTCAGTGTGTCAGGGAATTACGGACGTCTGAATTCATCCCTCCCACTGCGGTGAACGGCGATGCCGATGTGTCGAGAGAGTTCTCCTGGAGAGGTAAAAATGTCTCTCTTAACTAGCCTATCCAAATCCGGCCCGCCACACAGTAGGTGGGCAAACGCATCCGCGACCTTAGAAAACCTCATTCCAGGAACTCAGGCACACTGCTAAGGCGTACCACTGAAGGTAGTGTACCACTTGGGGTGCCTTACGGCAGAGGTGCTGGTTATCCAATGAATGGTTCCGGAGCGGCGGTACCCATATCCGCCTCCTAATTTGAGTTGTCTATAAGAATATCTTTGAACCACTGGAGAGCTAAACTGACTGTGAATTGTGAGTATATTATATTTTCCTTACTTCTAAATAGAAAATCTTTCTACGACCTCATTGGCCTATCTGATGGCTAGAAATCTAAATATCGGTATGAATAGTACTTATTTTAAATATCTGTTCAGTGCATTTACCCTCTGAGCGTATGGACTAGGCATAGTTATTTATCAAAGTGGTAAATTTTAGTACACCCCTGGCAAAAGGCTACCAATTTAAATTGAAGTCATTCATAAAATAGCTTTAGCTGTGTTTAGTTTCATATTTCTGCTGGTCCTATGCAGTGGGTAATTTTGTGTAGAAGCCTTTTTTCTCCACCTGGACAACTAAATATCAACAACAATAAATTCAAAATAAATTATTGGTTTTTGTATTATGTTTAAGTTTAGTTTTTTAAAAATATTTTAGACTACCTGGTTCCCGGTAAGCGTTGTAATGCCATATTCAAAGAAATAAATTGTTTCTTCCTGCATGTCCTTTCCCGTGTGTCCCCGTTCCCCTTCCGCATCCCCTTCCCCTCCCACGTTCCCCTTCCACCTTCCCCGCCCACCCTCTCTCCTTTCCCCTCTCCCGCTTACCTGTCCCGCGTTCCATATATTCAGTCCCAGTACATTCAGTTTCCAAACAACTCGCGTGCCACCTATAACAATTTTTTAATTAAAATTTTCATTTTTCATACACTACAAATATTCATTTTTGCATATTATAAGAACAATCAATCAAATATTTATAATTTGGTACCTAACCTATGTTAGGTACCTATTTAATTATTTAAAAAATCCGTAGACAATTCTTTTGTTACAAAAAAAACCAGCTACCTGTTAAATTCAATTTCATCCAAAGCGCGAACTGTCAAACGTGCGAAGTTAAAATAGTCGTTAAGTTTTCTGAAATTATCCAATTTTCAGCGCAATTTTCTTAATTTTTCTTTCCGTAAGAACCCTCTACAAAGTATTAGAAAAGTTTCAAAAAAATAGGTAAAGTCGTTCTGAAATTATGGCGTGACCAAATGAAACAGGGTTTCATTTTTATATACATATATTCATCGACAGCCAAAAAAGAGGCATACATAATATATGTGATTTTATTGGATGGAAAAAATGACCTAGATTCAAAGGACGAATTTATTTCACCTGTGCAGGAACAAGAATTTTCACCTAACGGAACCGCGCGGAATATTGTTTAATTCACGAACAAAAAGTGATGGAATTCACGAACCGAAAAGAAGTTTCATTTTTGTGCGATAAAATTCGACCAAATTGGTGTTTCCGTTGAGTAATATCGAATAAACCATAGTCTGATTTTTCGGCAGCATTCGTTTTTTAAGTTTTTCTGAATGCTAGAACAGGATTTTTTTTAATCTCCACTATATTGATATCGTATTTTTTTAAATGTCATAAAGATTTGGATTTCAAGACCCAAAACAACGCCTCGTTTTGCTAAAAGTACTATTTTGTAATCGCACACTGAATCTTGGATAAAACCTTATGACTGAATTATAATAACTTTCTGTTTTCTCCCCCATCTCCTTGGTATTTCCACTCCATATCAACTTATTTCTTTGTGTAACTGTCACATTCGTTTAATAAGGACGCTGCAAGCCAGACCCGGAGCGGAAGTTTTATAATGTTCCATCTCGAAGGGAGAGAGAAGGAGAAAGAGATGAGATAAAGTTGTGGGAATTCCCTTGGTAAGTGCACCTTACATACACAACTCCGTGCATCCACTAGCTGCAATGCAAACTTAAGTCTGTACTATACCACCGCCATCTCTGGCCAAACGTCTAAACTGAGATCATCTCCCGAGATGCATCCGGAACTTCAATAAATACGGGAAACGGCAGCCGGTATTCTGGTGTGTTCTCGAAAAGTTGTCGTAATCCGAACCAAGTTTTAATTCTACCACTAGTCTCGGGTTTTAGTTTCACGAAGACGTTTGTTGTAGGCTCTCAATAAAGAGACTATCGCTCGAAACCGCCTACTAAGAAATAAAAAAAAATGATAACCATTTGTTTTGATATTAAAAGCATGATTTTTTTTTAAATTTCCACAAGGGTACCGTCAGAGTTTGTGGAAATATGGAGATTAAATTGAAACCAACTGAAATAAGGAAGGCCAAGGAGAAGGGAAGGGAGTGAACAAGAGAATATGCCTGAGTGCCAGTGGCGGTCGGTGATTTTTGTATAAGGGATGCTTGAGTATATACCTAAAATCAAATATAAAAGTCTATGGACTAGCCGACGAACAAGATGCAATTATCGATAAAAATAGTCTGTTAAATTAGCTCTATACAACCTTGTGCTTCACATTAAATATCATAGTTTCCTAATTAAATGAATTAAGTAATTAAATGAATTAAGATTCGGCTATTCAAGACAACGAATAATTGTCGAAAGGTGGTCAGACAAACAAATCTCCAATGGCAACAAGTCCGCTCGCTTCGGATAAGCTATTCTGTGCCCTATGCCTATAAAGCATTAAAGTCATTTTGCGTGCTCTTATGCTCCAATGGAATCTGTATTCGGCCTTACTTCAACTAAGCAGGCTTGACTAAACGCGCATGCGTAAATATCAAAAGTATCGCGCTCGTTCCTGCGTCGTGGACGCGGAATGAACGGAGCATCCACTGTTTTGCTGATGTTGGTAAGTTTACACGATGTTAGAGCATTGAGAATGTTTACACATTACATATGTATTTCGACCTGCTCCGTGTGTCGTGTTAGTGTTGGTCTCTGAGATTGGGACGGTGGTGGTGTCGTTATTGTAGTATCTGGTACGGTTTACGGCTATAAAAAAATTCAAGGCCTTTTCCGGAATAAATACAAAATAATAATTATTACACTTATTTTAAACCGAGTATCTGGATATATAAGTAAATGTGGCAAAGACAATTCAGTGGTGATTTTGATTTTCGTCTCCCACCTGGAGCTCCTCACAATGAAATCAACAACTTTATAATATCGGAAAGACAGACGAAACTTCTAGATTTAAAAAGAACGACATCGTTTAAGTAAATGCGTATATTGACAGTTCGATAGATCAGTGGCTGAGTTGGCATCGCGTTTGGGTCCCACCCAGGCGTCGCGTATTCGATTCCTCGGTTGGCTAAGACCTTTATCACGTCACAAGCAACATTTTTCTTACTGTGGTGTTTTCAAATATTGTCAGGTTATTCGTAACTCGGTATTTGTCTTCATCATCATTACATGGTATAAAATGAAGTCGCTCAAAATGTATGTGCGCGTTAATCTTTTAAACTACGCAACGGATTTTCATACGGTTTTCACCAATAGATAGAGTGAATAAAGAGAAATATTTATATGTATAATACATGTAAATTATATTAGTGAAAAGCCGAGAAATTCAAAGAAAACATATTTTTGTGCGATTTAAAATGGCTGGCGGGCCGTACTATAGTCACTTTTTAAATTCGTTCTACGGAAGAAATTGGAAAATAGATGTCCTAGAGTAAGTAGGTATTTGATTTGAATTATTTTATTTGATGAAGTCGGTCAAAATGTATGTGCGCATAGATCTTTTAAACTACGCAACTGATATTCATGTATATAGATAGAGTGATTCAAGAGGAAGGTTTATATGTATAAAAACACGCTTATTATAGTAGAGAAAAGTCGAGAAATTCAAATATTCAATTCAGGCAGCGGGCAGCGGGCAGCTGGCAAGCGGGTGGTGTGGATTTTATAAAGGTTGGGCAATGGCGTTGTGTTTCGTTAGCCACAGCAACGTGTGGCCGGGTCTGCTAGTTCTTTTATAAAAAAAAAACAAAACTTGTATGATACTGTGGAGGCCGGGCTAAAATTTATCAATCTTCGTTGTTGACTGTGATCGCAAATATTAGTTACGTGAGCTCAAAAGGGGAGGGGGGGGGGGGGTCCAGCAAAATCTAACATTACTTAAAAAGAATATACGAAGTTGCCCAAATTTATCTCACCAAGGGGAGGGGGGTGGGGGGGTTAGATTGGAAGAAAAACTGCTCAAGTAATTAATGTATGCCCCTGATGACTTATTTGGTCAATATCGTATTGATATAGGGTTTTAATACATCGTCTATGCTAGACTTCCGGGACGAAATTAAATAGTTAAATATAAATTTGAAATGTTGGATATTTAAATCAAGTAACGAAGTAATTAAGGGCGCTGTTTCATAACGCCGATGGATTTCTTTCGTTTTGTGCTCCGATTGTCATACGAGATCGGCAGGAACCCAGACTTGGGAATTCCGCACAATAAGGGTGCCTAACTACACGGTCAACAAGTGACAAGCGCTTTATCGTCAACAAGTCAGTCCGTTGCTAACCACCGATCGTATAGTGACATTTCGCACCGAGCCGAAGTGTTATTCATCATATCGTCACATAAAGTATAAATCCTACCGTATTCTTTCGTATATTTTGTGTGAACTCGTGACTCAAACTTTACCGAAGTTCTAACAATCAAATAGAACAATATCGAGCGCTATGGACATCTATGACTGTCACCAAGCTAGAAGACCAACCGTGAGTACCACTTAATTGTGATATACCTTTCTTGTTTGGTGGTTGGGCATAACTTAGCGAAATCCATCAGCGTCTAAGCAAGAGTAACTGCAAGGTTACCCTCATCCCCATGCCCCGTGTATGAACAGGCGCCATCATGTTATTTAATCAAAACGTGCAAGATATATGATTATAATTGAAAGAAAAACCATGATGATCAAAAATATAAATATTGTAGATTTAACGTAACGACATTCAAGATTCGGCTGTCTGCTTGGTGTCACTGCATTGTCCATTTCAACTGCTGCTCAAATTTTTGCCAGATTAAATAACGGCCAGCGACGCGACGACGCGCGACGTCTTGAAGGAATGTTCACGTGATTCCGATTAGTGATGTCAGCACTCACATAGGGGTCATAATAATTAGTTAATCGCAGCATAGACATTTCAATATGCTACAAGTTGAGAATAAAACAATGACTACGTTTATTTTTTACAGGGGCATTGCACACTACACAACGAAGGATTAAATAAAACTTTTATAATTATTTTCTGAGCTTCAACTTGGGGCCTTTGGGCTCATCGCCAAAGCTCTTATGTTGTCACGTAGCTCCTAACACAAGTAGGTTAACGATTTAGGGGGTATTTCACCATCTTCTAGATTATGCTCTAGGTTAGGGATGGTGAACCAATGGCACGCGTCACAATATTTTGGGCACGTCACTGATCAGTGATCACAAAATTTATGTGTCACCTCGGGTCGCGGTTCATGGTCAATCGGTAAACTTCGGCAAGGATCGGATTATGTTGCGTGGGTGGCACACCGATTGAAGCTGAATTCTGGTACAAATAGCGAAATCGTAACGTTTTAAATATCCCATACAAAAATATGATTTCGTTCGTTTGCAAACCGAATGCACACCAATGCGGTCGATACGATGGCGCTCGGCGACCGCGCTATGGGAGATTAAAAGCGTTCTCCCTGATAATATTCGTAGCATTATATTGGTAACTAATATTTTTGAAATGATTAAATTAGAGATTCTATAGATTTAAATTAGAGAAATTAAATTAGAGATTTTATAGTTTTCAGTAAGTAAATAAAGTAAATTTAGACATTATAATTTGCCAGTGCTGCACACAAACATACTGTGCGACCAGCCGCCCTTGCTTACGACCCTAAAATATGTTATTTGTCATCTAACCTGTAGCAACAGAAGTCACACTAATTTTACTTTAATTTAAATTACGCGTATATTACTAAATGTTCCTATAAAGTACTAGTTAATAAAGAGTTTTTAATTTATACTAAGTATTTATTATTATTGTTTTCCCAATAATCACAAAGTCAAAATTATTTGGTGGCACATCTATGACCTCATTAAACATTTCTTTAGAAAAATGGCACGTTGATACGTAAAGGTTCGCCATCCCTGCTCTAGGTTATACATAGGATAAAGTACATTTACAATTCGGTACTCAAACCTATGAATAGTGGTTTTACGTCGGATAATTTATGCGAGTTTTTTTTTGCCTATTGTGTATTGTTCTTTTATTAATATACGTTATCCTATGGATTAGCTATCAAGAGGATGGCAAGATACACCATGTAACCAATAAAGTGAAGTAAACATAATATAAAATATTTATTCATTTTTCGTGTGGAAAACCACGTAAATGTAACCATACCTTTTTTCTGGGTAGGTCTCTTCAAATCTTTATCTCTTCATCTCCAAAGTTTTTTTAAAGCTTTTATATTTCGCGTTCTCAACCTAAGACTCAAATCAATTCGTTTTCAGAAGTACAAGCGTATAAGCGGACTTCAATTAAATTAATGGATATTGTTTTCTTTCACCGTTCCCTTCGTTGTCTCTATTTAGGTAGGTACCTTTACTTTCGTAAAAGATTTTCTTAGGATTTTACCTATTTCCCTACAATACTTTGCTATAATACGCGATACTTCGATGTTTGCCCTGTTCAAGATAACACATTCTACAAATTTAAGGTCATTCTATCACGTCACACATTTTACTGCTAAAAAAACTCGGCTGGTAGATTCGCTCAAAACATTGCAAAAACATATCTGTCGGTTAGGACGAGGATGGCATTTTGAAATGCAAATTTAGATTAATGCAAGCCCCCGTTCGGACTGACCACACAATGAAATTTCGGAATTATGCCACGGAGACACGCATAAAATCTAAAATTTGATTACCACGAAAAAGCTTTTAAGCATTCTGGGGGGTAGGCAGTGTAGGAAGCTACCCCTAAGGGCCCCAACCCACAGAGAACGTGCCTGAACTTGTCCACCTTTCCACCCCTAAAATCCCTTAAGGCTCGTGAAATTTTGAGCACCCTAAAAGAGGCTCAAACTTTTTGTAACACCCTTAATCTCAGGAGTCTTAAATTTTCGAAGTTTTTTTTAAAGCCAATTTTAAACAGATATTAATTAATTGCATTGCACGCCTGTTTCAAGTTGGTTTATTACACAAAGCTGGCGATTTTTTTTTTCGACTCATATATATATATTTGCAATAATAGCTTTTTTTATGATTATTGCATTCCTAACAAGAAAAATTAAAATGGTTTTTATTTTGAAACTGTTAACTCAACTATAAAAAAGAAAATCTGTTGGTAGAAAAAATCTAATAATATCCGACATATAAGACATACTTTAAACCATATAATAACGTAACAAGATTATACTTCGACTTTAATCAGTAGTACCAACCTGGTTGTTTTTTGAAACCAAACACGTTTGAAGAATGTACTGTTGTGTCTATATATAATTCACGATTTTTTCTATGGAATTTCAAGGTTAAACCAACTTTTTTCTTATTTTATTACTATGTATGTTTATTAATTTTATTATAATCAGAAAGAACTCCTGTAATAAGACTATACACAGCTTAAAACATAATCAATTTATAACAAAAACACATAATGTTAATCCAAACGTAATTTATTAAATTTAGCTATGAAGCCAACATATCACTTTTTTTGTTCACATGCTTTTTATTAACTCTGTCAATTGTATCTTGTATGTTTTAAAATCTAGGTACACCCTTCATTGAAGTCTTTTTTAGTTCTTGGGTATAAATAATTTTATTTTAATTGTACACATAATGTTGTCTACAATGTACACACAATGTTGTCTGAAATGAGTTTTATTAAATTCATTGGGAATATTTATTATCAATATTATTGTTATGATTTAGAGATTTATTATTGTAGTATCAGTAAATAAATAAAAATTAGCTTTAGGTGCCCGGTAATTTAAAATCTGTGGGATCAATGATTCTTTTGTGTAATTTATAATTTTTAATGCGGAGTACATACGCCAGCATTTTGAAGAAAAATACGATGAAGATTTATAATGCTAATAACAATTTTCCTATTTATCGGCAACATTATGAACGAACCATTACTGATCTTGTAGGCCTTGGGGAATTTCCCATATTCTATATGTTAACTTTTGTATTATGACGTCTTACTCGTACATCATTATGAAATAAAGGGAAATAGATTACGGACGCGGCGTGTATTCTTTCTCCGGAATTGTTTTGTTCTGACGAAGACTTATGTGAAGTAATATTTTCCGCACGTTCCTGTCGCCGTATTGTTCCAAACACATTGCTTTTCATTTTGCTCTTCTTTCTTCTAATACAAGTTTATATTATCGCGAATAAGCAATATCCACATCTTCGTATAAACAGAAACAAAATGAGAAACCAAAAATAAACTCGACATTTCGACAGTTTGGTCGTGAAAAAAAATATCCCTAAAACAAAGCGTGGCGTAGACATACAAAATTATTAAAATGACTGGCCGCTCAACTTCATAAAAATCGGCCCCTGATAATGATGCTAGCAGTTTAATCATACAATACATATCGGCATACATTAACCATGCTACAAAAAAACATACACATATGTATGTTATATTAGCTAAAGGGCTTGAGAAACCTTACCGCAGAATATTTTTTCCTTCAACAAAATTATTGTCTCGAAACGAATCTTCTCGATAACCTCCAAAGAGGCAGATACTCACTTTCCAATTCAAAATTCTCGTTTTACCTCCCGCTAATAAGCTTTATTCGATCCATTTCAAAAGAGCTTCCATTTTAACTGAATTTCCTGTTGAAATTTACACAACCTTTCACGAAATGGCCATCACGAGCCTTTCCTTTCCAAATTTACCCCCTGGTCCTGAGTGTGCACGCGCATATTATACATTATTGGGATAACGTTAGTATTATTACCCTGGAGTTTTCGGATATATCCTTGCAAATACATCAGCATCAGCAGCATTAATAATCGTTGGAAATAGGGTTATTTTAAATGTAAAGAAATGTAAAAAAATATTCCGAGGTGTAATTGTCCCGTTTTTCCCCTTTTATGATTATGCAGAAAGGGACCAACAAGAGTAAACTTTGATAAGTAGGCCTACGAAGTTTATAAGCCGTATTTCATGAACAGTTGCCGCGTTAAAAACTTGTGAAATTAGGTCAGAATTTTACTTAATAATCGTCAATTTCAGCGCGCGTCAGACTAAGGACATTTTCGGTAATTATACATTTTGTGCTAAAACAACTAAGAGGCTCAGGGTAAAAATAACACCAATTAACCATTTTTTATTTTATTTAAAAGATAAATAAAACAATTCAACTTTGTTTGAACCACTTATATAATGAGTAAATCCGACCGGTTTCAGAACAAACGTTCCTTCTTCAGGGCAAGCGTATACTAATTTGACAGTTTCGAAATATGGATGGGAACAATGTTTTATTATGTTAGGGGTGGAGCCGTTGCTAGTTATTAATGTAGAGAGGATGGGTAGGTATTAATGTAGAGTGGGTGGGTAGCGGAACAAATCCATGATTGGGCTATAAGACAATATTTTTTGTTTGTTGATAATAGATTCATTATTTTTAAGGGATTTTTTAATTTCCATGGTTTCTAAGTTATCTAAACGTTTTCCTTTATGATTAATATGAAGAATATTTATCCCTGTATTTTTTTCAAAACTCTACCCCTACCATAATAAAACATTGTTTCCATCCATATTTCGAAACAGTCAAATTAGTATACGCTTGCCCTGAAGAAGGAACGTTTGTTCTGAAACCGGTAGGATTTACTCATTATATAAGTGGATCAAAGTAGAATTGTTTCATTTATCTATAATGGATAACCACAAAGTTATAGCTTCATTCAAAAATATAAATAATTTAGTTTACAACACTTTATTTTTATATACACAATCTTCATGTTTAGTAAACATTTACTGCTGATTATGTGAACATTGTTCTCGAAACTGTAAATTAAGAATGTAAAAACAAAGTGATGCACACTAAGATATTTGTATTTTTAATAAAATAAATAATGTCATCACAAATCGATAGCCGGTTTGAAGAATTTTTCTTGAAAAATAATTTTTTTATTACAGTCGACGTGTTTCGTGAGCTGTGCTAACTGTTAACCCCATCGGAGTTTAATTTAAAAAAATCATATTTAACACTTCGTTTTAACCAGTTTTTATTACTTAGCTACAACCGACTTGATATATGAGTTACTTGCATATTCGCCTCATCAGGGTTCAAACCCTCGTTACATTTTTTTTTATGAATACCGCACAAGAGTCCCAACTGCTCCCGTCTGGAGCCACTGGGACTATGGCATCCCCAATTGGGGTATGTTGTGAGGCTGAAGGTAGTAGGGAGAGGAAGGAGATAGGGAAGAGAAAGGTGGGGAAGTACCTGGCTATTCAGATACGATCACCAAACACGGCTAAAGCCATATCAAGCCACGTTTCAATTGAGAATGGTGGTCTTACACCAGGGCGATACTGAGAGTAGGTATCTTCCACTCTGGAACGTGCCGCAAATATACTATATATTATTTTAAATGAATAAATTGTGAAATACACAAATTAATCAGATAAAATTTATTTGACACGCCGGGATTCGATCACGCGACCTTCGGAATGCGAGTCAAGCGCATTTGATGACCATTGACTATCAAATGGACAATAAGCACCAAATAAAAAATATATATATATATTAAAGGCCGATTCTCGGTCCGTTTAGGCTAATGATCAAATTGTGATTAAAATAAGACATTTATGCTTGAACTGACCACAATTTAATTAAAAAGCTGAAACGAGTTGATAACCAGGAATTACCAATAACGAGGTATTAGTATATTGGGTGAATGATTTAAGTTTAACAAGGTGAATTCAAAATGACGCTAATTGACAATTTAATGGTCTTCAAATAATGTAGGAAGCGTTCAAAAAACTCCAACGCAGCCTTCGGTAAGTTTATTCAATATTTATTTATACATACACCTCTGCCATAGATCACCCCAAGTGGTTAGCTACGTTTGGTGATTTAGCAGGGGTGCCCGGGTTCATGGGGTGAGGTTTGTCTAGGTCTCCTGTGTGGAGTTCATGTAAAAAAAATATATATATATATTTTTCATAGTTGCACAGTTGTAATTTAGGTTCGGTTAGGTTTGTAACATCAGTAATTCGCAATTAAGAAAAACCCAGAGTCAAAAGTCGTCGATGTACGGAGATGTTTGGCGAATTCCAAGAGGAATTTAAATTAGAAGAAAAAATTAACACATTTAAATTTAAATATTTGTTTGTTTACATTAGCGCCTCTCAACTTGGGATCTGGGAATGGGTACCGCCGCCCGGGAACCATTTATTGGATAACCAACACCTCTGCCATAGGTAGCTGGCAAGTGGTTCGCTACGTTTTATGATTTAGCAGGGTTGCCCTGGTTCATGGGGTGATGTTTGTCTAGGTCTTGGCGGCGGATGACCTGGACACACTGAACCTCAGATTCCACCCAAACCTCATACATTTTTCCTTCTCAGAACTTCCTGTCCTTCCTTTCCTTAAAAAGACTCTCCGCATAGCATTCCCAAAAATGACACGCCCCGAGGGAAACTATTTTCCTCAGGGTCTCCTGTCTGGAGTTAATGTAAAGAAAATGCTCCACAAGGAGGCCCTGAAGAAAAAAAATCCCTCACTTTTGTGTCACTTTTGGGGATGCTGGATGTGTGGAGGATCTTTAGAGAAAGGTATCAATCTATCCCTCCCACGGCGGTGCAAGGCGATGAATGTAAAGAGTTTGTTCGATTAATCTAATCTAATTCAAATTGGATAATATTTTTTTTGTGTTCGTTATTGTCAGGTTTGTATAAAACTATTGGTGAGCTCTGGCATTATGAAATTTGTATAAAAAGATTGCAAAAAGGGTGGGGAACTCGGAAGGGGGTTCGCGGGACGGGGGAGGAGAGGAGTGGAGTGGGGAGAGGGAAGGTGGAGGAGACAGAGTGGGAACGTGAGAGAAGAAGGGGATGCGGGAGAGGAAGGGGAGGCCGAAGGGGAACGGGACGAAATTGAAAGGACACGCAGGGAGAAACGATTTCTTTATTAAATGGAATAGCACCGCATGCCGGGAACCAGCTAGATTGTTATAAAAAGATTATGGGTAAATTAGATTAAATGTGTATGTATGTATAAGGATTATATGGGGAGATATGAATCTATTTAAAAATCATGAATATAAATATGTCAAATCATCGGAAAATCACAAAAATACATTTCACTTCTTCAAAAACAGTAAACTTATTTTGTGGAACCATTTTAATTTAAAATATAATTTGGTATTTTGGGTGGAATGATAACTTTCCGCATGGCTTAGTCCATCCCCCCCCCCTCCCCCATCTCTTCTCTTCGTTTTCCGTAGAAGACCCAGGTGGATTAACAGCGGCCGTTTTATAAATGCGTGCAATTAGCATTCGAACATTTTCATTTAAGAGCACACATAAATTTGTATCATAAAATACTACCCCGAAGCGGACTACAAATGTATTTTTGTTTGTTCGTTAATCCAATTTAATATTGGAAGAACCAATAACACAAATGAATTTTATTGGTTAAAAGCACCGTGTAATTAATTGAAGCTCCGATACCTGCTTGTTACCTTATTTTGTATTTACATATCGTACTGACTGAAGTACCATGTAAAGGACTTCAGTCCCTACTTTAATTACGTTTACACAAATTTATTTTAATATCGGGTGCCATTTGTTAATTAATTATTCGTAATTTTCGTTGACCCAAAATTTTTTCACCATCTTTCAAATTATAATAATTTATTTATTTTTTCTTTCTTTCTCATATTAATACAGTTACTAAAAACGGATTAAAAACGCATGGATTCCTTCTCCGTAATGGCAAAGACTATCAAAATATTTCAACATTTAAAATCTTTTATTCTTTTCTTGTTCGAAGGCAAGTCAAATATAACTCTCGTATTTGGTCCCCTCACTTTAAAATCCACTCTAATTCATTTGAAAAAAAAATCAGATAAAATCAGATATATTAACTTTATACTCGGTTTATCTATAGAAATAATAAAATACAACCCCTTGATGAAATAAATATAATTATAAAAACTCTCAGATAGAAGTGTTATTTCCGACTTGTTTTTTGTTTTTAAAATTGTTACTTGTATTATAGACAGTCCTGATTTATGCTTAATAACCTTCTATGTACCAACTGAACGGAATATAGTTACAAACGGGCTATAATAACATACCTACCTCAATAAATCGATGTTAGTTTAATACCTACTATTCTTCTACATCGGTTCTATTTAATGTAATTTGCATAACTTATGTCATGGTTACTGTTCCACTTTTATGTATATAAAATGTTTGTAAATACTCATACAGGCGTATAATAAATAAATAAATAATTTATTCAAATGTAATTTTTGGAAAAATAATTTATACAATATTTGGAAAAAAATGTGACCTTACTGGTACCCAGATATAAGTGTAAGGTAGGTAAGTATAGGTTTTAAACCAGTATTATAAATTTATCCAAGTTCACGCTCATACGAAACTTTATTCGGCGCTATTATTATTCGTGAAAAATTTAGCATAAAATGAAGTCATTTTTTTATTTAGTGTTTAAATAAAAAGTAATGACAAAATTTATTATTTTAGTGTGGTTTACAACGTTTTCATGTTAATAATGTTTTTTTCTCGCCACTCGGTCGACTATTCTATTTAAGATTTGACATTTGAGAGTGGCACATCAAAAGTAAAGCTACGATTTCATTGGATAATTTTTATTACTAATTTTATTTGGTAATTAGAATTGCTTTAAAGAAAGTATTTTTTTTTCTTATTATGACGAAAACCCGAGAACGGGAATTGAAATATAGTCATTAATTTATGTTATATAATGTAAATACCCCCACGGGAGATTTTTTAATCTAGGTAAGATATTCTGAGGACCCTGCACCCTTGAACACTTTAAGTTTTTAGGTCTTAAAAAACAAAATATGTTTTTTAACCCCTAAAAATAATTCAAATGTACACCTTTATCAAACCAAAGTTTCCGACCACAAGTCTGCGAATTTTGTGTTGTCTTAAGTTTTAGGTCAGATTTTTGCTCTAATAAGTCGTGTTTTAATAAATATTTATTAATTATAATTGTGTATAATATTAGTCGGCTTCCTCTATCATTCGAATTTACATATTTATCTCCCTTTCAAAACATCTTTAATAATCTTCTTAATTTTTAACGCTTATGACGAAGCCTGAATGGTTTTAAAATTGCTAAATTGAGACATAACTAAATTGAGACCAATAAAAAATAAAGTACTCTTAATTAATATCTTGCTAACACTTAACTATTATGTAAACATCGTTAAATTTTATTTACATTAATATATTTTTATTTACGTTAATAAATTATTTGTGAGGATATGTATTTATTTAATTAAGTCAAAAGTAGGTAAAAAAATAATAATTTTAATTTATTCTGTACTATTTTCAACTATATTTTGATCTAATTTAACAATCACTGAGTGTTGATTGGTAAAAGCAGTAGTATAAATTAAGTTTATCCGTTAATTAATCTAATCCAGTTTGTCTGATCCTCAATTATTTTGCTTCCTAATTTCATGAAAAATAACCCGAGCGTTTTCATCCCAAAGTCACGAAACTCATCACGTCTTGTCGGCTGGAGGTGAATAGTGCCAAACTGAACAAATTAGTGCCAAATTACAAAATTAAAGTGCTTTTGAGCCAAAATGAGATATGGAAACTTCCGAGCATGTTGGTGGAAGCAAACACACCGTGATGATACCGTTGGGGTTATTACTTAAATTAAATGTAAGTATCATTGGTTAGAAACCTTGTAATCAGTAGTCAGGGACGGATGATGAGCATCTCGAGGGCCACAACACCTATGTGGCTGATTTACAGATCTTTTGAATGTGAACATGAAGTTAAGCAATCGTCCAACGTCAGAAGGATCGGCACCTAATTAGTTCAGTAATCTATATTATCATATATTTCCTGTTTTAGAAACTTCATTCAACAGTACCTGTTGGTACCTAGCATTAATCTTGTACCTATTTTACTTTTTTTTCCTACCCTCTTATGCTCACTAAATACAATTATGTGTCAGAGTGTTTAGTTAAAATGTATATGGTTTGGTTTAATTATGGTTGAAAATTAATACTCGTCCTGTCAACACATAATTATGATTGTTGAATACGGAGCCTTTGTTCGACCATGTCGAAACAGATAAGTGTCCATCATGAGCTCGCGAGTTTAATGGTGAATGTGATGAATGATGATCCATCGGAATTAGACAAGCGTAGAAAGAAAACCAGGGTAAGTCGGCATTCCTGATAATCCTCAGTTCTTCCACTTTGCGGGTATCTTTTTAAAGCCCCCAACAGTACCACGCCATTGAATAATTTTCTTTTATACACTAGCAGATACACAAAATTTCTAGTATGAGTCAACTCTAACTGCGCGATCTATAATAGACATGCTTTTCGTGGATTAAAAAATAAATTTTATGGAATAGGTTATCTACATGAAAAAGAGAACAAAAAGTTTCCATTTCATGATTTCTGCGCCTCTAATCCTGCACGCTTCCAGAATCCTGTTAAATCCTCCCCTGAGTTTAGTTACAAATTATAATTGCTAAGTTAAAGTCGAAGTAAGAGAGATAATCTTACAATGTCCCAGCAACTCATATGTGCAGTTAAATATGGGTCACAAGATATTATTTCAGCGTACCAGGGAAACATAAATCTGAATGGACTTAGAGAAGGAATCGTCTCTAACATGTCGCCTGTCCTATTCTCTTTGTTGAAACTTCATGGGAATTTCCATGTTACTAGTTTTGTGTCAGCCGAGAATGTAGGTGGGGGGAATAATATGAAATGTAGACATCGCAGGTTGAGAAAATGGACTTGTTTGACACAAATAATGCCGTAACCAAACGTGAACTATTTTGAGATGATATTACATTCTCGAGAGACTTCTCCAATAATGATAATATATCAATATTGCAAAAAGTAACAAAAAAAAATTAATAATAATAGTAGAGGTAAATATTATTAGTTATCATCTAATGAATCACGAACCGACACGAATATACTGTTTTAATAACATTGTGCGTTGTCATGATTTTCTTTGGTTATCCCCGCAGACTAATTTATTCGGTTTTCGGAACAATTTGGATAGGTCTCATAGAAATCATTGTGTCTCCCTTACTATCATGGTTAAAGAAATATGATCTAAACAATGTTAGAAAGATAAAACACTACCATTTATATTCAACTAGCAGACCCGGCTACGCCTTGCTGTGGCTAACGAAACCTTTGTAACCAAGAACATCTGTTAAATCAAATCCCCACTACGCTTCCCGCTGCCCGTTACCCTGGCTAGATATATTATGTATTTTAACCAATTTATACAAAACCTTGACGAATTATATACCTAAAAACCTCATGAATCACTCTGCCTATTAGTGAAAACCGCACGAAAATCCGTTGCGTAGTTTAAAAGATCTAAGCGCATACAGCGCGTGAGCGACTTCATTTTATACTTAGTAAAGATTCTAAAAACTGTACACCTTTAACCTTTATAAATTAAAAGTTTAGACCATAATTTGAAAAAAAATGAAACTTTGGGAATTTTATATTAATTATTTCTACATCCAACACAAAATAGTGAGCTGACGATAATGTTTATAATACATTTACTTAATAAAAGATGTGTGTTTTTTTTGTTATTAATAATTTCAGTTAGAAATAACATAAGGTGAACTTTTTTATATTTGTATTAAAAAAATTTAAATTTAAAAATTATATGTTTATTTCGAATAACAAAATTTGAAAACGTATTTCATCACCTTTCTAAAACAGTTTTTAGTTCTGAAATTTTCCATTTATTTGGATTTTATTGCGAAAGGGAAATATTTTGACCTGCGGGGTTAAGAAGAATTTGCTACTTTTATCGATTCATACAGTTCGATACACCACTAATGAGAAAAACAAATGGAAATGTTTTGTGGGTATTTTCGTGTGCGGAAAATAAGCCCAATTTTTCCTTTCTTCCGGTGAAACTGATAAATTCGATTCAATTAAATTATCACTTGTTAATTTGAATGCATTTTTAAATAAAATTTAAATGAGAAATAAAAAAAGAACTCCTTGTAATAAAGCTTGCCTTTTAAAAAGCTGCTTTTCATCTTCGGGGACGCTATATGGAGGTTTTAAATATTTTACATCCGTATGAATTTTTTTTAACCATCCATTACATTTTTTAAATTTAGTGATTTAGAGCACGGTTTTCAACCTGTGGTACGTATACCTCTTGGGGTACGCGAAGTCAAAATTAGGGGGACGCAATATCGTGGCACGAATGTAGGTTTTAAAACTCGGCTCAACTTTTTCAAATTTATTGTGATTTAAAAAGTTATTTGTGTGACTTTATTGCTAAATTCGTGTAATAATGAGAGTATTCAAAAATTACAAATGTAACACGTCTCTCATAACACTTTTTTTTTACATGTGCTCCACACAGGAGGCCCTGAGGAAAATAATTACCCTCAGGGCCTATGTCATCTTTGGGGATGCTGTGTGAAGGGTTTTTTAAGGAAAGGAAGGAGAGGAGAGTTCTTGGAAGGAAAAGGGTTTAAGGGGTGGGTAGGAATCTGGAGTTCAGTGTGTCTTGGTCATCCGCCTCCAAGACCTAGACAAACCTCACCCCATGAGCCCGGGCACCCCCGCTAAATCACCAAACGTAGCGAACCACTTGGGGTGACCTATGGCAGAGGTGTTGGTTATCCAATAAAGGTTCCCGGTACCCATTCCCGCCTCCCAAATTGAACACGTGTACACAAGATAGATAGAGGATACGGGGTACAACAAATTTGTAGTAAGAGTCAAGGGGTACGCAGGCTCAAAAAGGTTAACAACCGGTGATTTAGCGTTTTTGAGTACCTGCAGAGAATATAAGTAAAATTATAGTGTTTCGGTCATTGACATCTAAATTATTTACATGTCAATGGTTTCAGTTAATATTTACACTTTCAAAGACTCACTGAATCCATTTAACTTTATCAGATTAGCGAAATACAAATACCAAATTAGTTTCGCATACGTACTTCATCGAAAGAGTTTAGAGTCTGAAACAACGAGTGTTCCCACTCTTCTGTCATAATAGCTCAAGTTGTTCTTGCTAAGCCTTCGGAAGCTCCCGTCTAAGCCCAGAGTTTTCAGATTAGAGCTTGGCTCACAGACTGTTTGGCGTGTTAACCGCGTTAATGGCTCCACGTATGCTAATAATGTTGTTCTTAATTGTTTTGTTTCATCCTTAGTTTCAGGACAATGCCGAACAAACTGTGTAGTAGTCTTACGTCGTGGTGTGGGAGGGTGATGAATATCTTGGATGCTGTATAGGTAAAAAATATCACGTGAAAATGTGTGTATTTTTTAAATGCAATACCACTCTGTTCATTGAAAAGAATTCGTTTAAAATTCCGGGTGAATTAAACATAAACTACATTACATATATAAGTGAAATCCTATTTAGATACTATTGAGATTAATCTTTACGACGAATCGGCTTACAGTATGAACATCAAAAAATATGCTACGGATAAATCGAAGCTTTTACTAGCTTTTTTATGTATTGGAATTACAATAAAATTATTATTTACGTAACAAAAAATATAAGCTTAAACCACCAAAGAATATGTTTTTTCATGACTTAACTATCAAGTAATACAAGAATCAATTTTTAAAAAATACCCCTTTATGGCTAAGACTATTTTTGAGGTTTTCCATGTTCTAACTTTTTTTCGTTCTTATAAAATTATGCACAAAATAAATAAAAACCACTTTTTCGCTTACTAGCCTCGTGCAAAAAGACGCTCGATTTAAAAATTTTGCAGGCATGAGATTCGAAATATTTCTAGCGTTTATATTCCTCTTAAGGCGATGCACTACGCCGTGTAAAATTCGGGACCAGGGTGCTAACAATAACACTCTTTATGTAGATGGCGATAAGGTTTAAATTCCCGTTTAACACCGGCCGCTTGTTTTGTTTTATTTAAGAAAAAAACCGCCAAAAAGCGTTTAAAGCAGGCACAAATATTTAAATGTTTTGTGAACATTTTCTAAAAAAAAAAATTCCACAAAAATGGGTTCATAAGTAGGATATTTTCTACTATAGAGCGATTTTTATAGGCATAATACGTTATTGAAGTGAAAACTTCTTTTTCACGGTTGTGATTTGAAACTCGATGAAACGAAAAAGCGACACTAAAAAGAGACAACCAGATACATCTACAGGATGTAGACTGTGAGAGAATGAGATAGAATAATTGATCTGCTCTTTGTGCGGTGGTATGTAGCCTCAACGCTCTTTTCTACTTTAGTTTTCTGAAGTTTTTACTTCTATCGCGTTTGAACTATGATTTTTTCTGGGCTTATAAAAAGACTAATCCAAAAAATACTCGACTAATTCAAAAGGAAAGGATGCGTTCTACTCGCAGTATTTAGTTAAAGCATTTAAATTATTTCTGAGCGACCTAATTTTCAAACCAAAATAATATGATTTTCATTACTTAATGCACCGCCTTAAGGCCATATGTTATGCAAGGTATCCATACCACAGGTTATGCAAGCTAAAGACGATTTCTTTAAGTCAAGAATAGAACAACATGACATACGTAAGAAAAAAAACATTCTTACGAGTAGAATTGTCTACCTTGCTTCAACATTGATTTTGGATAAGATAAGTTTGAAACAAAATGACTTAATTTTTTTTTTCATTGAAATATCCTCTGTCGCAAATAATCTTTTTCATATCTCCTACTATCATAATTATAAGTAGAAAATAATAAAGTTTGTGTATTGATTGGGCACTTAGATTTGACCGGTCAGTGGCTGAGTTGCATCCAGGTATCGTGTGTTCAATTCCTCAGCTTTCAAAGTCCTCCATCACGACATAAGCAAAATTTTCCGCTTACTGTGGTGATTGTGAGAGATTTACAAATATTGTCAGGTTATTCGTAACCCGGAATTGTTTGTCTTCCTTTAAAAAAAAAAGAATAACTTTCTACCCTCTTTATTATTACTCATACCTACATCCGTAAGTCTAAGAAGCATTCTCATCCCAGACGATATTATGATACTAATGTAGACGAATATAGGTATGTATGTATCATCAAAAATACTAATTTCGGTTGTCTGCGCAACAGTCCTGCGTGAATTCTAGTTCAATGAACTCAAATTTTCTTTGAATTTAATTCCCATTTTTGAAATTGGAACTTGCCAAGAATTCAGAATGTTCAGTTTGCCATAAAGTATACTGTATGTGATGAAATAAAATAATAAAAATGGGAACGAAAATGACGGATATTTCAATACATTATGGTTTTTGCGTATTTCCGAAGTCAGCTGTGTCCATAACAGCATGTCAAAAAAACGAGTAAAATAAAAAAAATAAAATAAAACTATATTATATTTCCCTGAAGAAGGAACGTTTGTTCCGAAACCGGTCGGATTTACGCATTATATAAGTGGTTTATACAAAGTTGAATTGTTTCATTTTTTCTATATTATCTCATTTATAATATAGCTAAATTACGATGTTAATTTTTTTTTATTTCAGAAAACTACATAAATGAACGTACCTTGAAATCATTTTATGCACCTAACACTTAAGTGAATGACCAAAACACATGTGGCGAGCCAACGCTCAACAAAACGTTGAGCAACGCTGAATACGGAGAAGTACTTACATACCTGCGCTGAAATATTTGGCATATCGTCGCACCTTATGGAAAATACCGGAGCATTCAAATTCCCTGTACATTAGTCTTTAGAACAGCAAGCCAAAACAAATGGTCCCGTTATTTTACTACTGTCACGCTCCGTATTCCGATAACATTGTGAATTTTAATTCTTAGTTAAAACTATCAACAGTTAATTCTAGTGTTTTCTTTTTACACGTTTACGTAGCACGTCCGATTGCTACACACATTATCCAAGAAAACGTAAATTTATCTTCGTCAATAAATAAAAAAAATAATTCAATTAAAAAGCTAGACAAATACAACTTGAAAAAACCTAAATTTAATTCATATATCATTTCTCTGAACCTTTTACGAATTTATTCGCTTGTTTTCGTAAGGGATTCCTTTTAGGCGGACAAAGTTTTGATTGATGATCAACCTTGTTTTTAAGTTGACAAAAATAGATCGGTTTGGTTTATGGTTGGGTAAGGTAAGGAAATCCACTTCTTTATGAATAATACTTGCTCCCATAACGGCCAGACAAGATTAAAAGTCTAGCCTGTTTGGCGCCGGGACATTGATGTTTGTGGAAACACATAAGTTAATGCTTTTATATTCCTCAGAACACATTAAAGTATTGTGTTTTCGTCTTCACGACCTTGTCAAGATTAAGAAAATATATTGTCAAGGACAAATAAAATACCATGTATGCGAATAATAGTCTACGTTTTAAATTTTGTGTCCATAGGTTATGGCAGGGCTTCCCAAACTTATTTCAACTGTGACGCCCTTGGGAAGTTGCCATATTTTTGCGACGCCTCCCCCCCCCGGTGACTAAAAATCTAAGCCCCCCGCCGCTCATTTGTACCAAGCGTAGTATTTTGAAGAAGAACCCCCCCCTGAACGGGTAACGTGGTATGGGTACGTTCCCTTATAATAATTTGTCTGAAAAAACTCCAAATAGTATCTAATTTTTTTATTAGAAAATTAAGAACACAACATAAAAACAAAAATGGAAGCAAACAAAAAAGATAAAAAAGCAATTTTTTCTTTGGTATTAATGAGAAGGATGTGCTTGCTTTTCTGAGCATAGTTTCTCAAAACGAGGTTTAAGTTTCGAAATTGCCACTCTCGCCTCTGCCTCTAAATTTATTTTTGATCTTAACTTGTTCATAATTACTGCAACTGCAGAGAAACCTGTCTCACGCAAGTATGATGGCGCAAAAGGTAATAAAACCCTTAACGCTGCAGTGCTGATGGAACGATATTCTTGATAAACTGTGCTCCAAAATTCAAGTAGCTTCTCCTTATTATATTGCAGCTTAAGGCTGGAGTCACAGGACAATTCTATTAATTGTTCTTCTTCTGCTATCGAAAGTGTTGATGGTGAGATCGACTGGAAAGGGCAGAAGAGTAAAGACCGATAGGTTTACAGCGCAGTTCACTGTGAGGCTTTTCTGCGCGGCGGCCTGAAGTGGCGAGGGACTCGGTCGCGGGAGACGCTGTAAAGATTGACTCACGACGCCCCTGGGATGATCCCGCGACGCCCCGGGGCGTCGCGACTCACAGTTAGGGAAGCCCTGGGTTATGGTTTAGATTCACTCATTGCCAAACATATTCGTTTCGTCCGCACGAGGCAATATCAATGTACTGAGCCGTTCAAACTAAAAGATAAATAATTAAGCAAACGATAAATAATAATTAAAAGATAAATAATTATAACAAAATAAAGTGTACGCAATCAAGCACAACCACAAAATGCACACGGAGATAGAAAAATACACAAAATTCCAGAATTGTACTCATTACCAGAAAAGTCTGAAAACATAACAAAAGAGACATCAATCACAAAAATAAAAAAAGTAAAACTCAGGTCATTCCATCTCCGTAGAACATGAAAACATATAGCTTTATTATAATATATGTATACCTATACATATTGGTATTTGTTTTCATGCCATTCCCACAAACTGTAGCGAAAAAGTGTTAAAAATATAATGTAATTTTAATATCTCAATACAATTCTTAATTTGGTATTCACATTGAATATTTATAAACAAAAATGTGAATGTACTTACGAGTATATATTGTAATCAAATAAATAGTATGTAAAAATGCAATACAATCAAACTGAAAGATCCTCAGCTTTGGACTTATCTAAAATGCAAAAGTGAAAAGAAAAACAACTAATATAAAAAAATGATTTAAAAATTGTGGCTTTAATAAGGTATTTGAATCTTCATTAGCGTTAATGGCTTATGCTGTGTTTAGTGGCCAGCTTTGAAAAAAATATTTTCCATTTTCATACCTCTTAGTCCCTTCGGTCTCTCAACGAACTACCCCAGTTGGGATTGTGCGGCATTTGCAACAAAATAAATCGTATATTAGTTTATTGTTGATTCTTACAGATTTGTGTGCTCCCGGTGTCATAGACGAATGTGCATAATATGTGCCTACACGCTTTTTATAGTAATTCATATATATACATAGATTATATTTTGGGACTTATTTTATTCTTGTTATTTTAAATTACATGCAATAAACCAAAATGGAAATGAGGTAATACGATTCTTTTATTTAAAACTTTATCCAATAGTGACTTTTGTGATAGAAATTGATTAACTTTGCCACTTATTTCGGTTCTTACATCTAGGATAGAGAAAAAAACTACCATAAAAAACTTAGTCTGTCGTCGATCTTTCGTCCGTACAAGTTTTATTTGTGTTCGCCGACTCGTATGAACTGGTCCATGTAACTTGGCCACGTTCCGCCAATCTTGGCACGGCAAAACCACCCCTATGCTTGATATTCACGCAAGCGATCCCGGAATACAAGTGAATATAAGTCGTACCTATTTTCGCGTGGCAGGACTACGCCGGTCTCGGGAAACTATAGACTTTTAGAAAGAAAATGGCCTTGTCGGAGCAAAAAGAATATGAAAAGTTGGCGCGCCTGTCCGAGCGTGTGATTCTGTATGAAGACACTAGAAAAGTTATTTGTTCTACAGTTGGCAACGTTTGCTCAACATGGCGGCATTTTGAAGTGAAATTTTGGAAACTGGATACTGCAAGAGTTTTCACAGCCGCGATTTTCATAAATTTGTTTTTTCTTCTAAAGGCTCTTTAATACTTCTTGGTGAATGACAAAGCTTTTGTGAAAGTTGAAACATTATTTTATTGAACCTAAAATATGAGATGATATGTTTTTCAAATAACTCATTTAAAATGTGGGAGGCGGGAATATGTGCTACCACCCCGGGAATCATTTATTGGATACTTAAAACACCTGCCATAGATTACCGCAAGTGGTTCGTTGCGTTTAGTAAATTAGCAGGGGTGCCCCGATCCATGGGGGTGAGGTTTGTCTAGGTCTTGGCGGCGGATTTGTTCGCTCATATTTTGCGTGGCGGGCTGGATCGGGAGAGACTGGATGAGGAAGATTTTTTTTCCTCTCCAGCCGAACTTTCTCAACCCATCTACTGCTTCACACCCCTCGATTCCTACCCACCTCTCAATACTTTTCTTTTGCAGAACTTCCTCTCGTTATTTTCCCCAAAAAGACCCTCCGTTAAGCATCCCGAAAGATGACATAGGCCTCGAGGGGAATTGTTTACCTCAGGGACTCCTGTTTGGAGCTAATGCCAATAAAAAACAAAAAAATACACCACTTAAAAAGAAAATTTAATCAATTATTATTTTACCAACGTGACAATTGGAGTCAATTTCGTAATGAATGATATCTTTCGTGAATGGAGGTAATACTCTAACGGTTAACACTAACAGCCTTACTCATCATCGCAAAATAAGATTACACCTCGGAGCAAGAACGGGTTAGGTGAAATTGTTACTCAACATGGTGGGTTAATCGCGCGCATGCACGTGTTTTTACCGAGTCGCTGTACCGGGAGATGTAGTAGCTGTCAGAATTTAAACCACCCGATCACCAGGGTTAACTCAGTACCCCGTGCGTTGTAACTGACGAAATGGCGAACTTTGATGAGAATCTTGACATTTTGAACGGAACGAAATATTGACCGTATTCGCAGCATTCGTGCACCACGGCCACGGAAAAGGTTTAAAAAAGGTACGATCCATTTGCGGCACTCACGGAAGGAGATTTTAGGTGTCTAAATATAGCTTTACCAAAGTCAACGTTGTGTTGACGCGTGTTGACGTATGAATAAACATGAAGTTGGCAACACGCCGCGAAATGCTAAATTGGTCACGTTTTGGAGCTTTGGAGCAGTGTTGCTACCGTAAAAAAATCATAACAGCTGTCGAGAAACATTATGATGATGAGTAAACATTTTTACCCTGAGCAGTGTAAGCTTACTCCACTGTGTAGCTACAGAGCCGCTACAGAGCCGTGGTACGGTTTTATGATGAGTAAGGCTGTTAATTTGTAGGAGTATGTATACTGTAGTAAAGGCTTTAAAATGGTGGATTTTTGCATCATGAAATTTACAGAGATGTTTGCCTCATTTCTTATGTCAAAGCTATTATTTTCAGCGAATAATTTCCTCTAAGAACCTCGAAGCATTCGTTATCTATTTAAAAAATAAAACAATTCAAGGCAAAACAACGCCATATTCTTCATTTTTACAAGAAAATTTGACATAGAAAGCTATAAGTGTAGATATGGTAAAACTATTTGGGAGGCGGCCGCCCCTGGAACCATTTACCGGATAACCAACACCTCTGCCATGGGTCACCCCAAGTGGTTCATTTAGCAGGGGTGCCCGGGTTCATGAGGTGAGATTTGTCTAGGTCTTGGAGGCGGATGACCAGGACACATTGAACCCCAGATTCCTACCCACCCCTTAAATCTATTCCTTCCCAGAACTCTCCTCTCCCTCTTTTCCTTAAAAAAATCCCCCCACATAGCATCCCCAAAGATGAAAGAAAGGCCCAGAATGAAATTATTTTCCTCAGGGCCTCCTGTGTGGAGCTCATGTAAAAAATTTTTTGAAACAGTCGTTAATGGATCTTATGTTTTCTGGTAATTTATTAAAGAAATTTGTTCCTAAGTGTTTATAGTTTTGTTGACAAAAAGTTTTTTTACAAATGGGAATTGGTAACATGTATTTTTGTCTGAGATTTGCTGTGATTTTGAAAGGTATGGTTTTGTTTAGAATATCCTCTTTGTAAACTTGTAAGGTTGAGTGATACAGGAAAAGAGTATTTAATTTTCTGATTTGAAATTCTTTTCATGAGTTCAGATGGCTATAAAAATGATCCCCTTTCAACTGTTCTTAACAAACCTTTTTTACTGTTTTTTTCTCAACAGAAGTCATAATTAGACGGGACTATTATAAATTAGAGGGCACAAGTTATCATCGTTTGTGTTCCAACCCGCTTAGCGCGTAAAACTGCACCGGGCAGTGGCTGCGGGCAGTGCCGTCGGACCGCCTTGGCCGCCGCTAAGCCATGCCTCGGGCGGAAAGCCTTTGATCCTGCGCGGGCGTCAGACAACAGGCAAATTGAGGACGCAATATGCTAATGCCTGCTAAGCGGGGGGCGATTAGTAACGAGGTACGCTGTAACGGGGTAGATTGGATCAATTCGCCGCGGCCGTGTGAATAAAGTCTTTGTAATTTCTGAAGATTTTTTGTATGAAAAAATATGCCACTAAACAGAAAACAGTGATATCCATACAAATATTTACAAAATACAAGTCGACTTTTAGGTCAATTGACAAACCAATAAAATTGATCTTCTGTTAACCTTCCACGGTTACCCCAAATATAATGTATATTTAAGGCCTTCGGGTCATGTTGACCCGATTTCAAGTAATGATTTTAAATCAAACACAAAATCTAATTACACAGGTCTGCGACATTTTTTGTCTTTAAAATAAGAGGCAATTCCCATGTATTTTTGGTTGCTGAATTCGGGAAAATTATCAAAAAAACTCCATCACGTAAGGTTTTTCCGCAAAACAAAAAAAAATCTGTGGGATTGCCTATCTTAAGGCGCAAAACGGGGTTTATTTCCGAAATATATATTTTTTATTAATTCTAACTTATTATATGATAATGTTATGTTTTATAGACTGAAACAAAACATTTAGTAACTCATGACGATAAAATTAGTCAGCGTTGAATCATAATATATCGGGATTTTCCATAGTAAGTATGATGAGAGAATGCCGGAATTCCCAAGGTGCTCACTCCCTTCCACGCCCTTTCATTTATTAATTTCTGTTCCAACTTTCGTAACATGAGTTTCAAAAATGACTTCAAGAGGTTGTGTAAATTCTTTTGAGAGTTTTCGCTATTTGGGTGAATTTGTAGTGAAAAAACAACAAAGAAATATTATTGATTTTGTTAAAAAAGTATATTTTGGGTATTTTGAAGATAGGGGACCAGGACAAATCTTGGGCCCCGCATGGAGTTTGTTCAGAGTATGTTGGAGGACTTAGATGTGATCAAAAGGTAAAGTTAAATCCTACGATCTGGAGAGAGCCTCGAAACCATAGCGATGACTGCTACTTTTGTTCGTGCAATGTGCAAGGGTATAGTGCCAAAAATAAAAAAAAAAACGAATTTGTTACCCAAACATGGATTCGGCACTCCGCCCAGTGCCTCACGGACCTGGCATTCCTACACCACAAGCACCCCAAAGCCTAAAGGATTTGCCATCATCAGAAAGTGAATCAGAATTTTTTTTTAAATCTGGGATGCTTAAAAAGTTTACAACTCCATTTTTTGAACTCCCATTTGGATTACTTCCCGGAAAATCTGGGTGCAGTTAGTGAAGAGCAAGGTGAGAGGTATCACCAAGATATCAAGGAAATGGAAAGAAGGTATCAAGGTCGATGGGATGCAAATATGATGCGCGACTACTGCTGGATACTGCAGAGGTATATATATATGTATATGTATATGTATATATATATCAGATACAACGTCCCACAAAAGAAAAAGCACAAAACGAAGCTTCAAAACTAATAAAAGCAGATTTTATAAAGATTTATAATTGTATATAATGTAATTAAAATATTTTATGACTTAAATTAATTAAATTCGTAAATTTTATGATTTTTTTTCTTTTGTACATTCCCAGAACATCTACAGAAGTCGTGTAAGGCGGGTTTTGCCTATATTTTAATTTCCACTTTGCGGAAAATTCTTACGTGATGGGTCGAAATGGATGGCATATTCGAATTCAGTATACCGAAATACATATAATTCACCCATTACCATTTAAAAAAAATTAAAAATGTCAATTTTGCAGACCTGTGTTATTTGTAGTACATATTTATTATACATATAAAAATGTTTCCGGTCTGTATTAGTGTCAGCGTATAATACTTAAACTTTGAAAAATGAATGACCAATCATATTATGAAATATGGCCATAGGCCAACTTTTTTTTTTGAATATTATATTTCGATTTTGTTGTGGTTTGTGCTCAACAAAATTACGTTTTTTTCCGAATGTAGTAGACAAGAACCACCTTTGAATTGAATAGACCTTTTTCATGCTCGGGTATTTTTGACCCGAGGAACCTAAGAGGGAAAAAAACTTTATTTTCTTAATATAAGAGACTTATCCATAATTTTACATTACTGTTAATAAGTGAATGGATAATTACTAATTGTCATGAAGTCGTTATAAATTACATTCATAATTACAGCTTTGATGATCAGTTAAATTTCAGTTTCGGGTCATAAACTGATGAAGGTTAAGAAAAAATTTCAATATTTGAAAATGTATGATCTATTTCATCGGAGTAGAATCAAATTAACCTCACTTTGCCGCAATTGCCTCGAGACAACGAGACTAAGGCGTCGCTTTCAAATGTGGTATGTTTTATGTGAGGTCGAAAAGAGTGCGAGGAATGGATGGAAAATAAGAACCTAGCTAAGCAGATCTGATGATCAAAAATGTTTAAAACCAAAGAAACAATGTTTCAACTGCGAATTTGCCTTTCATCTGGTTGATACTGATGGAGTATCCATCGCTCTCAATAATTTTCCAGCTGTTGAGGTTCACTATTTCCATTTTTTTCGTTTGTCTTTTGATATCCTTAATATCCATTTCGTAAGAGGCGATGAGATATCACATTATAGTACATCATATGTCTTTGAAGTCATTTTTTTACGCTATATAAATTGAAAAATGTTGTATTATAAATCATAGAATACTTGTGTTGACTCTGGTTCTTCACTTCATTTGTAGTAAACATCCGCTTTACATCCAACTTTTATAACTTCCACAGCGGGAACAGAAAAATGAATTTCATTCTTGTTTTATTCTTTCTTTCAGTGCCTTCAATTTGTTCCTCGAGTTGTGTAAAGTTTTAAACTTCCCCTGCAACACAATCAGAACAACTTATAATTAGCTTCATCAAAAGTTTTGAATATGATGTGATATCAAAAAATGTGGAAAATAATTGTTGTACCTCACGGAATCTTGGATTGCTCTTCCGTGAAACTCCGGAATTGCACAAAACAGTATTGTCCTTTTATTGGACGTAAATAATTTATGTAATTAAGCTGGATAGTCAATTCAGCCAAGAAATCAATGTCTGTGTCAAATTATAATAGGAATCTCTCTCTATGTCCTTTAGGAGGTATTCCATGTAGTTCTTTGTAATTTCGATAGATCTGAATTAATGCTACTAGTGCTATCTGTAATTAGTACAGCTAACCAATATCTAGTAACTAAAAAG
The DNA here is from genome assembly GCA_917880885.1 of Limnephilus marmoratus. Classification (NCBI taxonomy): domain Eukaryota; kingdom Metazoa; phylum Arthropoda; class Insecta; order Trichoptera; family Limnephilidae; genus Limnephilus; species Limnephilus marmoratus. The sequence continues at coordinate 31,363,950 of OU862917.1, read as the reverse complement.
TAAAAAAAAAACCTAAAATATTAATCCCAATACATAATAATTACAATAAAAATAATGTTTTATTACAGGATGTGGAGGGAAGGGGGGGGGGGGGGTAGCAGTGGCGTAGCGTGGGTTTTGGCCGCCCGGGGCGGAGGAAAATTTTGCCGCCCCCCCCTTCCCCGCCCCTAACTTCTACAGGTACTTTTCCGCAGATTTTGGTTTCCGATTCTGCAGAGGGGGGGGGGGGGGGGGGGGGTAGATATCCTATTTTTATGCCGATTTTTATAATCCCATGTGCCGAGTATTCTTCCAATAAAATCAGGCTTATAAATTCTACTACAAATTTATATATAACTGCTCTCAGAAATCGAGAATTGTATGCTTGTAATAGAATTTCGCATCGTCATCACGCATACGTATGGAATGCAACTCAAATGCAAAGCTTCACTCGGTACACGATGAATCGGCAACTTGTTGATATGTTGATAACACAAAACTGGTTTAAATTAAAATAAATATGCGGTGTATCAAAACTACACTCAGAATATGAAAATGGTGTTTCTTTGATTCTAACGGCACTTACATTCTGAACACAAAGCTGGTTTTAATTAAATCTGTATGCGGTGAATTAAAACTACACTCAGAACATGAAAATGATTTTTCTTTGATTCTGCCGGCACTTACATTCTGAACACAAAACTGGTATTGATTAAATCTGTGTGTGGTGAATTAAAACTACACCCAGAAAATAAAAATGGTTTCTCTTTGATTCTGGCAGCACATACATAATCTACAACTAGAATTTTATAACTGCACTTCGAATAAAATAATGGTCTCTTTCGAAATGTATCAGCAGTTGAATACACAACTGAAATTCAGTCGTTAACACATTCTGAACCCAATTCTGATTTTAATTACGAGTGAATCTGTTTGCGAGTTATCAGCTTTAATTAGTATTACTCTCATAATATGCGTACGGTTTTCCTATGAATTGCGAAATTCGCAGCTTAAAAAAATATAGTTATAGATATTTTTGATGAATTAAGAAAAGAGTTGGATTCGTAAACGAAAAGATCGTAGAACATGTTCAAATAATGATTTGAAATGGTTTAAATTTGTCCAAGATAATGATATTATTTATTGTGAAAATTTGCTGCCCCCCTTAAAAGTGCCGCCCGGGGCGGGCCGCCCCGCCCGCCCCCCTAACGCTACGCCACTGGGGAGTAGTCAATCCCCGTTCCATGTGGTTCCATGCCAACTCAGAATGAAACCAACTCAGAAATACCTTAGAAAGGTCATTAAAAGCTATGAAAAAATAATTTTAAAATAGCCGGTAACCCCTTAACCTAACTTAACCTATTTAACCAATTTTTTTAATATTTTTTATCATCACTCTTAATGACTTTTCTGAGGTGCTTCTGAGTTGGTTTCATTATGAGTTCTCCGGTCACCGTTCCATGTAGTGTAAATATTTATGGGGTAATACGTAAATAATTGAGTTCAAGACACCGTTATAATAATAATCATTGCAATTAAAAATAACTGGTACTAAAAAATACTATAACGGAGAGGACGTTATGCCAAACGACTGTACGCCTTGGAACAAGCTCCTTGCTTCGTTCAGATTCTCATATACAATAATAATGGTTTATTACAAATTATACGCAGGGGTAGTGCAATGCAATACATTCCATATTTCTAAAAAATCGACAAAATAACGATATACAGTAAACAGATATAAAGAAAAAAAAACAAAAAAGAAATAAAAAATATTGCATACAAAAATGTATGCTTATTAATAGCCCATGAAAGAGTGCACTCGACCCTCCAGAGACATTTCCGTAGCGTTGATATTTATCTAACAATGTGAATGTGACTGATGTTGCTCTGTATGATGTAATTATACCTAATGTAGCTAACATAAGGGTAAGGTAAGCATGTATATGTACATACCTACCTTATGTTGTTCTTACTTTTGGCATGATCTGAATAATGTGGGCATAGGTTTTAATTCTCTTGATTATTATAAATCTTTCTGTCGTCTGCCACAGATGGGGTAAACGGATAGATGTGATGTGATAGTCACCGACATATATATAATGGAGTTATGCATGTTAGTGCGATCATCTCCAGAAAAGTTTCCACAAAAAACTCTACACATAAACACGCTACAAGGTTTACAGAAAACTTATTAATACCAAAAGCAAACAAAACAATTTTCCAAAAAGGACCCTTTTACATGGCCATTAAAGTATACAACAACCTTCCACATGATATTAAACAAATACAAGATTCACTCAGATTTAAGTCAGTTTTTATATTTATGTTTATTTAATAAATTAAAACAAATTCCCTTTGTATTACACCACTTGTATATTTATATTTCATTTGTGTTCAAATCTGTACAACATGTTAGGTTAACTGGAAGAAATAGAATATAGGTACCTATAAGTTATACCTTTTGTACTAAATGTAAATTTTGTACAATAAATGATTTTGATTTTGATTTTGATTTTGATATGGGCATGTCTTTTGTTTTGTTTTTGAATTTTTTATTTAGATGTATGTAAATATTTTCATACATCTAGTATGTATTCTATGTCTGATGAGCTTAATAAGGCCAACTTTCCTTTACTTCAGGTGAAATTGTTCAAACATTTTCAATGTTGAAATCCTTCCTAACCGGTTTTCCTGGAGGCCTAAAAATTGAAAGACCTTTAAGATTTACGAAGAAAATCAATTATATGAGGCACTTCCGCCACTTACCATACCATACCACTTAAAATGTTTGTTTTAACCCAATGATGTTGGCAGGGTTGTCTTAATTGTTCGTCTGAAAATTGATTGAATGAACAAAACAGAAAAAGTGAAAATTAAAATAAAGTAAAACCTACAGAAATGTACGACATCGGGAATTGGCTCCATTATATTATATTTAATAATAAGGAACTCAAAAACCTACAGAAATGTACGACAGTAAAAATCTACAGAAATGTACGACATCGGGAATTGGCTCCATTATATTATATTTAATAATAAGGAACTCCAGTAAAAACCTACAGAAATGTACGACAGTAAAAACCTACAGAAATGTACGACATCGGGAATTGGCTCCATTATATTATATTTAATAATAAGGAACTCCAGTAAAAAATATTATGTTCATAAAGACCAATAAACGCTGATTCTGAACATATAAGTTTTTTTTAATAATATTAAACGTAGTGTTCGTAAAAAAATATTAGAAACTGCAAATTTTAACGTCTCGTTAAAATACACTGTAAAGTTGGTACGATTGAATGGTTAGTGCTGACGTCACGCGTCACCAGTCATTGTATCACATTGTATTGAAATCAATTGACATGTAGGTATGGCACAAGCCATCAGTATTAACAACATTTCATGTTATTCTTTATTTCGTACTGTTTATAGAGATTTAGTTGTAGTGTTTATTGAAACAATATTTAAGCCTAAATAATTCAGTATCAAAAATAGAGGTATCTCTATTAGTTTATCTCTATTATTTAAAATATTGAAAAACTACTGCACAAAAAAAATAATCAATAAAAAAAATTAATGCTTCTTCTAGGGAGAATACTTCGAACAACGGAACAACGGATTTCAAAATGGCGGCAGTAGATCAGCTGATTGCCCAATCCCATACTAATTTTTCGGGAGTGAAGACGTCACACGATTTATCATATTTCCGGGGGGTCTCGAAAAATTTAAACTTTGACAATTATTTTAAGTATTAAAACTAACTCTAAAAATAAAAACAAAAACGCAGTTATTTAAGTTAGAAGGTCATTATTCACAAAAAAAAAAATTGGACTGGAGTTCTCTATTATCAGCTGTCACGCGTAATAATAATTACACAGAGGAACTTGTTCATAAATAAAAAAAATAAATTATAATTTGAATAACAATGTTCCTGAATTATAATATTATTGAATACTAGCAGACCTGGCCATATGTTGTTGTGGCTAACAAAACCTTTGTAACCAACGCTAACTGTTAAATCAAATACATACCACGCTGCCCGCTGCCCGCTGCGCGCTGGCGCTTGGACAGATATATTATGTATTTCAACCAATTTACACAAAACCCTGACAAATTACCTGACCTAGAAACCTTCCTCATGAATCACTCTATCTATTGGTGAAAACCGCATGAAAATCTGTTGCGTAGTTTTAAAGGTCTAAGCGCATATAAAGCGTGAGCGACTTCATTTTATACTTAATAAAGATAAGGATAAACTAGAAAAACTTAAATTTATTTGAATATGAGATAATTAATTTAAAAATTTTAGTACAAGTCCACCCGTTTCCGTTAAAAAAAGTTGCGAAACCACATACTTACTATTTATCCATTTATCCATTCAGTACGTCCATGGTATTTTATTCAGATACAGTGGCGGCTCGTGACTTTTGGGTGTGCTACAGTGCTGAGATTAAAAAAATGGCATTATTGATGTTGTTGTAGCCGAAAAAAAAATTTTTTTTTTTTTTGAAAATCAATTTTTTGTATGAAAAATTTCAGAATATTTCAGTTTGGCGGTGCGCCGCACCGATTTCCTGAAAAATCTTCATACCAAACCTGCACCCTAGCACACCCAAAAGTCACGAGCCGCCACTGTTCAGATATGATAATATAATATTAAGATCTACGCGTTTTTAATAATGATGTAATGCAAGATTTATCTACCTGAATGTTTGAAAAACAAAAATATGAAAAAATGTAATCCGACTTTCATCAATATCTCCAATATTGTGTGTGGTTTGCTTATTTTTGGAGCCTTTGGAAAGTTTTTTGGATGCCAATGTTAGTCAACTTATGTCATTTTGAATTTTTCAAGTAATTACTTATATTTTCTCAAAATCAATATTCGACAGCGTCAATACACATAAAAGTGAGAGACGGTTAATAAACACTTAAATGTCAGTTAAAATCAATATTCGACAGCGTCAATACACATAAAAGTGAGAGACGGTTAATAAACACTTAAATGTCAGTTAAAATCAATATTCGACAGCGTCAATACACAGTCATAAAAGTGAGAGACGGTTAATAAACACTTAAATGTCAGTTAAAATCAATATTCGACAGCGTTAATACACATAAAAGTGAGAGACGGTTAATAAACACTTAAATGTCAGTTAAATAATAATGAAAATAAATTTTTCAATTTCCGAAAATGGAAAATAATACATTTTAATACCAAATTACTTTGTTAAAATTAAAAACACTTAAAATAATAATAAATTACAAACGTTACCAATAACCCGACAATATTTGAAAATCTCCAGTGGGCCGAAAACGTTGCTTGTGTCGTGATTCGTAATGGAGAACATAGTCCTCCTCATAGACCTCCGTAGTCCAGTGGGTAAGACTCTTGACTCACAGTCCGGAGGTCGCGGGTTCAAACTCGGCAGCGTATTTACAAAACCTATACCGATTCAGTCGCGGTAACGACAATTTACATTTTAAATATACCTCTATATTGGTTATTTTTTATCACATTGCAAAAACAAAAATTGTTCTAAAATCTAGATAAAATAAGATTTCTGATGTGTATATAAGAAATTAATAATTTTATTTCTAAATATTTAAATTTTAATATTATTCCCGTGTATTGTAAATACACCTCTATATTGATAATTTTTTATCACTTTACAAAAACAAAAATTGTTTTAAAATCTAGATAAAATAATCTTTCCAATGTGTATATTAGAAAAATTTTGATATTGAAAATTTAAAGCGACTGAAACGCAACCCGGCATGCGCAAATAAATTTTATTGGATTAATTTGTGTTATTTCACAATTAATTTATTTAAAATAATACATAGTATATTTGCGGCATGTTCCAGAGTGGAAGATATTATCAGTATCGCCCTGGTGTAAGACCACCATTCAGAATTGAAACGTTGCTTGAAAATGGCTTTAGCCGTGTTTGGTGACCAGATCTGAATAGCCAGGTACTTACCAACCTTCCCCTTCCCCACCTCCTTCCCCTCCCCACTACCTTCAGCCTCACAACATACCCCAATTGGGGATGCCATAGTCTCACTGGCTCCAGACGGGAGCAGTTGAGATTCTTGTGCGGTTATTCACTGTAAAAAAAAAAAAAAAGCCAGCCGAGGAATCGAACACGCGACGCCCGGGTGAGACCCAAACGCGATACCAACTCAGCCACTGACTGTTCATCGTTAAAAACGATTGTTAACTTGGCGGCCATTGTTATTGATGTGAAAGTTGTAGGGTTAGTTTTTTTTATCATTTAGGTTGGGTTTAATTAGAAAATAAAAAAAGACCAAAAAAAGATCTAGATTTAATTACAAAATAATCTAAATAACAAGCCCAAAAACCTTTTATTTTTCAAATCCTAATTATTCGTTTTTTAGAGAAAAAACCATTAAAATACAATTTCGATAACTGAAATAGTTGTTTCTAATTTTTTTCTTACTGTTTTAAAATAAAAAGGGCCTATTCCGTTTCCTACTATTTGGATATTTACTTTCGAAAGAAATAAAAACTGTAAATACTATACTTTGTTTTTCAAAAATGTTAGTACCAACATGATTAGATTCAGGTGAGGTTAAGCTCCGATAAACCAACAAACATTCCGAATAGTAGTTAAAGTAATTAATCTTGAACTCTCTCCACTCCCTCAGCTCTGGCTCAATCTCATTGAACACTGAACCCCTTTCGTTGAAGTAAAGGTAAACATCAAACATCTCATCGTGGAGTTCCCCATTGTTCTAGTTTTATTCCAATGAACTTGGTTAACTAATGGTGTTTCAGATAATAGATTCCGAGAGCAGGAAGCGCGGGAGTTAAACTTAGAAATGAAATGAATTTGGACGATCCTGTGATAGAGTGGCAAGTTTTTTGCACTGAATCCTGGGGTCGCTAGTTCAAAACCGAGAGCCATCAAATATAGAATGAAAACGACTTTAAAAACTTGTAAGCTTTTTTTTTATAATCATCTTTATTAATAACATTGCATTGGTGATGTGCTGCGCTGTCTCACCAGGCAGTTTACAATAAAAATAGCAATAATAATAAAAAAATAACAACTCATTTTAACGTACTCATTTGGCATAATTAAATGGTCCAATACAGATTTAGATAGCTTAAAACGATTAATTAGAACTACGTCAACAAAGTTTAATTGCCATCATCCAAATTCAGCTATAGAACGAATTAATTTACCTAGAAATTTAGGAGGTAGAGGTGTAGTCAAAATAACATCTTTGAAACACAATCAGGTAGAAATGCTTAGAATTTTTTTGCACAGGAAAGATAATAGTTCAGAAATGCACAAAATAATTTGCAAGGCAGATAGAAACATTAAACTTTTAAATTTATATGACGAGAATGCCTGCCCTTCTTATAAATGCTAACCAGGAATTATTAGATTCCTGGTCAAATAAAATAATTCACGCAAAATACTTCAATTATCTCAACCAAACGTATGTTGACAAACTTTCGTCAAACAAATGGTTGAGTATTGGAGAGCTGAGCGCAGAAATAGAAGGATTTATGCTTGCCATTCAAGATACAGTCATTAATACTAAAAATTATAGTAAGCATATAATCAAAGATATAAATCGAATTGATGATTTATGTAGAAAATATTTGGCTTTTCCAGAAACTATAGAACATATTATATCGGAATGTTCTGTATTAGCGCCGTCCGAGTGATACATTTAGGCCCAATATTATAAATACGAACCAAATTCATTTTTAGAAAATGAATTTTATAAAATATATTATGATAAAACTATACTAACAGAGAGAACAATTAGTCATAATAGACCTGACAGAGTTTTACATGACAAAATTAAAAAAATAACTTATATCATTGATGTAGCTATACCAAATTCCTGTAATATTCGGAAAACTGTTTCTGACAAAATAAGAAAATATACAGATTTAGGAAATGAGATTAAAAGATTTTGGCATTCTCAGACCATAAAAATATTACCATTTATTATTTCGGCTACTGGGATTATACCTACCTCTCTCATTAAAAATTTAGGCATATTAGATTTGTCAAAGAATTTATACATAAAAATGCAAAAATCAGTCATTTTAAATACATGTAGGATTACAAAAGATCAGTAGGATTTATAGGTTCAAATTAGGAGTTCCACCGAGCCGAACCCTCTGATATGAAAATATCTGGGTGAATTATTTTCCCATTTGGTCTCCTTGACATGTTGCTTGTATTATTTTGTATTTATTATACTTATTTATTTATTTATTTATTTATTTATTTATCTATAATAAAATATATTTACAATGGTTTTATTTGTATGCCTGTCTCACTAGGGTATACCTGTGTCGAGACTTATATAGTGCAATTGCATAGCGTGGATTGACTAGATGATCATTTGTGGAAAAGTGTGTAAAAGGGTTAAGTGTTTCCAGTGGGAAAGATTAAACCCGGACATAAAATCTGAAAGAACACAATATTCAATTTAAAATAAAAACAATCATCATCGTACCGTTGTAAACATGTACGTACTTATAAATTTAGCTTAAAAAGTCAGGTACTCCTCATACGTCATACAAATGTCTAGTACTGTTATATTATCGTGAAAACAAGCTTATGGGTCAGGTAAAATCGTTGGTGTTTTATTTGTCTGGCTGATGATTCAAGACGGTGTCTGATTTATGTTCTGAAATTAAACATACTACATTTGGTTGTCGGTGCATGGGTGCGTGCGTGATTTGAAATTATATTCCTGCGTATGCGTAAAATAATTAATGTTCAATGAATTTGTAACTTTCAAAATTGTAACTAATAAGTGTAAATCATATCGGACAAGCGATAAAGAAGGCACGAAAAACATTTTATTAATTGGACATTCTTAATTTGAAATTTGTTTTGTTCAACTTTTTAAAATGGCAGGTCGGGCAGGCAATTTTTTTTTAAATGGCAGGTCATTTTAGATAAACACACTTTATTATAAAGTTAAAGCTTGCACTAGATACGCTTTGCACTTTATACAGAGGAAACTGTATTTTTTTATACAGAGGAAACACTGTATAAAAAACAATGCAATTTGCATGATGCCCAACAATTGCTATTTTATGCCCCATTACTATTGATAGCTATTATTACATTTATTAACGCGCGTATACTAAGGAGCCGAACCACTGAAAAAATAATTCCATCGAATGGCCCACATGGCTCAGCAGTTCGGCTCGCCATCACATTTCTCTAATTTGTCCACAAAATAATATAATTGAATTATAAATAAAAATTGACAACATTTGTTTTTAAAAGGCAGTGAGATTCAAATATTCGACAATTATAATATTTCGTTAATTTATATTCATATTTTTATTTATTTATTTATTTGTTTCTTTTACATGGTATCCAAGTCTAATGTTTACAATTCAGTTTATAACTTCACTAGGACAAGCCTGTGTTGAGGTTAATAACTCTACAATTTAATAAAATAATACAAAAATAATATTGTTATTGAAGAACAATATTGTTGTATGTTTTTTACGAAATTTCGTATCCAGTACAAAGTCAAGTAGAAGATATTTTCTGTATCGCTCTGCTGACATATCAATATTCACAACCGGAATGTTGTTGCATAATATGACTTTACCCGCGTTTGCTGAAAAGCTTTACTAACTCAGTTCGAACAGTTTAACAGCTTTCGAATAGCGAAACAACTGTAACGCTTGTGAAACAACATGACGGAACATAATATTGGGTTGGATTACAATTTTGATTACATTACAAAAATATGCACCAACAATACCAAAGTACACGATAAATACGTTGATCAAATAAGTGAAATAATCTGCACGAGAATATCGACCATTTCTAATTTAAATAACTCACCTTTTTTTAAAATGACATGACTGAATTATATATTAATTGTGAAAAAGGCTCGCATAATATGCAAAAACTGCCAAATGAGGGTCAAATATGCACTAACAACCAAAAAATGCTTAAGTATACACAATGTACAATACAATAAATGCAATATTAAACAAATACCCAAATTCGTTCTATAAATGTGCACCCTAAAGGATATACCATGTCGGTCCATAGCTAAGTCTAGAGTCTATATCTATGTGTGGTTTATCCTATAAGGTACAGAAATAAAATAAATAAAATTGGGTATTTTGGTGCGTGACACTATTCATGTTAAAAATTAATTCGTTTGATCTCTGTGATCGTTCAAAATGACGGCAACCAAAAACATGGGAAAAATTAATTGAAGATAATATTGTTAATGATTCTGAGTTTGAAATACGAGATCGACAAAAATAACGTAAAATAATTAGATCCTAACGACCGAGTTGGTTCAGGCGAGAGAGATCCTGGGTTCGATTCCCCGTTGCGACGATTACCTTTTTATAATTCTGTGTCTTGTTTTGTTTAGATTTATTAGTATACTAGCAGACCCGGCCACCACAACCTTTATAAAATCCACACCACCCGCTTGCCAGCTTCCCGCTGCCCGCTGCCCGCTGCCCGCTGCCTGAATTGAATATTTGAATTACTCGGCTTATAAACCTTCCTCTTGAATCAACTATATTATTATTATTATTTTTTATTTATATAATAATATAGTTAGCGATCGCTACTAATTATACAATGCTTGCAATGCAACACTGGATATTTGAAAAGGGAAAATCAAATACCTACTTACTCTAGGACATCTATTTTCCAATTTCTTCCGTAGAACGAATTTCAAAAGTGACTATAGTATGGCCCGCCAGCCGTTTTAAATCGCACAAAAATATGTTTTCTTTGAATTTCTCGGCTTTTCTCTAATATAATTTACATGTATTATACATATAAACATTCCTCTTCAATCACTCTATCTCTTGGTGAAAACCGTATGAAAATCCGTTGCGTAGTTTAAAAGATTAACGCGTACATACATTTTGAGCGACTTCATTTTATACTATGTAATGATGATAATGATAATGATATTAACATTACATATAAAAAATCTAAGTATGTAATTTTCCAGAAACACTTCCTTTAAATTCGTCCTCGTCCAAGTTGTTTACATTAAATAATATGGCCCCATCTCTGAAGGGCAGTTTGAATGACAAACATCAACAAGTCTTTTAATATTGTTCGAATATGTGTTGAAGGGATTAACTGATTATATTTTTGCGCCTGCACTCAGTGACTCAGTCATATCGAATTTTCCGGTCGGGCTTTGATCTGTTTGACCTCACAGTATTGCTTGTTTACATTAGTGTGATCAATCATTTAAAAGGGCAGGATTTATTTCACGAGTTAATTAAAGTGTTTTTAATACTCGTGAATATTTTGAAATTGTTATTTGATACGATATAATTAACAGATAAAAACTGAATGACCGAAAGTAATTAAGCAAAGTTGTTGATTTTGTACAGCTCATTAATATGAAATCAAATAATATTTTACATGGAAGTGTCAGTGCTAATCAGTTTTTTTTTTAGCTCTATAGAGAAGATTGTACACGATGTACGTACAAAGCATAATATACGAATAATGCTGCACCACGCTGCAGTTTCCAACACTCCTTCTAAGGGCCTGTCCGCACAGCGATTTTTAACCGCGCGTTTTTTTTTCGCAACATTCTGTGACACATGGGATCTTATAGGGCTATCCGCACTGGCGGTAAAAAAAACGCGCGAAAAAAAATTCTGTGGTTTGATGCAAATTGAACGCGATGCGGTGCGGATTTATTTCCGCGCGAATATTTTGTGCAGTATGAAATAGTATGGCCATGGCCGCACTGCGGAATAAAATTCGCGCGTTTCACATCAGTTGTGCTAGGGCGCTGCTACTAACAGGATGTCGCGCGCTTCTTCTCCCACCCGATCGGCGAGCGCATAGGAATTACCAGAAAATTGGTGGGTGGAGGGTTTTTTTTAACGAAAGGAAGGATAGGCTGTTCTGAGTGAGAGGCTTGAGTAGGAATCTGGGGACCAATGTGTCCACGGATGTATGAATCCATCCCTTTTTTAGTGAGGTGTGCAAGGCGAAGGGCCGAGAGAGCCCTGATGGAGAGGTCAAAAGATCTTTACCAATCCGGACCCATGCATCCGCTGCCAACACCTAGAGAGACATCATCCCATTAACCGCTATTAAGTCAACAAATATCGCCAACCACTTTGGGTGACCCATCGCGGAGGTGTTGATCATCCAATAAATGGTTCTCGGGGCGGCGGACCCAACTCCTAAATTGACGATGTAGCAAGTTCAGGAGAACCTAGTGGTAATGCAGTACTCTCTCAGTAATCCGCTGCTCTATTACCAGCTAACCTAGAGCGAATCATTGAAACCCTTTTGGTAAAACATTAAACGAGCGGTTAAGCGAACAATAAAAGGAATAAAGTTTCCTTTAGGAGTGAACCCATAAAGTTATTGTTACAGTTTTGCTATTATTGAACCGTGTCATACTTGCAATTTTATTGAAACCAAAATAAAGACTAATTGATATTATGCATTTTATTTGATTATCTGTTATCCATTTACACGTGCTTCTTAGCCGAGAACTATATTATAATGACAAAAATCGCGCGAAATTTTATTCGCAGTGCGTACTAGTTGTAATTTCGATCGCGGAATATAATACGCGAGAATTTAAAACGTGAAATATCGCTTATAATATTCCGCGATCGAAATTACAACTAGTACGCACTGCGAATAAAATTTCGCGCGATTTTTGTCATTATAATATAGTTCTCGGCTAAGAAGCACGTGTAAATGGATAACAGATAATCAAATAAAATGCATAATATCAATTAGTCTTTATTTTGGTTTCAATAAAATTGCAAGTATGACACGGTTCAATAATAACAAAACTGTAACAATAACTTTATGGGTTCACTCCTAAAGGAAACTTTATTCCTTTTATTGTTCGCTTAACCGCTCGTTTAATGTTTTACCAAAAGGGTTTCAATGATTCGCTCTAGGTTAGCTGGTAAAAGAGCAGCGGATTACTGAGAGAGTACTGCATTACCACTAGGTTCTCCTGAACTTGCTACATCGTCAATTTAGGAGTTGGGTCCGCCGCCCCGAGAACCATTTATTGGATGATCAACACCTCCGCGATGGGTCACCCAAAGTGGTTGGCGATATTTGTTGACTTAATAGCGGTTAATGGGATGATGTCTCTCTAGGTGTTGGCAGCGGATGCATGGGTCCGGATTGGTAAAGATCTTTTGACCTCTCCATCAGGGCTCTCTCGGCCCTTCGCCTTGCACACCTCACTAAAAAAGGGATGGATTCATACATCCGTGGACACATTGGTCCCCAGATTCCTACTCAAGCCTCTCACTCAGAACAGCCTATCCTTCCTTTCGTTAAAAAAAACCCTCCACCCACCAATTTTCTGGTAATTCCTATGCGCTCGCCGATCGGGTGGGAGAAGAAGCGCGCGACATCCTGTTAGTAGCAGCGCCCTAGCACAACTGATGTGAAACGCGCGAATTTTATTCCGCAGTGCGGCCATGGCCATACTATTTCATACTGCACAAAATATTCGCGCGGAAATAAATCCGCACCGCATCGCGTTCAATTTGCATCAAACCACAGAATTTTTTTTCGCGCGTTTTTTTTACCGCCAGTGCGGATAGCCCTTTAAGATCCCATGTGTCACAGAATGTTGCGAAAAAAAAACGCGCGGTTAAAAATCGCTGTGCGGACAGGCCCTTAAGAAGGAGTGTTGGAAACTGCAGCGTGGTGCAGCATTATTCGTATATTATGCTTTGTACGTACATCGTGTACAATCTTCTCTATAGAGCTAAAAAAAAAACTGATTAGCACTGACACTTCCATGTAAAATATTATTTGATTTCATATTAATGAGCTGTACAAAATCAACAACTTTGCTTAATTACTTTCGGTCATTCAGTTTTTATCTGTTAATTATATCGTATCAAATAACAATTTCAAAATATTCACGAGTATTAAAAACACTTTAATTAACTCGTGAAATAAATCCTGCCCTTTTAAATGATTGTTTGTTAATACTCCTAGCTTCGGTATAATAATTAGTTAAATTAATGCGGTTTTCAGCATTTAGATTTGATGTAGCCGCCAAGTATCGGATACCAAGAACTATAAAGCTTAGACTCGTCGTCTCTATTAATGAAAATATTGTTCGTATTGAAGACATGGTTGCTAATTTCATAAGTAAATACATTAAATACATCTTCAACTGCCATAGCCTCCGCAGGCGAAGAGGAAAATTTGTAATGAAGTTATCCGCGTCGCACAACATCCTATTCTCTGAAAACTAACACGAGCATCTAAACTACATTAGTAATCCGATTTAATCAACGTCTACAGTGTTGCACTGATTCAATAAATGACAGAATGTATCGCTAGGAGAGGACGGAAAATATCAACAGAATTAAAAACTTTTCTCAGCGTGTTGTCTGTACATGGGAAGCTTATGGCGTAGACTACGCCAATCCAAGAAAACCATCATCACTGCCAAGGCTGCGTGGATGGCGTCCTTTCCAGAGGCGATCGAATATCCTTCATAAACGACTATTTACATAAATTATTTTAAATATCTTTTTCATTTCTTTTCTGTTTTCATTCTATGCATTTATTGTTATTTTGTCTATTTTATAACTCTGCTATTCACTACTCCTATATTCCTATACGTTCTGGAATGAAATATTATTGATGCGTACGCAAGATTCTATGTTGTTAAAACTTGTTATTTGTTCCATATTTTAATTATATAGTTTAATGAGGAAATAAGATTCTTAAAATTGAAATCCACTGGACTTGATACGTGAAAAATAACTAATAAATAAACGAATTTATAATAATCCAGGGGAAGATAGATTGATGAATCCAATCGGAAGAAAGTATAAATTATTGACTTAGGCCAAAGATATTTTATATTTCAATATATTTGACTTAGGCCCAGCGAATTAAATTATTGACCAGCGACTGAGAATTGAAATTGCAAAACCCTTGCAACTGTACAGGGCGGTTCCGATGCGAAAGATGGAATTCGTACCAGCATTTTTAATTAATAACTTAAAATCGGATTTATTTCGTTCAAAATTTCGGACTATGTAATTATTTTATTTTTAAACTATATAAGTGTGTAATATTTTTTTTAATATGTTAGCATCTAAGACCGTAAATAAATAGTCAAACTTAAGTATTTTCGTCGAAACACGTGCGCAGATCTTTTTTTAATGATTTTATTTAAACTAAAATTAAAATTATGAAAAGTAATTTTCCCAGAAAATTTATAGATTTTGATGTGTGTTGTGTAATACATAATTTTGTTTGAAAATTTAACAAATCTGCCAACGACCAACGGTATAACCTTATTTTAATAAAGTATGCACAATTTTTCAAAAAAACTTATATGACTAGTTAAAATAACAATCTTTCGAAATCAATTTATATTTTTGTTTTGTAGAAAAGAGTCGATTCGTCTGGAATTTAATTTAAAAAAGACATTTCCTTCTGTGTTTGGTTATTCCCTCTGAAGAATTCCCACGTATTCTCAGATACATTCATTACATTGAATAGAATATTAGAAGTTATTTTCCTGCAAATAATAAATTCGACCTGCTTCCATATAACATGACTTAAAAAACAATTTGAAAAAAAAATATTAAAAATTAAAACTAGTAAAAAATTCAATAATTACCGAATAATGATCATATATCAAATAGTATATGAGATACGATTTTAGATTTTCACGGCCAAAAATTATTTTAACAAATAGCATATATTTATTTTCTTCCAGTAGTGAATAGGCACTCGTGAGTTACTATGGTAGATGTTCTTGTTTGAGCCACTTAATCATTTAACCTGACTTCTGAGTTCCATGTCAACCAAAGCAAACCCTTTTAGACAAATCCCTCCAAAGCTTTTATTGACAATTTGCTAAAATGTTTGCTTATTGGCGTCCGGCCGAGGGTTGGTCCCGCATTACGCGACAAGGGAGAGCGGGAGGTTAAAACTTTAAATGCATTTTAATGAATGGCTTATTCCACTTAGTGGATTAGGAGGCTGTGACCGATGTGAATGGGGGATGACATGCCGTGAAGAGGGATGAAAGGGGTGGGGTTCATTCAACGTTTTGTGTACATATGCAAATATAGACATTAAACATACATATTTAAGTAGCTCTAACGAAACGTGCTGTGAGATATTACAAGAAGTAACTGCATACTGGGGTGCAATACTTTTTGGGAAGAACTTAGCAATCATACAAAAAATATGGCAAATAATTCAAGATGATACTAAAATAATGGAAGTATGAGATTAAAGAAAATTAGATTAGACACTAGAAATTAGAGTCTGCGACCGTTACCTTTTTGTAACCTCTTTTATATTTAATAATAATAATTGGATTATTTGTATAGCGCCGTTTTTGTGAAAAATAACCTCAACCTTTGGAGTTATTCATATTTTCTTCTTCTATAATTAAATAATAACCATTTGCATAGCAGTCCGGCCAGCCACACAGTTTGAGCAACTCAAAGCAGATCGGAAGAGACTGGTTGAGGGAGAATTTTTGATTTCTCCAACAGGACTCGGAACATCGCTCTTCACCTCAGTGGGAGGAATAGATTCATACCCACCCTTTATACCTTTTTTCTTTCCAGAACTTCCTCTCCTTCCTTTCTTAAAAAGGACCTCTACACAGCATCCCCAAAGATGACTTAGGTTCTGAGGGGTTATTTCCTTGAGGGTAGCTTTGTAAAAAAACATTTCAATTACGCGCGGTTTTCTGATACGAGTGTTTTCAAATAATTTTTGTACAACTTATATACGTTCTTATACATGACTTTAAGAGGCTTTAATAAATATATGGAGAGCAACCAACTTAACATCCAAATCGAAATCGTCGCTTACTGTCATTGATTTTTCGATTTTATTAAAAAAAAAATGATGTTCTATTTGACTAAACATCAAAAAGTCAACGTAACATCGATTTGACTAAAACATCGATTTGACTAAACATCAAAAAGTTAACATAACGTCACTTTGGCTCTTAGAGCCTGTCCGCACAGCGATATTTCACCGCGCGTTTTTTTTTCGCAACATTCTGTGACACATGAGATCTTGTAGGGCTATCCGCACTGGCGGTAAAAAAAACGCGCGAAAAAAAATTCTGTGGTTTGATGCAAATTGAACGCGATGCGGTGCGGATTTATTTCCGCACGAATATTTTGTGCAGTATGAAATAGTATGGCTATGGCCGCACTGCGGAATAAAATTCGCGCGTTTCACATTAGTTGAACCAACTAGTTGTAGTAAATTATCAAATGATTTTTTGTCATTCTGTAATACCCAAAAAACTTTTTATTGTATTTTCGCAGCTCTTGATGTTTTATAAAGAAAAATCCTTTCATAGGTCTCAATGCTGTAAATGGGTGAATCCAATGTTCGTGACATCTTTTGATACGTTTGTTAAGCCGCCGTATTATTAGATAAATTAAAATTTTAGTTCTGTTATCCATTTACACGTGCGTCAGTTTCCTGTTCTGAGGCGGCCTAAGCTTTTATATTTTCCTGTTTAGTTTGGATTTGTATTTGCATTGTCTTCATAATGTTTGCAAGTTGATTATAACTCTGTTCTCTAAGTTTTGTTTTTACTTTAGTTTCAACTAAATTCATTTCTGCCATTTTTTCGTTTGATTTGGTAGGGAATTACATAGTTTCGTGGCATGAAATTTAATATTTCTCTGTCCAAAGATGCTTGTATTATTATTATTTTTACATTAGCCTCACACAGGAGGCCCTAAGGAAAATAATTTCCCTCTGGGCCTATGTCGTCTTAGGGGATGCTGTGTGGAGGTTTTTTTAAGGAAAAGAAGGAGAGGAAGTTCTGGGAAGGAATGTAGAGTATGAAGGTATGAGGGGTGGGTAGGAATCTGGGATTCAGTCGAGGAGTGACGGACATATATATTTTTTTACATGAGCTCCACACAGGAGGCCCTGAGGAAAATAATTTCCCTCAGGGCTTATGTCATCTCTGGGGATGCTGTGTGGAGGTTTAAGGAAAGGAAGGAGAGGGGAGATCTGGGAAGGAAAAGGGTTTAAGGGGTGAGTAGGAATCTGGGGTTCAGTGTATCTTGGTCATCCGCCTCTGAGACCTAGACAAACCTCACCCCATGAACCCGGGCACTCCTGCTAAATCACCAAACGTAGCGAACCACTTAGGGTGGCCTATGGCAGAGGTGTTGGTTATCCAATAAAGGTTCCCGGGGCGGCGGTACCCATTCCCGCCTCCCAAATTTTAAATGAATAAATGAATTTATATGAATCCATCCCTCCAATTGCAGTGCAAGGCGATGGGCCGAGAGATTCTGGCTGGAGGATAAAAGTTCTTTCTCAACCATCTCGATCCTGCCCACTACGAAGCAGGTGGGCAGATGTATTGGCCGCCCAGATCTGGACAAACTTCACTTCACGAACCCGGGCACCCCTGCTAAGTCACCATACGTAGCGAATTATTAAGAACAACCTGAATATATATGGGCATTTTACCTGATTGAATATTTATGTTGGGCTACGGAGTATATGTTTTTTAAAGTAAAAAAAAAACATGTTTTCAAAAAAGTAAATACATAAGTACATTAATAACTTAAAAGTTATTAAATATTTCGTCATTTTTTGCCGAATTATATTAAGGTTAGCCTCGCGTTATTTTTTGACGAATTTTTGGAAAAAGAGATGGTGTTAAAATAATTATCAACGCTGCGGATTATAAAGTTCAATGCGGGTCCCCAAAATTAACCCAATGATTGGCACCCCCGTGAAATACTATAAGTTATAAATAGTAATTGGCGTCCAACATGGTATTAAATACATTCTGCGTAATATAGGTGTGCGTAATATTTTTTTGCGTAATATTTTTTTCGCAAAAGTGGTGGTACTTTGCAACCAAAGTGACGTTATGTTAACTTTTTGATGTTTAGTCAAATCGATGTTTTAGTCAAATCGATGTTACGTTGACTTTTTGATGTTTAGTCAAATAGAACATAATTTTTTTTTAATAAAATCGAAAAATCAATGACAGTAAGCGACGATTTCGATTTGGATGTTAAGTTGGTTGCTCTCCATATATTTATTAAAGCCTCTTAAAGTCATGTATAAGAACGTATATACGTTGTACAAAAATTATTTGAAAACACTCGTATCAGAAAACCGCGCGTAATTGAAATGTTTTTTTACAAAGCTACCCTCAAGGAAATAACCCCTCAGAACCTAAGTCATCTTTGGGGATGCTGTGTAGAGGTCCTTTTTAAGAAAGGAAGGAGAGGAAGTTCTGGAAAGAAAAAAGGTATAAAGGGTGGGTATGAATCTATTCCTCCCACTGAGGTGAAGAGCGATGTTCCGAGTCCTGTTGGAGAAATCAAAAATTCTCCCTCAACCAGTCTCTTCCGATCTGCTTTGAGTTGCTCAAACTGTGTGGCTGGCCGGACGGCTATGCAAATGGTTATTATTTAATTATAGAAGAAGAAAATATGAATAACTCCAAAGGTTGAGGTTATTTTTCACAAAAACGGCGCTATACAAATAATCCAATTATTATTATTAAATATAAAAGAGGTTACAAAAAGGTAACGGTCGCAGACTCTAATTTCTAGTGTCTAATCTAATTTTCTTTAATCTCATACTTCCATTATTTTAGTATCATCTTGAATTATTTACCATATTTTTTGTATGATTGCTAAGTTCTTCCCAAAAAGTATTGCACCCCAGTATGCAGTTACTTCTTGTAATACACATTTCGTCAGAGCTACTTAAATATGTATGTTTAATGTCTATATTTGCATATGTACACAAAACGTTGAATGAACCTCACCCCTTTCATCCCTCTTCACGGCATGTCATCCCCCATTCACATCGGTCACAGCCTCCTAATCCACTAAGTGGAATAAGCCATTCATTAAAATGCATTTAAAGTTTTAACCTCCCGCTCTCCCTTGTCGCGTAATGCGGGACCAACCCTCGGCCGGACGCCAATAAGCAAACATTTTAGCAAATTGTCAATAAAAGCTTTGGAGGGATTTGTCTAAAAGGGTTTGCTTTGGTTGACATGGAACTCAGAAGTCAGGTTAAATGATTAAGTGGCTCAAACAAGAACATCTACCATAGTAACTCACGAGTGCCTATTCACTACTGGAAGAAAATAAATATATGCTATTTGTTATTAGTTTTTGGGGTATTATGCCGTGTTGCGCTACCTCCTTCTTTAGCCTTCGTTTCGGCAGCGTTGCAGTGTCCATCACATCTGCCCTGATGATGGACACTGCAACGCTGTCCGAAACGTTGGCTAAAGAAGGAGGTAGTGCAACACGGCATAATACCCCTAAAACTAATAACAAAATAATTTTTGGCCGTGAAAATCTAAAATCGTATCTCATATTCTATTTGATATATGATCATTATTCGGTAATTATTGAATTTTTTACTAGTTTTAATTTTTAATATTTTTTTTTTTCAAATTGCTTTATAAGTCATGTTATATGGAAGCAGGTCGAATTTATTATTTGCAGGAAAATAACTTCTAATATTCCATTCAATGTAATGAATGCATCTGAGAATACGTCGGAATTCTTCAGAGGGAATAACCAAACACAGAAGGAAATGTCTTTTTTAAATTAAATTCCAGACGAATCGACTCTTTTCTACAAAACAAAAATATAAATTGATTTCGAAAGATTGTTATTTTAACTAGTAATATAAGTTTTTTTGAAAAATTGTGCATACTTTATTAAAATAAGGTTATACCGTTGGTCGTTGGCAGATTTGTTAAATTTTCAAACAAAATTATGTATTACACAACACACATCAAAATCTATAAATTTTCTGGGAAAATTACTTTTCATAATTTTAATTTTAGTTTAAATAAAATCATTAAAAAAAGATCTGCGCACGTGTTTCGACGAAAATACTTAAGTTTGACTATTTATTTACGGTCTTAGATGCTAACATATTAAAAAAAATATTACACACTTATTTATATAGTTTAAAAATAAAATAATTACATAGTCCGAAATTTTGAACGAAATAAATCCGATTTTAAGTTATTAATTAAAAATGCTGGTACGAATTCCATCTTTCGCATCGGAACCGCCCTGTACAGTTGCAAGGGTTTTGCAATTTGAATTCTCAGTCGCTGGTCAATAATTTAATTCGCTGGGCCTAAGTCAAAGACATTGAAATTGTATTTGAATATCTTTGGCCTAAGTCAATAATTTATATGTACTTTCTTCCGATTGGATTCATCAATCTATCTTCCCCTGGATTATTATAAATTCGTTTATTTATTAGTTATTTTTCACGTATCAAGTCCAGTGGATTTCAATTTTAAGAATCTTATTTCCTCATTAAACTATATAATTAAAATATGGAACAAATAACAAGTTTTAACAACATAGAATCTTGCGTACGTATCAATAATATTTCATTCCAGAACGTATAGGAATATAGGAGTAGTGAATAGCAGAGTTATAAAATAGACAAAATAACAATAAATGCATAGAATGAAAACAGAAAAGAAATGAAAAAGATATTTAAAATAATTTATGTAAATAGTCGTTTATGAAGGATATTCGATCGCCTCTGGAAAGGACGCCATCCACGCAGCCTTGGCAGTGATGATGGTTTTCTTGGATTGGCGTAGTCTACGCCATAAGCTTCCCATGTACAGACAACACGCTGAGAAAAGTTTTTAATTCTGTTGATATTTTCCGTCCTCTCCTAGCGATACATTCTGTCATTTATTGAATCAGTGCAACACTGTAGACGTTGATTAAATCGGATTACTAATGTAGTTTAGATGCTCGTGTTAGTTTTCAGAGAATAGGATGTTGTGCGACGCGGATAACTTCATTACAAATTTTCCTCTTCGCCTGCGGAGGCTATGGCAGTTGAAGATGTATTTAATGTATTTACTTATGAAATTAGCAACCATGTCTTCAACACGAACAATATTTTCATTAATAGAGACGACGAGTCTAAGCTTTATAGTTCTTGGTATCCGATACTTGGCGGCTACACCAAATCTAAATGCTGAAAACCGCATTAATTTAGGGAACGTACCCATACTACGTGACACTTTTGGGGGGGGGGGGGTCTTCAAAAGGTCACGCTCCATACAAATGAGCGGCGGGTTCCTTAGGATTTTGGTCACCGGGGGGGGGGGGGGGGGTTAAAAATTGCAAAAAGTTGGTCACGTAGTTTGGGTACGTTCCCTTAACTAATTATTATACCGAAGCTAGGAGTATTAACAAAGTACCATCACCTTTTTAGAATAGGCAATTCACCCTAAACAGATTGCTTTGTGTATGACCATTCACCAGTACACAGTATCATTTATCAGCTCTACATATATATAAACATACACTTTACTATAATCTAAACATTTGCCCTGATGATGAGCACTGTTAACTCGTCCAAATCGATATCCAAAGAAAGGAGAAGCCCAAAAGGAATAAAAACCTAAAAATTAATTACGATAATGAAATGTCAAATCATACCTATCGTATATTTACAGTACTTACATTCTAACACATAAAAACACAATGGTATTTTTGTTAAACATTTAAAAAGACGATGCATTTTCTTTCTCGGATTACTAATAAAAAATGTCATTATTATATTGGCAACAATGAACTTCGGTAGATCATGTTTTAAAAAATTTGAGTTTAAACTTGTGATATTAGACGTGCGATTTATGTATTGCTTTTGTACATAATTTCTATTCTATTGAAAAATTCTATATCTGTATAATTCAACATGATTATTATTATTTGTGTTATTTTTCGCCAGTTTTAATCCTTTAATAATGTCATGTTGTGAATTTAGTTAACAGTTAAAAGATAATTTATTCCTGAAGCATTATTTTTTAAATTACTTTTATCGAATGAATTTAATAAAAATTCCATGAAAATCAAGCTTTTTAATAACATCAATGCCTTCTGTATATGAAAATAAATACAAAATTTAAGAAATAAAAAAAAAATGAATTTAAAAAAAAATAATGAAATATTGACCAAAAACTAATCTAAACTGTCAATTTCATTGTCATAAAAATTCCATTCCGTTTTTTTTATAATTTTCAATTTTCCCAAATTTTTTTATAAAAAATTGTTTGTGGTAAAATTATTTTGTCAACTTTTTCATATTTTAAATTAAAATATTGCATTTTTTATATTAAAGTACATAATGACCTAAATATTTAACCCAACCTAACAGGTATTTTTACCTAGTTTCAATAATGATATTTGTTTTTATGACAACTTCAAAAATAAAAAATATATATTTAAAATACCTTGAAAAACTTCCAAAATCATTGAGAAAGTTTTATTAAAAACAGTAAATGCAACAGATAAACAAGGTACCCTCTTTGGCTGGATAAGCAATGTATATATCTTTCCATGAGCTAATTTTGGTCAATTTCTAATTAGTAAGGTTTTCATATAGACGGTCGTTTAACAACAGAATAAAATATTCATAACGTTTATTAGTAAGGCTGATAGCGAAGAAGACAAATGATAAAATATTTTTTAGGTTTGGTATGCTATAGTTAGGTAATACACCGCAGATGTTTGTTATCAAGATATTGCTGTAAACAACATGCATTTTCGGGGTACAAAAGTAGCTACCTATTTAAAATATTTATAATTTTAAAAATCTATAGACAATTCTTTTGTCACAAAAAAAAGTTACTGCTAAATTCACATTCATCAAACGCGCGAACTGTCAAACGTGCGAAGTTAAAATATTCGTTAAGTTTTCTGAAATAATTGAATTTTCTGCGCAATTTCCTTAATTTTTCTTTTCGTAAAAACCTTCTACAAAGTATTATAAAACTTAAAATAAAAAGATGAAAGAAATAGGTAAAGTCGTTCTGAAGTTATGGTGTGACCAAGGGAAACAGGGATTCATTTTTAAATATATAGACTTACATATCTTATGATTTCGGTGGAAATTTGATCTAGATTTATTATATCAGAGAAAAAAAGAAACAAACTCTTTTGGACGGGAGGTCCACTAACTACTAGTTTACTAATTGTAGATGTCGTTGACTGTGAGAGAGCTCAGACTTTTGGGAAACTGTCAAGAATGATATATTTAAAAGTTAAGGAAGAAGTTTTTATCTAGTTTTAATGGAAAATATTGCATTATATAAAATAAGTCGTACGGGGTATGTTGTATTCGCATAACAAAGACAATTAATTTATTGTCCATGCCATTGTTTGATTTGATGTCCGGATTTTCATGCCAAATAGTTATTTTTTTCTGTTTACTATCACTCGTAACGTTATTAAAAATACTGTTCTCGGTTGTGCATGTCTGTAACTAAGGGTCGACCGAGATCTCGGTCTCGGTCTCGGCACTCTCGGCTACAAATTCTACCGAGAACTCTGTCTCGGTTCTCGGCGAAAATTCGCCGAGATTCCCGGCCATAACCGGGAACATTCAAATCTACCGCGCGCGTCCACATTCGTCACATGGTGGAAAGGTTCTCAATGGAAATGTGACATCAAATTCTCATGTGACGACATGTGCTTCTACTGCGTCGTCAGCTAGCTCATCAAACATGGCTGCAACAGATAAATCCAACCTATAGGCAGCTCATGATTTCATAGACTTGGGAGATGAGCCAATGACCAGTGACGAAAGCAGTTCAAGTGCTGTGATAGAAATAGCGCTTGATAGCTTTCTTAGAGAGCCAAGTCTGCAAAGAAACGCAAATATTTTTGAGTATTGGTATTCGTCACAGTACTTAGGCCTGCAGCAAAAAAGTTTTTATCAGCACCGTCTACTAGTGTAGCAAGTGAACAGCTCTTTAGCAGAGCTGGTCAATTATACGACATGAGGTGACACTCTTTGAAGGGTGAAAACGCAGAAAAATTGCTTTTTATGTGCTACAACATCATGTTGTTCAATTTTGATTATTAAAACTATTTAAAACAAATTATTATAACATTCTTAAGATAAAGCCATAGTAAATCATACAAAATCATATGTTTTTGTTTTGAAAATTTGATCGCTTAGAAGTATTGTAGATGCTTCAATTAAATACTGCGTGTAGAACATACCTTGGCCCTTAAAAATATCGGTCATTTTTTTATAAGTCTTTTAATAAGCCTATAAAAAAATAAAGTATAAGGTCTAAAAAACACACTTTCAAGTCCAAACTCTCCTATTTATAAACCTCTTTTCGGATATGGTTTTATTGTGTAATGTGGCAAATTCAGTTTATTTTATAATAATCGCAAAAAAAGTTGATATTTACACCCAATCTTCCCAAAATAAAATAAAATATGCATTTTCGCGTTGATATTTTACAATACGGCCGCTAGTCGACGAATTCGGTTATTCAAAGTGAACCCTATGGCGTCCACCGAAGAACTACTGTCCACGGCACAGTAGTGAACTAGTGGATCGCCTTAAATATACTATATTATGCAAAAATAGCTCATTTTCATTTTTTCTCAATTTATCTATTCTCGGTCTCGGCCGAGATTTTAATTTATTCCCGGTCTCGGTCTCGGTCTTGACCCAGAACGAAAAACCTGTCTCGGTCAACCCTTATCTGTAACTCCGGTTTTATAAACTCTAGAACTACGCAATGGAATTAATTTTTCAAAATTGAAAGTGTTTGATTGAAGATTTCATAAAAGCGATAAAGTACTCACTACCTGTAATGTGGTATTTTTAATGGAAAATGATTTTAGTTTCCATTTTTATAATTGGAACATTTTTAAAATTGGTCAATCATTAATAATTCCGAAAATATTGGTCCCACTTTTTTAACATCAATTAGTTCAATTTAACCTCCAACGATCCAACGCTGAACAAACGGAAGCTAATGAATCCGGTCACTCGCGTGATATATAGTGGAACACGAGACATTCATACGCAGTAGCACCTCTATGTCTATTCCGTGATTTTCAAGGGCCTGCGCCAGATATTAATAATTTAAATTATGTACGAATTATTATATATAAGGCCCTACTTGAACCCGTCAGCATCAACACACAAACAGTCTTCAGTACCAGAATACCACCACATTATAATAGTACTTGCTGATGGGCTTGCAGGAGCTTAAAGCACTCGTCTCATTAAAATATAGTGTCGCCACGTTGTTCTAATGTATTTCGTCCTCTCCTCTATGAATTTCTTATACACTACTATACATAGATACTGGTGAAGCTGTCACACATATCTAGAGCTTTAATCTTTGAGCAGCATGTTCTGTAGTGCTGTTTCAGTTCTGGGGATAACCCTTTGTCTTTTCAAATGGTCACTCGCTGCAAGCGTTTTAGTGACCATTTCAATTCGCAAAATGGCTTATTTGGGTCAGCCGCCCGTTATAGAGCCAAGCACGTCTATGCTGGATTCTGAATTCAACAAAACAATAAATTGGCTTCATAATAAAACCCACCCTTTCACTGTCAGCAAATTTAAGGCACCACGCAAACGTGCACCAAACGTTTTAATGTTTCTTTTTTAGTACGCATATTTTCAAATGTTTCTTTGGTTGTGGCACACCAAAAAAACGGAAGTGGTCTGAACAGGTTTAAATATTAATGGACAGAGGGAGCTGGACAGTTTGTATCAGATTGTATGCAAAAGAACTTATCTGGTTTGTTTTAGGTGCTGGATAAATAACAAAAGACGTCAGGTGATGAATATTTTACTCGTTTCGAACGCTTCCGCTTTCTTTGTATTATGATATTTGGTACAAATACAGCTTGTTTTTTGTCTCTACATTTATTGCTTGCTGTTCAAAAAAGATTATGAAATTATCATATACTCGTTGTAAAGGTGAAAAAATTAGTAAAATGGGGTTAAGTTTTATAAGTTAGACCAGTGTTCTGCAAAGCGTGTGCCGCGGCGCGGCACACTGGTGTACCGTGTTCATTAGTTGGTGTGCCTCACCGCAAGCGAGCTAAAAATTGAGACCCAGACATTTTTAAACGACTTCGAAAAGGAGGAGGTTCTCAATTCGACTGTATTTTTTTATTTTTATTTTTTTATTTATTTATTTATTTACCTCAGAACTTTCGACTGGGTGAACCGATATTAATGATTTTTTTATTTTTTATTTGAAAGCTGGTGCTTCCCGTGTGGTCCCATTTTAATTTGGTCCAGTTCTGACAATGGCATCCATGAGAAAATCATATAAGTCTTAAATTTGCATCAAGTATGTGCGCGACAAATGGACGAATAACTCAATATCACGCCAACCGATTTCGATCATTCTTTTTTTATTGAAAAGGATATACTTTAAGGGTAGTTTGATGAGAGTTTGGTTAGGTTCTGATTATGGGATCCATGACAAAGTAACGGAACTCTCCAATTCTGAAGAACAAATTTACGATACTCAGCCGAATCTTAATCGAATTAGTTAGTGTACTTCAGATTCACTAAAAATAAAAAAATAAACAAAAATTTTAACAAAACAAAAAAACGACTTCAAAAAATGCACTAAAAAGTAAAAAAATAATTTCGTATTCTTCTACAACTTTATAATCAACTTACCTTTTCTACTCATCAATATGTAGGTACGATTGTTGTTTTTGGAGTCGGTGTCAACCAAGGTACCCGCGGCCTGGCGTGTTTACTTGACAGCTCCTCTCCCGCCGACACCGACTCCAAAAATAACAATCGTACCTACATATTGATGAGTAGAAAAGGTAAGTTGATTATAAAGTTGTAGAAGAATACGAAATTATTTTTTTACTTTTTAGTACATTTTTTGAAGTCGTTTTTTTGTTTTGTTAAAATTTTTGTTTATTAGAGACATCGGATCAGCCACGGTTCCAATGGTAGTAATGAAATGTTCCCAAATGTAATGGCTGCCGATTCTGAAAAAAATAACTCATATTTTCGTAGGTGTGACCCGCAACCTAAGGACATGGCTTGGGTACGAAATCCATTCTCAGATAGCATTTCCCTTGGAAACTTATCGATAAACGAGCAGGAAGAATTTATGGAGCTAAAAACTGATCGGATATTAACTAAAAATTTCCGAAACAGAGCAAGCACATTTTTGGCTGCATGTGAAATATGAGTATCCATTGCTTTCAAATCTTGCTGTTGCAATTCTCGTACCATTTGTCACGATCTACGTACGCGAATTGGGGTTTTAATTAATACTAAAACTCCAATTACATTTAAAATAAGAGAACGAATGAGGACGATCGACGAAGAGATGAGAGCAACATTATCAACGATTGCTTCAAATTTTGATCTCCTATTCTCAGTTAAGAAGATTCACATCAATTTGCCAAAATAGTTTAAATGTTTGTCGCTAGTGTCGCACATACTGAATTTTTAAGTCAATTCCACCGAAAGTTATTGTATATTGTTACTTAAAACGGATTTGATCCTAGTATCCTTTCTTAAAAATAGCGATCATCTTGGCCGTTTTCGTGGATCGCCGGATTTCGATTTTTCCCTATAACGTAGGGAAATTTCCCCTGAGTTTCCCTATTTGTTAAGATTTAGATTTAACTGGTGGAGGTGGAATATAACTTATACGCATCTAAAAAAATGATGACAAATATTTTTTTAATGTGCTATTATGTGCACAGGTGACTTTGAAAACATGCAAATCCATAATATATTGAGAAATACCTTTTGGGCTCTTAAATATAATATTTTCATTTTAATAATAAATATTAAAAAACATTGGTTTATTCTTTGGTGTACCTCTAAAATTTCTTGATTTGGTAGGTGTACCTTGAACACAAAAAGTTTGCGGAACACTGAGTTAGACGGTTTAATTTCTTAAATAATTTAATTTTTGAGACCACGTTTTAATTCAATCATTTTCTAAAACTAAGTAAAATGAGGCTAAGTTTTATAAGTTAGACGGCTTAATTTCTTAAATAATTTAATTTTCGAGGCCACGTTTTAATTCAACCATTTTCTGTATTTGAAATTTCCATATGAGCGGGCTAATCACATAGAAGGAGTTTTCCTCTAAACCACATTTTTAATTGAGAGATGAAAAAAATATTATCGTTTGCAGGTAAAGAATGGTACAGGACAAATATGTCAACTACAACAATATATATGAATCATTAAAAATGAATTGTCCATTTAAAGCATTCGTAATGGATGAAAATTAGTGACGCAATTATACTACAATATGTTATTTTCAATAAATTAATTGTGAAACAATACATTAAAATCATATCCAATACCCGAAGGAGCTTCGTAAGTAGGTACCAGACGCGTCGAACGCTAACACGTCAGTTATTTACGAGAATATTAAGTCAGTTAGTAAAGTGTGATATTTCAATTCAATTCATTTCAATTCAATTCAATTTTATTATTTCAAAAACATTACAAAATTTTACATGTTAATGCGTTTTTAAAATACATTTGTAAGAGTACTATATTGCACACATAGGCCTACAAACTATACAACAATTAATAGAGCTTGCCTTTTAAAGGTTAACGTTAAATACGTCGACATCCGAATTAATTCTGTTTAACAGCAAGATTGCTCTCCAGACCGGCATGACCATTGGCAAATTAGTCCTGCAGGCCGGAAGATAGAACAGTCTACGTTGTCGGTGGCGAAAATACCCATCGGATACATAGATTAGGTTACGTTAGGATCATTGTCAACAGTTGGATTATATTCGTAGTTTTCTGGTAGGACACTTAAATCACGCATTTGTTTATTTAATCTTTCCGTTAAAAACAATGCACGACCTTTGAATTTAATTAAGAGAGAGGTAAATAGCCGACGTGACGTAAGGTTACAAGACGTCTGGTATTTACCAAATGCCCGAGCGTTTTCGAAATATCCGAAATGGATAACGCATCGGGTATTTACGATTATGCGTCCGGGCAGTTATAACTCCTTTGCAGTGTTACTTTAAAACAACGATTAATGTAGCTCTTTTTTTAAAAGAAATCATGTAACATTATTTGTTTGAAATGTTTCAGTATTTTTTTCAGTACTTTTTTTTTTTTTTTTTTACATGAGCTCCACACAGGAGGCGCTGAGGAAAATAATTTCCCTCAGGGCCTATGTCATCTTTGGGGATGCTGTGTGGAGGGTTTTCTAAGGAAAGGAAGGAGAGGAGAGTTCTGGGAAGGAAAAGGGTTTAAGGGGTGGGTAGGAATCTGGGGTTTAGTGTGTCCTAGTCATCGGCCTCCAAGACCTAGACAAACCTCACCCCATGAACCCGGGCACCCCTGCTAAATCACCAAACGTAGCGAACCACTTGGGGTGACCTGTGGCAGAGGTGTTGGTTATCCAATTAAGGTTCCCGGGGCGGCGGTACCCATTCCCGCCTCCCAAATTGCACAAAACCTAATGCCGACGAATCAATTTCCTATACTTTGAAGGCCTTGATTTAATAATGGATAGCGGCTGATGATTGATGACAATTATATAAATTCACGTAATCATTTCTTTAAAGTATTTTGAATCGAAAATCAATTTGCACCATCTTTCAAGTGAAAGACTTGAAAGAAAGAAATCTGAGGGTTTCCCAAACAAGTTGGATTTATTTAACATTTCTTTAATCATTCCTTCCCCATTAATAAAGCAAGCACAATGCAGCCGACGGAAATGAGATTAAAAATTCAAGTCGGGGGAGGCTGGGGCGAATGGCATCCCTTCCAGGAATATTAACGCGGAATATTCCCTCTTACCCCACGGACAATTCCGCCGCTGCCCTACTTCCCCTTTCGATATGACTGAGAGCGTGACGGCGGACACGGTGCGTAGACTGCGTTCGGTGCAGTAGGAACCGAAGGAAAAACATTATACAAAGTCGCCATTTTAATATAATTCGTACTCCTGCTTAGAAATTGTCGAAAAAATTTTAACTGTTTTCACCATCAGTAATTTGCAGGTAAGCGCAAGTATTTAAAGCTCGTAAAATAATTTCATCTATGAGCTATTTATCTTTCAAAACGTGAATAATTTTGTATATATGGTAGATCGTTCAGCCTACAAGTATTTTTTTTGTCTTGTAACGTTATCAATTTTTTGTCTGCTGATACTCGTTACGCAGTATGTGATACTTCCCTTCACGAGAAAGAGACATTATTGAATCAATGACAATGTTTAAATTAGAAATATCGAGTGCATTTGTTTTCTGTCGTGCTTTGTAACTCGAAAGAAATACGTAATATCATTCGTATTACATTATTAAAATATCGTGCTACCTGGCGAAAGTATCGCCTAGGGATTAGGGATGTCCACGGCTGCACTGATCCATCAAAAAAGCCCAATTAAAATTCAATACGAATGGTGATTGCTCGTTTAGAGATGTGCTGATCACTAAGTAAATTTATCCTTTAATGGGTATTAAAAGAGTTCTCGTGGAGGTAGAATATTTAACTACTATCATTCGTACTGGGGTACAAGTTAATATCTCGGAAGGTAATGATTTAGAAGCCGAGGAACAAAGCAGACACACCTATTGATACATCGGCATAATCATGTTATCTCATTAAGTTCATCACAATAAGTTCATCACAATAAGTTCTTCACAAAACAGGTGACGGAAAATATTTATTTATCATCTTCCATAAAAAACAGGCTTCGAGCCCAATCCAATTTTCTTTTAAAAAACGGAAGACAAAAAACCGAACAGCGGACGCCTTTGTTCACACCTCCGTTTAAAAAACGGAGCGACCAAAAATCGGATTATCACGCAGACGCTGCGTGCATGTTTCCTTGCGACTGGGAGCGCACAGGTTGAATGGGGCTCACGCCGGAACGACTTGCCGGCAAGTGTGAACAGCTTCATACAATGCTAGTTCCGACACGATTTTTAGGCTGGGCGCAAAAGGACGTTTTCCTTATTCGATTTCCTGATGCGGAATTCCGATTCGGAATTCCGTGAGACTAGCGCAAACGTTCGTTTTTCTTCATTCGGAATGTATACACGTCAGTCGTCAGTACAGATAGTGATAGCGTGGTAAACGCACGACGATGGAGGATGACGATTTATTAGCAAATGCATTTCTGTTAATAATGAAGAAGAAAAAAATAATGGTGTGATGAAAAATAAAGAATTAATAATGAAAGTTTCTGCCTCACACATTATCGTGTTGCGAATCTATGCGTAACAAATACAAAGAATACGTCCGATGCACGCGGTGCCGGTGCGATACTGAATAGAAATCTCCGAGCGTATGCGCCGGCACAAACGAAGAGCGTATGTTCCGCATGACGTCGTTAGGTTTCTCCGAACGCGCCGGCTTGCATTCGAACGTGTACGTCAGTTAATGTATTTTTTACTGATTCCATGCATTCGGATGCCCGAATACGGAAAACGAATTCGGAAATCGAACACAGAAAACGTCCTTATGCGCCCAGCCTTAAACGGACTCGCTGCGCTGGCTATCCTTCCGACAAACGTGCAGGATCTAATTTTTAATCGTGTCGATCATGTTTGAACAGCACACAATCTCTACAGCCACTAGAGCATCCGATTTTTAAACGGAAATGGGAATGGCCTCTAAGTTGTAAAAATAGTTACACTATATAAATTTAAGTATTCCGTCAATGCAAATCGAACTGACTCTACAGATATATCGCACAAATTCGTAGATAGTGAATACTTTGGAAACATCTTGCATTGAGAATTTCCTTGGGTCGCAGCAGCCCAGTACCAAGTACCCACGGCGCAGCTGAATACGTCTTTTGATGAAAGCCATTTGAGGGGAATTCCCCGAAGATTTCCCTTTTCTATTCACATACAGTCACTTTGGAATATTACTTCTACAGATATTTGCATTTGGTAGATGGAAGACTCGAATTTGTATTGTACATAATAGTGGATTCTTTCGACAACTTGAATTGAAAATAGTATTATTTCATGATTGTGTTGTGTTGGTTAATGCTGATAAACTAAACAGCCAACAAATAACATTTATTTTTTTATATTAGCTCCACCCAGGAGGCTCCGAGAAAAAATATCCCTCAAAGCTTATGTCATCTTTGTGGATGCTGCGTGGAGGGTCTTTTTTGGGAAATTTGGGAGAAGA
Source organism: Limnephilus marmoratus (assembly GCA_917880885.1). NCBI lineage: Eukaryota > Metazoa > Arthropoda > Insecta > Trichoptera > Limnephilidae > Limnephilus > Limnephilus marmoratus. The sequence continues at coordinate 31,330,942 of OU862917.1, read as the reverse complement.
CGTTCTAGGAAGGAAATGGGTTTAAGGGGTGAGTTAATATAAACACAATTTAGGGGGACACAATCAATGTGTTCAGATGTAACGAACGTATGAATTTATTTCTCCCACAATGGTGCAAGGCGATGGGGCGAGAGAATCCGGCTTTAGAGGTCTAGGTCAACCTGTCTCATCCGACCCGGTCCGCCATGCAGTAGGTGGGCAAACGCATCCACCGCCAAGACCTTGACAAACCTCACCCCATGAACCCGGGCACCCATGCTAAGTCACCAAACGTAGCGAACCACTTGAAATGATCTGTGACCAACCATTAATTGGTTTTCCAATTAATCCAATTAATGGTTTTCCAATTAATGGTTCCCGGTGCGGCAACCCAAACTTGAAAATTTGGGGATCGGGTATGGGTACTTCAAAATGAATGCGTCGCTTTACACAAAAAATAATAAATTAATAAATAGTTTATTTTTGCATCTCGATCCGGAGTGAGAGATACGATCAGAATCGTCATGTTGAAAGACCACCATCCAGAATCGAAACGTTGCTCGAAGTTTCAACCATGTTTAGTAACCAGATCTCAAGAGCCAGGTTTTTCCCAACCAACCTCTTCCTCTTCTGAATCTCCTTTCTATCCCTTCTCAAATAATAAATGACGTATCAGCGTGTAGTGACCGCAGATCAAAAGAGTTAGAAACCTTCTTAAACTTCCTCTTTCCCGTCTCCTTCCTCTTCCCACTTTTTCATCCCCAAAACACCCCCTTCATTGTCTCTAGCTCTGGTCAGTTGGGACTATGTGATATCACAAAAAAACAAGCATGTTGATATCTCACCAACTTTCTACCAATTTCTTTCCCTAACCGTAATTTAATAAGAACCTATCTCTGTTACTATAAACCCCCTTACAACTCAACTACTGGACTTTAAAAAAAAAACTTTCCCATTTCAAAGCAAATCAATCTCCCGAGGAGAAGCTTCACATTTAAACAAAATAATATTATTTGTACCAATGACACGAAAATGCTTTTAGAGAAATAACCTGCAAGTTTGTGAGGTGGAGATCGGATCCCGGAGGTGAAAGTATTAAGAGGAATATAAACGCTAGAAATATTTCGAATCTCATGTCTACAAAATTTAAAAATCGAGCGTCTTATTTGCACGAGGCAAGTAAGCGAAAAGATGGTTTTTATTTATTTTGTGCATAATTTTATAAGAACGAAAAAAAGTTAGAACATAGAAAACCTCAAAAATAGTCTTAGCCATAAAGGGGTATTTAAAAAAAATTGTTTCTTGTATTACTTCATAGTTAAGTCATGAAAAAATATATTTTTTGATGGTTTACGCTTATATTTTTTGTTACGTAAATAATAATTTTATTGTAATTCCAATACATAGAAAAGCTAGTAAAAGCTTATCCGTAGCATATTTTTGACGTTCATGCTGTAAGCCGATTCGTCGTAAAGATTAATCAAAATAGTATCTAAATAGGATTTCACGTATAACTTCATCTTAAATGTTCTCACACAATAAATTTTATAAAAATTGAAAATAAAAATTTAATTTCACATTTTATTGTTATAGGGGATAAATTCAATAATTTTCTTTTTATTTCATTAGTGACGACAACCCAACGGTTTATTAAATTTTAAATAAAGATAAATTAATTATTTATTAAATTTTAATTATATTATTAAGGGAGAAGGGGCACGGAAGAGCAGCTTTTATACATTTTTTACCAAATATCATCTAAGTATATAAAGACATAAATTTTGCTCTAAGTATTTATAGACGACATATTGAAGATAGTTTTTTTTATAAAACCTCAACTGAGAACCTATTATAAGAACTAATAGGCTTATATTTTTGGATAAATAAGAGAAGAAAAAAACTAACCTTAAAACTTCACGTCAATAACAATGGGACAATCGATTTTAATTTGTGAACAATCGAACAACCAAGTGAAAAATCAATTTTTATTTTATATATTTATTTAAACACCCATAGGACTTTTACATAGAATGCAGTACATTTTTTAAAATTATGTGTACAGTGAAAAGAATGGGTTTACAGAATACAATACACAATACAAGTCACATAATATTTGTTAAAAACAAAATAAAGGTTACATATAATATATAAGGGTTGAAAAAAAATAAAAAAATTTGGTTACATAAAATATAAGCGTTAACAAAATACAGGTAACATAAAATATAAGAAACAAAATATAGTCCATAAAATATAGGAGTTGACATAAAGTAGGTAATGTTTAAAATTGTTGTTCTCATTAGTTTATGGGATAGGTAGAAATAAATAGTTGGCACATATGGCGTTTGAAGTTTGCTAAGTTGAAATTATTGTCAAATACATCCATATTGTTTAAGTATTTGTTACCAAGACTATGCAAACGTTGTATTGGAGAATATAAATCATAGTTCGAATGAGATGTACGTATATAAAATGTCAATGTTTGTCTAGTTGTTCGTGTAGGTACATGTAGATTTATTAATTGCAGGAGTTCACAACTGTCGAATTTAGAGTTAAATAATTTTAATAAAAAGGTTAGGTCGTTTATTTTTCACAATAAAAAAACATATAAATTTGTTTAAGACCACTTTTATTTTAAAACACTCTACCGGTTTCAGAAGCACCCTTCCTTTGTCAGGAGAATATTATAACTAAACTATAATACAGAACGTTAGGTGTTTGAGTGGGAGATGAGCAAAGGGGTGGGGGTAATTGCGGGATTTCCGGAAAGAACAGAGCGGTTAATTGGAAAAATATTTAGAATGGGACTGAAAGATAAATTAATTTGGTTATTCAAAATACTAGCATTATTATTTAGGGATTTTTAAAATCCCTAAATAATAATCAGTCCCATTCTAAATATTTTTCCAATTAACCGCTCTGTTCTTTCCGGAAATCCCGCAATTACCCCCACCCCTTTGCTCATCTCCCACTCAAACACCTAACATTCTATATCATAGTTTAGTTATAATATTCTCCTGACGAAGGAAGGGTGCTTCTGAAACCGGTAGAGTGTTTTAAAATAAAAGTGGTCTTAAACAAATTTATGTGTTTTTTTATTGTAAATTATGGCGAGCCACAAAGTTAGTGATTTTTACAAATACGTTTATTTGTCGTCTGTTTTCTAATATTGGAAAATTTAAAGTATTCATTAACGACGGGTAATTTATGTGCTCTTAAGGGATGTTAAGTTTAAAATTACAAAACGTAGACATTTTCTTTGAATTCTTTCAATAGTATGAATATGAATTTTGTAGAAGGGCGACCAGACTATGGAGTTATATTCTATTAGGCTTCTAACAAGATTAGAAGAAAGAATTTTAAGGCAATAACTATTAAAATCATAGTATGTATTATACCTTATTCCATGACTAAAATACATTGCATTCCATTTCCCGAAACTGAAATACGTACTTCTCATTATTATCTTCACTACTACAAAATGTTTTTTTAGAGATGGTTATTCAACACTTGCCATGCTCACTTGATCATCTTGTCATCTTATTTTCACATGTTACTCTCTCTGCCCTACAATGTCCTTTAATGTTTAGTAGATGTGCGTTGCATTGTTTTGAAATTAATTAGAAGACTTCGGTCATCTGAAGATTCAAAAATTAGAACGAAAAACAAAATAAACAAAAAAAACTTTAATCATTGGTTATTTCAACATGGAACCACGTAGGTACGATTACATTACTTATTTTCCGGGTTTCAATACCAAGTTGGTCACGTTTTTTATCCTTGCCGCAAGCTGTGAGAAAACTTGAATGAGAAAAACACGGCCTGAAGAGCAAAATAGATTGTAAGAGACCATGAAAATCTACGAAAACAAGTCATAAAACGTCGATGTCTTAAACCACTCCAAAACAATTCTTCGAGATCACTGGCTAATTTATATAACTTTTTGCCGAATGGAAAGGTTTTCACGTAGCAAGTAATTTGTTCAGAGAACTGTCTATATTTATCAGTGGATCGCGGAACATTTTGGAATTGCAAAAGTTTTAAGGCTTTATCGGGACTCATCAATCATTCTTTCGCAAATGCCATATCGGTGCCTTATCAGAAAATTAAGTACAAATTTCTCAGTTCCAGAGACTAGAGTGGCTTCAGTACTCAGTAGGCTATGTCGGTCGGTTTGTGGGATGTCTTTTGGAATCTAACCTATAGGATTATGAATAAAGAAATAACGGTAAAGGGATAATTGATAATTCAGATGGTAATAATAAATGTTTACTTTTATATAGAGCCGGTTAGCGATTCATTCACCCCAAGAGCGCTTTACATTGGTTATCGTTAATTATTACGACTTTCCCTTCATATTTATGTATTTACCAGCGAATACCCGTCACACGTTGCAATACCACTCAAGGAAAGAAAGTGTTTGTTTAAATTTTGTTATTGAAGTACATTTGGTTAAAAAATATTTTTGCGTTTTTCCGTCCGGTGCGTTCACGAATAAATCAGAAGGTTTTGGTGTGGAAAGCATGGATTTCCCAAATTTTCCTCCTGCTGTCCCATACCGCTATTGTGCCTCCTTTGAAATCCCCTCTCTGCCCTCTGCCCTTCCCTCGCCCCTTGCGTATCCTCCAGGCATTCCCTCCTTTCACTTCTTGCTGATTAACTATATGAAATACACACATTTTCAAATATCTCGCGCGCCACCAATTTCATAATGCTAGAGGATTATTATACATAGAAGACTTCGCTGGCAAGAGCACAACAACTCATCAAAGTGTCATCGCGATCGGATTAATGGTATATGAAGGAACGCACAAGAGACAAACGAAGAAACATTATTTTTTTAAGAATGAAGATTTACAAGAACGGTAATCTCGTACATTACAGCTATGTACCTATATAGAGTTTTACAAATATTTTTTTAAAAATAGGTTGCTTAATTGGCTCTTAAATAAGATAAAGCCATAATAAGATAAAGCTTAGTAATCACAGTATCCATGAGGTGATTTTTCACAAAAAAGTAGCAATAAACAAATTGTCCAATGGTTATTATTATTATTAGATTAAACGGCAGGTCATTCTAAGATTGTGACTTTCTCTTGACGTGACTACCTTGATTCAAGTATTTGATAATGTGATGGTGTTACGTCTCCTTGGGCGTATCCAACTTCTTCCATTTACTTGCTTGTCACAATTATATATTCTCCCGTCACTCCTTCCTAGATGTAAAATGCTCGAGAAATTAAAAAAAAACTTTAATAAGTTTATTTAGTAAACAGCCGAACATAATTTAAACCGCCTTTATTATACTGTTTAACATAAAGCTTTAAACGTCATGAAATTATGTGACCAGTTTTCCAAACTATTTTCATAATTATTCGCTTTCCGTACCTACAAAGTTGAGCACTTTACAAAACTTTAAAATTTCCACATTAAATTATTATAATATACTAGCAAGTTCCCGGCATGCGTTGTAATGCCACTGATAGTGAAATTGTTTTTCCCTGCGTGTCTTTTCCCATTCACACGTTCCCCCTCCACCTTCCCCGCCTTCCCTCACCCCTTTCCCGCGAACCCCCCTCCCGCGATCTCCTCCCCTCTCCCTCCGATATATTCAATCCCGATACATTCAGATTTTCAAACAGCTCGCATGCCACCTATTGCAATTTTTTTTAACAATTTTCTATTACAAACATTCATTTCTGTAAGATATAAGAACAATCAATCAAATTTGGTACGTAACATAGGTACGTACCTATTTAAAATTAATATAATTTTTGATTGGTGAGTACTTCAAATAAATACATTAATTTAAAGTGTTTCGAAAATTGAATTTTGATTAAACAATGAATGGTTTTCAAAATGCCATTCTCAAATTGTGACATTTTTGACAGTTTTCTAAGAGTTATTGTAATGAATAAAAAAACTTTTAAGATGTATTGTCATGTGATTGTAATAATTCAGAAACCTTCGCGAGGAGGGAAAGAGGTTATTTTGACGGTTTTAAACTTTTCCTATGCTTAATATAGCAATACTCATAACGCATTAATATTAAGTGCATGCTCTAATGCTAATGTATAATTCTCTTTTTTAAAATTGAATTGAAGATGTTTACATGTTCGTTTATGAGCTGAGATGAAACTAGAATCTACGCAGCATAAAATTATCACTTGTTGCTCTACTTATCATTTTCCTATGCACGTATGTTCGTTCGCAGCTTGCGCCACCTAGAGAAAGTTGATTTGACAAATTACGTGGAATACTATCTCAGTAATAATTTAACTTGTTTGCAAAAAACTGGATCAAGTCTTGCAATTTAACGGATCATGTTTATTTACTTTGCACGTAACTCTACCGGGGGCGTAGCTCAGATGGTAGAGCGCTCGCTTAGCATGTGAGAGGTACCGGGATCGATACCCGGCGCCTCCAAATATTTTTTTTCTTAGGAACACATGTATATATTTTTTAAATACGTTATTCAATAACAATTTCAACGTTCCATTGAGATTGTTAAGATATTATTTGAGGTGAAAAATGTAAATTAAATTTTGGGCTCCTGACATTTTTGACGTTTTTTTTCTCATTTTTTTATTGTTTACAAACAAACAAAAGCAAACATTTCTTTCAAATTTTGTCGCTGGTCACTCAGCCGAGTAACCGCCCAACCTTTCACCCGGCCCTAACTTTCAATTACGGGCGCAAACAAACAATGCATCTTACCTTTTTACACATTTCCAAAAGAGTTTTTCCTAAAATAATTAAATCACCGCCATCTATGAACGAGCAGATTATGGAATATTTTAAGTTTTTCCTTAACCCCTTTGAATTAAGTTACACAATGTTTTCATATATTTGTGACGTACTATAAACACGCCTATTATACGTTAAAACACTTCTAAACTGCATTTTTGACCAAAAAACAAATTTCAACGAACACAAAATATCACTAACAGACCAGTTAGACAAGCGTACATACAAAGAAAACAGAAAAAACTCCGACGGTAAATACAAGCTTTGGACAAAGACACTATAAATATCATGCTATAAAAGCTTTCAACAGTCTTAACACTTGAAAATAAAATTGAGGAAAACAAAAATTAATTCAGACACAAAATTACAAAATGGATTAAAGAACAAAAAAGACAATATTACCAAAATTTCATAACATAAAATAATAAAACATACCCTTAACACAGAGGTTCCCAAAGTGGGTGCCGCGGACAGAGATCAGGGGGGCCGCGAGGCGCCCCTGATGTCTCTACTAAAAATCAAAATTGACATAAACGAATACACACATTTTATGGAATGGAAAATCAACCGGATCCAAGATCTATTCCGTGCTCAAGCTCCTCAAGATTTTACTTTGCAGGAAGAAGAAAATCTAATTAACCTCTCGAGCGACAGCAGCCCAAATTTGACGGAGTTTTGGATATCAGTCAAAAATCAGTATCCGATTCTAAATGCAAAAGCTGTAAGGGTCCTCATTCCCTTTGCTAATTCATATCTGTACGAAGTTGGATTTTCAGCGGTTGCTGTTAGCAAATATCGCTTGAAAATAAATGTGGAAAAAGAAATGAGAGTAGCTGTATCAAGCCTTATTCCCTGGTTAGAAAAATTGTGCAGCGAGCTGCAGGCTCCACCGTCGCACAATTACGGTTTTTGTAATTATATTAGCATTTTCTTTGTAAGTTTTCCTACCAATAAATGTACTTATTGGGGAGAGAGGGAGGAGGGGGGGTGGCTAGAGAATTGTGCTCTTGGGGGTGGCACTCGGTCCCGGGGCTACCACAGATAGACATCAAATTTTCTAAGGGTGCCGCGACTTGGAAAAGTTTGGGAACCCCTGCCTTAACACATAACTTTATATGCATGTTATAAAATATATTATGTATGTTTTTTATTTTTTATTTTATTTTATAAAATGGAGGCCTCAGCACGGGTAAGTCACCCAGTGAGGCCAACATTACTGGATTAGTATTGGAATGTAAAATATTGTATTAAAATAAATATACTCGTATTTCTTGAAACAAGACAATTTCAATAAACGCCAACAGTTTGTTTACACCGTAAACTAAACTCTGTCTCATGGTTGAGGATGCGAAGAATTTTAATTTTGAGAGGTAGGACGGGAAACGTGGAAGAAATGAGAAGAAAATGTAGGTTGTAGGTAGTTTGGAGGCACTGAAGGAACTAACGTTGGACAGTATTACGAGCGTGCCCTCAGTGGGCTCAACTTTCCATTATTTCTTATGAAAATCGACAAGAATGTGGAAGTATCTAAAGTTTTTAACGGTTATATATTTAGTTTCGGTTTATTTATTTAGTTTCACTATATTTTTATTAGAAAATCGATTTTGTCGTGAGGTTCAAGTCGTCAGGTTACCACAAGGCATCGTGGGTTCAATCAAAACCTTCTAATCAAATTTAGGTGGTTTTAGTTCAATCCTGTGTTGGCTACAGTTTGTCAAATAAGAGTAGAAAACGTAGGAGGGTGCCACTGTTGTTCCAATGGCAATACTAAAAACATAAATCATGGTGGAAATGTAAAGAGCTGTATAACCTACATTTTTGTAAAAAATTTAAAAGGCATTAAAGCTAAAAAAAATATTTTTTCATCCTATATAGATACCCACTGATCTCAAAATTAGAATTGCATATAGGTATATTACACGAGTACCTTTGCAATTTTGCGTTAACATAATGAAGAATAACGATATTGTAAAAAAATATATAAAGCACAGTTTAGAAATTGATCACATTTATTTAATACTAGATTAAGTACCTAGCGTCGCCCAGGCTTTAGATCATGTCTCTGATTTCAGATCTGAATATATTTAACTCATTTAGATTAGTGATTCTTCCTTTCTACCTACTGTTAAATTCAAATGTATGTTAAATTAAATTATTGTCATTAAGTACGTACCGTAACAACAGTGCTTCTTCAATATTAAATTTTTTTCTTTAAGAACAAAAAGATGTTTTTTTTTAATGTGATTTACAGTGTTCTATATATTCAGTGTCAATGCGCTTTAAAAGAATATTTGACAGGTAAATTGGTGTTGCCTACCTACAAATTTTGTAGTTCCATTTTTAATATTTTCTACTCTTAATTGACAGACTATTAGTTGCTAACAGAGGATTGAACTTGATTAGCTACTTGCCTGACAAAAAATTCCGCTAATAATGATGGAAGGTTATAAATATATATATTAAATTCGGCTAATAATGATGCTGGGTTCTCACTGCCTCGCAAACTTTGGTCGGCCATCAAATGGATAAGGTGCTCCCAATTGTTCCCGCATGATGCATTGATGGGGCCTTAAAGAGTCGGCGATGTGTAAATGCGGTACAGTGCAGACCACCGTATGGTCAATGAAAGCCCGTTCCATTAATTCCCCGGCGGTATTGATGAGATTCACAGGGCAACGCCTGAGGCCCTAGACTGGCTCGCAGACCTAGATGTCCCCTTCTGAGCCAAACATAAGAAGAAGAAAATTCTAGGAATTTTATGTTCAGTGGTTATAGGTAGTATATAGGTTATAAGTTGTAGCTTAGAGTTGTATGTTGTAGGTGTATGTGTGTGTTTGCGTGACGCGTTATGTACCGCAGGACAATTTCTCAGGAAGACGGAGTGCCCGTCAGCGACATGTTGGCCGCGGTTCCAACATGTGGAAAATTAACTAATAAACGGTCCAAACTGGAAAAAATGAAGCTACGGCGGCCTTCTGTTAGCAGGCTGGACGTTACGATTTTTTAAAGTGAAAGATCTGTGGTAATTAGGAGTATGAATATTTCTTAGAACCTTAACCACATGTTAACTTAATATGAAATTGGCGTTTTGTATGGGATGAAAATAAAGTCGATTTTTTTTAATATAATATATTTATTTAATCAAAGTATGTACCATTGCTATCTATACACTTTTGCCATCTCATAGGTAGTTCATCGATCCCTTTACTAAAAATACCATTCGGACGGGAATCGATAAAATCTTTGACGGCGGTTTGGACTGCCCCATCGGAGTTGAATTTTTTCCCTTGCAAGAAGTTATCCAAATTTCGAAAAAAATGGTAATCTGTTGGGGCAAGGTCCGGAGAGTACGGTGGATGTCTTAGACATTCCAATTGAAGCTCCTCTAATTTGGTAGCCGTCTTTTGTGCAGTGTGTGGTCTAGCGTTCTAACGTGCGTTTGTTGATTTGCTTCACTCAATTCGTGAGGTACCCACTTTTCAAGCTTTTTCACCTTCCCAATTTGCTTCAAGTGGATTAAAACAGTTTTATCACTAACACCGCACAGCTAACACGGACGTGGTGTGCGATGGATCCGCTTCCACAATAGCCTTCAATTCTTCATTATCAACTTTGGTCTCCGGCCGTCCACGGGGCTTGTTCTGCAGGTCGAAATTTCCAGAACGAAAACGTTGGAACCAAAAACGCACTGTGTTTTCTTTTGCGGCACCGTCGCCATATACATCATTAATCCTTCGAGCCGTTTCTGCAGCACTGATGCCACGGTGGAACTCGTACTCGTAAATAATGCGATATTTCAAGTTTTCCATTTTGTAAACTAAGTGACGCAAAGAAAAAAAAAATTAAAGAAAAACAAATAAATTATAATTTTCGAAACATAAGTAGATGAGTAAATAGCTGTATAAATTTGAATTTGGAATTCCTAACCAAAGAGAAGATATTTGAGATCAAAGTTGCCAGCACGGCAAAACGCCAATTCCATATGTAAGGAGGAAATATAACATAGCTCAGAATATAACAAAAATACTACTGTTTAAAATTTAAACCATAGGTCCTCAACCTTATTTTGCCCACCGCTCACTTTGAGAATATTTTTTTGTCTAATGCCCCCCCTTTTTTTTAACTTACGATCTGTTTCAAATCTGAAACAGCTATTGACACGGGGGGGGGGGGGGGCTCAACTCTCACTGAATCAATAATTTGGTTTAAAATATATTACATTTTTTGTTATACCTTTTGGTATGCAACTTAAAAAGCAATTCTTTTGTATTGTAAGTACCGGGTTGCTACCTTTTTCCTCTTTGTATTCATGATATAATAATAATTCTTGATAATAATAATATACATTAGATTATTAGTACGTGATAAGCGTGTTTTATTGTCTTTTTAGATCATTTTTTTACCTGCCCACGCCCTCACTGTGCCATCATAAAATAGCGCCAAAAAAGTAAAAAAAGTAAGTATGTTTTTTTTTAAACATTAACTCCACACCAATAAAGCTTTTTTTAAACATTAACTCCACACGGCGCAGAGGAAAATAGAGACCCATGTATTCAACAGCAGTGTTCAACAGCTCGGTTGTGGAATGATTTGCCGGCCTCTGTGTTTTCTCCTTCTTACAACATGGGTCTCTTCAAGACCAATGTTCATTCCTTCCTCAAAAAGACCTCCCACACAGCATCCCAGATGACATATGCCCTGAGGGAAATTATTTTCCTCAGGCCTCTTGTGTGGGGTTAATGTAAAAAAAAAACCGTCTATTAAAATGGAAGAATTTATCAAACGGATCGCCCGTTTCTGCACAGATTCGAGGGTATTTTTCAGGTATTTTAGAGCTCCAAACCAGAGGTGGCTGCCAAATTCAACCGTGGGGCGCACTTGTGATTTGTACAGGGTAAGCAGTAATTCAATGTAATTCAATATACCCGACAACGATTTTAATATCCACAATTTAAATAAAACTTCCATCGATAATTTAATTTACCCTGAATTCTATTTCGCTTATTTACCGCAGCTTATTCAATATATTTAGTAATAGAAAACCGTCGAACGATTTCCCCGACGAAAAAAACAGAGCGTAATTTTCAATTGCCTCAATAATACGAAAACAGGTTCAGGCAAACGTGTTTTTGTATCAAGGGTGGTTTTTGTATAAAGGGTGTTTTTCCCACAAATGTTCAGGGCTCATTTAGCCCAGTAAAAACAGGGCCAATATTCGTGTTCGGAATATTGTAGATAGAAATCATGTATTTATTTCACGCCTTGAACATTCCATTTCATTATCGGCTATCGATTATGTAATTCTTGCTCTAGGCGATGGTGGAAGAACAAAGGGAAGTAGTATGTTAGTGCATTTATCCCCTCAGGCTAATCTGTTCGCTTTTTGGAACAGCTCATATAGGTCACATAGAAATCGTTGTGTCCTTCTTACTGTCATTGTGAGAAAAAATATCTAAACGGTTTTAGAAAGAGAAAACACCGCACTTTATATTCAAATTTAAAAATTAACCATAGGAGAATTAAAATGTACACAAAGTTTCCAAATTTCGACTTTTGAAAAAAAAAAACAATAAAACCTTTTGAATTCTTTATTATTATTTTTTTACGATAGCTCCACACAGGAGGCCTCGATTAAAATTATTCACCTCAAGGCCTGTGTTATCTTTGGGGATGGTATTTTGAGGATTGGAAGGGAAGGGTATTCTGAGATGGAAAAAAGTATGAAGGGTGGATAGAAATCTGGGTGTCAGTGTGTACAGGACGAGAAGTCAAAAGTTCTCCTTCAACCAGTCTCTACCGATCTGGCCTACCGCGCAATTGGTGGGCAGACGCATTCCGCCGTCAAGACCCGGATAAACCTCACCCCATGAAGTCGGGCACCCCTGCTAAGTCACAAAACGTAGCGAACACTTGTGGTGACCTATGGCAGAGGTGTTGGTTATCCAATAAGTGGTTCCTGGGGCGGTGGTACCCATACCCGTCTTTCAAATTCTAGAATTGTATTTTTACACGAAACGTCAAAAGAGCGAGGCGATAGTATCGTTGTAATACATTGGTCTCATAAAATACGTGAGTTTTTAAAAAAAAAAACAACATTTGAACTTTTAGTTAGAAAAAACCTAAGGTGAACCATTTTTAAAACTCTTTTACCTTTGCATTCTATATTTTTCATTTTATATTTCTAACATCATATATTTTACTTCTTCTAACACAGCAAACTTATTTTGTGGCACCATTTTATATTTCTAACATCATATATTTTACTTCTTCTAACACAGCAAACTTATTTTGTGGCACCATTTTATATTTCTAACATCATATATTTTACTTCTTCTAACACAGTAAACTTATTTTGTGGCACCATTTTGATTTAAATTAATAAATTACTTCGTTTTTACCACTTTTATTGTTCACAAAACCAACATATTTCGTAATATAATAGAACGTACATAATAGACGTATTTGTCTACGTCTATCAATAAAAAACCCCGAAGAAGTGAGCGTTGCTCACGAAACATGTTGGTTTTGTAAACAATAAAAGTGGTAAAAACGAAGTAATTTATTAATTTAAATCATATATTTTACTTATAATAATACAATTTTAAACCATCATTTCATCCTTTCAAAAAAGTTTTTTTGTTTTCGCATACGTTCAGAAATCTTCCGTTTTTTGGAATTTATTATTAATTTTTACACAAATAACTACGTACATTGTAAATTCTTTTAACTTTTGAAGTAAATAGACTATTTCATGTAGGTTTCAGGATATTTTTTTCAATTCATTTCAGGAATTTTTTGCTTTTGTTTTTGCAATTATGTTTTCTCTCGTTTTTAATTTGTTTTTGAGTTGTTTTTGCAAATGTTTTTTTAGTTTGTTTTGGCATTTTTTTTGCATTTGTTTTTGCAGTTGTTTTTGGATTTGTTTTTGCATTGATGTTTTCAATTTGTTTTTTTGTATTTGTTTTGTATTTGGCTTCAGTTTTTCGCATACTTTTTTTGCATTTGTTTTTTGCAATGGTTTTTTTTTGAATTGGCTTTTTGCATTTGTTTTTTTAATTTGTTTTTGCACGTGTTTTTGTATTCTTCTTATTCTTTCTCTTTTCTTCGTCGTCTTCTTTTTCTTATTCTTCTTCCTGCTGGATATAAGTAAATTGTTCTAACAGCGATGCATCAGATGTCTCTTCGCTGATATCGTCAGAATCCTCTTCTGATGGCGATTCTACATTGGAGCACGACTAATCTTGACATGCTAATGAACAAAACAATCCAACTTTTTGCAACCGTATTTAGCACTACACCCCTTTTTGCAATTGCAAAATATTGTATTGAGGATTTTCTCCAGTGCTAAGAATTAAATTCCATCCCCAGTCTTCTGGGTCTAGTTTACCAAGCCACACTTGAACTTGATAATATACTCGAAATATTAGTTGATGAGCAGAAGCTGATATTAGGGGAAGATAAGCTAATAGAACTCGTTTTATTTTACGATTATTGTTTACAAAAGATGAGTACTAAACTAACCAACTAACCATCACGCCGTTTCCCCGCAGGGGTAGGCAGAGAGGACGGACCACCAAACAACTCGATCTTGGCACACACTCCTTGCCTCGTTCACATTCATATATACTCTTCTATTATTCCGACTCTTCACATGGCCCGACTCAAGTATCTGATTCACTTGTCTTTCTCGGGCGTCCCCGACTTCTTCTACCATTCACATTTGCGTCATACATTCTCCTTACACTCCTTTTCTCGTTCATTTGCTCTAGATGCTCAAACCTTCTGAGCGTCCCTTTCTTAATCTTACTCATTACGCTTACATCAGCCTTGCATTCTTCGCGAATCTCCACATTTCTCTCACGATCGTACATGGTTTTACCACACATGCGCCTCAGGGATCTCATTTCTACAGCATTCAGTCTACTTTCATCCTTCCTCTACCAGTTCCATGCCTCACTGCCATACATCAGGTTAGGTACCAGCACTTCATTATGGACGGTTAACTTCGCTTCTTTGGACAGTTTTTTTTGTTGGCGCCAACGGCGTTTAGTCCTCCATTAATAGAGTTGCCTGCGTTTACCCTTCTTTCGATATCTCCGTCAGCCATCTCTCGTAAACATATTTCCCACGCACACAAACTCATCCACCTGCTCCAAATACTCATCATTCACAACTATGTTGCACATTGTTTTCATACTCTCCCTTTCAAATACCACGACTTATAGACTTACTTACATTCATTATTAACTCATTCTTCATACATACTTCGTTCATCCTAGACACGAGAGACTGTAGATCGTCCATACTGTTAGAAATCAGCACCGCATCATCAGTATACAACAGGCAACATACTTCCAGATTACCCACTTTCACGCCCAAACCCTCTTTCAATTCTTGCATACACTTATCCATGCATAGATTGAATAACCACGGTGACATTACGCAGCCTTGTTTAACGCCGTTTGTGATGTCAAACCAACCCGTAAAATCGCCTTTCACCCTAATACATGCAACGCTTCCCTCAGACAGAGACGTAATTGCCTGTATGAGATTCGCACTCACTCCATACTTGGACAACACCTTCCATAGCTTTTTCCTGTCAATTCGGTCGTACGCTTTTTGTAGATCTACAAAGGCACAGTAAAGTTTCTGGTTTTTTGCAAGAAACTTCTCGGTAAGCATACACAATGTCCATGCGCTCCCTTCCACTCATCCTTGCACATCCCATATTTTATCCTTTGTTTCCAATTGCATACCCTTTCAATCAATGAGTACTATATAATACTTTTCTAAGCAGGTTTTTTTTTGGAGCTCCAGTAAGAAAGAAGGAAGCGAATTCGGTTGATGATTACAGCTTGTGGAGTAGAGTTACTATCTTTATATAGATACGCTTAGTAAGGCGCTTGACTAGCATTCCGAAGGTCGCGGGATCGAATCAAATGTGGGAAATAAAATTTATTCGATTAATTTGGTATTTCACAATTTATTAATTTAAAATTATATATAGTATATTTGCGGCACGTTCCAGAGTGGAAGATACTCTCAGTATCGCCCTGGTGTAAGACCACCATTCAGAGTAGAAACGTTGCTTGAAATGGCTTCTGCCGTGTTTGGTGACCAGATCTGAATAGCCAGGTACTTCCACACCTTCCTCTACCCTATCTCCTTCCCCTCCTCACTGCCTTCAGCCTCACAAAATACCCCTATTGGGGATGCCATAGTCCCACTGGCTCCAGACGGGAGCAGTTGGGACTCTTGTGCGGAAAAAAAATATATATATAAAAATATATATTGTTACGATATACGAAACGCCTCCTCTCAAATTGGAGCGCACGCCACTGTACAGACAAACAGTTTCGCTCCCTCGCCGCAAGTGCGCCGCGCGCTGACGGCGGCGGAACGCCAGCCTCGGTCGGCCGACTAGCGAGCCCGCCATTCTCCTCCCGAGCCCGTTCTGGGCGCACGTGTATCGTGAACCACGCTGCACTGTTCCGGAACATTCCACAACGCCGCTATGGCGGTTGTTATTTTGCCTAGTGACTGGCGGGAATGCCAAGAACGGCTAATTTCCCCTCCACATAACCGAATCTCCAAGAGACCAGCCTGCTGCTGTGAGTACCATGAGCTATTTAACCCCTCTTGCGTGTGTTCCTTGTAAATTCAACGCGAAAATAAATGGCCGCCCCCAGTCAGATTTTAGGGCCAAATTCACCCGATTTAGATAGAATTACTGTTGCCACCCTGTACTACTCTGTTTGCATTATTGTATCATTGTGTTTACGAAAGAATTCTACCCAATACAACTGTTATTTACCGTAGCCACTTGTTTCAGTGTCTCCCCCAGCCCGTAGGATTTGAGCTTATTTCAGGGATGCCACACAAACGCCTCAGAGATCCTACCACCCTGATGATAGTCTCCCCCGCTATGCTGACCATTCTGAGCTAGTCTGTCGGCAGAAGGTAGGCACCTCAGGTAGGTGTACTTAGCAATATATAACTTACCGTTTGGCTGAAAAATGCAAAAAAACTAAATTGGATTTTTCTGTCTCCAGATTTTCGATTGAGTTTCGCTAGTATTGTCAAAATTGGAACTGTTTATAATACAGTGATCAATTGACCCATAATATTATATTTTTAACCATATTTATTTTGTTTAAATTTTTTCAGTTCCTAAAGTACCTACCTATAAAATTTTAATGTTATTTTACGAGTAAATTATTTTAAGAATTTCATTTGAAATGTGCATTAGTTTTGTTTAAATTTCTCAGGGTAAATCTTGACGGGTAGGTACAGTCAGATTTCATGATTTTTCGAGGGTCTGCACTTTTTAGTTAACATGCAATAAATAATCAATCCTACATTATTGTAATATTCCGTGATTTTCAGTAAATCACTTCAAGCGACACAATATTTGTAGTAATTTAAAAATGTTTATGATTCCAGGCTGATGCAAGTTGGGACATAAAGAGTTAGGTCGGAATGTATCTAGCTATTCAGATTTCATCATCAATTAGGGCTAAAACTACAGGGTGACTTTTTTCAAGCTTTCTTCAAGCAGGTAGGTATTCCGATTTGACAGTTCGTAGTAAGAACCACAATCATGCGGACAAAAGGTGGTATCCAAAAAGTCTATTTTGAATCAAACAAATTTACGGATAGATGAAATTTCAAATGGTCGGGTAAAACTTAGTTAGGCTCAGTGAAAAATGATTTGTGTAAAATCGTGTATGGCATTCAGTTTCACCCCATTCATTAAATATTTTTGAAGATGTGTACATAAATAATATCAGATTTATGAATGCAATTCAAGACGACAGTTTCTTATACCAAGGGGGTGGTAATGTTTTAAGTTAATATATTCATAAAGTGCCGGCAGATCGCTATAAATATTGAAAAGGAAGGGAGCTTTTTGTTGGAGCTTACGATAAAGCTGGAAGGGTTGGCTGATGAAAAAACCGCAATGGCTCAATTTTTATTGTATATGTTTTTCAACCCCTATTATGTGAAAACAAAATTTTACGAACGATGATTTGTAAAGGATGATACGATTATAAAAATCTCTTCATAATATTTTTCGTTATTTGTTTTTGGGGTGTTATGCCGTGTTGCGCTATCTCCTTCTTTAGCCAACGTTTCGGACATCGTTGCAATGTCCATCATCAGGGCAGATCCGGCAGATCCGGTAGATGTAGATTTACACATCTTACCGGATCTGCCCTGATGATGGACACTGCAATGATGTCCGAAACGTTGGCTAAAGAAGGAGGTTGCGCAACACGGGATAACACCCCAAAAACAAATAACGAAAATGCTCTCGGCCGTGAAAATCTTAAAAAGTATCCCTCTTTATAATCAATTAATTTTTACTTTTATCCTAAATAAAAAGTTTTGGTTGGAATATTTATTTACTCAAACGATTTTTAACCTCAATACAGGCTGCTTAGTCCTAGTGAGGTTAATATTTTTGCATCTAAAAAAAATAAGAACACATGTATGGTGAGAAATTATAAATAAATTTATTTTAATTTATTTATTGTTTTAATTCAATCTTTAACCTCACTAGGAAAAGCCTGTGTTGAGGTTAATAATTTTATATTATAACAAGCAGACCCGGCCACACGTTGCTGTGGCTAACGAAACACAACGCCATTACCCAACCTTTATAAAATCCACACCACCCGCTTGCCAGCTGCCCGCTGCCCCCTGCCTGAATTGAATATTTGAATTTCTCGGCTTTTCTCTACTATAATAAGCATGTATTATAGATATAAACCTACCTCTTGAATCAACTATATTATTATTATTATTCTTTACTTATATAATAATATAGTTAGCGATCGCCAATAATTATACAATGGTTGAAATGCAACACTGGATATTTGAAAAGGGAAAATAAAATACCTACTTACTCTAGGACATCTATTTTCCAATTTCTTCCGTAGAACGAATTTCAAAAGTGACTATAGTACGGCTCGCCAGCCGTTTTAAATCGCACAAAAATATGTTTTCTTTAAATTTTTCGGCTTTTCTCTAATATAATTTACATGTAATACATATAAACATTCCTCTTCAATCACTCTATCTATTGGTGAAAACCGTATGAAAATCCGTTGCGTAGTTTAAAAGATTAACGCGCAAATACATTTTGAGCGACTTCATTTTATACTATGTAATGATGATAAAAATAACACATAATAATACAAGTAGGTATTGTATAAACAATATTGTTACATTAATATTTCTTATAAATTACCCACTAGCTAAAGCTTTATAATGTAAACTTGTAGGCAGGGCTGGGCAAAATACATGCTTTGCTGTAATTGAAATACAAATTACAAAATACTTTTTCGCATGTATTTAAAATACGAAATACAAAATACTTTCAAGTCGTGTATTTGAAATACAAAATACAAAATACTGTATTTTAACCATTTTTTTCTTTCAAATACAAAATACAAATTACAAAATACAAAATACATTTGTTTTTAGTAGAACCTTTGGTTGCAATAAATTGTCGTAAATGCCCTTATCTAAGGGTGCGTTTCCATAGAAGAAATAATACGAGCAGAGTGAAACAGAGACGTGCAAAAATTGACCATTCATATTGCTCAAAAGACACATCTCATCTCCGCTTCACTTGTAAAATTTTATATAGCGCAGTTTTGTGTTATTTCTAGTGACCGACCGAAGGTTCGGTTTCGGTTTCGGCAAGGTTCGGTAAAAAAAAATCTGGGTGAAATGCAGATCCCGCCAAATGTTGAGGATTTTAATAAAAATGCACTTTCTAGATGGGAAAAGTGTGGAAAAGTTGAATAAAAAAGAAATTAAGGCGCGCTCTTCAAAATTGAGGGAGATACAGCCGTTTAAAGAATGTATGGAATGACACTTCATTAACCGATATTGTCAGCCATTTTGTTCCATAATGTTGGTATCTCAAACTTGCTTTAACGAAGGTTGATACGATTGTAGCTAACTTCGTGTGATATACACGTAATTATGAAAAACAGAATTAATAATGGTCACAAACCATGTTACACAAACCTGGCGTAGCCGCTAAACTACTTGAAAACAGGGATGTTTTTCTTGCGTTGACGTGAGCAGGCGCTATAAAGGGGCACAGACCATGTTACATAAACCATGTTACAACAGATGAGGATGATTACGAGTGCTATCAACTTTAAGGTAATAATTTAGTTTTCAAAATGGCTGATAGTATCGGTTCATGAAGTGTCATTCCATACATTCTTTAAACGGCTGTATCTCCCTCAATTTTGCCGAGCGCGCCTTAATTTCTTTTTTATTCAACTTTTCCACACTTTTCCCATCTAGAAAGTGCATTTTTATTAAAATCCTCAACATTTGGCGGGATCTGCATTCCTCCCAAAAATCTATTTTCGGCATCAGTTTCGGTTTCGGCAGAAAATCTGTCGAACCTTCGGCCGCACCGAAACTCTGCATTCGTGAATTATCGCGTGCCGTTTGACTGACTTCGGGTGAGTTCGTGGCTCGTGTGTCATCCACCATCATCAACTGAGTTCGCCGGCTGTTCCGGCGTGCTTGTATTGTGAGTTTATGTGATCACAAACTTCAATTATTTTTATTTATTTCATTTAACAAGTGTAAATAAAAATTAAAATCTAGTCTCCTTCAACGGAAGCAATCTTCCAAACAGTCCCTCCTTTGATGTGCTTGGTGTAAGGCCCTCCGTCCATGAAGATACTTACAATCTACATAATTGTGATGAAACCACAAGTACCCTGCTGATGTACTACTTTTTAATGCTAGTCTCCGTACACGGCGCTATCCGAAATAAACTGAACTTGATCATTTTTCACGTGCAGCCGTGGAGTTAACACGCTGTCAAGCGATGTCATATAACTTTTTTTCCAACATCAATCCATGCCATCTCCACTAAATCCTTTCTAACGTATTCTGGTAAAGTATAGTTATGTAAACATGCATTTTTTTCCACTTCCAGAACATATCTAACATTACTTTCATGTTCCGACGTCATTTCTGTCAAACGTCAAATGAATAAGTATCAGATACAAATGATGCCACGCGTCGCGTGCGATCAGCACTGTCGGTATCGTGATACTGATTGGAAACCGACAGCCACCGCGTTGCGCCGTGAACGGGCACCAGCAAAATCGTACGGGGGATTCTTACGATCGGCGCGAATGATACGCGCACGAAGATCAAGTATCTTGTAAGTATCTCCATAAATGGAGGCAGTAACTCTAAATGACCAGCTCAGGTATGGGGGCTCCATCGAAGCCAGAGTTTTAGACTCTCAGACACTGGGCGTACTGTACAGGACCCGCAGATACTTGAATAATACACAAGTGCTAACACTGTACAAATCGCAACTGCGCCCCACTATTGAATTTGGCAGCCACCTCTGGTCTGGAGCCCCAAAATACCTTAAAAAAACCCTCGACTCTGTGCAGAAACCGGTGGTCCAATTGATAGATTCTCCTAACACAAACGGATTGCGATCTTTAGAACATAGATGTCAGGTGGGAATCTGTCCTTGTTCTACCGGTAATACAATGGAAGATACTCTGAGGAAATAGCGCCATTGATCCCCTCGGCACCAGTGCGTAGTCGCGCAACATGCCAAACATGCGCCCAACATATGTACACGGTTGACATTAGTCACATGAGAACGGGTCGTTTCTATGACTCATTCTTGAGTTCAACAGCTCGGCTGTGGAACGTTTTGCCGGCCTCTATGTTTCCTCCCTCCTACAACATAGGTCTCTTCAAGACCATTTACTCCTTCCTCTCCCCAAAAAGACCCTCCATACAGCATCTTCAAAGATGACATACGCCCTGAAGGAAATTATTTTCCTCAGGGCCTCTCATGTGGAGTTAATGTTAAAAAATGTTGTGATTGTAAACGCAATTAAAATTATAATACTCAATTTATGAGGTCCTTACTTTATAGTGAATATTAGTGTAAAAAATAAGCCGAATTTCTGTAAACAATAGATTTTTAACATGTCTAAAAAAGTTTCGGTTTCGGTTTCGGCCGAAACTGAGACAGATATCGAATATTCGGTTTTTCGGTAGAAAACCCTGTTTCGGTCGGACACTAGTTATTTCACTTCAAGTGCGCTCTACTGTAATTAACTTAAAAATAATCTAGTATTCAGTCAAATTATTCCTATAGTGCTTGATCTAATACTATGAGACAAAAAAGTACAATACAAAGCAATGACAAGCATTATATAATATGATAGAAAATGTACAATAACAGTGCTGTTATAGCACAGGACGTGTTGCCAACTCTAAATATTAACATACATAACATATAGCTCTGGATTCTAGCGTTTTTAGTCTACGTATTATCTATGTCAGTTTATTTTTCATTATCATTATTAAGATCGCTAAATGTATTTGAAAATGTATTTTGAAGCCATAAGTATTTGAAATACAAATTACAAAATACCTCAGCCCCAGGTAATTGAAATACCAATTACAAAATACATTTTTAGGAAGTAATTGAAATACAAATACAAAATACGTATTTGTATTTCAAATACGTATTTCAATTACATGTATTTCAAATACTGCCCAGCCCTGCTTGTAGGGTGACCATTTGTTGAAATTTGATTTGAAATAATGTATTAAGCTAATAATTAAGAAAGATTTAAAAAAAATATATGTACATAATTCATTATGCTATTAACCCTACAGGCCTCGACCATATTCTGTCTGTAGGTCAGAGTATTTCCGCTTCGCAATAAAATCCAAATATTTGGAATCTTTGTAAACGTATCCGAAAACTAAAAACTGTTTTTGAAAGGTGATACGCTTTCAAATTTTATCATCAAAAATAATCGTACAATTTTATTTAATATAAATTTTTTTAATGTTTTTAACTTTAAAAAGTATTGAAAATGGCTCATTTTTCTAACTAAAAATAACGGTGACGAAAAAATAAAACCACATATATATTTTATTAGACAAATGTATTTTTAACCTTTTTATCTGGAATAAACTTATATTATTATTATTATTATTTATCACCTCCTTTTGGCGTTTTATATAAAAGTAATTAATAAAAATTCGCAATGCTTAATTTTTTTTTCGAGACAACGATTTCCGTGAGACAAATACAAGTTGTTCTGAAAAGCGAAGTTAATTTAAAAGGACAAAGGCAAAAAATAAATGTACATACAATATGTTATGCCATTAATTAAGAAAAGTCAAAGATGAAAAAAAATCGGCTAACACAATCTTTTTAAAAGTGCATTAAAAATTATATGACTTGATATGTTCGGAAAGGTTGTTACTTGAGGAGCTTGATACAAATAATCCTTTGATAAAAAGCAGATTTAGGTCGAAATACCAATACGAAGTACAGACCAGAGCCAATTCAAGTAGATCGAATTAAGTAACAATTTTTCAAATATTGTAGATTGTAGGTACTGTGTGTCTAAGTTTTGAAAAAAAAAATAAGAGTGGTTTCTAAGCCGCCTATATTTTATTTATTATCATGTTTTTTTAGATTTATTAGTATTACTGAACGCCGTTAGCGCCAACAAAAAACTGTCCAAAGAAGCGAGCTAACCGTCCATAATGGAGTATTGGTACCTACCTTGACGTATTATGGCAGTGACGCATGGAACTGGCAGAGGAAGGATGAAAGTAGACTGAATACTGTACAAATGAGATCCCTGAGGCAGATGTGTGGTAAAACCATGTACGATCGTGTGAAAAACGTGGAGATCCGCAAAGAATACTAGGCTGATGTAAGCGTAATGAGTAAGATTAAGAGAGGGACGCTCTGATGACTTGGGCATGTATAGCGAATGAACGAGGAATGAAGAGTGTAAGGAGAATATATGACGCAAATGTGAATGGTAGAAGAAGTCGACGACGCCCAAAAAATACAAGGCACGATCAAATGAATCAGATACTTGATTCGGGCTATGTCAAGAGTCAGAATAATAGAAGAGCATGTATGAGACGATGTATGAACGTAAACGAGGCAAGGAGTGTGTGCCAAGATCGAGTTGTTTGGCGGTCCGTCCTCTCTGCCTACTACCCCTGCGGGGAAACGGCGTGATGGTTAGTTAGTATAGAAATACCAAGTCAAGTTAGTTAGAGTCACTTTCGACTGTTTCCTACTTGGCTCATGAAAGAAAGAAACACGTTTAGAGGATTTGAATAACAGTTGTCATTTGAACTCATCCTTATGTATTACGAACATCCTTAGTAACTCATCCTCATTATATTTATTTATTGATTAACGCCCCTTTTCGGGGCTTTTACATTACATATGAATAATATGAAAATACAAAGCATTCAATGTACATAACTGAACTGTCTCAGTAACAATATTTTATATTTGTTTAAACATAAATTGAAGATGTCCACTGACTTGGTATAATTGTTTACCTCCATAAGTATTCTGGGCAAAGAAGAATACATACGGTAGTTAGTCCCAGAATTTCTACACTGAAATAAATCTTGACTTCTAGTATTACGTAGTGGAATCCGGAAGCTTATCAATTCTAGCAATACCGGACTATCAACTAAATCATTTAGAATTTTATATAGAAATACCAAGTCAGAGAAAATTCTTCTGTCGGACAATTTGAGCATATTCAAATCATTTAAAATAGTGTTGTAGTTCAACATAATTGCTGGAATACTAATTTTTTAATTTAGAAAACTTAAGAATTTGTTTTGTATTCTTTCAATAGCTTGTACATGTATACTATAATGTGGATTCCAGACGGGAGAATTGTACTCAAGTTGACTTCTAACATAGGTAAAATATAACAGTTTAATACACTTTATATTGTTAAAATTTCTAGTTAGCCTAGTTATAAATCCCAACATTTTTAAGCCCTTATTGGAGATTTCTGTTTGTCTGTCTGAAGGGCATTGTTATCAATGTTGTAATTATAAATCACTGGATTTTTTATTCGAAAAAAAACCATTGCTATTAACGAAAAAAGTTGCTAATAATAAGCGTTGCTTCGAATGACATTAGTTTAGCGACCAAATCTGAATAGTCAGTCACTTTCCAACTTTCCTCTTCCCATCTTTTACCCCTCCCCTCTCTATCCAATCTTACAACCTCAATTATTGGGGATGCTTAGTTCCTGGACGGTGTTCACGTTAAAATAAATATTAAATTTCTTTGTGTAGATTTTTTTATTTTAACATCTTTTTTTATATCAGACAACAGTCGGTACCAACATTAATTTCTGCAATAAATCACAGATTTCAATATTGGTACATTTAATATGTTAGGGATACATACTCGTATAGCACCCAATATTGGTATAGTTAATATGTGCGCTGCATTAGAGATAAATATGCGTGCCCCTCAAGATTACATTCTAGCAATTTATTTATGCAGGGGGGAACAATTTAACGTACAACAGTAAGGAGATTAAATGGTAAGCTCTCGGATGATAGGATTCAATCAATTAATGCGAGATATTGTACCAAGTAATAATTCAATATCGTCAGATGCCAGATCACTATCGACTGTAATATAACTTTGCTTGTGTAATCCAGCAAATTTAATGATTCTCATTTGATTAAATTACGTAGGATTATAAATTAAAATTAATTAATTTAATTAAAATTAAATGAAAATAATCATATCTTTAATATTCGTAAATTCACTTTGTGGCATCATTTTAATTAAATGAAAACAATTCACTTTGTATTCACCACACGTTTAATCAAAATAATCAATATATTTCGAAACCAAAGGTTAGTTCGTCAGGATAAAAATAAATTAAAGAAAGTAAATGGTTCCCGGGGCCGCGGTACCCACACCCCCTCTCAAATTCAATCCGAGTGTGGGGTTTATGTAAAAAAAACCTCTTTATTAGCATCTAGTATGTATTTCCGATTCCATGCCAACTCAGAATCAAGTCAACTCAACATCTCTTTGAAAAGTCATTAAAAGCTATGAAAAAAAAAATTAAAATAGCCCATAACCCTAAACTAGTGTAACCTATTTAGCCATTTTTTTCATCGCTTTTAACCCTAGAAAGATAATCTACGTCTTTGAAACGTAAGCGACACACAAGAATTGCAGTGTTTTTTTTTATTTCGCAACGCAGCGCGCTGTCTATCTCAGTTAGCTCATTTGCCGAGTAGAGTTTGCGCGGGGCGGCTCTGTCACCACGGTAAGTACAATAATTACGAAGAAATGCGTACACCATACGTCCAACAGACGTATGATTATTTTTTGTATAACTTTCGGACTTGTTCGTATAAATGTTATTTTGCGAAATTTTTTTTTTTTAAGTATAACCACTGATAAGCATTTAAACTTTCATAGCATGTAAAAATACGATTTAGTCAAAAAATGTAACATTATTTTTCATTTAAAAAAAGACTAAATACTTTGTAGTTGATTTGTAAGAAGTTTACAGAATTTTGTTATTTTTTTAATTACAATAAATATTTTATAAATTTTTTGGTTTTATTTAAAGTACAAAACCCCAAACTAGTTATTTGACTTCCTATAAACTGTGTTAGTATGATAATATGTCAAATATACACTTCTAAACTTCAGTACGTCTCTATCTTTAACGGAGGTAAAAATAAGTAGGATTAATGACTATTCATAGTAGGTTCTGAGTTGTCTGGTCACCGTATTTCCAATGGTACAACGCTGTCTTTTATTTTAAATGTAATATTTTGTCATTATTTTCATTGTAAACTGTTTATGTTAAAACTAATTACAAATGTAATGTAATTAATAAAGATGAATAAAAAAATATAAATAATTTTAAAATATTTTAAAGCTTTAGTTTTTTAATACGATATTTTAGTCAACTGAAAATGCTTTAATTTTAAGTGTTTATTATTATATCATAAAGGATCGCAAATAAATAAAAATGTGACAGGAGCCCTACAAAACCCATCCCGCAGCATACGATGCAACTATTAAAAGAAGGGTGGGTAAATAGAACAATGTTTTGTTTCGGTTTGAATTCATTCTGTCCATTATGCCTGTGACTTGCATCAATGTACTGACGGTATATGGTTACTATGGGAGGAATATTTTGTCCTATGGAAGGTATGGTGGATATTATGGTTGTACGATGACTGCTATGGGCAATAAATTACTGCAGGGGATGTTCGCGGTGGGTTATGGACGTTATGGTAAATTGTTAGCGAACATCATCGTGTTGCTTTATATTGATCAAAACAATACGCGATGAAAACTGTTGTGCCATAAATCCAAACCAGATATTTTAGTAATATATGATTTTTAAATCCTATAATTTTATTAATTACTAGCGCAGACCCGCATAAATTGATGCGATGTTCATACTAAACTTCAAATATGTTGGATTCCATAAGATAAGCTCTAAAATAGCTCTGCAGTTGTCATAAAGAAAACTAATTAAATGATTTTGTTTTGAATACCGCGCAAGAATCCTCCAACCAACACCTAAAGGGCAACTATTGTGAATTGTGAGGTGCAAGAAACAATAGGCAAATAAATATCGGTGTTATTAAGTCCCTTAACGGAATGGCTCCGGCTTACTTGTCGGAATTTTGATTCCAATGTCCAGAAGATTCCAACTCTCGACAGTCAATCCTTAGGTCAGCGCCATCATCAGCTATCGGAAGGTTAAAGGAACCAAAGCGCACACTAGATACTAAGTTCGGTGAGCGCGCTTTCGGAGTGTCAGGACCTAAAGCCAGGAATGGACTGCCACATGACTTAAGAATGATCACAGACTCGGCAGAATTTAGAGCTAAACTTAAAACTCAGACAGTCGTATCCATAAACTCAAAAACCTTTCACCTTCACCTTCAATGCCCGCGACATTGTAAATAACCAATTTGTTAAAAAAAATAAACAAAAAATAATAATAAAAATAAATTAAATTAAAAAATCTTTATTGTAAGCGTTTTTAAAGGTCATTTCATTTCTAAATTCTCCCGTCTTTCAAAGGTCATTCATAAACATTCTCCAACACTAAAGAGTCCTAAATTCTCCCGTCTTTTAAAGGTCATTTCATGAACATTCTCCAACCCTAAAGAGTCCTAAATTCTCCCGTCTTTCAAAATAAACATGAACTCTATTTTTGTCACTAATCTTTAAATAGATGTAATACTAATAATGATGGGGTTAGCAAATGTAAAATCGTGCAATGTCCAGATTTTCCAGTGTTTTAAATAGAATGTCTTCCGCGTGCAAAGCCGTATCTTCTTCTAGTATAAACTTTCTAATTAAAGTGTGTTTATCGGAAGTGATCTGCCAGGTAAGCATGTTTCTGTATCTATTTGTTAATAGTAAAATTAGATTGAAACTAAGAATTCTTAATAAATTGTACAGCGCCCATGAGGTGATTTTTCACAAAAACGGCGCTATACAAATTATCCAATTATTATTATGACACTAGTTGGATATCTATGACACTAGTTGGATAATAGGTACCTACCTTATCTAGCACAATCTAAAATCTTCTATTCTGTACAGTATCCCACCAGGCGATACTTCTGATAAACTAAAATAAACTATAAACTAAATACTGAAACTAAAATATCTGTGCAAAAATCCACATCAATTATTACAGTCATAAAATATTTAATCTGCATATAAAATTTTTTATCTGCAAGAATTCTCTACTTTTGTTAAAAACTATTACCTAAGCATTTTAAATTGTTCATTGCTCAGCCAGAAATTAAAGACACACGCTTTTAATTAAACGAACAATATTCCACAATCAAGAATCTTCAATCCCCAGTTATTACAAGGGAAGAATATATATCTGGAAAATATATATAACAAAGTGTGTTTATATCTTAGAACGTACATGTACACTGGAATGGAATGGCTCAGTAATTGAAGACAGGTCCAGAATCATCCCCCGGTTCGGATAGTTAAGGGTAGGTGCCAGGGGTATATCCCGGTCGCTACCGTTACGGCCATACAATAGGGGTGACAGAGATAATTTGCTTTTGTCGGGGGGTGGCAAAATGGAAGGGGCGGCTTTTGGGTATACAGAAAAAACCTCGCACGACCTTTTTGTATAATGCACCGTGCTTTATGTATCGTAATGATTGACGATTTGAATCGAATTAATGGATTTATGTTGTGACAGTCGGAAAATTATTATTCATCTTTTTTTATTAAAACGATTTATTTTAATTAGATTAGTAATACTTATAAGCGAAGAAAATTATTTTAGGAAAATTTGATTTGTCAATTCTTTGCCTGCAAACATAATAACTTTACTAACCGGTTTCACCAGATTTTTAAACTGCTTCAGATAAACAATTTTTATATTTTTGGTTTATTGATGGGTTTATTTAGTTTTACTAAATAAACCCATCAAATAAATAATAAACTAAATAAACCCATGCATTTTGCATGGGATGAAGCACATAAATGAAAATTTTGATTGTAAAGTATTGCATTTTATTTCATGCAAGTGATGCATGAAAAAAAATAATTACAACTAACCAACGGGCAACTTTCAATGAATAAAACTAAACAATACTCCATAAGGACGGGTTGTTTCAAAGAATTTGAACAATTCATAAAACTTCAAGTTTTCACGAAACTTGAATTTCAACTAATATATATATATATATATATAATGTATCTTAATATTATCTATCTTAATGTTTAAAAAAAAAATAAAAACTTTCTACTACAATACATAAATACTTGTCACACTTAATCACAAACACGTAAACACCTCAGCACAGGTTCTCCTAGTGAGGTGTTCACGAAACATACAAAATTACCCATCCACAGTTTCACCTTCTCAAACCTACATTACACCCAACATAATTAAATTTCAAAATACATTATGTAAAAATGTCAACAAATAGGTAAATATTGTAATATATAGAAATAAATAAACTTTGAATTTAATGAATTGTTTAAATTCTGTTAAACAACCCCTCACGTATCCTATTATTATTTTTTGAGCTATATACTAGGTGTTGGGGGGGGAGGTTAAGTTTAGAAAACTTGGGTAGTACAAGTAAAAAAGACACTTTATTTTTATTCTAAAAATAGTTGGGGAAAAAAAATAATGGAATTATGAAAATATAATTTATCGTTTTTATTTCGACCATCATCCAGAAACACCATCCAAAGATAATGCACTTTACCCCCGGTTACCCTGTAGTCTGTAGGTAGGCACAAGAAGATATGAATTACAATATAATTCAGAGTAAGAACCAATTATTTTGATTAATTTGAGACGTAATCGGCTTATCCGTGTAAACCGAATTAAGTTGAAAGTTTTAAGGTTTTCGACCCCTATATTATTTAAGGGTGGGTAAAAGTCATTGCACGATCTGCAGGGGGAGGATGGTTTATCAAGGGAAGTGGGAGGGGGAGGGGGTCACCTCCCAGGGTGCAGTTTATTCCAACACTTTTATTTTCCGTTCTTCAATTGAATTGTCTCCTCTTTGGCTCAATTGCTCCATTTAAGGCAGTGCTGGTTTGCAATGACACTCCACCACAAGTGTCAGGCAAGGGGGTGAGTTCAACAGCCTTGGGGTAGATGAAATATAAACGATTTTAGAATGGTTTCTACACAACTTTATAAAAATACACCATTAAAAAAACCTCGTAAATTCTTTTCTAAAGGAAAGTCACATAATAGTTCCAAATACCAAATACCTGAAAAAAGGTTTTCTTAAACCGTGCGGTGTGATGCTAATACAAATGAGGAACGGAAAGAGATAAGGATACATATAACGATAACAATAAACAATTGAATAATACCGTAGTAAAGGACAAAGGTATGCATGACGTCACAAAATGGTTGTTAAAAAATCGTTTTGATCTTGCAACTTTTAATTTTGACCAGTAAAACCGTTTTAAAAGCGTCCATATTCAGCTACCGATAAAATTCGTTAGGATTTAGTACATTGCACGTCAACACACCTCTTACTTTTTATTGCTGAAGTAACTCTAGGAATCCAAATATTAAAATGAACCTACGGATACTGCTGGATATTTTATTACGATTTTATATTACTTCAGAACAGAAACAAACAATGGAATGTCTGCAACAAAGCGAGTATAAAATTTTCCAACATCACCTTGCTGCAATTTAGTGCCCAAACCACAACATTTTGCAATAAACAATCGTGGGAGCCTTTGTCTGACCAAACTTGAAGCAGCGTTAAGAGGGCATTACCAGAGAAAGCCGGAAATACGTCATTTTCAAAAAAGTTTTTAGACGTATTGACTCTTTTCCACAAAAAATTATAAATGGATATCGAAAGATTGTTCTTTTATCTAGCATAGTTATGTAATAAATTTTTAGATTTTTTTAAAATTTTTAGTATAATAAGGTTATTCCATAGGTCGTTGGCAGATTTGTTAAATTTTCAAAAAAGTTTTTGTATTATACCACACCCATTTCAAATAATGTAATTATGCAGTAAAATAAATCAATACATTATCTAGCAAAGTTATGTATTAGAATTTTAATTTTAGTTTCAATAAAATCATTAAAAAATATGTACGTACATGTGTTTCTTGACGAAAATTGGTCCATTTGTGTATTTATTTGCGCACTTATAAACTACTATATTTCAGATTTTTTTAACATTCTTATTAAATTTCGACATTATTGAAAAATGATAAATACTTATATTCAAAAAATAACTACAAAAAGTACACTATTTTAATAGTTTTATCATCACGCCTTTCAGCATTTTTGGATGAAGGTATAAATTAAAGCTAATTTGGATTGAAATAAATTCGATATTGAGTTACAATTTTAAAAAGCTGGTACGGAGAATAATCAATCTTTCTCATTGTAACCGCCCTGCACGATCGGAAGAACAACTTTCGACGAAATGTGGATTTTCGTCCGCTGGCTGGTTAAACGCTCTTAATGATGTCGGTCCTTACTACAGATTTCTCTAATATAAATAAAAGATTGCAGTATTTCCACTGATATTTCGATGGACGATGGTCCGAAGAACCAGCGTCATTGATCTCTTTGAGTGAGATGCACAAATGCACAACTTTACTGGAAACACTCCAATTAAACATTTACACATGGTTGTCATTTACAACATGAAAAAAAGGGTCGTATTTACGGCTGTGGATTTTTTTTACGATTACCACACCGGAGGAAGATAGTCGTTGGTGTTACTGTGTAGAGGTTCTTTTGACGAGAGTAAGGAGTGAACATGGTTCTCGAAGAAAACCTTGATGTAGAAGAGAGGAAACACAGTGCCGAAGGGATCTATGACGTTAGACTTTCGGAGTGATTTAATCGGAATGATTTGTAGATCGATGTGTCTTCCACCCTCCTCCAAAATGTTTCTTTTTTAAAACCCAAGTTAACTGCTTAGAGATCCTTCAAATCACAAGTATCGAGGTTACCCACGTGAAGTTTCGTTCCTTTATTTTCAACATAAACCGTTTCTTAATAGTATTAATGCGGTGACACAATTTGTACTCTATTAATCTCTTTGTTACATCTGTCAGATAGCATCTCTCCTCTGCAGCTTGCGCTCCTGGCACGTGTGTGTGAAAGAAGCGCCATTACTACACTTCTACCCCTCGTTAATAGAGTGCATCCCTTATATTGTAGGTCAAAATATTTATGTTCGGGCGAATTACACATTTACTCATAATAATAGCACCCCTTTTAACATCACAACACAAAGTGAACCTTCCCTTTTAAAGTCGTAAATCACACCCAACGCTTTGGTTCCATCTGTACATGTTACAACCACACCGTTACTAAATTGAGAGGTAACTTTGTCATTATTATGAATATTATGGACAAAAATTAATCCAGCTCGCACGCGGTTAGGACGCTGTCCTGGTGCCAATGAATTTGATTTTTTATTGTGTTGGTACTATTATGATGATACATTTTACAGATGTTCGCACTTACGTGAGAACATCTATAAAACTCAGTTATTTAACAATTATAAAAATCTACAATTACATACAATTAAATACAGATACATACAATTACAAAAACAAAAACATCACAAATAAAAATACAGAATTATATATAAGGTCACTCAAGTAACACATTATAATGAGTGGTAAGAGACATATGAAATACGCGAGGCATGCATAAAGAAACAATTCACACAATATAATTAGTTAGTTGTTTTTTTAAACAGCGCCAGAACTTTTTTTTTAATCCGTATAAATTATCAACGAAAATATCCACTTCAGCACACTCTATCTTGTTATATAGTCGACGCATATGGGTCAGAGGGCTAAAGTATGCGATATTATTTTTAAATATATTCATGTGAAAAATGTTATGGCGTCTTAAACAATGGGAATTGGGGACATTGATTTCAATACTGCTAAGACGTTGACACGTACCTTTCTCAGTTAGCAGAGAAATTCCGTTTGCATGAGCTCTCATCATCATCTCAGGGTCCTGCGTGGGATAAAAAGAAAGCTACTATCTGATGTAAATAAAAGAACTCACATTAAATAAAATGTACTTGTTATTATTGACAAGCAAAAACATAATCTACATAAATACCTTTGTAAACTCAAAAAAATGTAGAGAGAGAGAGAGAGAGAGAGAGAGGTAATTCAGTTATTTTAGTAGAATCCACTCCAAATGATCATTCGTAGCTTGCCATAGTTAAAATGGCGCACCTCTTCTAACCTCAACGACAAGGGCTCCAGATAGCTGGAGAAGAGCCCCAGAGCTGCCGCTTCGCATGTCCATGACACAGTGAAGGAGCCGAGATTCCAATCCATCCACAAAGGCGTCACAATGCGTCCGATGGCCATCTCTGAGCATTGAAAGGATATAAACCGCAGTTCTAGAATGTAAATGTGATTTAAGAAGTGCCTGCAGTCTTCACCAAAGTTGTCCTCGGTGATATTGGATTGTACGTGGCACAAGAATCTCAGTTCTAAGCACAAGAACACCAACCTTAGGTACCAGGCACACAGACATCATAAACACTTTCATTAGATTGTAATATTACATAGGTAACTCGATATCTCGGATCATCACAATAAAAGATTTCCTCGCCTCGAAAAAACAATCAACATCCTGCGTGTACCGCGACCCGGTACTATTTAACAGTCTCGTAAAGGCATCACGTCTGTTACACGCATAATATTGCAAATTTACACAATCATTTAGGAGTATCAAAACTCCTTACAAAATAAAAACTTCCGACCAATCCATCGTTATGTCATGACGTCGCCCTTTCAATCGTTTCTTTTTTTCTAAAACAAAAAACAATCGAACAATGTTCCGGCAATTTGAATTTGTTATCAATCGTTCCAACGGCACCCGATATTAATAAAATTCCTTCTGAGCAAGTAGGTACCGATTGAGTAACTACCATGAAAATAATTACGTTACAACGTAATGTAGTATCAAGGTGGCCGTGAATAATTTCATGTAAACATATTAGATCAGTCAATTGCTAGTTTTAAGTGTATCAATCTTGAAGTAATCACGACGTACGTCGTATGATCTGAGATGGTCATGTAGTCCACATTTGAAGGATAATATTCTTAGTATTTTTTTTGAACTGATTCTACAATGTTTTCATATTTGCAGTAATGTGGATTCCAGATAGTGCTTCCATATTCAAGTTTACTTCTAATTAAGGCATTGTAAAGAGTTAGAATTGATTGAGGATCTTTGAAAGGTTTATACTAATCGAACAATATATATAGCACGTTCTTGTTTTATCTTTCATAGCTAAAACGAAACGAATAAGAAATGGATGGCAATTTGGAGAATGTGTGTGCTGATGAAATAGCAACACAATTTAAAGCGTATCTCTTGATTTTGGCATCAAGCGTAAAACGAAAAGCGTGAAAAGGGTATAATCAAACGGGTGCATACGAGTGGAACAGCTGTGTTATCAACAACCCGCCCCCCACAAGCCGACAGTGAACAGCGTAGTAAAATACGACGTACTGTCACTCTGGTGTCCTTCCTACGCTGTTGTGGTTTTGCGTTTCCTGTCTTGCTTTATTTTATTTCGACTTTTACCGATACCGGGTAGCCAAAAGCCTTGAATAATTGTATAATTAAATTATTTGCGTGTATTTAGGAATAGAAAGAATCTCCATCGGATTTGTTTTATCTCGCGAATGAATTTTGCACATCTCAAAAACGCAGGAAGGATTTTTTACACAAAAAAAGAGCACGGAGAGACGCGTTCGTGACAGCTTGTCTGACGAACAAACTCATGTGCGATACTAAACGCAGTAAATCTCGAGTATGTCAACTGGAGCTAGTTCGGTGCAACCATGAGCATTGTCTGAGTAACGGTAGGGCCACACTGCGGCCAACTTCCAACTTCAAACGCTTGGACGATTGGGTGGAGGGGTAGTTCGTGCGATGGATGATCAGGTTGGAAGGTTGGCTTTGAGTCCGAGTTGGCCCTGGATCGCCTCCGAGGCGATCGGCGATGGCTGGTTCGTGCGAGTTGGCCCAACACATCAGACTGCACAATATTATTACGGGAGAGTTGTATAAAAATTATTCTTTTTTTAGCTTCACGAATCGAAATCAATATTATGGAAACCGAAGCACCGCTTTCGTTCGGAATTTGGATTCGGAGGGTTAGCTTTGGTGTGGAAGCACAACCTTCCTTCTCGTTTGATTATATTATACGAATATTTTATGATCAAGTCACGAATACTGTAAAGCTGACTTTATCTGTTTTCAGAGGCAGTAAAAACCCTTGACTGCTGAGTTTTGGCGTTATAAAACTACCATTATTCCTTCCGTATGTTTTTTTAGAGTAAACGTTTGTTTTTTAGATCAGGAGGTAATTTCCATTAAGACCTTTAAACAGTAGTTTTACTAACAACACAAGACACATAACGACATAGGTGCTTGATCCATGTTTTTAATCATGAAATCCACTGTGAACCACATATTTTAATCTTTCAAATTTAGGTTTTCATTTGTAGTTTCCTTTGAGAAAATGTTTTGTTTAGCACCCAAAACAAACAGATATTAGTAGAAAACAATGTTTAGGGTTGAACGAAGGTTATTTCTGCAACGGCCCTATCTTGACCTTTTACGACCTCATACAGCTTTTAGAGTGAAACACTTTTAGTCGCAGGCTTTAGATCTTAATGCTTAAGGGATGAAACAAATCTCCATTTGGGTGACATCAACGTAAACGAAATTAGTACTTTTGCTCAGATAAAGGTAAAATAGTATTTGGTCGTGCGGACAAAACGAATAGTTAATGGTGAAATTATGAATCGCGATTTACGTTTGTTTATGTTACGTAAAGCGATTTTTTATTATTTTCGGGGTTTGGTTGTACTGCTGGAATCCAAAATCCTTATTTTTATCACGTTTTTCGCTGCTTGTGATATTTGTGGTTTATTTGGTATGTACGTCATTTAACAGATAAGATTTAAGGTAAATTTTAAGAATAATTTAATAAAGATTTAACACCAATCCAAAGTTTATTTCCCTGTGGCATAAAGTTGTTAAAACTACTGTGCTAGAGGTCGTCAGTTCAAGCCTCAGCTCGATTCAAAACATACATATAATATAATATGATTGAGCTAAATTAATTAGATTAAGGGAGGTTCGGGTTTGGTTATATAGAACGAACATGCAGTGACGGTGAGTCAGAAGAATACGAACAATACGCAAGTTGATGGAAGAAGAAGTCCAGGACCTAAGGCAGGATGTGACACGATCGAGCGAATCAAATAATTACTCATGGGTCGTGGTAAGAGTCCCTGAGAGAGACCACCATTCAGAATCAAAATGGTAAATTATGAAAGTACAATTTTACTGTGGAGCAAAATTATTTTTTTGTGGCTTCAGCCTGAGATCGAATTGATTTGTAATCCCCAAGATTACTCTCGCAACGAAAATTTATTTCGTTGAAATCTATGTAGGTATGTTACAAATATACATAATGCTTTTTACCAAAATAGGTTAGGGCATTGATTATCTTTTCTGAAAATAGAACACCCTCGAACATACAATGATTATCATGCCATAAGTTATATCAAGAGCGCTTAAACCTTCCTAAGCAAAAGATCTACAAGTATAAATAGTATTGGATTATTTATTACCTAAATCGGCAAGGTTGGAACGTGCTCAGCTAAATTCTCAGACATTAATAAAATGCTTCATTGAAAATAACAACTCGAAATAATATTATACACATCGGAATCTTTAAAAAAAATATTTTCGTGCCCAATTCTTACATTTTTTAATCCTCCTTTCCTCCTCCCTCCTCGTAAACTCTCAGAATAAATAGGACTGTCAAAGTTCTACTGAATCTGGAGAGTTGTACTTTTGAATGCTGTTACAACTTCAAGCATACAGATGCTAGCGTATTAATATTATCAGATAATAATTACCGTTGAGGTTAGTCATCTTCTTGTAATTCGCCTTTTATCAAACTTCCCGTCAATTATTAGTTAGGAAATCTTTTGGTTTCCGCCCCTCATAAAATTCTTAATATTTTAGATTTTTATCTTAGATCCTCCACACATCTCCCGTATGGAGTTGATGTAAAAAATTCTTACCTATCTAGGAAAATTTTGCAGTCCGGCCATTCGATGACGAAATTGTAAATTGGTTGTACCCTGCATGGGTCCTTTCGGCCCGTTTCGTACAAATCTTAATTTTGGATTTGAGGCCAAAATACCAAACCAAAACAAAAAATATTTTTGTCATCAAAAGGTATATCAAATATCTATAACGGATACGTACTACTTAATTTAATTGTGTATTAAATTATAAAATATAGACCTATTAAAGATTTCAGTATTTTAAATACCAATCAAAATACAATGATTGAAATAGAAATAGAAATGATTGAATAAAGCATTTTGATGGGCGTAAATTTAAATTATAAACGATTTGATTTCGTAGGAACACAAATCTGTCGTATATAAATTACAATACTATACCATTTAAAAAAACGCATTTCTCACAATGTTTTATTTTATTTGTCATTATATTAAAACGGTAGATAAACAAGACTTTTTTTTTAATATGTATAATTGTCTCCAAAATGAAGCTAAATTGAATTCTTAGCAATATCTCATAATTTAAAACAAAAATAAATAAAATAGCAAATATGCGTACTAGATATTTAATAAAGTTTTTGATTAAAGTAAAAATAATTATTCAGTTTGGTTGAGTATTTTGACTCCTCCAATCTGTCCTGGAAATTTTGAGAGAGCGCTTTTATTTCCACATTTCAATCTCTCGTGTGTACATTTATGTAGGTCTAATACTTTAGTGTACGGTGTTAATAAAGAATTCTCAATAGGTACTCTGCTGTTTTAATGAAGTTTTACTTCCTTGTCTTTTACAGTCGGCGTGTAATTTATTTGGTATGACTGACTAATGAAAGTATTGGACGACGGGTCATCGCTCGCAATTTGCTATACAAAGCACTAAAAGCGTTATTGCTCCGAATGCTCAGTATTCAAACAGAACTTAGATATTTGTTTCAGGCGCCATCGAGAACGTCTATTATTTACGATGTACGAGAACTGCACAATAATAGTTCTACGACTTACAACTACCCACATAACTACGTTAAATTTACAACTACGTAAACGAACTATATTCCTCACGATACTAGTACAAAGTAAACTGCACGCTTGATGGTACATTTTGAGTGAAAAATTTTCAATTTTTAAATGAGATACAAAGAGAATAAGTTGTTAAGATGAAGCCATAGTAAATAATGCAAAATCATACAAAATAATATGTTTTTGTTTTGAAAATTTGATCGCTTAGAAGTATTATAGAAGCTTCAATTAAATACTGCGTGTAGAACATACCTTGGCCCTTAAAAATATCGGTCATTTTTTTATAAGTTTTTTAATAAGCCTATAAAAAAATAAAGTATAAGGTCTTAAAAACACACTTTCAAGTTCAAACTCTCCTATTTATAAACCCCTTTTCGGATATGTTTTTATTGTATAATGTGGCAAATTCAATTTATTTTATAATAATCGCAAAAAAAGTTGATATTTACTCCCGATCTCCCCAAAATAAAATAAAATATGCATTTTCGAGTTGTTATTTTACAATACGGCCGCTGGTCGACGAATTCGGTTTTTCAAAGTGAACCCAATGGCGTCCACCGAAGAACTACTGTCCACGCCACAGTCGCCAAACCTACTTCGTATTAGTCACGCCCCGAACTGAGCGGGAGATGGACGCGTCATTCCGCGTCGCTTGATTTCGTGAAATCTATTTTAAATTTCCGTTTTATTACAATAAACAATGCGTAAAAAGGGAGTTAATGTTTTTTACAGGTTTTTACGAAATCAACCTATACATTTTTTTTTCTCAAATACCTTTTCCAACCTTTCCAAAAGCTTTTTCTTAAGTATTTTCAAACTCCTCCCATAAAGGGGCGTGAATTCCGATTTCGATTTTTTCCTGGACTATGGGATCGCCTTAAGTATAAGACAAGGCATTAGGCCGATCTAATAAAATCTTGAAACATTATTTTATTATTATTGTAGAAAGCAATCACTTTGTGATTTGACATATTTAATAAAATAAAATACTTTTTTGTTTAAAACCACGAGGTTTTTTAATTTTTGAATCTCGTGGTTTTAAACAAAAAAGTATTGTATTTTATTACATTATTTTATTATTATTTAATGTTTTTATGTAGTTTGCAAAACTCCATTAAATTTTTAATTTTTTATCCAAAAGGGTAATAAAAATTAGTAAATTCCGACATTTTACTCTGAAATATATAAGGGTATAGGTCATAAAAATACGTTTGTGTGCAGTTCACACGCGGCAGAAGTGAAACTTTCAGAAAACTAAAGTAGACAAGAATGGGGAAGCTACGAAACACCGCATAAAGAGAAGATCGATAGGCTACGAAGCATCGCACAAAGAGGAGACCGATTATTCTATCACAATCTCTCGCAGGCTAAATCCTGTAGATGTACGTGTTTGTCTCTTTTTAGTGTCGTTTTTTCGTTTCACAGTGGTGCTAAAGAAGTTTTCCCTTGAAAAAATTGTGCCAATTTAATAAAAAATATGTATTTTGTTATCAATTTGTTTAATTTACAACCTCATTACTCTACATTTCACAAAAAAAAAAACTATTTAAAAAATATGATTTCTAAAAATGTTCGTAAAAAAGTCGAATGGTAAGATTACTGAGGTGCAATAACAACTTCAGCAATAATTAAGGATTAAAATAAGTGTAATGTAATTTTTCTTTTTTTTTCTAACGATCGATATGGATACCAGGATGTGACTTGGGTCACTGAAGTGTAGTGTAGCTTCAAGAAGCCTCAACCGCATTGGTGGTACCGAAATTATGCGTTGCAGATAAATGAAAACTTTGCGGAAACTCAATCCATTCAGTGAAAGCCGCTGTTACACTAATAATTGATTCCACATTAAACTTACTCAAAATACATTGATTGATGAAAACATTAATCTTTGTACTGGATCTGTTATATAATCAAGACTAAGTCAGGTTGAACAAAGCACAGTGTACAAGAAGATAGTAGTTACATCCAAAGCGTTGTTAACAGACCTTTATCTGATTATTGGATTTGAGTCTCATAAATTATCCAAGTTGGATAAGGAGCACAGAGGTTACGAAGTTAAATTGTTTTTGCTTCAAAACCAATTTCAGTATCTTCTCGCTAACTGGCACAATAATTAAACGAATTGGACGGACAAAGGATTTTAGAGTAGGTATTAAAATATGGATAATTAACATAATAATTAATGATCAACTATCAGCGAAAAACTGGAGTGTGCCTTTATTAATATTTCACCGGGGATAGTTTTAAACCTGTTTCTAAAATCGATTGCAAAAGCAAAGTTTTGAGTTAATTTTCAAAAGGTCAAATAATATTAGGTACGTACCAGGAACAATTATTTTATCTCAACCCAATTGGGTGGGTTTTAAAAATAAGTTTATCTAGGAAACCCGGTCGCCGAGAAATTTGAAAATAGGTATTTTATCAAACAGTTGTGCTGTCACTGTCGCTCTTACTCCCCGAATACTGAGCGAAAGGGACAGCTGCATCTCAGGCTGATATTAGGTCCTTACACATGAAATTGGCATTTTGCCATACTGACAACTTTGATTTCAAATATCTTCTCTTTGGTTAGGAATTCCAAAATCAAATTTATTCAACTATTTACTCATGTATTTGTGTTTCGAAAATTATAATTAATTTGTTTTTTCCTTAATTGTTTTTTTTCTTTGCGTCACTTAGTTTTCAAAATGGAAAACTTGAAATATCGCGTTATTTACGAGTGCGAGTTCCACCGTGACACCAGTGCTGCAGAAACGGCTCGAAGGATTAATGATGTGTATGGCGACGGTGCCGCAAAAGAAAACACAGTGCGTTTTTGGTTCCAACGTTTTCGTTCTGGAAATTTCGACCTGCACAATAAGCCCCGTGGACGGCCGGAGACCAAAGTTGATAATGAAGAATTGAAGGCTATTGTGGAAGCGGATCCATCGTAAACCACGTCCAAGTTAACTGCAGGCTGCGGTTTTAGTGATAAAACTGTTTTAATCCACTTGAATCAAATTGGGAAGGTGAAAAAGCTTGACAGGTGGGTACCTCACGAATTGAGTGAAGCAAACAACAAACACGCGTTGACCGCTAGACCACACACTGCACAACAGACGACTACCAAATTAGAGGAGCTTCAATTGGAATGTCTAAGACATCCACCGTACTCTCCGGACCTTTCAAAAATAATTATGAAGAAAATTCTTTTCCTCGTGCATTTTGTATGGAACGAATTCTCATCTTTTGATAGAGCTGCAGGAATATTGCGATACGTATAATATTGAGTAGTGAGTGAATTCCAATAATTCAAAAACTTCAAATGTTAATGCGCTAATTGTTTTGATTTTGTTCTTAAATATATAATGCTGCCCCTCTTTCTTACACACCAAATGTCAACAGTCGAAAATGGGATAAACGGTGAACGTATGTCTGTACCCCTCCAAAGAAAAACACAATAATTACAATAAATCTCCCTCA
Organism: Limnephilus marmoratus; assembly: GCA_917880885.1. Classification (NCBI taxonomy): domain Eukaryota; kingdom Metazoa; phylum Arthropoda; class Insecta; order Trichoptera; family Limnephilidae; genus Limnephilus; species Limnephilus marmoratus. The sequence goes on along the minus strand of OU862917.1, from coordinate 31,289,226 downwards.
TACGTATAAAGAAAATGAAAGGCAATTCCCGTAAGTAAGAAAATCACAAAAACTATGAATCCGTATATAACGCCATATCTGATAATGATAAAAACAAAACCCGGGCACTTGCGCATCGATAATTGCTTCATTGTGTAATTTTTAACTTAATAAAAAACTGAATTTAATTCAGCTAATACGTTAAGACAACAGTTATTGATTCTGAGGCGGTAAACAGTTCGCCGGGTCAGCTAAAGTAATATATAATTGAAGAAGAAAATAATAGGTACTAATAAAACTAAAGAAAACATGAAACAGAGCGAGACAGAAAAATAAAAAGGTAACGTTCGCAACTGGGAATCGCACCCAGGATCTCTGTCTTATCGGGACGATGCCTTTTATTTTTCCGCGTCTTGTTCTGTTTGTGTTTCGTTTAGATTTATTATTATTATCTTTTTCTTCAATGATAAAACCTTTTTTATGAATCATAACATTTCTCAACTCCATAGCTCGAAATGGATATGACAACAAAATAATTAATTACTGGATAATACAAAATAATTAACTACTGGATGTTTATCCAAACTTTATAACCACCGCCGTCTTTGAGTTTATCGCGAAGAGACAGACAGATGCCGCGGAGGACTTTAATTTATATTACGTAGAGATGGTGTGAAAGATTATAGGGGTAACTAACGTATTTAAGTTAATAAGGATTAATACTGTATCCGTCTAAATAACTTTTCAATTACCGCAATGTACGTGACCATTTTTTTAGAAGATATAATGGGTATAGTAAGCTATCCGTAAAAGATAGATATATGCCTTCATGGACTTTTTTGTAGATCTATAAAAGAGGAATATCCCACCATGCATTGTTTTGTTATATCCCAAAAGAATTAGGCAGCGATTTCGATGAAAGCCACCAGGCGGCTTGACTTTTTCCGACACTTATCGTTATGTTTCAACCAATTTACACAAATCCTTGACAAATTACATACCTAAACCTTCCTCACGAAACACTCTATCTATTGGTGAACACCGCATGAAAATCCGTTCAGTAGTTTTCAAGTTTTTGCGAACAGACAGACAGACAGACGACGCGGGGGACTTTAATTTATAATATGTAGAGAAGATAGAGATGTAGAGATAGAGATGTAGAGAAGTAGAGATAGAGATGTATAGATAGAGATGTAGAGATAGAGATATTTTTATGCGCCTTCACAAGAGCCCCCCGTCTGTAAGGCGTGAAGGAAGGAAAACTACGTCGCCGCCCGGTTGAGAAACGTTGTGAGACGGGTTAAGGAAGGGGCTGTCGGAAGATATTTATTAATGCGGATGCCGGTAGCTTGAAACGACCCTTTCTCATGAAGCTAACATCACAAATGAACGGGTATTCCACTCGTGTCCATCGAGTTTCACGCAGATTCACTGGTGCACCGGGATCAATGCTGGTAACTCCTCAGAGCAGGTTCCTTGAAAATACCCGCAGAACAGACTCAACATGCCCACATTGCGTCAGTGTAGAGAAGTCAATCGGTCTGTTAACAACTGATTTATCAATCAGACGGACCGCCCTTTGAGCAGAATCAAGTATTTGTATCTAGTGTGGTAGGGCTCCAGTCCAGAGGTGGCTCCCAAATTCGATTTTTGGGCGCAGTTGATATTTGTATAGGGGTAGCAACTGGCCACCATTGAATATTCTGCTAGCCCTATACTAGACGGCCAGTTTCTTGGAAGCCAGATTTACTCAGACATCGTAAAGCTCCGATATTTGGGCCATATTGAGGGTGCTTTTATCAAATTGAGCCAGACAGTCATTGATCTCCCCTTTTGCCGAATTCAGACACGATTAGGCTTTTTGAGACCTTGAAACTGAAAAATTATCCATTATTTTTTATTTTTTTTTTACATGAGCTTCACACAGGAGGCCCTGAGGAAAATAATTTCCATCAGGGCCTATGTCATCTTTGGGGATGCTGTGTGGAGGGCATTTTTAAAGGAAAGGAAGGAGAGGAGAGTTCTGGGAAGGAAAAGGGTTTAAGGGGTGGGTAGGAATCTGGGGTTCAGTGTGTCCTGGTCATCCACCTCCAAGACCTAGACAGACCTCACCCCATGAACCCGGGCACCCCTGCTAAATCACCAAACATAGCGAACCACTTGGGGTGACCTATGGCAGAGGTGTTATATTATTATACCTAATACTGTTGAAAAATACCACACCTAAACTTATCTGTTCCGTTTATCGTTCCGTACCAAAGGTTTTAACGGGAATACGCCCGCAACACATTTCCAATGGCGAGCATCTTCATGGCAATATACGAATTATATAGTATAAACATCTACAGTCTGCATTATCTGTCCACTGCATTTTGTCTGCAGTCCAGTAGTAGTTAGTCGGTCTGCAATAGTAATGGCCTACCTGTGATCTGTGAACTGTGAACTAGTGTGAACGGGCAACGCTGCGAATGACGTCAGCTGCCAGTGGCATATCGTGGTATATTTAAAGTCCACACTTGGAACGTGACACCTGCTACGATGGGCCAATCTGTCCATCGCTACGAAGCGAGACTGAACATTTATAAGACTGAAATCAGATTGAAACACAATTACTATGTATGATTATTATAAATTTGATTCCCTTTCACAATATTTTGGATCGGGCATTAGCGAATTTCCGAAAAGTCAATTGTTTCAATGGTTAATTTTTAATTTGTCATTTATTAAAGTATGTATTTTATTTTACACGCCTTAGCTTTGCTATTCAGCTTCAGAATTAGATATCTATGAATGTAGTCGTTTATATTCTGCAGTTAACACAACGACGGGAGTTGGTAAAGATTGGAATTGTAAGGAACTGACTTTCCCTTTTTTAATGATATTGGTAATATTCATTGCACAATCATAGATAAGGGATTCGAAATTATACACAGTGAAGGAGTACCAGGTGGTCAGTGCCCTGATTATTATTGCAAACGTTACACATGTAGGTATTGGCCACACACTGTCAGATAGACAGGGTATTTGGATATCAGGTTGTGTTAGAGGGAGATGTATACTGATGTGCCAACAATGTGAATAGATGTTAGTTAAATGTTAGTAGATCTTAACATTGATAAGGAAAACCAAAACGGTATGCACATTTTGAATAATAATAAACATTTCTAAATTTATAGTTCATTACGAAAATAACGGTTTAAGCTGTAAATAGCACTGTTAACCCAAAAAAATCATTGTCTCCACTGGAGCGATTTTGGTCGAAAAATGGACCACATTTTCCTACTATTCGTAAAACATTTATTGTCATTATTCAAAACATTTCCTTGACCAGCCATTTATTTTAAAACGAAGCTATTGAAATGCTTTATCTATTATGACCACAGATGTCGCATATACGAACTTCGGATACAATTTTAGAACGATGTTAAAATTAAATTTAAAAAAAAAAAATTCCCGTCGAATTTTTGATCAGCTGTTTACGGATAAAATTAAGTCCTTTTTCCATAGATATGCACCCCTCATTTTCAAGTATGTATACTACAGACAACATATAGAAATCGAAAATATTCTATGTTAACTCGAATCAATCCCTAACGCACGCAGAAAAAAACACGCAGCATTCGCGCGATTATAAACTTAACGATTTTTTAATATTTTTTAATACATCCTACAAATATTAAATAAAAGGTAAAACACAGGTAAATTCATTGGCTTTATAGCACTATAATAAGTTTTTATGTCTCCATGTTAAAATTCGAAGGTATAATTTTTTTAATGGCGAAAAATTTAAAAAATGACTTTTTCTCGATTGCTTGGAAATCTCAAGCAATCGAGAAAAAAAAAAAATTATTTCGCGTGATCGCTCCAGCGGTTAAATATTGTCGAAAATATAATCGAAAACAATACTTAAGTACTTCAAGCAAATGTAACCTAATCCAACAGGTTCCTCTTCATTTTATCCCTCATTTGGCATATCCCCCATTGCCAGATTAAGAATTACCTGACAATATTTGGAAGTCGTTAGAACTTCGCATAAATTAGCAGTATTTTTCATAAATATAATAACAATTAAACGTATTAGAGTTATAACTAAATTATTTAATCAAGTTAAGTCACAAGACCTCCTGGTCGCACCGAGTTGCCGACATAATATTATCTACACCACTGCAATAGGTACCTACTTCCGAAGAAACTCTAACAACGTGGAACGGAGAAAAGCATTAGGGTTCCTGTCCGGCGATTTGCTGCCGATTTGAATGGTTAAGCGGGCGGACTTAGGGACCAGAATGGCGTGCACAAAACACAGTTGACACAGCCAACATTAGCAAATTGCACTGCAAGTTTCCAACTCAAACAATCTACTTTATATCCCAAAATTGATGTTGTGGAGATCGCGACCTTGAAATAAATAAAAACCGCTAAGTTATACCTACTGTATAACGTACCTAGCGTTTACAAATAATGGTATAATTCCCCCGCCACATATTCTTTTCAACTCTGGCAAAACGCATCAGCAAAACCTGACAAAATATCCCCGACAAAATATCCTCCGACAAAATATGCTACGCATAAAACATCCCTCAACAAAATATCTACTAAAAGCTAACCTAACCTAACCTAATAAACCTAATCTAATCTAACCAAAGCTAACCTAACCTATCGAAAAATGGGACAAAAAATAATAAAGATATCCTGTAAAGACAATAAATTGTTGTTAAAAAATAGTAAAATGGTACAAAAATAATAAAGAAATCCTATAAAGACAATAAATTATTGTTCTTCTTCTTCTCGTGCCCTGTCCGTTCAAAGGGTGTTGGCTATGCGGACTTTGTTGACTGCGACTCGGAAAAGCTCTCTAAAGACTGGTAAAACCAAGGTCTCAGGTTTTTCAGCCATAATGTTCTCCTTCTTTCAGGGCCCCGTCTTCCGGCAATCTTTCCCTGCATGATGCAAGATCTCGTACTTCACTGGATGTCTCATCACATGTCTAAGATATTGAAGTTTTCGGATTTTTATTGTTTTCATAACTTCTTTTTGTTTACTCATCCAGACAATAACATTTTCATTCGTAACTCTGTCCTCTAGCTTATTTTGAGTATTCTTCTGTAGATCTACATCTCGGATGCCTCAAATCGCCTTATCAGTTCTTCAGTAAGCGTCCACGCTGCCATTCCAAAAAATTCAAAATCTCATTCCAAAATTCAAAAGAACCGATATATCGATGTATCGATATTTTTAATTCAATACACCGATATTTTTAGGCGATATATTTTGATCCGACATATCGATACATCGATACAAAATATCCAACATCGAAAATTGTATAAAAAACGATATTTTTTTAAATTTATGTTACTAATGTCACTAGAATCCAAAACCGTATAGGAACGAACGGAAAAAAGTAACTGTATTGGGTCATGACATCTGGCGGTTGAATTTTTAACTACAGCTTACAAATCTATTGTCTTTGCATTAGTAGTTGTGATCACTAATTCTATCTCATATGTGTAGGTACATACACAGAAATGTATGCTATTTTTCGCCATTTTTTTCTATTAAGCTACTCCTATGTGTTGGTTCCCAACTGTCTATGATTATTGACTATATCTTTTTCCAAACACGAAGTCCTTTTTCACACATTTTTAATATGGCAATAGAATGTTACTGAGACGCATACAAACTTTGTATGCGTCTCCGTTTACATATAAGTTAGAAGACAGCTTTTTAGTTTTTGATATTTTTGTAATTATTACCTAATAAAAATGAATACTGATAAAAATACCTTCATTTGAGATTTATGTACATTAATATAATGCACATTGTGTATAAAAATTACTATTGATAATATTGAGCTGAATCCACTATTATTTTAAAAACGCAAAATCTTTTGAAAATTTGACAGATATATCGATACATCGATATTTTTTCCTCGATGTATCGACGTCGATATTGATATTTTAATAAATATCGATATCTACGGCCGCTAGCAGATAACTTGTGGCATTTGTCCATACAACCGGACCACGATTACGCGCCACTCTCTAGCTCTCTTAAGAGGGAATAACCAGACAAAACCAGAAATATGTCATTTTTAAATCAAATTTTAGACGTATTGACTCAAATATCCGCGCCCTTGTTTTTTGACAAAAAATCTTCAGTTTGTCTATTTATTTACGGTCTTACAAACTAATAGATATATTAAAAAAAACATTCTTAGTTTGCTTAGGAATCATTGAAAAATTTAAATACTTATGAACAAAAAATAATTACAAAAAGTACATAATCTTAATAGTTTTATCATCAAGAGTTTGAGCATTTTTGAATTGAATCAAAGCGAATTTCGAATGAAATAAAATCAATATTTAGTTATTTTGTTAAAATGCTGGTATGGAGAATAATTAATCTTTCTCATCGGAACCTCCCTGTACAGTTGCAAGTGTACAATCGCAAGATCGACGTTCGATGAAATTTAAATTCCCGGCCGCTGGTTAGTGACCCTTAACTTAATTAACGCGTAAATTCTATAAAATTAAAATGGTGCGCGTGCGTTTCTAATTTTCTCTTTTAATAAATCTAAATATTTTTTTTCTCTTTAATCATAAGATATGTAATATATTATATATGTATATTTTTAGAATGTCTGATGACCGAATTCCGAGGAAGATACTGAGTGCGATTCCAGAGGGTAGACGTCCAGTGGGCCGCGCCAGACACAGTTGGGCGAGGCAACTCCAGAAACTGTGTAAGGAGAGGATGGGGCTACCATGGATAATCAGCACAAAACAGGGACGTATGGAGGAGCCTTATCGATGCAATGGGTCTCCGACCCGATTAGGATAAGGGGAAGAAGAAGATGATGATGATGTAGTATATTTATATTGAGGGATCAGTAGAATTTATAGGTCCAATTAGGAGTTCCACCGAGCCGAACCCTCTGATATGAAAATATCTGGAGTCGGTGAATTATTTTCCCATTTGGTCTCTTTGACATGTTGTTCTTGTATTATTTTGCATTTATTATACTTATACTACTTTACTACTACTTACTTTCCGAAGGTCGCGGGATTGAATCCCGGCGTGGAAAATACATTTTATTTGATTAATTTGTGTATTTCACAATTTATTCATTTAAAAAAATATATAGTATATTTGCGGCACGTTCCAGAGTGGAAGATACTCTCAGTATCGCCCTGGTGTAAGACCACCATTCAGTATTGAATCGTTGCCTGAAATGGCTTTAGCCGTGTTTGGTGACCAGATCTGAATAGCCAGGTACTTCCCCACCTTCCTCTTCCCTTCCTCCTTCCCTCTCCACTACCTTCAGCCTCACAACATACCCCATTTTGGGGATGCCATAGTCTCACTGACTCCAGACGGGAGCAGTTGGGACTCTTGTGCGGTATTCACGTAAAAAAAAAACTTATATAGTGCAATTGCATTACGTGGATTGACTAGGTGATCATTTGTGGAAAAGTGTGTGAAAGGGTTAAGTTTTTCCTGTGGGAAAGATTTAACCCGGACATAAAATCTGAAACATATTTTATGCAATGTTTTTTAAATTTCAAATAAGGAATTAAACCTTTTAAAAATGAACGTGACTATCTCAATGACAATTCTTTCCACGCACTTCCCAACCTCCCTCTGCATTCCTTCTCTCCTTCTCATCCCCACTACCTTCTGCCTTTGCCTCACTTGCTCCAGATGGTTGGGAATAGTTGGAACTCCTGTGCGGTATTCGAACAATGAAATAAAAAGATATTTAGGCAAATAAGATTTTAGGTTTTTCACGGCCAAAAGTATTTTTGTTATTAGTTTTTGGGGTATTATGCCGTGTTGCGCTACCTCCTTCTTTAGACAACGTTTTAACAGTACTCGCCAACTTCTTTATGGATAAGTTTGAGGAACAGAGAAACTGAACGAATTTCTGGACCATCTCAACTCACTCCACGTTAAAAATAAGTTCACAATGGATGTGGAGGTGATGCAAAAAGAAGATGGTAGTCTAGGACACACAGTATATAGAAAACCAACTCATACAAATCGGTATCTACATGCTGATTCCCATCACCACCCAGCGCAGAAGAGAGGACTTATCCATACATTGGTGACCCGAGCGACCAGAATATGTAAAGAAACAAAAATCGGAGCAGAACTTACAAAACTGACCGATGTACTGGAGCGTAACAGTTACCCAGCAAGGCAGGCAAGGCAAATCATAGAAGCCAAATCTGCACCAAACGAAGACAGAATTGAACAAGAGTCTAAGGGCTGCGCTTTCCTGCCTCACGTTCACAATGTTACAGACAGAATTGCCAGGCTATTGAAAAAAGAAAGCATCAAGACTGTCTTCGGAACCACGACAAAAATACAAGACTTTTTGAGGCCTGCAAAGATCAAGTTTCCTCTGGAAACAGATGGAGTGTACAAACTCAACTGTTCTGGATGTGACAAGGTTTATCTAGGCCAAACAGAACGGACGATCTCCAAAAGGATATCAGAACACTTCCATGCCTGTAAACTTGGCCACCCTGACAAGACCTGGGAAGACCCAAAACTCATAGAGCACGCCTGATTACGGAGGCAATTAAATTCACAAAAATCCTATAAATATTAATAGAGACGACGGAGTAAAGCTCAATAGTTCTTGGTATCCGGTTATTGACGGTTACATCAAGGCTAAACGCAAAAAAACATGTTGAAGTATACTGTAGCGCCAGCTCGTAGAGGAGTGGAGCTGGCGACACGGTATCGCTCCTAAGTAGATAAGTACAAACATCACCCCTAACTATTACACATCTGCCCTGATGATAGACACTGCAACGCTGTCCGAAATGTTGGCTAAAGAAGGAGGTAGCGCAACACGGCATAATACCCCAAAAACTAATAACAAAAAAAAGATTTTTAGGCGTTTTCATATCAAAGGTCATCCGCTTTCGTTTTGAAATCCATTTTAAATATGCATTGGGTCAATACACACTCAGTTTCAGGTTATTCTGAGGTAAATTTGAATATTGTTCAGAAGTTATTTTAACGAGATTGACACAGGCCCTAATAATTATTCCTTTATGAATTTACTTATTGAAAGCTCTTGGTTCAAAAAGGGTGAACTCGGCCTTAAGTTATAATCTTGTATTTATTCAATTTGTAGTTTTACCAATTAAAAATAATCTGATATATTTATTTATTTATGTATGTAAGAACCTATGGAAATGATGCATGTATCATGGTAGGCACCTACCATGCTACTCTCCACTTCACTTCACTTGGGGATCCAAGGAGGAGTGAAGTGGAGAGATGATGTCCTCTTCCCATGTGGGGCCTTCGGGGAACCAAAGTGTAGTGAACTCTTCCCTTGTGGGGCCTTTAGGGAACCAAGGGGAGGTGAAATCTCCGTCGTGGGGCCCAGGGAACCAAGGAGGAGTGAAGAGGAGAAATGAGACCTAGGAAGACACATTGTCGAACCAGAATATATAGCTTCATTTCCAATAACAATCCTGGTGAACTTTATAAAAGGGACTGGGTTACTGTAAAAGGAATGAGGTAAAATAAGAGATAGCACAATGGCCTATGACCTAAGTGCTCACGGGAACTATATACCTACAATGTAAACCGTCTCCGCTCTTAAAAAAAAAAGTTGTGCATTTTTTTTAACTTAGCATATTTTTTTTATGTGTTGGCGGTGTTCAATGAATATATTTAAATATTGGACAGATATGACACCGAAATCTGACTTGAAGAGACTGTAACGGATAAGGATTCAAGATAAGTTATTTTGCGCAGGCCTCAAAATGTATTGTGGCGACCGCGACGCCACCAACAGCAAATACCTTTCAATATTGTAACGACCGTAACGATATTAGGTCTACCGAAAATACACTTGGGTTGCAGTGTTTCAAACTTTACCAATCTTTATATCACATTTGTTGAAAATCAAATCAACGATCAGCGCCATTTTTAATTGATGACAATTTAACGGTCCCCCGATTGTAAAATTGTCCCTGTGATAAAAGTCGTCAAGCATAACGTTCATACTGGTTTGATTTACGGCTGAACAATTTCTACAAAGGGCTAATAGGCTAAATAGGCTAAAAACAACGCGGACCTTTCAAATGACAAAAATAAGAAATGGTGCTGATCGTCGATTTGGTGGTCATCATGGTTTAGGAGTTTGAAAAACCCAACGTAACTCGAACATAAAATAAAAAAAATAACACAAGAAGTGCCTCGCGGACTTGTTTTGTAATCCAATTAAATGCCTTATTTAGGCCAATATTTTCATACAAAACTGTGTTTCACCATGATTACGAAATTCAAATGGGATGGCGGCATAAAATTTCTGGCAGGTGTGAGAGAGGCGAGCGCTTGTTAAATGGTCTAGGACCAAATCAGTGGTACATTTTTTTCCATTCAAATATGTACGGAAGGCACTTCTAGTGTTATATATTCTTTATTCTATGTACTCGAAAGATATTCGAACATTTTCCTATAAGACTACGAATTCTATATTCGATTATTCCGAATTTCCGCCACCCGCAAAGTTTCTCATTCCTTCTCGTCTTCCCGTCTTCCCGACAGCCTCGACAAAAGCTCACTCTAGCCAAAGTCAATCTAATTATCCCCTGCACTTCGCCATCGAGCGACTGCAAGGGATCGACTTGATAACAAAATGTTTAGGAGGAGTTGGACTTATTCAACACAAATTTAGCACGTTTTGGAAAGCACTCGTCGGAATTATCATCATAGTTTAAATCGATATTGATGATGAGTACCCCAGTCAGCTTTATTTTGTTTTAATGCTTTTCAAAGGCCTTCGTGGATGTGAGGTTACGATCCTTGGCTAAGCATTCGGAGGTCGCGGATACAAATCCTGATGTATGCAAGTATTAGTGTTTTATTTCACAATTTATTTTAATTAAAATAAAATTTTCTGGAGCAATATTTGCGGCACGTTCCAGAGTGATAGATACGTTCAGTATCACCCCGGTGAAAGACCACCATTCGAAATGAAATGTCTTTAGCTGTGTTTGGTGGTCAGATATAAATAGTCTCTTACTATCTCTCTTTCACGCTCCCCCTTACCCTCAGTCTTACAACATTCCCTAATTGTATATTCAATAGTATTTCGGGCTCCAGACGTTTGGGAGCAGTTAGGACTCTTATGAGTTACTCACAAAAAAAGTTTTCTTATGTTACCCAGTCATAGTTTTGAAATTCTACTGGTTTATTATTTTTAGGCAGTACATCTATTTCGCCTTACAACTATATAATTCAGTTCAAACAATGTCTACGAAGAACAAAGACAACAATGTGTGAAACATCTTAAAGAACTTAAAAAAATTCAGAATACGTATTTAAACACACGTCATTCATAACCAATCGTTTATATTCTTTCACGATGTACTGCATATTTTTATAATATAACCGCCTAAAGTTTCGCAGTTCGAAGACTGAACCCTGGAATGGTCGCGCGGATTACATATGTAATCCACTCATGCGAAATTATAGATTCCTCAAAAATGGGTGGCGCGAATCATTTTATCTTCCGTGTATTTTTAGTTGGATTGTTGGATAACTTACACGCAGTGTTGCCAACTTAGCAACTTTATAGCTAGATCTAGCTATTATTTGATGTCAGACAGCTACATTTTAATGAAACTTGTAGCTAAACTTTTTAGCTACTTTTTATAGCAACTTTTCGTCATTGTTTTATAGAAATTCTTCCGGTGACAACACATACCAAGATATAAGTACTCTTGCTTTAACTTGCCTTTCACTGTCACATTCTAATGCAGAGGTAGAGAGGTTATTCTCTCAGATGAATTTAGTTAAAAATAAGCAAAGAAACCGAATGAGTTTGACAACTCTAAAAGCGAAATATTATATTTCTTTTAATTTAATAAAAAAAAAAACTCTTAACTCAATCTTCTGCATTAGAGACTCTCAGGAAAAGTGGTAAATGTTGCTATAACTGTGTTTTGCCTAAAGATGTATTGCATAAAATGGGTACCGCTGAAAAATATTCAAAATCACTGAAAGATACCGAACCCTAGCCATCGACATCTTCTGATCTTCCTCTTTAAATATTAATGTTTAATTTTTTTTTTATTCAATAACGTGTATAAGATATTTTTTCACTTTTGTTGGATTTAATGGAAATAAAAACGATTGTCAGAAATTGTCATTTTATTGTAACTTATCTACCTACTGTAACGTTAAGCTACTTCTAGCAACTTTTTGGGGTAAAAAAAACTGGTAATCTAGCAACATTTTGTAAGATGTCTAGCAATTTGGCATAGCTAACAGTTGGCAACACTGACTTACAGACGTGGTTCAGTTCAGCGCTGATATCGGGCTTGCTTGGTTGTGTAACAGGAGTTCCGCAAAGTCCTGCAATCCACGCGACCAATTACGTAGCACACAAAAAGTGCATGCAAAAACAAAAAAATTATTTGTTCTGATCATTCTATAATTTTATAGAATGATCAGGACATTCTGCTCAGAAATAAGTAATTAAATTATTTTATGTGCTTAGCATTTTTTGAAATATCAATTAAAGTGAAAGATGTAAATTTTAGTTTTAAGAAAGCGGTCATTTATGTTTTGGTTAATTATGAAAAACATAGAAGTTATGTTTAATTTATGTTGCTTATTTCTAATGAACAATGCTTAGATTATAAGATTAAAAAATAAATACACAATAGGTCTAAATGATTTAACTTACTTTTTTTTAGTTTAAAAATGGCCTGCCTATGTAATCCACGCGACCAGTGGCCTTACTTTTTAGAACGCGATCACTGTAGGGTTAACAGATAATTCTCTTTTAATATTAGTTCAATTGTGAATCCGCATCTATTGCTTGATGCGACCATTACGGACCATTTCCAAGATACCATTTCTCTTTGAGACAATAAAGTCTCCGGAATGGTAATGGCGACAAATGTCCTCGTTCTTTTGTCTGAACAGGAATGAATCCGACTGAAAAAATCCTCCTCCACTAATGCTTTGAAGTTTTACAGCCAGCCTCAACATGACATATATTATAGGGATTTTTTTCTACAGATTCACATATGAGTGAGAATAATTAATCCGGAATTTTCTTCCTTCCTCGAAAGAAACAAATTTAGAAGCTAGGAAAAGTAAGTATTTTTTTAATTAATCATTGGAGAAAAAGATAAAAATAATAAATCTGTAGGAAACATGAAAGAAAATTAAAAAAAGGTAACGAACCCACCAAACCTGTCTTAGGCCATCCGCTCATGGAGAAACTGAAAAAAGTTGGTAACTCGATCGCTATTCACAGGAAACGAACTTGCGAATTTCATCGCCGGTCCGCACACAGGCAACGTGTTAAAGACCATTGAAGGTTATCCACCACTTACCCGCTCTGGTATAAGTAACAGATAGTTATTCCTTCAAGGCTCTCGCAAAGACTCTAATTTTTTTGAAAGAACGAAGCTACATTTAATTAAAGACCAGTGTTAAAGGCCAGTTGTCAAGGGTGACGCGGTGACTAGCAGTGCCGATCGCCGCGGCCGTCGCGTTTCAGTTGCCATGTTGACAGGTTGCCATGGTAGCGGCCACGACTTGTCAAGTTTTCAAGTAATTTGCGATATGTCAGATCAGAAAAATATCGATTTTGTTCAGGAGATTGATAAATTGAGTTGTGCCGTGAACTGAGTTGCCAACCAGTTTTCGGTTTCTCAATAACCGAAGGCCCTTACTGTGACAACGCCTTATACTATTCTCACTTTTCAAAATGTCTAAAAAGAAGAAATAATTTAAGAATTTGTCGTCGCATATATTCTGCTAGTCAATTTATGGACTATAATCACTAATTTAAAAAATAACGAATCAAGTTGATACAATTATGGGAGTCGGTAACGGTTGTAATTGTAAAGGTTTGACCTTCCCTTTGTTTTCTAAGAATCTTGTTGATAACAATATGTACATTATGGTCTTGAGACTTGAGACATTATGTAATCACATAATATACGAGATTTCTTATACCACCGAGAGAGTGCCAGCTGGTCACTGCCAAGATTTCGTAATCGTGTCGATATTAAATTCACTGAGAGATCCATAGGAGTTGGTCATTGCACGCGTTCTGTTCCTTGATTTATTGTTGCAAAATGTCCACACGTACAATATATGTCAATACGTAGGAATTGGCCATAAACCTTGTCAAATAGGGACAAGTATATGGATAGCAGGTGGGTTGTGAAAGGAAACAAAAAAAAACAAATATGATAATGAATTCTTCAATAATCACAAATTCACTTTGCAGCATAATTTTTAATTATATGAAAAGAAATTACTTTGAATACACTTATTAAATTAATAAGTGGTACATATGATAGTAATGACCCATTTAATCGATAATGCATAAATAACCATATTTTTAAATTTCTTCCCCTATAATTTTATTTAAATTTTATTTTTTTATTTATTACACATTATGGTTACATTATTTGTGCATTTTTCGACCACCATGCTAGGCTGATGCCCGTGTTATGGTGGTCGATTGCTTCATTAGGTTCGACCCTTTCTTTTCTCCATGTAGTATCCCTTTCTTTTCTTTCAATACATTGTTACCACGTTGTTACTATTTTTAATTTTGTTTGTTGGCTCGCCAACAGAATACATCACATATACGATATACTCATAATTATTACATTAAGAGGTAATAGCACCGGTGAGAAATCTCGACGGTAGGTATTTTAAAAAATTCTCGCTATCGCACCGCGCTCAAAAAAGAACTAGCTATCGATGTGTTTGGTGAGACCACGTGAGTGTTTGGCTTGTACACCCTCTCGCCCCCTCAGCGTCTCATGCCTACCGTCTTTCGCCTCATACCGCCATATCCAATATTCTGTTTAGATAAAGCATGTTTCGACTTATTTCGTCGCTAATGAAGTTTTTGAATCGGCCTTGCGGTGTGACAGAAAAAGGGCCCATTATTTTTAAACGCACGAGGTCTGCTATTGTCGGTTATTTATAAATATCGTCGATAGGTATTGTAACAATGTCTTCTGTTCACACTTATTACCGACAAATTACGAATTATTTTACTAGAACTCTATGTAGGTTAGTAGTTTTAAAGTTTTCACTGTATTTGCGTTTATAAATATGCAGTCAAACCAACTACATCGAATTATTATATACATACATATGATTATTCTCTATGATACATTAGTTATTATTGAAAATTAGTATTAACCTCTCAGGCCTCGGGCCTGTTTTTCGAAAAGTCAAAATATTTCCGCTTTCCAATAAATTCCAAATAACTTTAATATTTGTGAACGCATCCGAAAACTAAAAACTGTTTTTGAAAGATGATGAAATACGCTTTCAAATTTTATAATTCGAAATAAACATATAATTTTGTTTTTATTTTATTAATAACTAGCAGACCCGGCCACACGTTGCTGTGGCTAACGAAACACAACGCCATTTACCCAACCTTTATAAAATCCACACCATCCGCTCGCCAGCTGCCCGCTGCGCGCTGCCCTTTGCCTTTTTTTTTTTTTTTACAGTGAATACCGCACAAGAATCTCAACTGCTCCCGTCTGGAGCCAGTGAGACTATGGCATCCCCAATTGGGGTATGTTGTGAGGCTGAAGGTAGCGGGGAGGGGAAGGATGTGGGGAAGAGGAAGGTTGGGAAGTACCTGGCTATTCAGATCTGGTCACTAAACACGGCTAAAGCCATTTTCAAGCAACGTTTCAATTCTGAATGGTGGTCTTACACCAGGGCGATACTGATAGTATCTTCCACTCTGGAACATGCCGCAAATATACTATATATTATTTTAAATGAATTAATTGTGAAATAACACAAATTAATCAAATAAAAATTATTTGCGCATGCCGGGTTCGAACCCGCGACCTCCGGAATGTGAGTCAAGAGTCTTAGCCACTGGACTACGGAGGCCTAAATTGAATATTTGAATTTCTTGGCTTTTCTCTACTATAATAAGCATTTATTATACACATAAACCTTCCTCTTAAATCACTCTATCTATTGGTGAAAACCGCATGAAAATCTGTTGCGTAGTTTAAAAGATTTATGCGCACATACATTTTGAGCGACTTCATTTTATACTATGTAATGATGATGATGATACCACAAAACTTAAATTTCTACTCATATAATTTGGCACTTACCTATCTTATTAAAAAAAAAACTCAAAAATGCATATGCAACAAAAATGTATTTTTGACCGATTATCTCTATCTCTACATATTATAAAGTCCCCCGCGCCGTCTGTCTGTCTATTCGCGATAAACTCGAAAACTACTGAACGGATTTTCCTGCGGTTTTCACCAATATACAGAGTATTTCGTGAGGAAGGTTTAAGTATGCAATTTGTCAATGATTTGTGTAAATTGGTTGAAACATAACGATAATTGTTAGAAGTGTCGGAAATAAGTCCAGCCGCCTGGTAGCTTTCATCGAAAACGCTGCACAATCCTTTTGGGATATAACAAAACAATTAATGGTGGGATATTCCTCTTTTATAGATCTACAAAAAAGTCCGCGAAGGCATATATCTATCTTTTACGGATAGCTTACTATACACATTATATCTAAAATGCAATTGATAAGAATAATAAGATAAGAAGATAGAATGCGTATAGTAAAAGATAGATATATGCCATCGCGGACTTTTTTGTAGATCTATAAAAGAGGAATATCCCACCAAGCGTTGTTTTGTTATATCCCAAAAGGATTAGGCAGCGTTTTCGATGAAAGCTACCAGGCGGCTGGAATTTTTCCGACACTTCTAACAATTATCGTTATGTTTCAACCAATTTACACAAATCCTTGACAAATTACATACGTAAACCTTCCTCACGAAACAGACAGACAGACAGACAGACAGACAGAAAGACGGCGCGGGGGACTTTACTTTATAATATGTAGAGATAAAAAAGGTTTAAAAATAGCCCACCTTAAGTTTTTTTCTAATTAAAATTACGATAACGAAAAAGATAAAAGCACTTACATATTTTATTAGACAATTAAATCTAAATGGATTTATTGTGTTGTGTGTATCATACGTGTGAGTTGACATGTTTGTAAATAATAATGTTTAAAATGTTAGATACATCGCTTGCTGAGGTTTGATTTGTACTCCTGTATTTTTGAGTTTCTTTAAGCAGTAAATACAAAAAAGGATGTGTTAGTTCGTTCAAAATTCAATCAAAAATGTTGGTCTTTTACCTATAGATAGATTTACCTACACATTTCTTTTAAATATTTATTACAGTCAGTTTGAAATAAAGGAAACAAATATATAATTTTTTTAAACTTCAAAACTTTTTATTTTTATTTTCAACTTTATAAAACCTTAAATTGTAATATTTAATTACATGAAGACAATATTAGCGAAACTTCAACCCAAGGCTTCAGGCCCAACTTCATAGTACAAAAAAAAAGTGCAAAAATCACTTACTTCGCAATTTTTGCAATAAAATAAAAGCACTTAGAAAAAAACCAACAACGCTAAAGGCTTTGTACCAGTTCACATAAGGAAAAAGGTTGAAGCAAACGTTTTACGTATGAGAAAAGCTATAGTTTGAGCAGTAAATTACAGAAAAGAGCAAGAAAACACGGCACAAAGTGATAAAGTAAAAAATCTGAAAATGGACAAAAAAATGCCGCAAACCATGTTTTTGGTGATCATACAAAATGTTCGTCATACTATTGCAAGTCGGAGAAGTATACTAATGATCCAAATTTAGTAAGCGATCTTCAAGATTGTGGAACAGGACTGATATTCAACAATTATTGTCGTCTCTAATAGCAAATGCAGAAAGTCTTAATATTAACGTGACAAATAACACTGTGGAGCAATTCAACAACGTTATAGCCAAATTTATAGGCGGAAAAAGAGCAAATTTTACAAAAATGGGATAACTTCAGCAGTTCTTGAGCAAGAGTTCTTAACTTCTTGAGCAGTAACTTCGTGGAATAGTGAAATGACAACCCATTCACGAATACAAAAAAAATCCAAGGCCACAGTCCTGGCAACTACACGAAGCATTTTATTGAAAGAAAACGACGTTCGAAGGAGACAATACAGAGGTGTCGAAAAATAAAACTAAGGTATTACGAAAACACGACAGAAAAGAGAAAAAAAGTTACAGGGCCTGATGAAAATTATGGTCAATTGGAATTAGATCCAGATATGCCAGCTGAATTATTTGAAACGATAAAGAGGAATTTTTCAAAGAATTATCTCCATCGAATAAGGATGAACTCGAAAGGAATACGGTGGGCCAAAGCAATAATAATTTGTGGACAATTGAAAGGCGTAAGCGGCTTACAGCTTCTAACTTTGGACAAAAATATGTAAGCTACGGCCAAAAACTTCAGTTGCGAGAGTATTAAACTCGCTACTGTACTCGCCATTTAAAGGAAATATGGCCACAAATTATGGGAAAGAAAATGAAAACCAAGCAATTGAGCAATTTACAAAAGAAACAAAATTAGAGGTATTCGCCTGTGGACTATTTATCGATGAAAACAAAAACTTTTTAGCGGCAAGTCCGGATGGCCTTTTTGGCAAGGATTCTATAATTGAAGTGAAATGCCCATATAGTATAGTAAATATGTCACCAGAAGAAGGATTTGAACAAAAAAAATTGATAACTGTAAAATTGAAGACAATGCTTCAACATTAAAACGGAATCACAATTACTTCTACCAAGTACAAGGCCAGTTACACATTACTCGTCGTAAATACTGTTATTTTGTCGTGTGGAGTCCTAAAGGTTTGCCGTATGAAAAAATTGAAAGGGACGATTCAATCTGGCAAAAAATTGAACCACTGTTAGAAAAACTTCTACCACCAATGCCTTTTACCAGAAACAATTGACGGTCGCATATCAAGAAATTTACCGGCGAGAGAAAGATCTAAATCATAAATTGTTTAAAATTCATTGTATAGTGGTAAAAAATTTTGTACAATAAAGTGTTTACAAACAAAAAATTTCAATTAATCACTGAAGGCAATGTAAGCGACTCTCAACTAAAAATTTGAAACAGATTTTTTTTAAAAACATAAACCTCACATTGGAGGCACCGAGGAAAAATAATCGCTCAGGGACTTTGTTGGAGAAGTTGTTGGACATCATTGGAGAAGCTGTGTGGAGGGTATTTTTAGGATAAGGAAGGAAAGGAAGTTTTGGGTAGGGAAAAGGTAGGTAAAAGTATGAAATGATGGTGGAGAGTCCAGCTGTAGAGATCAAAAGATCTTCCTCTTCCAGTTTCTCCCAATCCGGCCCGCCACGCAGTAAGTGGACAAAATTATCCGCCACCAAAGCCCATGCAGACCTCATCCGTGAACCCGGGAACCCAGGCTCTGTCACCAAACATAGAGGACCACTTGCGGTGACCAAGTGGCGGGGGTGTTGGTTATCCAATAAATGGTTCCCGGGGCGATGGTACCTAAAACGCCTCCCAAATTGAAAATTTATTATAGTACTTGACATAAAAAAATTTAATTTTGCACAATTTTAGTATGAAAGCTCGGTCAGTATTGGTATACCGCGATGAGTCACTAAACAGAAAAAAAACGAATAAAAAATATCGATTACTCGGGCAAGGACAACACTAGTCTACCGATAAAATTCTTTACATCACTACTTCGCATTATATGTATGTATTTGTCAAAACCCACGTTCCCCGGCCCCCCTCAGGAGAAATGAGCGAAAGGGACACCTGCACGTCGGGCCGAAAATACCTAAATAAAATCTTCGAAATCGATGTTTTGTATTCCCCATTTTTCTTCTCCAAAACTGGACGGATTTAAAAAATTTTTTTCACTAACTGTATTAAAAGAAAATATTCTATGTCGGTACGTTTTGCTTTTTTTCAAAATACATTGTTTAGTTTGTATACTGAACGTTTTTTGACGGCGTTTAAATTAGGCAATTTTATTCATTTTTGGAAGGTCGTAACTTCTATGAGAAGTAAATTATCAAAAAAAAACAAAACGTACCGACACGCTAGTGGTCAATATCTATATTATGTAAAAAAAAATTTTGCTCTAGGGTCAAAATCCAGAGAGATAAACGGGGAATACGTTTGTATAGAAAAGCGCAGCTAGTATTTCCTCTTAAGCTTACAAATTGAACATGGTTACAGTGACTATTCCAATTAAAGGTGAGCACACCATTACACTTACGTGCACATGTACACACATGTATACATACACATACTCAACATACACGCACATACATACATATATGCACATAAATATACATTTACACAAATATTATAGCTCTATGTAAGGAGATCATCGGGGATATGTAGGTACAAGTTCCTTCTGAATTACTATGTCTATATCCTTGTTACTATGTCTACATATCATACTTTTATGATGTGCTTTAACTGCCACTAACCTAATATATATATATATATATATACTTTTTTTAAATTATTTATTATCCAAGATAAGCACAAAATACATTTTTTTTACAATTTGTAATACAATACAATTTTTTTCTGTTTTTTTTTGTTTTTGTTTTTTGATATACATCACCTCACTAGGCTGAGCCTGTTCCAAGGTTGCAGGAATTTTATGAATTTAATCATTTTAATCAGGAATTTAATCAAATCAAATTTTGATTACTAAATCTCGTAAGAAAAAAATAAGATAAAATGTTTACTTTAAATTTGAAAATATAAATCGAATGAATGAAAAATAAACAAAAAAGAGATGAGAAACACAATAAATAATTATAAAATTAATAAGAAATATTAGAAATTTAGAAATAATAACAAATATTTAAGAGGAAAAGAGAAAGATACAGGCGTTTAGTGTGTTGTTATATTGTATATAAATTCTGCCCGCAGTGTACAATGCCTTTATTGAATATCCACGTATGAATTTCGTGTTTCAGATTAGCATTTTTTGTCACGTTAATATCTTTAATATCTTTTTCAATGAAATTAAAAAAATTTGGAGCCAAATTACGGTAATGTCTTTGTCCATAGGTAGTATTTGTCTTTGGAGTCACGATTTGATGTCTGTATCTTGTGTCGTAATTGTGTTGTGCAGTATGATGGTTTAGTTTGTCGTTTTGGAAACGTATAAATACAATAACACTTTATGTAAAAATGTGAACACCTCAACCCATCTAGTCCTGGTGAGGTGTTTACAAAAAACTGGAACTTAACCGTTTACATACATCATTACTTTATATCATTAAAATTACACACATATTACTGATTTCTTTATAGTCTTTACATTCGTATAATAAAATATGTAAATAAAATAAATATAAAAACCCTGTTTTTATCAAGATTAAAGTTTCATGTCTTAAATTTATTTTCCAGAAAAAAAATTTAACATGTTTTGCGATGTTTTGAATCGAAAGGTCTTATGTAAATTAGCGACAATGGCTTTCTTTCAAATCAGTAAAGTTCGTGATTCTAGGGATCATCGGTTCAGTGACATAGCCAATGGGCGACGGTGGCCATAGCAGTCTGAATACTCTGAATTCTTAATTATGTAGTTGCATTGATTTCAAATCGCTCGAATAATCAAAGGAGATATTTCAATGGGGACGATATTAATTTTCCTCTGGAGACTAATAAAACCGAGACTCACAAAAGAAGTGGTATATTAATGGCGTCTATCTTACTGCACAAATGTCTTACTTCAAATACGATTGGATATTAATGTAGGTGCTAAGAACTACTGACTATAAGTTCCACCAATATTTTAGTTAGAACAGAATTTAGATATTTAATTTTTTAAGATACTCTGGAATGAATATTTTTTTGTAAAATAAACTTAAGGTGAAGCATTCGAAGTTCTGCAAAATACCGTGTTAATGAATAATTGCAAATTTGGTTGCTTAGAAATTAGTTAGATGCTTTAATTAAATACTGCGAGTAGATTACATCTTGGCCTTTGAAATTATGGCCTCTGATAGAGTATTTTATGACCAGTTTTTTTTGCAAAACTATTTTGTTTTTGAATTGATCATTTGAATGCTTGGAGAAATGTTAGATGTTTTAATTAAATACTGCGAATAGAAAATATTTTGGCGTTTTGAAATGACCGACTATTTTTGGAAAAGTTTTTCATGACCCCAGCTAAATATAAAGTATTTGGCCTATTAAAACTGACGTAAAGTTCAAAATCTCCTACTTAGATATGGTTTTATTGAACAAAGTCTAAAATTACGTGCTTTAGAAAATGATTAACATTTAAATATTTGTGCACGAAGTTCACAAAATAAAATACGACTCGCTTTTTGGCGATGTTTTTAGCTCGTCTAAATCAAAACAGGCGGCTCAGCCGGGAATTTGAACCTTATCACCTGATTTATCGGCCTGATTTCGAATTTTACACGACGTGGTGCATCCCCATATCGAATAATTCATTACAATATGTTGAAACACCACTTTTAAAAATTTGCTAATATAAGACACTGCAACTGATTTTTTTTTTCAAAATATTGTTTTGGGCGGAATTAACTTTCTGTTTAAATTTAGACGTACATATAGACGAAAAACATGTAAAGAAAAAATAAGGAACCAATTAAGATCCTTAATTTTCAAGATTTCAAAAACTTCAAGACGATTTATTGTAGATTTAAAGTTATTTCTTGTAATGAAAGACGAATCCGCAAGTTTTTCAAATATTTTTTTCTCAAAATGTAAAATCGGGCATAGATAAAAAGTTCGGACAAAAGTTCACATTACCTATTTTGAGACTGTAGGTCAATTTAAACATATGACGAGCTTAGTGTACAATAACGCTAACTAAATTTTACATGACTAACGTTAATTACACGAGTGTGTTTTAAATATGCATTAGCCAGTAAAATTTACAATCTGTATATCAATATAATATATGTTCAAGACCTACCATGAAGCAATTAATATTATCACGATCCTCAAAACGTACAAGCCCATACCGAAATACATCCCCCATCAATAAAAAAGAACATTTCAGATCGAATAAATGCATTTCGTATATCGAAGGACGTTGAAGCGCGGAAAATCGCGAACCCTCCTCCCCCAAAATACAAACATAACTACCGCTTTCCATTTTTCACCCCTTCGGGAAGCCATTCACTCCAGAATGACTGGTGACGATCTGTTTTTATTGCCCCCGCTGGTTTCTGATGCTCTGGGGTCTGGGATCTGGGGTTGCAATAACTCACCAACCAATGATAACAATGCAGCTCTTACGAATGGCCAATTTCAAACGCTTTTCGACATTGGATTATTTAACCGTCGAGTACTCAGTTTTAAAGAATGTGGTGAGTAAACGTTTTGGCTTGTATTTGCAGAAATTGTTGTTGCTAAGATGAAGCCATGCGAAATAATGCAAAATCATGTTTTTATTTTGAAAATCTGATCGCTTGGAAGTATTGTAGATGCTTCCGTTAAATACTGCGAGTAGATCACATCTTGACCTTAGAAAAAATTGTCATTTTTTAAGTCTTTTAATAAACATAGAAAAAAATAAAGTATTAGGTCTGTAAAAAACACTTTCAAGTGCAAATTCTCCTACTTATAAACCCCTTTTCGGATATGGTTTTATTGTATAATTTGGCAAATTCAGTTTTTTTATAATAATCGCAAAAAAATGACAACATAAAATAAAACATGAATTTCGACGATATATTTCTCCAAAGAATTAAAAGAGGCGTTACCCAACTGCGAATTTCATCCCTACGCCATCTGCAGATGGGCTGACAGCGCACCGTTTAGACGCACTTAGTCTCCTCCCAGACCCAGACTCGGACGTGTGTGGACGTCTCTAGATTCCACGTCGCTTGGTTTCGTGCAATCGATTTTAAATTTCCTTGTTATTATAATAAAAAATGCTTAAAAAAGGAGTTAATGTTTTTTACAGGCCTTTACGAAATCGCCCTACAAAAAACGACTCTCAAATGCCTTCTCAAACCTTTCCAAAAACTTTTTCTCAAGTATTTTTAAATCCCTCCCAAAAAGAGGCGCATTTCTCTAGGACTAGTGGATCACCTTAAATCCACCAAAAACTATCACCGGAATCGCCTTGGAATATTGGTTGATTTCACAGCCACGCCTACGCGAATCATTTTTCTTTGTTTAAATAAAAAATCTGTGCACGTAATCCATTTGCCTTAAAACGTAGATACTCGGATGTCTTAGGTTTTTCGCCATTTTAATAAATAATTCATTTACTTCTTTTTACATTACATAAATCATTCGAGAACGTTACTTTACATTAAAAAAATCAACCTCACTTGAACTAGTAGCCTTAAATGAGGTTAACATTTAAAATAAATTGAAATTAGTACAAAATAAATGGCTGGTTACACATACCTAACCTTAAAAAAACACAAAAATAAGAGAATCAAAAAATTGAATAAGATATCTAAAAATATGCATTTGAGCTTGTCGCCGCCACTTGACCACAACATCATCCCACGAGCCCAGATTCACATCCTGCCGTGATGTGAACTATGTGTCATGTTTCCTTGATACATGCACTCAACCATCTGCAAAATAAAGACGAGTACCACGTTACATCTTTCGTAGCTGCTCTCTACCTGCCCTTATCTTTTCTACTGAGATATATGTATGTAAATATCTGAAATACCACAGTAACGCTGGTGTACATCGACCAAGTATATACACTTGGTCGAAGCTGGCGTGTCAATTTGGGACCAGAAGGAAGTTTTCGAGATTGATGAAAGGAAGGTTAACCAATTCTTCCGTTAGAGAGAAGTCAACTCTGTCAAGTTGGGTGCCTACTTTACCAACTCTCATCTATATATCTATATAAATAAAAATGAATCGCCGAAATGTTTGTACGCGCGTAACTTCCGAACGACTACACCAAATTGGATATTTTTTTTTTTTGGTGTTCGTTATTGTCACGAAAAGGTTTGTATGAAACTACTGGTGAGCTCTGGCATTATGAAATTTGTATAAAAAAATTGCAATAGGTGGCACGCGAGCTGTTTGAAAACTGAATGTACCGGGAATGAATTTATGGAATGCAGGATGGGTGAGGGGGAGGTGGAAGGGGAACTAGGGTAGGGGGTTCGCGGAAGTGGGGAGGGAAACCTGAGAGGGGGGAGTGGAACTCGGGAGAGGGGTTCACGGGAAGGTGGGGAGTGGAGTGGGGAGAGGGAAGGTGGAGAAGGCGGAGTGGGAACGCGAGAGGGGAAGGTGACGCGGGAGAGGAAGAGGAGGCGGAAGGGGAACGGGACGAATGGGAAAGGACACATAGGGAGAAACCATTTCTTTATTAAGTGGCATAGCAACGCATGCCGGGAACCAGCTAGTTTTGTATAAATATGACGTATTTCTTAAATATTTTTTGAATTTAGTTATTTCGTCATTCAGTCCTGTGACTTCATTCCACTTAGCCACCAACGTGGCTCCGGTCCCGCTCCTAACTCGGTTTCGGTTCCAGACAATTGTTTTGTCGTTACTAAACGGCGGATCACGATACAACCGGAATACATCTATACATACATCATCTTGGTACCAGAAGGGAGTTTTAAGATTGATAAAGAGAAGGTTAACCAATTCTTCCGTTAGAGAGAAGTCAACTCTGACACGGTAGGTGACTACTTTACCAACTCTCATTTTGTATAAATATGACGTATTTCTTAAATATTTATTGAATTTAGTTATTTCGTCGTTCAGTCCTGTGACTTCATTCCACTTAGCCACCAACGTGGCTCCGGTCCCGCTCCTAACTCGGTTTCGGTTCCAGACAATTGTTTTGTCGTTACTAAACGGCGGATCACGATACAACCGGAATACATCTATACATACATCATCTTGGTACCAGAAGGGAGTTTTAAGATTGATAAAGAGAAGGTTAACCAATTCTTCCGTTAGAGAGAAGTCAACTCTGACAAGGTAGGTGACTACTTTACCAACTCTCAAATATGACGTATTTCTTAAATATTTATTGAATTTAGTTATTTCGTCATTCAGTCCTGTGACTTCATTCCACTTAGCCACCAACGTGGCTCCGGTCCCGCTCCTAACTCGGTTTCGGTTCCAGACAATTGTTTTGTCGTTACTAAACGGCGGATCACGATACAACCGGAATACATCTATACATACATCATCTTGGTACCAGAAGGGAGTTTTAAGATTGATAAAGAGAAGGTTAACCAATTCTTCCGTTAGAGAGAAGTCAACTCTGACAAGGTAGGTGACTACTTTACCAACTCTCAAATATGACGTATTTCTTAAATATTTATTGAATTTAGTTATTTCGTCATTCAGTCCTGTGACTTCATTCCACTTAGCCACCAACGTGGCTCCGGTCCCGCTCCTAACTCGGTTTCGGTTCCAGACAATTGTTTTGTCGTTACTAAACGGCGGATCACGATACAACCGGAATACATCTATACATACATCATCTTGGTACCAGAAGGGAGTTTTAAGATTGATAAAGAGAAGGTTAACCAATTCTTCCGTTAGAGAGAAGTCAACTCTGACAAGGTAGGTGACTACTTTACCAACTCTCAAATATGACGTATTTCTTAAATATTTATTGAATTTAGTTATTTCGTCATTCAGTCCTGTGACTTTATTCCACTTAGCCGCCAACGTGGCTCCGGTCCCGCTCCTAACTCGGTTTCGGTTCCAGACAATTGTTTTGTCGTTACTAAACGGCGGATCACGATACAACCGGAATACGTCACGCTCTGGATGGCGTATCGTGTTGGAAAACTTGCTTGCCTAGTGCGACTATATTTCCCACAGTTGATATGTGATACCATTTTCGTTGACAAACGCCTAAACTTTTTTTATTGCATACGAGCTCAAGGCCTTCAAAAGTAATACACATCTAAAGTATCACATCTAAAGTATCACATCTAAGGTAAACAGAGCCAAATTTTTAAATGTTAGTCTGCTTTAGTGATTTGTGATTCTACATGTAAATGTTAACTTTAAGATGAAGCTAATAAGAGATACAACTATTTTTGATTCTACATGTAAATGTTAACTTTAAGATGAAGCTAATAAGAGATACAACTATTTTTGATTCTACATGTAAATGTTAACTTTAAGATGAAGCTAATAAGAGATACAACTATTATCTAAATCTTTATTACGAATTGGTTTAAATATGAACACCAAAAATTTTCTTTTTAGCTTTTCTCCATGCCTTTTCTATCCCCTGAGTAAAATTTATAAAAAAAGTTAATTACTCTATTAAAAAAACCACAAAATATTGCACATTTTAAATTAAAAAAATATAAAAGCATACAATAAAGAACTTTCAGTAAATCTATTTCATGGTCAATATATTTCGTAGGAGTTGGCTTCAATAACCTTTTTCCATAAAATAAGTAGATCCACTTTTGAACTTGAATCGAACATTTGTAAACTCCATTTTCCCACCGATTTTTATGCTTACTACCTATTGTAATTGTGGCGAAGGTCTAGATGGAATAGACATATTTCTGACTTATGTGTTACTTTAAATTTATTTCGGTAATTTTTAATCTACTCCGCAAATAAGTTGGATAGAAGGAACAGCCAGCATCACACATTGAAGGTGTTTTGTCAAATTTATGGATGATTTTTTTATCCCAGCGGCGCACAATAAGTCATTTTTGAATTCCCAAACAATGACATCATGGCGACATTACCAGATAGACAGGATAATAAATGCATGCTTAATTGGGGTGATTAGTGCACGCATTGACTCATACCAGAGGCCTAAAGTCGAATAATGTGTTTTGAAATTATCATTTGCATTTATTCGTCTATCGCAGCTCGACGTTTAAAATTGTGAAAAGTGCTTTTTTCGGTTCTGTAAAATGATGGCTGCTATGGAAGGTATGTTTTAAAGTTTTTTCTTAATACTTTAGTCTAAATAATTTTAGTTGTTTTTTAAATAATAAATAAGTTTTGTGTTTTTTTTTGGCCTAAAAATATTAAATTTCTAACTTCTCGAGAGTTTATCTCAGAGAGCATATCAAAATCGCAAGATAATTTTCTTTTTTTTTAAATAGTGCAACTAATATTCTATTCATATTATCGGTTTCGATATTAACCCGCACGAATCCACATTATTGTTATTTTTTTCATTTTACAGGAACCGCATACGAGATTTCCAGGCTGGAATTGTTCGTGACATGGAAGAGTTTGCCGAAGAAAGGAAAGCTTGAGGGAATGTTTAACAAAATGTTAAGTACATTTGAACTTCATAAGCTCAGTGCAAGTGGCGAAAAAAAGTTGAAAAACAAAATACGGCTTTTATCTTTGAATATAAGCAGAAAATGGACCGTAATTTTTGCAATTTATTACCTACACTCAAAATACACTTTTTTTTAATTTTTACATATTGTTTTATTATAAACCTCAAATACTCTATTAATACATTATTTAAAAATTATAAAAACATTAAAAATAAATAAAAAAAAGATAGTAATTTTTTTTTTATATATTTTTAACACTAATTTTCATAAAATTAGTATTGACTACAAATCAATAGAGGGTTAAAAATAATTTAATCATGTGTAAAAGTTTTTAGCGTCTGGCATGTATGAAACGAATCACTGTGCGGTGCGGCGTTTATGTATAAAACCATGTATGAATATAATAATGAGGAAAAAATCTAATCTCAGTCCACTTGTAAGTTTCTTTGTGCATTAATTGACTAGTTTTATCCTAAAACAATCAAACGTTTGGGAAGAAAAAGTGAGAATTCCATAATAATAAAATTTTTTAAAAGTGTTAAAATATTTATTAATTTCGGCATTAGAAGTGTATGTAGAAGCTATTCCGGGCAGTGCGACATTTTCAAGAGTGATCGCCAACTTCGGGGGACCTGATAGGGCACACAAAGTAGAAGAAGAAAAGTCTTAAACTTTTTTCCACTTCAAGGAAATTAGGTTGTCTGTAATTTGTGTTAATGTTATAAAAATGTATTATATTCAAAGAGCTAAACGAAAGTTGAAATACATTTTCTAAAGGTAAAACGTATGCAGCGATGTCTCGTGGATCAGATGAGACACGATTCAGTTCGTTTAGAACGGCAGCTGTCACCCGCTTTTCGATACTTTAACGACTTATATCTTAGGGACTATTCAGTATTATCCAAAAAATAAATAAGTCCTTAGCATGCTCTAATTCGGTGACCGAACTATCCAGAATCAATTCAACACCTCATTTGAAAAGTCATTTAAAGTGACAACAAAAATATATTTAAAAAATTGGTTAAGGATACGTTAGGTTAGCATGGACTATTTTTCAAATTTTTTTCACAGCTTTTAATGACTTTTCAAAGAAGTATTGAGTTGCGTTGATTCTGAGTTGTCATAGAACCCTCTAATTCGTACAATTTATTTGTGAAAAAAAGCACCAAAGTCCCTGCTGAACTCAAGACCAATAGGGCGAAAGAGCCTGGGAAGGCCAAGACTAAGATGGAGCGACAACGTCCTCAAAGACATATCTATCTTGGAGCTTCTAAACTGGAGAGAACTGGCACAAAACCGAGATGAGTGGAGGAAGACTCTTGAGGAGGCCAAGACCCACCAGAGGTTGTAGAGCCAATAGTGATGATGATGATTTGTGGAAAAAACGTGAAATATCGTCGTAGGAAACGAACCGATTCAAATATTGTTGGATTATTCGCATCTAACGCGAAAGATTTCTGAATTGGTGAACCAGGCGATGCATGAATGTGAATGATGCTAGGAGTGTGGTGTACCAATTGTTTCATAACGCTGATGGATTTCATACGTATTTGGGTTCCAATTGGAATACACGATCGGAGGAATCCAGATTTTTGGAATTCCGCACAATAAGGGTGCCTACCTATACCGTAGAAAGGTGTCAAGTACCGCATTATAGTCAGTCCGTTGCTAACTATCATCGTATCGTGATATTTCGCTCTACGTCGAAGTGTTATTTATCCTATCGTTACATAAAGTGTAAATCTTATCGTATTGTATCGTATGCTTTGTGTGAACTTCTTATGTAAATCGACTCGTGACTCAAACTTTATCGTGGTTCTAATAACCGATCAGAATAATCTTATCGTACGCCTTTGGATATACCTGTGACCGTCGCCGAATGGAGATCAAGCCACGAGACACAACAGTGAGTACCTCTTAATTGTGGTTTATCTATCTTGTTTGGTGGTCGGGCATAACTCGTATCGATATCTATAAGCGTCTTAGCAAAGAGTAGCCGCAAGGTTATTTCTAAACCCCCGTGCATAGTCACGATTCATCAATAATATTAATATCCAACTTCCGACAGGAGAATGCATCAGAATAAGAAGAAGCATTTACGTCTCCAGCCGACATTTTCGACTATTTTCTTTAGAACCTTATAGCAATTATTCACCTTTTCGAAACTTTTTGGTTATTTGCCGACGATAGGAAATAATAAAACAATTTTCTATGTGAAACTTCGACAGTTTAAAGCCTATTTCTATTTGCGTGGATATGTAGTATTAGTAATATCACATGTTATTCATGCTTGGCCGGTGGAAAGGTCATAAGACTAGCCTAACTTTGTTTTTCTTAGGGAGAGATACCATCGATTTATTACTCATAGGACATTCCCTTTTGCTATCTTTATAAGGGAAACAATGAAAGGTCTGGGAGAGAATCTGATATCAAAGGGAAGTCCCTGCCAAGTACCTAATATATCAGAGAATCGATCTGTTGTGACCTTTGTTGTTTATTGTGTGTTCATGTGACCAGATTTTTAAAAAGAAAAGCTTTCGCTACTTTGGAATTAAAGGACGCCGATATTGTTTTTAGAGATCAAATGGTTCATTTAGTTTATATGTTAAGGCTCTGCAACCGGGCCCGAAAAGAAGAAGATGGAGAGATACGAAATTACGAATGTTAGAAGAGAGCGCTAACATTTACAGCGACAAAATCGATGCGAAAATTGCGAAAATGTTTAATAAAACACGACTCGTTTAAAATAGAGCAAAAATCTCGCGGGTATTACCTTAAACACCATTTAAAGAAACACTGTGAATTTTTTCATACATATAACCTGTAAAATAACTGAAACAAACGTGTTAATAATAATTTTTGGAGCATACTTTGCGATTTTTTTCTATCGAGGGAATTTTATGTAATTTGCGTTTCGGCGCGGGCAAAGTCTAGATATTATCTTCAAGAATAACATATATATTTTTTAAGAGCTTTAAAACTTACCGTGTTTAAGGGAAATATGTTATAAATCTTAAGTAAAGATGTGGATTTTTTAGAATCAAATTTTTTTCTTTCAATATAACGAATATCATTTATTTTTCAGGGTTTGTTTTTACCATATACATATATATTTTTACATTAACTCCACAGAGGAGGCCCGGAGGAAAAAAAATTCCTCCGGGCTTATGTCATCTTTGAGGATGCTGGAGGGTCTTTTTAGGGAAAGGAAAGAGAGGAAATTTTGAGAAAGAAAAAGGTATGAGGGGTGGGTTGGAATCTGGAAGTCAATGTGTCCAAGAGAGATGGACGTATGAATCCATCCCTCTAACTGCGGTGCAAGGCTATGTGTCGAGAGAGACCGGTTGGAGAGGTCAAAAGGCTAAAGGTTAAATCAGAATTTAAGTTTGTATGATAAAGGCCGCTGGGTGGCACACCAAAATATCTTAATTTTTCACACATATGGCCGGTGTTGCGCGCTGGCGATGTTTGGGATATTCGATACAAAAACATAATTCGTTCCGCTTGCAATGGGCCTGCACACCGGACAGGGTAAATTCGCGCGGAACTTTGAGAATTTGCTCTCCCTGATTCATATTATATTATGCATTATATTGGTAGGTGATATTTTTAATGAAATTCATAGATTTTATATTTTTCGGTAAGATATTTTAAACTAATTTTAGACGATATAATTTACCAGTGCTGCACACAAACACACCGTTCAACCAGCCGCCCTTGGTTGGGAGGCAGGTATGGGTACCGCAGCCACCTCTACAACTCCACACTCCACCTTAGCACATGTGCCCGGGTACATCGGGTGAGATTTTTCCCGGACTTGGCGGCGGATGCGCTACCCGGTGGCCGAGTGGCCGCTTGACTTTTGACCTATTCAGCCGAACTCTCTCGACCCATCACCTTTCACCGCACTGGGAGGGATGGGTTAATACGTTCTTCACTTCCAGACACAAGAATATATTTTTTCGCTTAATGTCTCATCTAAATATAATACATCTGATCAATGTAACCAACTGAACCCCTCAGATTTGGTGATCGAAATATGCCCTTTTTTAATACATCTATTTGAATATCTCTTTTATTTTCTTGATGAATGAATTAACGCAAATCTTGGAAGTGGAAATTAACTCACTTCCCGATATTCGGTCGAGCTGAAACTCGGCAGATACACTCGTCGTCTATGACGATGTGCGCGTATGGTGGCACTCACGCACTAGCGATGTGTAGGATCAGCTGGAGTGGGCTCTTAAACTCTGGTTCTTCACGCGAAGCGGCTCCTACTCCTACTCCCTTTTCAAATTGACTACTCCCAAAGAACCCGGTACAGAACACAGTCGGGTGGCGGCGCGGCGCGGCGCGAGGCAGTTCGCACTCGTTAAACCCGTGCGTCACGGTCCGAGCCACGTGGCGAGTCGTGAGTAGGTGGCGCGTTCGAGTTCTTTTGCGTGCGGGCTCCGGCTCCGAGGTCCGGTTAGGGTGGAACCCGAGCGTCTCGATTCGAGCCATTCGGGAGTAGGTCACGCGTTCGAGTTCTTTGCGAGCTCCGGCATCGGGGTCCGGCTAGGGTGGAACCCGAGCGCCTCGGTTCGAGCCATTTGCGAGTCGGAAGCAGAATGCGCGTTCGGCCCATTCACGAGTCGGGAGTGGCTCCCGAGACCTGCTCCTAAAACTCAAGTGCTTTTAAAAGGAAGTACGTCTCGGAGGCCTCCGGAATAATGCAGAACTTACCCATCTCGTTGGCCCGAAAATTGAAAATAAAAAAAAAAAACTTGTTTTTATCACTTGTTTATTTTTTATTTTGATAATGAATATCTAAAGGGGGCATACATTTATTACGTGAGTTCCGTAGGGGGGGGGGGGGTCCAGCAAAATCTCATGTTACTTGAAAAGAATACACGAAGTGGCCCAAATTTATCTCACGAAGGGGGGGGGGGGGTCGATTGGAAGAAAAACTGCTCACGTTAATTAACGTATCCAGAGTCTAGGAGTCTAGGTCTTCTTTATCCATGAGCTAAGTGAGCGCTGATGTAATAGGCCATCTTTAGAACTGGTCTCTTCAAATGCATTCGTTGATTAATGGTGATGGCCCATCTAATTAACATCAGATAATAAATTGATCTATAGTATTTATCACGCCACCAGTGTTTGCGCTAGATTGTATATCTGAAAAATAGCTACAAAAATTATCTGGGCGTCAAGTAAAATACAAAGGGGAATAGCAGGTTGGTACAGTCAGTGGCGTTGCGACGAGTTCCCCGACCCAGGGTAAATATATGTATAAGGCGTTGTTCCACAATAATAGATTCAAATATTATGGATTAATTTCATTTACAAGTGCCCGATTAAATGTAAACGTTATATATACATATATATTTTAACTTAATGACTAAAGCCTCGAATTGTAGTATTTAATTAGATAAAGACAATATTAGTGAAACTCCATCGATAATCAGTAAACAGAAAAATCAGAAAAATATATGGTCACATCTAGGACTCGAACCCAGGACCTTCGCCTTGCCGGGACGCAGCTCTATCAACTGCGCTAATGTGCCCCTATCCGATTCGGTCATATTTAACTTAATACTTCGACTAAGAACTACCAACATTATTGAACCACCAACATTATTTTAATTTTCTTAAAGCATCTTTTTAAATATAGCAGCCAATAAAAATAGGATTTAAGATAATGTTCGTAGTTCGTAGTCAAAGTTAAATATGACCGAATCGGATAGGGATACATTAGCTCATTTGCGCTTTGCCAAGGCCAAGGTTCTGGGCTCGAGTCCTAGATGTGAGCGTATATTGTTCTGATTTTTCTCTTTTCAGATTTTCGATTGGGTTTCGCGATTATTGTCTTCATTTAGTTAATATTATGTTATAAATAATTATTTCTTTCGTTTTTATGAGCACCGAGGGAATGTTCGGTAGTAAAATCTAGTGAAGTTGAATTGAACAATCCCTTGCTAAAAAGGATTATAATATTAGTAGTTCTGTGAACGGACTTTGCTTCAAAAAAATTATGTTCCTAAGTTTTCCTTATTTAATAAATCATTTTAAAAATTTCCTGTGGAATCATATATCGTTATTAGATTTTTTATCTTATCGTTTATTATTTTTCGGGTAGTATGCCGTGTTGCGCTCCTCCTTCTTCAGCCACCGTTTCGAATAAGGTTAGTGTCCTTCATCAGGGCAGATGTATAATAAATAAAGGTAGCGCAACATGACATGGTTCCCGGCAGGCGTTGCAATGCCATATTCAAAGAAATACATTGTTTCACATACATCCATAAAAACTTTCACGTTTATGATATTAGTTGGATTTTTTTTAATTTAGGAGAAAAGAAAAAAAAAACAGTAATTAACAAGGCAATGTAAAACAATAACTAGAAAATTCACCTGCATCCTAAGTTTTTGTCACGGACTTACAAACACACCAAAAATAAATCAATTTAATACTTTTGACTGTGAAAATATCAAATTATTTAATTTTAAAACAAATGTTTTTGTATACAGGGTGTCCGGGGGTAAAGTGCATTGACTTCGGGAGGTAATTCTACATGATATTGTAAGTAAAAAAGATAAATAACTTTTTTCGAAATTCCAACTTTTAGGGGTAGTTTTGTGGTAAAAACGTAAAATTTGACCGGCGTGCGCGGCCAGCTTTATTATTTTCCACTGTTACGATACGGGCCAGTCACCAACATTTATTGTTGCCACGATCGCGCCCGGCAGGCTCCCGGCAAGTAAGATCGTGCCTCACACTAAGGATTTTTAGTAGGTAGATCTTTTTGTATGGGAAAAAAAAGTTGGAATTTCGAAAAAGCTATTAATCTTTTTTACTCCTACCATCATGTAGAATCACCTCCCGAAGTTAATGCACTTTACCCCCGGACACCCTGTATAACATTTATTTTATTTCAAATAATGAATTGAAAATGTATCCTAAGAATTGTCACTGTCTTAATTACAATTCTTTTTTCAAATTGTCTTCGGGAGGTAGAAACCATAATATTGATAAGATGCGAATAGGAAAGTCTTAACTAAAAAAACTAACTAACCATCACGTCGTTTCCCCGCAGGGGTAGGCAGAGAGGACGGACCGCCAAACATCCCGGTCTTGGCACACATTCGTTGCCTCGTTTACATTCATACAACGTCTCATACATTCTCTTATATTATTCTACTCTTAATACTCTTAGTCTTAATCAATAAATTAAGCAGAATTTCATAACAATATTTATTTATTAGGCTTACACATTGCAAAAAGTAGTTTTTTCAAGAACATATGTAAATAACAAATCAAAATGAAATCCTTATATAATATTATATTGGAAAACAATAATCGAGTGCCTAAAAAATATACATACATAACAATTATACCAAGTCAGTGGACATCTTCAATTTATCTTTAAACAAATATAAAATATTATTACGAAGGCAGTTCAGTTATGTACAATAAATACTGTGTATTTTCTTACTATTCTTACGTAAAAGCCCCGAAAAAGGGCGTTAATAAATAAATATTCTATTTAATTAAAAAATATATATGTAGTAACTTTAGATGAAGTAAGAAATATATATTTTTTTAAACTTTACGAGTAAAACCTCAAATTGTAATATTTAATTACCCGGGACCTTCTGCTTACATGGCAAGAACTGTTGCCATGTAAGCAGAATACCCTGTGTTCGACTCCAACAGGTTGCAATATCTTTTTATGATTTTTCTGTCCCCAGATTTTCGATTGAATTTCGTTAATATTGCCTTCATTTAATTAAACATTTTTGTGTTTTGTAGACATGCCCAAGCAGCTGATAGAGTCATCCAACCCGTCTCCACGCCACTGAGTAAAGCCACATTTTCTTATAATATATCGCTGAACTAGCACAAAGACCAGCCTCCCAAAGTGGCCAGTTACTTAATCTGTCAGGAGTGACAGATGGGATTGAGATATGGATCATGAAAAGGGTCTCGCTAGTCGCGTGTATCGGCGCTGCTTTGTCCTATAGTTTCGTATAGTTTCTTCGGCTTGACGGACAATGAAAATCCCCATTTAGCGGGTCCAGCGGCTGATCGAGGATCGAAGTGACGTAAGCCGAAATAAATTAGTATTTGCTCCACCTTACTCGTACTTGGAGCGAGAAGATTATTACGTAAGGAGAAAAGACTGATTGCGGGAATCAATATACTCTTACTAGGGGATAATGTCATTATACGAGTAACATTAGAACAATCATTTTCGCATGTGAGATATACGAGTAGCTGGTATTGAGATCTTCTATTTTATGGTCGTCAATAAAGCATGTATATTGTCCTCCGAGATAAAATAATTTTAAAAAAATAATTATTAATTTTGGCGCTTAACATCTACGAACATATCAGGGGTGCCCGTTGTGCCCAATCTAAACACGTGCGCCTGTGTGTCATTTGCACTTACACTCCACTTATTAAAATCAATTTGGGAGGCGGGAATGGATACCGTCGCCCCGGGAACCTTTATTGGATAACCAACACCTCTGCCATAGGTCACCCCAAGTGGTTCGCTACGTTTGGTGATTTAGCAGGGGTGCCGGGGTTCATGGAGCGAAGTTTGTCTAGATCTTGGAGGCGGATGACGAGGACACACTGAAACCCAAATTCCTACCCACCTCTTAAACCCTTTACCTTCCCAGAACTCTCCTCTCCTTACTTTCCTTGAAAAACCCTCCACACAGCATCCACAATGATGACATAGGCCCTGAGGGATTTTTTTCTTCAGGGCCTCCTAAATAAGTGGAGCTCATGTAAAAAAAGACAGTTGCATTCGATCTTCCGAGAAATGTCCAGAAAAAATATTCTGGATGGAATTGATTGCGAAAATAAATTCCTAGTGCGGCAGATAGTTAGAGCTTATTTTGTTTGCCTAGCTCTTTCAGAATGGACACACTTGCTTGACTCATTAGAATTATTAGATTATTAGAATTTAAATTTTGTTTTCCTAGATTGTGTTTATTTATGAAATACAAAATTCACTATATTTACAATGAATGCGAAAGTACACAGGTATTTGCGCATTCATTGTAATGTACGCTGCAGTGCATAATAATACAATATAATTAAAGTAATTACAATAACATGATGGAATAGAGAATTTATCGCTGAAATTACGTTTTAGATGGATGCTCACATTACATTTCAAAATAAAATATATTAGTATTATTAAATCATAAATGCCGGTGAATTTAATTAACCTCGTTTTTTAATTACTTTTACTTAGGGTTGTAGATATTATGAATTGGCGTTGTCTCTGTGAAAGACAACCATCCACAGTCGAAATGTTACTTGAAAACCTGGTGTTTCCCCATCCCCATGCCATCCCAACTTTCTTCAGCTTCACCGGACACCATAATCCTACTGGCTCCTGGCGGATGGGACTCTTTTTCGGTATTCAAATACAAATTTAAAAATACTTTCTTTCCCATGAGTAAGATAATTTTATTTTTGTTATTAGTTTTTGGGGTATTATAAGATAATTTTACATCAAGGCAAAAAAACTTTGATGAAATAAAATTATACATTTTAAAAGAAAACCAGAAATATGTCATTTTTGAATCAGATTTAATCAGACTATTTTCCACAAAAAATTAAAAATTGATTTCGAAAGTTGTTCTTTTATTTAGTAAACGCATGTTTTAAATTTTGAGAAAAAATGTTTATTTTTAGTATAATAAGGTTATAACATAGATCGTTGGCAGATTTGTTAAATTTTCAAAAATGATATTGTATTATACCACTCCAATTTCAAATCATATAATAGCAGTAAAATAAATCAATAAATTTTCTGGGAAACACATGTTTCAGAATTTAAATTTCAGTTTAAATAAAATCATTGAAAATATATACGTGCATGTGTTTCTTGACGATCATTGGTCCGTTTGTGTATTTATTTGCGCACTTACAAACTAATATATTTCAGATTTATTAACATTCTTATTTTGCTTAGACATTATTGAAATTTTTTTAATAATTATGATCAAAAAATAATTACGAGTACATAATTTTAATAGTTTTACCATCGCGCCTTTCAGCATTTTTGTAATTAGGTATAAATTAAAGCAAATTTGGAATGAAATAAAATCAATATTGAGTTATAATTTTAAAAAGCTGGTACGGAGAATTATTAATCTTTCTCATTGGAACCGCCCCGTACGATCGTAAGAACATCTTTCGACGAAATGTGGATTTTCGTCCGCTGGCTGGTTAAACGCCCTTAATAACTCTGTTGGTCTTGAAAAACATTTAAAAAACCAAACTCAGCCGTCATAATAGAATGAAGAAAAAAAAACTCTCCGCTAGTTAGAAAAACAATGTACTCGATCATTGGCTACATCAATATAAACTACCAATTTTATTTGCCCAATTCGCAGCTGAATAATTCACGAAAGATTCAGGTAGGTAAGTGAAGAAAGCGCACCCATAAAGCATATTCCACAGAGCGTTGATTTTATCCTCTATAAACCACAAAGTTAATAACCACACCATATCCGCAATAAATAATTCCCGGCCATTCCGGAACTGTGTTCGTGCCCAGGTTATAGCCAAATCTCCATACACATGTTCACGTGCCTCGGTTTTGTAGGCTGCAGCAAACCAAATATTGTGGAGGGATTTGATTGCAATGGGAATGGGGTGAAAATATTTTGCCAAAGCGGCTGATATGAATAGCAAGTTGTAGAAATTTGGCTCACTTTGAGCCTTATTTCTGTGAAAATACGCAGTGTTTTGGCAGATATTTCAGTGAGGAAAAACTGATTTGGGACGGTTCTTCTAGAAATTTATAACTTTGGATTAGTAGATACGTGAATATTGGGTAATTTTTTTTCATAGAATGCAAACAATTCATGATGTGATATTATAAATGCAACTCAGACACTTGGTTAATAA
Organism: Limnephilus marmoratus; assembly: GCA_917880885.1. NCBI lineage: Eukaryota > Metazoa > Arthropoda > Insecta > Trichoptera > Limnephilidae > Limnephilus > Limnephilus marmoratus. Next base: position 31,250,133 of record OU862917.1, on the reverse strand, counting down.
GCATTATAGATGAAGACGTTCGGACTTTAATGTTCATCATCAAGGGCGGATCCAGGATTTTTTTCTGGGGAGGGGGGCACAAGGGGCGGACGCGCAAAAAAATCAACAGCTACTGTTAGAAATAAACTTGAAGTATCATACTTAAAGTTGATTTCTACAAGTTCAAGTATTTATAGGAAGGTTTATGAAAGTGTCAAAACAATCGAAAAATTGAATGTTTAATAAAGACAGTTTTAGCTTCTAAGTATGTACTGTGATGGAATCTATACATACGATACACAAAAGTAGCGTCTGGGGGGGGGGGGCACGGGGGCACTTACCCCCCCCCCGCCCTTGTGCATTATTAAAACTGCTATGTTTAATGGCTCGTTCTATAAACAACTTCGATTTACTTCGTTTATTGTGTAGTTTTCCTCCGATCTTTGTGTAACAAGTGGTGTAAGACTATTTTTTTTTCTCAAATTTTACCAAAAAATATTTTAATAGATATTTATTAAGCTGCTGCTACTTCATTTGACAATATGCATTTTTTCTCATTTTTCGGTGTAACACAACTTTAAATTTGTCTAAAATTATATGGCGAGTGACGTTATTTATCTGCTAATGTTAATATGCGAAAGATGCAGGGCAATTCTTCAGTTAATCCTTTGTTACTGTCTATATCTGGATTTTTAATTTTATTCGTTTTTAATTTGAATATTTATGTAAGTACACATATATCATACATTTAAATTATCATAACTTGATTTTTATAACATTATTTTTTTATGTATATTTACTCCATTCCATTTTTTTATTTACTTTCTCACAACTAGAATTTAACTTTTTTATTTTTTAAAACACAACTATAATGACGTCAATTTGTCACTAATTAATTCTTTTTCTGAAATGTTTAAATGTATAGTGAAAAGGGTCTAATTTGCCATTCATAATTTACTAAACTTATGTATAATATAATGAATTAGAAATTATTCTTCATGAAAAAAATCTTCTTAATCTTGAGTTTTCTGGCATTGAGGAATATTATCGTCTCCAGTTTTGCCGATTCTTGGCGGGTCTCATTCATCTTAAGCCGACAATAATTATAAATCTCTTTAAATTATCTTTAAATCTCCAACCAGTACAGTTTAATTAACATTAATTGCTAACACGGCATGTCGAACATATTATAAATTTATATATGTACCCGTATGGATACAAAACGATTATAAAGTGAGAAAGTTGATAAGAAGGAGACAGAACATAAGAAGACGGGTAAGTCAAGATATCGCTACCAGAATTGAATAAAACACAGTATTCGCACAGATGTAATTTTTACATACGGCATATTTTAAAATTCAACTTCAGAAAAGAAAATTACAATGAAAACGATTTTAGATCATTTTTAATGTAATAAAAAGAACACACTGTACATACAAGAAATATAAATCAGCGATTTAATTAAAAAATTAATTGTTTGAGGATCTCACTTTTACGCAAAATTTTCTCATTAGATCAGATTATATTTTTGAAATAAATCAGTTTTTAACTAAAACTACTTTAAAATAAATCACTTTAAAAATCACAAAAAAAATCGGGAAGGGGAAAAAACAAACAAATAAATAACTCGTCTCGATATGACAAAACCATAGTTTGATAAGGGCCTTGTTTGCCGAAACAACTGTCACAATAACAAAAACTAAAAAATTACAGAATTTAGATATAATACCATCTTCTAATATATAAAATTCTCGTGTCACGGTGTTTGTTACCATACTCCTCTGAAACGGCTGGACCAATTTTGATGAAATTTTGTGTGCTTATCTGGTAGGTCTGAGAATCGACCAACATCTATTTTTCATACCCCTAAAAGTAAAGGGTGTTCCACTCCGAAGAAAATTATTTTCCCCATACATTTTGTATGGAACGAATTCTCCTATTTTGAAAGAACTGCAGCAATATAGTAAGGGGTATAATATTGAACTGTGAACCGGGGGAGGGGGGCGGGGGGGTGGGGGGGAGGGGGGAGTGGGGAGGGGGTGGGGGGAAGGGGGGAGGGGGGAGGGGGGAGGTGGGAAGGGGGAGGGGGGGGGTGGAGGGTGAAGGGGGGAGGGGGAGGGGGGGAGGGGGGGGGGGGGGAGAGGGGAGGGGGGAGGGGGGGGGGGAGGGGGGAGAGGGGAGGGGGGAAAGCAACTCAGGAAGGGGGGTTAGCGGGATGGGGGAAGGGGAGAAGGGGAGAAGTGGAATGGGGAGAGGGAGAGGGAACGCGAGAGGGGAAAGGATACGCAGGGAGAAACAATTTAGATCAATTCAGCTAATAAGTTGACAACAGTTTTTGATTCTGAGGCTGTACGAAGTTCGCCGGATCAGCTAGTTTTAAAATATAACTTACTTTTAATTTTTAAAACAAAAATATGAGGAGTTCTACGAAATAAACAACGATAAAATATAAATTACAAAAACTTTTCGAATATTCAAACTTAATCAAAGTAGGTACACTTGCTGTCCTTCATAATTATAAAGACAAAATGATGTTGCTCAGTTACTCTTTACAAAAGACATACAATTACAAGTAGGTGGGTAAAGGTTTCAGCTTTCAACTTTCATTGAGAGTAACAAGAATTTAACTAAATAATTAACTCAACATACCATTAATAATCCTCATTACACAATTACTAAATTAATAATATTTCGTTTCAGTTGCCCGATTCAACCGCATTATCTTAGTAATAACATTATTCAAACAAGGGAAAATCCTCTACCCGGGTAGCAGAAAGCTAATTAGGATATCGGTGTATTATCACACCGCGCCCGTATGTGCTCGGTCAGACGAAGTTCTGCGGGTAGCTGGAAGCATTTACCCTTACGCGGCCATGTGCTCCTGGCAACGATAGCAACAGTTTGAACGGAACTTTACCGTTGTTTCGGATACATTGCCGGAAAATCGCGAAATTTATACATTCCCTCGTATGAAATTTTCGCCATATAAATGAACCTAATTTTATTGAAGCACCCTCACTAAACGTTTGATTTTTTTTTATTTAAAAATAGCCTGATATAAAAAATAACAATTTATCAAATTTTTAAAGTTAATTTTCACGTTCTGTGAAAGTTCTATTTAAGTTCTGTGATTATTTCAGTTCTATGAAGCAACTGGTCATAATGCTAATAAAAGAACTTGGATAGAACTTAGACAGAATGGAAAAATTAACCTAAAAATTTAGGTGAACAATTCTAATTCCATCCTAAGACTCTACGCCTCCAGAAAAGCATTTTTTTAATTTACTTTTCTTTAATAAATTAAAACCAACATTTCCTCCCCATTACCATGGTAGGTAAGTCTACTTGCAAATCATTAGATTTGCAAGTAGACTTACCTACCATCTATTGTATTTAACAATCTTATTTCTAGTAAGGAAAAATAAATTGGTCGAAAAACACTTCATTACCTCAATGACAATTCTTTTCTCAAACTTTCTTGAAACGAAGAATTATTGGGGGTGTGTGAGAGAACATGTCAATCTGAAAATGAAGAGGTCATATGGAAATTGCACTGAAATCTGTCTTAAAGGCAGAACTTAAAAAAAACATAGATTGATTAAAACACACCAAATTTTCGACATGTTTGACTTACTAGATATTTGCCAAATACACATAAAAATACTTCTGAACTACATTTTTACTAAAAAAATAAATTTCAACAAACACAAACCATCATTAATAGACCAGTTAGACAAGCGTATAAAAATACATAAAAACAAGGTAAACACAAGGTTTGAACAAAAACAATAAAAATAGAGGCAATAAAAGCATTCAACAATCTTTCACTCAATACAAAAAAATAGGGAAACGAAAAACACTTAAGAAACCAAATTAAAAGATGGATTAAATAACAAAAAGGCAATATTGCTAAAAAATTTAAAACGTAAAAGAATAAAACACGTATTACACATTTCATTAGTATTTTTTTTTTGTTACCGACTTTATAATCGAATTTTATTTTGATTCATATCATTTTATTTAATTTAAATTTATTATATTATTTAATCATGTTGTTGAATTTTATTAAACTATAGAATGGGGAACTCAGAATGGACAAAAAACCAAGCCCACATTATCATATAATATTTGAAAATTCATAATATTATTGTATTATTCAAGACGTATTGCAGGAGCTACATAAAATTACATAAAATTTAGTTTGCAATATGAAATATTACAATTAATTAGAAATTTGTAAACTTAAATGTACAAATTACTAAAATAAAATTAATAAATAAATAAAAATTAATTAATAAATAAAAATTAATTAATAAAAAAAAACTCTCAGTTTAATGCTTTAGGAAAACCTTGTGTGCTTAGAATTTAATTTATGTATTAAGCTAATGTTCATAAATTTATAATCTAATAAGCTAAGTAGCAGGTACCAAATCGTATGTATAATTAAATGTTACACGTTAATTTGTTTTTGAAAAAAATGCATTTCTTAAATGAAGATGTAACTATTTCATTAAATAATCCCGACCTTATTGAAGCAGTCTCATTTATCTATGTGAACCCGGCATCTTTTTACGGATGAAGTCATCTCACATACCATTATGTTTATGCCTCCAATTTGCAATCGCTCCCGGAATAAAAATAGGTTTCCTCCGTGATTTGCATGAACGCGTTTTGAGGTACCCACCTTCAAAATGATGTAGCACAGTGGTCGTCATAATAAATCCTTCTTTTATATTTTTACCTTTAAAAAATCGTTTCGTTTTTCCTTTTTTTATGAGAACACCATACAAAAGTCCCAATTTCACCACACAAAAGTAGGTTGGTAGTAGGTACCTGGGTATTTCAGTATGATCGCTAAACACGGCTAAAATCGTTTTTGGCAATACTGTGGACCCGCGGTAATCCGGCCCCTGGCAAATCCGGCGCCCACTGTAATCCAACACGCCTGATGATTGGACAAGTTGTAACTTGTACGCGCCTCCATTATTGTGCTGGACAGCTCGACGCGTATTGTTAACTAAAACAAAAAAAAAATAATTTGTTGTAAATTGATTGGTACATATTATAATTTGATGATAGATTCCACATACATATTATATACATAACTAGCAGACCCGGCCACACGTTGCTGTGGCTAACGCAACACAACACCATTACCCAACCTTTATAAAATCCATAAATTTTATACATATAAACCTTCCTCTTGAATCACTCTATCTATTGGTGAAAACCGTATGAATAACCATGCGCACATACATTTTGAGCGACTTCATCAAATAAAATAATTCAAATCAAATACCTACTTACTCTAGGACCTCTATTTTCCAATTTCTTCCGTAGAACGAATTTCAAAAGTGACTATAGTACGGCCCGCCAGCCGTTTAAAATCACACAAAAATTTGTTTTCTTTAAATTTCTCGGCTTTTCTCTAATATAATTCACATGTAATGCATATAAACATTCATCTTCAATCACTCTTATCTATTGGTGAAAACCGTATGAAATCCTTTGCATAGTTTAAAACTTCATTTTATACTATATGTAATGTAATGTAATGTAATGTAAGGTAATGATAATGATAATGATTGTGTAGTATGATTCGTAGTTCAAATTAATTCTTTGATTTGTAATTTGTCGGATTACAAGGTACTCTTATTTAAAAAATTCCGGACTATAGAGGGTCTTAGGCAGTACTCTATAATCCGGCAAATTCGATAATCCGACATCGCCTTGCAAAACGTTTGTCGGATTACCGCGGGTCCATTGTATTTCTATTTGGAAGTGTGGTTTTTAACAGAGTTATATTGAGAACTCTGTTACGTAACGCAAATATACGAGATATTTTCATAAAAAATATTTCTGAACAAAACAGGTAAAAAATAAAAGGCATTTATTTGTGGCCCCCGCGTTTTGATCCCGTATAGGGAGACAAGGATTTTAACCGCTCATTTATGGATGTCACCAATAATAATCGTTGAACGATCTTGCAACACAGGTAGGTGGACAGTTTTTTTTTTTAAATTAACTGCACAAGCTGGGGATGCTTTGTGGAGGATCTTTATGAGGTAAAGAAGGAGTGAACCTGAATCTTGAAGAAGAAAGTTTTAAGAAGTCGAAAAATCATTCTACAGCTGAACTGTTGATAACTACTCGTTAAGATTCGAAAAGACATCGAATTAGATGAAAAAAAAAGATTCAGAAGGCAATATCTTTCATTGACTTTCACAAAAATAAATGCGTGTTGCGCTAGAAATTTGATCACCTCTGCAGAACGCATGGGTAATTGGAAAACGCCTAATAGACGTGAGGGAAGAAAATATTATTCAAATCGTCGGAAATTCAGCAGAGATTCGTGTGGGCGGGCTTGAGAGTTTTTCCAGACCGTTAACCCGCTCACTGCCTCTACACTCTTCCTCTCCACGGCGAGGGTAATAAAACCTGGGAAAGGTATGACTCAAGTACCAGGGTAGGTAGAGGGTTGAGTAGGTACTGAAGAGTTATACCTACCAATAGAACTGTGTTATGTGCGTGTCCGTGTGCCCAAAGTAAGCACAATTTTTTCTGCACTTCTTGTTTTTTTTTTACGTGAGCTCCACACAGGAGGCTCTGAGGAAAATAATTTACCTCAGGGTCTATGTCATCTTTGGGTATGCTGTGTGGAGGGTTTTTTTAAGGAAAGGAAGGAAAGGAGAGTTCTAAGAAGGAAAAGGGTTTAAGACATGTGTAGGAATCTGGGGTTCAGTGTGTCCTGGTCATCTGCCTCCAAGACCTAGACAAACCTCACCTCATGAACCCGGGCACCCCTGCTAAATCACCAAACGTAGCGAACCACTTAAGGTGACCTATGGCAGAGGTGTTGGTTATCCAATAAAGGTTACCGGGGCGGTGGTACCCACTCCCGCCTCCCAAATTGAAAAAATCTTGTGAAGTTGGTCAAACATTTTTAAATCGACTATCTCAGTTGTCGACCGGTTAATATATTTAGCTGCAAATCCAGAGGTTACAGATTCGAGTCGTGTTATTAATACGTGTAATTTCACATTTCACAGTCTATTCTATTTTTTGTACGATCAGGAGTACCCCAAGGTTCTAATTTAGGCCCACTCCTTTTTTCCATATTTATTAATGATATTTCAGAAGTAATTCTGCACTCCAGGTTTCTTCTTTTTGCTGATGACCTGAAACTATTCTTAGAAATACTAACCCTAGAGGACTGCAATCGACTCCAGTCAGATATTGATAGAATTATTGACTGGAGTAAAAGAAATCGGATTGAGTTCAATATATCTAAATGTTTAATTTTGTCATTCACTAGGGCGTGTCATACCTGGTATTACCGGTATACGATGGACGCCCGTAGTCTAAAACGTGTCTCCACCATGAAGGACCTTGGAATCATGTTTGATAGTAGGCTGACATTTCATACTCACATTCAGATGGCTTGTAGCACTTCATTGAGAATGCTGGGCTTTGTTCTGCGTACTGCAAGGAATTTTAAAGACACCCGGGTTCTCATAATTCTATTCAATTCCTTAGTAAGGAGTACACTTGAAAGTGGGTCGATAATTTGGAGTCCGCACCAAGCAAAATATTCCCTCATGTTGGAGAGAGTTCAGAAAAAATTTCTGAGATTTCTGTACATGAGGGAGTACGGCTATTACCCGTGGCTCTATCCTACCGACTTTCTTTTGGGTATGCTCGGAATGAACCATCTACGTGTCAGAAGGGATGTACACATTGCTACGCATTTCTTCAGATTGATTCGTGGATGGCTTGAGAACTCAGCTATCTTGGAGAATATTCATTTTTATATTCCCGATGGTTATCTTCGCCATCGACAGCATAGGCTGTTCTATCTTCCGGCCTGCAGGACTAACTTGCCAATGGTCATGCCGATCGGGAGAGCAATTTTGCTGTTGAACAGAATTAATTCGGATATCGACATATTTAGCGTCAGTGAAGCTGCCTTTAAAAGGCAAGCTCAATTGATGCTCATATAGTTTTTTTTTGCTTACCATTTATATTTATGTTTAATGTAATACTGTTACAAATGTATTTTAAAAACGCATTGAAATTTTAAATTTTGTAATGTTTTTGAAAGAATAAAATAAATTGAATTGAATTGAATTGAATTGAATTTTGATAAATATAATATCATGTACATAATAAGTATTTACGAAACGTTCCAGAGCGGTACTTTATACTATTACCTATGTACATAACTGAAACATAAACATATAAAATATTATCATTATACAAATGTTACTGTTGATAAATGTTGCCCACTGAATAAGGTTTATAATTCCTTATTATTTGTTCCGTAGTAGTTACTTTGATTTTACACAATTGAAAATTATATACTTTTTATATTCTTCAATATTATTTAAATTTATCCTATATTCTTTTATATACTTTTACATTATTTTGTATTCATTTATAATTCATATTTGAATGCTCTGTATATAAATTCGACCACCATAACAGGGGCATGTGCCTCGCATAGTAGTCGAAATGTTCTCAACTTATGTTATTAACAATTAAAAGAATAAAGAAAAAAGTGTTCCTTGTGAAAGACCACCGTTCAGAATGGAAGTGTTTCTGAAATATTTTTAGTTTAATTATATTACGACACATAAATAACCCTCTATATATAAACAGGCTGGAACACAATCATAATACTCGTTTTAACTTTAATGAAGGAATAATTGTACCTAAGCATACAAATAAATATGGACAAAGATCGTTAAATTACATGATTTCCAGTTGCTTAAATATGTTACCTGCTGAAATTAAAAACTGTGCCCAAAAAAAACAGTTGGTGAACTTACTGAAGACTTGGCTCACGGAAAGAATTAATTTGTATTAGCTTACAAAGCATATTAAAGACTTTAAAATTGTTATTTATGTTTTCATAATTTTTCTTTTCTCTGTATTTCTGTAAAATTTTGATTTTCATTCTTTTCTCTGTATTTCTGTAAAATTTTGATTTTTATTTTATACTAGCTGGTTCCCGGCATGCGTTGCTATGCCATTTAATAAAGAAATTGTTTCTACCTGCGTGTCCTTTCCCATTCGTCCCATTCCGGTTCCCCTTCCTCCACCCCTTCCTCTCCCGCCTCCACTTCCCCTTTTGCGTTCACACTCCGTCTCCTCCACCTTTCCTCTTCCCACTCCACTCTCCCCCTTCCCCCGTTCCGCTAACCCCCCTCCCCCCCCCCTAACTCCCGCATTCCATACATTCAGTCCCGGTATATTCAGTTTTCAAACAGCTCGCGTGCCACCTATTGCATTTTTTAATACAAATTTCATAATGCCACAGCTTACCAATAGTTTTATACAAACCTTGTCCTGACAATAACAAACACACAATAAAAAGAATTATCCAATTTGGTGCATTCGTTCGGATGTTATGCGCGTACATACATTTTGGCGATTCATTTTTATTTATATAGATAGATATAGATAGATGATTATAAAAATGTAACTATTAACTCACTATAATACCTAAGATATTTAATGTAAAGAACCCATTAAACAAAAAAAAGTAGTTAATCGGGACTTTTTGTCTTATATTTGTAAAGTGTAGGTATACAAAAAATAAATTAGAAAAATAAAAAAAGTCGTTTTGGTAACGAGGTTTTTTCAAACTTCCTCCCTTCCGTCTTCTGTCCATAGTCCCAGTGGCTCCAGTCCATTAGAAGCAGTTGGGATATTCACAAAAATTAGCTTAAGGAGAAATAGTGTGTGTGTGTTGCAGGAGGTCATGTATTTTGTCCTCGTCGTTTCTTTCTAAATTATCCGGCGTTTTCTCGAACCGATTTCCCCGAAAAGTAATACAAGCACGCTCAGCACGATCAGTTCAATTTGTTTTACATTGCAGATCATGCCGGGAACTGCTAGTTATTCATAAAAAATAGACTTTCCGAGCCCGAGGAGCGGAAAGCTCCGATGTAAACAACTGGCGAAATCAGTTTTCTTTCAAATCGGTATGGATGCAACTTCTAGGGATTGCCTTTTCAGTGGATTGGAGTAGTTCAGGCGAATCGCCGTGTGTATTGTGCAAATATGAAATTACGTCGTTTTATTATACCTTCTGCCACGTGAGAGAAATTAAATCCCGATGAAAAATGCTCTTGGAAGATTTTTTCCAGGAAGATACTTTAGATATTGTCGATGTGATTTCATTTTTACTTGTGTACCTAAGTTACGAGAATATTATTATTTATTTGATGAAGATTTGACACATTTTTGTAACAGGATGAACACCGATCAAAAAACAAGACAAAATTGGATACAGTATGTTTTTGTTTGCATTTTTAGTATTTATTAGCATATACGGGATTCGGAAACTCTTGGAACAAACAGAAAACTGGTGAAACACATTTGCGGTCGATTTTGCGTATATATTTTTTTTATTTGAGCAAATCCGAACAGGTTTTTTTGGTCGTCAAATATGGAAAAAATCGGGTTTAATATCAGCTGTTTAATGTACTTCAAGATGCGTCGAAGGAAACACCCGGTTCCAAAAGTTTGTATACCCTTTAGTTGCCGTGGAAAATCGAAAAATAAGTAATTTAAAAGTTTTTTTTACGTTTGCCCCACACAGGAGGTCCTGGGTAATAAATTTCCCTCAGAGCCTATGTCATCTTTGGGGATGATGTGTGGAAAATATTTATAAGGAAAGGAAGGAGAGGAAGTTCTGGGACGGAAAAAAAATTGAGGGATCAGTGTGCTCAGGAGTGACGGATGTACGAATCCATTCCTCCCGCCGCGGTGCAGCTCCAGAGGTCATAAGGTCTCCGCAAACTGGCCTCTTCCGTTTCAGTCTATCTGAACACACCTCACTTGATGAACTTGGGTTCCTCTACTAAGTCACCAAACGTAGTGAACCACTTGGGGTTACCTATGACATAGGTGTTGGTTATCCAATAAATGGTTCCCGGGGCGGGCGGGACCCATATCCACACCTCTCAAATTATTCTAGCTAAAAAAAAAATTTCGACTGTCCTGCTTGTACTACCAATTTCCGGACACCGCCTATACAGGGTGTCCGGGGGTAAAGTGCATTAACTTCGGGATGTGATTCTATGTAATAATACAAGTAAAAAAGATAAATAACTTTTTACGAAATTCCAACTTTTTTTTCACATACAAAAAGACTACCTACTAAAAATCCTTAGTGTGAGGACGATCTTACTTGCTGAGAGCCTGCCGGGCGCCCGACTCGATTGTGATTGGCCCGTATCGTAACAGCGGAAAATAATAAATCTGGCCGCACACGCCGGACTAATTTTATCTTTTTACCTCAAAACTACCCCTAAAAGTTGGAATTTCGAAAAAAATTATTATCTATTCTGGTACATTAATATTACGTTACTGAATATTTATGTTATTTTTCATCCGCCATGCTGAGGAGATCCCTGGGTCATGGTGGACAATATTCATCTCATAATAATTAAGAACTACATATTTACTTTTGTGAACTTTCTAGGAGTAACAGTAACCATTTTTAAATAAAACTTACTGCAGAATGATGGCGAAATGCTTTTAATTTGAGGAGTATGAGAATAACACATCTCAGCGTAGTTTTTTTCATTTTATCCCACTTTAAACGAGACAGAAAAAACTTTTCAAAGAACCTTTTTAAAGAAAAACATTGGCAATTATTTGTATTGTGGGGCGCTAAGGGACATATCTGACATACTTTAACTATCGTCCCTTTGCTTATTTTGTAATTTTGCTCACTGGGGACATATTTTTTGTTCAAAGTTTGTCAGCAATGTCTAACATCCTATACAAATAGAATTATTTACGATTTGTATGCATCCAAATAGCCTTAGTCATTTCTCACAACTTTCCAGGAGAGAGAAAACTACCGTTTTGGCATATCATTACATTAACTCCACACAGGAGGCCCTGAGGAAAATAACTTCCTTCAGGGCCTATGTCATCTGGGATGCTGTGTGGAGGGTCTTTTTGAGGAGAGGAAGGAATGAACATTAGTCTTGAAGAGACCCATGTTGTAGGAAGGAGGAAACACAGAGGCCGGCAAATCATTCCACAGCTGGGCTGTTGAACACAAGAACGAGTCGAAGAAACGACCTGTTCTCATGTGACAAATGTCACCTGTGTACAAATGTTGGGCACGCGTTTGGCGTGTTTCCCGACTATGCACCGGTGCCGAAGGGATCAATGATGTTAGTTCCTCGGAGCATCTTCCATTGCAATACCGCTAGAACAAGGACAGCATTCCCACCCGACGCCTGTGCTCTAAAGATTGCAATCCGTCTGTTAAGATGGGAGAATCTATCAAACGAACCGCCCGTTTCTGCACAGAGTCGAGTGTATTTTTCAGGTATTTTGGAGCTCCAGACCAGAGATGGCTGCCAAATTCAACCGTGGGGCGCACTTGTGATTTGTACAGGGTTAGCAGTTGTGTACTATTAAAGTATCTGCGGGCCCTGTATAGTACGCCCAGTTTTTGGGATGCTAACTTTATTCTGGCTTCGATGGAGCCCCCAAACCTGAGCTGGTCACTTAGGGTTACACCAAGCATATCAATGGAGGACCTGTTCGGAAGATTGCTTCCGTTGAAAGAGACTAGATTTTCATTTCGATCCCTTTTAGACGTAATCAGACAAGATTGGGTCTTTGAAACATTAAATTCAAGGAGATTATTTTACCCCAAGAGAAAACACTTATTATTACTTGAAAATATTTTTACCGTCACTAAACAATAAATGCCTAGGTAAGTATAAAATCCACCCGGTGTTTCGCTGTTGTTTTGTTACGATAACAGTAGAAAGCTGACAGAATCGCAGAGATTGGCAGCGATTTCGCGCATTTGAGCGCATTGGAGATATTACCGTCGTTTTTCCAACTCTTTCCTTATATTGGAAAAACCTGATCATATTTTCAGCATAGAGGGATTATTTTTGTCGTCAAATCGTATTTCAGGTATAGTATTGATATGTTTTAAAGTAAAGTTATGATTGTTAAAGAATACATATCGGTGAAAAAAAAGAAGTCCAATGTATTTTATTTCAGATGAATAAAATACCCTTTTCTACATTGATAGATGCAACACCAATTCCAACCAAAATGAATTTATGCAAAGGACATGTAACTACTATAACATTAAATTTGCACGTTTAGAAACACTTGCTGACATATTCACTGCTAGTTACATTCGCTAAAGAATTTCATTGTGTAACATTCTACGTGCGAATAATACATAACATATATTCATGATGATTAAATTAATTGTACCTAATATTTTTAAATTACCTGCGTGGCAACTTTCCCTTATCCCTGTCCTCCCCTTACCCGTCCCAATCCAAATACCTGTTTCGCACCCTATTTTCTTTACAGTTATAATCGCATTTATTTTATTGTTGTGTTTTTATATTTAGATTTATCACTTGTTGAATCTACACCTGAATTATACATATATTTTTTTAATTGCTGTTTTGTCCTGTTTTTTTTTTCTTTTCTTAAATATTCTTGTTTACATTCTGTTACTTTTATGTTTCTAAATACCTATCTGTGAACATTTATAATTGGTCTGTTTTTTGTTATTCTTTTGTGTATATTTTGTTATTAAGACTGTTTATGTTCCTTAAATAAATAAATAAATATTATGTGCTTTTGTTGTTACATTTTTTTCATTATATTATATTTTCATTATTGTTTTAGTTTTAAAGTATTTAAAAGTACTGTGTTACTTAAATTATAAACAAAGAATTTAAAAGCCCATTAGGGCGTTATAAATAAATAAAATATTTATGTTTTTTTTAAATCGCTTTAAAACTACAGCCGTTTGCATATTATTAGACATCCTGGCAGGCATTTTGAGGCTAATTGTTGTATATTTAATTATAGTTTTAAAACCATCAACTAACATAGTTTTAAAAACTCGTTAAATATATTTTCTTTATTTGTTTTTGGGGTGTTATGCCGTGTTGCGCCACCTTTTTCTTTCTAAAGGCATAACACCCCAAAAACAAATAACGAAAACACTTTTGGTCGTGAAAATCTAAAATTTATCTCGTTAAATATGGTTAAAAAAATTATTTTTTTTCGGAATAATTCCTTTTTGCATCTTTACGAGCATTTGGTTAATTGGAATAGGTAACCTGCTTAGCTAGGAACGAATACCGACCTAAAAAGACATGATATACATTTGAAATGTTTTCATTAATTTTGTAATATTGTATCCAAAGTAATGTAATAAATTAAATTTAAAAAAAATCAATTTTTTTTTCTTTATTTAATTAGAGCTATGATTCGTCTTTGTCAGTAGTTCCGATGAGTGGTTTCCAACTGGTGATGCAACATTCATACACTTCTAATCTCCCTGCCCCAATGCCGAAGTTGTCGACAAATATCTTCAAGGCATGCAAATTCCAAAGTTCCCACGGCATGGGAATAGCTTCTACATGAACCATGAATTCTCGTGAATCCGTGATTGATCATGAAAAAAGAATTGAAGAAAATAATGATAACCACCAAGCAAAATCTCATTGACGAACTCATTCGGGTACGACATTACAACCAAGATATAAAAAAAAACTTCTGCAAAAATTTGGTATTACAACCAAGATATAAAAAAAAACTACTGCAAAAATTGAGCATTTCAACGAAGATATAAAAATCTACTAAAAAAATTTGGCATTACAACCAAGATATAAAAAAAAACTACTGCATAAATTTGGTGCACAGCTTGCCGATTAGCATTAAATTTAACAAAGGAAAAATACTAAATATATGCCATTCTTGTAGTTAAGCAATATTATTTAATGAGTTTTTTATTTGGAACTTAATGTTGATAAAGGCAAAAACCTATTCAGTTTGATTATAAACTAAATAATGTTTGTCTCTCTACTGTCACATCTATCAAGGACCTTGGGGTCACTCTGGATTGTAAACTTTCTTTCCGGGATCACATTAATAACATCGTAAACAAATCACTTAAACTACTCGGCTTCATTCATAGAATTACCCCTGACTTTAAACATATAAATACACTTAAAACTCTTTACTGTTCGCTGGTCCGCCCTCACCTTGAATATGCTAGTGTCATTTGGTCTCCTTTTTATGCTGTCCACATATGTTACATCGAATCTGTACAACATCGCTTCCTACGAGGAATTGCTTGGAGGTTAGGACTTGAAAGAGGAGAATACTCGTATGATGAAATTGAACAAACTTTAAACATTTCCTCTTTAGAAAAACGTAGAAAGGACTCTGATCTAATATGCATTTTCAAAATTATCAACAGTATTACTGACACACCTGCTTTGTTACAACTCATCCAGTTCAACATTCCTTCCCGTAGACTCCGAAATAATGAATTGCTGTTCCTCAATCAACATTCTACTAATTATGGATATCATTCTCCTTTATCCAGAATGTCGAGACTTGTCAACACAAATCAAAGCATTGAATTTTTTGGTGTAAGCCTAAATGAATTTCGGCAGTCGTTACGCAATGTGGTTTTTTAAAGTCTTTTTAAATCCATCTTCAAGCTACTTGTAGTTATCTTCTCTATGTACTTTTATATTATATGTATTTTGTCAATGCTCTTCATCTATATGTAATCTCCTTTCATTGTGATCTCCCTTTTTTCTTTTCTGTTCGTGTTATTGTTATATTGTTAATTGGACTATTTGTCCGTAAATAAATAAATAAATAAATATGCGTCGTTAAAATTTTAAAAGAAAAAAAATAATTTGAGTCTATTAATCTGCACACGTCGGTATGTAGGTTTATTTAAGGTGGTAGGTAAACCCTTGGAGAATATATTTAATGTCCGTTAGAAGAAGTCAGTGAACTTTATCAGAGCACTCTTTGATTCCACGAATCGGGAAGGCGAACCTTCTTCGTAAAACCTCTTAAAATGTAAATAGGTTACGATACTTTATTTTCATCGAAAAACTTATTAAATTTACCCAGGTAATGGCCAAAATTTCAAATTAAAAGCGTGATCCTTAAAGACTTACGTTAATTTATACCCCAGTTTCAATATCTCAAAAATATTTCAAGGTTTTTCTTTCTCTTGTATAACGTTCAGCCTAAATTGATAATTTAATGAAAATATAACTTTATGTTGAAAAAACGAGGTACTTTTTATTATTGGGTATTGGTTTCATGTATAACATTTTTGAAAACAAACAGTTTCAAATGTATCTTAATTTTAAAAACCTACCTTTTAGGTATTGTATTTTTAATCATGATTCTATTAGCGGAAGATATTGTCAGTTTTGTTATTTTTTTCATCTAAAACACGGAGTTAAAAAAAGCATTTCCAAAAATATACCTACCTTTTCATCTCGCTTGTCCTATCAATCTTTCTCAAAATTATTTATTAATTTTGATGAAAAAGACACGTGTTTTGACCCTACGTCTGGTGTATTTCAGTTTTCATCATTATTATTATACATACGTATATTTATTTTCCTACTTTTCTTGTTTTTTAACATATTTTATCTGCATCTTTTATATATTACACAGTATTAGACAGTATATCTAGATTTTGTTTAGACAGTTTATCTAGTTCCTAGGTAAAAAAAAGGTTAGGTAAATATTAGGTAAAAAAAGGTTAATAATTTTTGACTTTTTTATTTAAGGTATTATTTGGGCACGATGTGAACATTTGTTATTGGGTTATAACCTCATTATTATAATTTGTTGTTTTCTTTAATGCATGTAATGTTATTAACCTGTAAATGTTCCTAATGGAAAAAAAATAAAACCAAGGACCAGGAAGTGGGAGGACAAGTATTGGATCCAGACCATTACGAGGCTCCCATCATAAAGAGCACCAGAAATAAAGGATCAATTAGAGGTGATTTTTCACAGAAACGGCGCTCTACAAATTAAATCATTTTGATAATCTTAAAAATAAAATAAATTTGATCATATTAGGTGAGTAACAAAACAAAGCTATCATTTATAGTGACAAACCTGAGTGAAACTGAGGCGAAATTGAGTACGTTTGGTGAATTGTAGAAATTACATCCTGATTTGAACATCATTTTATTTGGGCATGATGTGAACATTTGTTATTGGGTTACAACCTCATCATTATAATTTGTTGTTTTCTTTAATGCATGTAATGTTATTAACCTGTAAATGTTTCTAATAAAAAAAATAAAACCAAGGACCACATAGGAAGTGGGAGGACAAATATTGGCTCCAGACCATTACGAGGCTCCCATTATAAAGAGTACCAGAAATAAAGGATCAACTTGAGGTGATTTTTCACAAAACGGCGCTCTACAAAATATGCAACTATTATTATGATTAAAATTTAATCATTTTGATAATCCTTTTAAATTTGATCTTATTAGGTGAGTAACAAAACAAAGCTATCATATAGTGACAAACCTGAGTGAAACTGAGACGAAATTGAGTAGGTTTGGTGAATTGTAGAAAGTACATCCTGATTTGAACATCATTTTAGAAATTTCTTGCAAATGTGTACAGATTATTACAAAAAAAACTTTAGTTTCGAAAACGCAATTTAAAAAAAGATGGAATCCATTTGATGTAATCATGGCTGACATCTCGGCTACTTTAATATTTATTATTCTATCGGCGGCGTAGTTCGTGCGCCATTTGGAGGAGGCTGCGTTATTCCCCCGAATATGGCAAATATTCCCCAACATTTTCGGATATTCCTGCGTCGGGACGCCCGTCCCCCCGCGAGCGGCGCCGGCCGTGTATCGACGCCATCCACTTTTTCATTTCATGCTTGTCAACACATGTCACATGTTGGTTCGGCTCACCCTCCCCGTGCGGGCACTCCGGAGTATCCCTTCCGTCTCCCGGACCTCGGTTCCCCCCAACCACCGGCCACCTCAACCACCCCGGCCATCAAGCTGCGAAAGGTACATGTGGCCACCCGAGCATCCCGACCACCAAGATAATCTAACTGTAAGATCTAGTCATTTCTTTATCTTTTCTAAATAATAAATTATTAAATGATTAGGAAAGAAATTACATATAATTCTTCTCTTTAAAAGTGGTTTCACCACATCGTGGACACCCCACAGCACACTTGTTTAGGTATATCTTCAAAGCCTGGTTGAAATTTTTAACATAAGTAAACATTCGTGTAAAAACAAAGCTTTTGTAATACTTATTTTTCAGATCTTATCTTAAGAAGAAGACGATTACTAAATCTGGTTTTAAATTTACATAGGTAGGTTAATATAATACGAATAGTGAGCGGACCAATATTAAACTTTTAGTTTTATATTGGTCCGCTATTGGTTTTAGTTTAATATTGGTCCGTATTAAATACGCGGACCAATATTAAATTTTTAGTTAATATTAAACTTTCAGTTTAATATTGGTCCGCTGTAATCATCATCATCATTATCATTATCATCATCATCCTTACATAGTATAAAATGAAGTCGCTTAATCTTTTAAACTACGCAACGGATTTTCATACGTTTTTCACCAATAGATAGAGTGATTGAAGAGGAATGTTTATATGTATAATACATGTAAATTATATTAGAGAAAAGCCGAGAAATTCAAAGAAAACATATTTTTGTGCGATTTAAAACGGCTGGCGGGCCGTACTATAGTCACTTTTGAAATTCGTTCTACAGAAGAAAATGGAAAATAGATGTCTTAGAGTAAGTAGGTATTTGATTTTTCCTTTTCAAATATCCAGTGTTGCATTGCAAGCATTGTATAATTAGTGGCGAGTTAATTAGTTTATGTGTATAATACATGCTTATTATAGTAGAGAAAAGCCGAGAAATTCAAATATTCAATTCAGGCAGCCAGCAGCGGGCAGCTGGCAAGCGGGTGGTGTGGATTTTATAAAGGTTGGGTAATGGCGTTGTGTTTCGTTAGCCACAGCAACGTGTGGCCAGGTCTGCTAGTATTTAATAAAATACGATTCATTTATAATAGAGCAAAAATCTCAAATTTGAGTTTAGCAACATTTAAAGAAAAACTGAATTTCTTCATACCTACAGCATGTTAGAACCAGATGTGTCTTTTGTGATTTTCGTAGCAGTTTACTTTCCGACTTGTTTCTGTCCAGGGAGTTTTATAATCGTATAATTACTGTTTCAACTCGGCATCTAAAAAGAGATTATTTAAAATATATATGTACCTATACAACAAATATCTTTTTAAGAGCTTAAAAACTTGAAGTGTTAAAGTGTTATGAACCGGTTGAAATTTGGATTGTGGGGTTTTAACCCGTAAGCCATGCGGATTCTAGGGCAGTAAATATGACTTAAAATGGCCCACATTTCACACATCCTCGATTTAGTTCCTCAATACCCGTTGAAGACACCCGCCACCCCTTGTGCTCCCGGTCTAACCGCTTGTATAAAGTTAGTCCGGAATACTGTACTCTCTACACTCCACCCTCTGCGAGCATCTGATCGCCTGTTACTGATGCCCGGGATGAGATCTTGTTTATATTAATTTTTCTAAGTCGGAGACTCGGGAATTTCTGGAAAGGTTAGATAACGTTAAAGGATACTAAAATCCAGATATATTTTAAAAAATAAGTCCTGTTTTAGCTCGACCGTTCGGCATTTGACTGTGTTAAATTTCTATAGTTTTTTCTTACCAGAAAGTATATGGGGTAGAGAAGGTGAGTCTGCAAAATCCACTACATGTTTTCATTAACAAATGGTTCTTAACTCAATAAGTAGATAATATTATAATGATATATTTCTGATGCCTCGCCCCTAGACAGACCCATTAATTGACAAATGTTTGAAAATATGTACTGATTTGACTTTTTTTATATACAAGAATCCAGCCTCTCGCAGTTTCGCATGTCAGTAAGAAATATAATGTAACGATCTTTCACCAAGGCAACACTAACTTGTACCTTCCTCAGAACGACATTATAAAAGTATAATAATTATTAATTTAAGCGTGCCTATTTGGAATAAATACCAATTAATTTAGTTTTATTAAATACATTTTTCTACAAATTTTTTTAACTTTTCTAAAAATAATTCTCAATGATAAAATTTTGCACGAGTCATAACATTTCAACAGCTTATGATTATGGTTATGGCTATGGCATAATTCATTGACCAAACCCAACAAACCACTGACAATTTATTTAATATAATATCGTTAGATCACACTTTTCTGCGATTAAAGCTTCATGTATTTATCGTAAGCCAGTTTTTGTATCGGAAAAGGTTTTTTTAATTTTATTTACTTGTCAGATTTTGGGATCAGTTACAAAGTTTGACATACATATTGTTATTCACTTCTGTACATATATGGCTGAAAGCAACTTCTTGTAATATCTGGTTCGTCTGCGAATTGAATTTGACATTATCATCTCGCAACTTCAAAGAGCTACTTGCAGACGCTGGATATGGGATGTAAGGTGATATTGTACTGCATGTATTGGACTATGTACATGGGATTGCATTTCTGAAGATTCTGTGAAGACTAAATCAGTTTCAATGTAATTACATTTCTATTTAATTTAGGTAATACATTGGAATTTCCCACGCCCCAATACAACAATCTGAATATTGTTGTTTTTTTTATATTTAGCACTTCTTTCAACTGATTATTTTAGACACAAAAATACCAGTCTGATGATGGACGTGATTGTCAGAAACCAATCAGAAAGAAATAAAGGTGGAGTAAAGTTAAAAAAAAAATACTTTACGTCCAGTTAGAATTGGTATCGCATTTGGGTCCCTCCAAGGCGTCCCGTATTCGATTCCTCAGCTGGCTAAATCCTCCATTACGACACCAGCAACATTTTCTGCTCGCTGTGGTGGTAGTAGGAGATTTTCAAATATTGTCGGGATATTAGTAACCCGACAATGTTTGTCTTTCTTTTAATTTAAATTAATACTTAGAGGTTCTCTTCTGCAACTTGTATTACCTGTTCTAACGTTTATTAAGTGGTGTGTGAGTTTGTTTTTATAAAAATCTACAGTACTCGAAGATTACTGAAATTTTGAAGCCCCCCACCTCCTCTTCCAATCTTTAAAGCAGATTTTTTAAGAAAAAAAAACCCTAGCAACCCTGGCAAAGTCGGGGACTTGCAGTACATAAAGACGAGTGTGCCGGTGTGGCGCGTGAATATATATTTTTATAGAAATCTGCATTTTTATTCGGAAATTGATGAAATTTTGCACATAGAACAGGAGGAAGGTTACTGTACATTTATGAAATTTCGATAAATCACCCCCGTCTCCTTTTCCCACCCCAATTATGCAACTTTTTATACATCTTGTGAAATTTCGCACAGTTGACGCTTAAATAAGAGGAGAATTATTGTTCAAATCTGATTAAAAAAAACCCTGCGTAAAGCCTGGGCAACTCCGAGGACTTCAGTTAGTACCTTAATATTATTATGATAGAATTATCGTTGAAATATTTTGACAGACGTTGTTTTGCTGTGATCAAAATCGATGTTTCTTTTTTCAATCCTTTTCTTAGCGTTGCGTAGGGGGAGGATGAAACATATATATTTTAATATATTTGGGAGGGGTTGAGGGGGGAAGGAATTATTTTTTTGTCTTCGTCGGAGGGAGACATTAAGAAGAGCTATCTTCATGAAAAATCAACGATTTCAATTTGTTTTTTCTTGCCATTAGTAATGAGGAGCTTTATTTTATAAATAGGAATAAAAATGATCTTTAGGGTAATGGGAGGTATAATTTTAAAGTGCCTATTAGTTTCAACGAGCTTCTAAGTTATACGTATAGTTTATTATTATTATTATTTACAAGTCGAATATTGCAAGACGCATTATTAAGCATTGATTTAATTCAGATATTATTTTCATTGAGTTTCTAAAAAATCCAATTAACAGGACTAAAACAGCGCAACAAAATTTGTATGATATTAAAAATAACTAACTAACCATCACGCCGTTTCTTGGCACATACTCCTTGCCTCGTTCACATTCATACATCGTCTCATTTATTTATTTATTTATGTATTTATTTACGGACAATTAGTCCAATTAACAATATATCAATAACACGAATAGAAAAAAAAGAGAGATCACAATGAAAGGAGATTACATATAGATGAAGAGCATTGACAAAATACATATAATATAAAAGTACATAGAGAAGATAAGGAGGCGTCTACTAATATCTACAGGAATTCCAAAAACTGAAAAAATCGAACTAATATCTATGGGAATCAAAGTGTTGACGAATATCTACAGCTCAAACTGTTGATTAATATCTATGAGAACCAAAGTGTTGACGAATATCTACAGTACTGTCAGAGGTTGGATTTGCAATTATGTATAGCATATTGGAATAACGTAATATTGCGTATGCAGTTTAAAAAACTTAATTTATGTAAGTATGTATGTAAAAATCCCTGATATCGGACTATTGGACACATTTAGCTGATTAGTCCAACCTACGCTCTGTAGATATTAGTTCAACCTACGCTCTGTAGATATTAGTCAACACTCTGAAGTTCGTAGATATTAGTTCAACATATGAGCTGTAGATATTCGTCAGACATACAGGCTGTAGATATTAGTAACTGGAGTCGAAGATAACTATAAGTAGCTTGAAGATGGATTTAAAAAGACTTTAAAAAACCACATTGCGTAACGACTGCCGAAAGTCATTAAGACTTACACCAAAAAATTCAATGCTTTGATTTGTGTTGACTAGTCTCGACATTCTGGATAAAGGAGAATGATATCCATAATTAGTAGAATGTTGATTGAGGAACAGCAATTCATTATTTCGGAGTCTACGGGAAGGAATGTTGAACTGGATGAGTTGTAACAAAGCAGGTGTGTCAGTAATACTGTTGATAATTTTGAAAATGCATATTAGAATGCATACAAATGTGGACAGCATAAAAAGGAGACCAAATGACACTAGCATATTCAAGGTGAGGGCGGACCAGCGAACAGTAAAGAGTTTTAAGTGTATTTATATGTTTAAAGTCAGAGGTAATTCTATGAATGAAGTCTCATACATGCTTTTCTATTATTCCGACTCTTCACATGACCCGACTCAAGTATCTGATTCACTTGGTCGTGCCATGTCTTCCTCGGGCGTCCCTAAAGTTAGTTTTACGTTCACATTTGCGTCACACATTATCCTTATACTCCTTTCCTCGTTCATTGCCCTACATGCCCAAACCATCTAATCGTCCCTTTCATAATCTTACTCATTACGCTTAGGTCAGCCTTGCCTTCTTCGCGGATCTCCACATTTCTCACACGATCGTACATGGTTTTACCATACATCCGCCTTAGGGATCTCATGTCCACAGCATTCAGTCTACTTTCATCCTTCCTCTGCCAGTTCCATGCCTCACTGCCATACATCAGGGTAGGTACCAGCATTCCATTATGAACTATATGAAATTATGACTATATACTCCAAATATACCTATGATTAAAAATTATTCCTCAACTAATATGTATATTTTGTACGAGTGAAGAAAGAAGATCTCTAACATGTATGAAATTCTTCATCCAGTAGTCGAAATAAAAATTTGGGTTCATTAATGTGTTTTTTTTAATGTGAATACCGCACAAAAGTCCCAACTGATCCAAATCGTCTGGAGCCAGTGAGTCTATCACTAATTGGGGTATGTTGTGAGGCTGAAAGTAAGTTGGGAAGATCTCTGGAACGTACCGCAAATATACCTACATGTAATTAAATTGTCAAAACGCAAATTAATCAAATAAAATTTACTTGCAATTTTTATAAGAAAAACTCTCTTCTATAACTTTTGAAGGTTATTCCCATCAATGTAATGTATCATTGAAGAAGATGATAACAATAATAATCTAAACGAAAAAATTAAAGAGAACAAGACACAGAAAAACAGAAAAAAGACAATGGTCGCAACTGGAACTCGAACCCAGACCTCTCGTCTAACCGGGACGTGCGCATTAACCAATTTCGCTATATTTTTGTTTAAAATTTACTTGCGTCCGCCGGGATTTGATTACCACATTGCTAGTCGAGAGCCTTGACCCTCGACAACCGACGTCGTCAGTTTAAAACACTTCACCCCTTACAAGATTAACAATTTGAAATATTCTACATTATTCCTTGGGATAACTTTTTTCCGATTTCTTATAATATTTCCTCGTAAAAGTTTTCAAATATTAATAGAAACGAATAAGTTTTTATGATATTTCTTATAACGCCTAAGGGGTGATAATATTTAGCATAAACCTCCGGAACAAATGCATTTCAAACGATCCGCCAAGAGCCGAATGTATATTTTGCCACCAGGGAGTCAGGCGGCAGAAGAGGCAGGAGGTCTCTCTTATTTATCTTTGATAACGCCGTATTAACATTCTGTCCCAGCAACCACCCCCCCGAAAATAGAGGAGGAGAAGGGTGACCGGGTGACTTGTAGGCTTACTCAAGCGTCACATTACTCCGAAGATGTCGCGTGTTAAATTATACATTAAATCCCCCGCAGCTTCCCCTATCTATCCCCTTCCACGAGATAACCCTTCGGCGATGGTAAACCCATTTTGATTAATATTGGTTATCTTTAATATCAGCTTCGCAGTTAAATCCAATTAACTTCTGTTGAATACAATTATCGGGGTTGAAGAAAAAAATCTATCGGAATACGAATAATAAATGTTCTTGGGTCGGTTATTTTTGTGTAGAGCTTCAAAATACGTCGAATTCCAAAATGGTTCTTGGTATTTTTTTGATAAAATATTAAACAAATTGTTGGCTGCCTTTTTTCGTGTTTTAAATTTAAACCAAATGGATCAAGTACATTTTCTTTGGTTCCATGACAGTTCATCCTGCGACAATTCATCCGGCGACAGTTTATCCTGCGACAGTTCATCCTGCCGACAGTTCATCCTGCCGACAGTTCATCCTGCCGACAGTTCATACTGCCGACAATTCGTCCGGCGACAATTCATCCTACCTGATCATTTAGAAGATTGTTTCTTCAAGTAAGTATGCAAAGAGGATATACGGCCGTACAACCTAACCTAACCTAACCTAACCTAACCTAACCTAACCTAACCTAACCTAACCTGACCTAACCTAACCTAACCTAACCTAACCTAATCTAACCTAACCTAACCTAACCTAACCTAACCTAACCTAACCTCACCTAACCTAGCCGTGTTTGGTGACTAGATCTGAATAGCCAGGAAGATACGTTTTCCACATCTCCTTCCCCTCACCACTACCTTCAGCATCACACCATACCAAAATTGGGGATGCCATTGGCACTCACTGGCTCGAGACGGTTGGGACTCTTGTGTTTTTTTTTTAAATCAGTCAATTCACCCTAAAAAGATGATGTTAATTTCAGATAAAAAAGTTATATTAGATGCAAGTAGGAATCTTTACCGTTCTTTGCTAAGCCGACTGCACGTATAAGTATGTCGTATTTTGATATTCACGCATGCTTCCTCGGAGAGTCGAAATTATTGTTAGTAAAATATTTTTACAGCGGATTTCCACTCAAGATGCCTTCAGATATAAGTATATCGATTTTGGTTGTACGGCCGTATATCCTCTTTGCATACTTACTTAATAAAAATCTTCTAAATGATCAGGCAGGATGAATTGTCGCCGGATGAATTGTCGGCGGGATGAACTGTCGGCAGGATGAACTGTCGGCCGGATGAACTGTCGCAGGATGAACTGTCGCCGGATGAATTGTCGCAGGACGAATTGTCGGGTCACCATTTTCTTTATACTTGTACCTATTTTTTTATGTAAATACCGCTCAAGGGACTCTTGGAAGTGACCGGAAACGGTGGGACAATGGCATCTCCAATTAGGATATGTTGTGAGTCTCAACGGAGTGAAAGTAGACCAAGATGCGGAAGGTAAATGTTTGGAAGTAAATTTATTATGTAATAGCTTGGACCCGGCATACGTTGCTATGCCATTTAATAAAGAAATTGTTTCTCCCTGCGTGTCCTTTCCCATTCGTCCCGTTTCCCTTCCGCCTCCCCTTCCTCTCCCGCGTCCCTCTCTCCTCTCGCGTTCCCACTCCGCCTCTTCCCCCTCTCACCACTCCCCTCCACCCTCCCGCATTCCATACATTCATTCCCGGTACATTCAGTTTTCAAACAGCTCGCGTGCCACCTATTGCAATATTTTAGACAAATTTCATAAGGCCTGAGGTCACCAGTAGTTTTATACAAACCAATAACGATGACAAAAAAAAAATATTCAATTTGGTGCAGTCGTTTGGAAGTTATACGCGAACATACATTTCGGCGATTTATTTTTATTTATATATATATTAGATTTTATTAGCAATAACTCTTTTTTGACAGGAAATTTATTTGACATTTAGATTAATATTTATAACGACACAGCTTACCATATATTCATATTATATATATAGCCTATAGCCTTTTAATCGCATATAATTTAGCTTTCTATTGGTGAATGAATTTTTAAAATCGGTTTAGTGATTTAGGCGTGATTAAGTAACAAACAAACTCACGCACTTTCGCATTTATAATTTTAGTGCTACAACAGTGCGGTCGTACAGTTTCGTATAGTGCACTGCCTCGCGTATCGAGTATTGTTCTACACTTCGTACCCAAAGTACCTCGCCCGGGCGGGCGGGTATTAGAAAGAAAATGGATGACATTCTCGAAGATATTAAGAGCGATATCGCAAAGATCACATCTGTTAAAGATTCAAGAATAAAACTGAGTTTGGAGAACAACTTAAAGAAACTAGAAGAACAAATTAAAATAGAACATCTTATCCTACAAAAAAATTTATTAATCTACAAGAGCAAATTATAACAAACAATGAACACTATAATGAGAAACTAGAGAGTTTCGTGACAAAAAATATAAAAACATATGCGCAATCCACAACATCAATGAATAAAAACGAGATACAAACTCCACAAAAACATGTCATCATAATATCAACAACAAAAAACTTGAAGGCTGAAGAAATGAGAAAAAGAATTGAAAAAAACATTGATGTAACTAAAATGCAAGTCGGTGTAACAGAATTTAAAAAAATTGGTGAACAAAAACTCATAATCTCATGTTTAAAAAAAGAAGACGCACAAAAATTGGTCACAAAAATAAATGAAACATTCGGAGAAGACATTAACGCTGAAGAAACAAAAAAGAGAAAACCTATAATGATCGTAAAAAGATTAGAGTCAAATTTAACAGAGGATGAAATTATTTTAGGCATAACCCAGCAAAATGAGGGTTTACAAAATTACTGTAAAGATGATTTTAAACTCATAAAAGAAATCAAACTCAAAAAATTCGATCAACAAAAGACGTCCCACCAAGACGTATCAAACTACTTAATACAAACATCAGGAGCCATTAGAAAAATCCTTCTTAAGTTTGGAAAAATAAATATAAAATACCAAAGAGTTCCGATTGACGACCTTAACCCTCTGACGCAGTGTTACCACTGCTTGAAATATGGACACACTGCCCTACGATGCCTGAACAGAACACAGCCACCTACCTGCCCTCATTGTGCACAAGACCATACCCTAGGAAAATGCACAGAGAGAAACAACAAACCAATCTGCTACAACTGTTCCAGCAACAATAAAAAATTCAAGGCGAACATCCTGGACGACCACCGTGCTGATAGCATCAATTGCACATACAGACATAAAATGCTTCAAATTGCCAAAGAGAGAATTGATTATGAATGAAATTGCACAACTCTTATTAGTGATAAAAAAAAAACACAAAGGCTCTCAACAAGTCCGTCCTCCAGAAAATCTTATCCCATCTTTGAAATCAAATGTATTCACGGCCACTTATCCATTCATTATTATTATTACTTCGAAATGGATGATTTCGTGTTAAATGCTATAGATAAAACCATGTCAATAGACGAAAGAATATATACATCAGTGAACGAAACAAACAACATTTTACCGATGAATCCCGAAGTTAGCTTAATCATATTTCATATGAATGTAAGAAGCATCGAACGTCATTTAGACGAACTCCTGGTAACAATAAAATCACTTAACAGACTGGACTGCATAATATTAACAGAGACTCACTCATCGAGCGATATAAACTATAATATTCCGGGTTATACATACTATGCAACAAATACCCGAATTAACAAGAACAGCGGAATCGCAATATTTATTTCAAATAAATATGTTGTGACGTTTAACAGAGAAATCCACATCCACAATGTAAACGTCCTAAATATGGAAATCAGTTACCAAAAGTATACATTTAGCATATTCGCTATATATAGAACTCACGCATCAATATTACCAATATATGTAGAGGAACTAAAACGCATACTTCTTTCGAACAGAAATAAGAAAACCATTGTTGTCGGAGACGTTAACCTCAATATTGCAAATGATTATACGTCTTATGATAAAGATAATTATCTTAATATGATGGCAGAATTAAATTATATATCGTGTATTAATTCATTTACAAGAATTATTCCAGGTCAACGACCTTCGTGCATAGATCATGTTTTCACAAATATTCAAGACATAAAAAACATAGTATCTGCAGTAATACATACGACAATCACAGATCATTTCGGGTGCATTTTTACGTACAATTACGAAAATAAATGTTCACCATTACCAACACAAACTTCGGAGAATGAAAACGGCCGACGCAAAACGCTCAACATAAATGCCCTAGTACGTAATCTAGATAAAGAGAAATGGCACGATATTTTTAATTGTAATGATACGAACGAATGCTTCGAACTATTTGAAAAAAAATTATCAATGCACGTAAGTACTGCACATTCTATTGATTCCAGAAAACAATCATCAAAATTCAAACCAGTTAAACCATGGATAACTTTTGGATTAATTGTATCAATCAGACACAAAGAAGCAATATACAAACAATATCCGACAACCTACAAACGAAACCTTAAAAAAATACTTAAAAGCATACAAAAACAAACTTACGTATTTAATAAAAAACACAAAAGAAAACTATTTTCGGCGAAAACTAGAAGCTACGGAGAACGATGCAAAAAAAGTCTGGCATGTTATAAATGAAATCATTGATAAGAAAAAACACAAAAAAAATAAAATACACAGTATTATACATAACAATATCAAAATACGATGCGAAGAAAATCCATCAGCTGCCGCTAACATATTTAACAACTTTTTTGCAAATGTAGGCAAAAACCTTGCAAATCAAATACAAAAAATACCGTCTAATGACGAACAGAGCATTAACGTCAATATCTTAAATAAAATTGACATTTTTCCCCTTACTTCAGCCCAGGAAATCGAACAAATCATTACAAGCATGAAGGGAAGATCAGCACCAGGTTTCGATGGAGTTACTGTCGAAACACTGAAAACTATCAAAAAACATATTTCAAAACCATTAACACATTTAATCAACATTAGTCTTCAAAGCGGAATATTTCCAACGATATATAAACAAACCATCATCACTCCAATCCATAAATCTGGCGACCCAGAAGAAGTGACAAATTATCGTCCAATATCACTGATTTCAAACATTGCCAAAATCTTTGAAAAAATCATCAAAAAAAGATTGACTGCATTTATTAACAAAAATAACATAATTCACGACAACCAATATGGATTTATGAAAAATAGAAGTACTCAAGATGCGATTGCCAAATTATCGAACATTATTCAGAACACATTAGACAAATCTTTGAAATGCCTCGGAATCTTCATAGATCATAAACTAGATAGATAAACTTATTAAAAAATTAAACTATGTTGGGATAAACGATAAAGCTCTAAAATGGATTAAAAGCTATTTATTTGAACGACAACAAGTAGTCAAGATAAACAACTCCCTAAGTCTACCACTAACAAGTAATTTCGGGATACCTCAAGGCACAGTCCTTGGCCCCCTACTATTTATAATTTATGTCAACGATATTTTTAAACTACCACTTAACGCAGACATAATATCATATGCCGATGACACAGCTATCATAGTGAATGGGATCGACTGGAATAGAGAAAACGAACAAGCAAATAATAGCATGAACACCTTAAAACATTGGTTTGACACAAATCTTCTCTCATCGAATACTAACAAAACATACTACATACACTTCTCAATCAACAAACTAAAAACAATCCCCAACACTAAAATAATTATCCACAATAACAAATGTAATAAAATAACATGTATCCAAGGCTGTTCAACATTAAAATCAGTATCAGAAATTAAATATCTCGGAGTGATAATAGAACAACATATGAAGTGGAAGAGCCATATCTGCGAATTGGTTAAGCGTATCAGAAAATGTATATATATATTCATAAGATTAAGAAATACTTAAAACTCAACAATCTAAAAAGAGTATACTATGCACTAATCCAGTCATCAATTCAATATGGAATTATTGGATGGGGGGGGTCATACAACAATATTCTAACTCCGATCAAAGTGATCCAGAAGCTAATCATTAAAGTAATCCTAAAGAAACCCTCCACTTATCCAACAGAAACGCTTTTCGCCGATTTCACGGTGCCTCGAGTAGAGAATATCTTCAAGAAAAATGCAATTATCCAAATTTACAAAGATAATATCATCAAAAAATTTGAAACCCATCAATCAAAAATATATCAAGACAACTTCAAAATACCAAAATTTAATACCAAACTAATGCAAAACAATTATATCTATTTAGGAATAAAGTTTTTCAACAACCTTCCGATTGAAATAAAAAAACCAAAGACATCAATAAACTGAAAATCAAACTGAAGCTACACTTCATCAGGAATAATTAACTTACTAATTACCTGTTTTTCTCTTTCTTTCTTTGTATTATCAATCTATATTCATCTCTATTTTATTTAGACTTTTCGAATTTCTCTTAAGTGCACAATATTTTAGTATGTAACCATTGTAACCATATCCCATGGATGTACACCTACACTTAGATAATCCAGAAGTTTCAATTCCATTATATACTTACCATTGCATAATGTTATTCTATTTCTGTAATAATTAGTGTAACTCGCTCATCAAGCACAAGAACCAGTTTCTTCTTTGGTGAGATTGCAATTTTAAATAATAATTTGTGTACCGATATGTAATATATATAAAACCACTGTACTATATATCTTTATTAAATAAAAAAAAAAAAAAAAAAAAAAAAATATTGTGTACCAAACATTCATTCATATATCTGCTAATGAATTTATTTTACACATTTCAAATTTATTTTGGAAAATATTCCTTAACGTAGTTAGATACAATCTTTTCATAATTTTGTTGTATTTGTTCAAGAAATATATTCTCCATGTTGTACTTTATTGTGTTTACATATAAAAAGCCCTTTCACAAACATAATTATATTTAAAATAAAATGGTTTGCTTGATATTAAAAATAACAAAATGGTAGCAAAGAAAATTTTTGTTTGCCCGGAAGCTTTTATCTTATTTTTATAAAGTAGATAGGTAAATGTTTTCTGACTCCAAAATCTCCGACCACAATTGAATTTGTAAGATTGTATGAATAACATCTCGCAAGGTTAGTCGAACTTCAGATAACTTTCTTCTAAGCTTTTTTTCCCCCCAGGCCTTTCAATGACTGATCGTAAGACTACAAAACCATACCTGGAGATAATGTTTTACTCTCTAAGACATTTCTCATTGACCTATGTATACAGAATCAATACTTGGGCGTAGACTTTGCGTGTTAGTTTGATTCTGTCTTTGTTCCCTTAAAGCTACGCAAAAAGTTTGTTAGGATTTCAAGGCGCCAATAAGTCTTGCTTTTTGTCTAGGGTATTGCAGATCAATATGTCCCAATATTTCCCACATTTAACTATACTACTTCTGATGTCAAACATCTTCAATGCAAAAAAATGCGAATGTTAATAAATTAGTGCCGTAATAATAATGTTTAGCGGTTGTATATACCCTTTTTTATAAAAAAAACAGTATCTACTTAAAAATATTAAATTTTTGATGACATATTTATTTTATTTTCTTCCAAGGATTTCTATCATTAGGATTGATTCATATTCGTTATTTTTAAAAAATCATTAGGGATTTCATTGTTATGATTTTACAGAATACTTTGAAGAAAACTGAGAAAGGTTAAACATCGAAATTACACATTAAAGGTTATCATTTCAATACATTGTTACTACACAAAAAAGGGCAAGCATCACCAAGTTATTAGTAATCTCATCTTAGTCTTTAATCCCCACTCTTTATCACATACATGTATGTGTTGGTTACTTATAGAAATTTTATCTTAATTATTAATACTGCTTTTGTTTTACGAATGCTTATATTATTATTACGTATATTATTTTGTTGAAATCTTATAGTTCTAGATTTAGACGGTAGAATTACTATGTGTATTCATTTTGTTGATATTTAATAGTTTTAGATTTAGATGCTAGCATTAGATACTATGTGTATCTGATGAATTTTTGGTTTTATGGAAATTTGTTAATTCCTTGATAACTGTATTTCAACTCCCAATAATTCTTATTTGATTATATGTATTTATGTTTTAATTTGTATCTATGTGTTCGATTATGTACACGTATGCGAATACCTGTTTGTATGTATGTGCGCATATGCGTGTATGTGTGTATGAACATAAATGTGTTTATGTATGTACATATATGTAAATGTATACGTGTGTAAGTTTTTGTATATGTATATATATATGTATGTACCCGCCTCGGAACAGACTTAGTCTAGTGAGGCGGGCTACTAACTTGTTTGTATATGATATTATTATTAATATAAAAAACGCCCGGGTTGCCGGCATTAAATAAAAAAGAAATCTTGATAATAAAGAATTGATTTTAGAAAATCAGATTCGAAGTAGGTATTTAGTTGTATTTTTCCATCAAAACGTTTTATATTGTTTATTTAAACATTGGTATTTGAAAATATTAATATCTTAAAGTACCTACCTCTATTACGAAAGGTTGAACAGAATCCTGCAAGATAGGAGTGGTACCTACTGATTAATTTTGTGTTACAATGTTTTATTAAATATCAAAAAAGGTTCTTTAAAACCATATGCTTGTACATAGTGTAGGTACCACTATAAATTGAATGAGGAATGTATATCAACTCATTTTTAAAAAAAGCGGGCGAATCGACGAGTGCGATCGTGAAGATGATGCACAAAACCTTCCACTCGCTCAGTAGCGAACTAATTCTGTCGACATTTTGTAAAAAACTGAGATACTCGCAGCTAGCTCACTAGCAACTATGATGACATAAGGTTAGCTTACTAGCTAACAAGCCCACACGCTAGCAAGTAGCGAGCAAATTTGCCCCCCTTTCAACTTAAGCTAGTAAATATGATTACGCTGAGCGAGTTTACTCGCAGATAGTGAATTCGAAGGCTAGTTGCTTGTAAACTCGCTCAATGTAATCGAGGATTAAGTGAATCAGATGACGTGACAATAAAGCCATTTTTTACTTTGTTCGGCAATGGTGCTTCGAACGGTACAGAATGACGTCATTGGCCTTTTGATATGTTGGTTTTTTTTGTCATATTTTTTTCACAATCGATAAATGACATAGACATCCAAATTTAATAGACGAGAAAATACAGATGAGGTGAAAAATCAATCATGGCAGTACGAAAAGGGGGAAGATGACTGTGATTCGTTAAAAAAATCAATCCGACAGTATATAGGCATCTCGCATTATAATATCACCATTCAGTTCTTAAAAGTAAAATCTGCTTTTGAATGAATAGACCTTTTTACGTGGGAGCGCGAATCGCTCGCCACCTTATTAACATATTTGCGAAGTCCAAATACGGCAAAGTAAAGTTCGCATCTTTTCACATACGAATATTTTATTGCCGTATTTAGTTAAGACACTTTTACAAATTTTTCGTAATTTCCTTACTCCTGTAACCAGCGACGAGCACACTGGAGAATCGCCCACATTCGTTATGATCGACATATTTTAAGATATAATGTACAGCACAAGCTAGCATTTTTAGCCTGTCCGAAGAAAAGTCTGTCATCATTACGGAAGATAGAGTCAAAGTTTCTTCTGCTGTAAAAAACATCGATCCCTCACTAGATCTAACCAACGTCAAAGTATTTCGACTGGGTGCCAGGAAAATTGCTAACAAAAATCGACCTATAAAACTAGAATTTACGGATAACATCGCACCACGAACAATCTTACGAAACAGCACCAAATTTATAGACGGCATCAAAGCGAGTAACGACTTAAGCATTCTTCAACGGAATCAGCTGATAGAACTAAGAAAGCAATTATTGTACCGTCAAGAGAATGGTGAACCAAACCTAACAATAAAGTACATAAACTCCAAGCCAACTATTGTATCAACTCTACCAAAAAACGATACAACCAAAACAAATTGAAATGCTATTATCAAAATGTCAGAGGCATGAAAACTAAACTTAAGGACTTTAAAACACATGCCCCGACTCTGCATCATGACATCATCATTCTAACGGAAAC
Source organism: Limnephilus marmoratus (assembly GCA_917880885.1). Taxonomy (NCBI): domain Eukaryota; kingdom Metazoa; phylum Arthropoda; class Insecta; order Trichoptera; family Limnephilidae; genus Limnephilus; species Limnephilus marmoratus. Next base: position 31,215,707 of record OU862917.1, on the reverse strand, counting down.
CTGGCTGGAACCATCAATCAACTCTGCTGAGCTCGGTCTACCCCATCATCATATTTACCGGTCTGACAGAAGTCAACATACCAGCTCTAAATCTAGAGGCGGCGGCGTCATGATAGCTGTCAACAAGGAACATCCCTCAAGACTTCTGAAAACCAAAAATTCTAATGTGGAACAAGTTTATATCTTAATGAACGGTAAAAATCAAAAAAATATCATAGGCTGTGTTTATATTCCGCCATCATCGGATATAAGTGTATACAAGAGTCATTTTGAGGATATTGAACAACTGTCATACAAATTTCCAAATAGTAAAATCACTATCATCGGTGACTATAATCTACCAAGAATCAATTGGGGCACCCGCGACAATTCCACAGTATCACAAAACTCTAGCTTATCTGAAATAGAAAAAGAAATAGTTGAATTATGCGATTTCCTTAACCTAACTCAATTGAACAATGTAAAAAATGACAATAATAGATTACTAGATCTTGTTCTTTGTACCGATATAGCAACTGTGGTTGATAAGTCCCTCGAATCAGTTCTTGCTCCTGATTCTCACCACCCACCTTTAGACATTACTATATTATGTAACCCCATAAAATACCAAATTAAAAACCGGACGCAATTTCTTAACTTTAATAAAGCCAATTACGTCGCAATACGCGATTACCTATATAACACCGACTGGTCTATACTAGAAGGAGATAATCTCGACGAAAATATTAACGCCTTTTATGAACATCTATATAAAGCCATAGAAAACTTTGTTCCAAAAAACTATAAATTTTCTTCAAATTTCCCTACCTGGTTTAGCAAGGACCTCATTAACACAGTAATCGAAAAGAAAAAAGCTCGCAAAATTTACAAAGAAACAAAAAATCTTTCCGATTTTACAATTTTCAGCAAACCACGAAAAGACTGTAATAAACTATCAAACATTTGTCATAATAATTATATCAAGAATGTTGAATTTTCAATTGTTGACAATGTAAAACATTTCTTCAACTATTGTAAAACACAAAATAACAATAACCTTGGCATACCTGAAACAATGCACTACAAACTGAAAACTTCGTGTAAAGTCAAAGAAACTGTCAATTTATTTGCAGACTTTTTTAAAGATGTGTATGAAACTGATATCCCTGATGAACACATTCCAAACTTTGAGTCAGATATAAATTTACAACTAAGTCAGATACATATTGAGATTAAAGAAATTGCGGCATGTATTAAACTACTGGAACCTAAATCTTTCTCAGGGCCAGATAAAATTCCCCCCATATTTCTTAAAAACTGTGCAGGCAGTGTCTCTTACCCACTGTACCTACTCTTTAATCAATCACTTTTAACGGGTATGTTCATGTAAATATGGAAAAACAGCTTTCTTACTTCAATATTTAAAAAAGGAGACAAGTCTTTAGTTGAAAATTACAGACCAATATGCATACAATCGTCGATACCGAAAATTTTTGAAAAGTTAATACTTCAAAAAAATATGTTCTTGTATAAAATTTAATATTTCATCATTTCAACACGGTTTTGTCTCTGGCCGATCTACCTTAACTAACCTTACACTGTACGAAAATTTCATCTCAGATGCCCTTGTTAATAGAGAACAAGTTGACTCGATTTATACGGATTTTAGTAAAGCCTTTGATAAGGTTTGCCATAAAATTCTTATAAATAAATTGTCTAAACTAGGAATAAGTGGTAAATTATTATGTTGGATTAAGAATTACTTATCAAAACGTGTACTTACTGTCTGGATTAAAGAACACTTGTCTTACGAATTTGAAGCCACTAGCGGCGTGCCTCAGGGTTCGCACCTTGGTCCAATATTATTTATACTATTTATAAATGATGTCACTTCCATATTCTCTAATGTTAACATATTATTATTTGCCGATCCGGCGAGAGATTGCAACACTGAGGGAATACAAGAAGGCGCTGCAAAAAAGCGAAATACCCTTGCACGATGATGTCGTTTCTCACCCGGCATGCCGCTTAAAGTCTCGAAAACCCTTCTGGACGGAAGGAGAAAGACTCCTTCGAACACCTCTCACCCCAGAAGATAGGTGGAAGCTTGAGTGGCAATCAGACAACGTCAAAAACGCCGATCTCGTGCAAGACCCCACTGAGAGACAGCCTGGGTTCTCATTGCCTCGCAAACTCTGGACTGCCATCAATAGAATAAGGTGCTCCCATAGCCGTTGTGCTCACATGATGCATAGATGGGGCCTTAAAGAGTCGGCGACGTGTGAATGCGGTGCGGTGCAGACCACCGAACATGTGGTCAACGAATGCCCGCTCCATTCATTCCCCGGCGGTATTTATGAGGTCCACAGGGCAACGCCTGAGGCCCTAGACTGGCTCGCAGACCTAGATGTCCCCCTCTGACCCCCCACCATACGAAAGAAGAAGAATTATTTGCCGATGATATGAAAATATATAAAATCATTAAAAATACGTATGACTGTTTGTCCCTACAAACCAATTTTATTAAATTCGCAGAGTGGTGTACAATTAACAAACTTACACTTAACATTAAAAAATGTCAAATCATGAGTTTCTTTAGAATTAAAAACCCTATCATATATAACTATTCACTTAACAATCACATTTTATTGTCAGTACCTGTAATAAGGGACCTCGGAATAACCTTCGACACTAAACTACTATTTACCAAACATATTGATATCGTTACTAATAAAGCTATGAAAATGCTGGGTTTTATTCTAAAGTTATGTAAGGATTTCAAAAATATCCATACATTTAAAATACTATACACAACTCTGGTTAGGAGTCATTTGGAATATAATTCCCCCATATGGAATCCTTTCTACAAAAGCCACGCAAACTCCATTGAAAGAATCCAACGCAAATTTCTGAGATCAATTAATTTTAAATTAGGAATTCCCGCGGATGACATAAACTATAATTCTCTTTTACAAAAAATGCGACTCTTATCGTTAAAAGATAGAAGAATAATTAATGATCTTATCTTAAAATACAGAATAACTGGTTTGACTCCCCTGAATTGGTATCGTTAATAAATTATCATGTTCCTTGCAGACCAACTCGATTCAAAACACCTTTTCACTGCAACAATAATAACACCAATGCAGGACAAAATTCAATCATAAATCGCCTGCATACTTTAGGCAATGCATACGCTAATATCGATCACGCCGCCGGTAACCTGGCCTCATACAAAAGATGCATCAAACTAAATTTGTCTGCTAGAACCACGTAATCACAATACATCAGGTAAACATAATATGCCTACCAAATTAATGAATACCCTAGAAATCACAGGTACCTACTTGTAAAATTTATCATATCGGCGTCGTTGACATCAAGTTGACATAATCCATGATACCTACCTACCTATTAATTATTTTACTTTTATAAAAAAAAAAATTCATGCTTCTAAGAGGATTTCTTACTTTTATAACTTTTTTTATATTTTATAACTTTAATTTTTATAATTTATATTTAAAACTTTCTACCTTTCAAAGATATCTTATATTTCTAAAATTAATGAATACCTTAAAAATCACAGGTACCTACTTGTAAAATTTATCATATCGGTTCACATATACTTGGTCAAAGGTTCACATCGTTGACATCAAGTTGACATAATCCATGATATCTACCTATTAATTATTTTTACTTTTTATAATTTTTTGTTTTGCTCCTAAAAGGATTTCTTACTTTTATAACTTTTTGTATTTTATAACTCTTTGTATTTATTAATTTTTATAATTTATATATAAAACCTTGTACCTTTTAAGGATAACTATATAACTATATTTTACTTTTTACTATAATATTTTTAACTTTTGTTTTTACTCTTTTCTTAAAACTTTATATTTTGTACTGTTTACTTTATATTTTATACCTACTATACTTCATATATACATGTATGTTAATGGCACATGTTGTGCCGTGTATTTCAAAATAAATAAATAAATTTTTGCCGTGTTATTTCGTAAAATGTACGATGTGAGCTCGACGCTGGTCTGGACAAGAATGATGACGTCACTTTTTTTAGATTCAGGCGAGGCTCTCGCAAGCCCAGCTGGTTCCAAGGAACCGGTAAGGGAGAGGGAAATAATACGCTCATCACTCATCACTTAGGGCAGGTCTATATATATTCATATGTCTATGATAAATGACCGATTTCATTTACCTGCCTGGGATCTAGAAGTGGAAAGGTGTTAAGAAAATTGAGCACATCAGTTTGCCTCGGAAGGAATATGTCACACTAATTGCGATTACTTGTAAGATGGCAATCTAGGACTACAAAGTTCAATCGTCAACAAATTTATGTAGGAGTATTGCATCTTTTCTGGACAAAGTTTCGATCTATCAAATAAAGGTTTTTTATTCTTAAAACGGGTGGAATTATAAAATTGCTAAGTAGGCAAATTAATTTCAAATAAACCATATTATTTATAACCGTAAACATGCCTAGTGGAAAACTTAAACTGAAATTACACTAAAGAAAGATATTCGAGAATAATTTTTGTTCACGGCCATTGTATGCTTGGATTAGCTTAATTATCTCTTTCCCTCCACCCTTCAATGGGATGACAAACACATAAATAATGGGGAGTATAACATTTGAATGAATCATAGATTAGTAGATCGATGAAATCACGGGATTTTTCTACTTAATAAGTTGTATATTGTGGCCATGAGGATTTTTTTTGAAAATTTGCCAACTAAAAAACAAAACCAAAATATATTACAAAGTGTAAAATGGTAAGCACTCCTGACGGGTTCTACGTTCTACCTCCCGGTTTCGCTCCATTTTTAACACTAAAAAATAAATAAAAATCACACTGCGCAAAATTTGAAAAATGTACTCAAAAGACCGTGGGATTCAAGACTTATTTTTTGATAGCGCTAAGAGAAATCACTGTTTGTGTATTTTTAAGATAATGTATGGAAGGTGGGGGGGGGGGGGGGTATTTTTTTGTTTTTTTTTTTTATATGAGTGCTGCACAATAGTCCTAACTGCTCCCGTCTGAAGCCAGTGAGACAATGGCGTCCCAATGTTGTGAGGCTGAATGTAGTGGAAAGGGGAAAGAGACAGGGAAGAGGAAGGTGGGGAAGTACCTGGCTATTCAGTTCTGGTCACCAAATACGGCTAACGCCATTTCAAGCAACGTTTCGATTTCTGAATGGTGGTCTTACACCAGGGCGATACTGAGAGTATCTTCGACTCTGGAACGTGCCGCAATTAACTATATATTATTTTAAATGAATAAATTGTGAAATAACACAAATTAATCATATAGAATTTATTTTCCACGCTGGGATTCGATCCCGCGACTTTCGGTGTGCGAGTCAAGAGCCTTACCGCTGGACTACGCCGGCCGATATATACTCGACGACATGAATTCATCGAATAAAAAAAAAAGTTATATGAAGAGTTCGCATCTCGAATACTAACCTACGTTTAGAGCATAGGGCTGCTTTTAACTTAAGAGGAGTCTTGAAAGCATACATAATAGTTAAACACAGAACAAGCAAATGGTTTTCTTCCGAATTTTACGGCATGTGGTGTCCAACTAGAATTTCAAGCTTTTCTGGAAGCACGAGGGTGGTTTTCTTCGATGATTCCACAACTGCTGGTAATTTATCGTTACATTCTGAACACAAAACTGGTTTATATATTTAAAAATAGGTATTGCGTGCGTTGTTTTGAAAATGTACGTATTTCACATAGATTAGCTCTCTTTCTTTATAAAATGGTGTGTGACCTTTTTGCTTTACTTAAATTAATTTGTGTTTGTGTATCTCTATATTTTATACGATGTTTGTCTCTTACAAATAAATAAATGGAAAATAAATCAAATTTATATTTAAACTACACTAAGAACATGAAAATGGTTTTCCTCTGAATCTGGCAGCACGCAGTCTGCAACTAGAATTTCAAAATATATAATAATTTTGAATACATATATATTATGTAATATCTCGGGGTTAATGCTAGAAGTGCACACGCCAGTTTTGCTATTACGATGTGGGTGCCAGAAAGTAGTATAAACCTCCCCTTTTTGAATTCTATGAATACCTACATCAGGTGCTCCAGATTGATGAATTGTGGCCTATCTATTCTTCGTCTTCGATGGCACTACAGCCCATATCGAGCTTTGGCTGCCTGCAACAGTCGCCTCCAAATCCTCCTGTCCTCAGCGGCTGACTTCCAATTTGGTACCTGGAGAAGCTGTGCTGCATCCCCTCTTACTTCGTCTTCCTACCTCAGTCTGGGTCTTCCCACTTTTCTCTTTCCACCTGGATGTCCAGTCAAAATTCTTTTTGGGACGCGTGTATCCAGCATTCTCTGTATGTGCTGAGATGCTAGGGGCCTTATATATATCATACAATTTTGTATTGTGCCGGATGCGCCACTGTTTACCCTTCACATATTCTTCTCAGCACTTTTCTTTCAAAAGTATCCAGCATTTCAGCCATCTTTACCGTCAGTGTCAGCGCCTTACATCCATATGCCAATACAGTTCTACAGGCCTATCTATTATACAAGTCAAATTAAACATATTATAATAACAACCAAAGTAAAATTTTATTCAGTGTTTTTCACGCAATCTTCACCTCCGGATGATTCAGAAATTTGTCATGGGAACTTTTAATATTAAACCCTAGATGTATAATATAATTATACAAAATATCTGCATATTATGCACTCAGAATATGCAAATGCCTTTCCTTCGAATTTCGGGGCATGGAATTTTTATAAAAAAAGAACTTTGTAACTAAAATGTTAAATTTAATTAAAGCAATATAAGTGAAACTAAATCGTAAATGTTGAAACAGAAAAATCGGAAACAGATATTGACATCTCTGGGACTTATATTGTCTTCATCCTGGACTTGCAGAAAAGTCAACAGATGTCGCATATTAAATAAAATGGATAAAGATTTATCCAGACACTATCTAGAGAGAATTTAGTTCAGGTTTGAATCTTGCAATCATACATAAAGATAGTAGACAATAATATATGCGTTAAGAAAATGAAGATAGTGTGGATGGTTGTTAGTCGAAGTATGATACAGTTAAAAATGACCGAATTTGATATCGACACCGTGGCGCAGTGATTAGCGCGTTTGCCTGGAAAACAAGAGGTCCTGGTTTCATGTCCCAGAGGTGTCAATATCTTTTCTGATTTTTCTGTTTCCAGATTTTCGATTGAGTTTCGCTTATATTGTCTTCATTTAATTAAATATTACAATTTGAGGTTTTACTCATAAAGTTAAAATAAGAATAAATGTTAAACTTCCCTCGGAACGGAACGGTCCACAAGAATGGTTTCCTTCGAAATTCTTCAGTAGGTGAAACCGCATCTGGAATTTTAACTTTGTATTTGGAACACATTTTTTTTTCATTCACCCCACAAAGGAGGCCCTTAGGAAAACAAAAAAAAATTCCTAAGGACCTTTATCGTCTTTGGGGGTGCGGTGTGGGAGATTTTTTTGAGGAAAGGATGGAGAGGAGGTACCGGGATCTGGGCTCAATGTGTCCAGAAGTGACAGACTTATGAATCCATCCTTCCCGCTGCAGTGCAAGACGATGGGTCAAGAGACACCAGCTGGAGAAGTCAACGGGTCTCCCCAAACCGGCCTCTACTGATCCGGCCCGCTGTACAGTTGGTGGGCGGCGCATCCGACACCAAGAACAGAACACACCTCACCGATGAACTCGGGCGTCCCTGCTAAGTCACCAAACATAGCAAACCACTTGAGGCGACCTATCACAAAGGTGTTGGTTATCAAAAAAAAGGTTTCCGAGGCGGCGGTACCTGCCCCCGAAATGAAAAAAAAAAGTTTTAACTTAGGAGGATCTCTCTGCAAGTCCTGAGCTTAACTTAAATAATGCACGTAGTACACGAACATGGTTTTCCTCCTAACTCTGCTGCACATGTATAGTCTGCAACTCGAATTTCATATCTTTCACTTGAATTAAAATTAAATTCCCTTCGAAATTTGTCAGCAGATGAACCCACGATAAAAATAAATTTTATCTTTACATTCTGAACACCAAATTGGTTTTAACTGAAGTATGCGAATCTAAAATTACGTAATTACGTAATCTAATCTAAAATTACACACGAAACCGGCTAATGGTTTTCCTCGGAATTTTGCTACATATTTGATTCCACTCACCTCTTTTAACGGTTTCAAATTTCACCCGGCATTCGGAAAATCGAGCTCGTTTTATTTTTAAAGTGATTCTATGTGTGTGTTTCTACAGTTCCAAAATAATACCCAGATCTCTAAAATGATTTTCCTCCGATTTTTGCAGCACATAGCTCACAACTTGAATTTTGTAACTACACTTGGAACATGACAGAGGTTTGTTTGTTCAGTCTAGTTCTAAAAATTGAAGTTGCAGATTCATGTCAGCACATGAATCTGCAACTATGTAGATGGATTATGAACACAAGAGTGGTTTCGACGTAAGATTGAATCTGCGTTGTTGTCCACCAGCTTAAATTATATTTGTACTTCATTTTTAAAACTGCGCAATGAACACAAAAACGATTTTAGAATATTTTATTGACGTTCGCGTCTTTACTGCCCTCGACAAAGGTTTACCATTACATTATTAACTGTGAATTCATCATTTTGTCCAATAACTTAATTAATTTAAAAATATATTTTGACACATCGTGAAAGAAAACCTTTTTCGTAAACCTAAATGTATTTTTTTGCGGTTCCTTCAGCGCCAAAAGTGCTCGCGGGCCGCACTGAAAAGCCTCCCCACCCCTGTTCTAATGCTTACAGTACCATAGACCTTTTGCTCTTGTTGCTAACAATCTTCTAATGTGTCACAAATAAAGATAGACTGTTGGTCGTATGTTGAGAATTCATTGATAACAGATTCATTTCCGCACGAGTTTATAAATCATCCCGAATTATCCGTATTTATTTCAATAAAAAATAAAATCCCTTGATATCGACTAAGTATCAGGCTGAACGCGGCATTTATCCTGAATAAATTCTAAAAATATAAATAGTATTTTGGCAACATTGAAAACGAATAAATCTTATCCGAATTCTCATCGACTGTCGTGATTTTGCCTTTCGCCATAATTCACGGTGCGTTAGATTTGTAGAAACGTTTTATGATCTGGCCTGTCATAAAGTTGGTGTTGAAGTGTCGTCGACCATTCTCGTGCTTTTTCACGCCAAAATATGGAAAAAATGTCCTCAGACTGTACAAAATGCAGAACAGCGATGAATTCAACGGTCCTCCACAATAGCTATTATATTACATTCGTGTACAAGTTTAAAGAATTCTAATATTCACTCGAAGATCATGGTGGGAACAAATGGGATGTATTGCTCTGCTACTCATCCTAAATACATCAAAAAATTATTTTCTATGTTCTGTAAATACAGAATTATAATGTATATCTAAATAGGGAAATTTCACTGTATTTTTATTATGGAAAAAATTTACGATAATTAATTATTGTCCACTGAAGCGTTCGGCTATGTAACCGATTTCTCCCTTGAGCGCTGGAAATTTTTGTATGTTTTATCAAAACAAAACATACTTCGTATTCAAAAATACTAAGCACAGTACAATTGACCATAGTTCAGTTCCTTGTAAACAGATGGGTGACATTCGTCAATAACAACGAAAGCACAATAACATGTCTGCTGGTTACTGATAAACAGAGCTGGTCGCGGATACTTTTGAAATAATTCAATAAATGTTTTAAAATATCTATTCAAAATGGCCACATTTTGGCCAACGAACGCTTGGGGATGTTTGCAAATTGGCCAAAACGTGGCCAAAAATACTCCAGTAGTTATAAATGGAATTAATATTACACATTTTTATGATCGGAATCAGAATAATAAACTTTAAATCTTCCACACATTTTAAGCGGCATTCATAGTTTGTAAAAATACCCCCAGTCAGCCGGCTTTCCGTGCTAGCCGGAATATGTCGAGAAGCTCAATAAGAAGTATTTGTGAAAATAAATTAAAATAAAAAACTTTCAAATCGATTTAAAAATATATTCATGTAAATGTCAACTTATTCTGCAATAACGTACTATCACTGAGAGCTCTGTTGTAATCCTTACTTTGCTGCATTATATTTTCAGAAAGATGGGGAGGTTATAAGTTTACTGACATGTGCAATGCAGCCGCGATTTTGAAGTCTGATTCACACTATATATTTTTTTTACTCGTAAACTCCTCACAGGAGGACCTGAGGAAAATAATTTCCCTCAGGGCCTATGTCATCTTGTGCTTTTTTAAAGTGCTATTAGCTATGCTATTTTAAAGTAGTTTCAGTAATACAATGCTACGGATTTAATACTACTCGTATATTTGTTTATTCATATTCAAATAAATTCCTATAAAAGTGACTTTAATAGAAATGTTCTAATTCCGAGAAGTGAGAGCAATATTTCTTGTAAAAATTACTTTTTAAAATGTTACTATTTATCAGCTTCCAATATTGGTCAAGTACTATTTCCTTTCAGTGAGTGGGAATTCGCTTTTAATATGGGACACTACGAAATTTTATTGGGGTTAATTCTTAGAACAGCTCGATGTAGCCGAAAAATCGCAAACCTTTTTTTTTCATAACAATTTCATCAAAATGAACAAACATTTAAAAAAAAATTTCTACATAGCACAACTGACATGTGTATTTTGCATATAATACGTTTTTACTAAGTTTCGGCAAGAAATGAACGTTTTTAGATAGTTTTGGTTTTATCTCCTAGCTCTACTGAAGAGCTCTTAATGTTCAGGAATTGATAAATTGAATTTTGCTACACACCCCCTGCATTTATTCCATCCCGTAAGGTACTCCGTCATGATCTTAGTGTTTGACAATTTAAACGTTTTACGGATAAAATTCAGTGACGACTTTGAATGTAAATTCTTTTAAGTGTTGAATTTTAAATTGACGCAAAGGGAGAATTGTGGTAATCTTTTGAGTTCGATCAATCTCAGAACGATTATATGGTTTTGATACTTTCTCATTTATTATTTGAATTCGCCTTGGAAAAGAACGTGATCATTGACAAAGATTTGACTTAATTTATCCAACATTTATAAATAACTTGATTGGCATGGAGCAAAATTGTCTTACGTAGGTACTATACTATACTGTTACGTGTATTTGATTAAATTTGTGGTTTGGCATCTAAACGTTAAACATTTTATTCAAAATTGGTATTACAGTCACACTGCTATAAATATCTTTTCAGTTACTGTAATACTACAGGAGTTCATATCTGATTCAACGTAACAGTGAAATTTAGAAAAAAATAACATATTTTGCTTGGTTATTTTCTAGAAACGTAACGAAACATGTCTGGCCCTCCCAGCACGACACACTGCACATTGCAAGACTCAGAGGAGTAGGTGTTATATCACTAAACAGCTATTGTGGTCCATCACTGTCAAAGGTTTAAAAACTGTTAACGGGTATAAAATTAATGTTCATAATTACTATGAGTACATGCTTTACCCACCAAGTTTTTTATCATGTATACATTATAATATCTGTAATACAAAACCTGTAATAAGTAACATAATTGAATTAGTTGGCGGGCAGGAGATAAGCCGACGTAGCTCAGTGTATAAGAGCAGTTGACCGGAAATCAGAAGGACGCGGGTTCGAGTTCCGTCGGCGGCATGTATCTTTTCTCTGAAGATTTTTTTCAAAGTAGATGTGTGTTTCAGGCTAATAATTATTACTTATAATAATAATGAGGGGGTTTTCTTTACTAACTTTTATTGACATTTAATAATTTCAATAAGAGTTATGAATGTTTATTTTAACTTCAAATAAAATCTTCATTTAATCTATGATTACATGTCATAATCCCACAGACATCTTTTGTGTTTTTTTTAAGACAATCAAAAGCATAACCTAATTCGATTATTGAACGCATTCAATAAAAACATAATTTTGGTCAGTTTAACCTACTACTCCGGCATTAAAGTTTGACGTCCTCCCTCACCCTTGCCCTAGCTCCCCTCAATATCCTCTAAACCTCTCCCACTGTCTCCCACTTTCCCCCACATAGCCCCCCCCCCCCCCCCCACCCATCTCACCCCGCAGGAAAAAAACTCATAAAGTTGCACATCCGGTGCAGCGCATCCATGTTTTATGAGTGTGTTTACTATTAAATTTTTCACACTTTTCATCACATGCTCGACGGTGGTGGGAGCGACTCTAAATAGCGATGGGCATAATCGAGATGTCTTTTTCGAAACAAATGTGTCCAATTTATCTGCTTTCGTTAGTAATTAAGTGTATTTTTCGTTAACATTATCGATACCCATCCCAAATCTCAGCGGTTGAGTGATTCCAATCTTCAGTTACGATTCCGGAGATAGGTCTGTAGGAATGTTTTTTTTGCAATTAATCACACAACGATCAATTTTGTCGATTAATTTTCGAATATGTACATTCATTTCTTGCTCCCATAAATATTAACTTCGATGAGGCCTTTTTCTTTCGATTATTATTTTTTTATTTTTGTTTACATGAGCTCCACACAGGAGGCCCTGAGGAAAACAACTTCCCTCAGGGCCTATGTCATCTTTGGGGATGCTGTGTGGAGGGTTTTTTTAAGGAAAGGAAGGAGAGGAGAGTTCTGGGAAGGAAAAGGGTTTAAGGGGTGGGTAGGAATCTGGGGTTCAGTGTGTCTTGGTCATCCGCCTCCAAGACCTAGACAAACCTCATCCCATGAACCCGGGCCCCCCTGCTAAATCACCAAACGTAGCGAACCACTTGGGGTGACCTATGGCAGAGGTGTTGGTTATCCAATAAAGGTTCCCGGGGTGGCGGAACCCATTCCCGACTCCCAAATGAAGACTTTACATGTCGTTGGGAATATTAAATTTTTTGAAATATCAATCGATTAATAAAATGTTTCGAATTTGCCCATCACTAGTTCCAACAGATTTTCGCTCCGGCCCAGACTTTACCTCCAATTACGAATTTTACGAAATGTTTCAAAATAATGTTCTTTAAAACGCTTATTTTAATACTTATTATTTTTATTTTAGGACATGTAACTACTATAACATTAAATTTGCACGTTTAGAAAAATTTGCTGACATATTCACTGCTAGTTACTTTCGCTACAGAATTTCATTGTATAACATACTACGTGCGAATAATACATAACACATATTCATGATGATTAAATTAATTGTACCTAATATTTTTAAATTACCTGCGCGGCAACTTTCCCTTATCCCTGTCCTCTCCCTACCTGTCCCAATCCAAATACCTGTTTTGCACCCTATTTTCTTTACATTTAAAATCGCATTTATTTTATTGTTGTGTTTTTATATTTAGGTTTATCACTTGTTGAATCTACACCTGTATTATATATATTTTTTTTTATTGCTGCTTTGTCCTGTTTTTTTTCTTTTCTTAAATATTCTAGTTTACATTCAGTTACTTTTATGTTTCTAAATACCTATCTGTGAACATTAATAATAGGCCACTTGCATGGACTTCATAACGACTTGGAAAAAATCGTGTGGATAGAGTTTTTTACTAAGATTACGAAAATGTTAGTAAAATTTTTTAGAAATGCACAGTTTGTTTTATTTTTTAATAAATAAATCCATTATTTGGGCTCGTGACGTCACTACATGAAAATGTCCCGTCGCCGAAAATGTTCCTATTAATTTTATAAAATTCCACACTGATTTATTTTTTTATATGGCGTCACTTTGATTTCAGGCGAATTTTTGAATTCGTTCACTAGATTTATTGTTTGTTCTCTGCGAACTTATCATTTGGTTTGATTTTTTGACAGATGTTCTGAAGAGAACCCCGTACAATTAATGGGTACGGGGTTCTCTTCAGAACGTGAAGATGATGTCGGTACATGTTTTAGAGGTATAATGATTATGGTGCTGATTTTAACAAAATAAAATTTTATAATATTCTTATTATTATTACAATTTACAAGTTCAAGTATATTACATTGAATTTAGTAATATAGACGCTGTACATTATAATGATTTATAATCAATAAGATGGATCAAGGAAAAAAATATTTATGAGATGTAATATTTTTGGTATGCCTCGTTATTCTACTGTACCATTCGTGTGGAAAACGTTCTTTTTTTTTAAAATGTTTTTCGGCTATGTAATTATCGTTTTTTTCACACCTATAAAATTATGTCCCGTCTTTCCGGTTTATAAAAAATGGTCTGATTTTTCGGTTTGAAATTTTCAAAAAATCCCCACGGTTTCAAAAATACGATTAAAAAAAAAATAAAAATACAGAATGTCTTAGAATATTTGTCTAAACCGGAATTTTTTTTTAAAAAATGTGATGCAAGTGGCCTATTGGTCTGTTTTTTGTTATCTTCTTATGTATATTATGTTATTAAGACTGTTTATGTTCCTTAAATAAATAAATAAATAAATACTTCAGGAGGTGCAAAAATTTTACTTGTGACGAAATGAATTATTTAATGTTGTTAAATTTTCTACCTATGTAATTTTAATTGAACATTACAAAGTACAAGATGAAAAACCTCATATTGTTATGAAATTGGAATATTATGTCAGCACCTACATACTTTTGCGTTATTACGGATAGTGTTCCATTTTTTAAGTGTTCGAAACAAAATCAACGGACTTGACGTAATTATGACATGAGGAAAATTGGCGGTAAAATACATTGGCGGGAAAGGAAAACGAAAGGTTTCAAATTAGTTAGAGGGTAGATTAGAAATGTAATTACATCTATGTACATGATAATACTCATTATTACTTACGATTACTCCTTAGTTTGAAGACCACAACATTGTTGATCCATCCTACGTAAACTATGGTAACCCAAAAAATAGTCATTTTGAATTTTTCATTTTTTCAGTTTGGATGTAAAGCAAACTTAATGTGAAGGTTAGCAAAAAAAATGTATATTGGTATAAAAATGGGTTTTTTCATATTGTATTTTATCGTAACTCAATAGTCCAGTATTATTTTACAGCTCACACTATCGTATGTAATTTTACTACATTTTACGCAGGGCGGTACGCACACAATATACAGCGTATGTGTCAGATACACACAAAAGAAAGTATAAAGCAATACAGATTACAAATCATTTCTGTTTTCACTCGCGGAACTGAGTCAGTTAATATAGTGTCACCAATCAGCAGTAATTATGGGAAAAATAATGAAGAATTGAATTTTAAAGATGACAACTGTAAATATTCATACAAAATGCAGGTTAGAATATGTTTTGTTTGTAATTTAAAATAAAAATACATTTATATTTTTTAATATTTTACAACGTATAATCTCCACGTATAATTAAAGTCCTCCGCCGCGTCTGTCTGTCTGTTCAAAAACTCAAAAACTACTGAACGGATTTTCATGCGGTTTTCACCAATATATAGAGCGATTCATGAGGAAGGTAAAGATATATAATTAGTCACGGTTTTGTTTAAATTAGTTGATATATATATATCTTCTTATATATATATATATCCTATTCATAAAAAGGGAGATAAAAGCGATGTATCTAACTACAGACCAATATGTATATTGTCCGCTATTCCCAAACTATTTGAATCGTTAGTCCTAGATGTCATTATTAAACAAATTAATAATATTATTGTACCCAACCAGCATGGCTTTATCACAGGTAAATCCACTCTAAGTAACTTGATCATATACGAAAATTACATAACTGATTCTCTTGCCTCGAAGCATCAGGTGGATTCAATTTATACTGATTTTTCCAAAGCCTTTGACAAAGTAAGGCGACATATCCTTGTACAAAAATTAAGTATGTTGGGCATCAAGGGTAATCTATTAAGTTGGATTGATAGTTATCTTAGTAAAAGAGAGCTATGTGTGAAAATAAAATCTGTGGAATCTTACGTTTTCGAAGCCACAAGTGGGGTTCCTCAGGGGTCTCACCTGGGACCAATTCTTTTTTTGTTATTTATTAATGATATTGTTAGCATATTTAAAGATGTGGAAGTTCTTCTCTTCGCAGATGACTTGAAAATATATAAAACAATACGTAGTTTAGACGATTGTTATACTTTGCAACTTAATTTAAATAAACTATATCGTTGGTGCATCATCAACTCTCTGTTTCTTAATATTAAAAAATGTCAGGTCATTCGTTTTTGTAAAATACGAAATCATATAATTTATGTATATTCGCTAAATAACGTAAAATTGACAGCTGTCACTCAAATCAGGGACTTGGGTGTTATATTTGATGAACAGTTAACATTCAATCCGCATGTAAATGAAATCACAAATAAAGCCTTAAAAATGCTTGGTTTTATATGTAGAACCGCATGCGACTTCAAGTCATTAGAATGTTTGAAAACACTGTAGACATCTTTAGTAAGAAGTCAAGTAGAGTATAATTCGCCTATTTGGTCCCCCTTTTATAAAATACATTCCAACAATATTGAAAGGGTACAACACAAATTTCTACGATTTATTAACTTTAAACTAAATATTCCAATCCAAAATATAAATTATATCCAGCTGATGCACCAACTAAATTTGATTACGCTGTCAGATAGGCGAATTATCTCCGACCTTGTTCTACTAAATAAAATTATTAATTATAGAATCGACAGCCCTGAAATTCTGGCCACAATAAAATTATTTGTACCTTCCAAAAATACGAGACAAAATTCCACGTTTTTCTGTGACAATTTCAAAACAAATTATCAAGCGCACATATCCCTAAATCGAATACAAAATTTTGGTAATAAATTTGGTAATGTCGTCGATATATTTAGAGATTCCGTAGCAGTGCTTAAACGAAATCTACATAAACACTTTGCTGAAATGTATGACTTCACCATTCCATAGTGAAAAACCCTTTTTAGCTTCTATCTATTTCACTCTTTTCTTTTAGACTTTTTAACTTTAATATATATATGTAACTTTACAAATTAATATTGTAATTTAATTTATATTTCGATTATGCTTAAGTCCCTACTAATGCTGATTAATTTCAATCCCGTTATTTTTGTTTGTAAGTACAAAAAAAAAAAAACTGTTCTCCATAATGGTATTCTATATTATTTGTAAAACATTTATGTAGGTACTACACATATAATAATTATTTTATTCATATATGTACTTAAACTTTTATATGCCATATAGTTAATGTAATAATACTTATAACAATGTATGTAAAAGCCCAATGGGCGTTTAAATAAATAAATAAATAAATAAATAAATAAATATAAAACAAAGCCGGGTTAGTTACACCCTTTATAATTCGAGAACGGCTGGACCAATTTTTATGATCTTTGGTGTGTTGGATTAGTCTCCGGCCCGAATAGCAAAATTATTATTAAAACATCGGAAAAATTTACAATAGAATTATGAAGAAAATTCTTTTCCTCATACATTTTGTATTGAATGAATTCTCATTTTTTGAAAGAGGTGCAGGAATATTGTGATGTATATAATATTGAGTAGTGAGTGAATTCAAAAAATTCAAAAACGTCAAATGTCAATGCGCTGATTGTTTTGCTTTTGTTTTTAAACATATAATGCTGCCCCTCTTTCTTACACACTAAATGTCAACAGTCGAAAATGGGACAAACGGTGAACGTACGTCTGGGCAAAGGAAAAATATAATCTTCCACGCCTAAATCACGATTTAAAAAATTCTTACAACAATAGAAAGCTATCATCAGCGAGTAAAATAGGCAATATATAATGGTAAGTTCTGGCGTTATGAAATTTGTTAATATGTCAAACAAATTTCCTGACAAAAGCGAGTTATTGCTAACATCAGAAAAAAAACAAAACAAATCGTTCTCGTGGAAACGATGTTGATATATTTGCGGGAAATTTTATTTCAGGCGTCCTAGTTAATATTTATCCATCTACTCTTACATAAATAAAAAGGAATCGCCGAAATGTATGTACGCGCATAACTTCCGAACACTGCATCAAATTGGATTTTTTTTTTGTGTTGGTTATTTTTTTTATTTTATTTTTTTTATTTTTTTTTATTTATTTATTTATTTTAGCATATAAAATATAATATACATTTAGATAATGTAGTAATTTGCGTACATGTTCATTTCAAAATACGTTAATACCACTCTTCCATGGAAGCATTAGCTTGTGTCTGGAAGAGTAGTGTACATTTTTAATGCTATATTTAAGTTCTTAAATTACAATGTGAATGTAAAAAACAATAAGTTGTAAGTTCGGTGATATGTAAATAGTTGCTAAAAACAATATAAAATTTAACTTATTTGAAGAACAGAGTATCACTTGGAAACTGAGTTATAAGTAGTTGTTCTTGAGATTAGATTAGTCGGAAACTTTTTTTTTAGTTTTTTTTTATTGTCAGGAGAAGACTTGTATAAAATTACTGGTGAGCTGTGGCATTATGAAATTTGCATTAAAAAATACAATAGGTGGCACGCGAGGTGGGGGAGGCGAAAGGGGAACGGGACGAATGGGAAAGGACACGCAGGCAACGGCAAGGCAACGCATGCCGGGTACCAGCTAGTAATATACATACAAAGGAGAATGTCTGTATGTGGTGGACGAGTGGGCTGGCTGGTGTGGATTTTATTTGTATGAAAATAACAGATGACGGTGTAAGTTAATTTATCGTGGTTATAAAGGTTGGGTAACCATCCAGTAGATGGAGCTGTGTTTCGTTAGTCACAGCAACGCGTGGCCGGTTCAGCTAGTATAGTAATAAACACTTCCTATAGTTTACGCCATTTTTTAATGTAATAATTATCGTTAGGATGTTTTACGATATTTTACTTAGAAAATTCAAAGTTAAAATATATGCCATATTTGTAAAAAGCACAAACTTTGTGGCTCGCCATAATTTACAATAAAAAAACACATAAATTTGTTTAAGACCACTTTTACTTTAAAACACTCTACCGGTTTCAGAAGCACCCTTCCTTCGTCAGGAGAATATTATAACAGTAATAATATTCTCCTGAGTGTTTTAAAATAAGAGTGGTCTTAAACAAATTTATGTGTTTTTTTATGTTAAAATATACGTATTATACAACTATTATACGTGGAATGTTAAAAAAAATCGTATGTTAACCTTCCCATCGTCAGCCAATTTGACCTGCTGAAAAGTTTTTTAAATTAATAAATAACATAATTTTCGTATACAGTCCTAGAATATCCATTACCATCCGATGTCAATTCGAAAGAAAAAAGTCCTCTTTTAACTATTATGTATAATGTATACTGTAGAATGTCACATCGCCGTTTTCACCACGAAGGGATTAACCCGGTAAACCATTAAATAATCCGTTAGTTGTGTAAAATTCTGGCAGTGTAACGTGAAATATTCACGCTCGTGTAATTTCGTCGTATAACCCTTTTGATGACCTCTTTGGCCAGGCGGTTATTGTGCTAAACTGTATCTGAATACAAAGGTCGCAGGTTCGAAACATGTGTTATGTCACATAATAAATATTATAAAATAATACCTATTCGCAAGGGCGTGTGTACAGGGGATATAGAGAATTCAACCCCCCCCCCCCTCTATACTAGTACTCGTAGTTGTGGTATGTAAGGGTCCATAAAACATTATAATAAATTTCCCAACCCCCTCCACCCACTCCTTCCCTGCCCCCCTTACGGTTGAACCTCCCCAAATTTTAAGCTATAGCTACCACTACTATAATGATTTTAAGCTATAGCTACCACTACTATAATGATTTTAAGCTATAGCTACCACTACTATAATGATTTTAAGCTATAGCTACCACTACTATAATGATTTTAAGCTATAGCTACCACTACTATAATGATTTTAAGCTATAGCTACCACTACTATAATGATTTTAAGCTATAGCTACCACTACTATAATGATTTTAAGCTATAGCTACCCCTTTGTCTATTCGTGTATTTGCAGCTCGTTCCAGAGTGGTAAATGCTCTTAGTTTCGCCCTGTTTAAAGACTACCATTAGCTCTAACCTTGTTTACTGATCTCAATATGTTCAACCTTCCTCTGCTCATATCTTTCCCCTTCCCACACCTTCAACCACAAAATACACCCCAATCGAAGGTGCCACGGTCCCACTGACTCAGGAAAATTTTAACTCTCGTGCGTTATTTTCATTAAAAAAAGTATAGTACAAATGTAGGTATTTGTTACATAATACGTGTACGTATTTAAAAGAAACCTAGAGAACGTAGCATATTACATCCAAGAGAATTTTTATATTAAGTGCAATTCACGTAATCTCGTACATGATGCCTGCTAAATAAATTTTCCCAGAACCCGTATAAAGGAAGCAATAAACATAAAATTTCACATTTTGCTTGCAAGTGTATTTCTGCGCAGCGATACTTTGCAGTACAATTTGTATAGTCGTTCTGCGTTTTTGGATACAATCCAGGGACCCTCTATTGTCAATGTTTCGTGCATGCGGAACATAATACTTAACAAAACAAATAAATGAGAAATTTTAAATGGACACAGTTATTTATTTTTTCAGAAATACTAGTATTGAATTTTGTACTTCGTTCCAGGATAGAAATGCTTTAGTATCACTTTTTGAAGGTTTTACAACTTGTATTCGGTTGAGATAAGTAATTCTGAGAAGGGTCTGAAGATCAACGGAGTTGTCATTAATAACATAAGATACGCAGATGATACTGTATTACTAGCTGACTGTATCGATGACCTCCAAGACCTATTAAATCTTGTTAATAATGTTGGTGAGCAACTGGGCCTAACAATCAACGTCAATAAAACTAAATGGATGACATTTGGACGACTAGATCACTCTGAATCAGTTATACAATTAAATGGTTGCAATGTCGAAAAGGTGGAAAGATTTAGATACCTCGGCAGTATTCTCACGGAGACTCTTGACCCAGATGTAGAGGTTAAATGCAGAATTGAAGCAGCAAGAACTGCGTTCATTAAAATGAAATCCCTCTTCTGCAATGACAATATCAGCTTAAAACTAAGGCAGAGAATGCTAAAATGTTATGTGTGGTCGGTCTTGCTCTATGGATGTGAAACATGGACCTTGAAAGTAAATACCATGAACAGGTTAGAGGCTTTTGAAATGTGACTTCACCGGAGAATGCTCAAGGTCCCATGGACCGACATGATCACCAACATAGAAATTCTCAGGCGGGCTAGAGCAGATAGAGTACTGCTTACATTAATAAAAATCAGAAAAAAATCATATCTGGGTCATATACTTCGAGGGGAAAAGTATCACTTGCTCCATTTAATATTGAATGGCAAGATAGAGGGTCGCCGGGGGCCTGGTAGGAGACAAATGTCTTGGCTGCGTAACATACGAGAGTGGACCGGCATTAGAAGTGTGGAGGAGCTATTCCGGGCAGAGAGACATTTTCAATAGTGATCGCCAACGTCGGGGGGACCTGATACGGCACACAGAGAAGAGAAGATGCGGCTATTTAGCTTTGCGATGCAAAGCTAGCGGAAGAACAATGGTGTGGAGGCTGTTTAGAGAGGATTCTGTTTAATCATATTGATTTTTATTATTACTACTAAAGCTGAACAGCTAATTTCTAGAAATGTGCTTATTACATACGACCTTTTGGCTCCGGGGCCCTAGACACCTAGACAGACCAATGAAATTGATTATCTGATCAAGAAAAAAAAAACGAAGACGTTCGACGAATTCAACCCTAAACCAAATAAAAATGACATCGTTTCAGGGACACAGACACGCCCAAATAGTCTTCAATCTTCGTTATTTGTTTTTGGGGTGTTATGCCGTGTTGCGGTACCTTCTTCTTTAGTCTTTTATTAAAAAAAAAAGGTAGCGCAACACGGCATAACACCCCAAAAATCTGCCATGATGATACGCTGTTCGAAACTTTGGCTAAAGAAGGAGGTAGCGCAATACGGCATAACACCCCAAAAACAAATTACGAAAATACTTTTGGCCGTGAAAATCTAAAAACGTATCAGTCTTCAGTCTGGTAATTTCCTCAGTTACCTACTATCAATCTATTACTTACTACTGTAGATATAGTGGGTACGGAAAATGCGTACCTCTGGCAAATTTTTTTTTATTCACTAGTTCCTCCCTTGGCCGCCTTTACAGATTTTACACTTTAGATTATGGCATGTAAATCTGTTCCCATATATTTACTTTCCTTTACACAAATTCAGTTTTTTTTAAATTTTTACTTTCATTTTTATTCGTAATTTTTGTAACAAGTAGGTATATTTATTATTATTTTACACAAAACACTAAATAATAAAAAAATTATTAAAAACAATTTATGCAATGTATCTAGGTAAAACAGAGAGCAGCTAAAAATTACTATTTTTGGTTATGTACCTAAATATTTGTGTATTTTTTGTCATTATTTACAGTAAGTTATCGAGCAATCTCACAGTTTTTTTCACGAAGTTAAGTTGGGTAATTACACAGTAATAAATAAAATAATATTATAGAAAAAAAGTTTTATGGTAAAAATTTGTTAAACTATTAAAAATACATGTTTTTATTGCAAAAATGGTATGTTGACTACGAGACGACCGTTACGTCATACTTGCTAAGTTTTCTTGACAGTTATTATTAACGTCCGCTTACGGAACCTACGTTTTTCAACCAGATTAGATTTTTTGGTAAATCAATAATAAAACAATTTTTTTTAATAATTACGTTTTTTTATTGTTACGATACAATTCAAAAATTTTTTATTTAATTTAATATTTGTATGTTTTTACAATTAAAAAAATACAGTTTTTTTTACATGTTATACAGTGTTGCAAATGAATATAAAAGTAGCCTTTCCTCATTTTAAAGTGACAAGGCTCTTGGGTGAGGGAATACATGCTCAATTATATGTAATCATCTATGTAATTACAAAATCAAATATTTCAAATAACAACAAAAGGATATTTAAAATGTATCACAGATTTTTACAGAATTTCAATTCATTGATTTTCTCAATATGTTTGAGAAATTTTAAAGGAGGGAAATTGATTTGTTCTTGTTCGTAACTGAATGGAATCGTGGAAATTAATAAGAAATTTGCTTAGAACGTGATTTCGCAAAATGAAACAACACCATGGACAATATTATTTGATATTTACATTTTACCATAACAGCCAACATACCCAAATGGATTCTAGGAATAACGCATTATAATAATATCGTGGAAATTAATAAGAAATATGCTTAGAACGTGATTTCGCAAAATGAAACAACACCATGGACAATATTATTTGATATTTACATTTTACCATAACAGCCAACATACCCAAATGGATTCTAGGAATAACGCATTATAATAATAAACATAATTTAATTAAATGAAGACAATATTAGCGAAAGTCGAAAATTTGAAAACAAAATAATCAGAAAAAGATACGGTCACATCTGGGACACGAACTCAGGACCTTCACCTTGCCGGGGCGCAGAGAAGAAGAGTAAGTACTCATAATTTTCAAAAATTTCAAATATTTCGACTTAAAAACAAAAATACGCGGCGGAAGTGAAACCTTCAGAAAACAAAAAAGTAGGGAGAGTGGAGGCTAAGAAGCATCGCACAAAGTCTTCTTTGATTATTCTTATTCTCTCGCAGGCTAAATTCTATGGACGTACGTGTTTGTCCATTTTTAGTGTTACTTTTTGTTTCCACGAGTTTCAAATCACATTGGTACTAAAGAAGTTTTAACTTCAAAAGCAATTTCACCATTTTGGTTGGATGAAGGACCATTCATATATTCGAGAGAATTTTCATAATCATATGAAAGGAATGGGGAAACAAACTAATAAAATGTAATAGAAAATAATCGTTACCACAATTCATTTAAACGCCGCGCGCGCGAATAGAATAATTTTTAAAAGCACATACATGCAAGGAACAGAAGAATGTCGATCGAAATTTCTAAAGAATCAAAGGTTTTTAATAAAAACTCTGTTCTTGTTCACTCCGGTATCTTAGCATCTCGATCCGACTTACATAGGTACCACCTATCACTATACGACGTTCAGGCTCTCCTGAAATGGCCGATTTCCGTGTGACGTCAGACAGCAGATCAGAATCAATTTCATGAATAATTCAGTCGACTCCCGTCCGTAACTCTACCTTGATTCCTGTTTGCCTGCTACACGGACAAGTTATCTGGTCTGCGGGATGATACTACACAGACGATATGTTGTATCCACCGAACAAGCTAGGTCCTAAAGCCACTTTTCAAGTTAGCCACAGCTTTTGTAGAGTTCCAATTTAAATATTTAAGGATGGATCTTTTCACGAGTAACTCGGCCGTTGGTTTAATTGCGGTTGGGATATAGTCAAGACATAAAGGTGAAAATCGATGGCCCAATAAATGTCATTTCAATTGAATTAAAAATGTGAGTCGTGTGACAAGGCTTATTCTGCGGTGTGGAAAATGAACTAAAGTTAATGAATAACATACGAACGAAGAAGATAAACAGATTTGACATACTTAAGCACGGGTCACATCACGCTGGTTGCCAGCCGCGAGTTGAAGAAGCCGCTTCTGCCAGCCGTCGATCAGCTTGGTGTGACCACAAAATTCAGCGCTGGCGTCGCCAGCCGGCGAGTATTTGTCAGCGGCTGACGAAGTTGAACATGTTTAACTTTTGGTAGCAAGCAGCGGCGAATAATCAATCACGTGACCGCTGACACCAGCCGGCAGCGCAGTCTGACCACTATTGCGTCTATCAGCAACGAGAAAGCAGTGTTTTTTTTGTGAAGTTGTAATATAATAATATAAATAGTTGTGACTATTTTATAATTTTTAATTGATATAATTAAAGTTATTTATAATGTCTGAGTTAAAGTGAACTGCGAAACAAATAATAACATTTTTAAACGTTTTTCAAAATTATCCTTGTTTTTTTTTTTTAACTCTCTCTGGTTAAGCATTTCTAAACTAAGTTCTCTGACACCCTCTCTCAACAACTACTTAATTAGCTTTTTACGTGAAACGACAGACGACATAATAGTGAATGACTAACTGGAGAGTGCGAGACTGCCCGCCGCTGCTAGCTGCTACTACTACCAGCCGCTGGTAAGCAGCCGCTGGCAACCAGCATGATGTGACCCGTGCTTTACACACAGTCCCTTAAAAAAAGCTAATCATGATATATTGAAATAAATGCCAATAAATTACTAAAAAAACGAGTTTGCATTACACTACACGACTGAAGTAAAACTTCACTAACTTTTATCTCCCTCTCATCTTCCATTCGCCTCGCCCGATCACACTTTTCATAATGCTCTCAACACGCATTCACCAGCTTACTCACCAAGTCAAGCGTGTGTAAAGGCCCGACCATTTGCCTCGCCCGATCACACTTTTCATAACGCTCTCATCACGCATTCACCAGCTTACTCCCCAAGTCAAGCGTGCGTTAAGAAGTTTCTACTACAGCGTAGTCTGAGTTTCAACAATATTAAGTTAAAATATATTTTCTTATTGAATAAATTAAAATATCGCATCTTGAAGTATTTTTAAACGGTTAAAGTAGATGCGGCAGGTACGAGAAACCTTAATTTATAATTATAAATCTCTTTCTCTAAGTACCTACTGTATATATGTATTTTGTTTTCTGTTATTAACTTTTGTACTTGTGCAACTTTTAAACTTTACTTTTACTGTACTTATGAAGTACTATTTGTTTTTGTAGTTATAAATCTTAAATTTTTTGTTCAATAAAGATATATTATTATTATAAAACACATTTTTTGGAAAATTGTTACGTTACTTTGCTAAATGTTAGCCTTTTGGGAGCTTTTAATTGAACGAATTAAATATAAAATAAATAACTGAAAAAGATTATTAGATCTCACTGAAAATAGATTGTCAGTCACGAACTAAAAAGTACTGCAGTAAATAAAGTCGGGTACGAGATGCAGTTGTCTTTCATCCCCTATTTATATTATCCAAGAATCTCGCTCGTCTTGGCACGGGAAGTTATTCAAAATAAAACGTGAATTCCTAGTAATAAAGCGCTAGGATATTGCTCACGTTATTGTCATCGGAAACTGATTGATAAACATTTATTACTCGCAGTGTAATAACTATTTATGATGCGCTTCGGAAATGTTAGAAATAAAATGGCGCACGCCGAGTTAATAGTAGGTTATGGTAGCATTGATTTAACATGAGCATGTTTTGTACCTCAAATGGTTTTAAAAATTTAAAAATTAAACGTTTTTTTATTTATAAACGGACGTGCGTCCAATTTACAAGATCCGGAACAAGAAATTAGAATAAAAATGTTACAAAAATAAAAGTAAGGAATGTCAAAAAATATAGTTGTGGCTTTAGATCGTACGTTCTCAATGTGGGCGAATACGTTCCCTTGGGGGCTTTGAAGGGCAAACGTTCACCTTCAGAGGGGCGGTAGAAGATCAAGAGAAAATTTGCGGGCGTTTCAGGGGGGCGTTAGGAGACCCAGAGAAACCCATCCCACACCATCCTATTCTTGCCCCATCCCATCCCATTAGGGGCCATCCATCCGCAAAAAAAAAATCCCTATCCCATTACGCCCCCTCCGCTGTGGCAAATGGAACCCTGTGGTGGTATCCCATTACGCCCCCTTCGTCATGGTATCCCGTAACGCCCCTCCTCCTCCTGTGGTCAATTGCTGTTTCACGAGTTAGTAGTGGGCGCTGGAAATAAAAATATTCTCAAAGTGGGCGGTGGGTAAGTAAGTTTGAGAATCTATGCTTTAGATGAATATGTAAATACCGGGGGTTTAGGATCACAGGGGCCTAACTACAAAAATTGGTGTTTTGAGTTAAGCTTGGTTTCGGTAATGTCATAATCATATCTATTAGTGACACGAAGCTCTATCTCGAATATACAGCCGTTTAAGAGATAATGATGAGCAAATCGAGAAATTTAGACATAAAATTAGAAGCACAAGGGCATATCGCCTGTTATGCCTTTGTAACATTAAACAAAAATCTTATTACTAGCGACACACTGACCTAACACTTGTTATTCAGGGAAGAATAAAATGGTAATTGGCTGATTATCAAATAGTTTCAATAGGTACCGAAAGGATAATCCACACATGATCGATTTTTCATGTAATTTTGAACCCTTCTATGAATTTGAAGAACTTTACATTTTTTATTTCTTTTTTAAAAAGAAAGACAAACATTTCTGGTTTACGAATAAACTGACAATATTTTAAAGACTCCCACTACCATCACAGTAATGGGAAAGTATTGCCTGTGTCGTGATGGAGGACTTCGCCGAGGAATTGAACTTACTACTCATGGATGGGATCCAGACGTAATGCCAACTCAGCCACTGACCGGTCAATATAATGCTCCAATACCATTTACAAAGGAAAATATTAAAAATTTGAAGGATTTTTGAACAGTGGATATCATTCTTCCAATGGAAGCTATCTTTCCAATAAGCTTTCCATAGATATGCTTGGTGTTACTCTAAATGACCAGCTCAGGAACGGCGGCTACATCGAAGCCAGAGTCAAGTTAGCCTCTCAGAAACAGGGCGTACTGTACAGGGCCAGCAAATACTGCAGATAATACACAAATTCTAACTATGTACGAATAGCCCCACGGTTGAATTTGACAGCCACCTTTGGTCTGGAGCCATAAAATACCTGAAAAAAATATTGACTGCAGAAAAGGGCGGTGCATTTGATAGAATCCCCTGTCTTTACAAACGGATTGCAATCTTTAGAGCAAAGGTGTCGGGTGGGAATTCTTTCCTTGGTATACCGATATTTTAATGGAAGATGTTCCAAGAAACTATCGTCACAGTTCACGTCAGCATCGGTGCGCAGTTGGGAAACACGCCAAAATATGTTTACACAGTTGACCTTTATCACTTGAGAGCGGGTCGTTTCTACGACTCTTGAGTTCCCAACTGTGGAATAATTTGCCGACTTCTGGGTTTCATCCCCAAAAATGACATAGGTCCTGAGGGAAAATATTTGCCTCAGGGCCTCGTGTGTGAAGATAACGTTAGAGGAAAATAAAATAGCTCTGCCCTAGAAAATATTGATTTAAATATATGTTCATAGATTTTGTTAAAATTATGATATTTATATTATTTCTCTATTCATAAATAGGAATCAAGAGGAGTTTACATGTTTGTAAATAATAACAATGGCTAAATATACAGGTAGGGACACATTGGCATATCTCAATAAATTTATTCAATTGTACCGGGCCTAAGATAATTATTTTATAAAGTGTTTTTTTTGCAATGTGCTGGACTGAGAGATGCTATATTTTCTGCGTTTGATAGCATATAAAATCTTCATCTCAAAACTATGTTTTTGTAGAATGGCCCCTGTGAACTAAATCACCCCTTGTTAAAGTATTGCTGAATATTAAGGAACGCAAAGGCAATCCATCAATTTTTAAATTTTTAGTTGTCAAAATCTTTTTTTTTTGGGGGTAAAATATGTAATTTATGAAATGGGACGATATGTTTATTGATAAAAAAAAGTATTACACTTAAATGTGTTTTAATTTCTGAGTTTCAAAGTATCAAAACTGTAGATATGCCCCTGTGATCCTAACTCTCATGTCAAGTATTGCTGTATAGTTAGGAACACAAAGGCATATCTCAGTCGTTTTTCACAAATATATTTTTTTAATCATTACAAGTCTTTAATAACTACTTAAAAATATGTTTTTCAAAGAGTGAGATAATATATTTGTTGACAAATATTTTTTGTTTGCTGAAATGCCTTTTATTTTCTGAGTTTCAAAGCATTCAAAACTTTAAATGCATTTATCTCAAAACTATGTTTTTGTAGATAGGCCCCTGTGATCCTAAACCCCCGAAGTATCAGGAAGAAATTACACAGGCGTGAATTTCACGTACTAGTGCCAGAATTACACTCACTTAAATTAAATTATACTGCACTGGAGTTGAAATTAATGAAATAAAAGAAGTCTGAAAAAAAATAAAAACAAATGAAAACATGCTTTTTTATCCATTTTTTTCTCTTATAATATAATATACATTAACAAAAAAAGAATAAAATAACAGCAAAAACAAAAGAAAAAAATTAAACAATATACAATAAGAACAGCGAAAACAGTAAAAATGAGTTTCTATAATTTTTGCATCCAGAGAATAGATTCGGCCAATTTGATTTTACATGTTTTCAAGGTAAAGTTGAAAATAAATCATTTGAAATAAAATCTGATTCCGGATGTAAAACTACCACACTGATGCTTCAAAATGTACAACCACAATGAAAAAATCAACTGCTACGAAATAAGACATTTTATACACAAAATGGATAACATGGTTTTCCGGGTATTTTGAAGAAAAATTCCGATATAATTTAAAATTTCATCAATTGAAGCCCGCTTCGCAAAGTATGTACCTAACTAGTTACTCATAAAAGCATTGAATTTTCCGTTATTTAATTAAAGGAAACCATCGGAAAAGCAGTATCGTATTTCCACCTATTAGAAATGATCATAACAAATCGTTGAAAATTACAAAATTATATTTCTAATATTTTTTCTCTGAATTGAATTGTTAACTCGAATCCATTAAATTAAAAATGATTAGGCAACCCTGAGTGTTAACTTAAAAAAAACAAATAGAATTGTGTTCCCTCTATGAAAAATATTATTTTTCATGGAAGGTCATAGCTAATTTATTTTGTCTAACAATCTATATACAATAACAATATATATATATATATATATATATATATATATATATATATATATATATATATATATATATATATATATACACTTTCCTATGCCGTCTGATTCGTCCCCACATGCATATTAACAAAATGCAGAGTTTTGCTTCTTTCTAAAATTTTCTCGTGATGTTTTTCCTTGTGTTGTTTCTCACAGAACATACCGTTATTCTAAAAGCAATAATTAAATAGAAACATTTGAAATGCCAGTGCCAACTTTCCGACAATCTGATAACCTACCTCTAATATATTGATCGATCAGTTAATTATTTAGTCAGACATCAGATCTCCAAAAAATCGAAATTCGAGTTGAGTATCTGGTGCAATACTTAGATTATCTACTAATTGACACCACCAAATCAATTATAATGAAGAAAAATTTGTAGTTATGTGGTTTGAGTCACTAGTGGGATATTTCTAAATGTTATCTTAATGTACTGGACCATTATATCTCGTATAAGTTAAAACAATACCGGGCGCGAAGTACCGTGTATGATGTGTAATTTTAGTTCCATTTTACGTAGAATCGAAGGACCTTGTATAATGTGTAGTTTGTATATTAATGACCTCTGCACAAAGGAGAAAATATGCTGCAAAAGGAAAGAGGAAGGACTCACCACGTATTTGAAGCACATACTTTTCTACTCTCCGCTCTTTTTGCCTCACAACTTACCCCAGTCGGGAATGCCATAATCTTACTGGTTCAGAGTATTTGCGACTCTTAGTATTCACATTATAATTTTTTTTTTATTTACTTATAGGCATTTAAAAAACATTCACAATTGGTTTTTAAAAACAATTTAATATTATCTTCGCTAACATTTTCTTCACCAATCAAATTTAAAATTTGAGGTTTTACTCAGTAGGGGGCATACATTAATTACGTGAGTTATCGAATAATCCAACGTCCTCAAAGATATATCTATCTTGGAGCTTCTAAACTGGAGAGAGCTGGCACAAAACCGAGATGAGTGGAGGAAGACTCTTGAGGAGGCCAAGACCCACTAGGGGTTGTTGAGCCAATAGTGATGATGACGATGGTTACCAAATGAATGTCTCATTTTAGCCGATTTTTTTTCCTTGGCCGCTGTCTGATATTTTTATAAATTTAACGATTTTTTAAAAGCATATTGCGTATTTATCATAAAAAGGTAACTTAAATAAAACACTTTTACATTTTATGAAGTCATATTTCCAAATAATTTTCCATGATTATCTTACTTTTTTAAAATTTAGATAGTCTCCTAAAGAGAAGTGAAGGCTACGAATGGTTGAAAGCAACAAAGAATCAACGAAACTGAAAATATTTGAGGGGGATATAATATCGAAGTTTGAATAAACTATTAAGAGCGTTTAACCAGCCAGCGGACGAAAATCCACATTTCGTCGAAAGTTGTTCTTACGATCGTGCAGGGCGGTTACAATGAGAAAGATTAATTATTCTCCGTACCAGCTTTTTAAAATTATAACTCAATATCGTATTTATTTCAATCCAAATTAACTTTAATTTATACCTTCATCCAAAAATGCTGAAAGGCGTGTTGATAAAACTATTAAAATAATGTACTTTTTGTAATTATTTTTATTGTAATTATTTTTCAATAATGTCTAAATTTAATAAGAATGTTAAAAAAAACAGAAATATATTAGTTTGTAAGTGCGCAAATAAATACATAAATGGACCAATTTTCGTCAAGAAACACATGTACGTACATATTTTTTAATGGTTTTATTGAAACTAAAATTAAAATTCTAAAACATGCGTTTGCTATATAATGTATTGATTTATTTTTGTGCATGATTATATTATTTGAAATGGGTGTGGTATAATACAAAATCTTTTTTGAAAATTCAACAAATATGCCAACGACCTATGGAATAACCTTATTATACTAAAAATTAAAAAAAAATCTCAAAATTTATTTCATGCGAATGCTAGATAAAAGAACAATCTTTCGAAATCCATTTATAGTTTTTTGTGGAAAAGAGTCAATACGTCTAAAATCTGATTTGAAAATGACATATTTCTGGTTTTCTCAGGTAATGCCCTATTAAGAACATTTAGTTTCGTGTCATTAACATTCATGATCTTTATGTATTGCTTGACGAAAACTACGTGCTTCATATTCATAGCTTGTTTTTAATTATATAAAAAATTGCGTATTTATATTTTCATTTGAAATATTAAAATGTCTATGTTACTAATATATCCATAAATTCATAATACCGATAAAAGGCTCGGCATAAAGTGACCTGTGAGCTTAACTTAAAATAATTCATAATAAGCTCCTTCATAGATGGCGGCAATTTAATTATTTTAGGAAAAAAACCCTTTTGGCAAGATATGCCGTAAAACATTAAGACTATTTGTTTGATTGCGATTCCGTAAAGACGCAGTATGAATAAGAATAAATATGGGATTTTCCAATAAGAGGTGTTATTTTGAATAGCCCGCTATTTTGGTAGATGTCACTTTTGAAGCTGTCATTTTTTGACATTTGACAAGTAGAATCTACGCCATTAATAAAAATGGAACGATACACGCTTCAACAATGCATTGAAATTATTAAAGTAAATTATTAGAGCAACAGTTACGGTGAATGGATTGCGTTATTGAGAGATGATTAATGATTTTTTATGGCCGGAATTGGATGGAATTGATCTGGCCATCGTTTACTTTCAACAAGACGACGCTACGTGCCACACAAGCAACAAAACCATTGATCTTTTACGGGAAAAGTTTCCCGTAAAAGTTGAAATCTTGTTATTTAACACCTTGCGACTTCTTCCTTTGGGGCCACGTGAAAGAGAAGGTCTACGCCAACAGCCCAGCGTCGATTCAACTCAAAGATGGAATTCGTGAGGCTATCGAGGACATAGGGCAGCCACATTGCGATTTGGTTATGGAAAATTTCATGAAAAGGATATGGTCCTGTAAGCGTGGTCGTGGTGGTTATTTGCCTGATGTTATTCTTCGCTATTAACGGCATACCTTCCTCTTTATAATAAAATAAACATCTAATCATTTGTATTAAAAAATGGCATTTTTCTTTGAATATCAAAATAACACCTCTTATTGGAAAACCCTGTAGTTTGACCGTAGCTAAACACAATTCTTCAAAGAGAAGCATGCAAATACAGTATTGGATTGAATCACCAATACAATAAAGTATTTGTATTCCTTTCTTCAAAGAATTATTTTTTTTATAAAAAAACTAGTGTCCGACCGAAACAGGACTTTCTACTGAAACCGAATGTTCGATAGCTGAATAAATGACCGAAACTGAAACCGAAACTTTTTTAGACATGTTAAAAATTTATTGTTTACTGAAATTTGGCTTATTTTTTACACTCATACAACCAGATAACATGTGATAAATGAAATAAAAATAATTATTGAAGTATGTGAAATTTTGTTTTTTTGATATTACTAAAAATTAACAAACATGATAATTACTTCTTGGAACAACAATTTTTGTCAAAAATCAACACTTGTGTACGTTATAAAGGAAGGATCATTAATTGAGTATTTTAATTTAAATTGCGTTTACAATCATACATTTTTAAGACTAAATTTACCGTTTATTGAGAACTTTTGCAGAATTTCGGTGCGGCCAAAGGTTCGGCAGAAAATCTGTCAAAACCGAAACTAGATTTTTTTGCCGAAACTTGCCGAAACCGAAACCGAACCTTCGGTCGGTCACTAAAAAAAACGATATATTCATATTCATATTGCGTATTTACGAGCACAAATAAGCAATTATTCATCTTATTAATTATATTTAAAAGGGGGTTTATTCCTGAAATAATTAAATTACTGCCTAATGAACGAGCATATTACGAATTGTTTTAAACCACAGGTCGCTTTATCCCGAGTGTTTGGTTTTGAAATGATAATATGGGTAGTTCCTACCGGAATGTCATTTATTTAGTACCTACCCTCCATAACCATATCACCTTGCTGGAAAAAACATTTGAAAATGAAACAATGACAAGACTGAATTGTAGTGCTTTTGTTTGTAAAAAAAACAGAAGATTATTTTGGACTACATGTATGGTGTGTTGATAATTACCTCTATGTACCGCGGTGGATCTAAATAAACTTGTAATTGTGTAGTTCGCCTTCACAGAGGTAAGTGATTGGTTTCCTTCTACCATGTAATCCATTATTTTTTCCAAACACATATTATCACCCAATTCCAGCAAACACCATTTTCGTTTCGTTTTATTGTCTAATTTACAGTCCATTTCCAAGTGCATCTGAAGCTGTAACTCGGAAACAGTTTCGGATGCATCACCGAGTCTTTTACAGTTATGCATTTTTGGGGTTATTAATAACACAAGACGTTTTTCAATATTTCAAGTGAAAAGTATGTAATTAAAAACAAACTGTTGATTAAAAAAATGCAGTTTTCGTCAAGCAATGCATATAGATAACACATGAATTATTCTTATTTATTTATTACCCACAGTGAAATTAACAAAATAAAATTCTGACCGGTCAGTGGCTGATTTGACGCTTGGGTGGGACCCAATCCCACCCAGGCATCACATGTTCGATTCCTTGGCTCGATTCCTCCAACACGACACAAGCAACACTTTTCCGCTTACCATGGTGATAGTAGGAGATTTTTGAATATTGCCAGCATAACCCGGGAATGTTTGTCTTTCTTTTTAAGGAAAAAAAAATTACCTATGTAAGTTGGATGAAAATAATTGCTGTGTCTATCTGCCTGATCGACATGTGAATATATCGACTATATGAAGTATTTATGAACATTTTTATTTACTGGTGATTAATAAGAGTGTGTCAAGGATACAAACTATATCAGATAATTAACTGACGGAGACCAGGATCGATAGAGCAGGAATGTTAGTAAATATGTATATTAAAGCGAGTAGTGTGTCTCCATTAACACTTCAACAAAAACACGTCAACAAAACAAATATAATAAAAGTAATCAATTACTCGACTCAGGATGTCAATTACGAGGCATGTGCCGTTGTGTTATCGATCGTTTAGTTTGATAAAACGTACAAAAGTTACTGTACAGCTGACAAAGAATACTAATCAAAATACAAAAAATCAGAGTGTGCGATCCACGCGCGGTAGAAGTGAAACCTTTAGAAAACTAAAGTAGACATAGGTAAGTGGGGAGACTACTAAACTCTTTTTTTTTTTAAATGTGAGGGTTGATTTTTTCCATATTTTGTCGTCGAAATCCAGTACACCTTTTCGTATACATCTGTGTTTTATTCTTCGGAATCGCTAGATGTTGCTTTCTTTTGTGTTTTTTTTTTACATGAATACCGCACAAGAGTCCCAACTGCTCCCGTCTGAAGCCAGTGAGACTATGGCATCCCCAATTGGGGTATGTTGTGATGCTGAAGGAGGGAAGGAGATAGGCAAGAGGAAGATGGGGAAGTACCTGGCTATTCAGATCTGGTCACCAAACACGGTGAAAGCCACTTTTTTTTTTTTTTTTTTTTTTTACAGTGTATACCGCACAAGAATCTCAACTGCTCCCGTCTGGAGCCAGTGAGACTATGGCATCCCCAATTGGGGTATGTTGTGAGGCTGAAGGTAGCGGGGAGGGGAAGGAGGTGGGGAAGAGGAAGGTTGGGAAGTACCTGGCTATTCAGATCTGGTCACTAAACACGGCTAAAGCCATTTTCAAGCAACGTTTCAATTCTGAATGGTGGTCTTACACCAGGGCGATACTGATAGTATCTTCCACTCTGGAACATGCCGCAAATATACGATATATTATTTTAAATGAATTAATTGTGAAATAACACAAATTAATCAAATAAAATTTATTTGCGCATGCCGGGTTCGAACCCGCGACCTCTGGAATGTGAGTCAAGAGTCTTAGCCACTGGACTACGGAGGTCGTCACTTCAGGCAACGTTTCAATCCTGAATGGTGGTCTTACACCAGGGCGATACAAAGAGTATCTTCCACTCTGGAATGTGCCGCAAATATACTATATATTATTTTAAATGAATAAATTGTGAAATACACAAATTAATCGAATAAAATTTATTTGCCACGCCGGGATTCGATCCCGCGACCTTCGGAATCAGAGTCAAGCGCCTTACCGCTGCTCTCCGCGCGCCGGCCGTTTCCTTTGCCTGTTCATTTTGGAGTGGTTTGCATTTGAAGATTGGATATTGATTTTACAAATATACATAATTTTTTTTTTTGATTTCATAAGATTTGACCCTTGGTCCGCTGAATGTCTGGCCGCTAAGATTCGTCAGGCGCTTTATGTTTTATGGGACCGTGGATTTATCGTATTATATTGGAACCAAGTACCCGTGAAACAAATAAATATTTTATTGCTATGTTTCTCTCGCAGGCTAAATCCAAAAGGTGTATATGTTTGTCTCTTATTAGTGTCGCTCGATTCCGATTCATCGAGTTCTAAATCACAACGGTGCTAAAGAATTATTTTTCGCTTTAATAACAAAATAGAATTGGTTGGATTTTACCCTTTTGTAGTTAACGTTTCCGATAGCGTTACAGTGTTAATTATGGTGAAGCGTATGTGTGTAACATATTATGTAGATAGAAATGATGGCGATGTAATTTTCTGCGTTTATTTTTTGTGTAGCCGTCTAATGCCGGACATCAAGTAATTTGGGAGGCGGGAATGGGTACCGCCGCCCCGGGAACCTTTATTGGATAACCAAAACCTCTGCCATAGGTCACCCCAAGTGGTTCGCTATGTTTGGTGATATAGCAGGGGTGCCCAGGTTCATGGGGTGAGGTTTGTCTAGGTCTTGGAGGCGGATGACCAAGACACACTGAACCCCAAATTCCTACCCACCCCTTAAACCCTTTTCCTTCCCAGAACTCTCCTCTCCTTCCTTTCCTTAAAAAAACCCTCCACACAGCATCCCCAAAGATGACATAGGCCCTGAGGGAAATTATTTTCCTCAGGGCCTCCTGTGTGGAGCCCATGTAAAAAAAATAAATAAATAAATAAACATACACTACACATTTGATGATGAACACTTTAACGCTGTTTGAAACGTTGGCTAAATAAGGAGGAAACGCAATAATCTACATATTAATCACGAAAATCTCAAATCATTTCCAAATAAATTTCATTTCACTGGGTTTAAATACGTATTTCTATTTTTTATGTATTTAAAAAAATATACTTATAAATGCACAAAAATTCAAATTCACAAAAAAAGTAAATAATAATGGAAAACCGTGTGCCACAGGCCAAGAACAATGGCAGGACAAAAAAACCCTCTTCCAAAAAAACTACAACCAACGGGCAAACACAAGGGTGTACTTATAATCGCTTTAAAACTTTTACAAAACTCCTGAACGAAATAAGAGACGAAATAAGTTTAATAACAAAACGTTCCGGATAAAAACTCATATTTTAACGTTTTTCTACTTTCAAAGGATGGAAAAAACATGTTTTTTATTCTAAGATAAGTAAAATATGATGGGTTTCCTTCCCTTTACATTACGAGATTATAAAGTTATGTAGGAACTATGTGACATACAGTTGAATTGATTTTGTTCAAAAATACTACTTGCGGTTGTAGTCTATCTATAACCACAGTTCAATAAACTCTAGAATTGAGAAGTGCTTTTGTGATTCTCAAAATTGGAACCAATCATAATTAGAATTTTATTTTAAATTACAATTATAACAGGTGATTTAGCATTTAACCGGGTTCATAGGGTGAGGTCTTGGAGGCGGATGACCAGGACACACTGAACCCCAGATTTCTACCCACCCCTTAAACCCCTTTCCTTCCCAGAACTCTCCTCTCCTTCTCTCTAAAAAAACACTTCGCACAGCATCCCCAAATGACATAGGCCCTGAGGGAAATTATTTTCCTCAGAGCCTCCTGGGTGGAGCTCATGTAAACAAAAAACAATTCTTATCAATTTTATTTGATAAGTGAATGTATTTCTTTTGTTTGTATTTTTGACAGATTGCGTGTAGTGGGAGTGTTGAAAGGTTCTTTCTAAAGTTGATCTATGCCACTTCCTTCAGAGATGGCATTTTTGCATTAGCCTACGGGGCAGACAAACGAGGAAAATATTTTCCCCAAGGGCCTATGTGATATTATGGGATGTTGTGTAAAGGGTCTTATTAAGGAAACGAAGGATAAGGAGTTCAGGGATGAAAAAAGATAGGAGGGGTGGGTAGGACGTATTAACTTTTCTGTTAAAATTTCCTCTCGCTGCGGTGCAAGATGACGGATCGAGAGAGACCAGCTGAAGAGGTCAAAGGTCCTCGCTAAACCGACCTCCCGATCCAGTCCGCAACTCGCCGCCGCCACGACCTGAAGACTCTCGACCAATACGGGCAACCCTGCTAAATCCCCAAACGTAGCGAATCATTTAGGGTGACCTATGGCAAAGGTGTTTGTTATTCTACAAATGGTTCCCGGGGCGGTGGTACCCATATCCTTCTGTCAAATTTCTTCTCTCTGAATAATTTTCTGACGAACTTTTCAGGATCGAAAGGAGAAATTATTCCTGATGCTCTAAACTGGGATACCGAATTTCAGGTTGTCTATTGCGGTTGCGTCATTCCTATCCCATGGTTTGGCTCGCAGGTTGAGCTCGCGTGTGGATATGCAGCCATATAATATTCAGCATCTCTGCACAAATAATTTCTTTGATTTTTAATTACGTACAACAGTCTATTATTACATAACTAATTAAAAATAATAGAAAAAACACCGAAATTATATACCGGAGTTAAATTTTGTAATACGTTGCCGAAATATTCAGAAACACAAATAACAATTTAAAAGATTTTAAAATTTCACCTACAAAAACACACTGAAAATATGCTCTGAGTACTAAAACATATTATAAACAAGTAAATAACGATAATATTATCATAACACAACCCCATACATACAAACTTAATTATAGGGGTAGCTATATCTTGTATAGTAATTTGTTGTCTAAAATTATTATTATACACGGTGTCCGGAAACTCGTAGTACAAGCGGGAAACTGGTAAATCTACATCACATTCGGAGTCGATTTGCGATATAACTTTTTTGATTTGAGCTTTCGTTTTCGAGTAAATCGGGTCCGAAGTTGTAACTTTTTTGGTTAAATTTGAAAAAAACTTTCACTAGGGGGTTGATTTCAGCTGTGTAATATCTTTTAAAATGCATCGAAGGGTAAACCGGGCTCAAATTTTTTTTTAACCTTTTAGTTACCGAAAAAATGGAAAAATAGAAAAAAATAAAATCGAAATGCTCAGATCGAAAAAAATAAGTTTTTTGGGTTCTCTACGTGGTGTAGATTCACCAGTTTCCCGCTTGTACTACGAGTTTCCGGACACGTTGTATTGTACATATTTTGTTTGTACTTAAATGATGAAACATAACTTTTTTTGAATAAACACCATTATTTAAAATTAAATTACTCTTTTATTGGTTTTACATGTAGGTTAGGTATATTAAAAAAAATATTCATTTCAGTAATATTGTAAAAAATTAATCAATTTTATAAATTTACTGGAAATAAAGTATTAATCATCATCCAAAAATATTTCCTTAAAAATTTTCATGAAAACTTGTGGAAAACGCAACTGAAAAAATCCCAAAGAAGCCTTTTGTTTCTGTGCTTCGGAGTTTCGCCGCGAGGCGGCGCCGCCTGTCTCCGGCGCACTCCGCACCGAAACATTGGAATGTTCGCCACTCGCCAGTGTTCGTTGTTCCTCATTCGTTTCGAATCATCGGTGTCGGTCGGTGGTACTAGGTGCGTTCGCTCTCAACGGACCTCAAATATAATATCGTAAAGTAGTATTGCACAGTGTAGAAAGTTTAAAACTTCGAGTAAACAACGAACGAACATATTCGACGGCGCGTTCCAACGCCTTTTGGCGCAATATGGCCAAAGAAATCGAATAAAAAATAGTTTCGAAAACTTTGCATAAACTTTTCTGACAGTTGTGGTTGAACGTGTTTTATTGTGAGTTGTTACGTTACCAACGGATGTTTTTTAGACAAGATATCAAATAATTAACAAATTGAAGTGTGTTTTAACAAAAAATAAGGACTTTTAAACAGTTCATTGACAGTTTTAAGTTGTTCCGAGAATCATAATGACGGGAAAACAAGGACGGAAGATGACTACCTTACTGGGTGCGACAGGTGCGAACGCCGTGTGGTGTGCAGTCGTAATGTTGGCGCTAATTAAAGGTGAGTCTTGTTATTAAAAATTAAAACAATTCTGATTCAAATTAACTCTTGTTACCTCGCATATTATTCTATTGTTATGAGGAGTTAGTGTAACAATTGATAGTTATTGTTATTGCAGATAGATTTGAACTGATGTTCTTTTGTTTATTAAAAACAAACGCGCTAGCTCGTGACGAAATAACGGCTACCTGCGGCTGTGTTCAGGTGTATCGCTCTTACCTGAGAGCGGGGGCGCTAAAAATAACAAATAAAAAGTTTATACTTACTCTACGCTCTGATAAAATACGTAATTATACATTCTATCAATGAAACACCTAATTCGAGGACTTTTTATTAATAATCCCCTGAATCAGTGTTGAATCATGCTATTATTGAATTTGATGATAGATATTTCGATTTAATTCACACACAAATGGCTTAATCGGTCAGTTATAAAGCTTAAATTATTCGTATACGTGTAAGTACCTTTGCTTACAGGTTTTTATTATGGAAACCGGAAATTTCCTAACCTAATCTAATCCATTTTAATATAAAAAATCCAATTTTATTTTTAACCTTATAAGTATATTTTATATTTAACCTTATCGTATAAGTCGAAGGAAAATTTTGTAATTATTCGTGTACGTGAAAATACCTTTGCTTGTAGGTTTTTATTATGGAAACCGGAAATTTCCTAACCTAATCCAATCTATTTTAATATAAAAAATCCGATTTTATTTTAAACCTTATAAATCAGTATTTATAGTATGTAAGAAATACTATTTTTTTTACATGAATACCGCACAAGTCCCAACTGCCCCCGTCTGGAGCCAGTGGGACTATATCATCCCCAATTGGGGTATGTTGTGAGGCTGAAGGTAGTGGGAAGGGAAAGGAGATGGGGATGAGGAAGGAACCAAACACGGCAGAAGCCATTTCAAGCAACGTTTCAATTCTGAATGGTGGTCTTACATCTATATCACATTTTACAGCCTTTTTTAAATAATGCATTATTATCAGATATTCATAATATGTAACGTATTTTCAGGCTGAAAAAATTCGAAGAAATTGCAGAATTTCGAATAAAATAACATGATTAAATGCATGTTTTCGCAGTATAACATTTATATTTAAATGACATATTTATATAATCAAATCATGTCTGCTGTAAATGTACTTTATAGCATTAATGTTAGTGAATACACTACACCGACACTGGCAGGTGAATAAGAACGCTTATCTTGTATGCATAAATAAATATATGTAATCTTATCACGGCGCAGATATGTGACTAGTATTATTATTATTTTACTAACCTGTATAGTTTACGATATGACGATATAACATGTTATCTGTTAGCGTAAGTTTCATAATGTAAACTTAAGAGGAAGCCACAAGCCAAACATGTGTATTCTTATTGTGTCATATCGCCACGAATATGGGTTAAAAGGCATAAAAATATTTATTATTAATTTTTTAAACTTTATGAGTAAAATCTCAAATTATAATATTTAATTAAATGAAGACAATATTAGCGAAACTCAATCGAAATCTGGAGACAGAAAAATCAGAAAAGATATTGGCTCCGCTGGGACTCGAACCCAGAACCCTTTTCTTACATGGAAACAGCTCTACCGATTAAGCTACGGAACCTATATTAATTCGGTCACTTTTAACTGTATCATACTTCGACTAAGAACTACCAACATTATCTTCATTTACTTAACGCACATATTATTGGCTGCTATCTTTATATATGATTCAACTCGAACTAAATGCAATCTAGATAGTGTCTGGATAAATTTTTAATATGGGTTCCGTAGCTTAATCGGTAGAGCTGTTTCCATGTAAGAAAAGGGTTTTGGGTTCGAGTCCCAGCGGAGCCAATATCTTTTCTGATTTTTCTGTCTCCAGATTTCGATTGAGTTTCGCTAATATTGTCTTCATTTAATTAAATATTATAATTTGAGATTTTACTCACAAAGTTTAAAAAATTAATAATAAATATTCATCCTAGACTTGCAGAAAAGTCAATAGATGTCGCGTATTACAAATAAAATGGATAAAAATTTATCCAGACACTATCTAGATTGCATTTAGTTCGAGTTGAATCTTGTAATCATATATAAAGATAGCAGCCAATAATATGTGCGTTAAGTAAATGAAGATAATGTTGGTAGTTCTTAATCGAAGTATGATACAGTTAAAAGTGACCGAATTAATATGGGTTCCGTAGCTTAATCGGTAGAGCTGTTTCCATGTAAGAAAAGGGTTCTGGGTTCGAGTCCCAGCGGAGCCAATATCTTTTCTGATTTTTCTGTCTCCAGATTTCGATTGAGTATCGCTAATATTGTCTTCATTTAATTAAATGGCATAAAAATCGTTTGACAAATGCATATTTATTTATCTTGTGAACAATTTTATAAAAAGAAAAATAATAGTGACAATCTCACGGATATAAAAATAAAATAGTATTTTGAACGGTTGCTGCTTATTGACGGTCCCGAAGAACAATGTCGGATCTGCTAAAATTAGAAAATCGCGCTGTTGGATTGTTTTAATTTATGTTTATATTGATTTAATTAATTTTGGATCGAATGAAAAGAAATTTACATTTTTCTTATTATGCTGTAATTCTAGATCTCAAAAACAGTAAAAATGTAGAAACGAAACTTAAACAGCTCTACTGCAAAACTAAAAAATCGCACATCCGACTTAATTCTTCGGGACCACCATTATATGCGTTCATAATTAGCAAATAAAAAATACACATTTTAATAGTTTACGCTTATATTTTTAATAAAATAATTCGAAATTTTATTATAATTCTACTCAAGGGAAACTATAGAAAAAGATTCAATCTATCCAAATTATATTTTTTCGTATTAATAATGGAAACCGATTCGTAGTAAAGATTAATCGAAAATTGTGATTTCACGTTGAGCTTCACCCATTGCAAAACTGCTTTTTTAATGTAAATTATACACAAAAACTACAGACGTCTTAACTATACTAAACGATATTTAACTGTACGATGGCTTAACCAAATTTTTTTTTTTTACATGAGCTCTACACAGGAGGCCCTGAGGAAAATAATTTCCCTCAGGGCCTATCTCATCTTTGGGGATGCTGTGTGGAGGGTTTTTTTAAAGAAAGGAAGGAAAGGAGAGTTCTGGGAAGGAAAAGGGTTTAAGGGATGGGTAGGAATCTGGGGTTTAGTATTCCTGATCATCCGCCTCCAAGACCTAGACAAACCTCACCCCATGAACCCGGGCACCCCTGCTAAATCACCAAACGTAGCGAACCACTTGGGGTGACCTATGGCAGAGGTGTTGGTTATCCAATAAAGGTTCCCGGGGCGGCGGTACCCATTACCGCCTCCCAAATTTAGTAACTTTTTAAAGTTACATAATCACAATATAAAACACATATAAATTTGTTGTAGACCACTTTTATTTTATACACACTCTACCGGTTTCGGAAGCACCCTTCCTTCGTCAGGAGAATATTATAACTAAACTATGATACAGAATGTTGACAGATATACAAATCAGGTGTTTGAGTGAGAGGTAGGCAAAGGGGTGGGGGTAATTAGGGGATTTCCGGAAAGAACAGAGCGGTTAATTGGAAAAATATTTAGAATGTGTATAAAATAAAAGTGGTCTACAACAAATTTATATGTGTTTTATATTGTAAATTATGGCGAGCCACAAAGTTAATGCTTTTTACAAATACGTTACATAATCAATTCACGAATAATAAAATTTGCGAAGAATTATTTCGGTAAAGTTGCGGAATGCCGCCTCAAAAACTAACACTTGATTTCTACCTTATTACCTTACTACCATTGACTTAATAACTATTTAGTCGGGGGAGATGGTAAAAGATGCATTAAAGTTTTAACATTTTTTCTCAAAGTTAAGTTTGAAGGTTAAGAAATTTACCTAAATTATTTAAATAACCCTAACTGAGAACAAAATAACATATTTTATTCATGTTTTACATCTCACCCAATTAAGTTGAAATCAAGTGTTATTAAAAAAATACCTGTGTTAGACGGAAATCTCCAACTTATTTCTAGCAAATAATTTGTGCTTGAACCTTGAACTTACGAATTTTTTAACTTTTCGTCATTCTTGACTAAAAAAAAACTTCACCAGTTTAATTATTTGTCACAATGATTGAACCAAATTTTAACAATAAAAGCTACGGAAAACTGATATGTCATATGAAAATATATTTAATATCGACGTAAGTTGAAATAGCAACAAAAAAGAAATTAAATTGAAAAAAAACAAATTTTTGTACACCAAAAAACAAAATTATAATAAAAAGTGTATGGTTGTGTATTTTACCCCAGTAATGAGTTTTCCGTGTATTTAATTATTCTAGAAATTAATCAATCTCCCGAATGAACTTCATGAAACTGCATAGGATTGTAATAAAACAATCCACAAATAATCCACCACAAAAAATACTACACCATTGACTTATTCTCACTTCAACGTTTTGTGAATCAGAGTAATATATTAGGTCCTTACATATGAAATTGGCGTTTTGTATGGGAGGAACATAAAGTCGA
This sequence comes from Limnephilus marmoratus, assembly GCA_917880885.1. Classification (NCBI taxonomy): domain Eukaryota; kingdom Metazoa; phylum Arthropoda; class Insecta; order Trichoptera; family Limnephilidae; genus Limnephilus; species Limnephilus marmoratus. The sequence goes on along the minus strand of OU862917.1, from coordinate 31,171,203 downwards.
TTTTTTTTAAATATAATATATTTATTTAATCAAAGTATGTACCATTGCTATCTATGCACTTTTGCCATCTCATAGGTAGTTCATCGATCCCTTTACTAAAAAAACCATTCAGACGGAAATCAATAAAATCTTTGAAGGCGGTTTGGACTGCCCCATCGGAGTTGAATTTTTTCCGTTGCATGAAGTTATCCAAATTTCGAAAAAAACTGGTAATCTTTTGGGGCAAGGTCCGGAGAGTACGGTGGATGTCTTAGACATTCCAATTGAAGCTCCTCTAATTTGATAGCCGTCTGTTGTGCAATGTGTGGTCTAGCGTTCTAACGCGCGTTTGTTGATTTGCTTCACTCAATTCGTGAGGTACCCACCTTTCAAGCTTTTTCACCTTCCCAATTTGCTTCAAGTGGATTAACAGTTTTATCTGCAGCTAACACGGACGTGGTGTGCGATGGATCCGCTTCCACAATAGCCTTCAATTCTTCATTATCAACTTTGGTCTCCGGCCGTCCACGGGGCTTGTTCTGCAGGTCGAAATTTTCAGAACGAAAACGTTGGAACCAAAAACGCACTGTGTTTTCTTTTGCGGCACCGTCGCCATATACATCATTAATCCTTTTAGCCGTTTCTGCAGCACTGGTGCCACGGTGGAACTCATACTCATAAATAACGCAATATTTCAAGTTTTCTATTTTGTAAACTAAGTGACGCAAAGAAAAAAAACAATTAAGGAAAAAACAAATGAATTATAATTTTCGAAACACAAATACATGAGTAAATAGCTGTATAAATTTGAATTTGGAATTCCTAACCAGGTAGAGAAGATATTTGAGATCAACGTACGGCAAAATGCCAATTTCATATGTAAGGACCTAATAATAAATACAACTGTAATTGTGATACCTGCGTTGAATAAATTTTAGGTAATTTTAAATTTAACGGCGTTAAAAGGGGTTAAATTTTTGCGTGTTAGGGTTTTATTTTGCGCTTATTGCCACATAAAAACGGCATTAACTGAATTATAGTCTAGTGCCGCCGTAAAAATAAAGTCGCATTTAAAATGCGTACAGCCTTAATAATCCACCCTTGAGTAGTCTGACTTAATATAAAAACACGATGACTGAGTTAAGCTTTCTTGAAAAGTTAGATATTTTATTAAGTTGTAAAAACTTTTTAAAATTACTTGGTTAAGTTAATTTCCCCTTCGATAACTGTTTTTTTTTTAATTTTCACATTTTTGATGTTATCGCTTTTGATACAACATTACGTTTCACCCGTTTCTAAATTATTCAAGTTAAAACTTTCATATCGGTTCCATATCCGCCGGATATTAAAAATGCCTTGCCATTTTTAAAAGCAGTTGGCAGATCGTTACATTATTGGTTAATATTACTTTAAAAACACCATACGGCACGTTATAACGGTTTAATTTTACCTCTTTTAAGGGTCTGCTTGAAAAAAAAAACACACGCACACTGTTTTGCACCTAATACCTTTGGTTGAAAAAAAAACCTCCCAATATTAGATTGTGTTTTTTAAATGTTGTTTGTACCCAGAGAACAGAATTAGTGAGGCATGAAACTGGCATAGGAAAGATGAAAGTAGACTGAATGCTAGAAATGAGGTCCCTGAGGCGTATGTGTTGTAAAATCATGTATGATCGTGTGAGAAATGTGAAGAATCGCAAACAATGCAAGGCTGATGTAAGCGTAATAAGTAATGCGTAAGATTAAGGAAGTGAATGGTAGAAGAAGTCGTAGACGCCTGAGGAAGACATGGCACTATCAAGTGAGTTAGCCATACTTACTTGAGTCGATCCATGTCAAGAGTCAGAATAATAGAAGAATATGTATGAAACAATGTATTAATGAAGGAGTGTGTGCCAAGACCGAGTTGTTTGGCTGACCGTCCTGTCTGCCTAACCCTGCGGGGAACCAGCTTGATGGTTAGTTAGTTAGAGAAGAGATATAGTGTTCCAAAATAGATATAGAGAGAGTATATTATAGTAAATTATTATTTAATAAGCACATCGACTCAATCGTTAACAGGTTGTATAAAATGCTTGGTTTGGTTTTTCGTATCAGTAAAGTATTCAGTAACCCGCGTACAGTAGTAATGTTATATTTTGCATTAGTCAAAAGTACACTGGAATATGCCTCGCCAATTTGGAACCCGCAGTACAAACTATATATTGATAACATTGAAAACATTCAACACAAATTCATAAAATATCTTACCTTTAAATTCAACAATAACTTTGAACGCACATTTCAAACTTTGCAACAAAGGCGAGCAATAGCTGATTTAATATTTATACATAGAATTTTAAATAATAACATCGTCTCTACCGAACTTCTTTCCCTAATTAATTTTAACATACCCTTAAGACGTACACGTCATGCAGAATGATTCCACATGCATAATTATAAAACAAACGCAGCAACTAATTCGCCAATTAACCGTGCTCTTCACATGTTTCAACATCGACATTTTCTCCGATTCACTTCCCAGATTTAAAAAGAGCATCATGTTAATAATGTAAATTTTTCAAGGCGCATACATACATACATACATCACCACTTCTCACATCTACAGACGTACTCACACACACACACACACCTACCCACTACGCACATCACCCGGTAATCACTTAATATAAATAAGATACTTCGATGAAACATATCATAGGTACCCACCTTGAATTATACTCAATAACTGTAAAAAAATTTCACCACTGTAAATAATGTACTGTTTGTTTCTTCAATAAATAAATAAATAAATAAAAAAGTAAAGATGTAATTTAAAAGAAACATAAATATAAACAAAGACGCGATCCGATTTCAATGATTAATGTATTGATGGCGAATATTTTTGTTATTGCACTAGGCTAGAAGGTAATTATGATCAATAAACATATTCATTGTGCACAATAATAATATTTTGAATTCATATTACGATGTTCTAGGTTCTAGTAAAGTGCTACATTCTGTAAACATGTTTTCAAATTGCATAATTAAGACGTGCGTAATGATTTCCATCGAGCTAATAATCATCTAAGGTTCACTGCCAATGTCAATAATTTGCGCTAATCAATAAAAGATTCAACTATAATTTTAATGTCAAAAAAATCGATTTCGTTATTTCGACATAATTTCTGTTTTTTTATGAAGACAATATTAGTAAAACTCAATAAAAAATCTGCAACAGAAAATTCAGAAAAAATATACGGTCACATCTGGGGCTCGAACCCAGGACCTATGACTTGCTGGGTCAGTGCTCTACCGACTGAGTTAATGTTGTGTCCATTTCCGATTCGGTCATATTTAACTGTAACATTCTTCAACCAAGAACTACCACCATTATCTTCATTTTCTTAACGCATATTTTTATAGGCTACTATTTTTATCGCAGTTGGTAGAGCCAATAAAAAAGGTGAAATGGATTTAAATCGACCTTCGCTAAGCCCAGTGAATTTTTTGTTTAACTTAGCAATCGCTCAGTTTTGATTGGTACAAGCAGCCACTTGTGGTACAACAATATATCCGACTTACTAACCGCAACCCTCCATAATATGATATATTAGTCAACTTCTATTAGAATTAGAAGTAGTCCATTTGTGATTCATCTTGGGAATGAATTAGCGTGGAGAAAGTTTATTCGGGTTGACTCATAAATTGGTGTTTCCGCATAAATATTAAATATTATCAACAGAAGCGACAAAATTAATAGATAATAATTATTAGATATTTAATTTGGCGTCGCTTTTATGAAAAAAAAGATCACCTCAGGGGCGCTCTGATGATCTCTGTTATATCACTAAAACATACCTTTTATGCTTTCAATCATCGTTTTTTATTCAATTTCAATATGATAATCTTTGTCCCGTGGTTTTTGGAAGAGTATTTTAATATTTCCATAAAAATAACTATGTTTTTTCAAAACCTTGGCGCAAAACAATAAATTAACCTTAGTTATAATAATAAATAAAATAATAGGAAAATTATGACAGTTACAAACAAAAATTTTTTTTACTAAAATTCTCTAGTACCTCCTCATAACTTTTCTTTTTGTTTGATATTATGTTTATCATTTACAACTGACCTATATTTTTATTACTTAATTTTTATTATCTTTGTAAAATTATTACTTTGTATTTATTACTAAATTTTACTATGTTTATGTAAAAATATATAAGGGGTCCGCCAAACAACTTTTTTTTTTGAAAATGATATAAAAAAAACTACTGAATATTTTCTGAAATTTCTTTTTTTATTTGAAAGTACAATCCTTCCGGTTAATAATGGAAAATAATTTCATTCAAATGGCTGCCTCGGCTGGCCATGCAGTAGCCTACACGATCGGTCCAATTTTTAAGCACATTATCGATTGTGTGCAGCTGTATTTCACCAATGGCTTGACGAATATTGTCCTTTAAAGCCTCAATTATCTCTTGCTTGTCGGCTTAACACTTGTCTTTGAGGGCACCCCATAAATAATAGTCCAACGGTGTCAAATCGCAGCTCCGAGGTGGCCAAACGATTTTTTTTTTTCAATTTTTAAAAAATTCCAATTTTTGCACACATTCTGCAACATTACCATGATTTTCAAAGTAATGTCGCAATATTTCCCAGCGTTGTTCAAGCGTATACACAACCATATTCGTTCAGCGGAAGGATAACACTAATTATCTGTCAAATTAGACATGAGCTAAGTGTTACCATTCACGAAATAAGTACTAGTTGAAAAAAAAAAAACGTTAGATGGCAGACCATTTAGATGTCCTCCCCTAAGCACAAGCATCTGTTTTATTAGGAGAGTGTTTTTTGAATTATGTATGTTATGTTGTATTAAAAAAAATACGTATGTGAAAAATACTTTTTGTACCTATTGATCTATTTTTAACTTTGACTTTCCCCATACTTTGTCTGATTCTATCTTATTTTTTTATTGTTTTTTTTTTGTTTTATTTACGATTCATAATATTAATATACGTATATATCCATGGTTTAAAAATATAAAGTAGATTGGTAATAAGATCCCGTTGACATACTACTATCAAGCAGTTTAATGGGATTTCGTTGTAATTGATAACAAATAAATATTGAAAATGAATATTCACGTGTCCGAAAACTTGTAATACAAACGGGGAAACTGGTAAGCTTTTCTTTTCGAGTAAATCGCGTTCAAAATTGGAACATTTTAGGTTGAATTTGAAAAAAAAATCAGTCAGTCAAATGTCTTTTGAAATGCGTCGAAGCGGAGACCGGGCTCCAAAAGATTTTTTAACCCTTCAGTTACAGAAAAAAAAACCTTTTTTTGTTTTGATGTAGATTGTACTAGGAGTTTTCGAACACTGTGCAATTTGTTGCATGACTTAAGTGTAATTAGTTTTTAGGTTTTAACTCTACGTAAGTGCCTACCTGTTATACCTGCTTGTTCTATGTTAATTAAGTCAAACCCGAAGGACTTATTTATTATGGAAAGCTGACGTCTATCATTTTGGTCGTCATCATTAAGAAAGGCTTTTCAAAAGTTAAACAATATCAAGGCTATGAAAAGATTCCGGAATTAATTTGCCTAAATTATGCATATTTTAACGATGTTGCTCTGTTTATTATATTTAATTAAATGGCGCAGCTTAAACATAAATTCTTAATACCCTGAAAATTTAAGGCAGTTTTCTTATCTTTTATCACTTGTTGAACGCTTTTTAAGACTAGAACCTCTCTTTATTACAGTGGCCCAAAGTTGATAGTTCTAATGAATTCCAATTTAAATGACTAAAAAAATAGGTAATGGTTCATACTTTATAAGTGACCATGTAAAAATCTATATGTATTTCAAAATATGTATAGGATTTTCAAAAATTAAATGTAAACTTTTATTGCCACAATCTTAACGATCTTTATCATTTTTGTAACATAGATATAAAGTGATATTGCTTAGCTTTGACTGTTAGCTCGTTCTACCGGTATTTAAATGGAAGGCACTCCCGAGCAGTGGCGTATGGGTGGCACCCGGGGCGGAAGTCACCCCCCCGGGGCGTAGTGTCACCCCCCCCCCCTATGAAAGTTGACTTGAGAAATTCAAAACGCTAATTTTGACTTCAGGGAGAGTGACTAGAAAATTTCATAATATAGGCTATTCCGCCTATAAAAGACAGACCAACACAAAATACGGAGCACTCCATGGGGAGCCATAGAGTTACGAAAATGTAAATAACACACCGTGTTTATGAGTATGCAATATCTTGGTCGAGTGGCACCCCCCTTCGGGTGGCACCCGGGGCGGTCCGCCCCCACCGCCCCCCCCTCGCTACGCTACTGCTCCCAAGATCGCTTCCTTTATCATTGCACGCAATTTTTTGTGCGATTCGCATCGATTAAGTCATGAATATCCATTTAGTATGCGTTCAAAAAGAAGGAGACTGTTTGAAAGGGAGATAAATAAATAAATACCAATGTTAGAGAGAGCGCGCTTTTCTTAAAAAACGATATTAATTAAGCGAAAATTGTGAAAATATTTAATAATAAACCGACTCCTTTAAAGTAGAGCAAAAATCTCTCGACAAATGCGTCACACTAGTCACTAGATACATACGAGTATACTGTGATTTTTTTCATAACTATAACTCGTTAAAAAAAAAACAGAACAAAATGTGATTTCAATATTTTTTTGTATTCCTTGGGCATTAACTACCTATGTTACAATTTCGAGACATTTTATTTATTTATTAATTTTCGGGAAATCGACAGTTTATATTTATTTCAGTTTGTACATAGTATTAAATAGCCAAAATAAAACCAATTACGGATTTCCTCCTTGTGACTTTACTTCTACTGAGACAGCATAGTAAGAATAAGTAAGTTAATTTTATAAAAAAGGAATATTAATCCAAAATTATATAAAACAAAAACCAAAAATATATATATACTCAAAACAATTTTTTTTATACAAAAATGAAAAATTACAAAACAAAAAATCTATCAATACATTGGTAGCCATGGAGAGAAGTTATACATATAAATCAAATCATAACAGAAATATAAACAATAAAAAACATAACATTATTCATGAACCATCAGAGAAATACTCTTTTATCGACTTTTTATATTCAGTAAGTTTGCAATTGAAAATGTCAACATTGGATAATACGCTATATTTTGTTTTGAAAAGTTTTATTTTCTGTGTTAGGAACTATTTAAATATATTTTTTTAGGAACTTAAAAACTTAAAGCGTCCAAGAGAAATATGTTATAAATCGGCAAAATTCGGAATGCGAGGGCTTTAAAATGCCTTCCACAGTTCCTGAAGAAGAAATAGAACGTCAGAGAAACCTCGGAGCCTTGTATAAGGAGTTAATTAAAGAAAAGATAAATAACATTAGTTGTATAAGGTCTATATTTCTTGGAATAAGCAATATCAGACGTGACCGCACGTCCTTACTAGCATGAAGTGAACAGTGACCACGCTACTGCTTACGATGTATGACTTGGATTAAATTAATACATTATTGTTATGAGTTATGAGTCACAATCAGAAAGATTCCTGAGTTATCAGTGGGCGTAGGAGCTCCTCGCACGGCTGCTGAGTTAAATTCCTGTGAAAACGATACACGTTCTCAAAGGATATTGTGGTCGATTCTACTATTCACCGAATTAATTATGATAGTGATATTACTGTCGTCCCGATAACCACAATATGATACCTAAATGCTTTTATTACATGTGTAGATAGAAGGTATCGTATTTATTAATTAATAATTGCTTGTAAATAGCGTAAATAATAATTTAATATTAACTCGCACATCAAATTGATTGACTGCCGTAATATAGTACCATATTATGAATATGAACCAAATTCATTTTTAGAAAATGAATTTTATAAAATATATTATGATAAAACTATACTAACAGACAGAACAATTAGTCATAATAGACCTGATATGATTTTACATGACAAAATTAAAAAAATAACTTATATCTTGCTATGATTGATGTAGCTATTCCAAATTCCTGTAATATTCAAAAATATGGTTCTGAAAAAATAAGAAAATATACAGATTTAGGAAATGAGATTAAAATAATTTGGCATTCTCACACTATAAAAATATTACCATTTGTTATTTCGGCTACTGGCATTATACCTAGGTCTGTCATTCAAAATTTCGGCATATCAGATTAGTCAAAGAATTTATATATAAAAATGCAAAAATCAGTCATTTTAAATACATGTAGGATTACAAAACATTTTTAAAATATTTATATTTAGGGATCAGTAGGATTTATAGGTCCAATTAGGAGTTCCACAGAGCCGAACCCTCTGATATGAAAATATCGGTGAATTATTTTCCCATTTTTTGGTCTCTGGTAGGTTGACATGTTGTTCTTGTATTGTTTTGTATTTATTATGCTTATATAGTGCAATTACATAGCGTGGATTGACTAGATGATCATTTGAGGAAGTGTGTGAAAGGGTTTAGTTTTTCCTGTTCGGAAAATTTAACCCGGACATTTAAATCTGATGCGAATAATATACATTATGTAAGTACAGAAGTTCATACGAAGTTTGTACGTTTAAAGATAAATAGAGAGTTGGTTATTTTAAGTTGGAACTAGGTACCTACATTGATTTTTTTTACATTAGCTCTACACAGGAGACCCCGAGGAAAGCAATTTTTCAATATATCATCTTTGGGGATACTGTGTCGAGGATATTTTTAGGGAAAAAAAGGAGATGAAGTTCTGGGAAGGAAAACGGTATAAGGGATGGGTAGGAATCTAGGGGTCAGTGTGTCCGCCGCCAAGATCTCGCAAAACCTTACTCCTTGAACCCCTGCTAAGTCAACAAACGTAACGAACCACTTGGAGTGGACAATGGTTGTGCGGTGTTGGTTATCCAATAAATGGTTCCCGGGGCGGCGGTTCCCATACCCGCCTACCAAATTGATTGTATGAAAAAATATAAAACTCTTGAACTAGAGCTTACATTTGTGACGAAATATTCGCAAGATTTATTTTCTGAATTTTATGAGTCAACACAACTTTGTTTGCCTCTAATGCTAAGGAGATTTGAGGCACACTTTATTTTCCTTGTCAAGAAATAAGACAAGTAAATCAGGCATAACCATAGACATCCAAATTCAATAGACCAGAAGGTGCAGATGAGGGGTAAAACCAAACTATGGGAGGAAACCAAACTATGGGAGGGGAAGAGGGGAAATATGACTGTGATTCGTTAAAAAAATTAATCTGACAGTATATAGGTATCTCGCATTATAATATCACCATTTAGTTCTTAAAAGCAAAATCTGCTTTGAATGAATAGACCTTTTTACATGGGAGCGCGAATTGCTTGCCACGTTAATAACATATTTGCGATGGCCAAATGCTCGCCCCGTAAGGTTCTCCCCTATTCAGATAGCAATATTTTGTTGCCGTATTTAGTTAAGACACTTTTACAAATGTTTCTTAATTTACTTCCCCCTGTAACCAGTGACGAGCTCACTGGAGAAACGCCCACATTCGCTATGTTCCAGGTAGGTGTATAGCACAAGCTCTCATATATTGCCGTGTTATTTGGTAAAATGTATAGATGTTACCTCTACGCTGGTCAGGACAAGAATGATGACGTCACATTTTTTTGATTCAAGCCAGGCTTTCGTAAGCCCAGCTGGCTCCAAGGCGGAGTTGTAGCCGGCTCCATGGGGAGGGGGAAATAATACGTTTTTATCACTTAGGGCAGGTCCAGATATATTCATATGTCCGTGGGCATAACCATTAAAAATATAGGACTGTTTGTTTAATTTTTTTTTATCTACCAATAATGTTTTAATTTCAATTTTAACCAATAATGGATTTAAATAGAATTTTAAAAAATCCATGGAGATGTCGTGCAAGTACTAAAAAAGAAAATAAAATATTCTAATGAATTGCCGAGATTATGAATTAGATTATGAAACGATACATGAATTTGAATGCATCAAGGAGTGTGTGCCGAGACAAAATCGTACAGCGCTCCTATCCCCTTTTCCTACCTCTGCAGGGAAATGTGATGGTTAGTAATTCCAATAATGAGAAAGAACAATAAATTACTTTAATTTTTCGGTCGATCTAACATTTTCTTCTCAAATTGCGAGTTAGCTCATTTTTTAACATCATTAATATTCAGTGCTTGTTTTTCCCTTTATAATTTTAACAAAATGTAACATCGCAAATTCTACATTAGACAAACGGAATTCGTCTCTAACGAGTAGGTACGGTAATTCTGAATATAGAAACCTTTTACAAAGCAATTTGCCTAAAGAAAATAGGGCTCAATTATTTAATAAAAAAAAAATTTTGCCAATGCAGTTATACTTTTTACTTTTGCAGTGTAAATTATTATTGATATTTTATAACAATACAATACTTGGTGATAAAACTGTTTAAAAATCGTTAATTTGGAGCTGTTCTCAGATTTTAGTAGAATGCACCAGATTTATTGATCACCTTCAATTTTTATTGTTCAATTAAATGTGCAGTCTTCTTTATTCTCGTATACGATCATGATTATCTTAAGTGGATGGAAGGATAAGTCAGGGATACCCCAGGAAGGCGTTGTACGATGCAGTGAATTAAATATGTGGGAGCAAATAACGCAGCAATTAAAATACTTCGAATTAGATCATAAGTTCGAAGTCTTAATAAAATTAAAATCTGTTTATTTTTTTAAGGCTCTGCAACCAGGCCCGAAAAGAAGAAAATGGAGAGATACGAACTTACGAACGTTAGAGGAGAGCGCTAACATTTACAGCGACAAAATCGATGCGAAAATTGCGAAAATGTTTAATAAAACACGACTCGTTTAAAATAGAGCAAAAATCTCGCGGGCATTATCTTCAATAGCATTTAAAGAAACACTGGGAATTTTTTCATACATATAACTTATAAAATAACTGAAAAAAACGTGTTAATAATAATTTTTGGAGCATATTTTGCGATTTTTTTCTATCGAGGGAATTTTATATAATTTGCGTTTCGGCGCGGGCAAAGTCTAGATATTATCTTCAAGAATAACATATATTTTTTTAAGAGCTTTAAAACTCACCATGTTTAAGGGAAATATGTAATAATTCTTAAATGAAGACATTCATTCCCGGGTTAAGAATAACCCGACAATATTTGAAAGTCTCCAATTACCACCACAGAAAGCCGAAAATGTTGCTTGAGTCGTGATGGAGGACTTAGCCAGCCGAGGAATCGAACACGGAACGCCTGGGTGGGACCCAAACGCGATGCCCACTCAACCACTGACCGGTCAAATGTAGATATCTACATAATCAAAAACACGAATTTCGGTTGTGCGTCTGTCCTATGTGTAACATTCTGGTTCGTGCATATTTTTCTCGATCATTCTAAAGCAATTTTAATTGTGTTCTTTTTGTTGCGTTCTTTACAAAAAAATCAGTTTCACAATTCCTACAATTGTAATATCCCGTGATTTTTCGCAGGTGTGCGCTGGTATGATATGCTTAATAACTATGAATGTGGATGCAATAAGGAGTTTGCGAAAAGACAGACTTGTTCTGCGTTTCATCATTTTATACCTACCGAAATCGTAGATAGTTTAGTTGGATTATAATCGAGAGATTATCAGTAGTGGAATGTGATCCAGCCATTGATCCGGGATCCGTTGAGCCGTCAAGATGACAATCTAATCTTGAGGGCTTTCAATTAGGAATAGTTTGGTGTTACACCAGAATAGTGTGTAGGTAGTAGTCTTAGATTACGTGATAAGCTGGATTAAGTGGGTTTTAGTAAAAACAAGTATACCGAATCATCCAGTGGACATCTGTATATTTTAAACCTACGGTTACATGTATGAAATTAACCTTTACATTACTTACACAAATCACAATTCAAACACAAAATTTTATGTTAGTCATTGAAGAGGAAGATATTACTAATACATTTAAACGGTAACGGTCCTAACTATTAATCGAACCCAGGATCTCACCTTATCTAACTCGGCCATTGGGACATGATTAGTTTGCATCTTTTTACAGATCTCATGTTTAAAATTCAGAATTAAAAATATTATCTGCAACAAATTTTTGGCTGCTATCTTTTTGAATGAATACAAAGTTCTAACGAATTTATGTGTACTTAGATAGTGTCTCGGTCAAACTTATCCGATTTTGTTTACGTTGGACAATAATTAATATTAAATTCTTCTTAAGAGGGTATACCCAGAGAAAACAAGAAATATGTCATTTTTTAATCAGATTTTAGACATATTGACTCTTTTCTACAACAAAATTATAAATTGAATTGTTCTTTTATCTAGTAAACGCATGTTTTAAATTTTGAGAAAAAAAATGTTTATTTTTAGTATAATAAGGTTATATACCTTTAGGTCATTGGCAGATTTGTTAAATTTTCAAACGAAAAATCTTATTTTACAAGACATATTTCATACCAGGTAATCATACGTTATTGTAAATCAATAAAAAACAAATGTATAAAAAACAAAAAGGAGATGCATCATTTTAATAGTTTTATCACCAGGCCTCAGCATTTTTGGATGTAGGTATAAATTAAAGCAAATTTGGAATGAAATAAAATCGATATTGGGTTATAATTTTGAAAAGCTGCTACGCGAAATAATTAATCTTTCTCATTGGAACCGCACTGTACGATCGTTAAAACATCTTTCGAAGAAATGTGGATTTTCGGCCGCTGGCTGGTTAAGGACCTTAAAAGATATGAGAATATTCTTATTCGTAAAGCCCGTGTGGGTATTACAATAAACATTCATTTCTTCTGCAATCTTTGGAAAATCTCTTTGTGGTATTATTTTAACTAAATTAAAACATTAATTTATTTACGTATATCTACTACTCGTTTATTGAAAAAACGACTTGTTTTTGTATTCCGTTATTCTTATTTATTTATATAACGTGAACAAAAATCATTTTGTGAAAATAATCATTTTGAAATCCCATCTTTTCTCAAATCACCAAGAACGAACGACATTTCAAGTTATTTGTACAAAGTTTAAAGCCGAAATTCCGGATCCTTTCTATATCGTAAAAAAGGGTAGTTCCTCCCCTCCAAGAACTTCGTAAACTTTGCGTAAGAAAGGACAATGCATATTTTTGTTCAAGTGAACAGGCACTTGATTTTATGGCTAAGGAGGCAGTCAACTCAACCCATATCAACTCAATAGCAGACAGGTGAATTTACCTTCAGTCACTTGCATTTTTTCCAATCTTTCTTCTCAGGATCTTCTCGTAACTTGTAAAGTAATCGGAATAAGATCATAAAACCTTTATGGTTGTCCTTTGCCGCCTCACCTGGGAGTTCGGACCTACCTTGGGGATATTGTTATAAACAGGTAAAAGAAGCTACAATAGGACCCCGCGCGGCTTTCTGCGAACACATTATCAACCTTATTTTGCCAAAAACACCGCATTTTTTGCTATTGTTTGTTTGTTGTGGTTTCCGTGTTATTTATTGTGGGCCATTTTAAAGACGAATTTTAAGTGTGACTACAGTAAATAAATCTTTAAGGATGTTGTTTTGAAGCAGGTATATTTAAACAATTTGCTGTTTTTTACAAATCTTTGAATCATTTTCTGGTGTATTATTTTTTGTTTCCATGTGGGCTGTAGTCCGGAACCATTGCTATTTCACTGCCAAAAATTTTCTCCAATCTTGTACTAATATTTTATTTCTTTTATAAATCAAAATCAAAATCAAAATCAAAATCATTTATTGTACAAAATTTACATTAAGTACAAAAGGTATAACTTATAGGTACCTATATCCTATTTCTTCCAGTTAACCTAACATGTTGTACAGATTTGAACACAAATTAAATATAAATATAAAAGTGGTGTAATACAAAGTGAATTTGTTTTAATTTATTATATAGATATAAATATAAAAACAGTTGTACCTATGTGAGGTATTCACTTAATGTGTAATGAGACCTATTCAGAAGGAATGTTTTTAGTGATGACCTAAATCTGAGTGTATCTTGTATTTGTTTAATATCATGTGGAAGGTTGTTGTATACTTTAATGGCCATGTAAAAGGGTCCTTTTTGGAAAATTGTTTTGTTTGCTTTTGGTATTAATACATTTTCTGTAAACCTTGTAGCGTGTTTATGTGTAGAGTTTTTTTGTGGAAACTTTTCTGGAGATGATCGCACTAACGTGCATAACTCCATTATATATATGTCGGTGACTGTAAGAATTTTGAAATTTTTAAATAAAGGTCTACATGAATCCCGATTAGCAGAGTTTGTCATTTTTCTTATACATCTTTTTTGAATGATAAAAACATCTTTGGCGTTTACTGAGTTTCCCCAAAAGATAATTCCGTATTTTATTATTGAATATACATAACCATAGTATGCGGCCATTACCGATTCGATGTTTAATATATTTCTCACTGTACCCAGAACAAAAGAAAAGCTACTGATTTTGGCTACTATTTTGGATACATGTTCTTTCCAGTTTATATTTGCATCTAGTTGTATTCCCAGCAGTGAACAAGTTTGGGAAGGTTCGATAATATTATTATTGAAGTTTACATTTATGTTTATAGGTGTAGCTTGCACTGGACAAAATTGTAAAACTTGAGTTTTGTTAGTGTTGAATGACAGATTTTGTGATAACAGCCAATTTGCTATTGATTGACAAGTCTCGTTAATATGTTTTATCTACTGTTTATTACGTTATAAACGTACTTTACCCCCTTTAAACTGTAAAAAATCGTATTTTTATACACTTAAATTACGAAAGCCTTTTGTTATTTTTTTAAATCTTTATTCCTTAATAAATTCTGATGTGAGAAATAACAGGCGTAGCGGAACGTTACCTTCTTAAACATTTAGATTTTACAAGTAAGTATTGGTATATCTCTCATAAAATGTGGAAACGTAAAACATTCTGTACGTTGCAGTTGAAGTGTGAAACATCTCGAGGGTTTATTTTACTATCAGGATTGTGGATCGACTTTAGGGGTAGTTGTTTTACAGCCCCCATCTGAATGGTGTCGCACTGCGCAGTGGGTCACACCTTTTTTGCAAACGAAAAAGGTGCCACCCAAAAAGGCACAATCCCAAAAAGGCGCTATTTTTGGAGTGGTGCAAGTTTTATTTCAGTTTGATGTTAGTACCGGGTGATAAATTTAACTGAAGTGGAAATAAGGAAATATTTTCACACGAAGAAAAGCGTTACTATAAAATTATAGCTTTATGAAAAATGAACATTCTCAAATGACTATAAGGTTATCTCTCTCTCTCTCAGGTTATGTGGGTCCTAGCGATCCGTAATGTAGGAAGGTTCTGCTTTTTTTTGTTCCAGAATAAAAAAAGAACAAGAATGTTTGGGAATAAACGAAAACAGGTTTCTACTTGTGAGGTTAAATTGGTTTCAGTAATAAAAGAGTTCATTTCCAAAACAACCAAAGCCCAGTATAATTTTATAAAGAACATAACAATGTTGCCCTTTTGAGGGGCCGGGTTTCACATCCCCAAAAACATAACAGATTCTGAAACATAACAGATTCATAACAGATTTGACAGGAATATAATTAAGCAGAAAGAAATATCGTACCTGCGGACCATGGATCTTTATCTAATTCTACACTGACACGAACTCTTAATTTACTTGAATATAGCGCGTTGATGAACCGCGGGCCATATTCTCTCGCAATCTCCAGGATGGGAACCAGGAAAGACCCCCAGGAAGGCCAGAGAATGAGGACTCCCCGCTAGGGAGTAGTATCCAAGATCAGCACCAGTGCTCCGGTTGAGCCCACCGGATGAAACACGATTTCCGTCAGCACACCTCATCAGGAAATGAACGCCGAGTAACCATCCGTCACAAATATGAGCAGCAATGACCGTACCAGGTCATAAGGACTCTCCCTCGCAAAGCTTTTCAATATGCCAGTCGCGATTATGTAGGTAATTAACAATACCGTTATTTCGCGGACAAATATCGGTCCCAATGGCGGCGACCAATCACATTAGAAACAGCGTTCCGATCACATCAGAAAGAAGCGTTTGCAAAATGTACATCGCCCGGCTCGCGATTAAAATCGTTTAAAACAATTTGTAACGAAGAGATTATCCCATTTTTTAAATCCAAAACTATCACTAAAGTGACAAGTCGAATCAACACCGGCTTCCCGTACGGTGCGAATTCAAAAAGTAAAAACCAGAGAGAAAAAAAAGTGTTGCCAATCCATTCCGTGCTGTTCAAATTATCAGGTTAGTGGTCAGGTAAATAATTATATCACAAATTGATAATTATTTACGTGACAATTCCCCCCTTCTCACGAAAATGTTTGGCCCCAAACATGAAATCCATGGTTCCGATGTAAAAAAAAAATAAACAAATAAAAAAATAAAGGTACACTAACTAACTAACTAACTAGAAGATAGGTCCATCAGGTATCCAGAAATTTTACAACAAGTAACCATTAGCAATCATAAACAATAAATCATATAAATCTAGATAGATTGAAAGAACAATGAGAATAGGATGGTACGAGAATAAGGAGTCTACAACACCTTCAGCAACGATGGAGCTGGGTGCTGGCATTACTGGCTGAAGTCCAGACCTGTTATTCTCATGACATCCTAACATCGGGAACATCTTAAAAATAAAGAACACAATCAATGAAAAGAAAAAAAAAAATTATGCACAAAGCATCACTTTTCCTTCAGCAGGAAATTTTGCCATTAAAAAAGAGGCTTCACTTTAGGGTGGTCAACCATCCCTCACTTCACTGAATTTAGGCTATTTATTAATAGCGAAAAGGTAACTATTCTATCTACCTAGGTCCAACAGGTCTAATAGGTTAACATAGAATTTTATTCAACAAAATACAGAACAGACATTAAACCTAGAATGAGGAATATCTTTCAGAGATATTTAACTTAGTTTAATTAAGTTTAAAAAAAAGATTTATAACAATGTAGAACCATAAGTAAATGAGTAGTACTTGTGTATTAATGAATTAGTTAGACCAAGATTGCAAAACTTGTCTACTAAAAGTGGTTAGATTAGGGTTTACATAATAAGAAATACCTATGTTTCAAAATTAAAAAATTAGATCAGGTTTTACAATACCAAAGATATACCTGTCTACAAGTGGTAACAATGAGTATCAGTAGGAACACAAAGACAAGCGAAACAGAATCTAGAATGTTTAGCTGAATGCATAGGGATTACAATTTAACAAAAAAAACCTAGCTAATAGTAGTGAACCACTATGAAAAAATATATAGAGTACAAGCCATTTTAATAACTAAAACAGTGTACATAGTTTGCACAAGAAAAAGACTGAGATCACACCGTAGACGGAGATCCTTCAAAATATTACTTCAAAAGTAAGCAAAAGGCAAAATTTCTTGAACAGACAATATGTATTGGTGATCGAATATATTGTGATAATCGACACTATCTAAATTGGTGATCAATCAAAACATTTGAATGACACTAGGTACAAAATTGTGTAGAGAAACACTGGTGTTTCAGCAGTGAGACTAATATAAATATTTTACTTATGACTATAAGCTATACAAAAATACGCTCTCCTGTGCTAGAGGTAGAGTATTATATATTCCATGCTGGAATTACTTAATAGGAAAGTACGCCGAAGCAGTACTACCTTTGTTAGAAAGACATAACAATGTTGTTAATAAACTATGACTTAACATTATTCACTTTAAGGAAAGCTAAACCAAACTTAATTGTAACAAATACTAGCTAAATATAATCTATTTATTATATAATATAATCTATTTATGAAAATATACACATTTTGTATACCAGAAAGTTGCTCAAATCTCTGCTACACAAAGAACTACACTTAAGAATATATTTTGTTCTCTAGTTCCTTGGAGGATCTTTGGTTATAAGGCATGTCGGAGGGACGACAAAATGGAAAGAAAGCTCCACTGAACTAGAGAAAAAATGGATTTAGATTTAAAAGTAGGGAACATTACAAAATATCCGTTAACTGACGGAGTAGAGATGCGATACCAATGTGTGTGCGTGTGTGCATTGCAGTGATAATACTGACAGAAATAATATAGACAGGGTGTCTACTAAAAAAACGAGAAATACTCATATCCAATCTAATTATATATATCACTTGAAAAAAAAAAATAAGTCATGTGAAGGAGAGAGAAAAAAAAAATAATGACTTAAGGTTTGGGCGCCACTGATCATCAGATCAGAGGAAACGACATTCATTACAAACATCGCTTCCTAAAAAAAATATATTATGAGATAGTAAGAATGAGGAAATTTTGTGAATTTTTTTTTTTTTATCAAAAGCTGAGTTTACTGGATGTATAGGGCAAAACAAAAATGAACTGGTCTTTCCAATAGCTCGATAGGTATAGAAAAATTACAGGCGAGGTTATGTATAATGAGACTTGATTCGAGAATTCAGTAGTAATGTGATATGCAACCATAACTCGTTTTAAAGAAAAGGAGTAATATGATTGGATGCGTGCTGTTGGGATTGTAAAAAAAAACACAAATCGACAATTCCCGAACGAACTCGCGACATTACACGGTGGAACACAAAAAAAATAGGATTAGGAAGGGTGGCGGGGCCGTATACTCCCATAATCCAAAAAAAATGATGTCTTAACTTGGGTGTTATAAAATGAATCTTGCGGTACTTAAAGCACGGCAGGAAACACAAGAACCCAAGTTAAACAGCATCAATGTCCACACCAAAAAAAAAATTTTTCAAAAAAGAAAAAATTATGAATTCTCTAAGTCCACAAAACTGCAAAAATATAATGCCTTGAATTATATAAAATTTAACAAACCTATGAATATGTCACGATTGACAATAAAAGTGTTCAATTTATTCAAAACAATTTCCATAATTGTTGTTAAAATGCCCTCAAAATAGTAATAACGCATCTTTGTTATTGTTGACAAAAGTTGTTGTCGCTGCAAAAAGACAAATAAAATAATATAATATGAATTAAATTCGTAAAATTTTTATTGCACTAAGTACCGGACACCGTAGGTTCTGGAGTAATATTAACGTCAGAAAGCATCTGAATCATTTCCTCTTTTGAGGCCCCGTTGATGTTAGACAACGTCATTTTGTCAAATGGAATTTATTTATGAAACAAAACGAAGAAAAAATTCCAAATGATTCCATATGAAATAGTTAATATTTATGAGATAAACCGAATAACACTATATTAAGTCTGGAAAATTGTTTATAAAGTTATTACGATAACATAATCGAAGTATAATAATGATCGTTTGACATCTGACACATGTCAACAAAAATCGCTATCAGCTGATCTGTAATAACAACTGACATAACCATAGACAAACTTGCCAGCCTACAAAAATGTCCCAAAAATATTATCCGAAAAAAAAGAACGAAGCTGTTCTAGTAGGTATATTTATGTTTACGTTACACAAAATTTGAGAGCGAACGAAGCTCAACCGGAAACCAATACAATTTAAAGCAAAGCAAAAAAATGACATAATAATATGCACAAAATTTCAAACTACCGCGAAATATTTCATATAATCCATTATACACACACACACTGGTACCATTATAACAGTATGAAGATATTAATGAATAATACATATCCAACCTTGAAAATTCGGAAAAAGAAGCAGAAACTTAAAACATAACAGACCGTTAGAATATACGGGCACCAAAAGCAGAATATTCAACTTAAAACGTTGGGAGCGCCAAATATAAGGTTATCTCTCTCTCTCTCAGGTTATGTGGGTCCTAGCGATCCGTAATGTAGGAAGGTTCTGCTTTTTTTTGTTCCAGAATAAAAAAAGAACAAGAATGTTTGGGAATAAACGAAAACAGGTTTCTACTTGTGAGGTTAAATTGGTTTCAGTAATAAAAGAGTTCATTTCCAAAACAACCAAAGCCCAGTATAATTTTATAAAGAACATAACAATGTTGCCCTTTTGAGGGGCCGGGTTTCACATCCCCAAAAACATAACAGATTCTGAAACATAACAGATTCATAACAGATTTGACAGGAATATAATTAAGCAGAAAGAAATATCGTACCTGCGGACCATGGATCTTTATCTAATTCTACACTGACACGAACTCTTAATTTACTTGAATATAGCGCGTTGATGAACCGCGGGCCATATTCTCTCGCAATCTCCAGGATGGGAACCAGGAAAGACCCCCAGGAAGGCCAGAGAATGAGGACTCCCCGCTAGGGAGTAGTATCCAAGATCAGCACCAGTGCTCCGGTTGAGCCCACCGGATGAAACACGATTTCCGTCAGCACACCTCATCAGGAAATGAACGCCGAGTAACCATCCGTCACAAATATGAGCAGCAATGACCGTACCAGGTCATAAGGACTCTCCCTCGCAAAGCTTTTCAATATGCCAGTCGCGATTATGTAGGTAATTAACAATACCGTTATTTCGCGGACAAATATCGGTCCCAATGGCGGCGACCAATCACATTAGAAACAGCGTTCCGATCACATCAGAAAGAAGCGTTTGCAAAATGTACATCGCCCGGCTCGCGATTAAAATCGTTTAAAACAATTTGTAACGAAGAGATTATCCCATTTTTTAAATCCAAAACTATCACTAAAGTGACAAGTCGAATCAACACCGGCTTCCCGTACGGTGCGAATTCAAAAAGTAAAAACCAGAGAGAAAAAAAAGTGTTGCCAATCCATTCCGTGCTGTTCAAATTATCAGGTTAGTGGTCAGGTAAATAATTATATCACAAATTGATAATTATTTACGTGACATGACTCTTTTTGGTTTAGTGCGAAATAGGCTTTTTTAAATAATGGTTGAATTTATAGTTTGCTTGAATCTGAAAATTGAAGATCTGCCGTTATTTTGACAAAATGTAGCAAATTCATAATTTTAAAATCATCTCACGAAATTCTGTTACTTTCAAGTTTGGGTTGCAAAAGATGAGTTAAACAAAATTTGAA
Source organism: Limnephilus marmoratus (assembly GCA_917880885.1). Taxonomy (NCBI): domain Eukaryota; kingdom Metazoa; phylum Arthropoda; class Insecta; order Trichoptera; family Limnephilidae; genus Limnephilus; species Limnephilus marmoratus. The sequence goes on along the minus strand of OU862917.1, from coordinate 31,150,218 downwards.
AAAAGTGAGATTGAAAAATCTTAACAAAAAAGTATAATACATATTTATATTCATACAAATCTTGACATGATTTGCTTGAATCATTTTTGTGGCGTCCCCGACTTCTTTTCTTTACTTGACATTCATCTGATTCTGGTTTTTCCATCCTTCCACTCAGCCTTGGATTATTTTTTAATCTCTCATTCTTTATGTTGTTTGCCTTCGTGTTTTTATCACACCTCAGGGACTTTCCTCCATCAGTTTCGTATATTAAAGTCATGAGAACCAGGCATCGCTGATTTAATCCTTTACTAGCCAAGTCCTTCTTCATTGCACAAGTAATTTTTTTTTATTACTTTTTTTTTTTTTTTTTTTACGCACCAGATTTAAATGTCCGGGTTAAATTTTCCCCCCAAAAAAAAAAAAAAAAAAAAAAAAAAAAAAAAAAAAAAAAAAAAAGAAGGAAAAACTAAACCCTTTCATACACTTCCCCAAATGATCATCTAGTGAATCCACGTTATGCAATTGCACTATATAAGTATTATAAATACAAAACAATACAATAACAACATGTCAACCTACTAGAGACCAAATGGGAATATAATTCACCGACTCCAGATATTTTCATATCAGAGGGTTCGGCTCTGTGGCATTTCTAATTGAACCTATAAATCCTACTGATCCCTCAATATAAATATTTAAAAAATCTTTTGTAATCCTACATGTATTTAAGATTACTGCTTTTTGCATTTTTAGTAGTTTTATTACAACTTGTATAAATATTATAGGACTTACGAATATTCTAATCCCTGTGAGATATCGTGAGGGACGACATAATTGTAATATCTTTTGTTTTTTCGATTTCGAACATGGCGCTTGAGAAGGAAGAGAATGGACGTCGAGTTCAGTAATGCTTCTACGACTCGTTTTTGTATTCAACAGCTCGGCTACGGAATGATCTGCTGGTGTTTGAGTTTTTTGCCCTTCTATAATATGCGTCTCTTCGAGACCCAGGTTTACTTCTTCATTTCCTCAAAAACACCGTCTTCACATCCTTTCTTTAGCATTCCCAATTAAGAAATCGGCCTTGAGGGAAATTCTATTACTATGTACATTCATTTTAAAAATAGCTTTTTACATCATTTGGAAATACAGTAAAATGCAAACATAAGATACAAGTAATATAAAAGTAAGCAAAAAGTGTGAATATATAAATATAAGACATATGGGAATCCACTAACGCACTGCCTGTGTGTGGGTAATTTAACCTTTAACTCCCGATGTGGGGGCCGCTCCGTCCTAGCAATAAAAATAATATCGAAATACTCCCCTCCCCCGCGCGTGACGCATATGCCGCTTCCAGTAGCTTCGAATTTAGTGACGCCAGAGCCGTAAGTTTTGAATTTTTAAAGTTAAATTTCCGTATGTAAATTGATTTCCATTATTTTTGCGGGCCTCTCTGACCCATCGTCAGTACTTACGTGACTTTACTAAAGTTTTATATATAGAGTTTATTCAAGACACTATTGAAATATTATAATAAAAGTGAGTTTATTGTTTTTTTATTTAGTTTAACAGATAATACAGACTGATTTCTGAACTCAAGTGATTTTTGTCAAAAATTATTACATAATATCCAAATTATAAGTTACTTAATAAAAATACAAGTTACTTAACAATAAAAAAAGGCTTTTATTTTATTTTATTATTTTTAAATTGTCCAATAAATAATAATTTGGACCTCAAAAATTTCAAGGATCTCTAATATACAAACGTTTAAAATAACAGGCCGCCCAGGCCCCCACAGAGTAAATATAACGTCAGCATTGAAAAGTTAACCAAAAATGCTGATTTACATCAACAAGTACGTAATTATAAAATACAAATTATAAAGTAATGGTATGAAAATATAGATATCTATGAAAATATTATGCTTAAAAGTTGAAATATTATTTTGAGTTTTGTTTTTGTAATTATCACAATTTCTGTTGTCTTTACAGTTTCATGCAAGTGATCACATACTAGGTTTCAGAACTCACTCCACAACATTTTCTTACTAAAATAAATATAAGATGCATATATAAATAGCCTTCAGTCTTCAGGAGGTAACATTTTAAAGCCATTATAATGTGAGGCTCCACGCGGAGACGGAAGTGGTACAAAACCTTTCTAGATGCACAAAGCTTGTTCGGTTTCCGCCCCGCTCAGCTCGTCGCGATCTGCTCGGATCTCGTGAAAGTCAAACGTCTTTATGCTCTCATACTTACCCAGTACCCACCCACCACATACACTGTTGAGTAGACTCGTAACTTAGAATACTAGGTGATGCAGTGCAAGAAATGATAATATTATTAATACACTTTTTAAATAGTTTTTAATGTTTTTGCGATATGTGTGTCGCCTCATATAAAAAAATATTAATTATTGTACAAAATATTTTTTTACATTAGCTCCACACAGGGGACCCCGAAGAAAAAATCTCTCAGGGTCTATGTCATCTTTGGAGGTGTTGTATGGAGGGTCGTTTTAGGGAAAAGAAGTGGGAAGGAAAAGTTCTGGGGGGTGTGCAGGAATCTGTAGTCACCAAACGTAGCGAACCACTTGTGGTATGCTATGGTAGGGGTGTTTGTTATCCTAAATTGATTTCATCCCTACAAGATTTTTTTAAAATTTTATCACTCTTAACACTTCGGAAACGTACCCAAAACCGTTTTAATGTTTATTATTGAGTAATATCGTTGTCTTCTAATTTTTTTATATTTTGTGAAAATGTATGAAATGATTAAGTGGACTTTAGTAAAACGTATGCATTATTGTTCTGTAAAGTCACACGCAGTGCACAATTCATAATTTGAATGTCAATATGTCGTAATCAGTTCCACGCCAATTCAGAATGAAACCAACTCAGCATCACCTCAGAAAGGTCATTAAAAGCTATGAAAAAATAATTTTAAAATAGTTGGTAACCCTAACCTAACTTAACCTATTTAACCAATTTTTTTATATTTTTTTATCATCGCTCTTAATGACCTTTCTGGGGTGGTTCTAAGTTGTTTTCATTCTGAGTTGGCCGGTCACCGTCGTAATCTAACTCATCAGAAAAGTGTTTTATAATAATAATTCACACAAAATCTATCATGTTTCAGGTGAAATTCTTTCAACATTTCCCTGACAACATTCCAAAACTTGAGGGAAACAGAAGGTTTTGACTTTTGACGGAATCTACCTATTTTTTGCCTAACGCAATCACTGCAATGTTTTCTTCTGACCTCCTTTACAAAATAAAATGGGTTCTCTATGGTTCTTTCTACGTTGCCCCACATATTACGGCATACCAGCATTACCTACCTACCCGACAACTACGTATTTGTACGTGGAGCCGAGAGCGTTCGGCATGTAAGGAAATCGTGTAAATGTTTTCACGGCGGAAATTCGGCTTGAGCGTGTCAGTGTGCCAGGGCTGTGCTATCAACGATTCGTGGCCTGAAAGGCACGTTTCCCCAGGAATACCCCGAATACGCGAATGGTAACGGTTACAATCGACTGAATATACGAGTATGTTCTGCCTTTTCAAAGCCCTTTCAGCATTTTTACATACATTACGTATCGCAATCACCAGGCTTTATTTTTTTTTGATGCGAAGTATGCAGATTAAACTTATTCTCTATTACTAGTTTTTTTTGGTTAGTTTTGAAAAAAAAAAATTTGAAAACGCTCAACGTAGACCAAAATTTCATTTTCATTTTTTAATCCAAATAATGTCAGGAGTCACTGGTTAAAGTAAGTCAAGTTTTTTATTTGGGAGGCGGGAATAGGTACCGTCACCCCGGGAAACTTATTGGATAACCAACACCTCTGCCATAGGTCACCCCAAGTGGTTCGCTACTTTTGGTGATTTAGCAGGGGTTCACAAGGTGAGGTTTGTCTAGATCTTGGATGCGGATGACCAAGACACACTGAACCCCAGATTCCTACCCACCCCTTAAACCCTTTTCCTTCCCGGAACTCTCCTCTCCTTTGATTTCTCAGGGCCTCCTGTGTAGAGCTCGTGTAAGAAAAAAAGTGCCTCCCTTAATACCTTGTATAGGCATATTTATATAGGCATATTTATCAAAGGTACCCAAGTACCCACCATGAAATATACTTAATAACTGTATATTATTTTCACCGCTGTAACTAATGTATCTACTGTTTGTTTCTGTTCATAAATAAATAAATACAAGCTCACAGCTCAATAGTTCAAAGAATTTAACTCCAAGCTCAAAGTCAAAGCTTGAAACGCCAGGTCAAAGCTCAAACTCAAAGCACAAAGTTCAAACTTTAAGGCACAAGTCTCAAAACCCAAAGCTCAAACTAAACGCACAAAGCTCGAAAATCAAAGCTCAAAAAAGCGCAAGCTCAAAGCTCAAAAGCAAAGTTCAAAGCACAAAAGTAGAATGGTCAAAGCTTAAAAAGTGTATGGATGACAGTTAAAAGCTTAAAGTTCTAAATAAAACGTCAACAAACCTTATTGCCGTGGTACCTACATATCCCACTCAATGAGCGATGGATGCAGATGATACGACGATCACTCTGAGGGACGAGGAAACATAATTTTTGAAATACAATTTTTCTCATGTAATAAATGGTAGAAAAAGTTGCAAACGCCCGAGGAGGACATAACACGACCAAAATAATAATTATAAAAATCTGTGGTACAATGAGGCGTGTGTGATGAACGAAGAAAGGGGTGTAAGCAGAAAATATAACGTGGAAGTGAATGGTAGAAGAAGTTCTAGAATTTGAAATTAAAACACATTTGTACTTTCTTCCACTAATTTATATTTTACCAGGACCGGTTTCATCCTATTACGGACATTTTCAGACTGGTAGTTGAAATTCGTATGCTATGGTATTTATACACACTTAGGCAGTGGGGGTACACAACATTGTCTCTATATAATGAATGTTTCTATTTTGTTAATTTTAAGGTTTTATAAGTTATTTTGTTAATTTTAGGTACATACAGGTAATTATAAAGTATATTATTAAAATTATGAATGATGTTACATATTAAATAGATATTTTTACTTCAAATGAATATACATGAATTTATATAATTTAAAAGGTTTGTGATTACTGATATTTTATTTTGGTAATGTTGGGTTATTCCCTCCTTACCTAACATTACCAAATTAATTCATTTAATTTCAAATTCTAATACAATGGAATTCCACCACGAATTATCAGTGCAAAAACTAGACTCATTAGAAGAAGTTCTATTTATATAAAGAGGAATGTTTGTGTCGGTCGGGCGGGCGGCGTGGATTTAATTTTTACGTAAGTCTGTTTTTTTCTGCATTAGATTTAAAAAAAATTCTGTGTAAATCCCGGGCAACGCCGGGGTCTTCAGCTAGTAAGTACAACTGTACTGGATATGTGTGCGATCAATATTCTGATTATTACATTGAACTACTGAAGTATCGTTCAACCTCGAGTTACTGCATACTTCTCAGGGTAAGTTTTTTCCAAATATGGTGATTCAACTCACTCAACATAATTATTATTACTTCGACGATGTTGATTAATGTCGTCTCTCCATTAAACGCCGCTCTCTAACAATTCTTACCATGACCAGAGTGCAGTTGTAGAAATGCTCTCGACGTGTAGCTACAAGGTAGGTATTATGAAAGTCTTCAAACAGGGAATCAATTAATTTTGCCCTTCAAACTTAATATTTCTGTCAATTGCCACTCTTTCATTTCTCAAGTTCATGTAACAATGTTTTAGATGGAATTGTCGTAATATAAGTTAGGTTACACGCACACCTTCAAATAGAAGTGCCTGCTGTGTAGATTTGAACTGAAACTAATGTAACCATTGACTTAGAATATTTTGGTTCCAGTCCCTTATACACTGCCTCTCTTATATTGCTTGATATCGTAGTTAACTCCAGTCCATTTGATTTTTGATCTGTACTGAGAGCGGATTTGTGAATCAGCTGTACCCACCGTGATATAAATATTACATGGTATGTACGTACTTATCAGTACGGAGCCTGGGAAGACCAAGACTAAGATGGAGCGACAACGTCCTCAAAGACATATCTATCTTGGAGCTTTTAAACTGGAGAGAGCTGGCACAAAACCGAGATGAGTGGAGGAAGATTCTTGAGGAGACCAAGACGCACCAGGGGTTATAGAGCCAATAGTGATGATGATGATGATGTACGTACTTATCGTTGAATACATTGCTCTTGTGATTTCTGGGGCTTCATTTTCCCGAGGTTGTTTGTGATTTTGATATCCACAAAAGAGCTTACAACGAGTTACGTCAGAGTTATATCCATAAAATAGGAGGTAGTTATATCCATAACGGGTGTTATAAGAGGTCAAAAATTTTATGGATCCTCTTGTAGCATTTTGGTTTACGCATTTTACGTGTTTGTGTCGTGAGCTCCGGATTCGATTCTTTTTGACATTATTTTTTTTTTATTTTCAAACGAAATTTGTCCCTACTGTCGGAAACAAAACTTTGCTTAAAATGCCTTATACTTATACACTATGATAGTTGGGATTTTACCAACCATCATCTCCTTTCTTTCTCCGTTTTCTTCAGTCACACAAATATGCTATTTTCACAAAAATGGGTATTCACCAGCCACAAAGGGCAAATAAATAATTATTGTATAATTATTTTCAAATTTTGGTCTACAACGAAATACCTGCTGCGAATACCAAGGTTAACGACTTTAAAAGTTCAAACATTCGTTTAATATAAGCAGTACTTAAGTATTTAACCTATTCCACTTTGTATTATCTGAAGTATCTTTCTTAAGGCGGCTTTAAAGTCGCTTTATAATCCGCTTTCCATTTGTTTTGTTATTTTCCGCCTTTAAAAAATGAAAGTAGTAGAAATTAAGTATGTAAAGCCGGGGAAAATATCCTTTTTAAGCACCTTCTGAGGGTTGCCAGCAAAATAACAAGAGAGGCAACACTCGGGATGACTTTTGACATTAGAAGCCAGCTTCTCTCTGGCTATTTTTGTCCCAGTGAGAAACACAAGTGCTGTGTGTAGTGTGCATCTTATTATTACTGGATCTATTCTGGTTTCTCACAGCTGTGAATGCGGAATGCATTAGGCATTAGTATTTCATTATCTTTCATCTTGGGTAACTGGTAACCAGGAGCTCGGAAGTTTTGAGGAAAGACGTAGAAATTAATGTGGCGATAAGAATATGATTTACGTGCAGTGCTTGCAGTGCTGTTTTTCCGCTAGAGATTTAATTTAAGGCGAATGAAATAAGGTAATTAAATTCACAATTGTTTTTCTTTAAAATAAAAGTCGGGACTTTTACCTACACACCTACACGCTTTCTTCTAAATGACACCCACTGCATTTTCTCCGATAGTTGTCCCTCGTCATTAAATACGTGCTTCTTAAAATGAGTTTATGAAAAAGTGTGAGGAGTTATAGGAAATAAAAAAATTAGGAAACATTTTTGCTTTTACTGACCAACATTATGTTGACCTTTAAGTTTACAGAGGACAAATCTTACTAATATTATAAAAGCGAAAGTATGGATGTATGTATGTTTTGTTACTCTTTCACGCAAAAACTACTGAATGGATTTTAATGAAACTTTACAATAATATAGCTCATACATCAGAATAACATACAGGCTATAAATTATAAAGCTAGCTAGAAAGGGGGCGCGGGAGGGGAACGGCGACGCACGGGAAAGGTGATTCAGGGAGAAACAATGTATTTCTTTGAATATGGCATTGCAACGCATGCCGGAAAGCAGCTAGTATAATATACTCGTACAACAAATTAAATTATATCATGATCTTTTGTCTTTTATTTTTATGTGAAGACTTACACTATAAATACAATATTAGAATATATTCCAAAGATTGTTCGCTTTACTATATGTTGTTGGTTAAATATAGTGTTTTTTTTTTTAAATTTTAATTCATTTAACTTATTCTTCAATTCTGATTTACGGTTATTTGTTTTTTTTTGGTTTCAGTGGGTTAGTATCCTACACATAAATCGTTACTTTTATGCTTCAGTCATATGTACCCAAAATCTTTTGTTAGATAAAGGGATGCTTACAATCCCGTATCGGAGCACTGTAATATTATTTATATTTAATTTAATATTATAATGATCCGATCCGATATAATGATCCGATCTCTGTAACCATCCCTTTTATATAAAAACGCTTTTGGATACATAGTATGACTGAAGCATAAATGTAACGATTTATGCGTGGGTTCCTAATCCACTGGACCCTGATTATTTCGAACTATGATTTATCAACCTATGTTTTCGATGATTTTGATTTCGGATATTGTCTTGTAAATCCGCCATGTAGGGACAGATAAGCTCGTGGTTTCTGTATTAAGGCAAGATTTAGTTCTTATCTCGGTTAAGTAGGCCAGCTCTCCTGCCAACAGTATTATACTTATAACTTATACTGTTCTACTCTTGCTCGTCGGGTTCTACTCTGTCCTACAGTAGTCTCCTTTACTATGAAATGTTCTACTGTATCAGGTACAGGTGTGTTTCTGGACCAGGCAACTCATATTTTTTCATGATATTATGTAGAACTTGCAGTGTCGTCCCTTCATTTGGCTGGTTCGCACAGGTTGTTGGAATAATTAGACGTCTGATTGAGAACTCGTTGGTTAAAATCACATGAGTAATCTATTTTACTTTGCGTTGCATAAAAATCTTCTATGTGTATTGGTCAACCAGGCAGGGATGTCGAAGTGAAAAAAAATATCGATATATCGATATTTATTAAAATATCAATATCGACGTCGATATATCGAGGAAAAAATATCGATATATCGGTCAAATTTTCAAGAGATTTTGCGTTTTTAAAATAATAGTGTATTCAGCTCAATATTATCAATATAGCAATTTTTACATGCAATGTGCTTTTTTAATGTACAAAAATCTCAATAAAAATGAAGGTTTTTTATCAGTATTCATTTTTATTAGGTAATAATTACAAAAATATCAAAAACTAAAAAGCTATCTTCCAACTTATATGTAAACTGAGACGCATACAAAGTTTATATGCGTCTCAGTAACATTCTATTGGCATATTAATCTGTCAAAAAGGACTTCGTGTTTGGAACAAGGTATAGTCAATAATCATAGACAATTAGGAACCAACACACATGACTGGCTTAGAAAAAAATGGCGAAAAATAGCATACATTTCTGGGTATGTACCTACACACATGAGATCGTATTAGTGATCACAAAAACTAATACAAAGACAATAGATTTGTAAGCTATTAATAGTTAAAATTTCAACCGCCAGATGTCATGACCCAATACAGTTACTTTTTCCATTCGTTCCTATACGGTTTTGGATTTTAGTGACTTTAAAAACATAAATTAAAAAATATATCATTTTTGATACAATTTTCGATATTGGATATTTTGTATCGGTATATCGGATCAAAATATATCGGCTAAAAATATCGATATATTGAATTAAAAATATCGATATATCGATACTTTTTCAACAAGCCTACAACCAGGATGAATACGGTCAGTATCGCCTTGGTTGTAGGTCACTTTCCTAATCGAACCATTGCTTAAAAGATAAAACGAAAGTTACTGAAAATGTTCATCTGCTTTTGTCTCTTTAAAAAATGTAACACAATTTTTCCTGCAGTGCTCAAAAGAATCAAACAATAAACCACTGAAATATTCGGTAAAAGGGCTGTTGGAAAAATTGAATAACGCGACTAGAACACCAAGAATTCAAGCTTAAAGTTTTTATCAATATTTTTTGCAGACTGGCAAGCTTATCTATGCAGTCTACCCAAAGATGAACAGACGAATAAATGAGCCAAAAGAGGAGCCGACAAATTTCTAGTCCTGCTATCCCCAATAATGCAATAGTGACGTTCTCGATTGTACCAATCAGTTTATAAATGTGTACATAATGAGCAAATGATTTATTTCCGAAATTCTTTGTTGAGGAAGATTCATCGACGAACATTCTTTAACCATGCAGTTTGGAGATCTAACAAAATGTCAATTAGTAAAGCGCGAAGTCTAAATAAATAAATACTAACTGAGTAGCATAGTCAAATACATTGATACATTTTTATAACTACATAAGTCAAGCTTCTGAAAAAAAAAACTTTTTGTCGTATGGAAAATATTTTATACTTGTAGTTACGTGAACAGTGTAGACCCGTGTTCAAAAAAGTATGTGTCTAATTTTCTCTTATATTTATTTATTTTATTTATTTATTTATATATAATTTGTACATTTATTTATAACAATTACAGGCAATGTAGCCTAAGACGTTATAATTGTACCATTTATGCAGTGTATATGCAATACCAAAAATCTTACAAATGCGCTATAGGACACAAAAAATAAATCTATTTTTTTATCCACCGCATTCAAAAAGCACGTAGTTCTCCCTACAGGTGAGTTCATAAATAAATTAGTGCGGCTTGCTCTACCATATAGGAGGTTGTGATGGCGTCCTCGAGAGTGAGACTCTGGTACAAAAAAAATTAATTGAGCCAGTATCTCATTATTAGATAAGTGACCGTTTATTAGTTGAAAAAAATATTTAAGCAAAGCAATACCTCTACGTGTCTCTAGGGAGTGGTAATTGGTTGGTCATGCCTAATGTAAAAATCGATGGGTAAAGCCAAGGGTAACGTCCATAGAGCCGCGAGAATAAAAACCTTAAAAATTTCTTATGGACTCTTTCAATGCGTAAAGTGTATGTTAATTCGTGTGGGACCCATATGATCGAATTTGACTCAAGTACACTCAGGACTAGTGTGTTATATAATAACGTCAGTGTTTTTGTGTTACGGAACGGATATGAGTTTCTAATTACGAAGCCGAGAAGCCTGTATGCTCTGCTTATTAAATCAACGATGTGTTGGTGAAAACTTAGTTTGCTGTCGTAAATAACTCCTAGATCTTTGATTTGGTTTAGGTGTTGGAGAATAATTTCATTAATTGTATATTCAAATACGTGCGGTTTCTTTGATCTTGTATACGAGACGATATTGCACTTGGGTGTACTGAAGTTCAAGCCATTTATTTTGGCCCAGTTTGAGACGCAGTCAATGTCACGTTGAGGGAGAATACAGTCAAATATATGATAAACCCTAACCAAACTTTCGTTCATTATAAAATTTGTAAGTTAAATACCTACTTTCTTGATTATAAACCGTTTATTTTACGCAATATTAAAATAAATCAATTAAGGAATTGTACAATTTGTCTGTATATCAAAGCAATTCTTTTTAAAATTTCATTAAAGCAGTTAGGTACCATTATATTGAGAGAAAAAAATTGCCAACAAGCAAGTTCAAATAAACACGACGAGATCTCATTTGAAAAAAAAAACTTTACCGAACCAGTGTCTAAGTTGGTCACCGAGTCAAAGTAATAAGTCAAATAATAAAGTGAATGCAGCAGATTTTTGAATACTGAAACACACAAATGCCTAACGGACGAATTAAAACAGGTTAAAAATGTCAACTTTAGTTTTGGTCTCCGGTGGCATTATTTTTTCAAATTACAATTACATACAAATCAATTTGAATAATTTAATATTGTGATGGTTATTTATATATGCTGGTATGGAAGTTCTAAGTATTTACTTAACAATATTGTGTCCACTAATGTTGTACCAACAATGCTAATGATTTGATTTGGGAGTCAGTTAAGCATTTACCACCGAAACCACATGACCATTGTTCATTATATCAATTTTGTATTAATGATCACTGTACGCAGGTATAACCACAGTTTATGGACTGGGTAATTTAATAAAGTTTGTTTAATTAACTGGTTTCGGTGTACGGAAATCACAATGAATTAATAATAAATAAATTTAGTTATTTTATTAAAAACAAATAACATTTAAATAAAGTGGTGTAAAGTAAGACCACGACTGCTTATTAGAGACCGATGGTTCAATCGTCTGTTGACTAAGTTCTCCATCAGCGCACAAGCAACATTCCCACCTACAGATGTAGGGTGATAGGAGAACTTTGCATGTTTCAGGTTATTCCTAAGCTGGGAATTTTTGTCTCATTTCATTTTAATAAAATAAAATAGAGTCCGTAGATGATGAAAATCATGTAAGCCCGAATTTGGGAACTGTTACGACATGTGATTAGTTTGAAAGAATGGAGGAAATTATGGGAAGTAGGTGCTTGGACAATCAGATATCGATTCTTGACACACCATTGCTACACTGAGCGTTGGTGTCTGCAGTCTGGAATGTATGCAAATATATACATATTTTAATTTGCTTTGCTATCAAACTGATGATAGATACTTTGATGTTATGTAAGTACGAAGTGTTAATTTTATTGTTAGTGTGAATAATATTTTTAGATTCTCACAAGGACTGACAAACCCCATAATAATTACATAAACACTTTCCCAGCTTTGTGTGTAACTATTGTAACTTTATTTTAATACAAAATGTGAAAGAAATACTTACTTGCTTGCGTACTAATACAAAGCATAACAGTGGAGTGAAGTGTCAATATTAAGATTATGTACATAGTAATAAGTACGTAAATACATCCGGTACCAAAGTATATTTCGGGAGCCACTCTTCCCACATTTGTTTATTATGAAACATCTCGGATCTTCCCAGTTACATCAATAGTGCATCTGGATTCGTTGCCCGGACATGTGCAGTTGTGCATTACGGTGCGTGTATCTAAATACCGATATGCGTACCGCCACCTCTCTAAATAAATCCCAAATTTATCGACTGTTATACGACAGATGGGTTTAACCCTTTCGTACTTGTTTTATGAAATTGTCTATGGCAGTCAAAGATAAATATTAAAATTAAATTAAATGAGAGGAAGCATTGAACCTGGTTTTTAACACTGAGACCGGGAAATTATTCCACAGCCGAGCCGTTACACAGAAGAACGGTCGTAGAAGCGACCCATTCTCATGAATGTCATGTTCTACACCGAAAAGGACATGGCGCTGAAAATCGACCAATTGGGTCAGATCATGTCACGAAAATTGTATGGATGATACCATAAATTGTTTATGTGAAAGCCGCACAAGAGCCGCCACTGCTCCCAAATGTCTGGAGCCGGTGAGACTATGGTATCCTTAAATGGATTGTGTTGTGATACTGAAGGTGGTAGGAAGGGAAAGGAATTGGAAATAGGGACGCGGGTAAGTACCTGCCTTTTCAGATCATGTCACCAAACACGGCTAAGGCTAGATTAAGGCGCCGCATCCCGGCTTAAAAAGAAGAAAACGGAGAGATATGTGATTACGAATATTGGAGAGAGCGCGGTAATATTTAAAACGATGAAATTGAAGCGAAAATTGTGAAAATGTTTAATAAAACACGACTCGTCTAAAATAGGGCACAAATCTCGTGGGGAACATCTAAAACAGCATTTAAAGAAACACCGTGAATTTTTTCGTACATAATACAGGTGTTAAGGGACGTATTTGACTTACTTTAACCAGTGATTCCTGACATTATTTGGAGTAAAAAATGTAAATGAAATTTTGGTCTCCGGTGACATTTTTGATATTTTTTTCTCTACAAAAACATAAAAAAATGGTAGTTGTTGAACAGTTGGAGGCGGGGTAAGGGGTTCGTCGGACACCCAGCTGGGTGACCAGTGACGACATGTAGAAGAAATTTTTTTTTGTTTGATTTTGAAGAAAAAATTTTAGAAAACCAAAAAAAAAAAGCGTCAAAAAAAGTCACCGGATCACAATGTCAGGAATCACTGGTTAAAGTAAGTCAAGTACGTCCCTTAACACCCTGTATAACTTCTAAAATAAGTGAAATGAACGTGTTTATAATAATTTTCGGAGTATACCTTGCGATTTTTTTTCTATCGAGGGAATTCCATATATTTTGCGTTTCGGCGTGGAACACCTTTAAGTTATCTTCAAAAATAATTAATTTTTTTTAAGAGCTTCAAATGTAAGAAATTGGTAGAAATTCGGTTGGCGGCGGTGCAAATTTTGAATGCTGGTCTTTTACCAGGGCGATACTGAGACATATCTTCCATTTTAAAAATATTATTGTGTAAAATTAATTAATTGTGAAACAATACACATTCATTAAATAAAATGTACTTGCGCACGCCGGGAGTTGAATCGGTGACCTCAGAATTTGTAGTTGAGAGCCTAAACCCTCGACCTTTTAGGTTAAATATGAATGCGAAGGAAGCAATGGGAGTAAGCTTATGCAGATGTGTGTGAATTGCAATCCATTCTGCCTACCCTTGCGGAGAATTTTTGTGACATTCAGGTTAAGTTAAATACGTAACAAGGTAGTGTAGTGCTACTTTCATCCATGTGTAGAAATGATGTTATAGTTCATTAGTGAGTGATTATGGTATACGACACGACATTTATTAATCTAGAATTTGAACGTGAAAAACAGTTTTCATCTCCTGTGAAATTGTGTAAATGTGGGATATTTCCGTCTGCCCTTTCACAGTTGATGCGTACGGGTATATTTACAACTCGGTGAACGAACGCGGAGTATAAATATTATTTTCATTCACATTTTTATTTTGTATACTACTCTTATGTTGGCGCTGGTTACTTATTGGGGGTATAATTAGAGCTTGACACGCAATCGTATTTTTTCAGTTTTTACGCTTTTCCCGCATGATTTCTGAAATTCCGTAGTTTTTTTTGTATTATTACACGTGGTTGTACATGGTCGTTCAAGCGCACTTCTGGGTTAGGCAGATAGATTTTTTTTGGATCATCAAATGAGTTATTCGTTTTTATTTATTTTTACCAATAATTTTACAACATGAGTGCACACATTTAAGTAAAAATTACATTCGTATAAATTGTAGAACAAATGTAAGTAATGGGAACCCACTAAAAGGCACAGCCTTTGTGTGGGAAATGTTTAACAAATTTTACAAATTAAAATATAGGTGCTTTTTAAATAAAATAAAATACTAAAATTCAACATCAAGCAAACAAGTCAACTGGAAAATGAAAGTTTACAAATAGTTTACAGGAAGAGCTTTTCAATATCCGAATCATTTAGCCATAACTTTAATCCTTTGTGTACTGAATTTGATATTTTATTTGTCAATTGAATTTGTTTTGGTAGAAGATTAAATATATGAGGCCTGTGTTTACATTAATTTGGTGTTGGTTTGGGAGGTGTAAAATACATTAGTCCGTTTACTAATAATTGTATGTTCAATGTTTTCGATTTTTGCTTTTAAAAACCTACTTCAGATTTTGCAGTATGAATATTCTTCTCTTACCTAATTATTCGGTGCCAATTGTGGTATATGGTGAGGCTGAAGGAAGTGGGGGGGGGAGGGGGGGGGGGGGGGGAAATAGTCAGTGAAATGAAAAAGAAAGGTTGGGAAGTGCATGCCTATTGCCATTTTAAGCAATATTTCGATTTTGAATAAGATTGATAATTTAAAATATGTTGAAAATTTTATGATGGGCGGTACAATAGTGCAAGAATACGATTAGAATATTTATCTTCTTGAATGTGATTCGTCCATCGGTAAGAGACACTGAGGTGTACGATTTCGAATAATTTTGATACAATGAGAAAAGTGTGATTTGTATATAATACAGGCAATATGTACTAGACGTTTGTACATAAACTAAATATAATAGGGAGCTGGCCACAATGACACGCCAATGGAGTTTCGTACGCCAGTGGATTTTGGAACGCCACTGGTCTTTTAAATGAATTTACTACTTTGACAAAAAATGCTTCTAGGTATAATGGCAAAACTGATTTGAGTACTGGATTAAAATAAATATTTTTCACTTTGGAGACTGTGGGAGACTGGGGTTTTTAGGTTACTGGGATACTGGGATAGGTAAACTGAATCTAAGACTGATTAAAACACTTGAAAAGAGGTTTGAACTTGGAGACTGTTGGTATCTTGAGTTGGTATCTTTCTTCTTGGCTGATAGTTTTGAACTGACTTCCTACCGGTTTGACTTCTATTTTTATAGGGCAAACTCAGGTCGGACTTTTGGGGGACAGAACCTTTTTAATTTTTCTAAGGTACTTGTTTTAGGTAATTTCCCTGGTCGCTACGATTGGAAGTCAGCTGTGTCAAAATTATGTGTGATAGTTTTTGCCATGATCTTACCAACTTAGGATACCAAAGCCTCACATCATTTTTATTGTGTTTACAAGAAAAGGTACAAGTATACATATATGATATAAGGTACAATTTTAAACAGTAAATATTTTTCTTAAAGTGCAACAATCACTGATAGACGTCAGTTTTTGGGTTGTTTTTGTAGCATATACTCATTTTTAGGTGATGATGTTTATTTCTTGATCCAAATTATTCCCAATTTCTCGAAATTGAGCTCCAAATTTTTCGGAAAATGAATTCGCTGTCGTAAATATTTACGATTCAGATTTTTCCTTTGTTCAGAATTGACCAATAGTGGCTCGGCTGGTCGCATGGTGGGGGTGACGTAAATAGACAGCCAATTCCTTGGCGTTGATCATTGCTGTCTAGACTCCCTTGTGGAAGTATTAGGTGGTTATGTAGATGTGTTTTCCAGTCCAATGAGGCTGCCGCACGTATTCATTATCAATTTCATTAATGTTTTCAATTGATTAGTTAGTTAAAGGACATAATTGCGTTGTAGACAAATCATTTGGAAGGGGCACCACATGCACATTGTTCCGCTAGCCAATAGCAGCACTCAGATTGTCGTGCTCGCGGCACGGTACTCTGTGACAGCGTAAATTCCAATCTTGAACTTCCAGGGTTGTCATATGCTTTCGCGCACTCGTTCAATGCACACGTATTCCTATGACACGTTCGATATACAATACATGTATGATAATCTCAGATCGGTGTGTATAATCAATGGTATTAGAGCCTAAAAAGGTAAGCCTTTAGTTATGAACCTTAATTTTGTTGGGCTTGTTATGCATCTTAGTTTTGGAGGGAGTTTATTCCAAGCCGTAGCGACAGCATGATCTCCAAACTTAGTATTTGGCGTGCGCTGAGATTCTCTCAGTATGCCTTTAGCTGATGATGTTGCTGATTTAAGGGTTGACTGCCTCGGACCGGTATTTAGAATACGTTCATACTTCACTATGTTACCAAATCGAATAGTATTAATACGTGAGCGTCTTCGTGGTTGCAATTCAGAACCCGGCCTCGCCATGCCGTACGCGCCACCCATCTGTGTACGTGAAATTTCAAAGTTTCGAATTCAAGAATTCGTCAAAAGATGTCGCCACTTCCATTAGCAGGATGCATTCGGACGTCCACCCCCCCCCCCCCCCCCCAAGTGCTACGAATTTATGAATTTGTATTATCTCTCCGTATATGGAAAGATTGACGATTATGTTCAGCTTTGTGTGAATAATAGTATTAAGCGACTTTATATTACATACGGCGTCATTGCCTGTCCCGGTTACTTTTCCCCGTTGACTAGCTATCACTGGATGACAGTGGATCCGAGGAACGGGCTATTTTTGGAACCAGTTCCAACCTGGGCGAAGCCGAACCAAAAGCCGCCCGTAGGGCCTAGCAGGAAAAACCTACGGAGCGTTTATTATTCCATAAACGCTCATTCTAAACTTACATCAAATTATTATTTATCTCATTTTATTAAATGAAGACAATGTTAGCGAAACTCAATCGAAAATCTGGAGACAGAAAAATCAGAAAAGATATTGGCTTCGCTGGGACTCGAACCCAGGACCCTTTGCTTACAAGCAAGAGGTAAATTAAATTACAACACTGCATTTTATAAATTCTTTATTATTAACTAGTGTAAACTGCAGACCCGTGATAAATCACGGGGTGTAAAACAAAAATTAAAGTGGTGAATTAATTGGTTTTTGGGAAGACAACTACTATGCTGACCATTACACCACAAAATATTGTCAGAACGGCGGTATAAAATGTACCTGCTGATATATGTAAGAGTAATATATTTTTAAATTTTAGGCTGTTACGTACATGCAACCGAAACTATATTGTTTAGTTAGGGTAAAATATAAATATATTATTTTCAATGTTTTTAAAAGCAGTTCGAAGTTTATAATATGTTGTATATCTAATTTAAAATAACATGTGTTATATTTGCCATTATCCCCAGACGGGAATCAGAAACACATGAGTTAGAACTTGAATCTCCGGAGTAGGCAGAAGTTTACCAGTTAATCATGTGATATAAAATTTATTGTACATATCGGAATAGCGGTTTGCTCCTAGGGGCGCAGTGCTCATTCTCAAGCTATTTGATTTAATTCTCAGAGCAATCTACTCAAGGATATATTTATTCTGTACCTGTTGGGAATTCAAAGTTCATGAAGCGTTTCCCACAATAGTACATGATGTTAAACGAACTAGCGTATTCGAGATAATTAGAATGAAGAAACTTGTGTCTTTACGGTTTGTATGGTTAGTTCGAATACCACGTTTTATTAATATTAACGTATTTTTTTCATTAGCTCCACACAGATTTCCTGTAAAATAATTCCCCTCAGGGTGTATGTCATATTTGGGGATGCTGGCTGAATGGTATTTTTAGAAAAGGAAGAAGAAGAATTTCTGTGAAGGAAAAAGATACGACTGGTGGGTAGGCATCAGGGGGGTCAGTGTATCCAGGTGTGACGTTCATGTGAATCAATCACCCCATGTGATGCAAGGCGATGCGATGTTCCGAAAGAGTCCTGCTGGAGAGGTTAAAAGGTGTCCCTCAACCGCTTACAATTCCAACAATGTCGCATTTCAACACCCCTTTGTAAAGTCATTAAAAGTAATGTTTTTTTTTTTTTAATAGCCCATAATCTACCGAACTATTTAAATAATTTGAAAAAACATTTATCATTTTTAATGACTTTTAAAGGAAGTTTACTTATTTTTGCTGGGTTTTCTGCAGATGTTCTCACTCACGAGAGAATAATTCAGTTATAAACACTCGGTTAATAGGTTAAAAATTACATAAATCAATCGGTCAAATTATACATTGGTAAATTTTGAAATTGTTTAAATAAAAATTAAATAAAAAAAAACAAAAGAAATGGAAAATTATAAAAATACAAAGTTCACTCAAATGACAAATAATGCAAAGAGAGACAAGGACACAGGAGTCATAATTAGAGATACAAATGATACATACTATAATTAGCACAATATTTTTTTCTGAATCCATATACACAGATTGTCGACAAACATGTCTACTTCAGCACACTCTTTCTTATTATAAAGTCAACACATTTGGGTCAGAGGACTAAAAGTGCGCGATATTATTAGGTGTTGATGTTGCACGATTCTGAGTTGTCCGTTAAGTTACACAAAGTTTATATGTATAGTCCTATTATCCAATTTTGAAAATTATGCCTAAATTCGAAGCTTCGAGTTCTGGGGTTCATTAAACATACACACAATCGAAATTAGTATTTTTGATATTTCGCTTCTCAGCGTCAACCATTTTCGCAAATGACCGTTTCCATAAACTATTAAGTATTGTGTATGGTGTCATTGAAATACCTAAAACAGACTAGCGCTGGTTTTAATTGCCCACGCTATATTTTGATATGCATCAGCCAACGGAGAAGAGCTTCGCATCGCATTGTCTCATAGTTCATAGTATGACACAATTGTCCATAAAACTGGTTCGCGTGTAGTTAACCCAATTGTAATGTTTCCTCTCCGTCTCTATTACATATTACAATTACGGCATTACGTCAGATTAGACTAGCATTGGTCAGACGGCAGCGCGAATAATTCGCACTCGTAATGCAATACGAACAAAACTCTACAAAATAAACGCGTTCTCTTTTCTGAAAATTAACAAGCTAAAAATGGTGTGTTTTATCTGAAAATATAAAAATTCACACCAATAACTTAGTATACTTACGTGGGTTGACAAATACAAATTTACCCAACCGTAAATCCAAATTGAAATTTGTGCAAAACATGGAAAACAGAAAGATGAAACACTTCTTGGCTTTGAAAAGTTTTTGACATTGTTTCGTAAGTGGGTACTGTAATAATTGCAAATAAGATGAAAAAGCTCAGCTGGGTGCAAAATCAACTTAATACAATATATGAAAAATGTTAAAAACATCAGGAACACCGCGATCATCTACTTCCTAACCCGGCGACCGCCATAAATCACTAATCTATCACTTTATCTTTCAGACTTTGCTAGGGAAAAAATTCAACTCCGATAGGGCAGTCCAAACCGCCTTCAAAGATTTTATTGATTCCCGTCCGAATGGTTTTTTTAGTAAAGGGATCTATGAACTACTTATGAGATGGCAAAAGTGCATAGATAACAATGGTACATACTTTGATTAAATAAATATATTATATAAAAAAAAAAATCGACTTTATGTTCCTTCCATACAAAACGCCAATTTCATATGTAAGGTCCTAATATAATAGTCAGCTACATTACAATCCTCCTCTTTCTGGTATTATTCCCCACCCTATCACGTACCTTCAGTTATAAAACAACCAAATTTAGGTATAGGTACCATAGTCACACTAGCTCTGGGCAATTGTGACTATTGCTAAGTAATCATATTTAAAAAAAATATCATAAAAGTTCACTAGCAAGTTTAAGAAATAAGTCACTAGTTATTAGTCTCAGTAGTTGGTTGCAAACTATAAGACTTAGTTGTAATTCACTAGTTATACATCTTGTTGTAAGTCTTCAGTAAGTTATTAGTTATAATTCTAGAGTGTATGAGTTAAATAACCGTTGAGATGATTTTCCCACATAAACGTCGCGGGCCAGAGAAATAATTTAATTATTTGGTTATTTAATTATTAACGCCCTTTTTAAAAGGCTTTTACAAAGGAATACATAGTAAAAATTGTGCATTATTGTACATATCTGAACTGCCTCAGTAGCAATCTTTTGTGTATATTTACTGACAAATTAAAGATGTCCACTGCCTCGGCATAATTATTTCCTTCCATTAGCATTCTGGGCAATGAGGAACACACATCACGATAGTTGGTCCATATACATTATTATTTCTATGTCATAGAGACCTTTTTAAAAGGTACCTATCTATCTACCCATGGAGATTTTGGTGGTAGGTACCTTATATAAAAATATCAATGGACATTTTGAAGGGTACATTTGACAAAAATACTAACATATTATTCTGAAAAGGGTATTGTGTAACTGTTACGTAAACTGGTTCGCCATTAAAAAAGTCGTTTACGTAATTAAAAAAAAAAGCTTTAGCCTTAGTGAATCGAGGGTTTGGAAGTTTATTAATATTGAAATGTTTGCACGTTTAATTCGCCTTTCCGCTGTTTGCATTATTCCCGCGGCCTTGGATATGCCGCTGGTCGGATGTGGGAGGAAGGGCAGGAGGGGGGTTGGGTTTGTGGGGTATTTCCGGATCTCTTTAACCGTATTGGAAACATACCCTCTTCCCATTAATGTTTTTTAAAATTGTTACCGATTCGATTATTTACGAAAAATGATTGAAACTTTATATACATTCAGGTACTACGGTATTGAAACCTATAAATATGATATTCATATGTTTTCTCTACGGGCAGTTAAGTACGTAGTAATGTTTTATGGTCATGTTAAAATGGGTGTACGTACGTGGACGGAATTTTCAAATCTATACAAAATTACAGATAAATCATTTTAAAGAGTTTCTTGCTTGTGTAGTGGTGTAATGGATGGATTAAAACTATTTTAAATTAAAAATAATTTTGTTTTTGTTTTTGAAACTGAAGAATGAAATTAAAAGGAAAACATAATCACATTGTCGAATTGAATCGCCAGTCCGTAATTAATAAACGTCGCTAAGCAGTACGCACCCAGAGTCTTTGGGAATTTGAGGCGTAAGAGGGTACGTAGTCCCTTGGTTCGTCTCTGAAGCCTTGAAGTCGTTTGTAAGGCGAGCTTCTTGGGTGACTCCTTTTGTTTCATAACCAGGGGTTGTTCGTACAGTAATTTGGAGGTTAGATTCGAAATTAAACACTTTTGTTCGTTTACTGGAATATTGATGATTGCGTATAGATAACTAGCAATAAAGTGAAATGAATTTCGATGCTGCTTAAAAGGCTTGTATAAATGGAATGGATGAGTTTTAAAAAAGAGAATGATAACAAAAATTTTAGAATGAGATGACATTTTTGCTTGTAGTAAAATAATAGACAAATTGATACAAAAACAAATTTGTTGTAGTTAAATTAAAAGTGAAGAAGTCTACGGACGGAACTTAATCCATTTGAATTTAAATATAAAATGATGGATAGAAAATGAAGTTAAATATTTCAAAATAGGATGACACAACACTCACTGAAGGACTGCAGGGATATTCAAAACTTTTGATATTATCTGTGGGTTTTGTCTGTAAAATAAGTTACCTTTCGTAGGCTACTAAATAGATTAATTGGTGTTTCATTATATTTAAGATGCAACAGAGCAGAAGAAAAAGAAGTTATGCAATGTCCATGAAGTCACAATTCTACTTTCATTATGTACATATTTCATTTTTCCAATGATACTAAGGTTTTTTTTCTTTCATTTTCAGGTGAGCCCTAATCTTGATGTTACCTGAAACGCGCTGTGAATGAGTGATAGGTAAGTAAGTAGGTAAGCATTCACCTTTTTTCGTTAATAATTTCAAACACTGTCGAATATCCATTCCAATATCTGCGTAAATGTACATACCTAGTTAATTAGATTTATTTCCTTTTTTATTATTTACCTTCTAGATTCGTAGAAAATGTGTAGATTTGCCCGCCCTTCAAAATAAGAAGTTTACCTTTTCAATGTTAGTAAACTTGAAAAATTACGACATCTGTCAAACATTTAAACAAATAAGTACACATTTCAAATAGATAATTGTTAATTATTTGAAAAATGTTGGTAATTAGGTACTTTATCGCCTGTCTGATAATGATTTATATTATTTTATCAGTTTAAAAATTAAAAATTCATTGAAGATAAATTATTTTACGCATCACGCAGTAACTCATATTTTTTAAATACATTTAAAAAACTGATTAAGTTTCAAAGTAAAAAAAAACTACATATTTGAAAGCAAGTTTTCGTAATGTAGTCTTCACAATTTTGAAAAATCGAACTACTTGACAAATATTATGAAATTAATAACCTAGCGCGAAAAAAGTTATGATTATTCCTAAAATGCTGGTTATCCGAAGAGTAATTTTTGTAATTTATTACAAATAATAACAACCCAGAGCTTGTCCATAAAATTAAAGTAAACAATGCCTTGCAAATACCCTGTACCTTACTTCCGAATTTTCCCACCCGACCAATTACGTGTAGGTAAATTAACACTCAAGTTTAGATTTACATACAAGACCCCTTAAAAGTTTTCGCTAGGATATCATAAACGGGAGCGTACTATCCTGCAGCAATGAATACCTACGAATAACAAACATATTGGGTTACTTTGATTCAACCGCAAAAAAATAACCAACATTATGTGTTCTGTTTTAATTTTAGATGTGTGAAGGGCAACTGACCGGACGACCCACCGCATTACCTCAAGAACGTAAAAGATTATTGTGGTTAAAAAATATCTAAAATAATCGATTATTTACTGTTACCATAGACGTAAATACCAGAGGCATGCATTACAAATAGTAGGAGCACTGCCTATTGTATATCATTTGATTAAAAAATAATTATTGTTTAAATTCATAAACTTATTGCCAGAAATCAATAATTTCAACAACGCCGCGCGTATCATACCGACCGCACACTATAACCCAACAAAAGCAGAAATTAAGTATGCTAAATTAGTATTTAATGTTTTCTTTATACTACACAAAATATGCATTTAAGAAATTATTTGTTTGTGTTAGTTCTAAATAGCCAGAGTTTTTAGGTACAAATTTGCCTATAGAATATCACTATAAAAAAAGCAATCAGTGCCATCTGTCGGTATCTATATTAATTAGTACAACTTAACTAATAAAAAATAATAATGATATATGTAATATTAATATAAAATGATAATAATAATATTAATAATGATAATAAATCAAGTAAATAATAATAAATCTTTCACAATATTTTCTGGGCTTATTTAGCGGAAAAAATATGGAATTTATATATCCGGTAATAGGTTTGTAAAATGCACAGATAAAAAATGATTGAGCCTATTAAATCCCAACCGAATCGACTGCAAGCAGTTTAGCCATTTACGTCAAAAATTTGTACAAGGAGAGTAGTTGTCTCTGGTAAGTTTTCCTTCTAGTTTTTTTTTCAATAAATTATTTGTTTTCCCTTCTGTGCAACTCTGAAAACTCTGAAAACTCTCTGCACGGCACTGCATATACGCCACTGAATATGAATATATGACGTTAAACTGTTAATACTAATATTGAAATGACACAAAAACGTAATTTTTAGTATAAAAAAAAGTTGAGAAAAGATTTCTCACAAACGAAAGTATTCTGTAATTTAGTTTCTAAAATGGCCATTTAACACTATTTAATTGCTAATTTATATAATGCATTTAAATGGCGGAATTGGTCCTTAGGGCGGTCTACAATGTCGAAAGAGTCAGTACTTTTCTTAAGTCGTGCGTATGGTTCGATCCCTTCCGTATTTTTGTCGTGGTTCCGAAGACAGTATTGATGCTCTCTTTTTTTTTTTAACCACGACAAAAATACGAGACTTTTTGAGGCCTGCAAAGACCACGTTTCCTCTGGAAACATATGGAGTGTACAAATTCAGCCGTTCTGGATGTGACAAGGTTTATGTAGGCCAAACAGAGCGGACGATCTGCAAAAGGATATCAGAACACTTCCGTGCCTGTAAACTTGGCCACTCTGACAAATCGGCAATCGCCGAGCACTTAATCGAAACTTTGGATTTGTCCCTGAGGTCCTGGGAAGACCCAAAAATCATAGAGCGCGCCTGATTACGGAGGCAATTGAAATTCACAAAAATCCTATAAATATTAATAGAGACGACGGAGCTAAGCTCAACAGTTCTTGGTATCCGGTAATTGACGGTTACATCAAGGCTAAACGCAAAAAAACATGTTGAAGTATATTGTAGCGCCAGCTCGTAAAGGAGTGGAGCTGGCGACACGGTATCGCTCCTAAATAGATAAGTACAAACATCACCCCTAACTATTACACATCTGCCCTGATGATGGACACTGCAACGCTGTCCGAAACGTTGGCTAAAGAAGGAGGTAGCGTAACACGGCATAATACCCCAAAACCTAATAACAAAATAATTTTTGGCCGTGAAAATCTAAAATCGTATCTAACTAATGGGCAATCCACTCCTCTCTTCTTCTCTCCATCTTCTCATTCTCTCGTGCCATCTCTTTCGTACTAGAAATAGTGGCACGATCGTTACACGTTCCTATTTTAATATACGTAATTTTCCGTTTTGTCTGATTATTGGATTGGATTGAATTTATAAAAAAAAACATTGGTCTTTGGCTTAAAAATTGACAAATGAATTTATTTTTCAAAGCTCACGACAAAAACAACATAGCGAGCTGAAAATGCTTGCATTGACAAAAAATTTCAAATTCCGTAAATTTTTTTATGACGCCAAAGTTCACCGTTTGAGAGCTTTATTTGCAGACAGATTTTCGTCTTTGATAATATTTTCTTCATCTGTTGACTTACACGATGGTTTTATTTAAAATAATGTAAAATCGCTTTTTAGACGACATGAATCACCGACGTAATCTAGAAGATAAATAATTTGAACTGCGGAGATGAAACTAATGTCTTACTCTACTTGACTCTGAGAGATTTACGTCTCAGTTTGGTAACAAATTTCCTGTAATGTTAGCATGCTAAGTGGGTTGGTACTTTTTAACCGCTCAAAGGTAAATAAAGTTCTGCTATATATTTCCTCAAAGAGCCGTTCGCACACAGGAAGTATTTTAGTAACTAAACGCGTCGAGCACCACAATTTTAGTAAAGCAGGTTAGGCACTGCCGAATAGGCAGTCGTGTCGTGTCGTGTTCGTCGTGTCGTGACGTCACCGTAAAGTAATTGTATGGGAATGTAGAATGTAGGTATGACACAAGCCATCGTATTAATTTATTCGTTTATTTACAAACTGTTTATAGAGATTTAGTTATTGTGTTTATTGAAACATTATTTACGCCTAAATAGTGTTTAAAAAATAAAGGTATCTCTTATTAGTTTATCTCTATTATTGAAAATATTCAATAACTACTGTACAAAAAAAATGGTAATGCTACTTCTAGCGAGAATACTTCGAACAACGAAATTCAAAATGGCGGCAGTTGATCAGCTGATCCTTTAGTAACTTTTCAGGAGTGATGACGTCACACGATTCACCACACATACGGTGGTTTTCGGGGGATCTTGAAAAATTAAAACTTTGACAATTATTTTAACTATTAAAACTATCTCTAAAAATAAAAATAAAAGTGCATTTATTTAAGTTAGAATGTCATTTATTCATTAAAAAAAATTTAAAAAATGGACTGGAGTTCTCTATTGCGAGATCGTTCTAACTAGAATTTTTATTTTAGCAAGTATTTGTAGTTCGCAATGTCTTTTTAACCCCCGACGCCAATAGCTGTGTTTTAAGTTTTCTGTCATTTGGTGTTTAGGGTGGAATTTTATTATCTTTTAGTAAACGACACAAGACTCAATATCGTATAAGATTTTAACCGAGTATTTTTTTATAACTTTTGAAAAGAGACTAATTTAATTTTAAAACATTTATAATATTCATTGAACGTACGAGTGGTTTTTTATTATTATTTTGAATTGTTGGCAGTTTCTCGATAACCGTTTCGAATTACTGCGCGCCTGATATTTCTACCAGAGAAGCATCTGGTACCAGGGAAATATCTAGTTTGTACTAAGAATCGTGCCTGCCATACTCAAGTCCTAAAGAGGTGACCTTTTCTAATGAGATTCGTCTCCTATGTTTGATCAAGGTTTTATCTTTTTGCCATCTACGTAAACAAATTAAGTTGTTTGTTTACGTGGCTTCCATTTATTGCTGCATTTGAAAGCACTGCGGTATACTCTTCCATTTATTTAAAAGTATCCTTGTTTGCTCTGAAATAAAAGCAAAGACCTTCGCTGTTTTCTTTATTTTTGCAGTGGAAGGCAGGCAAACTAAAGTACTGAACATTCCGTCCTTGGCTACACAACCAGCGCATGTAACCTACCACTGATTGAGGATTAAAAGCTCTGTTTGTATTCTAATTTTGAGTGCAGCTTGCAAAAAGCTTTTCCACGTAGATCTCAAAGGTACATGCGATGGTTGCATTTTGTAGTCACCTCTGGGCTGGAGCCTCACTAACGTAATTTCTCGGTTTGTCGCCGAGCAAAAGAGGGCGGTCTTTTGCTTTACAATTCGTTATTAAGAGGAAATCGGGCGCGTTCCGTACAAACGTATTACCCAATTTCCTATCTTGATTTTAACGTTTTTTTTAATGTCATGTACATTATCGAGGTTTCTGACTCATACAATGTTGTCATTTTTTGCCTCATCTATTTTTAAATTAAGGATTTTAACTCTAGTGCAAATGGTTTTTTATTAAATGGATATCGACCACTGTCATATCGGTACGTTTTGATTTTTTTTTAAGTTACTTCTTATAGGAGTTAGGACCCTGTAAAATCGTTAAAATTGCATGGTTTGAATGCCATCGTCAGACGTTCAGTATACAAATTAGGCATGTATTTTTAAAAAGCAAAATGTAGGAACAGACGTGGAATATTTTCCTATAAATCTAAAACATCTTAAAAATCGGTCCAGTTTTGGAGGAAATAAATGGGGAATGCAAAACCACGATTTTGACGATTTTATTAAGACCTGTGGTGCAGTTGTTCCTTTCGCTCAGTATTCAGGGGTGTAAAAGCGACAGTGACTGCAACAGTTTGGTAAAGTACGTATTAATCAAATTTCTCAGCGACCGGGTTTCCACTTAAAAAATTTGTTGGTTGACTTATGTTACACACAGTCGTAATGTGAGTATGATTTATTTGTCTTAGAGGTATTGCAATAGGTTGTTGATATCCGCATCTCAGTTGATGTCCGCAGCGCAGTGGTTTACTTCACTCATTCTTATTCATAACGAGCTTAGCTTTGTCTCACTAAGACCAGATTTAACAATTAAATGCCTTCCTATTCTTACAGCCCCTTCCAAAATTGCCAATCTGGGTTGCCATATAATTACCTTAGTTGTACACAATACACATACTAGAGGATTCAGCATTAACAACAAAATAACCTTCGCGCCTTCAATTCATTTTCAAGTTTCGTGGCAACAGTTTCCGCCAATAAACGCTTGCTTGCCAGTCTACTGTGTCATCACAGGCAACATGAGACACTGCGTGCACCAGTCTAGTCAATACCGAGTGTTCCCGGTCCATACATCATCTCCGTAAAGCGATACCGCTGTTCTGAGCGAGCGCTGTCTATCCGTGACCGCTTTGCGTGACGTGTAACTTGACACACTTTGCTGTCAATTGTCACAGTCACCAGTACACCTCGGATTTAATAGCTGTTAAGGATGACACAGTAACTAAAAAATATATTTTTAAATCTTTTCTAAGTATAACGGTAAAGCGAGGATACGAGGATACGGAACTAATTAGGTGCCAAAGCCTGCTCTAATAATCGTTACGCTATTTATTTTCTGCCAATTTTATGGGAATTTTCAAAGGCTTAAACGATATTAAAATTTAACAGGACTCTCTGAAACAAGTTTTAACTACAAATTGTATTTCTATCCCAAGTAACGATCCCTTAAAGCGGTGATGAGCAGCGGCGAGAATTTTCGTACTGTTTGCATAGGATTCAGGGTCTGGTCTCCGGACAGTCTACCGTCAGGTGTAAAGTGAGCAGCTTTGTTGACTTCTTTCGTTTCCAAAACCCAGGAAACCGTACAGTGAGGGAGGTTATGTTTGAGGTTAGATGTATTCTTTTGCAAGTAAAAACACTCGTGTTTTGACTGGATATTGTTATAACTTTTGATTTTTTCATATGAATATTTAAGTCTACACAGAGATCGATTCGATTCTGAGCACTGGAGTTGCAATTTGTAGAAAGAATTAAGATGTTGAAAGAATTGTACGAAATAATGAGTTAGCAGAAATAAATCCGAGAACCAGAGCAGCGCGGCCACAGACAAAAAAGATCACAGACAAAATCATTGAAATGTTTTAGTAAAGGTTGACACAGACGCGAAAATTATGACTAAAGGACTCTACACATCAAGGATCAGGCAAAATGATAAAATTAGAAGTGCTCAGTGCAAATTAAAGTTTAATATTTGAAATAGGACAATCACATCATACAACACTGTTCACTAGCCAAATAAAATATCAAAAAAATTGTTTTACAGAATTTTAAACGGTTTCCTTTCTACTTTTTCGAAACGACCCCTTCATAGTGTACAATATTTTTCTTGCAAGCCTCGAATTTTTTGATAAATTGGAATACAATACGGTGTATCTTCGGAGTCAATTAAGCCCTCTGATATTCAAAATTGTGAATTATTATAGGCTGTTGAATTTTCTAACATGTTTTTATTATTAGATTGTAACTCATACCCTTTTTTCCATTCGAATATAAAGATTGGATTGGTCACTCCATTGGTCGTTGGTCAAGTGATCAAATGAAAGAAGTTCGTCTGTTGTTATGAAAGGGTTTATTTGCTCGGGTCAGGATAAGTAGCGGACATTATAGGGGCTGACTGCTATTTGCGCACACACGATCAAGCGGCCAGATCTCAAAGGGGAAAACGCGAGCATTGTCGGCGGTTGGTGATGAAAGGGTTATTACAGTGGGGTAGCGACGTTTCGGGCAGTTCAGTGACTATCCCGGGGCTATGGCATAGAAAGGGCACAGAATAGGACAATGGTTGGTGACTTCTTGTAATAAGTGAACTTGGATTGAGAAAGTTTTATACATATTATAATATATATTTCTAATTAATTTAACTATCCATCGTGTGAAATCTAATAATGGACTCAACTGTCACGGAATCAATAATTCATGTATAATAACAGGCTTTTATTAACTTCACCTGTATTTATAAAATGAGACATTTCGCGTGAAATCGGAAGTTTAAAAGTTTTTGATTTCAATTCAAAGAATTAAATTTTTCATCTCATCGAATTTAATGTAGATCTGAAAGTAACGGAGTCTTTCAGTTCAATTTTAATCCGCTTCCCGAACTACTGCAATATGTGAATTTTTGCACAAGTGATAAAAATGATCACAATACATAGTTGTTCAATATCAAAAATTAACCAACATTAATGTTTACATTGCTTTATCAGTACATGATTAGCGTGTTTTTTAAAATTTTTTAGATCCTATTTTTTTACCTGCCCACGCCCTCACTATGCTATCTCAACGTCCCCTAATTTTCTCTGGGACTTCTACTGCCCCCCTGAAAGTCTTAAACGTCCACAAGGGGGCGTTATCGCCCACATTGAGAACGTATGGTCTAGTTTCAAGTTATACCCATTGTCCCTGTCCCTGTCCCCGTCCATAATATTTATTTTTTTTACTTATTTACGTACGTATTTATTTTACGTACTTATTAATAAATTTCCTTTATTATTTTTTTACAGTTTTTTTTTTCATTTTTAAATTAAGTTCCGTTCTGATTGATATCAGTTTGTCAACGGGTTCTTTTGGCATTTACTTTTTTTTTAAATTGAAACTGGTACATAAAATATACACATTATTACATTTTATATATACAAAAAAAAACATCTCTTTTGGAAAAAAAATGTTAATAAATTTTTATATAAGAAGTACAGAACAGAGAAAATGAAAGAAATAAAAAGAAAATAATAATGGATAAAACATTAAACGAAAAGCGGAAAAATAGAGATTAGTATAAAAAAGTTCTTTCACTTTACCATTTTTTTAGCGTACATTTCCTTCTGAAACTCAATTCACAGCTTTTTATTGCGTTGGGTAACATGTTGTAAATTATTGGAACAAGGTGTTCTAGAGTTCTTTGACCGTATTTATTTAGGTATCTGGGAATTATAAGTCCATCATTTGCAGTTAGTCTTGTATTATGAACATGAACCACTAGTTTATTATATTCAGATTGAGATGTATGCTGACTCGCAATTTTAAGCCACAATATAGCACGAAAAGATAATAAATTTAATTTTTTTTATTTATAATAATAGTTGTATAGTAATGATTTTGGTATATCATATCTTTGTTCGTATTCAGTTTTTTTTAATAATAATTTTACCAAAGAATATTGTACATTTTGCACTGAAAGAAGATTTCTTTTTGTTGAATGTCCCCATGTGGTTATTCCATATGTTATTAGGGATTCCGCCAATGACAGATATACTAATCTAAGAGTATTTAGTGGAACAAAAAACGTCAGTCTATAAAGTTTGCTCACTATTGCTCTAAGCCGTGTGCAAACTTTTTGTATATGTATATCCCATTTAAAATTACAATCAATTGTTAAGCCTAGATATACTTCATTGGAGAGTTGATATTTTTGCTATGAAGAGTTAGAATTGTGGATATAAATTGAAATGATTCATTTAATATCGTTGAATTAAACTTTATTGTGTGAATTTTGCATTCCGCAGAAATTAATTGGCGCACGAAATATTCCGAAAACTATTATCGTTACGTTTTATTTAATTTTATTTGCACCACAGAGAATTCCGTTGTTTATTTTTGTTCAATTATTTCACCCTATATTGCGCATTAGCCATTTACGAATTACCGAAGAACACCAATTAGGAGGTACTTTCCTAAATTTGCACCGTAATATTGTTTTTCTCATTTCGTTAATTCTATTTACGCAACAGGAAAAGCTCAGCCCTAAAGCCTCAAATGATATTTATTCAGAATCATAATTGCTATGAACAATTTAAATGTTATTTTAAATTGGCCTAATTTGTAGGTGAGTATTTCCTCGATAAATTTGACTCAATTGACTAAAAATTTACTCAAATCATACCTGATAAAAATATGTTTGCTTTCATCTGAATTCCTTAGGGTCGTCGGGTATTTCCCCCCAATCTCCCATTTATTTTTCTTTGAGACATCACCGAGGAACCGGCTAAGGGGCGCGGAAGCTGAGTGTGATTCACGACTAGACCGAATGTCATGCGCATTCTTGCTGGGACTGCCAATCGATTGGAGAGGACTCCCAACCGTTGGCCTTCCCTTATTACTTATCTACTGTGTCTTCCTCCCTTACAGGTGTAGGATACGCTGGATACAATCACCCAGCGCTTGCCACTCGTGGACTATCACCAACCTGTCCCATTGTCTTGTCTATTTTTGTTATACTAACACATATTATATCTATATTTCCCGCTAAGCACTTGCATAATGCTTGCTAACAACGTATGCAGGGACATTGGAGGTCTTGTTTCGTTATCAAATGTAGAGTCGTTTTTACCAAAAAAATTAGAGTCCTTGCAAGAGCCTTGAAGGGGTAACCATCTGTTACCTATACCAGGGCGGGTATGTGGTGGGTCCTCCAATGCTTTCACCTTTCAAGGATGCTCTTTTGGGTTTAATTAAAAGTTAATAGTTAAACTACAAAAATAAGTAGGTACCAATTGTACCAATTTGAGCAATTCATCAAATTTGTTTTTTTAAGTTCTGTGAATGATCTATTCAAGTTCTGTTGTTTTATCACTGTGAGCCGGTTGCCTCACAGAACATTCAAATAATAAGAGAAATTAAATAGAATTTACACGGCATTTGAAATTTGAAATTTTTTTTCAATTTCTGTGAAACAACTGGCCCAAGCAATGTAATATATTATAACATGATATATGGGCGTGAATAAATGAATATATCAATCATGGTTTTTAATATTAGTAGTAATTATTAATCACTCAAAAGACGCGAGCCGCCACTGGCCCTAACCTAACCCACCTCTTTTCCCTCCCCATTTAATTTTGCCTCACTACAGACACTAAACTCGCTTTAGCGGAAATGCCATTGTTCCACTGGCTCCAGGCAGTTTTATTTTCTAAATATTCGAGATTTTATTTGGTGAAATATTTATTTTTAGAAAATTTCCCAACGACGCTTCAAAATACAATAAATCCATCCAAGAATACAATACTTTATTGCCTTCAGTGTTGGCCGGTTTAAATTTTGGTCCTAAAAGGTTAAGTGGCAGAATTACACCGCCTGGCTACATCCGCCGGCGGTGCGCGGAAAGTTGCCGGAAGTGATTTCGGTTTTAGAACAGTCTTATTATAATTTCTTGAAATAAAGTTTAGCTTCCCTAAAACTTTCGCAACAATCTCCCTAACTTTGGAAATTGCAGGTTCGGTTGCTTATTTAATTTGGGGCAGGTTAAAGTTGGCGGAATGCTTGAGGCTTGCAGATTAATATGAAGGTCACGATGTTCAAATCAAAACGATTGTTCATTTAAAGTGTGAGAATTGTTTCGCCTTTCGATTAATGATACAATTTTTTTAAATTAATTGCGTCTTTGGAAGTTAATTCTGCTGGATGGCTATTTCGTGATAATTTCCCTTCGTAATAATCAAAATGTTTTATTTAAACTTAAACTAATGATAATTAATATAGACATCCTAGAAATGCACGTAAGACCATATTAAAAAAAAATATATGATGTCATGGAGAACATGGAAATATAAAGTGGATAAAGTGTCAGGAAAGTTAACGATGCGTAACCGAATGAAAGTAGTCGGGGACGCCCCGGAAAGACATGGCACATCAAGTGAGTAAAATATTTGAAACTGGTCATAATTTATGAAGATAGATAGATTTTTTTACGTAGTTACACACAGTTACGTTGAGGAAAAAAATCCCTTTTAGGGAAAGAAAGAACATGAGGTTCTGGAAACGAAAATTGTATGAGGGGTGGGTAGAAATCTGGATGTTAATGTGTCCAGGATGTATGAAAAGATCCCTCTCACTTAGGGTTGCCATCCGTCCGGGTTTCCCCGGATTTGTCCTATTTTAGAGGGCGTCCGGGGAGCGTCCGGGCGGGGTTTCATTTGAAGTCCGGGTTTAAAAAAAAAATTAAAGTCTTAAAATTTAAAGTCAAACGTATACGTTTGCTCTGAGGAAGGGACGGTCGTTCTGAAACCGGTCGGCTTTAAACACATATAAAAGTGGTTCAAACGAAGTAACATTGTTTCATTTATCTTTAATTAAAATTAAATTCAATTTCCAAGAATACAGCTGCATTGATTTTTTCAAATTCCTTTTAAAAAAGGAAGATATTCTAAAAGCTATCGGAAAGGGTGATAAATACAAAAAAAAACTGAAAAGTAAAAAGGCGACAGGCTGAGGAAAAAGCTTTAATAGCTAGATAATCAAATAATGTACTTTTGAGTGCAATAATTTCTTTTCATTTTTGTGGTTAAAATTATGACGTAAAGATGACTAAATTTAATTTGAAAATAAATTAAAAGGTGATTTTCAACTGTTTTTTATTACATTAACTACGTTTAAAAAAACCTATTGACATGTCCGGGTTCTGGGCTCATAAATCCGGGGTTTTCACGCGTCTTGTCCTGGTTGCCAAATTTAAGATATGGCAAATCCTACTCTCACTGCAGTGCAAAGCG
The DNA here is from genome assembly GCA_917880885.1 of Limnephilus marmoratus. Lineage (NCBI taxonomy): Eukaryota > Metazoa > Arthropoda > Insecta > Trichoptera > Limnephilidae > Limnephilus > Limnephilus marmoratus. The sequence goes on along the minus strand of OU862917.1, from coordinate 31,115,647 downwards.
ATGGGTTGGAAGGATCCGGCTGGAGAGTTCAAAAGGACTCCCTCAACCAGGCACTCCCGATCAGAAGGTGGACAAACGCGTTCGCTGCCAAGACTTTGACAAATGACCCCATAATCTGGGGCACCCCTGCCATGTTACCAAACGTAGCGAACCACTTGGTGTGATCTATGGCAGGTGTGTTGGTTGTCCAATAAATGGTTCGCGGGCGGCGGTACCCAAACCCGCTTCACAAATTGAGATATAACAGAAGAGTGAGTATGATACGATGTGTGATTGTAAATGAAGCGAAGAGGGTGTGCAAAGACTAGAGAGTTTTGGCATTCCATCCTCCTTGCCTACTCCTGCTAAAAATGGCGTCCTTGATAGTTAGTTGTTAAAGTGTTTATTAAAAAAATGTATTACAAGAAGAACGTTTTAAATCTGTTTTTAGTGATAGATAGTTGACAATTATTTAAAATACTTTTATTATTTTCGTTATTTGTTTTTGGGTTGTTATGCCGTGTTACGCTACCTCTTTCTTTAGCCAACGTTTCGGACATCGAGTCCATCATCAGGGCAGATCCGGTAGATGTGTAATTTTTAGTCGTGAAGTGTGTGCTTATTTACTTCGAAGCGATACCGTGTCGCCAGCTCCACTAACTTTCACCAGTACAAAATAATCTATTATTATTAATAATACTATTATTATTTTTTTGCTTAAATACTACATTATTTTTTGTAATTTTCACATTGATGAATAAATTCCACCAAAAACAGTCAACAAATTAATATTTTTTTAATTATCTGTTGTTTCTTTAATTCATTAATTTAAAAGTGTGTGTTTTTCGCCATCACCAAATGAAACCCGTCAATTTAAACATTTGAACGTAATTTTTTGAAAGCACTTTTTAAATGAATGTCCCACACACGCAAACCACGTGATTGCATTTAATTGCACAATGCAATTAATTTATATACGACCACATTTGTGCATCGAATTGAACGCACAAAAGAGTTTTGTTTGTTGCGGCACGTGCTCTATTGTTGTAAAATAATAGCCATTCTGCTGTTTGATTCAATAATTCACATCGCCGAACATTTGGTTAACGATTTTAACAGATAAAAATAATTTCAATGATATAAATATTTTACGTTTGATCAAAATTTCAATAGAACCAATCATATTTTTATATACGCGAGACTATCTTTGGAGGATGCTGTGAGGTTGTCGTTATGTGCTATATCTGTCACCAAATGACGCATCCTCATAAAACACGTTTTATCTTCTTGTTTCTAAAATGGTTCAGAAATTTAATACAAACGGATTAAGAAAAATAGAACACTTATCATTCTCTTTGAATTTTAGACGTGTAATTTGAAAAAAAAATCTATAAAACGAAAAACCGCCAGTTTACCCGGTCAAAGTTTTCAATTTTTTTCACAATTTCATTTTTATTTAAAACTAGCTGGTTCCCGGCATGCGTTGCTATGCCATTCAAAGTAATAAATTGATTCTCCCTCCATGTCCTTTCCCGTGCGTCCCCGTTCCCTTCCACCTTCCCCGCTTTCCCCCTCTTTCGTATCTTCCCTCTCCGCGAACCCCACCTCCCCCCTTCCCCTTCCCCTTGCCTTTCCTCACTGCCGCTAAAATATATGAATTACACACATTTTCATTTATAAAAATTTCATAACGCCAGAGCTGACCATTATATATAGCCTATATGTTATTCTGATGTATGAGCTACATTATTGTAAAATTTCATTAAAATCCTTTCAGTAGTTTTTGCGTGAAAGAGTAACAAACATACATCCATACAAACTTTCGCGTTTATAATATTAGTAAGAAGATAAAAACCGTGGAGTAATATTAAGCTTCGTTTGTCTAATTTTTTTTTTCTTTCATGTAAAGTTGTAATTAATATTAACCTTCGTTTGTCTAATTTTTTTTTTCTTTCATGTAAAGTTGTAATTAATATTAACCTTCGTTTGTCTAATTTTTTTTTTCTTTCATGTAAAGTTGTAATTAATATTAACCTTCGTTTGTCTAATTTTTTTTTTCTTTCATGTAAAGTTGTAATTAATATTAACCTTCGTTTGTCTAATTTTTTTTTCTTTCATGTAAAGTTGTGCAGTTTAAAAAACTGATCAGTAAGCGATTTTAAAAACTTTTGCGCTATTTGCGTTCAAAACTTTAGTTGCGTTTGTCCGTTTGTATTTAAATCTGAAATAGTCTTTCATCGGCTTCAAAAACAGTATTTAATTTTGGGATACGTTCAAACCAGCGAATTTTAACATAGTTATTACTATGTGAAATTAAATATCAGCGGGAATTTTTAATGAAATAATATTATTTTGTCCATGTCCTTTGTCAAGGGGGTAAAGCTATATCTAGAAGTCGTTCGTATTGTAGAAGGAAAGAAACACAGAAATCGGAACTATATTATGAATTGCGTTTGTACGGTATAGTGTGATGAAAGCATTCGCAATTGTCGTTTGTTGTGTGACTGAAGGGAGTGATAGTTTATGATATTCCTAGCTTTTCAGAGCTGGTCATTAAACATGGCTAAAGCCATTTCAATGCTAAATGGTAGTCGACAACCAGAGCGATACATAGAGTATCTACCTCTTTGAAAGACGAGAAAATGGGAGTCACCAAATCTCTGCCGCCTGAACATAAAAGAAGCACTATTTTATCTGGACCCTAAAATTAATAAAAAAAAATATAGGCCTGAGTAATTTTCGATTAGAATTTTGGCAAACCTATGCGGTTTTCTTCGTCGCTAGGGTCTAATTATGAAACTTGGAAAATCCAGAAAAAAGGTTTTTTTCGTGGAAAACACCCTCAGCCGAAGGCTTAAAATGCAAAAAAAAACTTTCTGCCCTTAAGACTTAAAGAAACCATTACCAAAATGCTAGCAATCTGTTTTTCGAAAGAAAGCTCACTTTACCGATCGAAGCCGATAAAACAGTGAAAGTTTAATTATTGACTTAATTTAACACGTGATTTTACCTGTGAAGTTTCCCGTGTTCCCATTATTATTGCCAAGCCGACCCAATTAATCCTAGTGCCCGAAGGTACTCTTCTTTGCTAATGTTATTCCAGTGCAGCCAGGAAATTAAAACGTACCAATTTACGACACTCGCCTTTTGGTTTGTAGGAAGGCATTTCGAATTAGTAATATTCGTGAGAAGTTACTAGGAATATCATTTAAGTTAAGAGATTAACATTTAGATCTCAAACTTTTATTTTATTTTATTTATTTTAGAGAAAGTTAACAGCAAATCAGAGATTACAAAATAATAGGATGTTAATTATGACAATTATGAACTTTCCACTGATGATACTTATAATAAAAAAGTGTGATATGTAAGTTTTATTTTTTAGTTACAAAATATAAAAAAGGGGGGGGGGGGGAGGAGGAGGAACATAGGAATAGGATTAAGAGGCAAAGGACGGGAATATATATATAGGGATTGAACTTTCTAGTTTGAGTCATGGTGCTTGCTGAGTTTTCGTTTTATGTCACGTAAAGTTGAGTTAAAAATGTCAATTTATTTTTATTTATTTATTATTTAAACGCCCGTACATAGGGCTATTACATACATAATACAGGTGTATTGAACATTTACAAACATTATACATATATATATAGAATAACATACAGTACATACATACATACGATGCATATTAGTACAACAAATATTTATCATTTTTCAAACATATCAGTTACATAAATAACTAGTTATTTTTGCTTTGATGCAAGACGGTGAGGTTTTGAAAATATCGAAAAGGTCTGTATACGTATTGGCAGTTCGGTGAAAACGCACTAGCGGTGAATGATAGGAATAGTTAGTGCTATGATTGTCACTGTGGAAAAGGTGGTGGAGTCGAGTTGGTTTAACAGGGACACGAATATTTATAACACTTAACATTTGAGGGCAGTCTATGAGATTGTTCAGTAATTTAAAAAGTATAAGAATGTCATTAATAGTACGCCGGGTAGAAAGTAGTGGTAGGTTTAGATCAGACATTAATGCATTGTAGCGGATTTCAATTACAGGCTGTCTCAATTTGAATTGAACGTATCGAAGAAATTTTCTTTGAACTCTCTCCAAACGGTGTAAGTTATAGGTATAAATCGGAGACCATACAGGAGATGCATAGTCCAGCTGCGATCTTACAAGAGAGCAGTAAAGTAGCTTAATTGACTCAATGTTTTGAAAAGTCCTTGTGTTACGTATTACAAAACCTAGAATTTGCATGGCCTTATTGGAAATTGTTTCACAGTGACGATCAAATGCAAGTTTCCGGTCAAAGATAACACCAAGGTCTTTGATAAATGGTACTAATGCAATTTCATTATTGTTAATTAAATACGATGTAGATATTGGAATCCGTGAACGGTAAAAACACATGTGGAAACATTTTTTTACGTTTAGGAATAATTTATTTATTTCACACCAGCTAGCAAGTCTATCTAAATTTTGCTGAAGGATAAGTGCATCATTTAAACATTTTATAATCTTAAAAAGCTTTAGGTCATCTGCGAATAGAATGAATTTGACATTATCGAAACATAAAGATAGATCATTTATAAATAAAATGAAGAGAAGTGGGCCCAGATGAGAGCCTTGAGGAACTCCCGAAGTTACTTTAAATTTATACGAAAATTTATTATTTAATTTTACCATGAGTTCACGGTTACAGAGGTAACTATTCAACCATTTTAGGAATGATCCATGTATACCAAGGGCTTGCAGTTTCGCGAGAAGGATATTAATATTTACTTTATCAAAGGCTTTTGAAAAGTCAGTATATATTGAATCTACTTGTGCATGAGACGTGAAAGCTTCACAGATATAGTGTTCATATAATAGAAGATTGGTTGTGGTTGACCGTCCGGTAACAAAACCATGCTGTTCTGGAGTAATAATATGCCTAAACTTATCAGCAATCTTATCTAAGACAATACTTTCAAACATTTTCGGGATGGTAGACAGTATGCAAATTGGTCTATAATTTAAAACACAATTTTTATCACCTGATTTAAATACAGGTGTCAAGTGATTAAGTTTCCAAGGACCAGGAAATATTCCAGTTCGGAGTGAGAGATTAAATATGTGTTGAAGAGGAGCTGCTATAAACTGAGCGCATTCCTTTATGAATACCGGAGGAATTTTGTCAGAACCTGACCCCTTCTTACAATCTAGAGATCTGATCTTTTTATTAACATCATCCAGGGAAATGTGGCATGTTGATATATCAGTGACATTGGTGTATTTAAATTCAGGTAAAGACACATTATCATTATTGTGTTCATAAACACTTGAGAAATAATCAGCAAAGAGATCAACTATTTCTTGATCATTGTCAGCATGTTTGCGCCCTGAATACATTGATCTAGGACAGCCGTTATTGTCTTTAAGAGACTTCACATAATTCCAAAAATGTTTTGGATTTGACTTGATAGTCTGCTCTACATCTGTAATATAATCTGAATAGCATTTTTTAGATAGACTTTTACATTTATTTCGTAAATCAGAAAAAATTTTGTAGCAGTCAATAGAGTTATTGGATTTATAGTTAATGTGAGCAATTTTTTTACATTGAATGAGTTTTTTTAGTTCAGTACTAACCCATTTTGGGTAACAATCGTTTCGTTTTACAATAGATGTTGGTATGCAATTTTCAATGGTATTATAAAGGATTGAATTAAACACATTTGTTGCTTCTTCTACGTTTGTTGACATAAAAATGGGGGACCAATTGAGTGAAGACAGATATAATCGCACTTGTTTATAATCAGCTTTCTTGTAGTTTCGTGCGTGAATAGGAGATTGGGGGGTAAGTTCAATGGGGGCCAAATAAATGATCGCTTGTAATGGGGGATGATGAGAGTCAATGGATACTATTGATTCTTGCGATTCGCTGATATTACTATTATTAATGTTTGATATGACAAGATCAAGAATTCTATCATTTATATTTTTAACATGATTTAATTGTTTAAGATTGATAAAGTTAATGGTATCAATGATTAATTGGGCTTTGGCAGAAATGGGATTTGAAGATTCAGTGGGTTGTGCCCAGTTTACATTTGGAAGATTAAAATCCCCAAAAATTATCAATTTTGCATCAGGATATTTCATTTTCAATGATTCAATTTCATCACAATGTTTACAATACACATCAACACTAGCTTGGGGGGGGATGTATGCACACACAATAATTATTTTTGTCGTTTTTAGTTTCGCTAATATAGCTATTTGTTCAATGTTTTTATTTTTTAGTTTTAATAGTTTTGAATGAAACAACTTTCTGATCGATATTAAAACCCCTCCGCCAATAATATTTTCACGATCCAGCCGGTAAATATCGTAGTTGGTGAAGCCTAATTCAGGGGAAGATATTTTTTCATGAAGCCAGGTTTCTGTTAGGCAGTACACATCGTTGTTTAACGTTGGAATATTACATCTTAGGGTGTTGAGCTTGGTGCGTAAACCTCTAACATTTTGGTAGTAGAGTGTTAGTTTTGTGGGGAGTTTTTTGAATGAGCCTTAACGATTTTGGGTATACCATTAATATGTTTGATTAGTATATCTGTTTCTCCCTTTTTCTTTCGCTCCTCCATTTTGTTCCACAAATCTGTTAATTGCTGTCTTTGCTGGAGCGTCCTATCAGGTTTAAGTCGAATGCCATTTGGTAATCTGGTTTTATTAAATATAAACTGTTTAGCTTGCATGGTGTCTTTTAGTTCAATTTTTATAGGTCTCACGTTATCCAATATTTTTCTGCCAATTCTATAGATCTTCATTTCATCAAAGTTAATCTCTGCATTCATCAAACTTAATGTAGACATGACTTGTTTTTTATCTTCAGTAATGCATTCTGCGGTCGAATTTGAGTTGCATTCCGGGACATTTAGTAGTATCACATTCTTGGAACGGACCTTACGTTCCTCCATTTCAGCTAACATATCACAAAGAGGAGTTATCTGGGGTGATTGTTGTGCTATCTTTTCGTAAGTCATTAATTTACCTTCAAGGATTCCAACTTTTGTTCCAACGTCAACCATAACCCCAGAAAGTTTGGATAATTTACCCAGAAGTCTTGCCATCTGATCTTTTGTTAGTTTTAGAGATGGATCCGCTATGGCATTATGGATGCCTTCCAATAGCTCTTTTGCCATATTTATTGACGAGAGAGCATTATCATTTGAATTCATTTTCGAGTAAATGACCGTGACAGCTCTATACACAAATAACCACTGGAGTTCGCAACAACTGTCACTAGATCGAAATAACTTGAAATCACTTGAATTTGTGCACTTTTCCGAAGATTTCTGTCACTTTGAAAGACTTTGAACACTTTAATTATTAATTTTACGGAAGCAAAACAAAAACATACACCTGTCACTTTGAGGTATTATTGCTAATCTAGAAGTTTCGGAATTAAACTATCTTTCGGCCTGGGAGTTGTTGCATGACAGATTTGCTAATCTCAGGGCTACCGTACATAAACATATCCAAACGCTATTTCAATTAAAAGATATGAAACATGAAGAGCCTGTAGCATTAAGGTATTTAATTGACGAAACCAATGTAAATTTAAAGGCATTACAAAACATCGGGGTCAAAGTAGATCAGTGCGTAATGTGGTAATAATTTGAGTTAAATGAGTGTGTGGATCTGTAGATAAATGAGTTCTGTTTGGAGTTAGTCTTGCAAAGAGGGAGATTAAAGGTAAGCGACTGCCTGCTGTTGCGATTTGGAACATGGAATGATAGGCGTTGAAGAAGATCAGGACAATCGATTAAGTTATGTGTAATTTTAAATAACATTACTGAATCTGCTATGTTTCTTCGACAAGTTAACGTTTGTATTTTGAAGAACTTTGCAGAGTCTTCATTACTAACATGAGATCGAAAAGAGCGGAAATTGAGGTACCTTAAAAATCTATTTTGAACGCTTTCAATTCTATTTTTGTGCACTGCGTAGCCTGGGTTCCACACCTGAGATACGTATTCAAGGATACTACGAACATATGAGAAATACAGTGTTTTGAAAGTAGTAAGGTCTTTAAATTGTTTACAAGAGCAGGGTTTTTAACAGAAGGGTAGTGGGCTTACACTGTTAGAATCATATTTACTTAAATTAATTATAATCCTTCCGAGATTTCGCTATTACAAATACTTAATTGTTAAGTAATGTTTCCACAATCTTACCTTCATAATTTCAAAATAATAGATGTTTGATATAGAATGATCAATATTTCACAGTTTATTAATAAACACCGTTCCGAAGATGTTTCCATTTAGAATAATTGACGTTGGCTTCCAAATAAACGAATTCAGGTAATAAAACTGTATTTTACAAAGCGTAATTACCGGAAAGACTCTTATCCCAAAAATGTATTCTAGCCCAACTGAAATTAACCTAACAAAACCTAAAAAGTTACAAAACTTCATCATTACATAGTGTAAAATGAAGTCGCTCAAAATATATACTACGCAACGGATTTTCATGCCGTTTTCACCAATGGATAGAGCGATTCAAGAGGAAGGTTTATACGTATAATACATGCTTATTACAGTGGAGAAAAACCGAGAAATTCAAATATTCAATTCAGGCAATTTGGGAGGCGGGAATGGGTACCGCCGCCCCGGGAACCTTAATTGGATAACCAACATCTCTGCCACAGGTCAAGCCAAGTGGTTCGCTACGTTTGGTGATTTAGCAGGGGTGCCCGGGTTCATGGGGTAAGGTTTGTCTAGGTCTTGGAGGCGGATGACTAGGACACACTGAACCCCAGATTCCTACCCACCCCTTAAACCCTTTTCCTTCCTAGAACTCTCCTCTCCCTCCTGTCCTTAAAAAACCCTCCACACAGCATCCCCAAAGATGACATAGGCCCTGAGGGAAATTATTTTCCTCAGGGCCTCCTGTGTGGAGCTCATGTAAAAAAAAATAATGCAGCGGGCAGCTGGCAAGCGGGTGGTGTGGATTTTACAAAGGTTGCGTAATGGCGTTGTGTTTCGTTAGCCACAGCAACGTGTGGCCGGGTCTGCTAGTATCTTTATATAAATTAACGTTGGTGGTACCAAATCAATACCATCTAATCAAACATATTATGGTTTCCCTATTTTTAAATTAATTACAATCATGCTATAGTGTACAGTTTAATCCATTATGTTTATGAATGTGGGCTTATTTATAGATGTAATAATAATAATTGGATAATTTCTAGAGCGCTGTTTTTGTAAAAAATCACTTAAGGGCGCTGTATAAATTATTATGAGATCTTAGGCTCTATCCTATTTTATTATTTACAAATAGATACATAAAACATACTTGGCTGGCAGGACACTTCCGATAAACACTCTTTTATCAGAAAGTTTATGTTTGGATACGAGACGACTTTGCACGACTTGACACTATATTTAAAACACTGGAATTGCATGATTTTATATTTGCTACCCTCCATTACTATTCATATTCAGCCTTACTCATCATAAAACCGTACCACGGCTCTGTAGCGTCGCGGTAGCTACACAGTGGAGTAAGCCTACACTGCTCAGGGTAAAAATCTTTACTCATCATCATAATGTTTCTCGACAGCTGTTATGATTTTTTTACGGTAGCAACACTGCTCCAAAGCTCAAAAACGCGGCCAATTTAGCATTTCGCGGCGTGTTGCCAACTTCACGTTTATTCATACGTCAACACGCGTCAACACAACGTTGACTTTGGTAAATCTATATTTAGACTTAAAATCTCCTTCCGTGAGTGCCGCAAATGGATCGTACCTTGTTTTTAACCTTTTCCGTGGCCGTGGTGCACGAATGCCGCGAATACGGTCAATATTTGCCAAAGCTCCATTCAAAACGGCAAGATTCTCATAAAAGTTCGCCATTTCGTCAGTTACAACGCACGGGGTACTGAGTTAACCCTGGTGATCGGGTGGTTTAAATTCTGACAGCTACTACATCTCCCGTACAGCGACTCACTCAAAAACACGCGCATGCGCGCGATTAACCCACCATGTTGAGTAACAATTTCACCTAACCCGGTCTTGCTCCGAGGTTGTATCTTATTTTGCGATGATGAGTAAGACTATAGATTTAAGAGAAGATTAGTTGCAAAAGCAGAGTTGATATTTATTTTGAGAGACTGGAGAATTTAGGACTGGAGAATTTTTATGAAATGACTTTGACTTAAAAACTTACAAGTTATTATTTGCTTACATTTTCACATTATAAATAAGATATTTACATTGTCACGGGCTGTGAAGGTGAAAGGTTTTCGGCTGTATGATTACGACTCTCTGAAAAGATGAGTTGTAAGTTTAGCTCTAAATTTTGCCGATCACTGGATCGTTCTTAAACAATGTGGCGGTCGATTCAAGGCATTAGGTCCTCGGTCCTGACACCCCGAAAGCACGCTCCAGAACTTAGTGTCTGGTGTGCGCTTTGACATTAACTAGTACTGCAAGTACCTAATGTAGTATTCGCAAACTTCTACCAATTTGACCAGTGGCTGAATTGGCATTTGGTGTTTGGGTCCAACGTATTTGAATATCTTTGGGTCCAACCAAGTTTTAGGGTCTTGAGTTCCATTGCTCGGCTGGCTAAGTCCTTTATCACGTCAAAAGCAACATTTTCTGCTTGCTGTGATGGTAGCAGAAGATTTTAAAAGGAGGCGTCTACTAATATCTACAGGAATTCCAAAAACTGAAAAAATCGAACCAATATCTACGAGAACCAAAGTGTTGACGAATATCTACAGCTCAAACTGTTGACTAATATCTACGAGAACCAAAGTGTTGACGAATATCTACAGCTCAAACTGCTGACTATTATCTATGAGAACCAAAGTGTTGACGAATATCTACAGCACTGGCAGAGGTTGGATTTGCAATTATGTATAGCGTATAGCATATTGGTATAACGTAATATTGCGAATGGAGTTTAAAAAACTTAATTTATGTAAATATGTATGTAAAAATCCCTAATATCGGACTATTGGACACATTTAGCTGATTAGTCCAACCTACGCTCTGTAGATATTAGTTCAACTTACGCTCTGTAGATATTAGTCAACATTGGGACCGTAATAGATATTCGTCCGACCTTAGCTCTGTAAATATTAATCAACACTCTGAAGTTCGTAGATATTAGTTCAACATATGAGCTGTAGATATTCGTCCGACATACAGGCTGTAGATTTATTATCTTGAGTCTTTAAAAATATTGTCGGGTTATTCGTTTCCCTGAAATGTTAGACTTTTTTTAAATTAAAAAAATCAAGTGAAAATTACAAGCAAAATATTGAAGAATTATAGTAAAATTTTTAGAAAAGAGAGAGGCTGATAAAATTTAGCACACTCGACCTTCAAAATAAGGGGCAGATCATATTTATATTATTTACATCTGATTTCAAAAAAACTCTGCGATAGCCCAGGCAACCCCGGGGACTTCAGCTTGTCTTTAGGCAAAATTGAAATATACCACAATGACCCGATTTATTTGTGTTTATTTTTCTGCGTTTTTCAACCCAACGTTAGGGACTATGAAATGAATTCGTAGGTATTAGTACTATATTTTAAAACTCGCACATAACCGCATGGTAAAACATTATGAACAAATTCATCAAAAGCAAATAGATTTATTTTATTTTCTTGTAATTTTAATTAACATGACAAAATAATACTTCATTTCTCCGCACATTTAATTAATGCCGCTTCTGATGCAGAGATTTTACAAATGCCATTTCCGGCTTCGCGTTATGCTACTTCCGGTTCCAGAGTTTGTATTTATGTCGGCATCTATCAGGGCCTGCCTGCAAAGCCGATGATCAAAGAACTAACGGAGTCGTGTTTCAATTATCAGCTATTTCATAGTCATTATAATACCGCTTTAACAAAATGAATATGGATAGGTACGATTCATAGGTGTGTAATATTTTCTAATAATCACATATTTTTAATTATAAAACAAAAAAAAACTGTTTTCCAAACAGCAACGGACTCATGTAATTTGCACAGATTTTTTCTGTTGATATCTTTTAGCAGCACCTATTGTAAATTAAAACCGTAATTTCCGTCATGAGCTTTGGTGTTTTGAAAAATGAATTAGGTGGATACCAGCCGTCAAAAGTTTAGACATTTCCCTTATTTTTCTTTTATTAGTGAAATAACGGTTTTTCAAAAAAAGTACTGAAATATAAAAATATCGAATCTTCTAATATTGTAATATTATACAAATATTAAAAGCTACAGATATCAAAATATTTTCCATGGTATAGCCGGATATCAAAGTACTGTACGAAATAAGCAAATAAGTAAAAAAAGCCAGGAAATATCCATGATTTTATTTTTCAAAAATTTTTGTTATTTTATGTATGGAAGGTTTTTTAGTTTCTATATAGACAAAAGCTAATGAAAATACTCTAATAAAGGAGGTTTGTGTAAGGCTCGTATTTTAATTAATTCCGACAAATTTGTAACTCTAATACATATTTTTCAAACCGATACCCACGGTATTATTTACATTTAAGATTAATAAAAACATTACCCTTACCATCAAAATATTTTACATAAAACGGTTTGAAAATTTTATAAAACATTTTTTACAAAATTTTACCAAATTTACCGGTAAGCACCAGATTTTATTTTTAAAGACCATGAATTAAGCCATCGCGCATTTCTACCGATTTATTACATGTTTTCCTTAAAAAATTAAAACCTAAAAAAATGTTATTTTTGAAGAAAATGTCTGGACGTTCCCCACGCCGAAACGCAAATTATATGAAATTCCCTCGATGGAAAAAAATCGCAAGGTAGGTATGCTCCGAAAATTATTATAAACACGTTTTATTCACTTATTTTAAAAGTAAAACTACAAAAAAATTCACAGTGTTTCTGTAAATGCTATTTTAGATGTTCACCGCGAGATTTTTGCTCTATTTTAAAGGTGTCATCTTAAATTTTATCGTTTTTAATATTAGCGCGCTCTCTCTAAAATTCGCATTTACACATCTCTCTTTCTTCTTCTTTTTGAGCGAGTATACGGCGCCTTAATAACTTTCGTAGGGATTTGTCTAGAAACATCTGAAATTTTAGTAATACTTTTGTCAGAATTAATTAAAATAAGTCCCACGGAAAGATCAAATTTCCAGGCCTGCTAGGAACCGACTGTTGGTCCGTCCAACACGCCGAGCCGCGCGCCGTATATTTGTGTACACGCTTTCTTCAATTACGTCGTTAAGATTCCCACATTTTTTGGGAGTATTTGCCAGGACAAATTCGATAATAGGTTCGTTTAAAACACCGGGCCGCGCGTCGCATTTTTATGTACACATCTTCTTTACTTACATCGTTAAGATTCTGACCATATTTTAGGATATTGCATCGCCTTGATGCTATTATATTTCATCAATGAAGCATATGGCATCAGCAACATAAATAGTTGACAACCACTCGCAATGAAATATGAAATAGACGAACACAGAACGTATTAAAAGGTAACTATTCTCTAGTTTTACTGGGACAAGTGCCTTAACCAATTGAACTATTGAGATCCCTAATTACGTTCAGTCTTGAGAATTACTAACATAACATTATTACTTGGTACAATTGTTAGAGGAAATTGTCGCGGAAAGACTAGAGGATCTGGGTTCGAGTCCCAGTGCGTCCGTTACCTTTTTCTGTGTATTTGTCTATTTTTAATTCTGTTGAGAATATTTTATATTATCTTCTTCATTGATTAAATATTGCAATGAGGTTAAACTCCAGTGATACAGTTTGAATTAATTGAATATTATATTTTATTTGCACATGGTTCTTAACTTCATCGTCGTCTAAAAGCAAGCTTTTCTACAATCTAAGTCAACTCGTTTCCAAAGCACGTTCTTTCATTACGGCCCTCCTTTCCTGCACATTTCCCAGTTTCTCTAGCGGCCCTGGCCACCGTGATAACTTGCACACGAAACGTTCCCGAACTATCTTGGTCAACTTTATGGGAGAGACAAGGAAAATACTCCTTTCCCTCGAGAATAAACAATCATAACAGCTTTATAATATGTGAATTTCAAGTTAAGTGTATGAATATAAAGAAATTGTAAGACAATAAGATTTTGACAATGTTTGTGGCAGATTGGAGAGCTGATTTACTCTGAACCCATGGCATCAGGTTAAAAACCCGAAACGGGAAAAAGAAGAATTTTTTCGTATCTCTATTGAAATCAAATTCATTTAAATTCCTTCACAATTTTTCTCTTTCTTATTTCGGCATATCTTCTTCTTCCTCTCGTCTACCAGAAGTTGGCTATCATCAGGGCAAAATTATATTCAATAATACTCATATTGGTTCAGATTCAAAACCTTGTTTTTTTTAGTATTTTAGTTTAATTTTGTTTTGGACATCGATATTGCGGGAGTAGGTAACTTACAAAAAAGATAGTGATGCAAAGTTGCCTCATGGCTGCTTGTCTGCTTGCCATATTATACAATTTTTCTTAATTGACAAAGAGCGTAATGCATTACATAATAATACCTACAAAAAATTTTTTGGGATTTTATTTTATTTATTTATTTATTAGTTTACACATTACGAAAAGAAAATACATGAAAAATGTGGCCTTCCTTTCGTTTGTTTTTATTTTTTTATCGATCTTAAATCTAAATATCAGCAACGTCTTTGCCATTTTGGTGCTAGGAAATTCATGTTTCCTCAAATGCAAGGTTATTCTCGAATAGTGACTAGATCTGTAGCTTAGGTCTTCCCAGCCTTTTTTCCCATCTCCTTTTATGCTTGCTCTCCTTTTAACTTAAAAATGTCCTTTTCGGACAGCCGTATCCATAAGTTAGTAAAAAAAACCTTCCAACTTCACCTTCACTGCTCTCGACATTGTAAATAACTAATTGTGTAATTATTATAACCAAAATCTTATTTTAAGCTTTTGTAAAGTTCATTTCTTGGAAATCTCCTGTCCTAAAGAGTCCTAAATCCGCTAGTCTTTCAAAATAAATATTAACTAAACTTCGGCATTAATGTTCTTATAAATATAAAACCAATAGTGACGAGGGTAGTAAATGTAAATTCATGTAATGTCCAGTGTTTTAAATATAATTTCCTAAAATTTGCAAAGTCGTATCTTCTCCAAGCATAAACTTTCTAATTATGTGTTTATCGGGAGTGACCTGCCAGATCAGTATATCTCTGTATCTATTTGTAAATAATAAAGATAGATAGAGCCTTAAGAGTTCATAATAAATTGTACAGCGCCCTTGGGGTGATTTTTCACAAAAACGGCGCTTTACAAATTATCCAATTTATTATTACCTGTTATTATTATTACTCTATTTTTGTCTCACGACATACCCAATTGATGATGATATAGTCTCATCTCACTGTTTTCGGGAAGTTGGTCCCAAATCAAACTCCACCCAGCATTCTTAACATAACCAAATACAGTAACCGATTTTAAGTCGACTTAATCAACATTAGATATACACATATTTAAAAGAAGGTAACGTCAATTTAATACAGCAAGCTGATCTGAAAGCGTAGTCTGTATCAGTAACATGCGCTTTATAATGACATATTAATATTTTGACGACAGTTTGTTTGTTTAAATCAGATAGAGGGTAGGAACTCTAAATACATTGTAGAGCGCCCTTGAAGTGATTTTTCACAAAAATGGCGCTCTGCAAATTGTCCAATTATAATTATTAGTGGTGTCGCCTTTTCACACGCCCACATCAGGTACCCCTAACCGCTAGACCGCAAGAGCTCTTCAGCGCTGTAACCTGCACTGTGTATAACTGTATATTAAAGGGCACAGCGGCACAGGTGTCCCAAGGGCGAACACTCAAGCCCAGACTCCATTAATAATGCACCCGCCGCACTAAGCTGAGTTTGGATCATTTGTAAACATTCTCATCTTCAGCCGGAGTGGGAAAGTTTACTGCTGATATATTTATTTAATTTTAAAGTTAATAATGAACCAAAACATTGTAAACATTGTTCAAACAAGGGTGATCGAACTCTAGAAATGTCTAAACAGTGTAGGTTTTTCAGAATTCGCCACCCACCTAATAGATAAAAATCGCTCATTTAATAAATCTTACAGGATATATTTATGACTCCAGATACTAATATCTAGAGCCTGTATGTCGGACGAATATCTACAGCTCATATGTTGGACTAATATCTATGAACTTCAGAGTGAGGACTAATATCTACAGAGCTAAGGTCGGACGTATAGGAGCGTAGGTTGGACTAATATCTATGGAGGGCAACTGAGCAAGAGGTTGTACGGAAAAGCATAAATTATTTCAATTACGTAATAACTAACCTAACCTAACCTAACCCAACCTCTGCCAGTGCTGTAGATATTCGTCCACACTATGGTTCTCAAAAATATTAGTCAGCAGTTTGAGCTGTAGATATTAGTCCTCACTTTGGTTCTCATAGATATTAGTCAGCAGTTTGAGCTGTGGATATTCGTCCTCACTTTGGTTCTCATAGATATTAGTCAGCAGTTTGAGCTGTAGATATGCGTCCTCACTTTGGATCTCATAGATATTAGTCAGCAGTTTGAGCTGTAGATATTCGTCCTCACTTTGGTTCTCATAGTTAGATTTGTTCAGTTTTTGGAATTCCTGTAGATATTAGTAGACGCCTCCTATATTATTTATTACATAGAAATGGGATAGGTCTACGCTTTAATAATCTTGAAGCCCTTGAAATAAAAAAGTAATTAAAAATAAATAAAATCAATTTACTTAATAAACAATTAGATTTGTGTAACACCCCCATTTTGTAAATATTTCCTTTACCCCTCCCTCTTGGGCACCTCCCCCCTCGCCCCCGTCTAAGTTCATGTTCTCTCCCTACCTCTTCTAATTTTCTTTTAAATAGCATGTATAGTATATATGTATTATGTTCAATATATTTTTATTCACCCCTAATAAAGGCTCAGGTTGAAGCGAAACCGGTTGGATAAAAAAATAATGAAGTGGAATTAAAACGCCATCTACTGACAACGCCATTACCTAGCTAGACTTAAAACGCACCTTTTCAGACAGTCGTATCCATAAACTCAAAATCTTTCACCTTCACATTCAATGCCCTCGACACCGTAAATAACTAACCTGTAAAAACGTTAAAAAAAAAATGTAAGCGTTTGTGAAGGTCATTTCATGAACATTCTCCAGCCCTAAAGAGTCCTAAATATCAACAATACTTTTGCCACTAATCTCCAATAGTCCTAAATTCTCCAGTATTATAAAATAAATACCAACTCTACTTTTGCCACTAATCTATTCATAATGTAATACTAGGGTAGCAAATAATGTAAAATCATGCAATGTCCAGTGTGTTAACTGTAATGTCCTCCGCGTGCAAAGCCGTATCTTCTTCATAAACTTTCTAATTAAAGTGTGTTTATCGGAAGTGACCTGCCAGGTAAGTATGTTTCTGTATCCATTTATAAATAGTAAAATTAGTTAGAACCTAAGAATTCCTAATAAATTGTACAGCGCCCTTGAGGTGATTTTTCACAAAAACGGCGCTTTATAAATTATCCAATTATTATTATTATTATTATTATAACCAACGCCCTCTGTTAATTTGCATACATATCATGTCCGCATGTCAGCCAGCTCCCATTATATATTATATATTTCAACCAATTTACACAGAACCTTGATAAATTATACACCTACACCTTCATCGTGAATCCCTCTATCTATTGGTGAAAACCGCATGAAAATACGTTGGGTAGTTTAAGTTTAAAGGATCTAAGCGTACAGACAGCGGGAGCGACTTTGCTTTATACTATGTGAAAATGGGATAGTGGCAATTTACCGAAAATAAATAAAGACCATTTTCACAGAGTAAGTTGTGAAATGGCAGGTAGATGACAATACAGGCGCATAGAATTTTATTCCCCTTCATTTCACACTCCAATCGTAAGGCTTTCACTCTGAATTATAGCAATATCTTATCTCTCAAACCATTTGGCACCCATTCATGCGTTGCACAATGATAATTAATCTGTCTGCATTAAATAAACCTATTTATTCCTATCTTAGCATTTATAGGTTAACCTTCTGGTAGAAGGTTTGTAGGGCAGTATGTTCATGTTGTAATCCAATACCACAATAATAAATATATATTTCGTCGAACAAAGACAGAACCCTTTGTCATTTTTTCTCTATAAATTCTGTTAACATGCTTAATATTTTTTGAGATTTAGATATAGTTTCATTTTAATATGATACTTTATCCTAAATGCCTAAAAAGGCTTTCTTACGAAATAAATAAACCTTTTTCAGCGGAACAAAATTATCCGTTCATGGAAGGTTCATTCTTTGTACACCGGTTTAGTATTCCTAAATCCGGAAATTAAATTGGTTTTATACGAGTATATTATTAGAAATGTTGAACGGATAAGTAAATGGAGCAAACCCATCAAATGGAAACCACAGTTTTATTTATTTGATACACAGATATCCGCTTTTAATATATATCTACTGCTAATAAAAAACATATTATTTTTCATTTCCGGATTGTATTTAAGTTTTTCAGATACAACGAGCTTACAAAACCAGATAAGCCCACAACTTGTTGGCAAATCAACAATTTCAAAAATATGAAAATTAATATTATTACCTTCTTCTTCTTCTTGTGCCCTGTCCGTTCAACGGACGTTCGCTATCATGTTGCCCGGAACAGCTCTACGGTAGACTGGCCAAATCACTGTCTCAAGTTTTTCAGCCATGAGGTTCTCCTTATTACCACGAAGAAAAATTTTTTTTTGAAAAAATATTAACATAAGTTTTTCAATTGAAAAAAATGATTTTGGAGCACTTACTCGGTTATCAAATGCACTTTTTATGATGGTAAACATTAATGTACTTGTTGCGTGGTGCGTGTTATAAGTCGTGTAATTAGAGTTGGCGCAAACTGATACTTTTATATTTTAATACAACACAACTGTGACCTGTACAAATCGCAAGTAGCCTCACTGTTGAATTGGGTCCTCACCTCTGATCTGGATCCCAAAAATACTTGAAAAAACCCTTGTCGCAGTGCAGAAATGGGCGGTCCGTTTCATAGATTCGCCTATCTTAACAAATAGATTGCAATCTTCAGAGGTCAGGTGCCAGGTAGGAAGCTGTCCTTGTTCTACGGAAATTAAAATGTAAGATGCTCCGAGGAACTAGCATCATTAAAGATGAATTTACTAGAAAAACCCCAAACGCGCGCCCAACATCAACGCGGTTGACATTTGTCACATGAGATCGTTTCTATAACTTGTTCAAACAACTTGGCTGTGGAACCATTTGCCGGTCTCTGTGTTCCCTCCCTCCAACAATTCAAGACCCATATTCATCCCTTCCTCTCCTAAAAAAGACACACAGCAGACAAATATGACATAGGCCGTGTGGTAAATTATTTTCCTCAGGGCCTCTTGTGTGAAGGTAATATAAAAAAACAACTTAGGATTGTGTACATTGGTGCATATGTAGTTAGGCTCTCCCGACAATGATGTCTTTTCCGTACGTCAATGAGAAACATAATGTTGTCACGCTTATTCCTACTTATTGTTTCTAGCGAGAAAGGGACAGCGTGTATAAGATCATTGAAAATATGTATCTAAAAATATTTTATACATTTTTTTCTTTTAATTTGCAGTAATATTTTAATAACAAATTTGAAGCATGCTATATAAGTCAGCAATTCACCCGTGTGAGTGCTGTTTTCGACTTATATATCATTAGTTCTGTCGTCCCTGTCTTATTCGATATTATTTAAAAAAAAATTCTTAAATATTCAAAATGTCTCTTGTAGTAATAATTACAAGTTCACACTCTTCGTAATAATTCAAACACCGCCTTAAAGTGATTATTCATTAGTCAAAAGTGGATAATAATGGCATCGTTTAACGACGATTCTATTTATATTCATTTGCTAATGAATGAGCTTAGAGTATCTAGCTCATAGGTTCTCAACCTTTGTTTGCCCACCGCCCACTTTGAGAATATTTATTTTTCTAGATCCCCCCATTTTTTTTACTTATTGGGGGGAGGGTTGGGGGACTCAACTGTCACGGAATCAATTTTAAGTACCGGGTTGCTACCTCCTTCCTGCTTGTACTTCGGCTGCGCGAAATTTAAAAATTCCTGTTAATATATGAACAGCCGACGTATTCATGATAGAGATAAAGAGTCAATTCTTAATAATAATAATACACGTAAGATGATAATATTATATAATAAAAATAAAGAAAATTTCATGTCACCCGATGTAATGCACACTTCCCGAACTACCGAAATATGTGAATTTTCGCACACGGGGTAAAAATGATTACGATACATACAATAATAAAAATTAACCAATATTAAAGTTTACTTTGCTTTATTAGTACGTGATTAGCGCCTTTTTTTCTTATTTAGACCATCACGCCGACGGCCGGCGTAGTGCAGCGGTAAGGCGCTTGACTCGCATTCCGAAGGTCGCGGGATCGAATCCCGGCGTGGCAAATACATTTTATTTGATTAATTTCTGTATTTCACAATTTATTCATTTAAAATAATATATAGTATATTTGCGGCACGTTCCAGAGTGGAAGATACTATCAGTATCGCCCTGGTGTAAGACAACCATTCAGAATTGAAACGTTGCTTGAAATGGCTTCTGCCGTGTTTGGAGAACAGATCTGAATAGCCAGGTACTTCCCCACCTTCCTCTTCCCTATCTCCTTCCCCTCCCCACTGCCTTCAGCCTCACAAAATACCCCAATTAAGGAGGCCATATGTAGTCCCACTGGCTCCAGACGGGAGCAGTTGGGACTTGGGACTCTTGTGCGGTATTCATTTAAAAAAATATATCTATTTTTTACCTGCCCACGCCCTTACTTCGCCATCTAAACCCCCCTAATTTTCTCTGCGACTTCTACGCCCCCCTTGAAAGTTGAAAGTGTCAAACGCCCACGACGGCCGGCGTAGTGCAGCGGCAAGGCGCTTGACTCGCATTCCGAAGGTCGCGGGATCGAATCCCGGCATGGCAAATACATTTTATTTGATTAATTTCTGTATTTCACAATTTATTCATTGAACATAATATATAGTATATTTGCGGCACGTTCCAGAGTGGAAGATACTATCAGTATCGCCCTGGTGTAAGACCACCATTCAGAATTGAAACGTTGCTTAAAATGGCTTCTGCCGTGTTTGGTGAACAGATCTGAATAGCCAGGTACTTCCCCACCTTCCTCTTCCCTATCTCTTTCCCCTCCCCACTGCCTTCAGCCTCACAAGATACCCCAATTGGGGATGCCATAGTCCCACTGGCTCCAGACGGGAGCAGTTGGGCCTCTTGTAAGGTATTCATGTAAAAAAAGTGGCCGTTTTCGCCTACGTTGAGAACCTATTATCTAGCTAAAAGACGAATCAGTGTTTTTTTGTACCACCAAGGCCAATCTGTTCATTTTAAATTCTGTGATTGCGAAGAAACCATAGTTAACTCTGTGACCGTAAAATAAACAATAAACTAATGACTCGTGTGTTTTTGAAATTTTTAATGGCTTGTAATAATTTGTATCGTGAAGTTTCGTTCCTGGAATACTAAAAACATTGAACGACCTGCGAGCTGTTTATGTTCGCAATAACGCTGGACCGTTTTTATTCGTTTTATTTCCCTTCGTTGTTCTGTTCTCTCGTTCTTTCTTGAGAAACTTGGTTTAAGAAATATAGAAGACTTATTTTTGTATCGAGCAAAACGAGAAGGCCGGGGGGGATTAAGAGAGAGGGGAAAAAGTAGGTGTGGGGAAGGGAACTTCCCCACCTTCCTCTTTCCTATCTCTTTCCCTCCCCACTACCTTCAGCCTCAGAACATACCCCAATTGGGGATGCCAGTCTCCCTGGCTCCAGACGGGAGCAGTTGGGACTCTTGTGCGGTATTCATGTAAAAAAAATAATAATAAAAGGGAAATATGTGTAAAATGGGACTCATGGTAATTGTTTATTTAGTAAATTGATTTTATTTTTTTTATTATTTCAAGAGCTTCTAGATTATTAAGGCTCTGCAACCGGGCTCGAAAAGAGGAAGATGGAGAGATACGAAATTACGAATGTTAGAGGAGAGCGCTAACATTTACTGCGACAAAATAGATGTGAAAATGTTTAATAAAACACGACTCGTTTAAAATAGGGCAAAAATCTCGCGGGCATTGTCTTAAACAGCATTTAAAGAAACACTATGAATTTTTTCATACACATAACTTGTAAAATAACTGAAACAAACGTGTTTATAATAATTTTGGAGCATACTTTGCGATTTTTTCTATCGAGGGAATTTTATATATTTTGCGTTTCGGCGCGGGCAATGTCTGGTATTATCTTCAAGGATAACATATATTTTTTAAGAGCTTTAAAACTTACCGTGTTTAACGGAGATATGTAAGAAATCGGTAGAAATTCGATGACGTAGACAATAGACAAATCCCATATTTATGTATTGCATCTCTCCCCGAAGATTTAATAAACGAGCGATCTTTATCTTGTCTATTTATTTATCTGTGTTTATAATTTTTATCCGTAATTTGTTTAATATATTTTATACACCCCTAATGAAGGTTCAGGTTGAACCGAAACCGGTTGGGTAGTTAATAAGATATGTAGCACAGTGGTATTCGAACGGTAAAGAAGTTTTTTTTAATGCAATTATTATATTTATGTATACCGAAGAAGTTTTTGCTACATGTAAAAACTTTTTTAATATCAGATCTATCGAGCGACTATGTGTTAGAACGAGAAAGTTTTGTATTCGAATAAGAGCTTTATTTTATTATTCTTGGGTAGGTACCTTATTCCAGCGATAGTTACATCGTTTAGCTGCATCCCTTCAGTTCTTCATAACATAATCCGTGATTTCTCAGGCAGCCATTTGTCGTTTGGAAATGTTGTTGGTGATTTTTCCCGCCCTTAACGTATTTTACCGCTCCGGGCGGGTTTTATTCTCTTTTCAAAAGCAAGGTACGGTAGGAATACATTACTGTCCTGACCCAGTGAACCCTTACTATTTGTTCCGCTGTTAGTTTTTTCATCGAGTAATATCTTTCGACGGATTGCCTTCGGTTGGACTTATACATAAATATTGCTAAATGTTAATGTGTAAAAAAGGATAATTTCGAATATAGTTATTGTTAGAATGTAAAAAGCGTTAGCCATATTTACATAGTATAAAATGAAGTCGCTCCCGCTGTCTGTGCGTTTTTTTTTTTTACATGAGCTCTACACAGGAGGCCCTGAGGAAAATAATTTCCCTCGGGGCCTATGTCATCTTTGAGGATGCTGTGTAGAGGGTTTTTTTTTAGAAAAGGAAGGAGAGGAGAGTTCTGGGAAGGAAAAGGGTTTAAGGGGTGGGTAGGAATCTGGGGTTCAGTATGTCCTGGCCTTCAAGACCTAGACAAACCTCACCCCATGAACCCGGGCACCCCTGCTAAATCACCAAACGTAGCGAACCACTTGGGGTTACCTATGGCAGAGGTGTTGGTTATTTATTTATTTGTTTATTTATTTATTCTTAGTACATTTATGTTACAAAGGTATAATATATTGTCCTCCACACTAGGAGTTCACCTGTGTTGTGGAGGACATTTTTCAGAAGTAAATTATAAATTGTGAATAGTAAAACAAAAGAGTGTTAATAGCTACTATAAAGAAGAGAAACAATAAAAATCAAAATATAAAATCGACTTCAATTCGACAAAAATTATAAATTAAAAGTTAGAAAGATTGTAGCCAGTTTCTTATGTTTTTTTTGTATTCAAAAATATTAGTTGTTTTATATTGTGTAGGAAGAGAATTGTATAGTTTTATAGCCTGGTATCTGTAGTGTTTTTGTCCAAAGGATGTGTTTGTTTTTGGTATTTGTAGTTGGAGAGCATGTCTTGTTCTAGTATTGCGAGAGTTTTGTGAAATGTTAAATGTGGATAAGTTCTTGTAAAGGAAAGTTAGTATTTGTTTTGAATGTAATTTTTGAATTTTCGGCACTGGGAATTTTTCGAATATGATTGATGTGGGTGTTAGTATTGGTAACTTAAGTATTACTTTTATTAGGGTTTTCTGAGCTTTAAACAGTGTATTAATGTATTTTTTACTGGCACAGCCCCAGGCAATAATGCCGTATTCCATTATGGATTGTGCAAGTGCGAGGTATATATTTTTTATATCACATATGTTTAAAATATTTCTCAAGTTTTTAAAAAAGTAAATCAACTTGTTTAGTTTTCCTACTACCGAATCTATATGTTTATCCCATTTTATATAACGGTCGAAGTATATACCAAGATATTTAATATTTTCCGTTTGTGTAATTGGGGGACAGTCGCATGGGGTTTGTGTTGATATATCAATGGTTGATTGACAGGAATGTATTTTAAGGTGGATGTTATTGGAGGGTTGGCCTCTCGAATTTATGCTGAAAGTTATGAATTTTGTTTTATCTATATTTAAAGTTAATAAGTTAGAGTCGAGCCATTTTTTAGTAATATTTAAGCCAAGTTTATCCAATAAAGGTTTAGATCTTTTAAGCCGCCGCTACCCGAATTTCTAGCGATTTCTTACATATCTTCCTTAAACTCTTAAAAAAATATATGTTATTTTTCAAGATAATATCTAGATGCGTTCCACGCCGAAACGCAAATTATATAAAATTCCCTCTATTGAAAAAGATCACTATCTTCTAAAAATTATTTTAAACACGTTTGTTTCAGTTATTTTACAAGTTATAGTTGTGAAAAAAATCACAGTGTTCCTTTGAATGATACTTAAGATACCTTCCATGAGATTTTTGCTCTATTTTAAACGAGTCGTGTTTTATTAAACATTTTCGCATCGATTTTATCGCTTTAAATATTAGCACGCTCCTCTAACATTCGTAATATATCTCTCCATCTTCTTCTTTTTGAGCGTGGATGCGGCGCTTTAAACTACGCAACGGATTTTCGTGCGGTTTTCACCAAGAGATAGAGAGAATCATGAGGAAGCTTTTTAGGTGTGTAATTTGTCAAGATTTTGTGTAAATTGGTTGAAACCAAAGATATTCAAATACAGAATAGATATGCTATGGTGTCCGCGCAACTGTCGCCGGACTACGCGCTAATTAGCGTAGTTTTCATACAAAAACAATTTGTTCATTTCGTTGTTTTTTTGAAAATGTGCATTAGTATTGGTTAACAATATATTTTGAATAAGGAAAGAATTCGTTCATTTAGTTTAACGTTCGTTTGGTTTATTCGTTAATTATTTGTTTTAGTTTATTTGTTAATTGGTAAACAATATCGGCGACACCCGGAAGCGCAGACCCACTTAGTAAAAACAGCAGATAGCACATCTACTTATATTTCAATATCTTTGGTTGAAACATATAAATAAAAGGAGCGGGCTGGCAAGCGGGCGGCGGGCAACGAGCTGGCAAGCGGGCAGTGTGGATTTGATTTAACAGATGGCGTTGGTTATAAAGGTTGGGCAATGGCGTGGGGTTGTGTTTCGTTGACCATAGCAACGTGTGTCCGGGTCTGCTAGTTTATTATGCAAAGAATAATGATTGAGTGATCTTAGCGAAGTCCTGTTGTAACTCGATGTTTTTTGCATTTCTTCTGCCCTTACGTTCCGTTTCCGTTTGAAGCCGTTTTAAAAGCAGGAAAGATTATTTTTTAATTGTGCAATTTTCATGTTTATTTGGACAATCTTATTTCAATTTTTTAAATCATTTACCTTTGAAAAAATAATTTCATTGAAATAGTGACGTTTCTGAGGACAAACTGTACGATTCCTCATTTGATTCTGGCCGAATCGGGAGAGGCCGGTTTACCGAGATCTTTTGATCTCTGCAACTGGTCTCTCTTGGCCCATCGTCTTGCACCGCAGCGGGAGGGATGCCCCCTGATTTCTATTCATCCCTCATACATTTTTCCTTTGCATTACCTTCCTTTCAATAAAAAGACCCACCACACAGCACCAAAGTTAGGTGTTTTATGTTTATTATTAAAAATCTTATGATTTTAAAAGAAGTTTTGGTTTTGACTTATTCAAAGTACTAGTTATTAATTAAACAGAATTTTTTGTATTCATTAAAGAATCCCAACCCCCCGGAGCCATTGGGGATTATGGCATCCCCAATTGGGATATTTTGTGAGGTTAAGATAGTGCGGAGGAGAGGGAGATGGATAAGCGGAAGGTGGAAATTCCATTGTTTTCTACTTGTACTCATTGTGGGGCATCCATGTTTTTTTTTACTGTTTAACCCCTGTATATTGATGAAATTCTTTAAATTCAAAACATGGCAGCAATTTGAATTCAACCGAAATAATTTTTACTCCACCAAAAATGCTGTCTCCGAGAAACCTTTGGGAAATTCTATTTGTTTTGCAGTACCTACGTAATTGCTCAAACTACTTTCTCCAGTAATATCTAAAAACCGATCTGTTTTATTCTTATTTCCTGCCTCAGTACCACTACCGCAAACAACGTTTAAATAATATATAAACGACTCTGTAAGAATTGTAACGTTTTTCATAAGTCGCGACGACATGTTTTCCGGTGCACATTCTTAAATATTTATCGCTTCCGTTCTCGTTAGGTACAAATCTAACCAAACGTGCAATCGCCAAGCAATCTTAAAGTTAAGTAACATTCGTAAGAATTGTTACCACTTTGATAAACTGTTAATTTTTAATACTTTCCTCAATTTGGGAGGCCAGTATATTTACCTCCGCCCTGGGAATCATTCATTGGATAACACCTTCGCCGAAGGTCACCCCAAGTGGTTAGCTACGTTTAGTGTCATGTTCAGTTCCACTAAAGAAAACCAAGGAGTTTGTCTACCTCGGAAGCGAAATAACATGGGACGGTCGGTCTAAGAGCGAGGTCGACAGCCGTATACACCAGGCTAGGCTTCCATTCAATAAAAGGACGAAAATAGTAGAATCGAATAATATAGGCTTAAAATTGAGAATACTCCTCATCAAGACCTATGTTTGGAGTATATTGATGTACGGCTGCGAAACATGGTGCCTATCCGAAAGACATAAACGGAGACTAGAGGCTTTTGAGATGTGGTCCTATAGAAGACTGTTAGGAATTTCCTGGAGAGACCACATTACAATGAGGAGGTTCTCCAAAGAATCGAGGGAGGAAGGCACCTGCTCATGTCCGAAAGGCGTGCAAGATGGATCGGCCATGTAATAGACAAGAAGGCCTCTTGCATGCCATAATGGAGGGTATGACCGAGGGGACAAACTCTAGGGGACGCCCACGCCGAGAGTACCTGGAAGACCTGCTGGTGGACGTGCGCTGTTCATCATATGCAGACTTCAAAAGACCCGCACAATACAGGGAAGAGTGGAAGAGACGAATAGAAGACATTGCTGCAAACCAATCCCAGGATTGAAACCAGAGAGAGAGTGTCATGGAGTGAGATTTATCCAGGTCTTGGTGGCGGATGTGTCCGCCCACCAGCTGCGTGTCGAATCGGAAGAGGCCAGTTGAGGAAGATCCTTTGAACTCTCCAGCAGACCTCTCAACTCGGTAATAACTATCGATAAAGTTGACAATTCCTTTACCATGCTGTAAGAGATCCCCGCTCAAATATTTTTGTATAAACACCGCCCAACTGACAGTCTGTAGTTGGACTATGGTATTCCTTATCAGGTATGTTATGAGGCTGAAGGTAGTTGGAAGGGGATGAAGCAAGGAGAACCTGTGACCTCTGGATCTAGAGTCGCAGACCTTGACAGATTGAAAGAAATTAAATACTTTTGTTTTTGGAATAAGTAAAATCTCAAATTGTAACATTTGATCCTTGTAGCTCTTATATAATTAAAAATGCGTTAATAAAAAGACCATAATGTTGATAGCTCTCGGTTGTAGTAAGGAAGAGTTGAAAATGACAAGAAATGGTCGAATTAGCTCCGTGAAGGAAAAAGTCCTGCATACAATTCCCAGAAGCGATTGAATGTT
Source organism: Limnephilus marmoratus (assembly GCA_917880885.1). NCBI lineage: Eukaryota > Metazoa > Arthropoda > Insecta > Trichoptera > Limnephilidae > Limnephilus > Limnephilus marmoratus. The sequence goes on along the minus strand of OU862917.1, from coordinate 31,087,635 downwards.
TTTTGCCTTTTCTGTTATACATTTATCGTTTTAGAGTCATCAATATTGTCTTTATTGATTAGAAATTATATATGATTAGAATATTGTTGAATTAATTTTAATAATTTGCATCATGGAAATGTTCATTTAACTGTCATAAAGTAAGACGTCCCATATTTATTCAAAACTAGCTGGTTCCCTGCATGCGTTGCTATGCCATTTAATAAATAAATTATTTCTCCCTGCGTGTATTTTCCCATTCCCTCCACCTTCCCTCTCCCCACTCCACCCCCCCCCCCCCCCCCCCTCTTTTCCCGTCCCGCGAACCCCGCTCCCGAGTTCCCCTCTCCCCTTCCAGGTCCCCCTCCCCCCTCCCAGGTTCCCCTCCCCCTCCCTGGTTCCCCTTCCCCATCTCTCCCTCCCTCCCGCTTTCCATAGCAATAGCCGCTTCCTCGCGTGCCACCAATAGCAATGTTTTTATACAAATTTCATAATGCCAGAGCTCACCGGAAGTTTTATAAAAACCTTGTCCTGACAATAACGAACACACAAAAAAAATAATTATCCAATTTGGTGCAGTCGTTCGAAAGTTATGCGCTTACCAATACATTCAGCGATTCATTTTTATATATTAGATGAAAAATATTCAAAGACTTGATGTTAATATTTCCCAATATCCTAGCCCTAGGGTAAAGCTTTTAAATAAATTTGTAACTTTTATAAAATTCACCTCGCTAAAAACTCGTATTTGCAATTTTTTAATTCAGAATTGCTGAAAAAAATATTATCCAAATGCGCAACCCATTTGTATTTGTACGCGTTTTTATTTGAATGAATCATTTTTGATGTTTTCCGTGTCGTGTTTTGGGTTGGACGCATTTTATTTCACTAGTTTATTTTGCCGAGCTTTGGGTAATAACAATATCCATTAAATGACACGTTCAGCACAAATTCAACAATGGCATTGAGATAAATATTTATCATTTTTTGCATTCGACCAATGACTGAAAACGAAGACAACAACTCACAATACAAAAAATATTTTGGTAAACATATTGATTTCAGAAGATATTTCATTTTGAGAGATTTTCGTAATTATTTTTCTACCAGACCCCAGCGGATATCTTGAAAACTTTTCTATTTGAGTTATTTAGAACACTCCAAATTTGAATCACCAACCAAGCCTAACTGTATATATATACACTGTTGTTCTTCGAAATAATCGTATTTATTGCTTGTTTCAACGAAGTAAAGTTTAATACGAGTAGTAATAAAACATCAGATATTTTCCTAGCAACCGCATGTACGCATGGAAAAATCTGCGGCTTAAAACGGTAATAAAAATAAAATGTTAAAGTTTTATACAAAATATCACGACTTATTTGACGGCCTCCGTGGTCGAGGGGTAAGGCACTCGACGAACAATCCGGAGATCGCGGGTTCAAATCCCGGCGTGCGCAAGTAAAGTTTATTTTATTGATTTTTGTTATTTCACAATTTAATCATTTAAAAGTTGTATGCGATATATTTGCGACACGTTCCAGAGTGGAAATTATTCTCATTATCGCCCTGGTGTAAGACCACCATTCAGAATTGAAATTTGCTTGAAATGGTTTTAGCCGTGTTTGGCGACAAGGTCTGATAGTCAGGTCCTTCCCTACCTTACTCTTCCTCATGTCTTTCCCCTCCGCACTACTTTCAGCCTCACAACATACCCCGATTGGGGAAGCCATAGACTCACTGGTTCCAGACGGGAGCACTTAGCACTCTTGTACTGTATTCACCTTAAAAAAATTATATATTTAAACATAAATTTATTTTATGAAACAATATAACTGTAGGTACATAGTTTATTTTGGATGATCTAACACTAAATATTTTAAACACAACGCGTTCACTCTTTATTATGGAAATATAATACAATAATTGGTTGGTACAATAACTTTAAGTTTAGTGCCATAGTTTCTCCTACACACAAAAGCAAAGCTTTTCATAAGAGTGCATCTTTAAGTAAAATTTAAATAAGAACCAAGAATGCTCATGTAGTATTTTGTAAATATATGCATGTATGTATAAAATATAACTCACGTTAATTTATATTACAATAAAATAAATCAAGAACATGCATAAAACAAGGCTTTGTAAGACTTTTTTTGAGGTAATCAAAAGAGACTCCAGATACTAATATCTACAGCCTGTATGTCGGACGAATATCTACAGCTCATATGTTGAACTAATATCTACGAACTTCAGAGTGTTGACTAATATCTACAGAGCGTAGGTTGAACTAATATCTACAGAGCGTAGGTTGGATTAATTAGCTAAATGTGTCCAATAGTCCGATATTAGGGATTTTTACGTACATACTTACATAAATTAAGTTTTTTAAACTGCGTACGCAATATTACGTTATTCCAATATGCTATACATAATTTCAAATCCAACCTCTGCCAGTACTGTAGATATTCGTCAACACCTTGGTTCTCATAGATATTCGTCAACAGTTTGCGCTGTAGATATTCGTCAACACTTTCCTTCTCATAGATATTATTTCAATTTTTTCAGTTTTTGGAATTCCTGTAGATATTAGTAGACGCCCCCATCAAAAGGTACTTATTTTACAAATTATCAAAATTATTTGTTCAAAATAAAGACTGAAAGATTATACAAGAAGTGGATAGAACATCATATATCTTCAGTGGAGGAGACGAGAAGAAAATTTAGTGGTTGTAATGGTAAATTTTTGAAAAAATTTTAATTTTGGAGAATTGCTTATGGATTGAAATAAGCATTTTCTTTTAACACCTACTCCAGAAGGATGATTTTTTTAAATTTCTTGTAAAAATTCGTGTCTTCACTACTACCATCTATTACCAACGCTTATCAAAAGTTACGTAAAATACTGTCTAACGCTTCCAAAAGTATTGATTAATGATTAATTTAGTCACTGCGGTCAATTGCCACCGCAAATTTGTTCAGTGGTGACTGATCCCATTTGGATCTACCATTCATCAAAAAGGATAGTTGCCAGCTTTATAGCAAAGGGTTATTATGTATAGTATTAGAGCTGACAGGATGTGCGCACTATATTCTGATCGGTTTCCGCATGAATTATTTTATACCAACAAACCCCCGACCTGTGGAAAGATTTTAATTGAACTCCAATATAAATCATAAAAGCTTTTTAAATCGTATTCCATGCGTCAACAAGTTGATTAATACGCACGGTGTTGGGAGCCATACGCATTTGGTACTGGAAATCCATTGTTATTTTTCATCCCCTGTTTTTTTTGTTCAAATGTTATTTTATGAAATGATTTTATGAACTTTGCCTTCATTTGATATTTATTGCGGTCATATTTAAAATGCATGCTGTCAGTGGAATCTGCAATAATGATTTAAAAAAAAAAAAACAGTTAGGTATCAAACACACAAAACATTTAACTTACGAGTGAAAAAATCCTGTGTCCATTCTCACATTTTATTCAGATAAGTGACGATTTAAAAAAAATAAAAAAATGTTGTGTACGTCACTTATTTTATGCAATCATACCAAACGTTTTCGGTGACAAACTTTCCATTCATCTTTATCTCAGCTGTTATTTCTTTCTCTTGTAAATCTACTAAACAATCACCATGTCATATTTAGTTTATATATAAGTTGATGTTTATAAAATATATTTGTTTAAATCCCTCAACTTTTTCAGAAAACATTTCCTATTGATTTAGAAAAGACCATATCAAATAGCCAATGATCCTCACATTGGCAACTTTCCAAAAGCTAGAAAATAAACAAATCTGTAAAATAATCTATATAATGAATAACAGATCACTTTGTATAAATCACTATATTATAAACAATATCTACATGTTTCGATAACAATGTTATCTTCATCAGGATATGTTAATATAAAGAAAAATAAATGACAAACAAGTATAGACAAATTAGAATAAACTACAACATAGACAAAATATTAAAAAGTAGAGGTGATTAATTACTTACAAATCATAAAAATAGTTATACAAAATTAAATATAAAAATTATTTAAGGAAAAATAAAATTGCATTTAGATAATAAAAAACTTTTAAGAACAAATAATTAAAATAATTAGCCTAAATCAAAAAATCAATAATTATAATTAATTGTAAGTATTAATAAGAAAATAAATTTAAAAGATGGCTATTTTTAAAAAATGTTTGGTTATTTATAATATTTAATTTAATGTAAAATAATCGTTTATAACAACTAACCTAGAGATTTGGGCAGAACAGAAAACACCAGTAATGTTGTTTTCTGTTTATAACGGCTTGTTGCTTTTCAAACAAAACTTCTGTTGTATTACTAACATTGTTTTGATTGTAATGTTAATACATTATCAAAGTAGCTCATCGAGTTTCGTAGAATACGCAGTTAAGAAGTGCTCTCAATATATATTTTCTTGTTGCACGTTCTTGAAGCACGTTCCTATAACCTATAGGTAAACATACCTTTCTCTAAACTAGGGGTGGGGAACCTGCGGCCAGCGGGCCGCATACGGCCCGGGAGGCCTTTTGGTGCGGCCCGCGGGCACTTTTGGTGCGGCCTGCTGAAAGAACCATAAAAAATTACACAGAACGGGATAGTTTTTTCATGGTGTTTCAGATGCATTTTTAAGACGATATTACAAAATCGTTACTAACAAGAAGTTTAGATACAAATTTAAACCATCCATTTTACTTTTATTTTAATGTATTATTGTGAAACGATAGTGAAATTCCATCGGCGCTTTTAATTTTCCTATACGGGATAGTCCCTATATTTCAGGATTTATGGCAACTCTATTCGGAGAGGAATCTTATGTGTAGTCTGTGATAAACATTATTTTCTAGTCATCGTTGCGGATCTAAAGTGGATAGTAAATCAATAAAATCCTATTAATGACAACTTCGAAGAAAAGAAAAGTTGAAGCTGAGTGAAACGTGAAATCATTTGTAAGGTGGAAAGTAACTGGAAATGAATAACACGATGCATTTTCCAACACTGCATGGACAAAAGCCTTTTATAACGTTTGAATACGCTGATGAGTGCGCGAAATTAAGTGAGGCATTTAATGAACGATTGAAGGACGTGAAAAGAGAGCAAACGGATTTGAACGTATTTGCTACACCGTTCAACGTCGAACCATCGAATGTGCCTGATAATCTGCAGCACGAAATTATTCAATTACAAAGCGATGATGAACTTAAAGCTAGATATAACAATTATCCCAAATAAAGTCAGGAATAACCGGTTATATTAAGTCAAGTGCATTTATAAAATTCTGGTTTCTTTTGTGCTGCCAGTATTAGAGAAAGGCCATTTTCATGTGCTCAGTAAAATGGCTACACTCAGTAGTTTTAAGTCTTCGCGTACAGATTCACCCTATAACTGAAACCAGTTCTGTGCTTAGAATGCAACAAAATAATTCCAGGTGGGGTTTAATTTTTGACGCATCCCTCTTGTTAGAAGTGCATTTAGTTGCTTACTTTGTGCTGCCAGAATTGGAGGAAAGCCAGTTTCATGTTCTGAGTGGAGTTTTAATTCCCCGCGTACAAACTCACTTTATAATTAAAACAAGCTCTGTGTTTAGAATGCAACGAAAAAAATTCAGGTGGGGTTTTATCTCGCTAACGCATTTCGTAAGAAACCACACTCAGATCTGAAGTGCAGTTATAAAATTGTAGTTGAATATGTATTGCCAGTATTGAAGGAAAACAATTTCACATTTTGAGTATAGTTTTAATTCCCCGCGTACAGATTCAACCTGTAATTAAAACCAATTCTGTGTTAAGAATGCAAAGAAAACGCATCAGATGTGATTTCATTTGCTGACGCATTTCTTATGTTGGAAGTGCATTTATGAAATTCTAGTTTCGTAGTTTATGCTGCCAGAATTAGAAGAAAGTCATTCTAATATTCTGAGTGTAGTTTTAAAGCCCCGCATGCAAATTTGGAAACCATTCTCGTGTTCAAAATTATAAAATTCTAGTTTTGTGCAGCCAGTATCTTAGGAAAACCGTTTGCATGTTCTGAGTGTAGCTATAATTAAAAAGTGTTGGCAGTTACGTAATTATTTTTTTCAATTAGTTTCAGTAAAACCAGTCCTATGATTCGAATGTGGCTCCCCCCTCCCACCCCCCGAAATGGAAATTGGAGTGCGGCCCGCGGGTTAAAGTATGAACATCCAAATGGCCCGCGACGCTAAAAAGGTTCCCGACCCCTGCTCTAAACCTTTGTTTGAAATATGATCAGTGTGTTAGATATGTATTCTAGATCAGGCTTGCTATCTGTTTGTTAAAGTTATAATAATGTCCTAAATTGGTATATTCATAACATTAATGCACTGATAGTAATATTATATGCCTCTGCTAACATTAAGGCTCTGCAACCGGGCCCGAAAAGAAGAAGATAGAGAGATACGAAATTACGAATGTTAGAGGAGGGCGCTAACATTTACAGCGACAAAATCCATGCAAAAATTGCAAAAATGTTTAATAAAACACGACTCGTTTAAAATAGAGCAAAAATCTCGCGGACATTATCTTAAACAGCTTTAAAGAAACACTGTGAATTCATACATATAACTTATAAAATAACTGAAACAAACGTGTTTATAATAATTTTTGGAGCATACTTTGCGATTTTTTTTCTATCGAGGGAATTTTATATTATTTGCGTTTCGGCGCGGGCAAAGTCTAGATATTATCTTCAAGAATAACATATATTTTTAAGAGCTTTAAAACTTACCGTGTTTAAGGGAAATGTGTAATAAATCGGCAGAAATTGGTTGCTCAATTTGTACACAAAGAAAACATGGATACCTTTCTAATCTGTTAAGTGCATATTTCTCGCCGCGTTTTTTTCAATGTTGATCTGGTATTCGAAATATTTTAAATTAATGAAATGAAGGCAAACATTTTCAGGTCACGAATAACCTGTCCAAGGCTATATATAAGATTTCCTATTACCACCTTTGTTATAATCGGTAATCGTCTCTTATGAAATGATGAAGGACTTAGGTAGTAAAGAATTGAATCCACAATAAGTGGGAGGGAACCCAATGGGACTGTGCATAACATTGTTTCAAGCTCAACTTTCATAATGTATCTTAAAAAAATGGTTTTCACCTTAGGTATCAACTTTAAAAAATTCTCCGTACACGGTTATATATCATTAAAAATATTATTTTCCTCAATTTATGTTCTGAAAAGCCTGAAAAAGAGAGTTAATATCCCCGTTTTGATTATTTGGAAGTATTAATGTTACGTACATTCATTTCATAATAAATGCAAAACTCAATTTAAAACTTGGCAAATATCCAGGAAAGTTTAATTGAAAAATAAAATTGCCAATTACCGCACCAGCGTATACATATTTGGTACCTACCGAAAAGCTAAAATTTTGAATGAACGACTGTATAATGTAAACGTAATTCATAATGTAATATATTATAAAAGGCGGGTTCATATTTGTATAAAAATGGGGCTAGAATTTTTTAATATTATTTGGTATTATGCATAACACTTTTCTTACGATAATTTTTGTTAGGTGAAAAAAAAATTGAATTGATTGGTTTGAACTAATTGTTTAACTAATTAAAATAGGAGAAGAATTGTTCCTTATTGGGGACAAAAATGTATGTAAAATGCGAGTGTGAAAAAACAGAGAAAATATTCAAGATGTTGGATGCGGGAAACAATATGGAACTTTTTTAATGGGAGACATCCAATTATTATTGTTGAAATACCACAGTACAGTACAGTATCTGAAAGTTGTTGAAATGGCTTTAGATGAGTTTAGTGACCGGATCCAAATAGTTGAGTGCACTCTCCCCCTCCTGCGAAAGCTTCTAAACATTACCCAGATAGTCTCGTTGGTACCAAACAGTTACAACTTTTGTGCTGTATCACAAAAAAAATAAAAAAATATTAACAATTTAAACTTTGCCCTAAGGAAGTTACGAGTGCCATCGAAACTGGTCAACAGTTTTAAATGTGTGTGTAGTGCTTTAAGCAAAGTATTTGTCCAAGTTAATCTAATTATGGCTAGCCACAATGTAGGTTACTGTTTTGTGCAAAAAAAATTAAGTTTTGTCCACAATTAACTTTGTGATGAATTGGCCATATACCGTAGAACCATTCTAAAATCAAAATCCTCTGACTTTCAACACCGTGAATTTATTGTGATTAAAAACGTGATGAAGGATTTTTAAAAATTACCGAAGTTAGCGATCTTTTGATCGAAATCGAAAAAGGAAATCTTTCTTATCTGAGAAGTAGTGCCTTTCCAAGGAAAACTTAATTATTATGTCTGTCACGTAAAATATTGACGGATTGTTTTCATCGGTGTATTCCCAAAGCTCCCTACAAATATGGTTGGAGCTTTACGTGAATTATACGCGAGTCTAAATGTATTATGAGCGTACAAAGCTGTTATTGATCTACCAGAAACGGAAAAAGAATATATGAATTGGTTCAATTACCGCACAAACGTAAAAATATTATTTCGTTCAATTTGAAAATATTATAGAAACAGTTTAGATGGTATTTGAGCAATGTGTTTGGAAGCTAGGTGTCATATTAATTTGAGCAAAAATATTTTTGTGAAATTTAAAAAACATTCTTGATAACTCAAAAAAATTGAATTGTATCAAGAATTAGATTATCAATTAAATGAACACAAATTACTTTGAACACACCAATAATTAAATCTAATTGTGAATTCGTTTCAAACCTAATGGTTTCATCGTCAGGATAAAATTAAAATATATCATTAATTATAAGAAACCATTTGTTTATGAAACATGCTGATAATTTTGATTAAAAAAGTGGTAACAACAAAATAATTTGTTTTCATATAATTAAAAATGCCGCGCTAAGTGAATGTATGAATATTGAAGAATTAATTAGGTTTGGTTTTTCGGTTTGTATTAAGTTACGTTTTTCAGGTGATTATATATATTTTCGATTACATTTTTTAGTTATACACAGGTATATAAATACATAATGTTTCGGTGTTAAATACCAGCCATCCGATTAATGGAGATTTATTTAATTATTACATATTTCTAATTACAATTCAGGTATGAGTAGGTAGGTTAGCCAACAGAATGAAATAAGATATATTATTCATTTTTGTATTTAAATATCATCTCGGGTACTTATACATTTGATAATAGTCATATGTGAAGCGAAATATGTACAAATACACATATTTTTGTCCTTGTTTTTGAGAAATTTCGACGCGTGTTTAATAATCACACCAAAGGGCAAAAACGGTTGACACTTAAAAATTATAAGCAATCACCCGCCAAAATTTAAAAAAAAATCACAACTTGACAAAAAAAAATTACAGAAAATAAAAAAGGTTGTTAGGTAATTAATGTAATAAATCTACGGAAGTTATCTAATTATAAGTATTATGTGCGTGTTTTAATTACTTAAAGATATACCCCTACACGCTATAGAGCAAGCATGCAAAAACATAATTTTCTCTAAATTAATCCATTAATCAAAATAATAACACTGCGAGGTAGATACGTGTCAGGATACAAGTTGATAAAGTAGCCCTTTTTAATAAAAATAATTCCGTGATTTAAAAAAAAAATAACAGCCATTTGTAGAATTACTCTGCCGTGAATATATATTTTGCTTTTATATAATAGGTACCTACTTATTTTAATTTTTGACTGGTAGGTTCCAAATTGAATATTCATATCTAGTGAGTTCTAAACAAAGCAACTTTTCTGATTGGATCAAAACTCAGTAGATATCTCTCCGGGTGATAATGAGACTCTATTCCTCTCAGGAAAGAGGTGCGAAAGGTGTTTGAGTAGTTGGGCATTATTTATTTATTGGTTTATACAATGCCCGCAGAGCTTTTACGAACATAATACATGTCGAAATTTGGCTGACATAATACAGAAACACATACCAGTACCTACATATAACACATAATAAAAGTGAGGGAGCGGGAGACAGAAATGAAAAGGCGTCAAGTCGAAGTGGTGAGTCAGTCGTTTATTGGGCTACGTAGCAGATGGTCGGTGGTCGGTAACATGGTGTAATGCGGAGTGCCGTAGATGATGCTGCAGGCGTACGGAGGTGGAGATGGTGTGGTGAAGGTCAGCGAGTTGCTCGACACCATGGCGGTGGAGATGACCTATCTTCCAGGCCGTTGCTCGACGCTTTAAATCGCGGAGATGAACGGTGAGTGGCTCGGTGAGCTGAGCCACCGGCAGGTAGTCCTGGCGAGGCGGAGCGTGTTTCCATGGCAGCGAAGCACGGTGAGGCTTCGGGGTGCCATGAAGTGGTGAGCTGATCCCTTGGACTGAAGGTGACGCAAGCCTTGTAAGTCGCGGGATGGGGCTGATCTCTGGAGCTGAAGACACGATGGGCCTTGTAGCTGAGACGTGGTGATGGACCTCGAGGAAGCTGCCCTGGAGCGTAGCGATACCATGCAGGAGCACTTATTACATGTTGACCGACGATTAATGTGAGACTGAACTGCAGCGGGCGAGCGATCGGCTGCTTATATAGCCGCGGTAGAGTAACTACCTCGCGGTAGGTAATACGAGCCACTTCGGCAGTTGACGAGAATATTCGGCGCCGTACAGATATTGTACGGTGCTGTCTCGAGACCTTTCTAGGCGGGGCGATATTATTATCGTCGGGCTGGCACGGGAGGCGAGAAAGTACATCGCGACCAGTATAGGTACGAAGGTACCTAGGCAAGTAGGTTTGCCGATGGGCGCGAATATTAGGAGATGTTTCTCGTATGTTCTTTTGATGGCGAAGATAATAATGATGTGTCGCCACAAAAGTACAAAACAATAGAAGAAATACATATTATTATCAGAATAATAAATACGTGTCATTTTATAAACACAACACAGAAATACATATCAGAACCTACGTACTACGTATAAAACTTAATATCAGTACAGTACCCTAAAAGAAATACACATTCATATAATAAATATTTTCATTGTTCAAACATAATACAGAACTAACTACACATCGGTTATATTACCAACTAATTATTTTTGATTTGGTGATAATTTAATAACTGTAAAGTAGACATCTGTTTGAGTACTGGTATCATGAAATTTGCGAAGTTTTCGCACTCTGCTATTTTCAGCTGGTGACGTCAATTTCATATTAGCTATGAAGATTTTTAGCATTCGTTTAATTTTATTTGACCGGTCAGTGGCTGGTATGGGTCCGACCTGAGCTTCGTAAGTTCAATTCCTCGGCTCGCTAAGTCCTCCATCGCGACGCGACGCGACGCTAGCAACATTTACGGTAGTAGGCAATTTTAATATATTGTGCAGTTAATCGTAACAACTCGATATGGACAGAAACTCGCTGAGGGAACTGATAGGCCTACTAACGTGACGCTGCCATTCTCAGGAGACACGTGCAGCTATTGGGAGTGGAAAGAACCAATATATGTAGAAAATGTGAAGAGGATGAAGAGACTCCAATTCACTTATGGTGCCAATGTCCAGCCCTGGTGGGAACTAGGCTCAGATACCTGAGGAGACATGTTGTAGAACCAGAAGACTTAGCCACATATTCAATGATACTCTGGTGAACTTTATTAAAGGGACTGGGTTAAAGTGACTTGTTAAAGGATTGAGGTAAAATGGGAGAAAGTACAATGGGTTCATGGCCTAAGTACTCACGGGAACTAATGGTAAACCGTCTCCGCTTAAAAAAATATATATTCATAACCCATGATGTTATTTATTTAAAAAAAAATTGTTGCTTAAAATGCTATATAGTTTAGTTCATAATATGTGTTAAAAGTGTATTGAAGATGAAAGAAAGATTTTTTAGATAATTACGAGCTTTTGTAATCAAGGACCTTAGGTGCAACTATTGTGTTGTCTTCTCAAAACAGTTTGACAATCTTTATGATCTAAGTGCATCTCTGCATCATCCACATATAATCTGCATTTGGGAAGCACTGAAGCCAGCCCCGCTACAGCAGATTATATATGGGTCTGGGAGGGATGATTTAGTGCCCTCCCGCGCCGATTTGCCCGCCGATTGTTATATTTTTCAGCACTAGAAATCTCCGCGGGGGTGGTTGGCAGCGGCCAGTACCAGGATGGCAGAATGGGGGTGGGATAAGGGTAAGGGGGAACGGATGGTGCCGAGTCATGGCACATTCGCATAACGCTTGGCAGAAAGAGCGCAACTTAACATATGATTGATTTTAGGCCTGTTTTGGCTAGCCCCAAAAACCCTAACCAACCTACTCAAACGTAGCCAAATAAAAGTATGAATTAGAGCACACCCTTTGAAAAAAGCATTAATAATAAAAATACGTAAGTTATTAAGGCATTACTTACTAATCAGTATCTTACTATTGTATAGGTTTTTAAAAAGCATTGTCAATTTTAACGAAGTTTTCCATTTTGACAGATTGGCTTGAATTGTGCTTTTACGAAAGTAATTATATATCTGACTATTTAAACTTAACCGCTCATTTTATACAATCTATCTATCTATCTATCTTCTTCTCTATAAATAAAAATGAATCCCCTAAATGTATGTACGCGCATAACTTCCGAACGACTGCACCAAATTGGATAATTCTTTTATTGTTGTATTCGATGTTGTTAGGACAAGGTTTGTATAAAATTATTGGTGAGCTCTGGCATTATGAAATTTGTATAAAAAATGCAATAGGTGGCATGCGAGCTGTTTTAAACTGAATGTTTCGGGACTGAATGTATGGAATGCGGGTGCGGGGAGGGGGGAACTCAGGAGGGGGGTTCGCGGGACGGGTGAAAGGGGGAGTGGAGTGGGGAGAGGAAAGTTGAGGAGGCGGAGTGGGAACGCGAGAGGGGAAGGAGACGCGGGAGAGGAAGGGGAGGCGGAAGGGGAACGGGACAAATGGGAAAGGACACGCAGGGATAAACAATTTCTTTATTAAATGGCATAGCAACGCATGCCGGGAACCAGCTAGTACTGTAAAAAAATGAATCGCCGAAATGTATGTACGCGCATAACTTCCGAACGATTGCACCAAATTGGATAATTCTTTTTTTTTTGTGTTCGTTATTGTCAGGACAAGGTTTGTATAAAACTACTGGTGAGCTATGGCATTATGAAATTTGTATAAAAAATTGCAATGGGTGGCACGAGAGCTGTTTGAAAACTGAATGTACCAGGACTGAATGTATGGAATGCAGGAGGGGGAGGGGAACTCGGGTAGTGGATTTGCAAGAGGGGGGGGAACCAGGAAGCGGGGTTCGCGGGACGGGAGAAGGGTGAAGTCGAGTGGGGAGAGGGATGGTGGAGGAGGCGGAGTGGGAACGCGAGAGGGAAGAGGTACGCGAGAAAGGAAGGGAAGGCGGAATGGGAACGGGACGAATGGGAAAGGACACGCATGGAAAAACAATTTCTTTTTTTAAATGGCATAGCAACGCATGCCGGGTACCATCTAGTTTATTTAATATTAATTAAACAAAATAGCAGTTTGTGTAATATTAGTAATTTCTTTTTCACAAAACCTTTAACATTAAGTCCATTAATAATTATGTAAGACATCCCACAATTTCAATCATACCGAGAATATTATTATAATATACTTTCCGAATTTCAAGTTTTTTTGCTTTAAAAATGTGTGTGTTTTTTTAAGATGACCTTTTTAGCATTCCCTCGATAGCAAAAAACACAAAGTAGACTTCAAAAATTATTAAAATCTTATATGGTTCTTTTTTTAACATGTTTTGAGTATGAAAAAATTCACATTGTTTGTTTAAATGTTACTTAACTCGGATGTCAAGAGTTTTTTTGGCTTTACTTTAAATAAGTTGTTTTATTAATTATTTAAACAACAGTCGCTGACGCCAACTGATTATAATCATTTTTTTTGTAAAAGCGAGCATCCTCTATCATTCTCGCTTTCAAACCGTCTTCAGTAATATTTGAACGCTTTGAACGTAATATTTGAAAATAGCAATTTGAACGCTTTATTACGGAGTCTTAATAGATAGAAAAAATAACCTACTTACAAAAGGTACCTATGTATATGCAATATAATAAACAGAAAAATAAATAAAGGAAAAGATAATGATTTGGGATCCTGCCTAAACTTGAACACGCGCTTTCATATAATGCGACGTTTCAAGAAAAAATGAAGCCATAAAGCTCGTAAAGTTTATGTTTAAACTTAGGCCAAAAATTTTTATGTTTAGACGTCAATGTATTTAGGCAATTTTAGACATAAGTTCGTTTGTGTAAAATCACTACGAAGTAATACACGATAATGTCTTATTGTGGTCAGAACTTGTGGACATAATAAAAATAACTATTTTTACACGCTCAAAGTGCACATTACTTCCTATAACCTATAAGTGTATCATTAATAGTATTATTATACCATATCTTTGAAGTAATATAAATAATAACATTTTAAGGTGTAAGTATCAAATGAATGAATGTAATTCGTGATTTTTATAACCCATTGTTGTAAATAACCGTTGTTTTGAAAAGGTGGTTAACAGCTGTTCCGATTCGATTTCAGATAGTATTTTAACCGTAATGTTGACCAATGGCGATGAAGAAAATGGAACAGGCTCATCATTTGTCTAACTCGGTTATAATAGCTGCTCGAAATATGATTCCTGGAAAACAAACAATAGATAACATTGACTACCGTTATATCGTTTATACCTATTATTGTGTTGATTTTCTCCTTATTTTTAAACAATGTATCTATTGTATAATAAATCATGAACTGATAGACATTTATTTTTACCGAAGAAAGCAATCAATTTATGGCTTGTAGTTATTTTTTAATGAAAATGTATTTAATATCTGTATTTTAGTTAGTTCATGTTATACTGTTCTGGAAAAGGTTGAGCTAATCAAGACTGGTTAACAACTAATGTATTCTATTAAAGTGAATTCAAAGTACCTAAATAACGAAGCATGGAGGCGTCTACTAATATCTACAGGAATTCCAAAAACTGAAAAAATCGAACTAATATCTATGAGAATCAAAGTGTTGACGAATATCTACAGCTCAAACTGTTGATTAATATCTATGAGAACCAAAGTGTTGACGAATATCTACAGCACTGGCAGAGGTTGGATTTGCAATTATGTATAGCATATTGGAATAACGTAATATTGCGTATGCAGTTTAAAAAACTTAATTTATGTAAGTATGTATGTAAAAATCCCTAATATCGGACTATTGGACACATTTCGATGATTAGTCCAACCTATGCTCTGTAGATATTAGTTCAACCTAAGCTCTGTAGATATTAATCAACACTCTGAAGTTCGTAGATATTAGTTCAACATATGAGCTGTAGATATTCGTCAGACATACAGGCTGTAGATATTAGTATCTGGAGTCCGAAGCATTAGGTATAGTGGCATAGTGACAAAAAACCCAAACTGTTGTCTTTTAAATCTTTCGAAAGACATGTCGGTAATAGGTGCAATTTAAAAGCAGTGAAAGCATTTTCGAACATTTTACCTCCAATTTCAGCACCTACGTATTTCATATAAAACTTAAAAGCTTTCGGTCTAAGAAGTTTTTCACTTGAAACTTTATTCATTTCCCGAAATACTAAATTATGAAATTCTGAACTAACCGTACAGAATTTACATATACATCATAATTATATAAATAAATATTTTTTGTGTTAGTAGCAGACTACAAAGTAGTAGTGGGTGCTGAACATTAATTCGATTATATTTACTCTGTTCGATATAATTAACGTAAGTGCTGGTTTTTATATGTCGGTAATAGTAAAGCTCGAAATATTTGTCAATACGGTGACCGGACAACTCAGAATGAAATCAACTCAACACTCCCTTGAAAAAGTTATTAAAAATGAAGAAACAAAATTGGTTAAATGGGTTACCTTAGGTTAGCTTATGGTCTATTTTTAATTTTTTTTTCATAGCTTTTAATGACTTTTCATAGATGTAATGAGTCGAATTGATTCAAAGTTTGGAATGGAACCTTACAAGACATTAAATTGGATTCGATCGACAAGCATTCGATTTTTATTTTAATATAATAAAATAAATATTTAACTTTTTTCCGCTTTAGTACAAACTATTCTTAACCTACGGTTTAGGGTTCATACATTAATTACGGTTCATACATTAATTACGGTTCATACATTAATTAAGTGAGCTTAAAAGGGAGGGGGGGGGGGACCACCAAAATCTCATGTTAGGTACTTGAAAAGAATACACGGAGTTACCCAAATTTATCTCACCAAGGGGGGGAGGGGTCTAGATTGGAAGAAAAACTGCTCACGTAATTAATGTATGCCCCCTTATTTACATATAATAGAGGGGGGGGGCAGGGGGGGGGCGGTTCTACAAGGATTTTATTCAATTATATCGGTTTTCTTACAATTGTTACTAAGTCGTCTTTGACTGTCGAATTGTATTGTTCGGGTAATGCCTTACAAGCATCGGCCAGGGATACGTCAATGCTTACAAGTATATAATATGAATTCTTAATCACCTAATTTTATTGTTGTCAAATCGTTATTATATTTATGACACAGAATTTTTGATCGATGTATTGATTTTTAAGGAACCCATGTTTTACATTCGATTTTTATATATTTTGTTGATTTGTAATAGAATACAAACATTCAGTAACTTTGAACTAAATAGTTAACAAAAACGTTTCAGTTTATATAGCGAAAATGGTTCAGCCCGATGATGTATCATGTATCATGCAGTTAAGTTCGATGATTCAGCATTCAACGCCCATAAGTCATAAATCATGGCATAATACACCAACACACCATCATGTTATGGAGCCCAATCTCCATTAGGTAATTCATTCATGTCTCGCTAAGGCGGATCATCGTAATTTTGACCCTATTTATTTTGTATTGGAGATTCGAACATATTTTATTTATTTATTAGAGAGATAATATATTACAAAATTATTACATAAAATTTATAATACATTACTCCCAATGAGTTTAATAAAACTCATTTCGGGAAGGACAACATTATACATCTAAAGGAAAATTATTTTTACATAAGAACACGGAAATCAATGAACAATACATAGATTTTTAAATGGACTAGACACACTTGATACAGGTAATTGAAGAATATACAAGAGTTACAAAGGGAGACAGCTAAATTCGTCACTGGTTAATAAAGTTACTGAGAAAATATCCTTTTAGAGCCTTTGCCAATATTTTTTTGTTTGATTCTGGTAGTTTTAGGACATTAGGTAATGCGTTGTATTGCGTATGTGCGATGTATTGTAAGGAGTTAATTCCAAATTTAGTTGTGTGTGTAGATGACGATAGGTGTATTTGATTTTGTGATCGTGTTTTGTGCTGGTGTATATCGGAATTAAAGGCTGGTTTAGTGTTGGTGTGAGAGGAGTGTTGAATTATTTGTAGGATGGCAGTGGTGATGCTATATTTTGGCAGAATGGTAAAGGGAAGAATTTGTGTCAGTGAGTATATATCTTTGACATGCGTATCCCATGGTAGATGGTATATATTTCTTATGGCTCTATTTTGGACTTGTATTTCAGATATTTGTTTCTTAGTAATGGTGCCCCAGATACTAACCAGATAACTTAGGTGATTAGTAATATTAATGTTATATCCTTATTTTCTAATTCATTCATTATGTCCTTATTTTTAAATTCATGTTTTATTTTGTATTAAATTCTTATTTTTAACCCTGCATGTGCCTAGTGAAATTATACAAGTAGTTATTGTCTGTTTGCGATGCCCGGTGCGGTCTGTGGCACCCGGCGATACTTAATCCATTTTTTTTTTAAATAGTATTTCTTTTTTATTTTTATTTTCTTTAGAAGTTAAAACTTTTGTAATTTAAAACTCGAAATAATTTAAAACTCGATGGAACAAAAAATAGCGACACCAAAAATAGTAGAAGACATATAACGAAAGGTTTTAGCCGGCGAGAAAATGATATAGTATAATCGGTCTCCTCTTTGTTCGGTGCTTCGTGGCCTCCCCACTCTTTCCTCTTTGATTTTCTGAAGGTTTTTCTTCTACCGGATGTGAACTGCACACTCTGATCTTTGATATTTATATTATAATAAATAAATTTGAAACGTTTCATAAATTTTAAGATCTCCTCTATTCACGATGAGCCAAATCAAACAGTCTAATATATGATATTTTTAAAATGATATTTTTCTTTTATAATCGCGTAAAACTTAAACGAAATAATAAAATCATAAACATATCGATATCATATTCGGATATCGATATGTTTAATATCAATGAAGCACAATTCAGACAAAAAGCTTTGTTGTTGTTAGTATGATTGTGCTTCATTGAAATATAAATTATTCAAACCTATTTAAATTTTAAATTTTATATTAATACTCTTTTAAAACGAATTGAAATTTTATTTTGTAATGGTTTAAAATTAATAAATAATTGAATTGAATTGAATATTCTTCAATTAATAGTGCTTTTATATCCTCTGACGTTAGTCTCGATGACATTTTGACATGTGCAAATTCTTTAAAAAATTAAGTTTAAGAAAACAATAAATCCTGCTTAAAGAAAACGAAATCAAAACAATGATTGCTACTTACAAAATAACTGCTTCGTATGCCTGGAAGGGTATGTGAGACCCGCGCGGACTTTGACGACGTATGGTTCCAAGGATAGCATGGATAGAACCTTATTTGGGTAGAACTAACTTCTCTTCGTGTATTGCTAGCGTGCTCATTAGCAGTGGCGGCTGGTGCTCACAAAAATCGGTAGTGCGCTAAAAATCTTGTACATATACCTACCCTAATTAAATAGAATTATATTATGAAAAAATCTGACCTATTTGTAGGTTAGGTCGATTCTCCGTTGTCTCTTTTGTATTTAACTTGCACCCTTGTTTACTATTTAAAATGGGCCGCGGTGGGCCACTATTTTTAATTTCTAATCATTTTTCAAAGTTCAGCGCATTGTTTTTTATAAAATGAACAATAATAATGGAACTCATTTTTACTCTTCCCGACTCATCTAAAAAACTAATAACAATGGCGTATTGACTTGCGACCTGTCACAACGGGTCTCATTGTTTATGTTAGTTGGTATGCTGTAGAGATAAGAAATGGTTGATGCTGAGCGGAACATTGACTAAAAAAGAGTAGATCTTAATTTAAACACACAATATCAATAATAAAATGACACGACTGCGTCCCCAATTAAGATGCTACTGAACAAACGGTCCTTTTGACATGGTGGAAATTCCCGGATCGCCGATCACGGGTTATTTAAATTTGCAAAGGATTATACCAGATATACCTACCTACGATTATAGCTCATGGAGAATTGTGTAAGGATTCTCCTCGATTCTGTGATCGCTTTGGCAAACGCACTCCCGGCCTGAATATAGGAACAAAACGTTCTGCTTCTGTTATCTCAGTATCTGTTACGCGAGCGGTATACATAGACACCTATATTATGTATGCATTATAACCGAAGTGTGTATTGTGATTTGTGATGAGGCGTGTCGGAAATATAGTATGTTTTTCGGTGCTCGGGAATTTTTAGATTGGTAGAAATTTTGGGAGTGCGTTGCACCGCCGCACCTTAGGGCTGGCCGCCACTGCTCATTAGTGGCAGTTTCTGAAACTGAAATTTTAACTTGTTACAGCTCTTTTAAAATACCTTGGGTCCGTCAGACCCTACCGAGCATGCGAGGGTTAAATTCAAAATTTTATCCCGCATATAATATATGAAAAATGTAATAGCCGAGATTGGACGTGAATAAGTAATTAAACATATGTAATCTGATGGTTACTAAATGCGATCCGCAACTTTCTCATAAATATTTTTAAAATAAGTTCCGAGTGTGAACCTACTACTCTTACTAATATTATGCACCTGCCTGTATATTTTCGAGGTTTCAAATCGAAACCTTATTTTATCGCGGTTATTTTTTAGTGAAAAGTTTAGGGCTTAAGTTAGGATGCTAAATATTGGTTTAATTTATTTTTTTGCTCTTTATATATTACTGTGATTTTATTTTGCTCAATCTATTGGTTTTCGTTTTGATTTCATGATTAGAGGCCAAATAAATGGAAAAAAGCCTTCAATTTGAAGAAACACACACTTATGCTTCTTTCTTTTTATTAATTTTAATACAAAATACACAATAATAATAATTAATAGATAGAATACAATTTTACAAATAAAAATCATACTTGTGTCGCTCAGCGTAACAACAAGGCATTTAGTGATTTTCAGTATTCGATTTTTCTCAGAATTCTTATGGTTTTTTTTATTTGTTTCAGGTACGTACGAACTTCCACGTCGCTAGTAAATTCGTTGAACTTCTCACCAGGTGCATCTCATGCTTATATTTATTTTGGGTAAGTTGTTAAGGGCCCGCAACCCGGATTTGTACCGATTTATTACATATTTCCCTTAAACACGGTAAGTTTTAAAGCTCTTAAAAAATATATGTTATTCTTGAAGTTAATATCTAGACTTTGCCTGCGCCGAAACGCAAATTATATAAAATTCCCTCGATAGAAAAAAATCGCAAAGTATGCTCCAAAAATTATTATTAACTCGTTTGTTTCACTTATTTTACAAGTTATATCTATGAAAAAATTCACAGTGTTTTTTTAAATGCTGTTTAAAATTATTTTAAACGAGTCGTTTTTTATTAAACATTTTCCCAATTTTTGCACTGATTTTGTCGCTGTAAATGTTAGCGCTCTCCTCTAATATTCGTGATTTCGTATCTCTCCATCTTCTTCTTTTCAGGCCCGGTTGCAGAGCCTTAAACGTGTTAAGAATAATATCAGTCCCCCCCCTAATACCAAGAATTGTTTATCTTTGTCAAAATAAATAAACTCAAGCCATTTATGCAGAAATTGAAAACTCAAGACATAAAAAGAGCAATAGCCTACTTATTATGGAAAAAGTAAATTAAGGCGAGTGGGCAGTTATATCACCCGGTAATTGTTAAAATTATTTATAATTTTTTTTTATTTTATTAATTTTGAACATTTACATGACAAGTTTATAATACAGAGATAGTTTTTTCGAATAAAAAAGATAAACTATAAAAATATAACTAGTAAACATCATATGAAAGGTGGGTATTCAGATAAATTTAAGGAAAGATAGTGCATTACAATAAAAGAGAAAGTTTCTATGTTGTAAATGGCATAGAAGTAAACTAGTAGGTATGTTAGTAATTACAAAATTTACAGGTGACTGATTAAATATCATGAATAATACATGACAAAATGCAAGATACATAAAAAGAAAACCTTAACAAGTTTTTACATTGTAGATTAATATAGAAATACACAAATATATGCGATAGACCCTACGTGATGCTCCTTAGATATCAAAATATTCTACATAAAAATATTGTTCACATATTTCTTGAATAACGGTAAACTTGTATTAAATACATCGATATTTGAGGTGAATTTGTTCCTAGTGTGTGTAGTCGAGAAATTGATGCATGTGTGTGGTAGTTGGTTAGAGAATTATTGTTGCAGAATAATATGTTTTGCCTTGTCGCTTGAGTTGGTACCTTAAAGTCAATGAGATGCAGGAGTTCGCAACAATCTAATTCGGAGTGAATAATTTTAAACAAAAAAGTTAGGTCGTTTATTTTTCTTCTGTTTTCTAAGGAATGCAATTTAAGTGTATTTAGTAAAGATGTGTAGTTATTATTATTATTATTTATTGTGGATTATTTTCCGATTTAAATTCTAAAATCAGATTAAAAAATACTTTTAATATTAAGTTGGTATTTATTTTATTTATTTATTACATAAGATACATTTATACAGCAAATATAACATAATAATAATATTTAAAAATAACTGTAAATATTAAAATGTATACAAGTGTTATTATGTCTTCTTTGTCTGTATTATGTAGTATTGTTATTTTAGTATTATGTAGTATTAGTATGGATAACTAATTTATTTACAGGGTTGATTTTTTGTGCGTATCCGCTGGTACTGGTATATACGATATTTAGACAAGTGGTTTAACATCCACTTACAGTGGTCAGCATCCTAGATGCATTTGAATGAAAATAAGTTTTATAATTTTGTTATTCAGCGGTACATCATCTCCGCACACCCTTCTGGGACACTTAGTTATATTTTGTGTTAGTAGGTACACCGTATTTCCTTATATGATAAGTGTGCCCGAGGGGCAAATGTCGGGGATCAACTGTCATGGAACCATAAATATCAAAAAATATTTCCAAAGACGTGTTGCTAACCAAAAACATGCAACAAACTTATTTGTTAAGTCTGTGCACTTATCTTATCTCTATTGTAGATATTGTGAATATAAACAGAGTTCGTTCTTACGTACTGGTAAGTTCCACTTTTTTTCACCTGCAGATGTCTAAATATATCCATAGGTACCTACCTATACTAACAAAGAATAGCGTAGAGATAAATAATTGGAACAAACTATTATTTACAATACTAGAAACAATAGTATGCTCCAATTCACATTCATATTCATAAAAAATAATAGATTAAAATAACCGAAATATGTGAATGAGTGCGGACACAGAATGTTGGTATATATTATTAAAAAAAATTAAGTCACCTAATTAAAAAAAAATTGTCTCTAGGAATAAGGGAACGTACCCATACTACGTGACCAACTTTTGCAATTTTTAACCCCCCCCGGTGACCAAAAACCTAAGCCCGCCGCCGCTCATTTGTACCAAGCGTGACATTTTGAAGACCTCCCCCCCCCTAAACGTGTCACGTAGTATGGGTACGTTCCCTAAGGTTAAATACATGTAGAAAATAGAAAAAAATGGCATTGATTTTTTTTTTCATACGAACACCGCACAAGAGTCCCAACTGCTACGGTCTGGAGCCAGTGAAACTATGGCATCCCCAATTGTATGTTGATGTGAGGCTGAAGGTAGTGGGGAGGAAAAGGAGATGGGAAGAGGAAGGTGGGGAAGTATCTGACTATTCAGATCTGTTCACCAAACACGGCTAAAGCCATTTCAAGCAACGTTTCAATTCTGAATGGCGGTCTTACACCAGGGCGATACTAAGAGTATTTTCCACTCTGGAGCGTGCCGCAAATATACTATATATTATTTTAAATGAATAAATTGTGAAATAACCCAAATAAATCAAATAAAATTTATTTGCCACGCCGGGTTTCGATCCCGCCACCTTCGGATTGCGAGTCAAGAGCCTCACTTTAGACCACGCTGGTTGTCAATATTAATGGTAATAATAAATTGAATGGTAAGAGAATAAAACGATGAATGGTAGGAATGAGTAATGATAAAAAATTGTGTAGATATTAAGATAAATGTTACATACGAGTGTATTTTTTTAAATATGTCAATAATTATCTATAGGCACATGCCGACAGCCATATGTTCGCATAGTAAGACCATTTTAAGTTTCTGTATTTTTCTAGATTACAAAAAATATATGTATATATTATGAATGTCTACCTTTATGTTGGTATGTACTTATTATATAATGTACTATAAAATCAAAACTATTTTTTCTACAAGATAGCAGACGAAGTAATTAGTCTCTGCGATTAAAAGCATCACTTCAACATCTACACAAATCTCAGTATGTTTTGCCTTTTACAATAAAAGTTCTGGTTCTAATTTAATTATCCAAAACCTTTCTGCAACATTTTCCTCCGAACCCATCAGTCAAATCTGGACCCCAACTTGCAGTCGCGTGCCTGATAGATGACAGCTTTTATCTTAATGTTTCGCCTAAGTGATTGCCCTGTGGGCGGGGAAGGGAGGGGTTGGGTGCAGTATTACAACTGTTTATGTGCATCCAACAAATCGGAAACCCCCCAAATTGCATTTTTCTCGCGATGCGTGCTGATGTGAAATAATATTGAAATGTGAAATACAACTCAAATCTGTGTATATTGTTTGTGCAGGCGAGTGTGAAAATGAGAGGGTGCATCACAATTATTGAAATAAAATTCAAACTATAAACCTTAAGACTTTGTGGAATCAATAATTGTATTATTATTTTAGCACATAAGACTGATGAGTCACAAAATTTACAGACGTAAAATGAAATTCGGGATTTCATATGCCGTATAAAGCACTTAACTAGCTTAAAATGCAATTTTTTTTATGCATTTGTGAAAAATGGGCAGGCAAATACTTAGTTCAAAGAATTGAAGTTATACGGCCGGCGTAGTGCAGCGGTAAGGCGCTTGACTAGCATTCCGAAGGTCGCGGGATCGAATCATTTTGAACAATTTACAAATTGCTCAAAAGCGCATCATTAAAGTTATGTATAATAGAATTAAAACATTCCCGACTGAGATATTATTCAAAGAGACAAAAATATTCAATATCCGTAAATTATTTATATTGCAAACAATGAAATATGTATTTAAAAACAAGAATTGTTTCGTAAAAAACGAAAATAGAATTAGCGAAAGGACTAATAATGTGTTTCAAATTCCCCAAATTAAAACCAAATTAATGCAAAACACATGGCAGTTTTATTGGTCCTCGTACATTTAATCTTCTACCAAAACACATTCAAATGACAGATAAAATATCACTTTACATAAAAGAATTAAAATTATAGCTAAATGATGCAGATGTTGAAACACTTTTTTTATAAACTATGTAAACCTTTATGATTCATTTTTACAATTCTACTATAACTTCAAGACTTACTTAGCTTATCTTCTTGAAAGCGTAACAAAAAATCAATTTACCTGTATGTGTCACTATATTTTTAAACTTTCACTTGGAAAATTACATTTTTTACTTATACCGCCAACTTATTGGTGTAATTTTGCACTAGCACTTTACATAGTTAATATTACCCACGCACAGGCAGTGCCTTAGTGGGTTCCCATTATCTACTTTTGTCATATATGTATTTTTTACTTTAATTTTACCTTGTGTTATGTAATATATTTTCAGAAAATGTGTAAAAATTTCTTTTGTAATGTATAACGGGAAAAAATAAAGGATAACAAAAAAAAAAAATAAAATAAATCCCGGCGTGGCAAATAAATTTTATTTGATTAATTTGTGTATTTCACAATTTATTAATTTAAAATAATATATAGTATATTTGTGGCACGTTCCAGAGTGGAAGATACTCTCAGTATCGCTCTGGTGTAAGACCACCATTCAGAATTGAAACGTTGCTTGAAATGGCTTCTGCCGTGTTTGGTGACCAGATCTGAAATGCCAGGTACTTCCCCACCTTCCTCTTCCCTATCTCCTTCCCCTCCCCGCTACCTTCAGCCTCACAACATACCCCAATTGGGGATGCCATAGTCCCACTGGTTCCAGACGGGAGCAGTTGGGAATCTTGTGCGGTATTCATGTAAAAAAAAAACTTATTGTTTGAGAACTAACACGTGACTTAAAGTAAAAAAGCAGCGTGAATTTGGATGACTGTTTTGAAACTTCATGTCATATGTAGATAATGATAATGAGAATAAATAGTTATCTAAAAACGGTATCTGCCTTGAATTTGCCTCATGTTTACTCTAGTATTGTGACTGTAATTAATCGCCTTGAAAAATGATAATGGAAGTAAACATACCTAATACGATGGAGACAAAATAAATAATGTCTTAAAACTGAGCCTTCAAATACGAGTAGTTATAAATATTGTAATATGTTTCATTGTAAGTGAAACTTTTCAAGTGGAGTATAAGAATCAGAGACTGGTTTTATTTATTTATTTATTGTGAAAAACAGTTAACATGTATATCCAATTACATTTCACAATTTTTAGTTAATAGTGTAATACATTAATTATATAGGTACATTAATAATGACAGGTGCTAAATAATACCTTTTTTCGCTCTTGAAATGATTGTAGCTCGATTGAAAAATGTCAATTTCAGAAGAAAGGTTTAATAGTGAGGTCATTCTCCCCAGAGGCATAACCATTGGTAGGTTGGTCCTGCCTCTAGGAAAAGTAAAAAGTCTGTGTTGCCTTGCTCTGGTGAAGTTATCGGGGACATAAAGTGAAATCCTTTCCAGAACATCAGGATTGCTAATGTGCCCGTTTAGCAGCGTGTGTGCTACTAGCACCATTGCAATTTTTCTCCTCACGTCGAGACGATTTAGTCCCATCATTCCCGCGAGAAAATCAGAAGCATACAACAAATGGTAGTACCCAAACTCTCGCATGTACAGGTACCGCATGAACTTTTTTTGCACCTTTTCAACATCATTTGAGTAAAGGGCATCTTCGGATCCCCATATTAATGATCCACTCTCGAGAATGCTGCGAACCAGAGTGAAGTAGAGCATTTTTATGACTGCTGTGTGGGAAAAAGATTTTGCGTTTGCAGATTACAAAGCCTAGCATTCGCATCGCAGAGTTACACACCGAATCGAAGAACGGAATCCGAATCGATCAGAACGGAATGTCGGGCGTGTGTCAAAAGTGATTCCTAAATCCCTCATTCGTGAAATATGTTTTAACGAGGTACCAGACATTTTGTAGTTAAAATATAGAGTATTCCTAGCCCTTGAGCACATAATTGTACACTTTCCGCTGTTAAAATAGAGTTTATTCCGATTACTCCATTCTACGATTTCGTCGATATCGGTTTGTAAACGAATAGAATCTGCTTTCGACATTATATTGGTTAAGTACTTACCAGAGCTTGGTTTTGTACAATATTGTTACATTTTTTTCATGTTCATAGTCCCCGTATGTTTTTCAGTCATTGATGAAAAGCAAATCGTAAATTCACGCTTCCCCTAGCTATAAATTAGAATAGAAATATTCTGGAGGTAATTGGATTATATACCACTTTATTTTGCTAATGCACGTGCTGAAAGTTCGGAACCATTGTGAAAGTTAATGGACTCGGAGCACACAAACAATAACAACCAGGTACCACAGCATCCAAGTGGTGAGTCAGTTGGTATAACCACCTACATAAATATTTCTGCATTTTCTCGATATCCTATTTAGTTCGATACTGGTAATATTACAGATATGATTGTACCAGGCTAAGCTTTGGCTTATTTATTAAAGAGCCTTGTGGAATGCCAAATTATCCTGTAATTAATGTGTTTCAACCGATCAGAGAGCGGTTAAACCGCCACACAGCTCAGCATCTCCTTGCTTCATTCATATTCATACATCGTCTCATACATACTTTTCTGTTATTCTGACTCTTAACATGGCCCAATGATTTAAAGTTAGTTACCGAATGATAAAGTTCCCTAATCAGATTTTTAACTTCATCATTTCAGATAAAGTCAAGATGTTAATAATGGTTCTATTTTGACAAACTATCTGCGTGGCAGGACAGTTAACTCCTTGACTCCAGACTTGTTTAGATTCTAAAGTTCAATCCCTAGCGTGAGTTAATAAATTTTCAAAAAAATAAAATAAAAAGTATAAGTTTGCTGCAAATGCACTTCGTCTCAAGTGGAAGATATTCTCAACGTCTCCCCTGAGAGATATCACCTTAAAAATCTAAACATGAAACTTTCCTCAAAAAGCTATATCTTTTTTTTTATTTTTTTATTGTTAACAAGTTTAATTTTTATATTTCAGAAAATGGTTAGGCAAGTACTTAGTTCAAAAAGTGGAAGTAATACAGTTTATTTACAAACAAGTTCTGCTGTGTAATTATTACGAGTATTACGCATTTGATAAAGCTTTCGAAACGGCTGCCATGCGTAATAAAAATTACGTAGCAGAACTTGTTTGTAAATAAACTTTTTTTTATTTAATAATAATATTATTGAATATATAAAAGAAATAAAAAAAAGCTATGTCTATGATTAAAATTTATTCCAATACAGGTGAATAGCTACTCGTAGGCGTAGGTATTATTTCTTCTTCTCCTCTGCAAATAAAATTGCTAAAAACGCATGTATCTCCCAATACACAATCGAAAACAATCAACAGGTCTTAATCGAAACAATAAATTATTTCATCAGATAATAAAAGCTTGCTAACGCCTTTTATTCGTATAAAAAATAATTTGGTAACTCTGGTCAACCCGTCCGTTGTCGAGTAATTTATATCTAAATTTATTTATACGGTGGCCGCCATAAAAACGGGATAGGGTTAACTCCCAGATCTCGCGGGAGGGTTGTATTCTTTTATACCTGATTTTTTTTTATAACGACATTGACAAGGGTTTGAACCCTCGGCTCTGCTATGTACAGTTGTACAGCGGCAGGCGCCCACTCAGTTACTATGACTAGCCGTTAAATTTTAAGCCGGATTTTCGTCACAAAAAACCACTTAAAACGTAATAATTAATGTTGGTTTAGAGACGGATTATTTGTAATAATGTCTCACTCGGTGAAGCGAGTGATTTATATGTTTTTTTAGTGGTACTCTATCATTATGGAGTACCAATTGTAAATGGCATAAAATTGATATAAATGTATATTAATTTTTAATTAACATGTTTTCAGTGTGTGCAATGCACAACCCAAAACATTTATATAGAACAGTGTTTCTTAACCTTTTTCAGCCACGGACCCCTTGGAAATCAATCACAATTTTCAAAGACCCCCTTAATGAAAAAAAAAACAGCAATAAATTTGGGACCATTTATTTTGGTACTACAAATACAAAAAAATATTTTTCATAAAAAAAGTTAATAATTAACGAGAACAGCAACACCAACATTCACATTAACGGTTAATTAATGTGAAGGTTGGTGTCGCTTTTTTGCAATTAAATAAGTGATATTCGGGTTGATGTTACCCAAGTAAGTTAAGTTGTAATCTCAAATTAGATTCTACTAAATTGAAATCTGTTTCTGTATTTGTTTTTAGTATATACAAGAGCAGAGAATGCCTTTTCACAGAGGTTTGTGGTTGAGAAAAGCAGTAAATGATTCAGTGCTTCTTCTGATGTTTCCTTATAATCTACACTTACTTAGCACACCGCCCGCTGTCGCACATTCGCCGTGCAAAGCTGAGCTTACAAGACTTTTGATGGCATTTAAAAACAAACATGTGCTTTACGAAAAAAAAATAACCTTAAGATATACACGTAATTCCAACAAAGACAAATTGCAAGTTCCAGAACTCTTTTTCACCTTTGGTCAACGTAGCTTAGATACTTTGCCACAAAAATATTCAACACTCTCCCAAAAAACATCAAACTGAGTCAAACACAGGAAGAGTTTAAAAAATATGTTAAAATATGGACATATTCTAATGATCGAGCCTATATTGGTGCACTCACCCAACGCCCTGTCACTGACAGTTGTTATTGCAGTAATAACCTTGCCGTTTTTGTATTGTGTATATGCAAACCATAATGTAAACTAAAATAAAGTTTTTGCTGTATAGAAGCCTACATTACATTTATAAAAAACCATAGATAAAATTGTGAGAAACAATTTACAAAAATTCTGCCTCAATACAGGTTCACCTAGTGAGGCAGGCTATGCACAACTAAAAATTTGTATAATAATGCTACTTCTGTGTAACCGTTCTTACATTACTTTCTATTTGTTAATTTTTTATACTGATGTTATCTATTTGTAAACTACATTAACATGTGAGATAAGTTTTAAGATTTTCACGGCCAGAAGCATTTTCGTTATATGTTTTTGGGGTGTTGTGCCGTGTTGCGCTACCTCCTTCTTTAGCCAACGTTTCGGACATCGTTGCAGTGTCCATCATCAGGGCAGATCCGGCAGATCCGGCAGATGTGTGACATCTGCCGGATCTGCCGGATCTGCCCTGATGATGGACACTGCAACGATGTCCGAAACGTTGGCTAAAGAAGGAGGTAGCGCAACACGGCACAACACCCCAAAAACATATAACGAAAATACATTAACATGTACTTTTTTAGTTATAATGTTGCCAATTTCATTGAACAAAGATATTGTTATTATTTATTATGAAATGGTTCATAGATGAGAATGCGGACCTCCATACGCATAAAGGACCTAAAGGGGCCCCAGGGTTAAGAAACACTGATACAGAATATTACTTGAATTCGGAATTGTTGCACTCAATGAGTATTTCTTTGAGATCAGCTATCAGTAGGGACCTCCGGAGGTTGTGCTGTGAAGACGTGGATTTGACCTCGTGTAAATAATATCGAAGCGCCGCAAAATCGCAATATTGTAGAAGATCACATTGTCATAAATCAGGACTTCAGTGGATGTGTAAATTATCTCGTCAAAAAGTTCTATTAATACTTCTCCAAACATGATTTTTTAATAATTGCTGAATGTATTGTTATTAATTTTGCAAGCTATCTTTAAAACTAATATTCATTTCACAATCAAATCATTTTAATTGCGAAAATAACCATTTTAGAATTTTAAGTGTATTTTCGTACACACTCTACTTCATTGAGTTTATTCAAGAATTGAATCCACAAAGATACGAATTTTCAAAATTAAAACCAATTTAAACATTTGCAACAACAGTAAAGTTTTGCGAAAGGAGAAATATTCTATCCCTCAAAATGAATTAATATTTTATGTGAGATGGTAATAATAACTTAAGTTTTAGATACAATAAATGATAAGTTTTAACCGCTCTATAAACTAGACGGATGTGGGAGTTAGTTACCCATTAAAAACTTTCACAAAAAAAAAATTTATAGTTCATGATAAAATATTACACTTTATAAAGTATCTATAAAATTAATTATTACGCAATAAACGAGTTACAGCTTGATTTATTATTAACGATTGAACGCTGAAAGTTACTTCGGTTTCATTCTAACGAGATTTAAACTTTGCTCACATTTTCCCCAATCGTTTTTCAATCTTACCTGTCCATTAAATCTAAATTCAGACAGGTACAAATCGATCAGGACATCTCTTTTCTTGATTCTTCCCCGTACATTTATGTACCAGGTGTCTGGTACTCAGTGCTACACATTGGAGGGATCTTACTTAAAGCAACACAGAGATCGCATTTAGGCATTAAAAAACTCCTGACAAGCTAGGAATTATATAAAAAGAAAGATATTAGATACTTATTCGCGGAATATCTGAATGCGTTAACTGAAACTAACCCTTGAAGAACCCGTCATAAATGCTTCCCGTAGCGATACGGGTAGATTAGGTATTCGACCTAGCCGATTGCCGATGTAAAGAATTGGTGGAATTTATAACTTTACAAAAGAATACTTAAGTAATTGTTTTTTAATTGATAAACTAACGTTTAATACAAAATTTTTATGCGTAGCACAAAGGGTAACAACTATTATACGCAATAATTATCAGCCTGAAACACTCATATACATTGAAAAAATCTTCCGAGACAAGATAATTGCCGCCGATGGGACTTGAACCCATGTCCTTCTGATTGCCGGTCAGGTGCTCTCACCACTGAGCTATTGCCGCCATAGCTCAGTGGTGAGAGCACCTGACCGGCAATCAGAAGATCAGATGCTCTCACCAATAAAACTCTAAAGTAATAAAACTCATGTGAACATTATGTAAAGTTAAAACAATTACTTAAGTAACAATTATTATAAGCAATAATTATCAGTCTGAAACACTCATCTACATTGAAAAAATCTTCCGAGAAAAGATTCTTTCCGCCGATGGGACTTGAACCCGTGTCCTTCTGATTGCCAGTCAGGTGCTCTCATGTGAACATTATGTAAAGTTAAAACAATTACTTAAGTAACAATTATTGTAAGCAATAATTATCAGTCTGAAACACTCATCTACATTGAAAAAATCTTCCGAGAAAAGATTCTTTCCGCCTATGGGACTTAAACCCGTGTCCTTCTGATTGCCGGTCAGGTGCTCTCACCAATAAAACTCTAAAGTAATAAAACTCATGTGAACATTATGTAAAGTTAAAACAATTACTTAAGTAACAATTATTATAAGCAATAATTATCAGTCTGAAACATAATTATCAGTAATTATCAGTCTGTAAATCAATAATTTTCAGTCTGAAACACTCATCATCCTTGAACATTGAAAAAATCTTCCGAGAAAAGATACTTGCCGCCAATGGGACTTGAACCCGTGTCCTTCTGATTGCCAGTCAGGTGCTCTCATGTGAACATTATGTAAAGTTAAAACAATTACTTAAGTAACAATTATTATAAGCAATAATTATCAGTCTGAAACACTCATCTACATTGAAAAAATCTTCCGAGAAAAGATTCTTTCCGCCGATGGGACTTAAACCCGTGTCCTTCTGATTGCCGGTCAGGTGCTCTCACCAATAAAACTCTAAAGTAATAAAACTCATGTGAACATTATGTAAAGTTAAAACAATTACTTAAGTAACAATTATTATAAGCAATAATTATCAGTCTGAAACACTCATCTACATTGAAAAAATCTTCCGAGAAAAGATTCTTTCCGCCGATGGGACTTAAACCCGTGTCCTTCTGATTGCCGGTCAGGTGCTCTCACCAATAAAACTCTAAAGTAATAAAACTCATGTGAACATTATGTAAAGTTAAAACAATTACTTAAGTAACAATTATTATAAGCAATAATTATCAGTCTGTAAATCAATAATTATCAGTCTGAAACACTCATCATCCTTGAACATTGAAAAAATCTTCCGAGAAAAGATACTTGCCGCCAATGGGACTTGAACCCGTGTCCTTCTGATTGCCAGTCAGGTGCTCTCATGTGAACATTATGTAAAGTTAAAACAATTACTTAAGTAACAATTATTATAAGCAATAATTATCAGTCCGAAACACTCATCTACATTGAAAAAATCTTCTCACCATAGAGCTATGGCGGCAATAGCTCAGTGGTGAGAGCACCTGACCGGCAATCAGAAGGACACGGGTTCAAGTCCCGTTAGCGGCAAGTATCTTTTCTCGGGAGATTTTTTCAATGTAGATGAGTATTTCAGGCTGATAATATAATTATTGCTTATAATAATTGTTACTTAAGTAATGGTTTTAACTTTACATAATGTTCACATGAGTTTTATTACTTTAGAGTTTTATTGGTGAGAGCACCTGACCGGCAATCAGAAGGACACGGGTTCAAGTCCCATCGGCGGCAAGAATCTTTTCTCGGAAGATTTTTTCAATGTAGATGAGTGTTTCAGACTGATAATTATTGCTAAGTTTTATTACTTTAGTTTTTATATGTTTTCTCCATTATGCGTTATTTCATTCAATATTTCGCACCAAACTACGTAGCAAGATGTTCCACCCATTTCCCCGGGGCACATCAAAGCTACATAACACCGGACGACATTGAATGACAAGATTTTTGACACCATTCAAAGAAGAAGAATTTGTGTCAAATATACGCGTCACCGTGTACAGATACATTTTAATTCTATCTCAGCTCGTTTGCATCGCAGCCTCTCAGAGGGAGGAAGATAAAGTGCTCATCTGCTTTGACAGTTTTTAAACTGCCACCCGGATTTATCTGCCCAGGGTGTCTACAAAACCACCAGATCTAGTTCCGCACTCCCTGGGACCAGCTTTTCTCCCGGACCCGCAGTCCCCTGGACCAACAAGTCCCCGAAGGTCAGTATTTATGATGACCTACGCGGGTCGGGCTCGTGTTATTTTTCACGGTAAATTACGGTACTGGACGTTAA
Source organism: Limnephilus marmoratus (assembly GCA_917880885.1). NCBI lineage: Eukaryota > Metazoa > Arthropoda > Insecta > Trichoptera > Limnephilidae > Limnephilus > Limnephilus marmoratus. The sequence goes on along the minus strand of OU862917.1, from coordinate 31,054,086 downwards.
AGTTAACGAGGAACTGACGGGTTGACCAGAAAGTTTCAAAAGGAAATGGCGCCCGCTTCCGTCCGAACATTTTATAGGTTTTTTGTGTGCTCGAATCAATTTCTGCTCGGCACATATTTATTTCGGGACAAAATAATATTGACGAGATAATATTTTTTACTCCAAATTCGTGGGAAATGTGACGTTGATATGGCTTGCTTCTGTCCCAATGGAGTCAATCGACTATCTGTCTTTAACAATAACAACTCGGAGTTTCTTTTTCTTGTGATGTTCTTTTAATGATTGTCTGAAAGCTTTATTTAGTTTTATTATTTGGAGTTCTTGTCTTAAAAACACAATGCCTTTTCATTATAATAATAACATTTTGAATGTTTTTTTTTAAACTTTATGATTAAAAAAACTCAATTGAAAATCTAGAAACGGATAAATCAGTAAAAGATCTGGCACATCTGGGAATCGAATCCAGAACCTTCGGCTTGATGAAATGGCCTAATCGGAATGTGTCACATTAGCCCGGTTGGTAGAGTTGCGGCCTGGAAAGTCGAAGATCGTGGGTTCGAGTTTCAGATGTGCCCATATCTTTTCTTGATTCAAGATTTTCGATTGAGTTTCGCTAATATTACCTTCATTTGATTAATTCAATGTTTTTTCTTGGAATCATTATTTTCTATTATCGTCTAAATTTTTGCAATAATCAGTACGCATTTACTTTTAGTTTCATAAATTTTATTTTTATTTTTTATTAATGACTATTTAAATACAAAGTAATCGAGTTTATTCACAGTCCTCCTCACTAAGGATTCCTATTCGGAGGTGTCTGTCCTATAGGTAGTTGTGTTGGTGTTGGATCGTGATTACCTCGTCTTCATGTTTGTTGATTTCTTCATCTTCATGTTTCCTCATTTTCGTGTCATTCATCATCTTCACGTTTGTACACTATATTTTTTGATTTCCACATCTTCGTGTTTGTTGATTTCCACATCTTTACGTTTCTTGACTGTGGGTTGTTTTGTGGTTACTTCATAATGTGTATGATTCCCTCATCTTCTCTTAACATATAGGTTCACTTCACTTCATATGTCACGGCAAAAGGAAATTTTTCATATTGGTACCCTGGAATGTTGAATTCTTTTTTGTAAAAAATATAATAGAAATAAATTTTTTTACTAAGTATTTTTATGCGAAAGGTTCTTAATAAACATTACTTAGGACGCTACAATAACATTGTACAATTTTTTTTTGTACAATAAAGCGATCAATTATATTGCACAATAAACGAACTGCTCAATGTTTTCGAGTTGATAAAATGAAAAATATTGTGCAATACTGACCCTACACGATGCAATGGAAAAATATGGTGCAATAAAAATTAAGCTCGCTCAAACTTTTGTTCAATCATTGAACAATCTTCAATATTAACCCCACACGGTCAATAATATTGCACAATTCGTAATATTGAGCAATATTATTGATCGTCTAGGGGCCGCCTAATTAATGAATTTGAAAATAAAATAAATTAATCAAAATGAAAATAATCTACAGAACTCACTGTTATGTATGTAAAAATATTTTACTATAATTTGATTGTTTTTGCTCGGAGTTTATTCTTGAATAGCCACAACATAAAAACATTGACTCAACATAACAAATTACATAAGTAGATAATATCTACAATGAATTTGATAAAACCGCAATAAATTTAAGTTGTTTTATTTTATTTTTTAAAAGAAGTGAATGATTGCCAACATTATTTATATTTTAAATATTCGTCACGCAGTGTCCCATTTCTTAAAATAAATTAAACGCGTCAAATTCGCTTACTTCACTACTGACAAATTTCAAATTTCAAGCGTCATCAAATGCAGCTTAATGGTTTTAATGGGTTTGATGGTTCCGATGTTTTGATGGTTTTAATGGGTTTCTGTGTCCGGTATATTTATGTCCGGAGATAATTTCAAACGGATTCTGTTTTGACGGACAAAAGAATATCGTTCGATTTCGAAATTTGAATTCACAGATGCGGCTCTCCGAAACCAATCGTGATTATAAACACCGTTGAACCATTCTATTTTTATTTTATTTGGCCGTTATTAATTGAGAGTAGAGCATTTCACATTGAAAATATGAATGGATAGTTAGGTACCTTCTTATGTACCTACGTAGGATATTTCTCCAAATATGAAATCTATTGTTTATTTGGATTTTCTTATTCGTATTCATTCGATACTATGGTGCCTACGCCTACGTGCTTGAAGATAGTTTGAAAAAATATTTGTCTTTGAGAAACTGACGTTTCTTAGGACAAATTGTATAATTCCTTATTTGAAATTTAAAAAGTTTACATAAAATAATATTGTGTATATATATATATATATATATTTTTTTATTTTTTTATTTCATAAACGATTAAATGTTACATTTTTGGCCATTTTTGACTACCATACTAGGCTATTGCCCGTGTTGTGGTAGTCATACATGTAACATAATTTTATGAAACAGATAATAAAATATAAGAAGAGAAAAGAAAAAAATAATATATTTAGGGATAAATAAAACTAAAAACAGATAAAAATATAAGAATTGCAAGTTATCTAAGAAATAAAGAAAATTTAAAGAAGATGAAATAAACATTGGTGAGCATTATTCTTCTTGAAATAAAAATAGAAATAAAATTTGGTAAGTAATCTTCTGCACGAGAGTACATGTTTGTAGTCATTTTTGATATTCGTTCTATGAAAGAAATTGGAAAGAGTGTTAGAGAAAGTAATTTTTTGTTTGATTTTTTTAAAACGCAATATTAAGTTAAAGTAATTGATTAATTAAATTTGTAATATTTTTTTTAATTATTATTAATATTAATTGTTTTTTATTGTAATATTAAGCTCTCATGTGTTGTTTGAAGAAATCTCTTCCCTTTTCAAATATCCAATGATTGATACGGGATTTAAAGAGAGAATTAGAATTTTGTGACTTTATATCGACACTCAAAGCATTATACATTTTAGGAGCGATATACCAGAATTGTCGTTGAGCGAAAGAAGTTTGAGTTTTAGGGACCACGCAACCCAGGTTTGCTAAGAAGCGTGTGTGTGCTTGATGTTGTGGGGCCACCAGTAGATTATTTTGGCATATATAACATATGCTTATCTTAGTAAATAGCTGTCGAATATCTAAGACTCTGATTTTTGCAAAGTGTTCATTTGAGGGTATATTATTAGGTACGTAGGTTTTTGAGTACCTTCTTACAGATTTTGATTTATTAAATAAATAATTTGTATTTAGGTGTAAGATGGTACAATATATTATTATCCAAAAACAAAATTAGTATAACAGAAACACTGAAATATAAATTATTCAAAATACAAATTAAGTCCCTGAAATTGGAAAATGACATATACCCTTAATGTAATTAATTAATTAATTTACCTTTACTTAAACTGCAATATTTAATATTAAAAAAATATGTATTGTTATTGTCCTTATAAAACCATTTTTGTCTAAATTGTGTACCTATCTAAGATATTTATTTCATAAATTCTTTGATAATTGTTTACACAATAAACATTATTATTATTTTTGCATGTAAATACTCCTCCCATAAACACGAGCTCCTAGAGCTCAACTTATGGAGTAGTAGAATACAATATGAATCATTTTATAACCTTGCATATATTATCATTTTGTAATGTAGAAACAAAAATCTTGAAATATATAAATAAATTAAAAATGAATAAAAAAATAAAAAAGAGACTAAATAATACTTGTACTTATAAACGAGAAAGGAACAACAGGTGTGCACATTGTTCCATTGTGAATATTCAGAAAGATTTTATTAGTTATTTATTCGAAAGGCTTATTTTATTATCTAGGCCCTGAGGAAAATAATTCCCCTCAGGGCCTACGTCATCTTTGGGAATGCTGTGTGAAGGGTTTTTTTAGGAAAGGGAGGAGAGGATATTCTGGGAATGAAAAGAGTATTAGGGGTGGTTAGGAATCTGGAGGTCAGTGTGTCCAGGAGTGACGGATGTATGAGACTATCCCTCCCACTGCGGTGCAAGGCGATGTTCCGAAAGAGTACGGTTGGAGAAGTCGAAGGGACTCCCTCAACCATTCTCTCTCGATCCGGCCTGCCATGCAGCCAGTGGGCAGATGAATCCGCTGCCAAGATCCAAAGGACAAACCTGACCCTACGATTCCGGGCACTATAAAACATAACGCTATAAAACATGGTCTTTGTAGGAAGCTGTATATTTGCTATTACCTAAATCGAAATCTTTTTCATCTCTCAAAATTTATTGCTCAGTTAATACCTACGTGTATAAATCTTCATTACCAGACACGTTGCATTTATTCGATTTTATATTTATTGTAGAACTTTTAAGAACTCTCAGGAACTTTCCGCAAACGCCGGTTTAACGGCTTCTGAACCTCTGCCATATAACGTAGCCTATTCGTATACACTTCTAATGGTTTTGCAAGCCTTTGGAAACAAACATTAGTTAGGTTTAATCGTCAGCACTTTATGAGATTGGCCGAGATTCGTACTGGGTATAAACTTTAGGTTCACTGTCAAAAGTTCTGAAACTTCCAGAGATGTACCAGTTCACCTAAGGAAGGCAAATTGACCATTATTATGCGGGTGCCTCCATCAAAGCCCGATTCCATCACAGTCAGAAAGTAATAAAAAGGATAAAGGATTTGGAAAGATAAAAAGGGTGTCAAATGAAAGAAATATGCTTCCACGAAAATATTTTTTGAATACCGCTTTCCACAAAAACAAAGGCTTTTAAAGCTCTCGTGGTATCATTTTTCAAAATGCGATATGATTGATAGTTTGTATTAACTCAAAGACGCTTTTTTCTTTAGCTTTTTGTTTGAAAATTAAGCATCAGTCTTGTTTAAGTTATTAAATATTTTACTGCGATGTAATGCCAGTGTGTTTTATTTTATTTAAGTATAAGTACAAATATTTTAACGTTTTACGATCATTTACCAAATGACTTAATTTCCCACATTATACAATGTAACCATAACTGAAAATGGGTAGGTTGGTAAGTGATTTTAAACTTCAAATAGTTCTTACAGGCCTGATATTTTATTTTTTTCTGTGCTTATAAAAAGACTTGTCAAAAAATACTCCTTACATATAATAAATACTACTTACTTATTATTTTAAAAGCCAAGATGTGTTCTACTCGCAGTATTTTTTTTAATGTAATTTTAAAATGTGAGTTACATTTGGTAAACTGCATCGAAGTACATTTCAAACTCGGCAAATCAATATATCATTTAATAGCTATCTATAGAACGCATGGCTCAAGTATTATTACGTTTATTAATGACCTCAAATACATATTATTAAAATTAAAAAATAAACTCTGCTTCGTGGTGGGTGATTTTAATGTGAACATTAATGAAAAAATAGAAAATAGTAACAAAACTGAATACATCAATTGTATGACTGAACAAAATTTCATATCTTGCATAAATAAAAATACTAGAGAAATAAAAGAACATACTCCATCTTGTTTAGATCACATTTGGGCAAACGTAAACATTAAAGATCTTCACAAACTAAAATCAATTGTTTGGAAAACTAACATAACTGATCATCATTCATGCTTACTTCTGTATAATAATAATATTAAACATAAAAAACATAATTTAGTACCCAAAAAATCAACAATAGACATGACTATTCTCTCTGAAAAACTAAAAATGGAAAATTGGAACAATGTTTTAAAGAGTGATGATACCGAAATATGTTCGAAAAACTTTGAAAAAATCTTGTCACAACACATTAAAAATTCGACAACTGAAATAATAATACACATAAAATCAAAATTAAGATGTTTAAAACCTTGGATTACCAAAGGACTTATAATATCTATCAGAAACAAAGAAAAACTTTATAAAACAACTTTAAAAAATCCCCATGATGAAAAAGCATATATTTTTTATAAAAAATATAAAAATAAATTAACATCTTATATTAAAAAAAGCAAGGAAGAGTTCTTTAAAAATAAAATATTATCTTCAGAAAATAACCATAAACAAATGTGGAAAACTGTGAATTTGGCCATAGACAATACAAAAAAAACACAAAATATTAAGTACATCGAACATGATAAAAAAATTATAGATGCCAATTTACAGCCTAAACAATGTGCAAACATATTTAATTCCTTCTTTGCAAATGTTGGAAAAAATCTTGCGAAAAATATTCATAAGCCTTCTAACCCAGAAAAACAAAAAAATAAAAAATTACAGAAACGTAATATACTTTCAACATTTGAAATAACAACAGAATGTGAAATCTTAAAAATAATAGAAAATATGAAAGGAGGTTCGTCTCCCGGTTTTGATTCTATTACGGCACAAATGTTAAAATCTATGAAATCTTACTTAATAAAACCCATCACTCATTTAATAAACTTGAGTTTAACGAAAGGAATATTTCCAATGAATTACAAAAACACAATAATCTCACCTATTTACAAATCTGGTGATCCGCAACAAGTAACGAATTATCGCCCAATTTGTCTAATTTCTAACATAGGAAAGATATTTGAAAAAATAGTAAAAAAACAATTGGTAAATTTCCTAGATAGTAATAAAATACTACACAAAAACCAGTTTGGTTTTATTAAATCGCTCAGCACACAAGATGCCATTGCTAACGTAACTTCATACATTTACGAATCATTAGATAAAGGTAAAAAATGTGCGGGTATATTTATTGACCTCAGAAAGGCATTCGATAGCATATCCCATGAGATGCTATTAAAAAAATTAAATGATATTGGCATTAAAGGCAACGCGATTAAACGGATCACAAACTACTTAAAAAACCGCCCTCAAGTGGTAAAAATCAATCATGTTAATAGTGATCGAGAGATTTCAAGCTTTGGAATCCCGCAAGGTACAGTGCTTGGACCAATTTTTTTTACCATATATGTAAATGATATTTTTTTTCAACATTTAAATGGTCAAATTACATCATACGCCGACGATACAGTATTAATAATAAGTGAAAAGACTTGGGAAAATGTAGAATTAAAGGCCACAGAAGACATCAACACGCTTAAGAATTTTTTCGACACTAATTTACTATCACTAAATACTGAAAAGACATTTGTAATTCCATTTGCAATCCATCCAAACGATGCTCCCAAAAATTTTAACATTGTCATACACGATAATACTAAAATTCATAGCCAAAATTATTGCAAATCAAACTGTACAATATTAAAAACAACAAATAAAATTAAATATCTCGGAGTAATTATCGACAAAAATCTGAAATGGAAGGAACAAATATGTCAAGTAGTAAACAAAATCAGAAAATTAATATATATATTTTTAAGAATTAGAAATTTTCTGTCGATAAAAAATCTATATTTAATCTACTATGCCTTAGTTCAATCCACTCTACAATACGCTATTATTAGTTGGGGATCCGCGTATAAATGTAACCTTCTTCCAATAGAAATTGTACAAAGGACAATTATTAAAATTATATTAAAAAAATCCTTAGACTACCCAACAGAACGCCTGTTTGAAGAATTTCAAGTACCCACATTTAAAGATTTATATATTAAAAATTCATTGATTCAAATTATAAAGGAAAAAGATAAATATCCATTTTTAAATGAAAACAGAACTCGACTTAAACATGTTTTTCTATGCCCAAAACTAAATACGTCTTTTGCACAGCATCATTATACTTACCAGGGAAGAACTTTTTTCAATCGTCTACCAGAAGAAATCAGAAGCATTAATGATAAAACCCGAATAATGCTCTCTGTCAAGAGACATTTTAAAAATATTCTTAAGAAAAAAATTACTGTCAATTAATCTTACAAATATCCTTAGTTTTCCATTACATTCTTTCTTTTTTTTTAAAAATTCACACCATTATCAAATAAATACTGCAGCTCACATATATTTATGTACAATTAATTATTTAAGTACTAACTTATAACTAATAGCATTTATGTACACTCCCCTTCCATACACAAGCAAATGCTTTAAATGGAAGGGTAGTAAAAAAAAAAAATACCTGTAAAAAAAAATTATATATTTGTTGTAAAATTGTAATTATAATAAATGTTGCAATAAATAAATTAAAAAAAAAAATATATATATACACACATATTTTACAAAATTTTATATTAAACGTCGTTTTTTGGTCATGAGGAGCTCTTGTGCCTGATAAGGGATCCACAATTCTTATTAAGGTTGTAAGCTTATAAGTTATAATATGTTTTGTCTAAAATATTTAGTTTTTACTGTAGATTTTTTTTGAAAAATTTTGTCATTTTATTTATTTGTTCTGATTGGTTGATGATACAGCGTATTTCAGAAGGGAGGTTATTATAGTTTTTATGGCTTGGAAAATAAATGATTTTGCATTAGATTTGTTTTAAAATTAGGTGTAATAAATTGGTTTTCATTTTTCATTAGTTTGTAAAATTCTTGATATTCTTTGTTATTTTTTTCTTTACACATTTTTATAATAGAAGCTTGCTTGAATATGTCATCGATATTTAGTAGTGGAAACAATTTAAAAAGTGATTCTGTTGAGAAGGTAGATTTACTAATAAATTAAAGCATTTAAAATTTTTCACACCAAAAACACAATATTTTGCATTAATTAATTCGGGGTACTGCGCATTAAAACATTTTTTTATCTAAATAAAAAATAACATTTTAATTTATGAGAACAGCGTTTTCCATCTGCATGCTGAATTTATTAATGTGAAACACTAAGCTTTTATCACTTTTTAGTGTTAAGCTTTAGTGATTTATAATGTGCCATCCCAAAGTTACTATTTTCCAAAACATAATCTGTTTAAAACTGTAAACAATTCTGCAATAACGTAAGCTGAATAATTGAGTTTATCAAAATATTGTTCTCAAACACAGTTTTATTTATAATCTCCGAGGGACTAAGATTCTCACCGTAAACTTAAACCTATGAACTCTGCATTGTATAATATTGCATAATATGATGATGACATAATATAAAAAATAAACAAGCAAGATAACATTCACCTTATTCCGCGTTGTTGAAGCCACTTTCTGGTCCTGCGTTAGGCTGTAAATCCCCACACGCGTCGGTACTATTCTTTGGTTATTGCATCCCAAACTTTCTACGCATAAATTCATACCTCCCTCAGGGCTAAAGTAATGCCATAAGCAAGTTTAACATTTCATACATTACCGGCGAAAGTGTTACCTATGTAGGATCCCTTGTAAACATCGTGCGTAGTGCGTACATATTCGTGCCCAATGTAATAACGACGATACGACGATATAATATATAGGTACTTGGAAACACGAAATGTGTTGGATTATGCCTCACCTGAAATCACTGTACCATGGAATGGTATGGTAGAGACTAATTTTGCGGTTAATGTTTGCAATGTGACGTGAATTTAATCAATATTTTTTTTTATTATTTATTGTGTACTAGTCGAGGTACCCGGCTTTGGTTAGGGAGTTGATATGAGATTGAACTGACGTTCGAACACACGGCGGATCTTGGTTTATAGGTATACCCCTACCAACGGGTAGCCCCAACCATACAAAAAAGGCTTCAAATGATCCACAATATTCTAATACATTTCACAACATTCATTGTGGAACATTCCAAGTGTTCTAGAATGTTCCACAATGATCAGGGGATGTTCTGGAATGTTGTGAAATGCTTTTGAATACTCTCGAATGTTTTGGACTGTTCCAGAGGGTGTAATGTGTCCAGCCGAACGGATACCCCGCGCGCCCCTTCTTCAAGATCGACGAAAGGAACGAAAGCACGCAATAACAAAATGCTCATCGACCTACCTACGGAACGAACAGGATACCCCGCACGCCCCTTCCTCAAGATTGACGAAGGGAGAAAACAAACAAACCCCGCTCTCTTCATCTTACCTCAGCAAGCTTCAAGGAGCAAAAATCATGCAACAACAAAGTGTACACCTACCTACGAAACGAACGGATACCCTGCGCGCTCCCCCTCTACCTCCCCGCACACTCGAGGAATTAGTTTTAAATTAGGAAACGCAACACAGAAGAAGCCAGTTACGATCAGCACGCGGTCCAAGGAGTGACAAGCAGCGCGCGACCAGCGCGGTTGCTGGTAGCGCGCCAGCAAGGAAGTCGACCGGCAGGTAGCGTCGATCGCAATTAAGACGTTTTCCATTCCCACACGGGAGACCAAGTTTAAAAACAGTTGTATCCCGTATTCCGCGACAAGTGCTAAATTGAATCAGTTGCATTCACCATGCCATAACGAGTGCTGAATTGACCCCTTTCATTAATCAAACGGCGGCCATTAGTGCGGACCACGACCCCTCCCGGTCCCACCGACCCATCACGACGAGGATCCAGATCGACGCTCCCCCGCCACACCCGACGGCGCACGTCACCTGGATCGAGGACCAACCCCCCTGGACCTGCTGCGCCTGGGCGGCCAGTACCTGGGCACCACGCATTCCCGCCCACACTTCAACCACGTTCGTTGCCTGGGCCGAAGGCCTCAGGTGGCGAATCCCATCGATGGATCAACGCAGGAAACCAACCTCAAGAACTCCGAAGTAACGTACCTCGTAAACCCACCGTATCGTTTTAGAAATCAATTTTATTAAGAGCCAATCTAGGTAGGAATACCGCATTACTATTCTCTATGTCTTGTTTTTCTTACAATATATTCTCTCTGCCATTATACGCTGTTTCTTTTACGAATACCTGACTAAAAGCAATGATACTGGGTTGAGTACTCGCCCCTGAGAGCTGAACTAGCCGGAGAAGCCAGAACTACAAGAGGTAAAAGTAAAGTAGTCCCGAATTCGAGAGGTAAAAGATAATAAAGTATTACAAGGGCGAAACTTGCAGCCCTTATATCTTCAAAAGCAAGCCCTTCTTCATTGATGGGGGATAGAGGGCTACCACCCCATATAACTCCCGTGATCGTACCGGAACTCGTTTCTGAGTTTTAGCGGCGATGTACACTTTTTTGATAATGTATATTGATTAAATCAAACGCTTAATTTTCCAAGTATTAAGGACCATTAGGATTTCCCTAAAAAGACCCTCAACACAGCATCCCTAAAGATGGCATTGGTCCCGAGGGATTTTTACCTCAGGGCCTCCGGTGTGGAACTGATGTAAAAAAACGCATACCTATACAGAAATTACTGTTTAACAAACCTTGTACTTTTACCTAGTTGAAATGTTTCATGATTTATTTTATCAATTTAATCTAAAATAATCCATTTTCCCATAAATCCATTGAACAATTAATGGTTTTTGTAATTATGAATTACTTGTTTAATTTATTTCAATGATTTTCATGCGTGGAACGGGTAATAATTATAGTTTTGAAGTGGGTGGACAGTTTTCAATAACTAAATCAAATAAAAACCCCAACAAAGGCCAGAAATCTAACGGTGCAACCACACGCAAATTTAATATTAATTCTTTTAATTTATTTCGATGATAACTAGATTACCCTAAATTTCAAATGTAATTAAAAGTAATATGTTTATTATTAGTAACTACCGTTTATGCATTAAGAATAGAAAAAGCTTTCCTTAAAGCATTCGTGCACAATTTAAAGTAAATTTCCTTTCGCGGTAACAACTTTTAATCCGCTTATATAATATGTTATGACGAGCTCCGTGGCTGGGCGGTTAAGAATTTTTGTTAGTATGTTTGTTATGTTGCATGAAAATGATTGTTAAGCAAGGCTGCGTAATATCACCGTGGTTATTTAATCTATACACGGATAATTTTATGCAAAAATGGGGTGGGATTGGGCGCGAAATTGAGAAATCTGCAAGTATGTTGCCTGTTGTGTGCTGATGATGGGGTGCTGATTTTGCTGAACGGTATGGAAGATCGACAGCCTTTCGTGTCTAGGATGAATGAAGTATGTATGAAGAATGAGTTGCCAGTTATAATGAATATAAGTAAGACTAAAGTCATGATAATTGAAAGGTACGAAAAGAGTGTGCAATATAGTTGTGAATGTTGAATACTTGGAGCAGGTGGATGAATTTGTGTATTTGGGAAGTATGTTTACGAGAGATGGGAAGACTGATAAAGAAATTGAAAGAAGGGTAAATGCAGGTAACTCCATTAATGGAGGACTGAATTCCGTTGGCGTTAACAAAAATGTGTCCAAAGAAGCGAAGCTAGCAGTCCACAATGGAGTGCTGGTACCTACCCTGATTTATGGAACTGGCAGAGGAAGGAAGAAAGTAGACTGAATGCTAGTAAAATCATATATGATCGTGTGAGAAATGTGGAGATCCACAAAAATTGCAAGGCTGATGTAAGCGTAAGAGTAAGATTAAGAAAAGGACCCCCAGATGGTTTGATCATGTAGAGCCAATAAACGAAGAAAGGAGTGTAAAAAAAAAAGTATTATGCAAACGCGGATGGTAGAAGAAGTCGGGGACACCCGAGGAAGACATGGCCCTATCAAATGAATCAGATTCTTGAGTCAGGCCGTGTAGAGAGTCAGAATAATAGAAGAGTATTTATGAGTCAATGCATGAATGTTAATGAGGCAAAGAGTGTGTGCCAAGACCGAGTTGTTCTTATTTCTAGGACATAGTTTGTTTAAATACATGCTTATTGCTTAACGGTCTATTTTGATAGCATTATCGTGAATACATTCTCTTTATACAAATATTTGCAGGTATGTATTGAGAAATTTACGATGTTGACTTATGTTATGTTTTGCACCGCCGACCACCGTAGATGAATCGAATTTATTATTTCTTTCATAATAATTTTGAACCACATTTGTAAACATTTGATCTGGCGTGTGTTTACATTCTTTCTTAACACTTCAGCAGTGCATAAAACGGGTATTTCTGACCGTGTGCGTCCAACGAATTCACGTATCCGGCTCATTGTTGAAAAGGTAAAAATAACATGGAAGTTAATAATATTGTGTTTGAACATGAAAGAAAAATTCTCAAGAAATTCCCAAACCATAGCATGTACCTATGTGTTAACTACAATAATCATAGATAAATGAAACAATTTAACTTTGTTTGAACCACTTTTCTATTTGAGTGAAGCCGACCGGTTTCAGAACAACCATTCCTTTTCAGGGCAAATGTATACTGATTTGACAGTTATGAAATATGGAGGGATGTATTATTATGGTAGGGGTGGAGCCGTTGCTAGGTATTAATGAAGAGTCGGTGGGTAGGGGAACATGTCCATGATTAGGCTATAAGACAATATTTTTTGTTTGTTGATAATATATTCATTATTTTTAAGGGATTTTTTTTTTTATTTCCAAGGCTTCTAAGTTATCTAAACGTTTTCCTTTATGATTAATATGAAGAATATTTATCCCCGTATTTTTTTCAAAACTATGGTTATTTTTAATGATATGGTTAGCGAACTCAGCAAAATTATTATTATTAAGACATATATATGCATACAATTTATGGGCTTTATCTTTAAAATTTTTGAGAAATGCTAAGCATTTCTCAAAAAATAATCCAATATTATTTCTTGTATAGAAAGCTGGTTTAATATTAGAGATTTTTGCAAGTTTGAACTGAAAAATTATTAATATACAAAATTTTACGCCATTCTTTATCTGAAGAAGGAACGGTCGCTCTGAAACTGGTCGACTTTACTCAAATATAAAAGTGGTTCAAACAAAGTTAAATTGTTTCATTTATCTATAACGGATAACCACAAAGTTATAGCTACATTCAAAAGTACCATAATCATAGTTTTTATCATAAAAAATAAGATGAATTGATGTCCATATTGTCAGTTTTTTTTTTAGTATATTTGTGGCAATTTCTTTAAAAATATTTTTAAAGAACTATTACTAGGCTTTGTTCGCGTTTTAACACTCTTGTTTTCGATATGATTTGAGATTTTCACTGCATAATACCCATCTTCTATATATATTACATTAAAATATGTGCATATATGAGTATGTATATGAGATTTGTATGCGTTATTGCGATGAAACTCGATGTGCGCATACCCGAGATGGTTTCTATACTTTCTATATACAATAGTAAGTTCTGGGATCATGAAATTATGTGTTGCTAACCATACATCCGATTGCAATCAAACTTTGGGGATTTAATGTGTTCATGCCTATGGTTTCTATACATAATAGTGAGTTCTGATGGTTTGTAGATGGTAGATGGTTTCTATACATAATAGTGAGTTCTGGCATCATGAAATTATGTGTTTCTAACCATTCATCCGATTGCGATGAAACTTTGGGGATTAGATGTACGAATGCCCGTGATGATTTCAATATAGAGAGTTCTGGCCTCATGAAATTATGCGTTGCTTACCATTCATCTGATTGACATGAAACTTTGGGGATTTTGATGTGATTAGTATGGCATTTTGAAATATCCCACCAATGACCCAGACACCTTAACCACATTTTTTATTCACTACAAGTTTTTCTGTATCATAATTGATTTGGTGGTATTTTTGAGTAATGTGAGTATTGTACAGATAAAGGGTACACTTTTACGTATAACTGCACACTCAACTGAAATTTCGATTTTTCGAAGATATCTGACTAATCATCTGGACGATCGTAATAGTTTGTGTTTGGTATTTTGAACAACAAGCAAGACGATTCAAATCAATAAAAAAAAATAAAAATCTTATAAACCAGTCTAAATATCTTAATCACACGGGACATCGCATTTTAATCTTGACAGTTTACATTTGTCAGCTTTGCATTCTTTCCTTACAACTTATATCTGAGTCGGTAATACGTGCGTCTTTTCCTTTCGAATTCTATAGCCAGGAACCGCCTAAAGCCTTACCCAACCCAATACAAAATTTCTTAAGATCACGCAATTTTTCATGCATTTTGTACCATTCATTTTATCCACCCCCTATTCGTGTCAAATCTACTTAGCGTAGGCATTCAGTGTAGTTAGTCCCTTTCACAGCAGAGCGGGGCGGGTTAGTTCCTTTTCAAAAGAACACATTCTTTCTACATTTCATCCCGCTTGCACATGACAGAAGCCGGCAACCATTTTTAAAAAATAATTATGTGTAATTCTTTTTAAATTAAAGTTATGGCCTGTCTCTGATAATCGTCGATAAAGAAAAAAACTATATTTAAACTTTAAAATTTTAGTACTTATATATTTTAATTTAAGCGCTTTAGAAAACTTAGAAATAAACAAAAAAATTTAATCGAAAATGAATTTAGTTTAATAACAAAATAACAACACCCTGTAAGTCACCTTTGTTGACCATGTTTCCTTATTATTTTGATTCCTACCTACGTTCTCCCCCTAAATCAACACTCCCACTCCCCTCACCTAGTAATATCTAATCTTTTCTGTACTTGTATATTTTTAAAGTTAGTTTAAGAATGTTACTGAATGACACGGATGAAACCGGCAGCAAATAAATAAAATTAAGTAACAAATGTACAGTGTGAATAAAAGTTTTCAAAACAAAATGTCATGAAATTGTTACATTCTTAATGCCCAAAAAATACCAAAAACATTTTTTTTATATGATTTATGATATTAGTGGTAACAATACCTCCCTAATTGAGAAATTCTCGTGTTTAGAGAGGGAGCACTATCAGATTGACAGTACTATACATACTTAACAGTTGTTACAAATTGGATGTATGTAGGACTACTTTTTTTATACATAACGAATAATAAGTTTTTTTATACATAATTAATAATTGTTGCGGAGATGCTATATTGCCTGCAGGTTTTAAAATATATTTTAATAATGTTTATATCTTCAGAACTATAGGTTTAGGAGACGCAATGCATGATCCTAAAAATATAAGCAATACATTTTCAGTACTTAACTCATTTTCGATCAAAATTGGAGATTCAATATTTTAACTTTAAGCCATAATCAAGGAGTATGAAATGAAATGCTCTTTCGATATGTACATCTCCTATGTCCCATTCCTTTCATAGCAATATACAAACCGGTTTCGTGTTAACTAGTCTGTTTAGGTTCGTTACTTTGTATCTGCCTTGACTTGTGGCTCCACATAATGTTCAACCATAATTCAGAGTGTTCCATTTTTAAACGACTTCGAAAAGGAGGAGGTTCTCAATTCAACTGTATTTTTTTATTTTTTTTTTTATGTTTGTTACCTCAGAACTTTCGACTAGGTGAACCGATATTGATGATTCTTTTTTTATTTGAAAGATGATGCTTCCCGTGTGGTCCCATTTTAATTTGGTCCAGTTTTGACAATGGCATCCATGAGATAATCATATAAGTCTTAAATTTGCATCAAGTATGTGCGCGACAAATGGACGAATAACTCAATATCACGCCAACCGATTTCGATGATTCATTTTTTATTGGAAAGGATGTACTTCAAGGGTAGTTTGATGAGAGTTTGGTTAGGTTCTGATTATGGGATCCATGACAAAGTAACGGAACTCTCCAATTCTGAAGAACAAATTTACGATACTCGGCCGAATCTTAATCGAATTAGTTAGTGTACTTCAGATTCACTAAAAATCAAAAAATAAACAAAAACAAAAAAACGACTTCAAAAAATGCACTAAAAAGTAAAAAAATAATTTCGTATTCTTCTACAACTTTATAATCAACTTACCTTTTCTACTCATCAATATGTAGGTACGATTGTTATTTTTGGAGTCGGTGTCAACCAAGGTACACTTGACAGCTCCTCTCCCGCCGACACCGACTCCAAAAATAACAATCGTACGTACATATTGATGAGTAGAAAAGGTAAGTTGATTATAAAGTTGTAAAAGAATACGAAATTATTTTTTTACTTTTTAGTGCATTTTTTTAAGTCGTTTTTTTGTTTTGTTAAAATTTTTGTTTATTTTAACTTCCACATAGCAACTGACGGACTCCTGGCGTTCCACAAGTTGCGCACCTCTATATCTTGTAATGTGCAAATCTATACAAAACTACATTGCATGTTGTTGTTTTGATCCGTTTAAAGGTGTTTATTGCATTTGTGGGTTTGTACCCGCCATAAACAGGCGTTACGTTACGACGCGAAGGCGTTTCTCTCGCGGGTTTATCCTTTGTAGCGATGCTGGATTATTATGATTTGGTTTAACCACTGAAAAATGATGCTTTCTCGCTGTGCTTTGGCGTCACGTTGCGGATGCTGCAGTTTATGATAGAAGATGTTTTGGTTTTCTTTTCAATTTCATCTGTTATTCATTACACAATAAATATTGTGGATATGCGGTCATTGATTCTTTTTTTATGACAACTGCAGACTTTTAGATTGGAATATTTTATCAATAGCTGCTGAAGCCATGGTGGCAATGCAATGATTATATTCGATAAACAGTGGTTTTACAATATTTGTATTGTTTTTTATTAGGTCTGAGCATTTAACAGACTGATTTTTTTTTACATGAGCTCCATACAGGAGGCAAATAGAGCCTGAGGAAAATAATTTCCATTAGGGCCTTTGTTATCTTTGGGGATGCCGTGTGGAGGGTTTTTTTTAAGGAAAGGAAGGATAGGAGAGTTCTGGGAAGGTAAAGGGTTTAAGGGGTGGGTAGGAATCTGGGGTTCAGTGTGTCCTGGTCATTCGTCTCCTAGACCTTGACAAACCTCACCCCATAAACCTGGGCACCCCTGCTAAATCACCAAACGTAGCGAACCACTTGGGATGACCTATGGCAGAGGTGTTGGTTATCTAATAAAGGTTCCCGGGGCGGCGGTACCCATTTCCGCCTCCCGAATTGAAGATGGATAACAAATAACACATATTCATAGAAGAAAAACAAGGGTAGTCCTCAATCCATTTGCAAAATGCTCTAGATATGCTATGAGTATTGGATACAAAAATGAATATTAGTGGCTGTCCATGAGTTTCAGTGAGCTAGTAGAATGCTAAGGTAGAAAAATATGACATTATTGATCTTGTTGTAGCCAAAAATGATTTTTTTTAAATTTAGTTTTTGAAAAAAAAAATCGTTTTCCCCGTAAACTTTAAGAACCTAAAAAGTTAGAATTGAAGTTCTGTGAAAGTTCCATTCAAATTATTTTCATATTTCAGTTATTTGTAACTACTGGCCCATTATGAAATAATAACAGAATTTGAATAGAATTTTCACAGAACGTGTAAAATTAGCTTTGAAATTTGATGAATTGTTCAAATTCTGTGAAATAATCCGTCCTTAGTTTACATGCGATGTTTATGAAAGTATTAATATTAATTGCATATTCCTGCTCCCTTTGTAAGTCTTAATAAATTTTTCTGTAGGTTCTCGTTACAGTGTGTTTACATTTAATTACAGTTCATGTATCTTTCTACATAGCATTCTACGCATTTAACTTTGAATCGGCAGGTTACGGGTTTAATTTGGTTAAAATCATTATTTCAATAATATTATAAAAAAAAAAATTCCTCTCATTTTTTAAAGTTTTTCTTCATTTATATGTAGTGATAATAGCATTGAATCACTCACGTGTAAGTAAAAAAGTAGAAAAAATACAACGATTTAGCATCCGGTCTTGTCACTCACTGTCCGTCATGTGTCTGACAAATACGTTTCCCAGCATAAAGCTCTTTGAAACTTTCAACACATGTTTTTTTGTTAATATACGAAAACGAATCAAGAGCTAGGTACCCATGTGAATAAGGAATCCTCTCACCAAATAAATGTGTCACTGAACCGAGTGTGATCTTATCGTCCTGAATATCTTAAGATTTTTTTTTTTCAAATAATACTGAAGGTAGATACAAATACGAGTATCTATCTTGATTTTACAAACTAGCAGTTGTAGAACTCGCGTTAAATATAATACGTTTCCAATTTATCTTTTTTAATAAATCAAAACCAATAATTTCTCTGAAAGCATATAATTTGTGAGTAGGAATCTATTTAAATACGTACCTACTTAATTTTTTTTTAATTTATTCAAAATTTAATTTAATAAAGTAAGGAAAATTATTTATTCCCCACTACTTAGTATGTTATAGTAAACCTAAAAAATATAACGCACTTAAATGAGTCATAGCAATAACGTCATCTATCTATCTATCTATCTATCTATCTTCTATATCTTCTATCTATATCTATATATATATATATAATATATAAATAAAAATGAATCGCCGAAATGTATGTACGCGCATAACTTCCGAACGACTGCACCAAATTGGATAATTCTTTTTATTGTGTGTTCGTTATTGTCAGGACAAGGTTTGTACTACTGGTAAGCTCTGGCATTATGAAATTTGTATAAAAAAAGGTGGCACGCGAGCTGTATGAAAACTGAATGTACCGGAACTGAATGTATGGAATGCGGGAGTTAGGAGCGGGAGGGGGGTTCGCGGGACGGGGGAAGGGGGAGAGTGGAGTGGGGAAAGGAAAGGTGGAGGAGACGGAGTGTGAACGCAAAAGGGGAAGGGGACACGAGAGAGAAAGGGGTGGAGGAAGGGGAACAGGAACGGAACGAATGGGAAAGGACACGCAGGGAGAAACAATTTCTTGATTAAATGGCATAGCAACGCATGCCGGGAACCAGTTAGTTATAAATAAATTAAGAAAACCCTTACACTTAGTTCAAGGGAAACAGATTCCGAACCCCATATAATATTCTCTCAGTGTCCAGCAAAATTTGTTTAACCGGTAATAAATCATTTTAGACACTTTCAAAACATTCATATTTAAAATCGTATAAATTGGTCGTCTCATTGTGAATTAACCACAGTTTGAGAATGTTCTTGTGAACCGAAACAGCTGTAACTAAAATACTTGCAGAACTTCATAATAAAACATTATTAAATTTAATTGTAATTATTAAAAAAAAAAATTAATTGAATTCTACGAATTAGACACAAAAACAATTGATATGTATGTAATTATTTACAAACACGTTTAATTATTAAATTTATCCAAAAAAGCTGAAAACATAAAATGCAAATAATAAATTAAAAAAACCCGACGATTTCACGTTTGAAAAAATAATCTTTACTCAACCGTAGTAATAGTTAGCCACGTAGCCAAAGTAAGGCTTTGCTTGAATGATACGGCGGATTAGAGATGCTCGGTTTTTCAAAATATCTATATATATCGAATTAAGTCGATATTGATATATCGATATATTGGTCTATTAGGCCGATATATCGATATTTCATATATTTTTAAAAGCTTATAGAAATCTAATGTAGTTTTAGTTATATCAAACGTTTATCGATTATGCAATCGTATGTACTCGTATATAATTTTTTTTATACTTATCTATGTGAATAATCACAAAATTTTGTTAGGTATATAATTTTTTTTTTTTCATAAATTTATTAAAATTAAAATAATTCCAGTATATTGTAATCGTAACTATTTATTAATTAACTTTGTATTAAATAGTAACTTTGACAGTCGGCGTAGTGCAGCGGTAAGGCGCTTGACTAGCATTCCGAAGGTCGCGGGATCGAATCCCGGCGTGGAAAATAAATTATATTTGAATAATTTGTGTATTTCACAATTTATTCATTTAAAATAATATATAGTATATTTGCGGCACGTTCCAGAGTGGAAGATACTTTCAGTATCGCCCTGGTATAAGACCACCATTCAGAATTGAAACGTTGCCTGAAATGGCTTTAGCCGTGTTTGGTGACCAGATCTGAATAGTCAGGTACTTCCCCACCTTCCTCTTCCCTACTTCCTTCCCTCCCCACTACCTTCAGCCTCACAACATACCCCATTTAGGGATGCCATAGTCTCACTGGCTCCAGACGGGAGCAGTTGGGACTCTTGTGCGGTATTCATGTAAAAAAAAGTCTGCTTCCTTGTAGCCGGTTTCTGCTTTGAGTTATAGTGGCTTCTGCCTGAAAAAAGTTTTTTTTTTTCGATATTTCGATACGATATATTGAGTTTTTCGATTTTGATATATCGACATTTTTGGGGGTCGATATATCGATATCTATCGGTTTTCCGATATATCGTTGCATCCCTACGGCGGATACTGCAGATTTTCGAAGACAATTTACAGGCAGACGAAATGCAAACGCCTACGCTCAGTCAATAAAATCGGCATATTTTGTATAAAATAAGATATTATAATTATACAAACTTTACTAAATAAAAATCATATAATCCATATCATTATCATTCATAATATTTTTTATTTGCGACTCAGAGCTAATACAGGACGTGCGCTGGGCCAGGCATGGCTGCATAGACGAAGATCCCAGTGTGTGAGTTGCTATCCAGTCAACCTAACCTGACCCAACCTTATATTGTAACGATTGTAACCAACCAACCTTACATTGTAACTAACCTAACCTAAACCTAAAACTTGCCTAAATCATTCTCGTTACCTACTAAATTCGTATCCGTACCATAATTGATTCTTTCTTGTCATTTTGAGTAGAAAACAAAAATCATTTATATAATTTATATATATTCTCACACTAACATATATACATTTTGAAAAAGTTTTTAAATAATTTTGTGGAACATTAATCATGAAGTAAATAAAATATGCAATTTAAAATATATTATAGAACCCATGTATTATGGCAACATTTTCGTTATTTGTTTTTGGGGTGTTATGACATAACCCCCCAAATGACATAACCCCCCAAAAACAAATAACTAAAAATACTTTTGGCCGTGAAAATCTTAAAACGTATATGGCAACATTGATTATTATTATTGAGGTATGTTACCCTTTTTTTAATCATATTCCGTTCTATTGAACACATCTACTACTTCTGAGAGGGTATTGCTAACTGCATACGATCTAGGTTATGAATGACTAAGTCCTGATATTGTTGTTCATGTTCATGATATTGTTGTTCTTGTTCATGATATTGTTGTTCATGTTCATGATATTGTTGTTCATGTTCATGATATTGTTGTGCACGTTGATACCTATGTATCTTAAGCTCCTGCGTACCTTAGCCACTAAACAGAATATCCGTAGAAGCACCAATTTGAACGAATACTGATGTCGCCAATTTACACAAAACCTTCCGACTTCCAGGCCCCAAACAAGCCAATAAATTTTATTTATTTATTTATTTAATTTCAACGGTATACATATACCATAAGAACTGATTACATGTCACAAAATGAAAAATAATAATACAGAAATAATAAAAAAAAAAGTTTAACAGATGATTGTGGCATTTGAAATAGAAATGACACCAGATAGAGAATTACATACAAAAATCTATAGTACAAAATATAGAATTAATATTTACTGAAAAGGTTTGATAGCATAGCCCTCTTGTACCTACTTTCCGTGCAGTTAAATAGATCTGCAACATCTGCATATCTATTAGTAACATCATGTAACCTAGGTAAAAGGGAGTGTTTAGTATACTCAGTCTTATTATTGCTACATTTAAACAGGATTTTAGATCGAGTCGGATATAATTCTTCGATCTGAGAGTTTTAATAAATTTAGTTCTTTCATCAAGTAATTGTAGTTTATGTTTTCAATGGGAATACCGAGTTTAAAATTAATATGTCTTAGAAATTTATGTTGAATTTTTTCGATTGAATCTGAATGTATTTTAAAATGGGGGGACCAGATCGAGGAGTTATATTCGACTTGACTACGTACTAAGGATGTATACAAAATATCTATTAAATAAAAGTTCAATTTTTGAAAAAGTTTTATCAATTTTCTCGGAGTAAGGAAATATTGGACACACTTCTGGCTCAAACACACCCATAATACATTTCCATCGGTTTATTTCTTTCTAGCCTATTCCTGTAGTGTTTGCAGATAGTATCGTTTAGTCGCCCTTTATTTCCCATGACTCAGCATCCCATTCAAGTCCCAAGATACTCGAGCCTACTTCAGCACAACATTACCCCAGAGCCACGATGGGGCGGGGTGCCCTTAAATTGAGCAATATTTTATTAAATTAACATTTTTAAGCTATTGAAAAAGACAAACACGGAAACGGTGCGCAAAATAAAAGATGTTTATGTTTTTAAAATTGAAATCATTCCGTAAATCGATTGTTTCTGAATAAAATATCAATATATTTGTGCATTTGACTTAAAAGTGTTGTCATAAGCATGTGAAATTTTACACGTATTTTTACCTTTGAAGGCATGTTTTTTTTTTCATTTCTTCAATAACTGCAAATGTACTATGTGGCACCATTTTTCATTGATGATATTTTCACATAATGAAACCCTGGTTGGACATAATGAAATTTGATTCGGAACTTGGCTAAAACCCTACCGGTGACTCAATCCAATATTGTATTTTTCAGCCTTTCTTGAAAGATTTGGGTTTGTTTATGGACAAAATTATTTATTTATATTTATAATAAATATGTACGGACGCAAACAATTAATTTACCGTAATATTTTAAAGTGTTAAAAACCTAAAATTATTTGATTGGCGCCATCTGTGAATGCGTAGATTATAACGTACGTGACGTTTAACCTTAATTAATTTCTATATGATCCAACATATCTCTCTCTGTCTCTCTCTCTCAGTCGGTAAAGAAGATTATTTTTTATGATTTGTTTCTCTTTCGCTGATGGTTGTTTTTTTGTTGTTTTAGTGTGAGTTCTTTAAAAAATCTTTTGTACACAATATACAATAGAATTCCTCGATTATTTCTGTTTTCTAACTCGCAAGCGGAACAAGCAGTTCCTTCACGTATCACGTAAAAGTGTTATTGTGAAATAAATTCAGAATACTCTTCTAATCGGAGTTTGTGACCTGAAAATAAAACTTATATTGAAAATTAAAATGACGTGCAAGTACAAACATAAACAAAACCGTAGAAATAAGTGGAAGGAAAGGATTATGGTGGAACAAATGAATTTGTATCCTTAAAAACATTGGTTAAAATTAGGTATTTATGCGGAAAAAGAAGCTAGGGAAATCCCTGCCTTTTCAGATCTGGTAACAAAACACCAATAAAATCATTTCTATCAAAGTTTCGATTCTGAAATGTGGTCTTTCAAGAAAAGCAGTTAAATTTTGCCTTGCCATAATTATATGAAATTAATTAAATCAATTCTTTCTTTCTGACGACGAAGTGGTTTTTACGAAACCAGTTCACAGATTTTTGGCAAAAACAATTTTTCAAGCATTAAGTATGTCTATGGTATGTCTATGTCATATTCTGTCTATGTTAAGAATAAAATGTTTCTAATACACGTAGGGAAGTAGGTGCTTATTCAAACAACCTTTACATTAAAAAATACACTTACAAACAGTAATTTTAGAATAACTAAAATAAATATGTTTAAACGTCACAATACTGCCAATTCAAGTTATATCGTATATTTAGATCGAGCTCAATTACAGAATGATAATATTTTTGACTTTATCTTTAAATGCAGCCTTTTCGAAACATATGACTAAAATAATAGTAAACTTCGTTCCAGGTGGAATATTCTATCAGTATCGCCCTTGTTTGAGATTCCTACTAAGCATCATCGTCTGTTGTGTAATGTTGCCTGATATTATGACTTTTCTAGAAACAAAATCTGAAAAGCCAGGTACTTCCCCACACGTCTCCATTCCCTCACCCATTTCCCACTACAACTGCAGTGTACTTAATGTTTAATGAAACTCGCGGGGCGTGTTAAAAAACCGAATGTAGAACTTAATAACTTTTTAATCAAAACCTTCTGATCTCATTCTAATCAGCGTGAAGTTTAAACCGTAGTCGCGTCCGTGATATTTCTCATTACCACCCCCGCCCTAGCGCCGCCGCCCTGGTGGCTATATTTAATGTTGATGATATTCTACGTCGGCGGTATCCCATGTTGATGTTATTATCAAACTTCACCTTTGTGCGGGCGATACCGTTTGATAATCGTTCCTCAGAGAAGCCGTTGAGGTCTGGGCACCTCTCACAGCTAAAATTATTATAATACTTGTTCCCCTGTGGTTGCAAATGTGTGATGAAAACAGTAAATGATTTTGTTAAATTGGCACGCTTGTGATAAACATATCAAAGTTATGAAGATGAAAAAGCTCAACTAAATTTTATATGATTTCATATATGAGAGCAAAAGCTTAGTTTTTTTTTTAGTTAATTTTTCATTTTGTGAAAGAAAAAGCGAAACAACTTAGTGATATAAACTCTAAGGACGGGTTGATTCACAGAATTTTAACTATTCATCAGATTTCAAATTTCTGTTAAAGGTCATCAAGTTCTTTTTTTATTTCCTCATGGACCGGTTGTTTCACAGTATTTGAATAATAACATGGCTTCAATAGGACTTCACAAAAATTGAAATTTGAAGATATTGTTTAACTTCTGTGAAACTTCCTCAGTATGACCCACTCCTATGTTTAGTGATCCGATCTGAATAGGCAGGTACCTACTTCCCTACCGTTATCTTCTCCAAATTTGTGGTGAGTTCCAGAGTGGAAGATACTCTCAGTAACATTCTCTCTTGTGTATGACCCCATTCTGAATTGAAACGCCATGTTTGGTGACTAGATAGCCAGGTTCTTTTCCACCCTTTTATACATTTCCTTCCTCTCCTAACTACCTTCAGTCTCACAACACGGGGTACCATAGTCAATGACGTTATATAAATAGACTCGCTATAGTCTCACATACTCGCGAAATAATGTGGCAAGTAAGCAACACTCTTTTGTTTTCAGCGGTTTTCAGTAATTTCTTAATTTAAAAGTTATTCATGTATTAAAAAGATATGCTACTTCCACACCAGTGTGGCCGTACCATAAGACAATCAAAGAATTGTTTTTTTTCTCTAATGACGCACAAAATTGTTAATGACAGGGAACATGAAAATTAATTGTATTGCTTATAATAATCAATAATAATAATAAGTAATTTGTGTGTACTTATAAATGAAATGTTATTTCTTCACTTTTACTACTGTTTGCCCTTTGCCGTGTAATGAAAACATCTTCTCATCATACAGGAAGGCATTTTGGCGCTTTTTAAATGCAATTTTCCTACTGCTAAGACACGACCTTACTCGACGAGTGACAGCTTAGACTAAAGTACTGGAAATCGAGACCAGTGTTTTTTAGCCTTGCTTTTGAGATTTCTACCCCACGTCTACAGTTTATAACGCCTTTGACCATGTCCCACTGTTAACATAAAAAATTGAATCAAAATATTACGCATTAGGGAAAACACAAATAAAATGAAAGTAACGAAGGTTTAATTGTTGTAATCTTCTACTGTATGAGAAAATGCAATCTAACCCGTATCGCAGAAGCCTTAAGAATCGCCGCGTAATTCTGTGTACTAACAAATTGTGAATATCATATATTTTGGATTTCAGGTGTTTTACAATTTAACAGACCTCAATGGAGTCCTGGTACCTACCCTGATGTATGGCAGGGAGGCATAGAAGTGGCAAAGGAAGGATGAAAGTAGACTGAATGCTTTTGAAATGAGATCCCTGAGGCGAATGTGTGGTAAAACCATGTATGATCGTGTGAGAAATGTGGACATCCGCAAAGAATGCAAGGCTGATGTAAGCGTAATGAGTAAGATTAAGAAAGGGACGCTCAGACGGTTTGGGCATGTAGAGCGAATGAATGAAGAAAATAGTGTAAGAAGAAAATATGACGCAAATGTGAACGGTAGAAGAAGTCGGGGCGCCCGACGAAGACATGGCACGATCAAGTGGATCAGATACTTGAGACGGGCCATGTCAGGAGTCAGAATAATAGAAGAGTATGTATGAGACGATGTATGAATGTGAATGATGCAAAGAGTGTTTGCCAAGACCGAGTTGTTTTATTTTCATCGTCATGTCAAAATATAATTTTTAAACACCTGCACAATTTATTTGACAATTATATAAAATTATAAATAATGTCTCCATTAACTAATAATACGCTTGCCGAAAGTTTTGTTTCAAATATTTGTATCTTTGAATTTGCAACATAGGTTTCGAACTTATTTCTTTGGCCTTTTATTCAAAAATCTAAATTTCTGCGTCAATAGAATAGTTTTTCTTCGTTTATTTTTGTTCCCGAGTTATTCAGTCTGAATTTTAATTCTCGATATTTTCACGTTTAAAGGAAAAAATGTCTTTTGATGTATTATTTTCCGTTCACCTCTTTTCTTCTGCTTCTGAAACTCTGTTCACATTTTTTGTTCTTTTGTGTTCTGCAAACAATAAAATTCTCGCGATAAACTCGGGCAAACTCAACATGAACAATTGATTGAACATTGTTATTCTAGCCTTTGGAGAAATGGCATTTACGAAAAGCACCTAATGCTAAGTAGCCATTTTCAGCAACGTATTTATTTTGAAAAGCTTTAAAAATAATAGAGCTAAGAACCCAAAACAGCCTGCCAACTGAGATTCTTTGGAAATAACATCACGAAATGCTCATGATCCAAGTGGAAGACGGGAAAGAAATAGAGAAAGATCGCCTATGTATTTTGGATTGATTAAGTAACTGCCTGAGATTCTTTGGAATCTGAACACGGCATGTGCATTATCACTAGCAAAGTGAAGGCAAGAGAAACTGAGAAAGATCGCCTATGTGTTGAAAAAATCAAGTAACTGTCTGAGATTCTTTGGAATCTAAAAACGACATTTTGCATGATCATTGGTAAAGTAGAAGGCAAGAGAAACAGAGGAAGATCGCCTGTATGTTGGACTGATCAAGTAACTGTGCGAGATTCTTTGGAAACCGTACACGACATGTGCATGATCATCGGCAAAGTAGAAGGCAGGAGTAACGGAGGAAGATCGCCGATATATTGGACTGAGCCTTTGATCTATCACAGAAATCCATTACGTCGGTTTCCGTGGCTCTTCATGCAGCGTAGAACTGTGAAAAGTGGAGGAGCCGTATTCATCAAAGCAGTAGGAGACACACACCAGAATAACTTTAACCAGTGATTCGTGACATTATTTGGAATAAAAATTGTAAATGAAATTGTTGTGACATTTTTGGTGTGTTTTTTTTAAAACATTTGAAACATTTTTTTTCTTTCACACATCGTAATTTGTCAATTAGCCCAGTAACTTTCCACCTACTGATGTTTTTAGTTTTTAAAAAAAGTCACCCGAGATCAAAATATCATCTTCATATTTTACTCTGAGTAAGGTACATTTCTAACATCCTGTATGGCGGGGATCACGATCCTCAACAACCACTAAAAAGGAAAAAAATATAATTGTAACTGGCTAATTTAAATTATAATATGAACCATGATCATAAATATTATGATCAATGACTCTTAGTCACGCTAGTGACAAAGTTAAGTCCCGTTTTGATTTATTAACGAACTTTCAGATCAGTTAAACATTGAACTGTCTTTATGCACAGTTAAATTTTGGGTAAATTAATGCTCTTTTCTCTCTCTAACCATTAATAACAAAGAAATAACTTTTCTTCCGGGTTTTGCTCAAGATTTGATTTGCTCTTTTAATTTTTTAAATCCAAAAATGTTTTTGCATTTTCGCTTATATTGTTAATATTTTTAAAACTGTGTGAAAGTGTGCGCAGCTAAAATTAATAGTAAAACTCTTTATGGGGTGTTGTTGACTAATGAAAAGCCAGCGCAGGCTGCATTATTTGACTCTTGTTCGCGGGCACCTGTTATGTTCAGTGAATTAACTTCCTGTTTGTACTTTCCACGTTAACGTTTAGCCTTTTGACAGTGAATAAATTGCGCGACACCACCCTTCGTTCTTGCATTTTAACACCGTTCATTCCACCTTTTCTTGACATTTCACTTAATCTCCCCCAGCACCTTCTCATTCTGCGCCACTTTTAAACTCGACTCCCCAAAATTAAACGTACACCTAGTGCCTTTTAATGTTTGGTCATTTTGTGTCAACTGTGCGCTTTTTCCGTTTTCATTTCCACTTTATCATCTGCTGGGAGGTGTGGGCGTTTGTTGTAAGTTATCGCTTTTCAAGGAGGGGTTGTTAAAAATACTGCTAAAAAATACAATAACGCATATCTTCAACTCACGTTTTGTCCACTTGAACGTGGAGAGAGGAAAAACCCTCCCGCATTATCTAAATAATACATTAGTTTATTTCCTAATTCCGTGCAAAATGTTAGTAATAACTTGCACACATAAAATAATAAGAATTTAATATAACAAGTTCGTAGCATTTTTGTTTTATATACCTAGCTCATTTTACTTTTTATTAATATTTTATTTTGCTACGTTAAGCATTAAATTTCAATGACGTATGCTCGTGCAAAAGCTGGTAGATATGTGCAATAGCAGATAGATAGACCTATGCAACATAACCAGTAGTTCTGTGAAGAGTAGTCCTATCTTCCAAAAAATTAATATTTCTTATTTTCTCTTATTAAGTAAATCAAAACCAATTTTCTTTCTGAAATCATACGATTTGTAAGTCAGTACTTAAATGCCTGCCTACTTGATTATAAGTGTGATAATATTGTATGTATTTTTTTTTCTATTTTAAACAAGGAAAGTATACAATTTGTCCAAAGAAACGTCACTATCTCAATGAATTTTTTTTTCAATTTTTCTTCGTCTGGGTTGGTAGTACATAGTATTGAAAAGTGCTATACCATAATATTGGAAAGCTCAATCAATAATAAAGTGAATGCATCAAATTTTCGAAAACGGTAATTGAAATGAATGCCAACGACGGATGAAATGCCAAAAGGTCGAATTAAAACTGGAGACAGCGTCTTGAATAGTGCTAGCAGATTCCTCAAAAGTGATTTTAATGAATCACCTTTTTTCATTGTCTGTTTTTACTCTTTTGTATAATTCGGGCCTCTTCAAGACAGCCCGCCTTACTTAACCTTACCTTAACTCGCCTTATAACGTTGCCCAGACAGGTAGCGATATAGTTTCGCTGACTACACCTAAAGGTGATCTAAAAAAAAACAAAAACAATATTTGCAAGGAATCTCATTTTAAATAACGTATCTGCTCTTCTAAATTGACAACTCTTCATCTCCAAGCTTTCGAATTTCTTCAGTTTTTCAATCACGTAACTTCTAGAATATTTTTTTACATTATTTATTTAATTTACGCCCAGAGTGCTTTTACAAAAATATATAAAGACAGTACAATTTTAACACGAGAAATTTTTTTTTATATAAATAAAAGTTACGATAGAAAACAAAAATACAAACATGAAATATAAATAAAAGCAACAAAAATTTAAAAGTACAGTGAGAAATAAAAACAATAAAGTTGCAATAAAAAAAAAAAATACATGCATGATATAAATATACAAGGGACAAAAATTTTAAAGTATGGTGATCAGATGTGTTTACAAATTTACAACAATAATCATGAATAACAAACACCTAAGTACTTATTGATTTCTCATAGCGTGAAACCGCTATGTGGAACCGTGTAGATGTAGGTTCGTAAGTCGCAGGAGTTCAGAAGTATTCAATTTGATTTTTAATATTTTAGATAAAAACTAAAAAAGGTTTATTAAAGTCGATGTATTAAATTTACAAAAAAAATCCTTAGTGAGCATTTAAATTATTAGCTCCAAACAAGAGGCCCCGAGGAAAACAAATCCTTCAGGGCCTACGTCTGTGTAGAGTGAGGGTGAGGTATATGTGTGGAGGGTGATATTGAACGACAGAGGAGAAGTATCAGTGTTTTGTCAAATATGATTGCCCGAAGATTCTTCCGATGCAGCAATAATGTTAAAAAAAACATTATTTAATGCATTCTGCACTAGCCCGTATACATGTGAAACATGGTGTCAATACCGAGTAAGCTCAATGGAACGTCTCCGGATCCAATATAATGATGCGTGCAGAATCATATTTGGATTCAGAAGGTATAGCAGCGCTTCAACAATGTTCACAGAATTAGGACTCCATGGATTCGCCAGTCTGATGAGACACCGGGTCACTGGAGCCAGGATGCGGCTAATGGCCTCCGACAACACGTTGGTGACCGCAGCCTTCCAGCACCAAGCTCCACTCCTGAGTGAGCGATGGGCCCGAGCGCACTCAAGATCACGCCCTGCATAATAATTGATTATTTATTTTTTGTTATTATTAATTTCTATTACTACCAGACTTAAATGTCCGGGTTAAATTTTCCCCAAAAAAAAAAAAAAAGGAAAAACTAAACCCTTTCATACACTTCCCCAAATGATCATCTAGTCAACCCACGCTATGCAATTGCACTATATAAGTATTATAAATACAAAACAATACAAGAACAACATGTCAACCTACTAGAGACCAAATGGGAATATAATTCACCGACTCCAGATATTTTCATATCAGAGGGTTCGGCTCTGTGGCATTTCTAATTGAACCTATAAATCCTACTGATCCCTCAATATAAATATTTAAAAAATCCTTTGTAATCCTACATGTATTTAAAATGACTGATTTTTGCATTTTTATATACAAATTCTTTGACAAATCTAATATGCTTAAATTTTGAATCCGATTCCTAGGTATTATGCCAGTGGCCGAAATAACAAATGGCAATATTTTTATAGTCCGAGAATGCCAAATTCTTTTAATCTCATTTCCTAAATCTGTGTATTTTCTTATTTTTTCAGAAATAGTTTTTTGAATATTACAGGAATTTGGAATAGCTACATCAATGATATAAGTTATTTTTTTAATTTTGTCATGTAAAACTATATCAGGTCTATTATGACTAATTGTTCTGTCTGTTAGTATAGTTTTATCATAATATATTTTATAAAATTCATTTTCTAAAAATGAATTTGGTTCATATTCATAATATGGTACTATATTACGGCAGTCAATCAAGTTATGTTTAATTACCAAACTTTGGTGAATTATTTTTAAAACCTGATTGTGCCTAAATGTATACTCGGAAGGCGCTAATATAGAACATCCCGATATAATATGTTCTATAGTTTCGGGAAAAGCCAAACATTTTCTACATAAATCATCAATTTGATTTATATCTTTGATTATATGCTTTCTATAATTTTTAGTATTAATGACTCTATCTTGAATGGCAAGCATAAATCCTTCTATTTCTGCGCTCAACTCTCCAATACTCAACCATTTGTTTGACGAAAGTTTGTCAACATACGTTTGGTTGAGATAATTGAAGTGTTTTGCGTGAATAATTTTATTTGACCAGGAATCTAATAATTCCTGGTTAGTATTTATAAGAATGTTGGCATTCTCGTCATATAAATTTAAAGGTGTAATATTTCTATCTGCCTTGCAAATTATTTTGTGCATTTCTGAGCTATTAGCTTTCCTATGGAAAAAAATTCTAAGCATTTCTACCTGATTGTGTTTCAAAGATGTTATTTTGACTACACCCCTACCTCCTAAATTTCTAGGTAAATTAATTCGTTCTATAGCTGAATTTGGATGATGGCAATTAAATTTTGTTAACGTAGTTCTAATTAATCGTTCTAAACTATCTAAATCTGTATTGGACCATTTAATTATGCCAAATGAGTACGTTAGTAGAGGTATTGCCCAAGTATTTATTGCTTTTACTAAATTTTTAGCAGATAGATTGCATTTTAAAATTTTTCTGATCCTAGTTTGAAATTTAATCCTAATATCATTTTTAATACTAGTGTGATCTAATCTATTCGATTGCGGGTATCCTAAATATTTATAAACCTCATCCCCTTTCATACTTTGAATTTTGAAATTTCTAAATACACCCTCGTCTCCATCTACAATTTTGCCTTTCTCTATATGGATAGTTTTACATTTATCTAAACCAAAAGTCATTTTAATATCATCTGAAAAAATTTTAACTACCTTAATCATTTTCTCTAAATTTGATTCAGAATTTGAAAATAATTTTATATCATCCATATATAATAGATGTGAAACTATACTACTCTCTCTTGTATTACCCTTAATTTTTATTCCAAACTTGCTTTTAATTAACATTTTAGAAAGGGGATTCAATGCTAAGCAAAACCAAAGAGGGCTCAATGAGTCTCCTTGAAAAATCCCTCTTTTTATTGAAATGCCCGGTACTACTATTTTCTTACCTTTTAAATTAACTAGCAAATCTGTATTCCAAAAGGACATAATATTTTTCAAAAAGCTAATTATAATTGGGTTAACTTTATATATTTTTAATATTTTGATTAGCCACGAGTGCGGGACACTATCAAAAGCTTTTTGATAATCTATATAACAAGTATGTAAATTACGCTTTTGATTTTGAATTTGTTTTAAAATTACAGAATCAATAACTAACTGTTCTTTACATCCCATATGTTTTCTGCGACAACCTTTTTGTTGTTCAGATAAAATATTTTTTAAAAAAAATATTTATTATTATTATTATTATTATTATTATTATTATTATTATTATTATTATATGGAAAGGAAGGATAGGTAGTTCTAGAAAGGAAAAAATATGAGGGATGGGTATGAATCTGGGTGTCCAGGAGTAACGGACGTATGAAACCATCCCTCCCACTTCGGTGCAAGGCGACGCGACGTTCGGCTGGAGAGAGTCGCCTAGGTGGGCAAACACATCCGCCTCCAAGACCTGAACAAACCTCCCCCTAGGAATCAATCAATAAAGCATCTTGTTTATTTGTATATATAAGGACGCTAGGATATTATGCATCTACTCAGTATTGATTTAGGAAATAGTTTCTAAGACATTTCTCTAGCTTCCAATAAAATTCAAAGTGCTGCGATGCGGTAATCAATACAGACTACCTACCGAGTCGTGTTTGTAATTCGGCTAAATGATCTTACAAATAGTTCTGTATCCGTCCCGAGGGAAGAATGGCCGTGTCGGAATTCCGCTCTAATTCCCCGCACTGTTTCCGCGCGCTGTCACCTAATTTATTCGAGAATATCCTCTCAGATAGGGGTAGAATCGGTTTGTTTGCTACCTACCTGGTGGGCCGATTCTCCTAAGATTTCGAAGAGCAGCAGGCTACACTGTAATGCATTTAAACCAGCGATATCTGATTCACATCAGTGCATTCGGCTGGACGTTTTTCTTTTGTGATTTATTGGACAGTAATCTTTCTGTGTGCATCAGAGATTTTTCATAAATAATATGTTATACCACACAGTGAAGCACGCAATGTCTATGGGGCTTCATCAACAGTCATCCAAGTCAGACTTATGCTCCAAAATATTACGGATGAAAGCGATCCCCAAAACCGAAGAAGATATAGCCCAAAAATGAGAAGAGCCGACCCCAACACCCTACCTAGGCAATGAGTTGGGACAGTGCAAGGAAGAAGTGTGTTAGTTAAATAAGCATAAAGTGGAGTATCAGAAATGGTGACAAAAATTGTCATTGACTCTGTTGGAAGTGTTGTTGGAAGGGCTAATGAGTTGGTGGAAAGTGTTTGTCCTGGTGCTCCGTCTCCACATCAGGCGAGGCAGCACTAATACTTTACCATAAAGAGGTAGACAGGCTCCTGAGGATTGCGGTACTTCCAGGCCGCGATCCGATGTTCAGAAATTATGTTTGATGATGATTAATAACACTTATTCATGTTCGAGAGATTAACATTTATTGAGATTAATATTTACAAAATTTCGTGTTCGCGTATGAAACGGGCAGAGAGGTAAAATAACACGGGTGGCCGGTCGGATCGAGTACTAGAGGTGGAATAATCGCTCGGTCATCGTCGGAGCAACCAGAGAGGGTTTCTCGCGTAATGGGGATACCATACGCGTATATAAATAAATGTAATGCCCATAACTCTACAGCAGAAATCGGTTCATCTATCCGAAGCAGCAATATTCTTCAATGGTAAGCTCTGTCATCAAAGCAAAGCTAAGCCTTTCCACCATGAGTTATGGAGCTCCGTCAAGGGCATCCATCATTTCCCGAACCTTTTTAAAGGACCCCCGGTACGGTCGATCGATAAGAATTGTATCGATATCTTTCGGTAATTTCTCGTCGTTCCCTAGCATAAATGCAGAAGGTCAACTAATAAATAACATTTAAAAATGACTAAGTGTTTCTAATATATTTGACGCCAATGTTGTTTGTACGTTAGCGATCTGCAGTTGTACTAGGGAACGATGAGAAGTTACCTAAAGTTATCGATCGACCTTGCTAGGGGGCCAGCTCGGTCGGTACCTCAACGATTCTAACATCAATACCTAATTTTTTAACGAAACTACTTTTAAAAGTTTTTAAACCCCGCCTTAAGCTATAGACCTTTAAAATATCAATATTATATTTTTTCTTTTATATATTATATTATTCGACAATAGTACCTATTATTCAATTTATGCTAAAAAAACAGTTTTTTAGTTCTGTGTAATTATTAGATACGTATGATAGCTTTTTTGTTGTTTGTTTTTGGGGTGTTATGCCGTATTACGCTACCTCCTCCTTTAGCCAACGTTTCGGACAGCGTTACAGTATCCATCATCAGGGCAGATGTGTATGTCCTGATGATGGACACTGTAACGCTGTCCGAAACGTTGGCTAAAAGAGGAGGTAGCGTAACACGGCATAACACCCCAAAAACAAACAAAAAAAAAACTTTTGGCCGTGAAAATCTAAAATCACATCCGTATGATAGCTGTTCATATGTAACACCTTTTGAAGGCATTATCAAATTTAAAGAGGCGATACATCTGATACGCATAATAATAATTACACGGCCGAACTTGTTTATAAAAAATCTATTTTTTCATAAATTTAATAATATTTTTCTTGAATATACAATACTTGAGTACAAAAAAACTTAAAATTAAAATGGAGTTCAACAAATTAAACTTGATAATTATAAAATACCCATATCATCGCCAAATAATAAGATAAGACGCCCTACTTACCTACTATTCCATGTTTTTTTAATTCAGGTTTTAAGCGAATTCTTGCAGGTAAGTAAATGCTCTTATGCGATGCTCAACGCTTTTTGCTACGATAGAGCTTTTACGTTTGTTAGAAGAATATTTTGTGTGAATCGCCGCCCTCTTTGGAACGCAAAGCCAACGTTTTTATTTCTTCGCCTGGTTGCGATTTTCTTGCTGCCCTTGTGCTTAACGTCATAGAGAAGATATTAAGTATATTTTATGCCTAAGCGAACAAGACCTGTGCACACAAGCCTGATCCAGGATGCTTTTCGGGGCGAGGACTTTTAATACCTAAACGTACAGCCTGTACACACAACAAATGGCTGTGGTTTTCTCATTTCAGCCAGGATTATAAAGGCTTAAGTTCATGATGTGGTCTTGTGTTTTTTTGTTGTGTTTGGAGACTTCAACATCGGTGGGTTTCTACTATCTACAGTTAAATTAGAATTGGTCTAAGGAAAACATGGTGCGTATTTGGTAGAACTACAATACAATACAATTAAATTGGGAGGTGGATATAAGTACCGCCGCTGTGGGAACCATTTATTCGAGAACCAACTCCTCTTCAATAAGTCACCCTAAGTGGTTCACTACATTTGGTGACTTAGCAGGAGTGCCCGGGTTCATGAGGTGGGGTTTGTCCGGGTCCTGGCGGCAGACGCATCTACCCGCCTACTGCATGGCGGGCCTGATCGAAAGATGCTGGTTGAGGGAGGCCTTTCTCGACCCATCATCGCCTTGCATCGCTGTTGGAGAATTTTTATACGTCCGTCACCATGGACACACCGACCCCCAGATTCCTTGTACCTTTTTCCTTCCCAGAACTTCCTCTTCGTCCTTTTCATAAAAAGACCCTCCACAAAGCATCCCCTAAGATGACACAGGCCTTGAGGGATATTATATTCCTCAAGACCTCCTGTAAGGAGGTAATGTAAAAAAAATAACTTCTACTTTAAAAACAAATTATCACTGTGTAAATAAATTGATAAAATTTGAGTAGTTACATTTTTTGTTTTAATCTCTTCTAGGCTTAATTGCTTCGTTAATTTTACCTAGTATTTTTTTTTCTTTTCACGACATTGTTACTAAATTGTTACTACATTATTACTATATTGTTCTACAGCATTTCTATTATTACAACAATGTTACTTTACGAACATACTGTTACGATCTACTTTAACTGCTACAAACCTAATATAGGTACAATAATACTTAATCCATGCGTGGTAGTGAGGTGTTCACGAAGAATTATTTCTTAACCATTTACTGATTATATTACACCCTACTACCATCTTTTAATGTTTTATATTAGTGACATTTTTTGTATTATTTTTGACAGTTCAGTGGATATCATAAAACTCCACTGCTCATACTGGAAAGAAAGTTTCGAACAAATAGTTATGTTAACATAAAAATTCGTAATAGAAAATTTGGCAAACTTTGTATATTAACATTTAGAATCCTATAAATAAGTCGTCTCAAAGTGGTGTAACCACCGTTTGAAAATGGACTTGTAAGCCGAAACAGCTGTAACAAAAATGAATACTAAAATACTCGCAGAACTTGATAATAACATTATTAAATAAAAAAAAATAATAATTAAAAAATAAATGATAAAGTTATGACATGTTTTAGAAATTCCTTTGAGAATATATATGTGGGTTTCGTGGTTCCTTCAGACCTGCGAATGTGTTTGGAAAAGTGGGCAGAAACTAACCTAATATCTACACTAATGACACGACGCCCATGCATATCCAAATACGTTCATAGATCTAAAACATAGAAAAGAAAAATGTACATTTTATCTTATTTGGTACCAGTTCTCCGAAAAAGAAACATCATACATAATGAAAGTGTTTTCTTACTTTTCAATTTGCGTCCCACGCATTTTATTTCCGATTCAAAGAGGTGGGTTCATTTTCATTTATTTTATTGATAAATATTTCCGTAGGTATCTTTATCGTTAAAAATAGCGGAAATCAATATCAGATTACGCCAATCAATATTTATTTCAGCTTTATTTCGGCGAAATGCTAGCGAATTCATGTTAAAATGATATTGCAAGTATTTATTGGCAAATTAGATTGCCAAAAGTTATATGATATTTTTGAAAATCAATTGAAGAAAAAATATTTTCCGGTTAAAAAATTACCTGAAATATTTGAATATAGCTACCTACGTAAAATACATTAATTGATTTTGTGTTTAATTTAATGTAAATCAAATTTAATATTGTTATTATAAAGTTCTGCAAGTATTTTGTTTTTTTTTTGTGACAGCTGTTTCGGCTTACAAGGCCATTTTTAAACTGTTAAGACTTACTTACATAGAAGTTTGAACCCGCGATGATCCGATTGAATCTAATTGATATATATTTTTTTAATTAAGTTATATTATTTCTTTCGTACTTCGTTCGAGAGTAGAAGATACCGTCATTAAAAAAAAAGTTGAATTATATTGTATCAGCCCTGTTTGATAGACGTAACTAATTTTTTTGGTTCTTCTCAATATTCCTGAACTTTTTACTTCTCAACTCCCTTTCGCCTCACAACGTTTCCCGGGTATTGACACTTAGGGACTCTCATTCGGGGATAATATATTTCAATAAACATATCGACCATATAGTCACTAACGCATCTTCTATGCTTGGTTTCATAATCCGCTCCTGTAAACAATTTAAAGACCTTACTACTTTCAAAACACTGTATTTCTCATATGTTCGTAGTATCCTTGAATACGCATCTCAAGTGTGGAACCCAGGCTACGCAATGCACAAAAATAGAACTGACAGCGTTCAAAATAGATGTTTAAGGTACCTCGATTTCCGCTCTTTTCGATCTCATCTTAGTAATGAAGACTATGCAAAGTTCTTCAAAATACAAATTTATTTATTTAATGACAGGTACTAAAGAATACATTTATTTCGCTCTTGAAATGATTGTAGTTCGATTGAAAAATGTCAATTTCAGAAGAAAGGTTTAATAGTGAGGTCATTCTCCCCATAGGCATAACCATTGGTAGGTTGGTCCTGCCTCTAGGAAAAGTAAAAAGTCTGTGTTGCCTTGCTCTGGTGAAGTTATCGGGGACATAAAGTGAAATCCTTTCCAGGACATCAGGATTACAAATGTGCCCGTTTAGCAGCTTGTGTGCAGTACCATTGCAATTTTTCTCCTAACGTCGAGACGATTTGGTCCCAGCATTCCAGCGAGAAAATCAGAGGGATACAACAAAGGGTAGTACCCAAACTCTCGCATGTACAGGTACTGCATGAACTTTTTTTGCACCTTTTCAACATCATTTGCGTATTGGGCATCTTCGGGTCCCCATATTACTGATCCACTTTCGAGAATGCTGCGAACCAGAGTGAAGTAGAGCATTTTTATGACTGCTGTGTTGGAAAAAGATTTAGCGTTGCAGATTACAAAGCCTAGCATTCGCATCGCAGAGTTGCACACCGAATCGATATGAGAACGAAATGTCAGGCGTGTGTCAAAAGTGATTCCTAAATCCCTGATTTGTGAAATATGTTTTAACGAGGTACCAGACATTTTGTAGTTATAATATAGAGTACTCAAATAAATATTAACTATAAATATTAATTATATTACTTATTATAAATGTTAACTTGACCAAGAATATAGCAGATTCGGTAACGTTATTTAAAATTACACATAACTTAATCGATTGTCCTGATTTTCTTCAACGCCTATCATTCCATATTCCAAATCGCAACAGCAGGCAGTCGCTTACCTTTAATTTCCCTCTTTGCAAGACCAACTCCAAACAGAACTCATTTATCTACAGATCCACACACTCATTTAACTTAAATTATTACCACGTTGACATTTTTAACTCGATTTTAGGTGTGACATAAAACGAAAACTCACCAAGCAACATGACTCAAACTAGAAAGTTCAATCCCTATATATATTCCCGTCCTTTGCCTCTTAATCCTATTCCTATGTTCCTCCTCCCCCCCCCTTTTTATACAGGGTGTCCGGGGGTAAAGTGCATTAACTTCGGGAGGTGATTCTACATGACAGTACAAGTAAAAAAGATAAACAACTTTTTTCGAAATTCCAACTTTTAGGGGTAGTTTTGAGGTAAAAAGATAAAATTAGTCCGGTGTGTGCGTCCAGATTTATTATTTTCCGCTGTTACGATACGGGCCAATCACAATCGAGTCGGGCGCCCGGCAGGCTCTCAAGCAAGTAAGATCGTACCTCACACTATGGATTTTTAGTAGGTACGTCTTTTTGTATGGGAAAAAAAATGTTGGAATTTCGGAAAAAGTTGTTAATCTTTTTTACTCCTACCATCATGTAGAATCACCTCCCGAAGTTAATGCACTTTACCCCCGGACACCCTGTATATTGTAACTAAAAATAAAATTAAGAAAATACCCTTACAATTTCACACTTTATTCATTAACTATTATCAGTGGAAAGTTCATAATTGGCATAATTAACATCTTATTATTGTATTATTTTGTAATCTCTGATTTGCAGTCAACTTTCTCTAAAATAAATAAAATTAAAAAAAAAAAATAAATGATGGCGGGCTCATCAGTTCAATTAAGGCAATACATGACAGCTTTTGTATTTTCTCCTTCCTTAAACACTTCACCTCTCAATTCATACTTCCTTTCCTAACCACAGTATTCTCAAATAAGTGAGAGGCTCAGGAGAATCCTCATTGCCTCTTGAGTAGAGTTAATATAAAACGTAAATAAAAGCTTTTCCGTAACAAAAACATTTTTTATCAACACTTGCAACTATTTGACTTGCAAAGCGTTATAAAGCTTGGACGCTTTAGGGCATGTTAATCTTAATCAAGTAATCAAGGAATTGTTAAAGGTTAAAGTGTTCTGTGTTCACCCCTTCAGCCTTACCCGGGAATATAAAGCCTTAATCAGGGGAATTCTTTACCTCGGGTAATTGGTCTCTGGAATGAACACTTTATTAAATAACCCACGTACCCCCATCGTTTCATCCTACTCAGGCGCAGTATCATCAGGTGAAATGTAGATATTCTTACCAGCTCTGCTGACATTCTAGACTATTTTCTTTTGATTAAACGTACGTTAAATGAAGCAGGTAGAAGAAGCCTGAAACAAAATATTCACAGGTAAATGAACAAATTCCACATTGTAGGTTTGTATAGTAGCTGTAAGACGTGTTGTACACTTAAACGACAGTTTTTAAATTTAGTTTTGTCGCAAATGGAAACACTTTGGATTGTTCTTATTGAAATGTTGAAAATATCTTGATTTATGTTTCATCCAATGCTTTCGGTAGATTAATCAATTTAAAATGATTTTGACTGAAATTTTTTCGATCCAGTTTGCCAAATTGCAACGAAATATTCCACTGGGAAATCATCCGATGCCGTGTTCATATTGGTAGCCAAAGTTCCCAGAGTATTTTTACAAACAAATGAAAGCTGTAAGTTGTTGTACATATATCTCTACATATTCATCACAAAGAGCTATCTGTTTTTTGTAAGTTTCTCATGTTTTTATTATTTTTCATAACCTTTTTGTAATTAGAAAATTGTTCCTAAAACGATTCTAATCGATTTTTCCAACTAGATTCCATATTTTTTCCAAACCTTTTTTCGTTGTAAAACGGCTAAATTGTTTTTCGGCATTTTCTCCGTTAACTCGTTTTTATTACAATTGAGTTCTAAGAATCTACTAAGAAGCCCTACAAAAAATTTCTCTATTTTTGGTGACCTGACAACTCAACAAAGTGGCACTCATCACTCCTTTGAAAGGTCATTAAAAGTGACGAAAAAAAAACTTGGTTAGATAGGTTACTTTAGGTTGGGTTTTGGCTACGTTTTTTTTTTCTTCAATTTTAATGGCTTTTCAAGAGATGTATAAATGCCACTATGTTGAGAAGTCTCATGGAACGTCTATTTTTATGGTTGTATTTTTTGTGTGTGGTAATTTGAATTTATAATTTTAAAATGGCTCAGTCTAAACTATATAACAATGTGAGCTACAAATGTACACGTACTTTTTGAATAAAATAATATAAAACGTTAACAGAAAATATAAAAGAAATATCATAAGTACGATGAACTAAGAATATTAGTTTTACGCTTCTATGTTCTATTCCCACCTGTTTTATCTTTCCTATAGGGTAGTCAGGGTATTCACAACCTTCGTAGTTTTAGTTGAATTTTATCTCTTTTACAATTTAGTACGCCATTAACGAGTCCCGTAGGTTTTTTCTTGCTTTTGTTAGTAGTTTATAATACCCCTTCTCTCTCTCCCTATCTTGCCGGATTCTTGCCAAGATTAAGTCGGGGATTAAGGTCGAGATAATATATAAGTAATAATTCTTAGATTTTGGTCTCATAAGCTTCCATGACCTTTTTCCATTAACATGTCAAGAGTCAAAATATAATATTTTCTTATATACCTACACTTTTATAGATATATATCACCCCATACCCATTCTTACCTATTCCCGAAATCGCCTGCATTTCTTTTAATTTTGCAAGGGGTCGGTAGACTTATGAGAAGATCCAAGTTATCAATAAAACAAGAGTTTTCCAAACAGACGTAACTAGTTCCTTAGGCAAATAATTTTTAATTATTATTTTACCTGAATGAGTTCTGAATAAAGTAAATAGTTAGAATATCTGAAAAATCGAGGTTAGTTTGGCAATACTGATGCTGTTCTAGTCAATGTTCGTTTAGTGGCTATATCTCATATGCCTGGTTGCCGCGAACGCCTATGCAAAGAGCCGCGGTCTGCCGAATCTTGGCTTATATCTTAGAGCTGTACCATCATTGCCAGCACATAAATTTAAAAAGCTTCGATCAGTTTTAGAAAAAAAATTGAGGCGACGGGTTTTGGACTTCTGGACCTCTGTACCTAATCGTAATCTTGGATCATGACCACTTCACCATGAAAGCCGTCGTTTTTTTTTGTGTTGGCAACATTGAATATTATTCGCACCTTAAATGTACCCGTAGCCATTACAACGATGTTGATCCTTATTTTTGTTTGTTTTGAAAAACTTTCGTTTGATTTGACGATGAATTATTTAAAAAATAAAACTTATACTGAAGTTAGTACCTTCCTACTTGTGATTTGATGCCCAAAAATAATCAAAAATATGAATAGAGTACCAAATTTTGGATGGAAAGTCAAAGCTTCAAAGCTCATCAAAATAATATTTTTTTCCATGAAATGAACATACGAAATTCTGCACAAAATTTAATAATATTTCTTTTTAATTTCAGGTAAGCAACATTAAAGTCTCCAGTGCCTACTCATTAGAAGCTTTTCGGCAAACCACCCTTTTCCGAACCAAGAGAATCCTCAAACGTAAGTTCTCTCCTTGTCTTTGATGTTACCCTTCTTTGAGGCAGATGATTTCTATCAACCCTGCATAAGCAGAAACTCACCTTAATTATGCGGTGTGTGTTTTGCGTAGC
Organism: Limnephilus marmoratus; assembly: GCA_917880885.1. Taxonomy (NCBI): domain Eukaryota; kingdom Metazoa; phylum Arthropoda; class Insecta; order Trichoptera; family Limnephilidae; genus Limnephilus; species Limnephilus marmoratus. The sequence goes on along the minus strand of OU862917.1, from coordinate 31,010,882 downwards.
TTTGGTTATATGTTTAATTGGAACACCCACGCCAGACTTCAAGTCAGTCGTTATTAAATTTGATGACCAACATTAGTAATACAATAAAATAAAAATTGAAATTACAATCATTGCGATTGACAATATAATTCAACATCTATGCGATGAGATTCTGGTCCAGCTAAATACAGGATTGGCACGAAAAAGGTTTTTATCAACATCATCGGTGATTTGTCGACGATCGCTAGCCGTTTTCATCCTACGGACAAAATAACCCCCAACAAAATATCTACTAAAACCTAACCTAACCTAACAAAAAATGGGACAAAAGTAATACTGTTCAAAAATAGTGAAATGGGACATAAATAATGCAGATAACAATAATTTATTACAGGATGTCTGTATTATATTTGTCCCGTTTTTTTGTTTGGTTAGGTTAGGTTAAGTTTTAGTAGATATTTTGTTGGGAGATTTTTTGTCCGTAGGATATTTTGTCGGATGATATTTTGTCGGGGATATTTTGTCGCCCTTCCACACCCCAGTTTTAGTTGGAAAATAGATTGTCATCCTAGATTGGTAGCAATAACCAAAAAAACTTCAATGGTTCAAAATGACCAATTTTTTTGCGGCCTTTGATAAATTTATCGTATGTTAAGCACCTGGAAAATGGATGTGAAATGAGACGAAGACGAAGACTTGTAAACGTGAAATGTATATCACCTGTTAATTGACGTACGTGCTGTTATTTTACTATTGAAGTTAAAAACACTTGGTGCTGAAAAACATCTTAGGAATAACAAAATTTTATCTCACCGGTTATCAATTAATTTTTTTTGGTAGAATTTCACGTAATCGGGAAGTGAAATATCATTGATTCGTTTTCGGTATAAATAATTGATGCAGCATCCTTCAAGGTTTAGCCGATGTGGGTTTGTTCTGAGAATCGTTAATATTGAAACGAATGGCAACCCAAGAAGCATCGATGGCTAAATATAGTATTCACCTTTCATTTCGTGTCACGTAGGTACTTTCCATCCATCATGAAATTATTTTTGTTTCTCTCATCTGGTAATTTGATATGGATCAATATTTTGTAATATCTTTCTGTAAATTGTAAATTATTGGAATATTTCATAAAATATTAGTACCTTTCTATTAATATTAAGCATTGGAGTTTTGTTAAAATCTGTACGCCCGACACGCTTTGCAAAGCATCTCGCATGCTCTAAATTTATTAATAAATATAATTTTGATTGTGAAAAGAAATAAAAAGTATATTTTTCTGAATTTCATGCGAACTGCGCTTTTATAATTGAAAATATGGCACGTTTAACACTTTGGGGGCCATTCAAGTATTACGTAACGCACTTGGGGGTGGGGGGGGGGTCTTGTGAAACGTTACTGTGCGTTACGAGGGAGGCGGAGGGGGGGGGTTCGAACAACGCGTTACGTAACATGTTTTTCTTTATTTAGATAAAAAAAATACTAGGGAATTAAAATCTTCCAAGGTGGCAATCCTTTTCATTTTCGAAATGTCTTGTTTAATTTATTACCGCAAACGCGATTAAAACAAGAAAACTAATACTTTGCGCAACTGAATTGTGACTTTCAGGTAAAAATTGTCACTTGGGCGTTACGTAACGTTTAGGAGGGGGGGGGGGGGTGATACGGAAAGACGTTACGGCGCGTTACATGGGGGGGGGGGGGGGGTCAAAAATCTTCAAAAATTGCGTTACGTAATACTTGAACGCCCCCTTGGAGCTCCGGTTACACCAAAACAAATCGAGGGGATTGAGAATTATATTTTTTTCGTTCTAATTTCGTTCTAATCGTCGCGTCAATCGGGCTAATAATCGCATCAATTAAAGGCTAGTAGCTAACTATCTATACCTGCATATGTGTACGAGAGTACCAGAGTACAATAATTTTCAGATGTTGACCTTATTACAAATTCCATCTCATTTGATTAACAGTTCAACGATCAGCGCCATCGTGAATTTTTAACATTCGAATCTTCCTCGTTAAATACCTCGATCCGTTTCAGCTTCCAATTTCAGCAACTCAGAGTGGAGATGGTTCATTTTATATTTATTTTAACTTTCACTGGTCACAACAGGGCTATAATCCAATATTCTTTCATAATTTGTTGACAAGAAATAAACTTTCTCAGAAATTTACCTTAACGAATTTACTATATTTTTTATACAAAATCGTCATCACTCGGCGTGTTTCCCCTGGTTTACATTATTAATAAGCCTCCTCACGACTCATTTCGTTTTCCCACGTTATTTCTTCCTCTCGAACAATTCCCAAGTTGCTGATGCGATCTGCCGCCGCTGAAGCCTCTCAAACAACTTCAGTTATTGTAAAAGTTATAATTTAAACTCGTTTTTATGCCTTCGTAGTTTTCTTTTACGTGTTTTGTCTACGTAAAGTAATATTTGAACGACAATTCTGGGATCGCTTTCCTCTTCAAGAAATGAACAATCATTTTTCCGTTTATTTATTTTTCATTTTTCTTATGTGCTGCATCTCCATAAATGTATTTTTAGTCTCACGCCGAATGCGGAAATAAGCACACGCATTCACACGCTTTCATTTGCACAGCCGTTGTTATCCTTTTTTTCTCGGTTTTTGCCAAAATTGAAGAAGATTCATGCGTAATCTTCAAAGATTCATTTGCTATTAAGTATAAATAGTAGATATAAAACGGATAGTTGTTGTTTTTTTTTTTTTTACTATGGGGTATGTTGTGAGGCTGAAGGTAGTGGGGAGGGGAAGGAGGTGGGGAAGAGGAAGGTTGGGAAGTACCTGGCTATTCAGATCTGGTCACCAAACACGGCTAAAGCCATTTTTAAGCAACATTTCAATTCTGAATGGTGGTCTTACACCAGGGCGATACTGATAGTATCTTCCACTCTGGAACATGCCGCAAATATACTATACATTATTTTAAATGAATTAATTGTGAAATAACACAAATTAATCAAATAAAATTTATGCGCATGACGGGTTCGAACCCGCGACCTCCGGATTGTGAGTCAAGAGTCTTACCCACTGGACTACGGAGGCCGGATACCGGATATCTGGCAAGCTGCGAGGCCGGATGGCCGGATATCCGGCGGCCGGATATTCGGCCCATTGTCTCGTTGCATGTCGTGACGTGTTTAGAGCCGCACAGGTGCGGCGAACGCTATCACATCAATTCGGGCAGTTTCGGTTGCCATAGTGAGTATTCGTGCGTTATCGCGTGAGTGTGTGTTTGAATAGCGAAAATTAAATTAGTTATTTACTTGCTGCATAATCTGGCTGAACTGAATCGTGTCATCAGTGAAAAAAAGGTGGCTTTTTGTAACTTTTTCGACATTAAATAAAAGCCGTCATAATTATAAGCCATTTTATTGATATTTATCTCACAAAGATTAATGTATTGCATTTTATTATTGGAATTTGTCGTAGTTTTTGAATATCCAGTACCCGGCCGGATATTGAATTACTATCCGGTATCCGGCCGGATAGTAAATTTAGGCCAGATACCGGATATCCGTTTCATCTGTAATAAATAGCATCAATCATTTTAATATTATGCTTAAAATTCTTTTCATGCAGGTGATACAAGTATATACGAATGTTTATACAAGCATAACACTTACGCCGATATTCTTCAGCAAAGAAAATTCAAGTGAAATCAAACGAAAAGTTAATTTTGAAGCGAATATTTTCCACCACGTGAAGGGCCAAAAACTATTTGATAGATCTCCAGGCCACGTACAAAAAAAAAATGACCTCCACACTGTATGCCTGTGTGAAAATATTTTTCCTCGAACCATCTTTGGGGATACTGCGATCTTGGGACTTGAGGATTTACCATGTTGTAGGAAGGAGGAAACACGAACGCAAGTCATATTCTGCCGTCATAAGTAAAAAGGCAGTTAGGAATTTGCGAAATGCACATTCTTCTACACGAGACCTTTTTTCTTCTACAATAAAAAGTACATTAATAAGCCGATTAAGAAGCAGTAGGAGATTTAAAAAAGCATTGAAAGATATTTTGATTATGTAGAGTGGATTGATATGTTTGTGTAATAGTGACTGGCGAAGGACCTTGATTTTGTGTTACTATCACTGCCTGAAATGATAAAAATATATGTGGCATAGAAAGGAAAGGACTCACCGAAAGGATGCAAGAACTTGTAAGCTGGCAATGCCCTCATCTGCTTTCTCTCCCATCCAACAGGCGCAAAACAGCAATAGGCGTGAGTTGGTTTATTTTATAGTACACGGCGGAATTATTTATAATGGCGAAGCACAATGGCTATGTTGCGGCGGGCGTTTATTATAGATTGACTGTGGGTAAGCTTGACGGGTAGGCAATTGGGATAGGTCGGAAAAAGGAACTTGCAACAATATTAATACCAATCTCAAGCAGTGACAGTATGTATGCGTGCTATGTGGGTATGTGTATGTGTAGGTATATGTATGGGCGTAACCAAGCACCATTAAATTAACTAAATCAAAATCGACCACGTTAAGCATAGGCCTAAAACTGACTGTGTGAGTTTTTAAACGAATTTAGAAATATTATATTTGATGAACAGTCGTTGCCGATACATTGTTGGTAGAGCCACAACTGAATCTTAGTTCAATGGTAATTTAGACCTAGTCGCTATCATTCTCAATAATACCGAATCATCATCATCTTCCATTTAATCTCCCGGCCAATCAACGGTGATGTCGTTGGGAGTGCAATCCTATTTTCAAATCACTCCAAATATCGACAGTATTTGGTATCAGGAAGGTTGTAATATAAAACAGGATTTAGGTTGGGTTAGGTTTATTTATATCTTTTATACACAATCACTCATTGTATTTTACGCTTGATTTTAACTTTTCCCTGTCTTTTCTTCCACAATATCTGAATTGTGCATTTTTGCACTTCTTTTTTTATCAACTAGTTAAGTGCTTCTGCACTCTTGTTTTCCACACTTGAAATAATTATTGTTCAAAGCTCTGTAACTCATGATGAAATGAAGATTACGAATTTCTGCACATTTTTTTATCAACTTCGCTCAAGATTTCTCTCTTTTCAAAATTTGATATTTCAAAGTTTCATAGCTCATGATTGAAATGACGTTATGAATCTTCCTAGTTTCACTCACATAAAGTCAAGTATTGTAGGTATTTTAGTGCAGTTGAAGTTATTTTTCACAAAAAAGCGGTTTTCGAATTAACTTTTATTATTTTTGAGCACACAGCTTCATAACGTTTATTTATTATGGTACATGTAGTTACATATTACAATAATGTTTAAAAAATTTACATTGGTACATAATGTTTAAAAAACTTAAATAAGGGTCAGTAATAAACAATAGGTTTATAAAAATAATTTCTTAAATTACTTAAATGTGAATAAAATAAAATGCTAACCATAATGTAGTGAAATTATCAAAAATATACGTGGACGTAAAAAAAATTTGTTTAAGAATGTTTTAAACGTATTTTTATTTTTGTTATTAGTTTTTGGAATATTATGCCTTGTTGCGCTACCTCCTTCTTTAGCCAACGTTTCGGACAGCGTTACCAGCGTTACCAGTTTGACGATGGACACTGTAACGCTGTCCACGGCATAATATCCCAAAAACTAATAAAAAAATACTTTTGGCCGTTAAAATCTAAAATCGTGTCTGATAGAAATTTTTACTTTAAAAAGATCGATATCATTTGTATAAATGTGTTTGCTAAACTATGTAAACGAGAAAATGGCGACTTTTCCACACAATTTGTTTGTAATTGGCGACATATTTTTATTAGGTTGTAATTATAATTAATGTTGTTTAATTTAATTTGTATTTTTTTCTTGGCGTGCGAAACGCGATGTTAGAAACAGATTTCTAACTTCACTCCGAAAGCTATGAACAAATCATTGAGATAAACAATATGACAACCTATTTTTCCAGCGTACATCAATGCAGTTATTTCACGCGCTGCAACTGCTCTATTGTAATAGAACCTTCACGACTCGGTGCACAAATGCACTACCAGCTCACTATCTAGTTGCTGCTGGTGCAAAAATTTCTCAAACTTTTAGACCTGTGGCACCTTTTAGGCTTTCAAATTCGTCTGTGTCCCTCCCTCCCGCATTAAAAAAGTATAATCAAAGTTTGAATATGTATACACGACATATTCAATATTAAAGTAAAGCTTTAAACGCAAAATCTATAGTAAATTAAAATTAATTTTATTAAATGTACATAAAACACTGTAATTGAAACTAGCAAGTATTTAATTTCTGTATCCAATGTTGTTATAAACGATTTTCAACTTTCTTTACGATAAACCTTCAATGTTTCGTTATCAAAGTATTGTATTTTATTTTAATATCAATATTAGAAGGTCGCGGCATTGCCCGAAATTAACGCACAATTTTTTGTAGCAGTCTCGGAATAAAATGGTAGATTTGTATAACCTATTATAAATCAAATCCTCACCGACCGCCAGGTGTCCGGACGCCATCCACAGACAAACTTCTTTACATAAATAGATAAAAATTACCGATAAAAAAATGCGTACCTTACCTAGGCCATAATGCTTGAACCTCCCTCTATCACATTTTATTGACTAGTCACAAATCCCTTATACTTTATTTCAAACCCCTAATCCTTCAAACCCCTAACCCCTAATCCTTAAAAATACCAAGCATTACATAAAAAGCATCGTATATGCATTCAGTTAAAAAGCGTACTTGACTTATGCCTTAATGCTTGAACCTCACATTTGATAGACTTTGTCGCAAATCGGCAATACGTTTATTTCAAATCGTTAACATTTGCAACGTCGAATACGGCCCCCGCCGTTAGATCAAATAGATGCATCATGCAGATCAAAAATTAATTTAACGCTGACACAAGCCGAAGTTGATGCCCATTTGAAGAAGTAAACGTCATCAAATCAAAAGAAGTTCAGTAACGATTTTTTATGATGTAAAATGTAACAGTAATTCAAATAACTTTTAAATTTGAACCGATTTTTGATACCTTACATATATTATATATTATATATTATAGGTACATATTATATGGACATAGCGAATGTGGGCGGTTCTCCAGTGTCGTCGTCGCTAGTTACAGGGGTGAGTAGATTATGAAACATTTGTAAAAGTGTCTTAACTAAACACGGCACCAAAATATTGCTATGTGAATTGGGGCGAATGTTTTCGGGGCAAGCATTTGGCCTTAGCAAATATGTTATTAATGTGGCAAGCAATTCGCGCTCCCATGTAAAAAGGTCTATTGATTCAAAGCAGATTTTGCTTTTAAGAACTAAATGGTGATTTTATAATGCGAGATGCCTATATACTGTCAGATTGATTTTTTAACGAATCACAGTATCTTTCCTCTCTTCGCCCCCCATAGTTTGATTTTACCCCTGATCTGTATCTTCTGGTCTATTCATTCTGATGTCTATGTGCCTTACCAAAAAAGCACTTTTACCCAGTGCCTCACTTGTGACTGCGGTTGAGAAACTCTACATCTGGTTGGTAAATTACCTAGTGCTCACTGCAGCCAGGTAATCTGTGCATATAAATGACGCGGGAAGACACAGTGCACCGGTGGCATACTAAATACTTCCTAGCATATCTGAATGTCAAGCATTGTTGACAAGGGGGATTAATCAAATAAGTCCTCATTTCTCATGCGTCTGTGCATTTGCTCTCACAGTGGGATTGTTATCATTGCATTTGCCTGCTTTCGGCTCTGTTTGAATATTAACCACTAAATGTCAATGTGAATACATGTACATTTCGCTGATATTCTAGCCCCATAGTCAGAAATTTTGTTAAATAATAACGAAGTTATTTTGAAGAATGGTTTGGTAGGTAGGTACCCAGCTAATATATTTTGTTTTTTTTTAAATGATTATCAGCCTTAGTTTCTAGTAATATTTTCCCAAGTTCATTTTTTAGGTACTTTGTCAATAAAGATTTTTTGTAATACCTGCATCTATTTTGTAAAGAAACCCTTTGACCGAAAATGGTTCGCTGTAGCTATTTCGTCAAGGAGGGTACATGGGGTGAGGGTTGTCCAGGTCTTGGCGGCCGATGCGTCTGCCCACCTGCCGTGCGGGGGGCAGAATCCAGAGAGATTGATTGAGAGAGGTCTTTTATCCTCTCCAACCGGAATCTCATCACGCATCATGGATGGATTCACTTTCAGGAGTGACTCCTGGGAACACTGACCCTCGCAGATTCCTACCCACCCCTCATACCTATTTCCTTTCCGGAACTTCCTCTTCTTTATTTCCTTAAAAAAAACCTCCACACAGCATCCCCTAAGATGACATAGGCCGTGATGGAAATTATTTTGCTCATGGCCTCCTGTGTGGAGCTAATGTAAAAAAAGAACATTTTGCCATGAAATGATTTTGCTGCAAAACTTATTTTGCGTAGCAATTTTGATAATGATGATTATTTATCAAAAAGCTCTTCCGTGATACGAATATGACTCGTCGCAGGAAAGCAATACTGCTGTTACCGCCACTACCTGCGAAAATACTTTTGAGAATTTTGAGGTGTGTACATCGGTTAAAAAACGTATTGTTGACAAAACGGGTAATTTTTCCAACGTCGTATAGTTTTTATTTATAGCCATAGAGTCACGGGACCCAGATACATAGATCGACGCAGAAAAAAAAACCCATGCAAAATGGTGTTTATAGTAGCAAAGTAGTAGTAGTTACAGCAATATTGCTTTCTTGTGATGAGTGTATTTTCTTTTATTTTGGTACGTTACTTCCATTTTTAATTTCCGAAACTTATTACATTATATTTATTAAAATAAATTTAAGATCCTTGGTATTAAGTACGTAATAAGTATAATCTTAAACAAAAAACGCTTATTAGTAATTCTTAATCCGAGAAAAGGTTACCAAAATAAATACACGCTTTAATAAAGTAAATGCAATTCTCGAACATATGCCACGTGCCACCGACCCTACTCCAATTCAATTAATGTAATTATTCGTATGAAATAATCTCTTTCCCCATTATAATAATGCAAATCCTCGGTAAAATGGTAGGTTCCTATGCCAAGCAAAAATATGCCGCTTTTTTCCTTTTGTTAGCCAGTGAAGGGCGATATCTAATTTTGGCGTAAGCCGCTTAACTGATGAGAGGGAGTTAAGCACATGCTTAAGGGCACCGAACATTTGTAACGCAAAACCATGGATTGCACTTCAGATTAGAGATTTGAAGAGGTGTAAGCTATTGGGACGTATGAATATTATAATATAATTCGATATCCTTTCCAACTTTTTCTACGCGATTTCGGTTTTACTGAGAAGCGAATTCAAATATTTCGAATGGTTTTTTAATGCATCTTTATCGACTTATATGTTAAGAATTGTGATCGATGTTCTTAATTTCGACAAAATTAGCAAATATAATTGGGGTGGAAATAGGATAGTTAGTGAAATAGAACTGTCTTAAAACGTGCTAAATTGACGAGATTAGGGACCAACAATAGTGGAAGCAGCTTGCGAAGGCCTTTATCCTATATTCAGTCAACCAATGAAAAGAAACTTCTATATTTGACAAAGGTGTCTAAAAGGAGTTTTGAAAATATAATTTTCGCTAGCCAGTTGTTTCACGGAATTTGAATATAAAATTTGAAACTATTCAAGTTCTACTAAACAATTGATTTATAGGACACTTCAACAACCGAACATTTGTTTTTTGCATCAAACGTCTAATCTAAAATAATATTATTTAGTGCCTGCCTAAATTACTTAAAATTATTACAGCATCTAGATTAGTGATAAGCATTCCGCGGCCAATTTCGTATTGCCCAACTTCATACTGGCTAATAAGATGTCAAAAAAATACGGTAAAGAATATTCAATGGTTTCTGTTCTGTCTTGCGAAAGGTTTTACCGGAAAACTTCAGTATTTCTTCAAAGTTTTCGGATTTTTCTTATTCTTAAAAAGACAAAATTTTGCATTTTGACCTTAGGTGTGGAAAATTTTCTTGTTGGAATGTATTTTTGATGCATTTTAAACGTCTCCGTTTTATAAAATACCAAATTTTTTCTCGACAAAATTTTGTAACCTTCTGAACGATAATAATCAAAACTTTCCGAAAATTGCAAATTAATATTTTATTTATAATATTTCAGAATGAGAAAAATCGACAGCATTTATTGGTTTTGCCTTGGAGATGTAAAATCTTCGCCTGTGGCGCCTTCTTTTTTGCGTTCTGCAATTGTCTTATTAAAATTTACATTGGTTTGCGATATCACCCACTGCAAATTTAACACGTTAAGCAGTAGTTACCCTATCCTTTACTGCCCGCTATCAAATTTAAAATGAATCAATTGACCCTCCGGCTAAACTAGTTGGTCATCACTGATCTAAGTTCTAGATCATGACTTGAACTACGAGTATAGGCTGTGTAGAGTTCTTATTATTATTTATTATCCACCATAAATTTCATATCGACTAACTTACAGTGGGGAGAGATTTTCTCCTATTTTTTGTCCACTCAATGTTATGTGAATTGATCCAAATCCGCAACAATTCCTTCCTTTCCGTTGTATTCGATTAAGCCGCTGGATACCGCCAATAACTCAGTGGAAATGCGATTTGAGTTGACACCGCCCAATAAAGAACATACAAAATCGGAAGTGGAATCATTATCCCCATCCCTTTGCGAAACCTAAGAATTGCACCGGAAGATGGCAATAAAAATATATTTATCACCAGAGGAAGTGGTGCATAAACGGAACAGAACGCAGACTGTTGGTAGGTGTGGGGTAGGAGGTATGCTTCTCTAACTTTACGGTTAATAATTTCAACCCCGCCCATATATGGGGGTAGCACGGGGGAGGGGATGGCGAAGTTTATGTTAGTTTATTGGGCCCTGTTACCTTAATTGCACAATCTCGCACTCAATGCTCATTATTAGCAGTGTTTAAGGTTGTAAGCAAAGGAAGGCGCGATATTGTACTCGTAAATACGCTTAATTGTATCATAGCCACGAGTATTTCGGTCCTATCGAGTTTATTCCCCGCCTCACGATGTGTACAATTGTAGAGATTTTTACCGATCAGTATCTTTATAGTTTTATTTTTATTTGCATACTTTAAATGAATTGATGTAAACAACATAAAAAAAATAACATACTAAATTACGCTTAGTTTCAACTCGCTTTGAAGCCGGATGGTCCAAGACATCTTGTTCGCGCCTAAGTGTTCTGAAAGCTAAGTAATCCATCATTGCGTAAGCAAAAATTTTATAATTTTTATCAGGAGAGAAGTGAGAATTCTAATACTGTTAAACTATTTGCTGGTTCAGATTATATTTGTCATTCTTTAAAACAACAAAAAACAGAAAACAGAGTCTTGAAGAGTTTAGTCGCTATTTTTTAAAACGCGCCAAAAGATAGTTGAGAACTGTATTTATGTGGCGTTAATCATTTAACTCTACTATTGCATTTCATTTCATAATAATCCTAATTACGTTTACCTGCCAAAAATATCTAATTACCTGCAACCAGTTTATCCGGAAACTTCCATCAAAACATCGCGAATTACTTTTTTTGTTGATTTATTCTTTAATTTTTCTTGAACAATCGTGGTATTTACAAAACTATACTTTGTGTAATAGTTTCAATAGACTACTAAAGTCTGTATTTTAGTCTATTATTTCGGTATATCTTCCGTTCCTGGTTCAACTAAGTTTGTTTAAGTCACAGAAAGAAGTTCTCTTCAGACAGGAACCGCTGACTTTAGTTGTGCAGCTCTTACTGCTCTACTAACTCTTAACATCCTCTTCAAAGACCTTGCTGCAGCTATTTGTGAACACTACTTTGGCTTCTTTGCTTCCTGTTGATAAAGAAACATTTATGATCTTTGCTTAACTAACCACTCGTTTATTAGCATTATGTTAATTGCAATGTTCATAATTTTAAACTCGGTATTCCCTTTGAAAGCATAAACTATGATTACTTGCTGAAAGAATTAATTAAAACTCTCAGATCGAAGAATTAAATCCGACTTAATATTTATCTGCAAAGTTGTAAATGGTAGTACTGTCAACCCGGATTTAATTAACCTCAATGAATTTTATATATCTACAAGAGTTCACAAACCCTGTTTTGATGTTACAACACCAAGTATTTTAAACAAACGTAAGGATAGTTAGTAGATATGCAGATATAAGAAGGCTATGCCGTAAAATCTTTTCAATCAATATTAATTTAATATAAGTCTAATTTATTTATGCATTTTAATTTGTACCTTATTGTATTTGGGAGGCGGGTATGCGTACCGTCGTCCCAGGAACCTTTATTGGATAACCAACACCTCTGCCATAGGTCACCCAAAGTGGTTCGCTACGTTTGGTTATTTAGCAGGGGTGCCCGGGTTCATGGGGTAAGGTTTGTTTAGGTCTTGGAGGCCTACTCTAATTAAAATAAATTCAATTATGAAAAAATCATACCTATTTGTAAATTAGGTCGATCCTCCATTGTCTCTGGGTGCATGCAATACATTTGTAAAGTCGCCGCGATCGTAAATTCAAATTCAATAACAGTTCATTTCTTAATTTAAACTTATCCAGAAAATTGTATGAAGATACTCTGGTACAAAAATTGAGTTCAGAAAATCGAAAAAAAAAATTTCAGTTCAATCACACATCCGAAAGTCTTCCTAACGCTCCGAAACTCGAATGAATATAATACTGTCATAGGCATAACAAATGTCCGCATTGTTTATGTTGTTTCACTGTCGTTGGTCGATGCTGAGTAAAACATTGAACGAAAAAGAGTAGACATTAAAATAAAGACACGATATGGATAATAATATGATACAAACGTGTCCCCGTTTAATTTGCTACAGAACGAACCGTTCCTTTTGATGTTGTGGAAATTTTCCGAGAGCCGTCCTCAATTTCGTAAAATTTGCAAAGCATTCAACCTACCTACGATTTTGGCTCAGTAAAGAATTATGAAAGAACTCTTGCAAATCCTTTGATCGATTTGCAAAATGAACCACCACTCTGAATATAGACACACAATGAATGATCTGCTTTGTTACGCGCGCAGTCCAGCAGGCACCTAATAGGTACTATGATGTATACATTATAACCGAGTGTATGTTGTGAACTGTGATGAGGCGTGTCGGAAATAAGTATGTTTTTTTTGGCGCTCGGGAATTTTTAGATTACCAGAAATTTTGGGAGTGCGGCGCTACTCCGCACCTTAGAGCTGGCCGCCACTGCCTGTAGGAAGTGATTTATTAATGCGGGTCTCGAAGAGGCTTGGTTTATATGAAGGAGGAAAAAATGCCGGTAACTCGTTCCACATGCGAGCCGACAAAAACGAGTAGAAGAAACGACGCGTTCTTATAGATGTTCCGCTCGTTTCAAACAGGTTCTATTGAAATACCTATAGAACAGATTCAGCACGCCTACATTGCGTCTGTGCATTAGATAATATATCAATCGGTTTATTCAATGGATTTTCAATCAGACTAAGCGCCCTCCTTCGCACGGAATTCAATTCTATAAATAGGTTATTCATTTGTTTCAGAAAAGAATTCGTGAAATCTTTCAGAAAGCCGGGAATTAAACGACCGTTAAAACGTTTGCCTAAAAGACTAACCGACTTCTTCCGACTGTAAAGGGTTCCCCTTGAAATGTTTGTAAAGGACGTTCTACTGGGAATAATGTTGTGTCCTAATTTGCGGGGACACGACCTAGTTGGGGTGCTAAACATATTCGTGGCCAACCCCTGTAAAATTACAAACTAGCCTATTTAAATTATTCGGTTGGTTAATGTATTTTAATCCGACAAAACAAATTAGTTTAGTACTTTTTTTTCAAAGATGGATATAAAGTAAGTTCTAAAAGGCCACCATTCTGAATTGAAACGCTGCGGAAAATTACTCAAGCCGTATTTGGTGACTAGATTTGGATAATCAGGCACTTTCCAATCTTCATCTTCCCCATCTCTATCCCTTCCCCACCCCCTTTAGCATCACAAAATACTTCATTTGAGTACGTTGTAGTTCCACTGGCTCCGTGCAGTTAGCAACAACTCTATCTTTTCTAATATTCATTTTGAGACAATTTTTGCTAAACAATCCTTAAAAGTTATCGTTTGATAAATACAAAAAAATGGTTTCAAATATCGCATTGATCTTTTGAAGTTAGTAATTCATTGAAACCGAAAATGATTTTAATATCCACGGATGGATAAAATCAGATTTCCATCGATAATTTAATTTCTGCTGAACTTTCGCCTTTTACCGCAGCTTATAAATAAAAAATGCTTAATTTGGATGTGACTATGTCTGTCTATCTACAACTACGTTCAAATGAACTTAACTCGGATTTGCTTTGAATTTAAGTATCATTTTCAAAATTGGAAGTGATTTTTTGGAAATTTCAGACAAGTGGTATAGTACTTACCTACTTAAAACTGTAACTGAATAACTGTCGAGAATTCAGAGAGTACAAGAAAACCGTTGACCGATTTCTCCAATGATTTTTTTTTAATTTCATTTCGTGCAATGATTTTTTTATGGCACAGAATTTATGTTTTTCATTAAACGTTAAAACAATCCATTGCCTTCAGGTAAGGGAACGTACCCATACTACGTTACCCAATTTTTGCAATTTTTAACCCCCCCTGGTGACCACGTGTAGTATATTCCACGACCCCCCACCTCCCCCTACAGTTTTCACGTAGTAATTCATAAATATGGTTTTGAATATCGCTAACAAAAAATATTATTTAGCTTATATTTGTCTTTATTAATACGGCGCTTGCTGCGTGATGGCAAGAGTGCATGCATACCTGTAATTACAAGTGGAAAAAATATTACCATGATAAAACTTATGTCAAAATATATTGTAACCAGAACTTAATTTAGATTTCTAGATTGACTACGTGATAAAAACCTAATCCCACGCCCCTCATTGTGACCAAGCGTGGTATTTTGAAGATCCCACTCCCCCCCCCCCCCTGAACGGGTCACGTAGTATGGGTACGTTCCCTAAGGTGGTTATAGTATATTTACATCTTATTTCTCACGTGAGTAGGTCGCATTTCGATACTTAAAAGTTCTCTACAAATGATTGTTGCCTTTGGACAGCTTAAATAGATATTCATGCCGAAGTATTCTTCGTTAACTTGCAAATGAAGGTTTTGCATTATGGCTTAGCTTCCTAGTAAACGGTTATGTTGGCATTACGCTTATGAAGTACTTTGAAGGTATGAAAGCTCCAATAATATTACCATAATGTCCAATGTTCCGCCGTGTTAAGTAGAAGATGTTTTCTAGTCGGAACCCGACAACATGTTTCGTTAAACGTAATTTTATTAATTTACCAAGCGATTTACGTAACAACTTCTCATATTGGATGTTTGGTCGCTAGTAAAAACTTGTTTGTGGCATATGTTTTAATTAAAATTACGAATTAACGACCAAGCTAATTGCAATAGTTAATCTTAATTAATATCAAATTTTCTGTTACAAAGTCAGCTGTACTACACTGAAATTCTCAATGTATGATGCGATGAAGTTTTATATGTGTGACGTCGTATTAATACCTACATATTTTATCATTCATTGTGTTGGGGACTCAAGGAGTGCCGACTTATCCTGTTTTATTCCTTCGCTTGTCTAAATTTCGCTGGTTCATCACAACTCGCGAGCTCGCGATGGTTCTTGTCTGTTTCGATACGGTCGAACGTAATCACGTAAACACGGCTCCGCAATTAACACACAAAACATGTGTTGACAGGACGATTATTTATTTTGATTAACTGAACACGATATCACATGATTGTATTTAGTCGACATAAAATAGGTAGGGAAAAAAAAGTATTTGTGGTTGTGGGTAGGAATCACAATTTTGGAAAAAGGTACAATGATGAACGCTAGGTACCAACACAATGCGTATAAATATAAAACAAAATGATAGGCCATTTCTCAATTTACTTTCACCTCACAACGTTTGCTAATACATAATAGGATATTTTCTAATTTGTGTTTGACATGTTTGTTTTTGATTGTGAAAATGGCGTTGTTGACGTCACGCCGGACAACGACGGTGACAGCCGTCTTACAAGTAAGAAGAATTTTCTAATTAAACGAAGACAATATAAGCGAAAGTCAGTCGAAAATCTGAGAACAGGAAAATCAGAAAAAGGTATTGACCCCGCTGGGACTTGAACCCAGGACCTCTTGCTTTCCGGGCAAACGCGCTAACCACTGCGCCACCGTGCCGATATCCAATTCGGTCATTTTCAGCTGTATCATACTTCGACTAAGAACCGCCCACATTATTTTCATTCTCTTAACGCATATATTATTGTCAACTATCTTTATGTATGATTGCAAGATTCAAACCCGAACTAAATGCTCTCTAGGTAGTGTCTGGATAAATTTTTATCCATTTTATTTTCATATGCGACATCTATTGACTTTTCTGCAAGTCTAGGATGAATATTTTTATTTTTATTTTAACTTTTATGAGTAAAACCTCAAATTGTATGCGTTAAGAGAATGAAGATAATGTGGGCGGTTCTTAGTCGAAGTATGATACAGTTAAAAATGACCGAATTGGATATCGGCACGGTGGCGCAGGGGTTAGCGCGTTTGCCCGGAAAGCAAGAGGTTCTGGGTTCAAGTCCCAGCGGTGTCAATATCTTTTTCTGATTTTTCAGTTCTCAGATTTTTGACTGACTTTCGCTTATATTGTCTTCGTTTAATTAAATATTACAATTTGAGGTTTTACTCATAAAAGTTAAAATAAAAATAAAAAGAATTTTCTACGTTATAATGATGCTGTATCCAGTTCCGACCGCTTAGGAATTTGCGATTTTCGATTGCTTTTAAATGCAACATATGAATGAAAATGTTAAAATTACTCATTTTTAGAACGATGATCAGGACTATAATTTAAATCTTACATATATTTTTAACGGCGTTAATAGTTAAATAAACGTAAATAGTGAACATACCCCATTGTGCGTGGAGTAATCCCACTGGCTTCAAACAATTTGATCAAAAAATGCCGATTTGGTCGAAATTATCGATTTCTTAAACATAACTAATCTATGAATCACATGCAAGGTAGCTATTTAGTTAACCTATTTGGAATCTAGTATTAGGTTGCTAGGTTAGAACTTAATATTTTGAAGAGGTTGTTTAGTGAAAAAAAAGCAAAATCAACCAAAAAAAACGTATTTTTTAGAACGCTGAGTTTATTTTACAATTCCGCAGCAATAATAAACTCCTGCATTGTGTCGTTTTACGGCTTCTATTATGATTCAAATCGGCTTCGTATTTTACAGCACACAACACATGTTTTTTATTTACTTTCACCCACACAAAACATAATTTAATACGGTGTGTCGATAATAATTTGGTAAGTAGAAAGGTTTAGCGTTAAATTTTCCCCACAGCGACAACCTGTGACGGTAAGTAAGCTTATAAATTTAAATAAACTCCCTCAGGGCCGTAATTTTACCCATGTTTTTCTAAAACCTTA
Source organism: Limnephilus marmoratus (assembly GCA_917880885.1). NCBI lineage: Eukaryota > Metazoa > Arthropoda > Insecta > Trichoptera > Limnephilidae > Limnephilus > Limnephilus marmoratus. Next base: position 30,993,349 of record OU862917.1, on the reverse strand, counting down.
TCTTTGTTGATACAGGGTTGAAAATAAATAACGCACAGTACACAAAAAACGCGATTTCCATGTAAAACCACCTACACGTCCAACTCTTTAATGATTTTCACAGGTTTGTTGATTCGCTTTAAAAAGTTGAAAAAATAGTTAATAGGAAACAGGATCATTTTTAATTATATTTTCTGGCACCCTGTATCCCAACTTACTCTCTAAAAATATCACCCCGAGTTCTAGTATTTATTAGGTGAGATCTTTTTATGCTCTCCGCGATGATAAAGCGTGTGGGCCATGAAATATGGCTAGAGCTGCGGGATCATTTTTTTAAGAAAAAAAAAACAAATTTACTTTGTAGGGGGACTACCGACAGATAGGATCTGGTATAATGAAGTTCTCGTAATCTTTGCTCGCCCTTTGTCTAACAAATTATGCCATTCCTTTTCTCAGGCTTTGCTAGTTTGAAAAAATAGTATGTTAATATAGCACACGAGTCCCAACTGCTCCCGTGTGGAAACTATGGCATCTATAATTGGGGTATATTGTGAGGCTGAAAGTAGTATGGAGGGGAAGGAGATGAGAACCAGGAAGGTGGGGAAGTACCTGGCTATTCATATGTGGTCACCAAACACGGTCAAAGTAACTGTTCAATTCTTACTTTGATATTGAGAGTATATTCCACTCTGAGTAGCCAATGGTCTGAAATTTGTCGCAATGTTCAATTATTGTGGTATTTTGGACGGTGACCCGACAATTCGTCCTGCGACAATTCATCCGGCGACAGTTCATCCTGCGACAGTTCATCCGGCCGACAGTTCATCCTGCCGACAGTTCATCCTGCCGACAGTTCATCCCGCCGACAATTCATCCGGCGACAATTCATCCTGCCTGATCATTTAGAAGATTTTTATTAAGTAAGTATGCAAAGAGGATATACGGCCGTTCAACCAAAATCGATATACTTATATCTGAAGGCATCTTGAGTGGAAATCCGCTGTAAAAATATTTTACTAACAATAATTTCGACTCTCCGAAGAAGCATGCGTGAATATCAAAATACGACATACTTATACGTGCAGTCGGCTTAGCAAAGAACGGTAAAGATTCCTACTTGCATCTAATATAACTTTTTTATCTGAAATAATTAACACCATCTTTTTAGGGTGGATTGACTGATTTAAAAACAAAAAAAACACAAGAGTCCCAACCGTCTCGAGCCAGTAAGTGCCAATGGCATCCCCAATTTTGGTATGGTGTGATGCTGAAGGTAGTGGTGAGGGGAAGGAGATGTGGAAAACGTATCTTCCTGGCTATTCAGATCTAGTCACCATACACGGCTAGGTTAGGTTAGGTTAGGTTAGGTTAGGTTAGGTTAGGTTAGGTCAGGTTAGGTTAGGTTAGGATAGGTTAGGTTAGGTTGTACGGCCGTATATCCTCTTTGCATACTTACTTAAAGAAAAAATCTTCTAAATGATCAGGCAGGATGAATTGTCGCCGGACGAATTGTCGGCAGGATGAACTGTCGGCAGGATGAACTGTCGGCAGGATGAACTGTCGCAGGATGAACTGTCGCCGGATGAATTGTCGCAGGATGAACTATCATGGAACCATTTTGGACACCTCAAAACTATTTATAATCTCAAATTACTCTAATACAGATCATTCGAAATGATTATTGGTATTTAAGTTAATCCTACTAATATTATAAAGGCGAAAGTTTGTATGGATGTATGTATGTTTGTTACTCTTTCACGCAAAATTACTGAATGGATTTTAATGCAACTTTACAATAATGTAGCTCATACATCAGAATAACATAAAGGCTATAGCTCAGAGTTCTGGCATTATGAAATTTGTATAAAAAAAATTGCAATAGGTGGCACGCGAGCTGTTTGAAAAATGAATGTAACGGGTATGGAGGGGACGGTGAGGGGGGAAGGGGGGGGGGGAATGGAGTGGCGATAGGGAAGGTGGAGAAGACAGAGTGGAAACCCCCCAAATATTATGCGAGCAAAGCCGGGGGCGATTGATTATTTTATTACATTTCTTAAATTGGTTCATCCTTTTTTATATTATCTTTTTAAAAAAAATTGTTTTCATGTTTTTTTTAAGTTTATTGAGTAGGTAGCCGATTAAGACTTTTTCGAAGAACAAACTTTCAGTTATTTGATGTAAGAAAGCTTAAATGAACTCTTTTTATAATAAAAGTATTAATTTTAAATCCCATAAAAAAGGTTACACAATACTCTCGTACCTGCATTGCGCAATATGTTCTGACAAGCAATTTACACAAATATATCTGGTCTTTTTTCAATCTTAATCTTGTCTTTTACGTACGGCCATGCCATTAGAAATCGTCGCGTTTATTTCAACCCATTCATGACAACTTAACAAATCATGAGATTTAAAACATTCACATAATATTTCATTGCGTCGTGCATCGTTTTGTTTTATATGGTCTTATAATACCTCTCATCGTTAAGAGAAAGAATTCCATTACAACTCTAGTGCTTTATGAATGGCTTGGTATGGCATGTTGTACAGTACAGTGCGGTACGGATGACATGTGTGTGAATTGTGACGCGATGCCCCTCGTGTGTTTGCGTATCACAGAAACGATTGTTTTTTTTCGTCATTACGTATTTTTCGTCGGCTTTGTCGACATTCGTGACATGCCCATCTCTGTGGACTGCGCTCGAAGTGCCGAGAGTTTTGAATTAATTTATTTTCAGCAATGAATACAAAATAATATTTTTGTTTGTTTGTTATTCTTTGAGATTTATTTCTCGTTTTAATCACTCCCTAACTAACCATCCATCCATTTCCACAGGGGTACGCAAATAAGGAACATACACAATTGCTTCGTTAATATTTGTTTGTAATTTTTGACGTAAAACTTATTTACGCACGCTTGACTTAGGGAGTAAACTGGTGAATGCGTGACGAGAGCGTTACGAAAAGTGTGGAGGCGAACGGAAGTTGAGAGGTAGATATAAGTTAGTGAAGTTTTACTTCGGTCGTGTGGTCTAAAGCACACTCGTTTTTTTTTCATTTACATTCTTACTCTATTATTCCAACTCTTGGAATCTGCGTGCTGTGTGGAGGGTTTCTTTAAAGAAAAGGAAAAAGAGGAAGTTCTGGGAAGAAAATAGGTAAGAGGGGTGGGTAGGAATCTGGGGGTCAGTGTCAGCCAGAAACTGCGGTGCAATGCGAGATCAAAAGACCTCCTCAACCTGTCTCTCTCGATCCAAGACATTGACAAACCTCACCCCATTTATACGGTTTTACATGAACGCGGCACTTGGGGTGACCTGATGTGGCAGAGGTGTGGGTTATCCAATAAATGGTTCCCGGGACGGCGGTACACGGTATACCCGCCTCCCAAAATGTTTTGGAAAAAATTCCCAAAAAATTGTTTGTGAAGCCGCTCCTCTATTCGTCGCGCAGTCTTGTCAGATTTTACCACACAATTTTTTTTTCTGTCGGTATTGTGCCCCACTGCCATTCTTTGGGGTTGGTATTAGAACTCCACTGTGGACTGTAATAGTAGCTGGATCCATTCAATAGATGAGTTTTGATCCTTTACATCAAAATTACTGAAACATTTTTTTAAGAATCAGTGGGAGATTAAATTCGTTTTATAAAATCATCCGTTTTTAAGACACGAATTTTAAATATTAACATATATTTTAAAGAAATTCTTTTTAGAGAGGGTTTAAAATAAAAGTTTCTTCAACTTTTCTACACAAGAAGGTAGCGTTACTACCCCTATATGTCTCCTCTGACTCCTCTAGTGCTCGAATTTCATCCCTCGCAGACCAGAGGGGGTGGTTTGTCACCACCCATATCTTAAGGCTTTTGCGGCGTTGTTTCATGAGCTTACTCCGGAGATCATATGTCTCTATATCCGTTAGTCTGGACACTATCTAAGACAGGGTCACCGTGGATTGTTTTATCTTCATAGCCGTAGGACAAATGTAGGACAGTTTCACTTGTGATATCGATAAGTAGAGAGTAAATGAACGGAAATATAAAAATCTATTTTCGACAATTATTCTGCAACAAATTTTTATTTTATTTGATGTGGAAAATATAAGTATTCGTCAAACTCATTATTTTTAAATATTTTTTGATAATATGAATAATTTTAATGCTTAACCATTGGGTTACATTTTTTTTACAGATTACCACGGCCGAAAGTATTTTCACAATTTATTTTGGGGGTATTATGATGAATCTGCATACTTAAGCACACACTTCAACACAATCTTCGATTACACATCTGCCCCGATAATGGACACTGCAACGCTGTCGAAATAGTTGGCTAAATAAAGAGGTAGCTCAACCACAGTTAATACCCGAAAAATAAACCACAATAAGGGGAAATATTTTATTTATTGTATAAAATCTTTGTAAGACTTTCTACAAGCATTCGTTGTGCAGAATTTGTTAGATTGCCGATTATTTGTATAACTAATATACGTCATCATTAGGTGTCAGTTTCCCTGAAATAGTTTTAAAATCACATCTACCAATTGTAATAAACCCATTGTTAAATGTAATCTAATATATAAAATTCTCGTGTCACGGTGTTTGTTACCATACTACTCCGAAACGGCTGGACGACCAATTTTGATGAAATTTTGTGTGCTTATCTGGTAGGTCTGAGAATCGACCAACATCTATTTTTCATACCCCTAAAAGTAAAGGGTGTTCCACTCTGAAGAAAATTATTTTCCCCATACATTTTGTATGGAACGAATTCTCCTATTTTGAAAGAACTGCAGCAATATTGTAAAGGGTATAATATTGAACTGTGAACCGAGGAAGGGGGGAGGGGGGAGGGGGAAGGGGGGAGGTGGGAGGGGGGAGGGGGGGAGGGGGAAAGGAACTCAGGAAGGGGGGTTAGCGGGACGGGGGAAGGGGAAAAGTGGAGTGGGGAGAGGGAGAGGGAACGCGAGAGGGGAAAGGATACGCAGGGAGAAACAATTTAGATCAAGGTATGGTATACGCAGGGAGAAACAATTTAGATCAATTCAGCTAATAAGTTGACAACAGTTTTTGATTCTGAGGCGGTACGAAGTTCGCCGGATCAGCTAGTATTATTATATGCGCTGAGACTTACATGAATTTAGTCACTTTTTTACTTATCAAACTTTAATGCATACAAATATTTATTCATCATTATATTTCACAACATGATCATGAATGAACTTTCTTTCAAGGATCTCGAATGATATCAATTTTTTTTATTTATTTATAATAAATGATTTATTTAATTTTACATAAACTATTTATTTAATTATACGTAAACTATTAATTAATTTATATCTACATAAAAGATTAATTTATTTATACGTAAACGATTTATTTAATTATACATAAACGATCTACTTAATTATACATGAACGATTTATTTAATTAAACATAAATGATTTATTTAATTATACATAAATGATTTGTTTGAAAAACAGTCCCAAAACTTAACTGTCTTCATCATCGAGCGGTTCCCTCAGAGAGTAGTAGTACAGAGTACTACTAGAGCACGGAGAAATCATGGCACATTGTACGCAGATGAGGCGGGACAAGCGAAAAAAACACTCTGTTACACATTGGTGATGTTTATTTGGCGTTTTATGAAGACATCTCTAGCGGGCCTTTTCCAAGTCCTCTGAATTATTTGTCACGGGCGCAACACTGTTTGTACTGGGTGCTGCGTGTTATTTAGGGGCGTAATAAACCATCTCTTCTTTTTACGGTTGAGGTGTAAGATTTTTAACATAGGTGTATATTTTTTATTCGTTCATTTGTATGTACATTTCTACCACTACAGGGTCTTTATATTCTACTTCAGTGGGCGTTTTAGAAGATTTTTTTTCATACCGAACCTCCTATGGAAATTATCGGGACCTATATAAATAAAATGCTTTATGCTATCATTACGTTCGTACTTATTATATTAGACATATAGTTGCCATAATGTAGAAATACTATTTTGGGACGATAATAAATCGTTCAAAAATGACGACAATACCGTAAACATAACTATAGACATTTTGTTTTTTTTGAAGAGTTTTATTAAATGTACATTTGTTACTTAAATTTAATTTTTGAACCTGAAATAATTGTCCGCTTAGTTAATAAGAAACAAGCAAATTTTTTAACAAAAAAGTACATTTACAGTGGTAATAATATGAGCAAACCTGGTAACTACCCAATATATAAAAAACACCTTTTTACAGGCGATTTATCCTTAAAAATATCCCGTTTATTACCAGATCATATTTCTCCAGCTTTCTATACTAATTCTAAAAAAAAAAATTGATAAATAATAAGGATGTTTCTAATAAATTTGAAAAAAAACGGGATATACACTTTAGAATGTAACGATTGTAACGCACAGTATGTAGGTATGACAACTAGAAATTTCAAAACTAGAATCAGGGAACATGAACTTTGTTTAGGAAATAATAATTACTCAGAATTTGCGAATCATTTAATAGAGTCAGGCCATAGCTTCAATAAAGAAAAAACTTTAAACATTGCAATATAAATTCATACTTTAATCTTTGCGCTTTAGAAACGCTCGAAATAAAGAAAAAAATTAAATCTAAAATTAATTTAGTGAATAAAATAATAGCGCCTTGCAAATCTCCTTTACTAACCATGTTTCCGTATAATATTGACTCCTCCCACCGCTTTCCCCCTCCCCCCAAAATCATCCCTCCCACTACTCCCACCTAATTAATCTTTGGTACTTGCGTTTAATTTTTAAGTTAGTTTTAATTCTGCTCCTGAATGATACGGTTGTATCGAAACCGGTCGCGGAAAAATTAAATTTAAGTAACAAATGTACATTTAATAAAACTCTTCAAAAAACAAAATGTCTAGAAATTGTTACATAGTTAATGCCCAAGAAATACAAAAAAAAATTAACTATAGACCACAATATAACATCAACACACCACCAAGAAATTCAACAAGGAGGATGCAAGATATTTTCTTTATATCTACCTACCACACAAATACAGGATATTTCTCCCCTATTCCACGAACATTAAGACATTATAACACTAAACACTGCTCTAATAATGAAATTGACATTTAAACACTTCAACAATATGTTTTACCATCAATAAATTTTTTATTTATTTATTATAGATGGAAATAAAAGAAAGAACAAATTACATAGTAGGAAGCTTTGCTGTATAACCAGGAAAGTTTCCCTTATAAAAATGATATTGTTATGAAGCCACTTATTCAAAGACAGGAAATATTGTACCTACTAAATCATTGTCCCATCAGCACAGGTGCCAATAATAAATTGTTTGTGATACTTTTGTATTCTACATTTTCTTGTTTGTCATTCACTTTTGCATATTTAGCTAATTTATTTTTGTTACTATTTTTGTTACTATTTTTGTTATAATTTCTGTTATACACTGTATTTAAATCTTCCATGTTTATAAATTTTTGGGCATAATGCCTGTTTTATGTACTTCTTATATAAATAAAAATGAATCGCTGAAAGTGTTACTAAGCGCATAACTTTCGAACGACTGCACCAAATTGGATAATTCTTTTTTTTGTGTGTTCGTTATTGTCAGGACAAGGTTTTTATTAAACTTCCGGTGAGCTCTGGCATTATGAAATTTGTATAAAAAAATTGCTATCGTTGACACGCGAGGAAGCGGCTATCGCCATGGAAAGCGGGAGGGAGGGAGAGATGGGGAAAGAGGAGGGGGAAGGGCGGAGGGAAGGTAGAGGTGACGGAGTGGGAACGGGAGAAAAAAAGGGGAGGCGGAAGGGGAACGGGACGAATGGGAAAGGACACTCAGGGAGAAACAATTTCTTTATTAAATGACCAGCTAATAATAAAATAAATATGAAGCATATATGTCATTTGCTTGTGTGGTTGCCGTCAACTTATATTTGCGATTTTTTGTTTATTTTTCTCTAACTATCAATTTTCACTAATATTATATTAAAATTTTATTTTTCTTTAAAAAAAGTGCTTTTACTCAGTCAAGTTGAAACTAATTGTGTGGGTACTAGTTAATGTTAAATGTTGAATCATTAACTTTTTGTGTTCAAGAAAAAACAGCTCAAACAAACTGCAATATAAATTAAAACCACCTTGTTTGCTTCTAGCCAACAAAATAAATGGGTTTAAATTTTTAACAATTCACTTTATTTTCGAAGTCCGAAAGCGCGATAAATTCAATTCACGTAACTGCCGAGTTCCGACTGCCGATTCCTCGAACCGCTCACCGAACTCACCGTACACCCCAATACTCGGACACTACCAACCGATGGTGGCTTTCTCCGGAGCGTAAGTGCAGTGAACTGCCAAACATTGGAAACGACGAAAGACAAATAGTATTAAGCATAATGTTACCTTTGAACTGCGCACCATTAATATTCCACATTTACATAATGTTCATAGGAGCGGAAATCAGAATGCACTTCAGGATAAACCATTCCCATGGAATATTTAGTGCGAAAAAAATTCGCTTCTAATGGTGAAAGTTACATGACTCTAACTCTAGAGTTTTAAACATCGTTTGTTGGAGCGGTGCACCTACCAGAAGCAGCATTGTTCATTTGACGTTCTTTTATGAAATTAGCCAGATATGCAGGGTGTAACAACACGTACCCGAAGGATAGCTGAGTATATTTGGAGTAAAAATGTACATGTCATTTGCATGCTGTCCGATGATATTTTTTTTTATTAAAAACAAAAACAAAAAAGTAGAACATGTGTGCAGTTCACACGCGGTAAAAGTGAAACCTTCAGAAAACTAAAGTAGACAGCTACAGTAGGGGAGGCTGCGAAGCCCCGCATAAAGAGGAGACAGATTATTCTATCTCATTCTCTCGCTGGCTAAATCCTATAGACGTATGTTTTTGTCTGTTTTTAGTTTCAAATCACAACGGTGCTAAAGAAGTTTTCACTTCAATATTTTTCAATCGCACGTCGCTACTGATCTCACCACTATACGTCGCGAAGGGATCTCATACGCGCTGTTTTGTGAGTTACCGTGCTGCTAGAACGAGACCGGAGTACTTATGGTGTGTGACCCGCCGCAATGCTGTACGCGACTACTCAGTTGCGACGTGTGATAGAAGAATATTTTTACTGTTTTTTAATTGAAAAAAAATCTGAGCATCAAAATCTACATTTTTACTCCAAATATGCCCAGGAATCACTGTTAAAATCTTTCGGGTACGTGCTGTTACACTCTAATATATTATAATAAAACGAATATAAAACTTTATTCCACTTAATTTTATTCGACCGTAACCGGTTTCAGCTCGTCAACGCCATCTTCAGACTGATACAAATATTTCCTAGTCTACGGTTTACATACACAACATATTGGGAAGGGGGAGAGGGATGGTCTACAAGGATTTTAATCAATTACAATAATTATATTTTTTGCTAAGTCATTTTAGACTATCGAATTTCTAAATATTTTAATAATTCCAGTAAGCTAATTACATTGCTAATTATTTGGGCTCACTTCAATGATTATTAGGGAAAAACCTTAATAATATGAGTTACTAATGACCTAATTTTATTGTCAAATCGTTATTATACTTATGAAGTATGGTATTTTTAATTGCTTTTTGAAGGGATTCATGTTTACATTGGAGTTGGAATGGTCTAAACTAATTACATATTTTAATATCGAAATTATTATGAAAATTACACTGGATACAAAGGCGAGGACTTAGCACATGAACCTAATTGCTTTATCTTTACAAAGTTACTTTATGAAGGGTTACATGTTTACATTGGAGTAGGAATGGTCTAAACTAAATACCTATTTTAATTTAAAAAAACTTATGAAAATTACAATGGATACAAAAGCGGAGACTTAGCAAATGATTCTAATTGCTTATTCATTACAAAGTTAGATTCTATTTTTTTTAGTTAAGCGGGTAATTTCTAAAGATTCTAGTCTATCCAGTTTATGACCTTTATTGCAAATATGGAGAACTTTAATATCTCTGTCTTTATCAAACGAGTGTTTATTTTCTAATAATTGTGATGCTACATTCGACAATTCTCCTTTGTCATTCACCCAGTTTGTAAAGTGTTCTTTAACTCGGGTTTTGACTGACCTCCCAGTTTGACCTACGTAATACGATGGGCAGTTGGCGCAATTCACTTGGTAAACGCCTGAGTTTTCAAGTTTTTCTCTTTTATCTTTATTATTAATTAAAATTCTCCCTAGAGAATTCACATTATAAAAAGCTGTTTTACATTTATCATTATTAGTTAATCTGGATATTTTGTTGATATTTCGCCAATATAAGGGATTTTAACCCATTGTTTAGTCAAATCTTTTTAATTTTTATTATCGAGGCCTTGTGAAATGATTGTTAATGTAAGTTTTTTATTCTTTTTCTTTAATATACTATCAATAGTTTCGCTCTTGTATCCTATGTGTTATATTCTGTGCTATGGTTTTTATAATATTTAATTCATTATTATAATTTATATCATTCAAAAGCACATGGAAAAGTCTGTGAATGAGTGAATAGAATACTGATAATTTATGTGAAATGTGGTGTCTAGATGTATTGTGTATGATGTTATCACCATATGTAGGTTTTCTATAAATTGAAAATTCAAATTTTTTGTTGATTTCTATACCTATGTCGAGAAAGTTAATCTTATTTCCCCCCATTTTCATGGTAAATTGGATCGATTTATTAATTTTATTAATTTCTTTTAGAAAATATCTAATTGCCTGTGTGTTCCTGTCCAGTTAATCAGAATGTCATCTACGTATCTCCGATAGAAGGCAACTTTTTTAAACGATTTTAATTTTTCGATGGATTCTTCGATATAATCCATAAAGAATTCAGCTAGCACCGGTGAAATCGGGCTCTCCATGGCTAAGCCACTAGATTGAATATAATAGTTATTATTGAATCTAAAGAATTTTTGTTCTATACATGTATTCAGTAGTCTTGTTATTTCTTTACGTTTGATCAAATTAATGTTTATTTTTTCCATGTAATTATTAATAATTATTTTTAATTTTTTGTTGGTTTATTTGAGAACAAACTAACAACATCAAATGAAACTAAGGTAGCATTATTAGGTACTGAGATGTCTTTAATAAGATCTATAAGTTGTAGGGAATTTATTATTCCGTATTTAGGTTTAAAATTAACAGTATTTTTAATGATTTTATTTCCAAATTTTGCTAATTTATAGGCAGGAGCTAAATTATATGACACTACTGGTCTTACTGGCATATTATTTTTATGTATCTACTTTTGGTTGTCCATATAGTCTGTTACACTCTTCAAAATATGATAATTATTAAGTCTTGAATGAATGCGAAACAAGCATATTCATAGTAATTTTAAGAAGTTTAATACATTCGGATCCAAAAGAAACTGGCTTCCACAGTCGACATGAGACTTTTCACTCTTAATCCCCACATGGGCCAATGAAAATGTTTTTTCCGCATCATCCATTTAACCTGAAGTAGGGAAAACTTGAGCCTACTTCTGCCACATGGATACGCCCAAAACAAAATTCTATTGGTTTATCTGCGCAGTGTTGCACCCCGATACTCGGAACACTCCGTCTACGGTCTCTCGGAATTCCCCTGCACCTTGCACGATTCAGACCGAAGTTAGTGCAGCGGGGTTTGCGATAAATTAGTCTTCCGTACTGAGGTTAACCGTCTCACCTTCGCCCTCTCAGGAGACCAGACCCGGCCCCGCTCCTCTAATGCGAGTGATCGTCGGTGCAGTGCTCTCCGCGATTGTAAAAACTTGTTCGAACTTAGAACTTCTTTTTTATAACCCCACTTCCCACAAATTTTACCCATTTTTTTAAAATAAATAAATTTATTCGTTAAGCGTGCGGCAAACCAGAAAGTAAAATATTAAAAATATCACTTAGTTTGTTTTATTTTTGAAGTGAAACTTCTAAGACACCGCGACCGTTGTGATTTGAAACTCGAAGAAACGAAAAATAGCTATACTAAAAGAAACAAACACATACATCTATAGGATTTAGCCTGCGAGAGAATGAGATAGTATAATCGGTCTCCTGTTTGAGCGGTGCATCGTAGCCTCCTCACTCGTGTCTACTTCTGTTTTCTGATGGTTTCATTTCTACTGCGTAAATTGCACAATCTTTTTTTTATATTTATTTAATCGGTTATTAATTAGGTTTCCATTTTTGACATATTTTATTTAGTTTTTCATAGGTTATAAGAACAGAATATTCATAGCGAACTATCAAATTATACAAAAAGTTTTCTAAGCATAATTTAATGTAAAATGAATCGTATTAATACTGAAGTACAATAAATCCATTTATTAAGACTTAATTCCACTTTTATTTCTTTCCAACCGGATCGATTTCAGACAGTCAAAAGTAGTTACTCAATTAATGTTATCACTTATCACCGGGCTTGGCGAAGTCCTGTTTTAAGCCGCCGCCGCTACGTTCTTACATAACTCCCTTAAACATTTGAAGTTTTTAAGCTCTTAAAAAATATATGTTATTTTTTAAAATAATATCTAGACGCATTCCATGCCGAAACACAAATTATATAATATTCCCTCGATGGAAAAAAAATCGCAAAGTATGCTCCGAAAATTATTATAAACACGTTTGTTTCAGTTATTTTACACTTGTGAAATAAATCACAATGTTTCTTTAAATGATACTTAAGATACCTTCTACGAGATTTTTGCTCTATTTTAAACGAGTGTTTTATTAAACATTTTCGCAAATTTCGCATCCATTTGGGAGGCGGGAATGGGTACCGCCGCCCCGGGAACCTTTATTGGATAACCAACACCTCTGCCATAGGTCACCCCAAGTGGTTCGCTACGTTTGGTAATTTAGCAGGGGTGCCCGGGTGCATGGGGTGAGGTTTGTCTAGGTCTTGGAGGTGGATGACCAGGACAAACTGAACCCCAGATTCCTACCCACCCCTTAAACCCTTTTCCTTCCCAGAACTCTCCTCTCCTTCCTTTCCTTAAAAAAAACCCTCCACACAGCATCCTCAAAGATGACATAGGCCCTGAGGGAAATTATTTTCCTCAGGGCCTCCTGTGTGGAGCTCATGTAAAAAAAAAAAAAATTATAATCGCTTTAAATATTAGCGCGCTTCCCTAAAATTCGTAATTACATATCTCTCCACCTTCTTCTTTTTGAGTGCGGATGCGGGACCTTAACTAGACCATTTTGGCTTTTAATAAGAGGTTGGCCTTTTTGAATATTACCTTTTTATCCTTCCAGAGTTCGAAAGATTGTGGTTGCTACTAGGAGCTGTCAATTCGGAATAATCAAAATGATTAGCGTTGTTTGAAAAAAGAATTGTCATTGAGATGGTGACATTTTTTTTGACAAATCATATAATTCTTAATTTGAAATTTAAAAAAAATCAGAGTGGAAAGCCTACGAAGCTACCGCACAAAGAGGAGACCGATTTTATTATTTCGTTCTCTCGCAAGCTAAATCTGTAGGCTGTAGATGTACGAGTATGTGTTTGTCTTTTTTTCGTTTCATCGAGTTTCAAATCACAACGGTACTGAAGAAGTTTTCACTCAAAAATGTTCATTTTTATAATTTTATGGTTTATAATTTGGGATGTAAGTACTAATTAATACTCACAAATCTTATGATTTCAGAAGAAATTTTGGTTTTGATTTATTAAATAAGAGAAAAAACATTATTTTTGGGAGCTGAGGTCTACTGTTCACAGAACTAGTAGTTTGTGTATGTTGTTAATAATGTAAGGTAGGTTACATGTTGTAAGTAGAATATCACTCACCTACACATGTTCCGAACCGCTCGTCTGCTCCTGGTGTGCCTGCTAGTTACAAATGTTGCGGTTTCTATGCTCCCATGTTGTGAAAAAAAAGTGAAATGTTGTGAATTATGTTGCTCAAGTTTACGGAAATCTTCGAGTGCCTATCCATTGTTTCAAATGTAATTCAACCTGTAATCACCTGTACAAGGTATTCAAATTATCACAGTTTCTGGAAAGCACTCGATTTCCTCGTATAGAAATTAATCGCTGAAAGGGTATCTCTCGTATTATTTGTTGCTATAGTTACGTTCTACCGTGTTTTCAATTTTTATGATTAAAAATTAATATTGAAATGTTGATTAAACCTTCGACAAATCAAACTAGGAGTTTGTAATTCTTAAACGATCATTACTTGTATTTTTTTTATTGAAATGTCAAATGTCAATGGTGAGTGTATTCCACTGTAAAATATAAAAAAATATATTTTTTTTATTTATGGACGTGGAAAAATATACCAAATATTAATTATTCTAATAATTTTTCTTAATTTTATTTTTGCTGATTCTGTGAGCGTAAAATAATTATTTTTTATATTTAGTTCGTGAAAAAAGGTACATTTTTTAGTATTATTTCACCCGCCATGCTATTGTGTCCTTGTGTTATGGCAGATGAAGTTAGCAGGTTTCGAATTATATATAATATGTTTGAAAATAATAGTAATTTGGTTTTACAATTCAAATTAAGTTATATTTATTTGATAGTATTTAAATTACGGGTCGTCCATTAATTACGAGGGGGGGGGGGGGGGATTCGGAAAAAATCAGGAAATATCACGAGGGGGGGGGGGTATAATGAGATATCACGTGTATTTATTTTTCGTGATAATATTCTGAAAATTTCAAAATGCTTTGTACTAAAAAAAATACGTGATTTTGGGTAGGGAGGGGGGGGGGGATTAGTCTAAAACCTCACCACATATCACCAGGGGGGAGGGGGTTAAAAAGTTGCTAAAAAACATTACGTGATTAATGGACCACCCTTTGGGTAGGGATTGTGTGAAATATATGAAAAGGGAAGGAACTATTTTAAAGAATCCCTCACATCATAGGCTAACATCATAGGCTGACTTGAATTAACTTGATTACCTAAACTAACTTAATTAACTTAACTTAACTTAAGATGACAATATACCCTAAAATATATTCAGAATCTTAACGACGTAAGTAAAGAAACCGTGAATACAAATTGTGACTCGCGACGTGCTGTGCTCTGGACGAACCTACTGTCGAATTTGCCGTATCAAAGAAAAGAGGAAGAAGATAAATAATGTGGGAATCTTAAAGACGTAAGTGAAGAAAGCGTGTAAACAAATATACGCCGCGGCACGGCGTATTGCACGAACGTACGGTCGAATTCACCCTAGCAGGCCTGGAGATTCGACCTTTCTGCAGCGTTGATTTTAATTAATTCTGAAGAACGTGCTACAAATATTAAAAATGTAAACACATGTTGTCCTCCCGAAATTATTAATTCATCGTCTAGAAAAATAAAATCTGGTGCTTACCGCTAACTTTATAGTTGAAAAACGGGTTATATAGTTTTCAAATCGTTGTACGTGAAATATATTAATGATAAGGTACTGTTTTTATTAATCTAGTATATAAATAATTCCCATTTCTTGTGCGGCATGGCAATAAAAAAGTTATTTTAGTTACGGATTCGCCGGAAATGATTAAAATGTAAGTTTTGAGCGTACAAAAATTATTAGGATTGTGTACCGCCTTAACATTTTCTGCTAAAACAGGGATAGATGTCTAATTTTATTATGAAGGTCAACATTTCTCTAAACTGCTTTTATTACTGTTATCTGTATAATATTATATACCATATTACTTTATTTATTTGGAGGAAAACATCATTTTATTTTATTTTCATTGTGAAAATATAGTAAAGCTCAAAACTTTTTTTATCAAAACGGGAGAAAAGAAAATCATTTCTTAGCCCTTTCCACTCCAAGCCTTTTTTTATTTTATTTTTTTGTTCTTTGTTTCTTGGTTTTATTTCACCAGCTCCACGACGAAATTGTGTATTCAAGTTTTAGTTACTTTTTATAAATACAATTGATAATAGATTATATAATAATAATAATAATAAATTTGGACAACTTATATAGCGCTGTTTTTGCGAAAAATCGCCTCAAGAGCGCTGTACAAATTAGCTTGGATTTTACATTAGAATTTACTTAACTTAGGAGGCTAGATAACAACTCGTCTTGCAGCTATCAATCGCATGGATTGTTGGAATTCTAGCCCCCCAATAAATTAAATAAACCACCAATAAAAGATTTTTGTCTGTAAAGAACTATATGTAATTACTATAATATAATTATCTGAAAGTTTGAAAGTATTTAAAGTTTATAGAAAGTTTAAATACTTTTAAACTATTTACTTAAAACTGTTTGGCACCACTGTGTATTGAATCCGACGAAGTCCCATATGTACTTCCCAGCAGTAAACCATGGTAACAATAATTATAATTTAGTATTCGCCGGACTGAAACATGAACAACTATACTGTATACTACATACTTACTGCACAGCTGTACAATGTAATTCGCCGGACTTGAAGAATAAAGCCTAACATTTAATTGTACAAAAATTGGTGTTAAATAATGTAGATGATGTAGATTTTCAACATAAAAATCCTTACTCATGTGCTTACCATGTAATACTCACTTTGATTTTATACTCGTAACTCTTTTAAATTAAATTCTTTTATACTGTTTTGTATTCTATAATATTCTTTAATATTATATTATTTATTTTTATGTGTATATTTTCTTAATACCTACTCTCACACATTCTTTATATTGCATATGTTAATTTACTGTATAAAAAATCGACCACCACAACACGGGCATGTGCCTAGCATGGCTGAAAATCCCTAACTTTTGTAAAAAATAAATAAATTTTCAATGAATAAAGAAAACTTTAAAAAAAAGTTTGGGTGGATTGAGTGTATTATGATTGAATTGTATTGCAGTTGTAAGGATCCATAGCGTTATTTTATGTTTTTGAAAGTAAGGAGTCAGTAGTTAGTACTATCTTATAGTCAGTACTATCTTATGTAGTTAAGTACGTACTTAGATTGTGCGAAATATTCTTCCAGGTAAGTTTTCCACTCTACATTCCGCGGCAAAGCTTTTACGTTTTCTTTAAATTCACAGAATTTCATTGTAACATTCTCGTGGCTTTCTCGCGACATTTTTGTGACAGGCTAAAACGTAAAAAGTTAAATAACCATCTCGCTTTTATCTCAACTTTCATCCCCTGAGACACCATCCATCACGCCGAAGGGGTAAAACCACCCCGCGATGACGTCACCATGTCATGCATTCGTTTTTCTAAAAGTTGTCTCTTTAACTTTTCTTGTCTTAAGATGATTATTTTAACTTTTCTGGTCTTAAAATTGTTACTTAAACTTTCTGATCTAAATGTTGTTATTTAAACTTTTCTTGCCTAATTTTTTTTAACTTATTTTTTAAATGTCGTAAAAAGTTTTTTGTAAACAGTTTAGTTACCTACGTTTTACGTCATGTAATTAGATTTTTTTTCAAATGGTTGTTCATCAAAATCAAGTGTTATTAATAAAATGTATTTTTATTAAGCGATTGCTGTGTATAAATGACATTCATATTAAAAAAATTCTATGTGGATATGTGTTGGTAGGTATATATAATGTTTTCAGAATTCATGATTAATATTTTGCGGTGCTATAAGGTGGTTTCCATAGCCGTTGTGCTCACATGATGCTTAGATGGGGCCTTAAAGAATCGGCGATGTGTGAAAGCGGTGCGGTTCAGACCACCGAACATGTGGTCAACGAATGCCCGCTCCATTCATTCCCCGGCGGGATTGATGAGGTCCACAGGGCAACGCCTGAGGCCCTAGACTGGCTCGCAGACCTAGATGTCCCCCTCTGGCCCCCACCGTACGAAAGAAGAATATTTTCGTTAGCCATCGATGAAAGTAATTACCCCTTCCCGCCTCCCAAATTTGTCTATTTTGGAGGCGGGTAAGGGTAGATACCGTCGCCCCGGGAACCACTTTTTGGATAACCAAAACCCCCTTGCCATAAGCCTCCTAAAGGGGTTCGCTAAGTTTGGTGACTTAGCAGAAGTACCCGGGTTCATGGGTCCAGGTTTTTCTAGGTCTTGGTCGCGTGTTCGTTTGCCCATCTACTGTGTGGCGGGCCGGATCGGAAGAGACGGTTTGAAGGAGACCTTTTGAACTCTTCAGCCGGACTCTCTTGACCCATCGCCTTGCTTCGCAATGGGAGAGATGGAATCATACGTCCGTCACTCCTGGACACATTGACCCCCAGATTTCTACCCATCCCTCCAACTTTATTCCTTTTGAGAACTTACTATCCTTTTTTTACCTAAAAAGAACTTCCACGTAGTATCTACAAAGATGACATATGTTTATATAAAATGTTTTTAAACTTTATATTTGATTAAAAATAAAAATAAATTATTTCTTTTTGGAAAAACACACCAGCGCTACTTATCAGATTCAAACTTGTGGAGGCGGAATAATATTCTTCCAATTTCACAGCAAATGCAGCAAAACTCCCGAAGATCCCTTTTACTGCGGTAATAAAACAAAATTTGCACGGCGTAATATCTTACGGAGTTAAAATATCCTAATGCTACCTTGAATGGAAAAGTAAACGACCGCTTTCTATTTCCGTAATGAGCTGGCTCCATTGTTTCTCCTTCCTTGTTCAGTTCATGTTCCTCTTATTCATCTTACCCTTACCCCTTCATAAATGCTTCGTAGTCCTTTTCCCCTGAATCTGTTTACACCGGAAGATCGTCGCGTTTCCCTCCCAAATCTGTTTGTATTGCGGATTTATGCCTCGGCATCAGTTTTCTCGCTTTACACGTGTACCACCGGCAGTACCTACCTAGGAGTATTATAATTAGCCACGGATAACAGGATTCAAACAGGATTGCCAACTATCTAACAGGGACCCGAGACGTTGCAATAAATCCTCAGACAACGCCCTGTTTGTTTATTTTAAGACTTTTAAGGCTGTCGCGGAAAAAGTACTCGGGTTGCTGAAGATTTGTGGAAAAAGATTAACGATGTTTTGTGGACGTGAAAAACTGCTATCTTGACTTATTCTTCGTGTCTCGGAATGATAACGTTTGAAGGCATCTGGCCTTTCTTCTTTAGAATGGGAGCATGATAACAGGCATTTGAACTCAGTGAATACTGAATACATTTCGTACAATCTTTTCAGTAATAGAAAATCAATACTATGTTTGCGTTGTGAGTCAACAATTCAAATATGAAAAATTACTTGCGCTTTGAGAAATAAATTTTATGGAATAAATATCAAGAGATACGGAAAATAAAATTGAAAACGATTTAGAATGTCGGAACTGCTGATAGTAAGCTTGTGTCTTTGAACGCAAAATTAGCATCGTATAATAGAGTATTGGAGCCCGGTCTGGTAGAATCGTCGTCGTTGTAGAGAATTGCTTTTGAAAGCAGTTGAACCAAATCAAGTAATGAAACTTTTCTTCAATAAACATGTACTAAAGCTTATGTGCATTATATTATGAGCATTTAAAAAAACAAAATCATACTTTGCGAGCTTTTATTATTAAAAAATCAGAGTGTGTAATTCACACGCGGTAGAAGTGAAACTATAAAGTCGCTAGATGTCGTTTTCTTTTCTTTTGCTTGTTTTTTTTAAGTTTTGAAGATTGGATGTTGATTTCACAAAATAAAAATGTTTTTTTTTTTGTTTTCGTAGGATTCGAACCCCCGTTTGCTTGATGTCTGTCTCTCTGGCCGCTGAGATTTGTCAGGCACCTTGCACACTACGCTATGGAAAGCACGCGCCGAGGTGCATTATATTAGAACCGAGCACCTATTTGTATGGAACGAGTTGTGACGCAATTCCGTTGCACCCGAATTTCAAGTCACTAAGGGCGCTAAGTTTCACTTAAAAAAATGGGAAACCATCTTACATTATTTTAATTCAATTATAAAAATAGGTTTATTGACGGCTGGCGTAGTCCAGCGGTAAGGCTCTTGACTAGCATTCCGAAGGTCGCGGGATCGAATCCCGGCGTGGCAAATAAATTTAATTTGATTAATTTGTGTTATTTCACAATTTATTCATTTAAAATGATATATAGTATATTGGCGGCACGTTCTAGAGTGGAAGATACCCTCAGTATCGCCCTGGTGTAAGACCACCATTCAGAATTGAAACGTTGCTTGAAATAGCATACACGTGTTTGGTAACCAGATCTGAATAGCCAGGTACTTCCCCACCTTCCTCTTCCCTATCTCCTTCCCCTCCCCACTACCTTCAGCCTCACAACATACCCCAATTGGGGATGCCATAGTCTCACTGGCTCCAGACGGGAGCAGCTGAGACTCTTGTGAGGTATCACTATAAAAAAAAATTAAAAAAGGTTTGTTTAATATAAAGTTGAAACATGCAATAATGAAACAGTCATATTGTATTACTTGGGAAACATAACTTCACTTAAATAATAAATCGTATTTCAAGACTCCGCGTCGGTATTTAGGTTCAGTTTTCCTAATTTCATATTTTTTTATATATACTTAATGCGATGCAGTTGTACGTTTATTGGATGAACAATTATTTCTTACGCTTAACTTCTCTAATAATATTCATTGGCTTGACACAAACCTCCACACACTTAACATCGACAAAACACAATATATGACATTTTCCATACGCAAATACAATATACCCAACAACTGTCCTAAACCAATCATTTACTCGTGTCAACTCAATTTAGAAAATCCAGAAACCACATCTAATATTAATTGTACCTGTTCGACCCTCAAATCATCAAAAGTAGTTAAATATTTGGGAATAATCATAGACAACCAACTACGTTGGGAAGCTCACATCGATAACACAGTACAAAAACTTCGTAAACTCTGCCATATTTTCTGCTCCCTTAGATCTATCTTAGATTTACAAACTCTAAGAAACGTATACTTTGCCCTTTTCCAATCTATAGCAACATACGGTATAGTGGGATGGGGTGGTTGTGCTGAATCCATTATTAGACCAATTATTTTAGTTCAAAAACTAATTCTGAGAATTATATTTAAATGTCAACCTTCCCACCCGTCAAATGAACTCTTTGCAAAAATCAGAGTCTTAGATATTCGACAGCTATTTACTAAGATAAGCATATGTTATATATGCCAAAATAATCTACTGGTGGCCCCACAACATCAAGCACACACACGCTTCTTAGCAAACCTGGGTTGCGTGGTCCCTAAAACTCAAACTTATTTCGCTCAACGACAATTCTGGTATATCGCTCCTAAAATGTATAATGCTTTGAGTGTCGATATAAAGTCACATTATTCTAAATCTCTCTTTAAATCCCGTATCAATCATTGGATATTTGAAAAGGGAAGAGATTTCTTCAAACAGCACATGAGAGCTTAATATTGCAATAAAAAACAAATAATATTGATATTAATTAAAAAAATATTACAAATTTAATTAATCAATTACTTTAACTTAGTATTGCATTTTTAAAAAAATCAAACAATAAATTACTTTCTCTAACACTCTTTCCAATTTCTTTCATAGAACGAATATCAAAAATGACTACAAACATGTACTCTCGTGCAGAAGATTACTTACCAAATTTTATTTCTATTTTTATTTCAAGAAGAATAATGCTCATCAATGTTTATTTCAATCTTCTTTAAATTTTCTTTATTTCTTAGATAACTTGCAATTCTTATATTTTTATATGTTTTTAGTTTTATTTATCCCTAAATATGTTATTTTTTTCTTTTCTCTTCTTATATTTTATTATCTGTTTATATAAAATTATATTACATGTATGACTACCACAACACGGGCAATAGCTTAGTATGGTAGTCAAAAATGGCCAAAAATGAAACATTTAATCATTAATGAAATAATTTTTTAAAAAAATGTTTTTTTGTTAATTGTTTTACTTCGATAGGTCATTATTTTTTCCAAATTACAATTAATTACGGTTGCTAGTTCTACTTGATGACATATTTCATTTCACTTCTAGCTTTTCCATCGTGAATAATCTCTTAAGTTATATGAATAATAAATTAGTACAAGTATAATAAATTAGTACAAGTATAATAAATTAGTACGTGAAATTAATGACAAAATAGTTTTACTGTTCATTCATGAAAATGGGGTTTTCTTTAGAAGTATTGTACGGAGTACGGGAAACTTCAGTTTTTAAAGACAATCGTTTAGAGAGCTTTAAATGAAAGGTATTTTTCGACTTCTTAGTATCAGAAAATTTCCAAAAGACCTTCTCTGCTTAATCAAATATTTTTCCAACGTAAATGTTAATTACAAGAGTAACGCTCCAGCTAAATCATATCTCATTTCAGCTCTGGTTTCAGACACCTGAATTCCAGGATAATATTTATGAAAGGGGTGAAGGAGGTTTATCGTTTCGAAGGGATGTTCATTACTTCCTTTGTTCCGAAACGTTATTCCTTATTGGAATCCGGAACTAATTGCTTTCTACTTTCACCTGTTTGGGTTTTCAATTATTATCCCCAACCGAAATATTAATAAACCTGGGGCTAATTTTGCAAAGCCTCGTGTGTAATTACTGTTTCTTTGGATACCTAATATTTACAAATGTACATAAGTATGCTTTATATTATTTATAAATACCAAGCTCTTAGCTTAACAGCTACTCAATGATTAGTTATTTCGACCTGGATTTGTTCTCTACCTATAGGAAAGGTTACATGTCACGCCAGCTTGGGTCAGGTTAGGTGTGACTCACGTAATCATCTTTATTGCCTTCCTTGTTCTCTTGTACCAATGATTAAATTGGGCTTTCGCTAATTATTCTCCCGTTGAGCATCATTTGAACACGATCCTATGTACTGAGTATAAACCAGACAGCAATCAATGAAATTGAAAGATTAAGTAACATATTAATGACTACTTTTCTAGCCTTGTTTAACATTCAAGATTGTACGATTTTCATAAACCCTAAAAATATCGACTTTAATTGTTTTTTATGATATTAAATACTCTGTAACTCGTCTTATAGATGGTCTTGGCAGAAATAAACTTTAACTGCGTTGATCTAGCAATGCTATGTACAAAAGGAATGCCCATATTATAATATTATCATGTTGCTAAGCTTAACATTTGACAGTGTTTTCAACTAGTCCAATACTTAGATTTCTACGATAAAATGACTAAGTCTTCTTTGGTAATGTTTTATAATTATTTATTTAATACAAGAAAGGACATTTTTAAATACAAGTTTTATGTAGTACCATAAAACTGTCACACATGACTGCTTGTCTGTAGGTTCTACAAAATAATATATATATATTTTTAAATTTTAATACATGTATAACATAATATTATATGTAAAATAATATATCTCAATGGGTACAATAAAAATCTCAATATACCTTATATACAAATTATTTAGTCACGTACGTTGAGATGTTCAGAGATACATTGATTTGTCACTTATTAGCAAACGCTTAGTGTTTTTGAGGCAGGATATCTCATTATTCTGATGTTTAAAAAATTTATTGAAAATCTCCGGTAATAAGTATGTAAGCGTTTGGCTTTCATACTTATTTGTTACTTTTGGAGTAATGAGGCCCTTATTTTCAGTGAATCTTGTGGTGTGATTATGCACCAGTTGCTTTTTGTACTTTCTCCCTCATTATCCATTATAAAAATGTACCAAAGAAGACCTTTTATTGGAAGTAGCCCCTCAGTACCAAACAGTAGTTTTAGATTACTTCTTTGTTTGGTACAATTTTTTTAATTATAGCAATTTGTAAATATTGTATATATTTAATATAAATATTGCTTGTGTACCCCCAAGTTCGTATTCCATATCTAAGGATGGATTCGACCATAGAAAAATAAATAATTTTAAGAGTACAAAAGGGCAAAATAAATTTTAATTTATAAAAATTACTTGTCAAAGATCGGAGCTGGTTATAAATTTTAGCCACTTGCAATTTAATTTACCATATCTATAAGCTGTACAAAAATCTGAATCCAATCATATAAATTAGGCTTGTGCCTTTCATTTACCACTTAAAAATTTATTAATTTATTTTTGATCAATTTGGCATATTTTCCGAACTGTTTCAGTCCATTTTTCTATTTCAGAGATGGGCTTTTATTAGAATGGCAAATACAGGTCGAAAATTCATAATTCGTAATGCGATCAGAATAACAGGTTCACTCTTGGTACTCGTGTTTGTAAACAGTTAACCATTATGAGTTTACCGATTTCCTGAAATAGAACCTACCTAATATTTTTTCGCGTACCGCAATTGAAGGTTTGCTAATAAACAATTTACAATGTTGATTTTACTTTGGATTAGTACTAATAACGGCTTGCTTCGGTCACGTTGCCGTCATAAAAGTTTCCGAAGTAATAATTATGTCAGATTGTTTTATAATAAATCTTTTTCTATTCGTTTTCATCAGTAATATTAAATATTATGTGCTTTTAACATTTCTATTATTGTGTGTACCGGGCCACACTGGCATCATCAATACTTTTCTATCTTACTAAGTATATTCAATTTTTCTACATTAATACTCGTAAGTAAGATATTTTTCAACACAACAGGGTACTCCAAG
The DNA here is from genome assembly GCA_917880885.1 of Limnephilus marmoratus. Taxonomy (NCBI): domain Eukaryota; kingdom Metazoa; phylum Arthropoda; class Insecta; order Trichoptera; family Limnephilidae; genus Limnephilus; species Limnephilus marmoratus. Next base: position 30,968,850 of record OU862917.1, on the reverse strand, counting down.
ACTACAATTTTGCTAATAATTTCTTAAGTTGTTGACAATTTTGATAAACCAGACCTTGATATATTATCATTATGTTCACAAGCAAAACCTTGTTGTACGCAATGCCGATATTTTCATTGAATATCTATTTGTAGAGGAATTTCGTATACTAAGATTTATCTAGGAAATATGACAGTTTTCAACACAAATACCTTCTTCTCACTATAAAATAAATTAATATCTTATTATTTACATCAAGCTTCCTCGAGCGAGGCTTAACATTTTAAACTGGATTCGAGTCGTATAATTAAGACGTTATTGTTTTATAACTCATTCCAGACTAAACCGTTACATTTATGATTAATCTAATGTTTTACATCTGTCCCTAGAGTGTAAACTACACTTGGGCCTCTAAAGGGAAGCTGGTAATTCATGGAATATACTAAAAATTATCTCATACTAAGATCAAAAAATATTGTGATTATTTTTTTCTCTTCGAATTATTTCTTTCCGATGATTGGTATTTCTATGCATTTGAATTATAGTCGAGAAGTTGCATGAGCGATTTACGACGTATTGCATAAATACAGACTTCAATGTGAATACGGCATAAGAGTGAATGTCTGACCGGAGCCAGTGAGGCTAAAGCATCTTTACATATTATAAATTAAAGGCCTCTACCACGTCTGTCTGTATGTCTGTTCGCGATAAACTCAAAACTATTGAAGTATTTTCAGCGGTTTTCACCAATAGATAGAGTGATTCATGAGGAAGGTTTAGGTATATAATTTATTGCCACCCTTAGGTAGGTACTGGCAAACGAGAAGGATAAACTGCCTATTGCCGAACAATGATTGTGTTGCCTTGCCGGGCAAGTAATAGTTTTGCCGGCCAAGATGTCGCCTGAACTCTGTTTTTCACACCAAAGAAAGCTCTGTTAGTCAGACCAGTCCTTCCAAGGAACACCGATCTCTTCAAGGCCTAGGTTAACTCCTTCCTATACCTCAATGAGACTCTTCACCCAGCAGCATCTTAGCATCTTTGGATATGCGATTTCCACCAGGGCCTCATTTGTGGAACCAATTCGGGAAATAAAAGTCTAGTTTAATTATATTCACGATATTTTTTAACAATTTCTGCCAAATTGTATATTTTGCGTGGATTGTCAACCGCCCTGTACATTTCAATAAAAGTTTATGTACGCAGTGATATTACGACCCTTAATCTGCGAGTGCTTTAATGTGTATTGTCGTAAAGCTAAAGCGATATTTTTTATTGCCAAGTGTTAATGCCGGGGTGGGGGATGGAATATTATGTAAGTTGAGTCATTTTGATAAACGACACACAATAACTTATTTATGACATTGAATCGAGGGGGGGGGGGGGAGTTGTTTATTATGTGTAGTGCAAATTAATTCAATCAAGAAAGTTTAAATATTAAAAAAAAATCTTTAATAATGTCATATTATTATACAAAGTTATTGATTTTCATTAATTTTAATTCAAAATGAATAGCACTTTATTTTAACCCCCTTTTAAATGTTTATTTGCAACCGACGACGTGTTTCATCGGGGCTTACTTTAAACTAACCACCTTACTCATAATCGCAGAATAAGATAATACCACGGCAATACGAACAAATTAGTTGAAATTTGTATGACAATTTCACGTTTTGTCATACAAATTTCTGTCACAATTTTTGTCACAAAGAAGTTTTCACTTCAATAAAACAATACCATTCATTGAAATGTTTTTAAAGCGAAAACTTATTTTAGCACCGTTCTGATTTGAAACTCGATGAAAAACGACACTAAAAAGTGACAAACACATATTCTATTCTTATTCTATTATTCTATCTCATTTTCTCGCAGCATTTAGGTGAGAGAATGAGATAGAATAATTGGTCTCTTCTTTGTGCGGTGCTTCGTAGCCTCCCTACTGTTGTCTACTTTAGTTTTCTACCAGTCTTAGTTTTTTTTCGTTATCGGTAATTTTAGTTTAAAAAACGTATGGTGAGCCATTTTAAAAACTTTTTTATGTTTGCTTAAATACATTTATTTCGAATCATAAAATTTGCAGGCGCATTTCATTACCTTTAAAAAACAGGTTTCAGTTTTTTAATACGATCAGAAATATTCCATTCATTTGGATTTTATTGCAAAACGAAAATATTTTGACCTTCCTCCAAAAAAATCCCGAGACCTGAGGGGTTAAATGGTGTTTTTATTGTAAGTGGCACTTTATTCATTCTGACCAATTTGCAAGGATTCGCATTAGAGCATTGTTATCGTAAGTTTTTACTCCATATAGCAGACTATCCCTATTATTGTAAATCATGCTTTCATTGTTCATGATATATTGCCTTCTCCATACTGTGTCACCACCCTTAGCATTACCCCGAACCAAGAAACATGACAAACCCTTATAAAAATACAACTAAATCGACAACCCCACACCAGAAGGTCGCCTCAAATACTCTGCATTGAAAACATGCATTTAATTTTGTTAGGCCTTTTTGTGTAGGATTTTTGCTTTACGGAATTTTTGAAGGGTAGAAGATGAGACATAAGGAGCTACCATTCCCCAATAAATGGATATCGTAACGAGATCGTTTCTTCACACAAGGATGGATATATCTGTTGAGGGATAATTTGAGTTACTAGCATAATATTTTAATAACATGAGGATATTTGGGGGTGTTTCAGTGTGCATTACGAATCATAATTAGAAATATGATACGTCGTTATGACATTAATTGGTGAAAGTTTTTTGTTAAACTTTTTAATTGATTTTTTTGTTAAAAAAAAATCTCAACGAAAAATCAACCGTGGAAAGGTTTACAAGTTTGCTAATAAATCTCGTTGATTCAGCATAGCGTAGTCCTGTTTTCACTTGACCGTTTGGTATTATCTGGCTCTAAATTTGTTTGTACGTTCCGTTTCCGGTTTCGAAAATCTATTGCATCAACTTTATTATTCAAGCAAGATTTACTCTAACCAGGTGGCTCATTTTGACTGGGTATAATTATGGTACTTAACCTCTCTGAAGAAAGTTTGAAAAAAAAAATGTCAATGAGACAGTGACATTTCTTTGGATAGTTATTTAATTCCACATTTGAATTTTTTTAACCTTAAATATATGGTATATATTGAAGTAGGTAGGTATTTACATAAATAACTATGTAATTATAAATCTAATGATTTCAGAGGATATTTTGGTTGAGAGAAAATTTGAAATGTAATTTTCTGAACCCTTCGTCAACTGTTGACAGAACTACTGAAATGTAAATTATCGGCTCTGTAATGCATTATTTGATACTGGAAAATTCGGGTGACAAGTTTAGGAACTAAGCATTTAATGCACTGGATGACTCCAGATACTAATATCTACAGCCTGTATGTCGGACGAATATCTACAGCTCTAGTGTTGACTAATATCTACAGAGCTAAGGTCGGACGAATATCTACTCGTATGACGGTCCCAGTGTTGACTAATATCTACAGAGCAATAATATCTACTGTCCAATAGTCCGATATTAGGGATTTTTATATACATACATACTTGCATAAATTAAGTTTTTTAAACTGCGTACGCAATATTACGTTACTCCAATATGCTATACATAATTGCAAATCCAACCTTTGCCAGTGCTGTAGATATTCGTCAACACTTTTGTTCTCATAGATATTAGTCAGCAGTTTGAGCTGTAGATATTCGTCAACACTTTGGTTCTCATAGATATTTGTCAACAGTTTGAGCTGTAGATATTCGTCAACACTTTGATTCTCATAGATATTAGTTCGATTTTTTCAGTTTTTGGAATTCCTGTAGATGTTAGTAGACGCCTCCCACTGGATCCACGTTCTTGAAATTATCTGCCGTTTAGTCAGAATTTTTTTTAGTCGGAATCTGGTTTTAAATATTTTAAGAATCAATTAAAAACATGTTTTTTTAAAGAAAAGGCTACCTTGTACCTACAGTAAACATTATGAAGTACCTTTGAGGTGATTGTAAGTAATGCTAAAATTTAAAAAAATATATGCACGTTATATGGTTCACAGGATTCACACAAAGAACATAGATTATGACGAAGTATGACGTAGAATACAACGAATTTATTAGGACATAAATATAAAGCATTTTCCTTCTATGGAGGCTTCGACGGATATAGGAAATGTGACAATATTTCACTTGCCCTGCGTCACTGCCTTTCTTCAGTTAATGTTTTGATTTATTGCCATATCTATTACATAATACACGATTTCTCGGTGTTCCGAGATACCCGAATACATTCATTGCGACAAATGAATGAAAGTAATTACTTTGAGAGCTTTTGGAGATACCATCATTAATTAATTTGCTGTAGTCCCGAGAATAAATATTTGTAAGGTTCTTTGCGTTTGTATTCATTCATCTTCAAGCTTTTGAATTCCATTTTAAGTAATTGTTTTAACGTACTTCCTGAACCACTTTTTAAGACATTTCATCGTTCAAAAGAATATAAGCATTGGATTAATTTTCATAATTTAACATTTTCTGTAGTTAGTTACTGTCCTATTAGAACTTAAGTTTCGGCATCATTTTTTTACGTAATTAATTTTGGGTCGATTTGCATCGTAGACATTAGCTCTCGCTATATCCATTGTTACTTGTATGGCCTAATTAATAAGTCTTGTCGTGTACTAAAGAATGTTTCTGAATTCTCTAAATAACAAAATCATGAAAACACGTTTTCGTTTCTCTTTTCATATTTATTAATTAATTTTATTTCTTGTATATGTCTAGTTTTATGAATATTTTGAACTTGTCTCCTCTTACAAGGTGTAAAAAGAAACAAGAAGCACCCAACAAACGTATTCTAGTCTAGTAGCTCGAATTTCGGGCATTTTTTGACGGTCGATAAAAGAAACAGTTAATATTTTAACCATACCTTTTTTCCAGTATATTTATTAATATTTTAATTTACAAGAATTCACAAAAAAAATAAAAAAATAATATTATATTTCACGAAGTTAGACTCTGTTGAAGTAGAGGTGGGAAAAAAGAGCGTGTCCATCTTATCACTATTCCAACCCTTTTGGTCGTTGATAAATAAAAAAGGTAGATTCTTTATCAGTACAAATGTCATTAGGGTAGGAACCAACAAAATTGAGAAAAAAATATTTGTCGCAAAATGGCGGGTGCTAAAAAAAAGGATTGTTCCAGTTATTTTTTAACTCTTCCGGATTTTTAAAAATAGTAAATTTTTTTTGTTGGTTCTTACCTTAGAGGGGTATATAAAAATAATTCATGCCAAATTTCAAGAAAATCGTTCAATTAGAACTTGAGATTTCGAGAAAAACGTTTCGAAAAAAGAAGTTTTGAGAAAAACACGTATTCTATTTAGATTCTAGTTAGATTCGTGTGAACCGGTCGAATTACCACGACACTAAAATGGCTATAACTATTAAAATAATTCGAATTTCGAAAAATCGTTTTAAAGAGATATTCTTTGAAACGTTTTACGTCACGTTGGTGCCAAAATATAACGTAATTAAACTTATTTGGTTTAACTTCGTCTTATTTAAATGTGTGCATCGACATCTTACTGTCAGAATGGAATATTGAGGTTATGAAAGTTAAATCTTGTAGTAAGGTAATGCTAAGCTCAGGGTAGGTAAGACATGTGAATATGGTAATCAATACTAAATGAAATTAAAGGCTATAAAGGGAATATAATATTTAATCATAAATACAAGGTTTGATCAACAAAAGAGACTCTAAATAAATTAAATGATTATCTCAGGGTATGGTGACTGCTCCAAGAAAACAGTGCATATTGTATCATAAGTTGCTTCTAAGAATGAAAGATGGAAAGCGCCAGTCGTTTATTAAAATTGCCCTAGAACTATTAAACGACAAATAGTATGTTAAATTATGTATGAGAAAACCAATGAAAATATAATAACGATACGTGATTGATAATTCCCATGAGGTCTGAGAATCTGTGAGATCTTCTGCCCGTCGAGTTTCTGTCAGGATCCACATGCCGTCGGCCGTCTCACAAGTCGCCTGGAATCAAACTGAAGTACTACTGTGTCCGCGGCGCTCTCGAACTATTGCGAAGCATGGGCACCAACCTCGGAATACAGATGGCTTGTAATGCTGCCAACCACACTGGTCGAATCCATTGAGCAATATAGTGTCTTAGCGGTTCTTACCGCTACATTACCCCTCCACCAAAGAGAAAATATTTCCTCCTGGAAATCATGAGGTCCATGTGTCACTTCCTGAAGAGAACTGCATACTATGTGAGCCTTGGTCGTAAATGTTAGTCTTGGAAGACGCCAAAATATAATGATTGTTAGCCGGAAGGATCCTGGTGATAGAAGTACTCCCAATCCATATAATGTACTTCATGGAGGAAGCGGTGACCACCGTACTGCAATACTGTAGGCATGACTTCAATGTAAAGCGATGAAAAGAAAGTCGCGTCAAACTATGCAGCATCTCTCCTATTATGATGCATTCAATAACTGATGACCCAAGATGGCCCAAGGTAGAGATGGAAAAAAAAACGCCGAAATCAGACCATTCCTCCGTCTGCGTACATCGCCGCACTAATTGGATCTTGATTTGCGTTTATGATTAATAATCCAAACTGGAGCAGAAGAAAGTCATTAAGTGAGGTTCTGTGTAGGTGATGAAAATTTTCCCGCGCTGCTAGCTCTGCCGCCCAATATGAATGAAGATGTATGATGGTCAAGACTGCATTTTGTGAAAGCTGAAGAAAATCCTTGAGTGACAGAAAGTGCAAGAAGTTCCATATAGAGTGGAGATCAGAAAACTGCAATGAAATGCGCCATCCGAGTAAGATGATGAACTTCCGATGTGAAGTAGTTCGAATAGTTGAAGATGTAGTCCAGATTGTGAGACCCAAATAATCCAGTTTCTTGTCGTTCCCTAAAACTGAACCTGCCTACAATTGGTTTTCTCAAAACAAAATCTAATTAAAGATGAAACTTTAAAATATTATATTACATTAAAACAGTGCCAAAGTACCAAAAAACTTCATCGACTGAGATCCTAAAAGGCAAAAAGTCACCCTGACCATATTGAAAATAACCTTGAAATAATTATATAGAATACATCATTAAATTCTATGTATATTCTATTGTTAATCACCACAGAAGCACAACGCAATATTCAAATTATAAAAATTAATCGATCAAAATCAAAAATGAAAAATGCCATTATGATTATATTCAATTAGACTTCACAAAAACAGCAAGTACAATTTATATCAATAAATATTAAATCATTTCCCAAGAATATAGTGTTGATTATAATTTGAGAACATAGATGTCGCTGAATTCGCCCAGAAAATAATTCCAAATTTATTAAATATTTAACAATGTCTAACTTCAGACTTAAAAAAAAATTTTTGTCTCTCTAATTCCAAATGTAAAAAAAATAATCATGGTCGAAGTGCAGTAAAAAGATCAACATTAATAATCAAATATGAACTCATAAAATCAAACTGAAACAGAGATCAGGAACAAAGTGAACACATAACACTCAACGTAGAAAATTAATGAAAGTTAATTGTTATTTTAAAACAAAAGAAATATCTTTTATTACTATTTAAAATTCTTATAAAACATAATGTAAAAATATCTTTATTGTAAAATGACCCCGTTTATAATGTGAAATATAAAATTGTAGAAAAAATTATACTATCTTCCGAAATATATTCCTGAACAATTAATTAACACGCATAAAAATATATCTGTTAAACCTAAACAACCACAAGACATAAATACTAAATACGTACACATAATCTCGTGTAAATCCTCAAAGAGATAGAATTGCAGTGAAATTTATCACCATTTAATGTAATATTAATACCATATTACGATGTACCACATGTGTTTAGTGTTAAACCACCACCTACGGCCCTATGCCAAACTGTCATTCCGCTAAAACCTCCGAGGAGATGGGAAATGAATTGTTCCCATTATCCAGAACTAACCAGAACCAGATAAAATATGCAAATCTTATCATCAAAATCAACAATAACCAAGAGTCTGTTTACACATCATTTAAAAATCCTCCGAAGAGATGATATGAAACCAACTTCCAAATATTGATCAATAAAATAAGCGTAGCCACGCCCCATGTGTATATTCATGTGCTAAACGTTCGCATTTTCCGCGAAAACCTGACGAGGTAATACCTGATCAGAATATTAAACTGCGACACCAGTTATATGGTACCACCGCAAGAATGACCTGTTTTATGCAGGTACTTACTACACCACCCCGAGAAAACAACCTGACTATGTATTACGAACACAAGACAAATTACAGACAGACAAAACGTACACGAACACAATTGAAAAATATAAGCATTTATTTGTGACGGAACAAACCAACGCTGTATTTATCAAATAAAATATTTAATAACAAATAATAAATCAATAAAATAATCCCTCAAAAGAGACATGGTACTTATGGAAGTGTAATTTGATGTGCGCTCAAATTTTATCTGATATCACGCAAAAACCAATTTAAGTATCGCAGTAAATCATGACAAAAATTGTTCGATTTATATTTATATTAATTCAGTTATGCCACTACTGACATCTATCGTCAAACTATGTAACCTGAATATTACTATGCTTTTAATAAGCGAGGCCTCACAACTCAATGCTAGAAAGTACTACTAACTGACCACAGATGTCACTATGAGAAAAAAAAAAAAATTCCTGAAAAAAAAAAATAAAAAAATAAATTTTTGTAAAATCCGTACTAAGAGAAAAAAACACAGCACGAACTAACAATATGTTATCACATGTAGAACCCTAAAAGGATGTAATAACAATCCCAGAATGAACCGTAAATTAAACTCCTGAAACGTACATATGAAAAATCCCGATGAAATCAATACGTATGCCCATTTTTAGTAGAAAACCTGAGAACAAAGTTAAATGTGCAAAAGATCTGAAGTTAAAAAAAAATTTAAGAAAATGACCCAATTATATAAATCCAACAGAACAATAAAACTAAATATTTGAGAGATCAAAGTAATCATTGTGATCTGTAAATCCCGATTAAAACCAGCAATTTTCAATCGAGACACATATCAAAAATGTCATCCGATGCTAACAAAATGAACGAATCTACGCTGATAAAGTTTAATATATTGTGATTCTACAGCATACTGTACAGATACACTGCTATCAGAATATAGGAAAAGTTTATCAACCCCCAATAAAATTAGATATATATCGATAATTAAACCAAAAAGATTTTAAATCCCCATTAACTAAACGATAGATTTGTCAAAAGGAATGAGCTAAAACATCGATCTTCATGTCAGCTCATCAAATTTGAAAAACCATCAACTGCAAAACGGATCTAATAATTTAAAAAAATTACCAAAAGAAGATAATAACAGAATTAATGATTTAAAAACTTCCCAAAAGTCAAAATCTGTCAATACAATTATATCCACTAGTAATAAAATAAATGAAAAAAAAATTAAACCCGCTTGTTGCGAAGAACTGGTCCCAGCAAAACCCCCGCAGATCTGCGTGAAGAAATCTGACGTCTAAAATGATTTCCACCGCTTATCATTAGAAAAATGCTGGCCATACTGAAAACATATTTATGAAAAGTTATTTAAAGAAATAAAATATTTGAAACATGGTTAAAGGAAGAACAACAACAAACGGCTGACAAAGATAGCCTTGTTCGTGACAAAAATTCACTTGGGTCGCATGAAAAAAAATTTTTTTTTTGTCAATACCCTAAATCACCAGGATGTAAATGTTCAAAAATACGATAATCTTTAAGAAATAATGAAGAAGCTCAGATAATTTCCAGTAAAAGTGTATGGGGCGCAGAATCACCAAGGTCCCTATTCATAAATGAAAAATAAAATTTAGTTGTAAGGATTTTCCTAATAATTTTTAAAGAACATCAATAATTCGAAATTGACGCTTAACAATCTGAAACAAAATTTCAATCTGAAACCGATTTAAATCACAAGAAAGAATTTTTAAATAATTATTAACTTACATAATTTAATTATTATTGTGGTCCAATTTAAATTGTACTCGGCATTATAACCTATAATCCCAGATTAACGCCATGTGATTCCTGAAGCCATGAATGCTACATTGTGACAAACTGAGGCTAAAAGTACCTACATTTTCTGAAAAAAAATCGGAAAAAATAATTAGACGATTTTTGTATTTTATATATTGAACACAACAAGGAATATGATCAAATAGATCGTTCAAATTCAACGAACAATTAAAATTCAAATAGTCAAATAGTGGTTACAAAGTTTGTCATAATTAATCTGCGAGAAGCGAACAATATTTGAGCATTAATTAATTATTCACGGCTACAATAAAAGTTTCAAAGGGAATTGAATAAAATAATGAGTTTGATCCAGGCTGACAAAGAGAATATGCAATAATAAATTAACATTAAATGTTCAAAAAGACTTACATGTAAATCCATCTAGAAACGCAGATGACCTCACAGAATTCCACCGTCAAAAAAATGTATACCCACTAGATAATATATTTTAAACGAAACAAAATATGATAAAATAGTTCAAAGCACGTTGGGTCGCCACTGAAACGTTATGCTTCATGGAGGTGCCAAAATATAACGTAATTAAACTTATTTGGTTTAACTTCGTCGTATTTAAATGTGTGCATCGACATCTTACTGTCAGAATGGAATATTGAGGTTATGAAAGTTAAATCTTGTAGTAAGGTAATGCTAAGCTCAGGGTAGGTAAGACATGTGAATATGGTAATCAATACTAAATGAAATTAAAGGCTATAAAGGGAATATAATATTTAATCATAAATACAAGGTTTGATCAACAAAAGAGACTCTAAATAAATTAAATGATTATCTCAGGGTATGGTGACTGCTCCAAGAAAACAGTGCATATTGTATCATAAGTTGCTTCTAAGAATGAAAGATGGAAAGCGCCAGTCGTTTATTAAAATTGCCCTAGAACTATTAAACGACAAATAGTATGTTAAATTATGTATGAGAAAACCAATGAAAATATAATAACGATACGTGATTGATAATTCCCATGAGGTCTGTGAATCTGTGAGATCTTCTGCCCGTCGAGTTTCTGTCAGGATCCACATGCCGTCGGCCGTCTCACAAGTCGCCTGGAATCAAACTGAAGTACTACTGTGTCCGCGGCGCTCTCGAACTATTGCGAAGCATGGGCACCAACCTCGGAATACAGATGGCTTGTAATGCTGCCAACCACACTGGTCGAATCCATTGAGCAATATAGTGTCTTAGCGGTTCTAAGATGAGACATAAGGAGCTACCATTCCCCAATAAATGGATATCGTAACGAGATCGTTTCTTCACACAAGGATGGATATATCTGTTGAGGGATAATTTGAGTTACTAGCATAATATTTTAATAACATGAGGATATTTGGGGGTGTTTCAGTGTGCATTACGAATCATAATTAGAAATATGATACGTCGTTATGACATTAATTGGTGAAAGTTTTTTGTTAAACTTTTTAATTGATTTTTTTGTTAAAAAAAAATCTCAACGAAAAATCAACCGTGGAAAGGTTTACAAGTTTGCTAATAAATCTCGTTGATTCAGCATAGCGTAGTCCTGTTTTCACTTGACCGTTTGGTATTATCTGGCTCTAAATTTGTTTGTACGTTCCGTTTCCGGTTTCGAAAATCTATTGCATCAACTTTATTATTCAAGCAAGATTTACTCTAACCAGGTGGCTCATTTTGACTGGGTATAATTATGGTACTTAACCTCTCTGAAGAAAGTTTGAAAAAAAAAATGTCAATGAGACAGTGACATTTCTTTGGATAGTTATTTAATTCCACATTTGAATTTTTTTAACCTTAAATATATGGTATATATTGAAGTAGGTAGGTATTTACATAAATAACTATGTAATTATAAATCTAATGATTTCAGAGGATATTTTGGTTGAGAGAAAATTTGAAATGTAATTTTCTGAACCCTTCGTCAACTGTTGACAGAACTACTGAAATGTAAATTATCGGCTCTGTAATGCATTATTTGATACTGGAAAATTCGGGTGACAAGTTTAGGAACTAAGCATTTAATGCACTGGATGACTCCAGATACTAATATCTACAGCCTGTATGTCGGACGAATATCTACAGCTCTAGTGTTGACTAATATCTACAGAGCTAAGGTCGGACGAATATCTACTCGTATGACGGTCCCAGTGTTGACTAATATCTACAGAGCAATAATATCTACTGTCCAATAGTCCGATATTAGGGATTTTTATATACATACATACTTGCATAAATTAAGTTTTTTAAACTGCGTACGCAATATTACGTTACTCCAATATGCTATACATAATTGCAAATCCAACCTTTGCCAGTGCTGTAGATATTCGTCAACACTTTTGTTCTCATAGATATTAGTCAGCAGTTTGAGCTGTAGATATTCGTAACACTTTGGTTCTCATAGATATTAGTCAACAGTTTGAGCTGTAGATATTCGTCAACACTTTGGTTCTCATAGATATTAGTTCGATTTTTTCATTTTTTGGAATTCCTGTAGATATTAGTAGACGCCTCCCACTGGATCCACGTTCCTGAAATTATCTGCCGTTTAGTCAGAATTTTTTTAAGTCGGAATCTGGTTTTGAATATTTTAAGAATCAATTAAAAACATTTTTTTTAAAGAAAATGCTAACTTGTACCTACAGTAAACATTATGAAGTACCTTTGAGGTGATTGTAAGTAATGCTAAAATTTAAAAAAATATATGCACGTTATATGGTTCACAGGATTCACACAAAGAACATAGATTATGACGAAGTATGACGTAGAATACAACGAATTTATTAGGACATAAATATAAAGCATTTTCTTTCTATGGAGGCTTCGACGGATATAGGAAATGTGACAATATTTCACTTGCCCTGCGTCACTGCCTTTCTTCAGTTAATGTTTTGATTTATTGCCATATCTATTACATAATACACGATTTCTCGGTGTTCCGAATACATTCATTGCGACAAATGAATGAAAGTAATTACTTTGAGAGCTTTTGGAGATACCATCATTAATTAATTTGCTGTAGTCCCGAGAATAAATATTTGTAAGGTTCTTTGCGTTTGTATTCATTCATCTTCAAGCTTTTGAATTCCATTTTAAGTAATTGTTTTAACGTACTTCCTGAACCACTTTTTAAGACATTTCATCGTTCAAAAGAATATAAGCATTGGATTAATTTTCATAATTTAACATTTTCTGTAGTTAGTTACTGTCCTATTAGAACTTAAGTTTCGGCATCATTTTTTTACGTAATTAATTTTAGGTCGATTTGCATCGTAGACATTAGCTCTCGCTATATCCATTGTTACTTGTATGGCCTAAATAATAAGTCTTGTCGTGTACTAAAGAATGTTTCTGAATTCTCTAAATAACAAAATCATGAAAACACGTTTTCGTTTCTCTTTTCATATTTATTAATTAATTTTATTTCTTGTATATGTCTAGTTTTATGAATATTTTGAACTTGTCTCCTCTTACAAGGTGTAAAAAGAAACAAGAAGCACCCAACAAACGTATTCTAGTCTAGTAGCTCGAATTTCGGGCATTTTTTGACGGTCGATAAAAGAAACAGTTAATATTTTAACCATACCTTTTTTCCAGTATATTTATTAATATTTTAATTTACAAGAATTCACAAAAAAATTAAAAAAATAATATTATATTTCACGAAGTTAGACTCTGTTGAAGTAGAGGTGGGAAAAAAGAGCGTGTCCATCTTATCACTATTCCAACCCTTTTGGTCGTTGATAAATAAAAAAGGTAGATTCTTTATCAGTACAAATGTCATTAGGGTAGGAACCAACAAAATTGAGAAAAAAATATTTGTCGCAAAATGGCGGGTGCTAATAAAAGGATTGTTCCAGTTATTTTTTAACTCTTCCGAATTTTTAAAAATAGTAATTTTTTTTTGTTGGTTCCTACCTTAGAGGGGTATATAAAAATAATTCATGCCAAATTTCAAGAAAATCGTTCAAATAGAACTTGAGATTTCGAGAAAAACGTTTCGAAAAAAGAAGTTTTGAGAAAAACACGTATTCTATTTAGATTCTAGTTAGATTCGTGTGAACCGGTCGAATTACCACGACACTAAAATGGCTATAACTATTAAAATAATTCGAATTTCGAAAAATCGTTTTAAGGAGATATTCTTGAATATCGAAATATAAAAAAAAAATCTAGTCTAAAATACCCCCTTAAACCAGCGATTAACATTTGTAGTAAAGCGATAGAGGCTAGAGAGAGGGATGGGCATCCCTTACTATTCAATGCGACAGGAATGGGACGGAGCGCATAGGATGTAACTAATGGCGACATGTGTAGTAAAAAGTCATCGGAAACCAAAATGATATCTATGATTTTATATCACTTGTTAAATACTGTCAGTTATGTCTTGATACACCCTGTATAGGGATGTCGCGTCAAGTAAATTTCTCTCTGAAAACATTTTCATAAATTCACGCTTTTCAGTTTTCATTAAAACTATACATAATACTACCCACCACTTCCTAGCAAATTTCGGCCTACGAATATTAATGTTGGTTTTTCTGCCCGCGGTCGCTGATTAAACACCTCTGCCCCGCCCTCTCTTCACTACCCCTGGAGAGGGAGTTTACATCAAAGTTCGGAAATTAGCATGTCAGAGTTATGAACTGGTAATTAGGAAAAAAGCTCAAAAAGCAAGTTTAGTTTCGTTCGCAGTTCGTTCACGCCGCTCCGTATGCAGCACGGTGTTTTTAAAATGTGTAAACTTTCTCGGCTTTTCTGGAACAAAAGTACACCTTTAGCTTTTATGAAATTTGAACGTAAAAATTAGAGTACTGAGATAAATCAGACATACTGCGGGCAAAGAAATGCTTTATTAGGTAGTAATATTTTTGTTGTTGTTTTTGATTACTTCACCAATATTCAATCAACGCCCTCAACCAGTAGAACTATGGATTCCACAATTTGGGGTATGGCGTGAGGTTGATAGAAGTAGAAAGGGGAACGAGCTGGGAAGGGGAAGGTTTGAAAGTATCTGGCTATTTAGTCACCAAACACAGCTAAATGCACTTTGCTGCTTATGAATTTTTAGGCTCTATCTAATTTTTTATTTACAAATAGGTAATGAAAACACGTAATTTCTTTCACTTCTGATTAATACACTTTAATTAGAAATTTAATGCTTGTATATTTAAAACAATGGACATTGTACGATTTTACATTATTTGCTATCCCATCCTTGTTTACGAGTATATTACATTTATAAGAAGATTAGTGCCAAAAGTAGGTTTAATATTTATTTTGTAAGACTGGAGAATTTAGGACTCTTTAGATCTGGAGAATGTTTATGAAATATCGTTTACAATAAGAATTTGCTAACATTTTTCACAATTAGTTATTTACAATGTCGCGGGCTGTGAAGGTAAAGGTGAAAGATTTTTAACTTTATGCTACTTACAAATCTTATGATTTTGGAAGAAATTTTTGTTTTGATTTTTTTTTACATTAACTCCTCACAGGAGGCCCTGAGGAAAATAATTTCCCTCAGGGCCTATGTCATCTGGGATGCTGTGTGGAGGGTCTTTTTGAGGAGAGGAAGGAATGAACATTGGTCTTGAAGAGACCCATGTTGTAGGAAGGAGGAAACACAGAGGCCGGCAAATCATTCCACAGCCGAGCTGTTGAACACAAGAACGAGTCGAAGATTCGACCCGTTCTCATGTGACAAATGTCAACCGTGTACAAATGTTGGGCACGCGTTTGGCGTATTTCCCGACTATGCACTGGTGCCGAAGGGATCAATGATGCTAGTTCCTCGGAGCATCTTCCATTGTAATACCGGTAGAACAAGGATAGCATTCCCACCCGACGCCTGTGCTCTAAAGATTGCAATCCGTCTGTTAAGATGAGAGAATCTATCAAACGAGCCGCCCGTTTCTGCACAGAGTCGAGGGTATTTTTCAGGCATTTTGGAGCTCCAGACCAGAGGTGGCTGCCAAATTCAAAATTAGGCAGCTACCATTTGATTGTTTAAATAAAGAAAATTTGTAAAATTCTTACTTTTTTGGACGCGAATTATACTGTTCACAGAACTACTGGTATGTCTATTTTCGAAACGGTTCGATGACGCAAGGTAGTTAATATAATTTCTATGAATTTACCGAAATTTTAAATTTAGAGTGTGGTTTAGAAAAACGCACTTGAATATGATCTAAATAATAATATTTCTAACCACTGAGTACATTGGTTCTATCTATAAATAATGTATTTCTTAAGGATTCCTTACAAACTCTAATAATACTACTTTATTTAAATTCCTTGCCATTCCCACTTCTTCTTATTACTTCTTTCGCATCTCGAAACTTGTCAAAGTCTTGTTTATAATTATTCGCATTAAAGCGTAATGTAAATCGCCCCCCTCCCACCCCCCCCCCCGTAGCTGTTGAGTGTTATGTAGGTAACGCAAGTTGGAAGATCTCTGCTGTACACATTAAAACTTCTCCACAAAGTGGCAAGTTATGTAAGGCAGCTCGCAGATTTCCTTCGGTCATATTCTCAATATCACACTCAATTCACGTTATTCTGAGGATATTCAATCACATCCAATATACGTTATTTAAGTATTCAAAGCTCACTACATAATGTAGGTTGGTATATAGTATATTCATACCACATCTTATATATTTGTTATAAAAATAAATAAAACACTTTGTATTTTAACCACGAATTTATTATATTACATATCGACCGGTTTCGCTTACATCAAGCTTCTTCAGGATATAAGTAATAATAACTAAATGTTAAGTGAGAGCTATGGCTTATATATAAGTTGAGTGACAGAGGGAGAAAGAAAATGACCAAGAACATAATTAGAAAGAGACAAAGTATTTGACAGAGGTAAAGTGGATAATCAATTAGTGGGAGGGAGACAACAATACAATAATCAATAAGTGGAAGGGAGACAGCAATATAGATCTAATCACAAATAAAAACCAACAGTTAACGGTAATAAATGAGATATTAAACAAATTTTGATGTATTTTACATTATTAGATAAAAGACGATATTTAGATATATGATAATATTAATAATGAAGGACATCAGACTAACACTAAAACACATACATAATATCATGGGTTAGGATGTGTTTTATGTGTTATGGACATGTTATAAACACATACATAATATCATGGGTTAGGATGTGTTATGTATGTGTTTTAGTGTTAGTCTGATGTCCTTCATTATTAATATTATCATATATCTAAATATCGTCTTTTATCTTATAATGTAAAATACATCAAAATTTGTTTAATATCTCATTTATTACCGTTAACTGTTGGTTTTTATTTGTGATTAGATCTATATTGCTGTCTCCCTTCCACTTATTGATTATTGTATTGTTGTCTCCCTCCCACTAATTGATTATCCACTTTACCTCTGTCAAATACTTTGTCTCTTTCTAATTATGTTCTTGGTCATTTTCTTTCTCCCTCTGTCACTCAACTTATATATAAGCCATAGCTCTCACTTAACATTTAGTTATTATTACTTATATCCTGAAGAAGCTTGATGTAAGCGAAACCGGTCGATATGTAATATAATAAATTCGTGGTTAAAATACAAAGTGTTTTATTTATTTTTATAATATAATGTCTAACCACAAAGTAATTGCTTCATATGAAAAAATTATATATTTGTATTCAAATTTCACTGAATAGGTTTACATTGTACGTATACATTGTATAGCGTATGAAAGTCAAACCCGACACACAATTTGCCGCACCGGAATCGTTTATTGGATATTCAACACCTCTGCCATAAATCACCCCAAGTGGTTCACTGACAAGTTGGCTGACTTTGCAGGGGTGCCCGAGTTCACGGAGTGAGGTTTGTGTTGGTTTTGGCGGCAGTTGCGTCTGCCCACCTACTTACTGCGCGGCGGGTCGGATCGAGAGAGGCTGGTTGAGGGAGACCCTTCGACCTCTCTATCCGGACTCCGGAGTGGGATGGATGGATTCAAACTTCAAACACACCCACACCTCGTGCCTTTTTCTTCCCAGAACTTCCTCTCCTTTCTTTCTTTAAAAGACCCAACATCATACAACATCCTCAAAGATGGAGCCTCCTGTGTGGAGTTAATGTAAGAAAAGTACTTCAAAATATATTATACTATATAGCAGACCCGGCCGCGTATTTACAATCCCTACCGCGTTTCAGTCGCTTTAAATTTTCAATATCAAAATTTAAATATTTAGAAATAAAATTATTAATTTCTAATATACACATCAGAAAGATTATTTTATCTAGATTTTAGAACAATTTTTGTTTTAGCAATGTGATAAAAAATAACCAATATAGAGGTATATTTAAAATGTAAATTGTCGTTACCGCTACTGAATCGGTATAGGTTTTGTAAATACGCGACCCGGCCACACGTTGCTGAGGCTAACGAAACACAACGCCATTACCCGACCTTTATAACCAACGCCATCTTTTAATTTGCATACATATCAAATCCACACCGCCCGCTTTCCAGCCCCGCTGCCTGAATTGAGTCTTTGAATTTCTCGGCTTTTCTCTCCTATAATATGCATGTATTATACATCCTCTTGAATCACTCTATCTAATGTTGAAAACTGCATGAAAATTCGTTGCGTAGTTTAAAAGATCTAAGCGCACAGAAAGCGTGTAAAGATATCACTTATTTTATGTTACACAAGATGCTTAAATCGCACTATATTTACCTTTATTAAATATTTACAAAACGTTGTATATAAAAATAATGCTGGAATCTCATATTGATGATAAATTTTTAATGAAGGAAAATACTGTCATCAATATTTTTCTGTTTTAATAATAAATCTATCTAAAACTCCTTTTTTCTTTTTCAACGCTCTATCGTTGATATTTTATATTTATTTATTATTTTCTTCATGTTCTCCGAAAAGGGGTTATTCATCAAAATATACGGAGAAGATTACAATCTTGATGTATATGTAAGTATAAAAAGGTCACGGACAGTTTTACTATTTTGTGACATGCGTCAAAAGATAGTTACTGAACTGTCTGTAAGTGACATTGAAAATGTCGATGGTCTCTGTGTTGATTGGCGCGTTTTGATAGGCAGATGTCTTCGCTTGTATAATATAGCGATAGACGCAATTGTATAGACGTGACTTAAAGAAAAAATGATATTAATCTGGTTGCAAAGTAGCTTATTTCGACAAGTATCAATTTCAAAGTATTAAACACGTTGATGATTCGACTATCTGTATCTGATTTCAAAGCCACCTTATTACTCCAAAATGTCCGCATTGCACAGCAAACCGATAATTTTACGTACCGGGGAAGCGTTAAGTTATAAATTTGAACTCTCGCATTAGGTACTGCTCTTTCCGCTGTTTAGAATATCGCCACTGGTTACGATAATATGTAGTGATTAGTGTCGACGCGGTGTTTTCACCTAATACCGCCATAGATTCGAGCTGTGATTCCGCTATGGGGTAATTCCCCGTGTTTTCTCAGTGGCGTAACTGCCTGTGATTTCCGCCCAGGCTTTCCGCGTGCCCTGCGCAGGCACGCCAATTAATTTCACACCCCGTGCCCCCGAGCCCTTATATTAATACTGTAGTGATGTTCATTCGAGTACAGTACCTAATCGAAATGGATTCCTCTTGTAGTTTGATCGAGGTTGGGTAATTGAGAAGTACAGCGATTTAGGCAATGGTGCGTACATGGATTTGAAATTTGTTCCATGTCGATAGGTTAATATGCAAACCAATCTTCACCAGCCTCTCTTTGAGAAATTTTGCCATCAAATTACTTTAAAATTGAGCTGAGAACTACGTTAAAATGTACATTTTATTAAAAAATAAATATATCTTATTTATAAAGCATTTATCACTTTTTGTGTACAAATTTGTACAACCATTTCGGGGGGAAATTCAAGTCGCGTACGTCATAAGAAGATATTCACACGAGTATTCGATTCCCAGGATCTCAATCATGAGTCAAACTCTGTGAAGAGTTTGAAAAGCAGAAAAATGTAATGTGTAATTGACTAAAAAACTAAAGTTTGCAAGAAAGTTTTCAGTTTGCAGCGCAATCGTTGTTGAACTTTTCTGCGCAGTGTATAATTTTCATTTTTAACCTAGCCGTCTTCAAATAGCGTAATATGAGTGAATTGAGTAAATTATAACACATTTGTAAAAGTGTTCATCTGTAAAGCGTAACACAACATTCGATTTTGGAAACAAGTCCGAACTTTTATTTTAGCCCAGTTTGTGATTTGCAGTTAAGGATTTTGCGCAGTCAGCTATTTGCGCGCCATTATAAAAAGGACTGTTTATTCATAAGCAGATTATATTTTCGAAACCTAGAAACTGATAGGATAATGCAAATTGCCTGTATACTGACAGATTCATTTATTGACATTTTGCAAAAGGGAGATGGTCACGCCCCCTCCCCGCTCCGCGCAACTTGGTTTGCTACCCTTGCCCCCATGAGCTGGTCTATTGTTTTCTTAAGTCTATGGTGCTTGTGGACGAATCAACGAATTGCATACTGGAATCACGGCGTGGAACTTGGAACATGGAACTGCTATGATTTTTAAGCTTCCTATAATTGCAATTTATTAATAAAACACTGAAACAACACAACTGCCGACGTTCATAATTTCTTGATGACTTAATTTACATCCTTAATTAATGATAGCAAAGTAAAAGTTCAAATGAGACCGAAGGAAGTATCTTGGGAACAGATGGACATTGCATTCCAAGCAGTCTGTCAATTAATTGAAATAATGCTCCTATATATTTTCTGCGTCGTTTCGTTGTCCATTTAGATTTTCACATTGTACTTAGGAATTTATGTGTACAAAACGTCTGAGATATTAAAATCAACAAAAAAAAGTACACGTAACATTATAATCAAATTCACAAGTCCAGAGCATGACGCCATATCCCGGTATTATGTAAATACATATTAATGTTTGGCTTTTAATAGTTTACGATTTTGAAATAGCTCATAAATGGCGCTGAAAATAGGTCTCGTATGATCCCCTGGTCATAAAGATGGTAGGTAGGTACATGAAGATTGGCGCAGATTATTGCTATATTTTGAAGTTAACATTCGTGTTCATTTTGGAAGTTTATGTTCATGAAAACTATAAACGCTATTGACTTTGTTGTTTTAATTGCTAACGAAATTATCTTTTTATGTTTTCACGTTTCTGAATTCTAAGAATTGTTATTATTTAATCTGTACCTCGGCATCGTGTCCACTACATCTTTAATAATTATCAAATATTTACAGTGAAAATTACTGTAATTTTATAATATTATATACATGTTGTGAAGGAGATATGGGAGTAAATTTCATTTTCGAAAAAAAAACGTAGGGGTACGGGAAATGAAAAATGGAAAATCAAAAAAGATGAAAGAAAGTAAAGAAAAAGAAAAGATGTAATAGAAAATATACAATGAAATGAAAGAAAAGAGTGAAAATAAAGAAAAGAAAGAAAGAAAAGAGAAAAGAGGAAGAAGGTAGTTGGAATAAAGAAATGAATGAAAATAAGTAAAAGATATGTGCCCACTGTATCCGTAATAATTCTTAAATCTTTAAAATGAAAATTCCTGTCATTATAATATAATATACATGTTATGTAGGAGATACGAGAGTAAAACTGTGAAGGAACGGGAAAAAAAAAATAGAAAATTAAAAACCATGAAAGAAAAGTAACAGAAAAAGAAAAGATTGAACGAAAAGAAAGAAAAATAGAAAAAAAGGGTGAAAATAAAGAGAATAAAGAAATTAAAGAAGAGAGAAAAGAGGATAAAGATAGTTTAAATAAAGAAATGAATGAAAATAAATAAAAGATATAATGGCACGCTTAGAAAGTAAATAAAGCAATGAAAGAGAAGAGATAAAAGATGCAAAATAAATAAAATTAAGAAAAAGAAAGAAAGGAAAAAGTATTAAAAAAATGAAGAGGGGAAGAAATAATACAAATATTTTATCAATGCACTTACGATGTACACTACGTTCGTACGTTCAATGCATTTATGATTCTATAATATGGAGGAGGTTTGACTCTGGGGTGTATTCCAATTGGGTTTCCTTTTTATTGAGTTGCGCCAAGGCCAGCAGAAAACTAATTTAAGATTATTTTCTTTCAGGTATGTTCGATCAACCACAACATAAAAATATCTTAAAGCCGGATCTTCCCACATGTTTTATTGGGTTAGGTAAGTATAAACATTTCAATATAAATAAACATCGAAAATATATATTATTTTTCCGTGAAATAAGTAAAACTCGCAAGCGAATGGTTCTTTGGTAGAGTTCAATGTTTTATTTGGTCCAATGACGATGAATCATACAACAATGAGCAGGTGGCGTGGTGATTTTTTTTCTTCTCGTGACACGTGAAAAGGTTAGGACCCGACATAAATTCTCAGCATTCAGGAAGGGCGAGAATTGCTTGAATAAGTTTCTGCTCTTGCGGTCTATAATATAACTGCTATGTCCTGAATAAAATATTCCACATGACTCATAATGTAACAATATTTAACTTCATTTTTTCGTTCTAAACTTTACTTTTTGTAGGATAATATTTTTTAATATACACTCTTTGTGAACGTTATGTATCTCTACCTCTAGAATACGTAAGCGTTTGTTTTTATTGCGCAAAGCTCTCAAATTATAGCATACATTCGTATAAAGTGTGTAAAATACCCTCAAAAAGGTTTTTTGTTTGTGAATTGCATATTATCGCTTTCATTTCATATGTAATTTTCTCTCTTGTAATCGTGTTCCAGTCTCATTTTCCGCTCTCCTTTGCGTATAGATATTGTGTTTAAAATTTCAAAGAGATCTCGCGTCGAAAATAAAGAGTGTAATAAAAGTGCGTCTGAATTGGTTTATTTTATTTATTTATTAATCTTGAGTAAGCTCACATCATCACCGATTTTTGACAAACGTTTTATAATCTTCAGTATTTTTAATTTAACTGTTTTCAATCAATATTTGAGGTGGACGTACTTTCTTATATCCTTTTAAAATTTAAACATATATTTTCAATCTGGGTAATTTCAATGGGAATTTTGTTATAAAGTTGGATGGCCTGGTAAGTTGATGAATAAAGTTGGACCTCCGTAGTCCAGTGGGTAAGACTCTGGACTCACAGTCCGGAGGTCGCGGGTTCAAACCCGGCATGCGCAAATAAATTTTATTTGATTAATTTGTGTTATTTCATAATTAATTCATTTAAAATAATATATAGTATATTTGCGGCATGTTCCAGAGTGGAAGATACTATCAGTATCGCCCTGGTGTAAGACCACCATTCAGAATTGAAACGTTGCTTGAAAAATGGCTTTAGCCGTGTTTGGTGACCAGATCTGAATAGCCAGGTACTTTCCAACCTTCCTCTTCCCTACCTCCTTCCCCTCCCCACTACCTTCAGCCTCACAACATACCCCAATTGGGGATGCCATAGTCTCACTGGCTCCAGACGGGAGCAGTTGAGATTCTTGTGCGGTATTCACTGTAAAAAAAAAAAAAAAAAAAAAAAAAAAAAAAAAAAAAAAAAAAAAAAAAAAAAAAAAAAAAAAAAAAAAAAAAAAAAAAAAAAAAAAAAAAAAAAGTGATTTCTGGATGCTTTCTTTTTTCCTTGTTAGCAATCTTATTTGTGTCGAATGAAAGTCTTTTGTAAAAGCGATAAAACTGTAAGTAGATATGCAGAGATTTTGCTTGGTATTCCGGTATCTCTTCATTATCACCTGGCATTCGAAATAATGCATCAATAATAATAATATTTTGATGATTTATCACCTCAAGGGCGCTGTACAAACTTATAAATATATTTCTAAAATCTAGAAAAACAATTAAATACAACTTATGGTTAAAAATTGCATCCACCGGTTCATTGATCACTGATACGAAAATATATGTACAATATTTTGACCAATGAACGCGATGCTGCCTATAAATGTATACAGAATCGTACTTACCTGGGAGTGAATGTATACAGGACCATACTTACAACTGTTTATTGTCTATTTAAAGAAATTTAGTTATAGTTCGCACGCAGAGGACATAATTGTGAACACGTGTTATTTAATACTGAAATATATTTTAATATGAATGTATAATATATTCTTTAATGCGTGTATTTTGGGAAACAAAAAGCAACATTATTTTATGTTGGGCGGTACAACGATTTGATCTCCCTAAATTTGATTCGTCAAGAGACAGATTGATATGTAAGGATTCGAATAATTTTAATTCAACGAATATAGTATAAAATTGAATTCTGAATAAGACGAGTCATTTATACTAAGGGAAAATATATTTTTTTTAAATAGATGTGCGAATAAATTTAAGAGCTTTTTCAAATCCCACATTTAAGTTTCTGGTTGCATTTCTACACCGCTTTATTTTCTATTCTAGATTGTTCTCTTACATTTTAAACTCGATAGTTTCGATTTAAGCGTTATCGGTAAAGTTGCTCCACGAATATTCCGTTTTGCTGTAACTTCTTTGGAAAAGAAACCTCCGAGAAATACGAAAAGCGATCTCCGAACATTGTGTTTTCTTAAGGACTTCTCGTACCACCATTGCCGAAAGTACTAACTCCCACAAATCTAAGTATTTTATATGTAAGTCTTCCCTTTCTCGATGTTCGTTTATAGATTTTGAACCGAATTGTCTCGAAGCTGAATTGTGATTGAGTAGAATTCAAGCTATAAAATAAAGGACGATTTAACGTTTGTTTCGATGAGATCTTGTGTACTGAGGAAAACGGAAAACTTCAAACGATTTTAAGTACACAAGGTTGTGTATTTATACTTTTTTTCAATCATTTAGTTATATTGAATGATTTATAAATGATTTATAAATCAAAACCTGGAAAGGAGCATTCGACATAGCTCAAAACGACATGCGCCAGATAAAGAAATGGTTAGATGATAATCTCCTAACCCTTAATGCTGGAAAAACAAAATTCTTAACCTTCAGTCTTTCTGCTGCAACCCAACCTACCAACAATCAGAAGATAATAATTCACTCCTGTCTAAGAACTTGCACTTCCTGTAATTGCCCAAACTTGGAACACGCCACCCACATAAAATATCTGGGAGTCATCATTGATCAACACCTTCGTTGGGATCATCACTTGGCCAGTCTAACCCCACGCATCCGCAAACTCTCTTATGTCTTTCGAACCCTAAGAAATATCCTTACTACCTCAACTCTTAAAACTGTTTACTACGCTCTCTGCCAATCCCTACTAGCATACGGCATTATAACTTGGGGTGGCTGTGCACAATCTATCATCGAATCTCTGCCCAAAAAATGGTAATACGTGTCATTAACAAGCGACCGACAAGATACCCCTCTAAACGAATCCTCATCGAATATAACGTCTTAGACATACGGCAACTCCATCTAAAATTTATGCTAATACATTTCCTGTTCAAGTACAAAAACAAAACTCTCTTACAACACAACTACACCACCAGAACAATAACCAACAGACACTACAATGTACCTACACTACACACCACGTCAGCTCAAAGACAATTTTTCTTCCTAGCTCCTAAAATCTTTAACCTTATCCCTGAAAACCTAAAACGTTGAGTCAACTCCATTCCTTTAAAAACAAATAACGAAATGGATCCTTACACATGGAATACATTACAATTTTAACACCCATTCACTCTACACTCTATCAATTTAATCACCTTTCAGACAAAACATAATATATCTCTATTTTCTAAATTAGCGGCATTGTATGTTCAAGATTAATTAGTGTGAACTATAGCTAACAACTTCTCAAATTTTTCATTTTCTAATAATTCTCTAACTTCTCCATCTTCTTGTAACCCAATCTAACTATAAGTATATCATTTTCTTATTATAGAAGATCTGTGTGCATAGTATTAAGAGCAGGCAAAACATAATATATCTTTATTTACTATCTAAGCAGCATTATATGTATAAGACTGATTCCTGTGAACTATATATATCAATAATTCCTTAATATACTAATAATAACTTATCTTTTCAAATATTCTTTAACTTCTTCGCCTTATTCTTGTAATCCAATATAACTACATAAACTCTCTTACTGTAGAAGAATTTGTGTGCATAATATCAATTAGTGAAAAACTTCAACCTATACTAGTGAATGTATATCCACAAACTGTAAACTTCACCCGCCATAATACAGGGTCATCCCTAGCATGGAGGGTGAAATATCACAAAAAAAACTATATGTACTTTCGATAATTCATGTATTAAATAAATAAATACTTCAGAACTAAATATTATACACTAATAAAGAAACCTACAATTATTCCACCGATTTGCCCTAATAACACAGGCAATGCTGTACGTAAAAGGAGGAAGTTCAACCCGGAAAACAATAAGCTCCGTACTTTATTTTTTTATTTTTTTGAATTCCAGGAAATGGTAAATTGCGCCTTTTCATGTTTAACTAGAAAATAAGCACATTCACTTTACAATAAAACAATACATTTTTTTAATCATTTGGTTCATTAATTTCATAACGAATAATTTCGTTTTTTAATACGCTTACCTAAATTTTTCAATTTCGGTTTTTAATTTATTAATGCTGTATTAACAATAAATCGAGCAAAATGCCGATGACGTCATTCAATACGTTTTCCGAGCTATTGCGCAATAATTTGGAGAGATTTACAACTATTGTGACGTCATCTGATTTAAAATCGTAAGGAGCATTTAACCATTCAAAACCGAATTCAAGACGTAAAAAATGTATAAAACAAAATCAGCCGGGATAACAAAATCATCAGGAAAAATATTTAAAAAGCAATTTTGAGTTCCTCTTTCGTTCGACTTATTAACGTAGGTAAATAACAAAGTTTTTTTTCTCAATTTTCAATTGTCCTTTATAACTTTTTTTTGGTTTGACTGAGGTTTGAACCTTCCTGCGCAGCAATCGGAATCACGCCCCGGGCCAAATCCGAAGTTGGTAAAACAGACATTTTTTTCGTATGTTAAATGCTTTAAACTCTTGCAATTTACGGAAAATGCATTTATGTCCGCGTGTATGTGCGTGATTGCCGCTAAAACTTGATATAATGCATTGTCATCGACAACGAGTCTATCTAACGAATGTCAGCTCGATCGGATATCGGGAAGTGGGTTAATTTTCATTTCCAAGATTCCGCTTCATTCATTCAATCAAGAAAACAAAAGTGAACTTCAGTAGATGTATTTAAAAAAAACTACATTGTCAGTAGATATTTTTGGCCCATTTGCATCCTCTCAAAATGGGTAGTTAGATTCTAAGCCTGTTCGTATTTCCGTCCATGTAAGGTCAACCGGTTACATGAATAATACATTGCGCACTTGAGGTTTTAAAAGAGTTGCTTTGTGTGCCCAAATACAACATTTTCATAACAATACGTGGAGACGAGGAGATTCGATACCCTCTGTATTGTATTGTGTCGACGAAGCGACGCTCTTTTCTCGTCTTATTTTGTGCTCGTGTAACACACATAAACACGGCGACGTTTTCTTGAGAAACGACGTAATGTATCAAAATATAAACTACTTTGAATACTATGTTACAGTGTACTAGCACAGGGTGGCCACGGACCTGAAAAACCTGAAATTATCAGGGAATTTTACCGAACCTGGAATTATCAGGGAAATGTCAGGGAATTTCAAAGTTTTTTTAGAATATCAGGGAATTCCAAAAATAAATCGTCTAGTCGTCTGCATATTTACACTTGCACTTTTACCATATATACTTTTACCATATCATTAATGTACATTATAAAAAGAATAGGTCCGAGAACAGACCCTTGTGGTACTCCCAATGTAATCTTCATTGGTTCGGAGATTGTCTCAGTTAAATAATCCTTGAACCGTTTCAATGCCTTTCCTTTTATTCCATTTTAAGATAGTTTTTTAACGATTATATCTCTATCTAACGTTTCAAAAGCTTGAAAAATGTCTTCAGGTGAAATATCATAAATTTGTAACAAGTGTATTTTGTTTTTAATAGATTATTGTGATGCAAAGAAATAATAAATGCTATAGATGACGGAATTCCCTTTATTATTTATCTAACGAACGATATCCCTTTCATATCAAATTAAACATATCAGGGAAAAATGTAGAAACCGCGCTGGAAAACCTGGAATTATCAGGGAATTTTAAAATCCGTTTTTTTGTGGCCACCCTGTAGCAGTCAAAAACGTTTTTGGCATTATTGGCATTATTAGCTACTTGCTTTAATTGGGCTGTATTACGATAGTTGCTTAATCACAAACTTCACGTTCACAAACGGTTTCCATATTGCGCGGCGTCAGAGTTGTACTCGGAGTCGGATTCTTTAATTTCAACCGTACAGTCGCTAAGGTATTAATACTGTCAGATAAGCTTTCAAATGCGAAAATATGCCATTAACATGGAACTTATTTATTGTTATCAAGTTTAATTTGTTGAACTCTATTTTAATTTTAATTTTATAATTTTATTTTATATATTCAAAAGTATTTTTATTAATTTATAATTTACACAGCAGGTCTAGCACGGACGGTCGATAAAACCCCATGTCAATACGTTATGCAAAACAGCTGGTTTATTAACGAATGGAGGTGAACTAACGAAGCTCTCAGAATGGAAAGAAATATGGAAACAAATATCGTATGGACGATCCGCGAACTTAATTAGCTCATCTAAGATGCGATCAATTTATTCCGTTCGATCTAGAAGAATGGAAAGTGATTCAAAACGACTAAAGACCTCATTATCTAAGTAACTCTTTTAGTATCGAAAAGTAAATACGTACTGCCACTGCATGTTTAGTTTAGTATTTCAATTAAAAATTTACAATTTATTAATATTTTTATGTAATTTTTTGGAATGGTAAAAATTTCGGAATATCAATTCATAGAAGAAACACCTCCAGTGTTGGCAGCGTATAACGATTTCTAATTTATTCCATGTCAATATCGATTCGGCTGTCAACAGCGAAACTGCGCTCGGGATATCGATATAAAATCGTCGGAAGTTACGCCTACCGATCCTTTATGGTAAAGTTATCGATTTCTCTGTGTTTATAAATAAGCTGTTTTTTTTAATTAATATAATAATACTAGCTGACCCGACAAACGTTGTTCTACCATAAATTATTTCTAATGAATATTTTGGTTGTTAAATAAAAAATAACAAATGTATTGTAAGTGTGTGGGGATTGGGGATGGGATCTATGACAGGAAGAGGAATGGAGCGCTGTAGACGATGACCGCCGATGAAAACAAAAAAAACACCAACTAAAGTAGGAAAATGAAATAAAAAAAATCAATATGAATTTCGAAGAGCAATTGAGTGTACGATATTTTTTGTCAGTCCGTCTTTAGCCAACATCAATAAGCTCGATGGTTTGCTCACGCGAGAACATGATGCCGAATGAAATATCAAAATGACGCGACGCTTCTCGTGAATGTCTTGCGCATATGTGGATGTAAGTTCGATGAGGTAGACGTAGCGCCATCTGTCATTCAACAACATAAATAATTTCGTTCTGTTTGAAATACGAAAGGCGGATAAAATTGTTCATACAAAAATACTAAAATCGCGATTAAAAAATGGTAGGGTGGGGGTAGGAGGGTTAAAATTTGGGGTTATAGGTATTTTTTGATGCCAAATAAAAAAAAAATAAAAAAAAACTGTCAAATAAATAGATTTTTTTTCTGATTAGGGACACCCTAATCACCTAGCGGTATGAAATATACTTTAAAACCTGGTCTCATACCTACCAAATATACATAAAAAATTTCATAAAAATCGGTCAAGCCGGCGGAGCGCGAGTCGGAGGAGCGCGACTACCAACACCGTGACACGAGATTTTTATATATAAGAAGAAGATTATGGAATATGTGGAATAAAAGTTTCACTTTTATTTAAATTAAAATGTGGAACTTATTTTTACTCTCGAATACCAAAATGATTCAAAACAACCCTCAATACACCTCGTACAAAAGTAATCTTACAATAAAATATCGCAGTGAGAGTTTCGAACACCGCACTCACAGAGATGCATTGCTTTTGTATAGCGAGTGTTATTATTTTTTTCGAATTCAGAAAAGAAAAATTCCAATGAAATTGAAAAAAGTTCGGTTTACACTAATTTCTTTTATGGTTTCTGAAATATTTCGGATATTCCCGTGTAACGAAAATAATGTAATTAATTTTAAAATTTTCGCTTTAAATTTACAAACTGAAACTGATAAGCAGGTAGGCTTAAATCGTATCTAATACTTTCAGCTTCACAAAATTCTACTATTATAATATCCCGTAATTTTTCACGGGTCTGCGCTAGTAATATAATTACAAAACTGTAAAACTTTTCGAATAACTGTAAACAATATTCTGAATTTTCAAATTTGACAAAAGGCTATCTCTCACTAACGTTTCGCAAAAACTTCACAATTTTCACATTCATGCACCAATACACACAATGCCAGTTGGTCGTCTTAACTGTATTATTTTGGGGGGGCTAAAATATACTTGAGCGAAATGAAATATTTCAATTTAGGAAATAAAAACAATTTCAGTTTGTGTTTGTTTTACATCATTATTTAAGATAATTTCAAAAATTCTGCTGAATTAATTATAAAACATTTTTTAAACTTAAGAGCGTTTAACCAGCCAGCGGACGAAAATCCGCATTTCGTCGAAAGCTGTTCTTACGATCGTGCAGGGCGGTTACAATGAGAAAGATTAACTATTCTCCGTACCAGCTTTTATAACTCAATATCGAATTTATTTCAATCCAAATTAGCATTAATTTATACCTTCATCCAAAAATGCTGAAAGGCGTGATGATAAAACTATTAAAATAATGTACTTTTTGTAATTATTTTTTGATTATAAGTATTCATCATTTTTCAATAATGTCTAAATTTAATAAGAATGTTAAAAAAATCTGAAATATATTAGTTTGTAAGTGCGCAAATAAATACACAAATGGACCAATTTTCGTCAAGAAACACATGTACGTACATATTTTTTAATGATTTTATTGAAACTAAAATTAAAATTCTAAAACATGCGATACCTAGATAATGCATTGATTTTTTTTACTGCATGATTGTATGATTTGAAATGGGTGTGGTATAATAATACAAAATCTTTTTTGAAAATTTAACAAATCTGCCAACGACCTATGGAATAACCTTATTATACTAAAAATTAAAAAATGTTCTCAAAATTTATTACATGCGAATGCTAGATAAAATAACAATCTTTCGAAATCCATTTATATTTTTTTGTGGAAAAGAGTCAATACGTCTAACATCTGATTTGAAAATGACATATTTTTGGTTTTCTCTGGTAATGCCCTCTTAATGTTTGTCTCAAATCATGATCTCAGGATGGCACACCTGTTTTCTATTACGCTAACCACCAACAGATGTGTTCTTTAGTTCTAAACAAACATTTTATAAATATACATTTTACGCCCAATAAACTAGCCAATAACAAGCTTATTTTATTTTCCTTTAAAAAAAGTTTATTACACTACGTCATCAGATTTTTTAAGGTTCATTCGAATTTTTTTTCAATAGTTTTGAACAGTTCCCCTTTCGAAACATTTCGTGCTTTTAGATGAGGTCCGTAGGATCTTAATCAAGGATATGGATACCGCCGCGCCGCCGGGATCCATTTATTGAATAACCAACACATCAACCATAGGTCACCCCAAATGGTTCGCTACGTTTGGTGATTTAGCAGGAGTAGCCAGGTGGTCCATCGGGTGATGTTTTGGCGGCGAATGCACCTGCCCACCAGCTGTGATGTGCGCCGGGTCGGAAACTACGGTCTGCAGAGACCCTTTGATGGTCTATCTTCAACGATCGTCTCGCACAGCAGCGGGAGGGATGAAATCGTACGTCCGTCACTCCTGAACACACTCCTCATATATTTTTCCTTCCCAGAACCTTCTCTTCTTCCTTTCCTTATAAAGACCCTCCACACAGCATCCGCAAGGATTACATAATTTTTCTTAGGACCACCTGTGTAGGGTTATTATTAAAAAAAAGTTTTAAAAATCTCTAGTTTGATAAATTGCAACCAACTGGTGTTGATGACCCGCCTCGATTACTGGGAGTGCGATTGCGATTACTCACTCACGCACTCGCCGATTGCGAATCAGAATATTACTCGAAATTAAAATAAAATAATGTTACGAAATCAGCTGTTCGAGGGCCGCCATCTTGCCATCCGCTAGCGAGTAGCGCGCAAAGTTGACCTTTTTTCGTAGGTTGTTCACAATCTGCTAGTTAGCTAGTAATACGATTACACTGAGCGAGTTTACTAGCAGATAGTGAATTCACTGGCTAGTAACTTGTAAACTCGCTAAATGTCATCGAGGCTTAAACTGCTTAAATATATTGTCATCCCGCCGAATCCACTATGTAAAACACGACTGCCTCGAGTCAAAAAATAAACCATTACAAATTCGAAGAACAAACTACAAACTACTGTAAACATTTGAAGCATTAAAAATGCATATGTTTACCACTGAACTTACACGTGTTCACTTTCAAACCTGCAGCTTGATTTTCATGCTAGATTACCTACAAAGTTTTGTTTCTCACGTTATTGAAAGAGCTTTTTTTAAATTATATCAGTCGTACGCTGCCTACATACATCATAGTTCTTGCATACATTATGCGCGTATTACGGGTTGACATAAAATACAGCATATGGGGTTTACAGCATAAAATATTAGCCTACAATAAGTCTGGTAGGAAAAATCGTATTTCAGTAAACAAGAATACCTAGTAGGTACCTACCATTAATTTTTCTGAGAATTTTGTAATAACAAATTGTCCAATAAAAACATTCCGCTTTCTGAACTTTGTAATTAACATAATGTATTTTATAGACACGTGTATATAAAATTTGTTGTGAATAAAAAATTGTAATAATATGATCTTTATTATATATTTTTTCCATTTTGTGCGCTGTTCACGTGGGCTCTGAAGAGCTCCTATCGTCTTTTTCTGACAAATTTTATACTTATTTTAAAACATAGGCGACAAAAGTGTATTTTTTCTTTAAAAAAATGAGAAAGAAAATACTATAAAGAAGGTATATTTATTTTGTTTTTATATTGACAAATGAATTTTCTATAACGATTTAAAATGTGCCATTTTAGATTTGCCACCAAAACGACATGTTCGTTTTTATTCGTGAATTCGGCTGCGTGACGTCACGTTGGGCAACGTTGATGACAGCCTTCTTACTAGCCAGTAGCGGTTTCTATGAGTAGGTATCAGTTATAACTGATTCTGAAAGTGCGGTTTTTTTTCAATCAATAATTTCGAATGAAAATATTTAAATTACTTACACATTTTTAGTACAATTATCGGAATCTGAAAAATAAACTTTAAATCTTCCACACATTTTTAAACCCACTGTATTTTTGTTTTCTTATTATTGTTTAATTAATTAATTGATTAGTCAGTTGAATTTTATACCCTGAAGGTGCTAAAGCGAAACCGGTCGGTATTATAAAAAAAAATCTTCGTTACAAACTAAGTTATTGTTTCATTTCAATTAATATGTCAAACCACGAAGTGACTGCTTTCTATCAAAATATAATTAATTAACATGTACCTACCTATTTTTTAAATTATCTAATGACAAAATTCAAATGTAAAGATTTAATATAACAACATTATGCATGTATGTTACTGTATATGCATGTATTTCTATTTTTATATTTTGTCGTTTTATATTATTATTTTTATCTTTTTGTACCCATGTCTACTTTTTTACTAAACATAATATGTTATTTACCCGTATCGGAACAGACTTTGTATAGTTAGGTAGGTAAAAGAAATCTATGTACATAAATGAAAATAAAATTAACGCCCGAGTTGCCGGCACTGAAACTGAACTGATTATCTCAAAAGCGGTGCGGTTTTTAAAAGGCAATATTGATCGCTGATCCAGAAATAAAATGCAAAACAAAAATAGTATTAAAATAAGATGACTGTACCACCACAATGTTATGAAATGTATCTTTTTTCTTTTAATTTCGACATAATCAAACCCACAGGAATCCTCAACAGCGTAGGTTCAGCTCATGTATTTTATTTCATTGAAGTAAGCATGTGAGGTATCACAGCGTGGATAAGATTATTTCGCTTGCGAAGGTTTTTGTGATCACGTATTTGCATTGTGCATTGTTTCGCTGGTTCCCTGGCGCCCTGCGGCATTTGAATAAAGTTTTCTGTTCCCGAGAACAAGTGCATAAAAACGCAAATGCTTTCAAGCGATTTATTTCTACAACTGAATGTAGGTAGCTGACTAGTTTTAATTAACCAAAGTACCTTAGGTCCTATAAATTGAAACAAAGTAAAATAAGTTCCTTATTTACATTGGTTTGTTTTCTTTGGAGCTAGCTAATGTGAGTGGGTACCATAGACATCCAAATGGATAGACGAGAAGATACAGGTGAGGGGTAAAACCAAACTATGGGGGGGCGAAGAGGGGAAGATGACTGTGATTAGTTGAAAAATCAATCTGACAGTATAGAGGCATCTCGCATTATAATATCACCATTTAGTTCTTAAAAGCAAAATCTGCTTTGAATGAATAGACCTTTTTACATGGGAGCGCGAATTGCTTGCCACGTTAATAAAATATTTGCGTAGGCCAAATGTACACCCCAAAAAGATTCGCCCGTTTTCACATAGCAATATTTTGTTGCCGTGCTTAGTTAAGACACTTTTACAAATGTTTCATAATTTACTTACCCCTGTAACCAGCGACGAGCACACTAAGGAACGCCCACATTCGCTATGTGCACATTGATATGTAGGTATGTTGTATAGCACAAGCTTGGCGTTTTAGCGTGTTATTTCGTTAAATGTATAGATGTTAGCTTCGCGCTGCCCACGGCAAGAATGATGACGTCACACATTTTAGATTCAAGCGAGGCTCTATCCCCTCTCCATGGGGCGAACTGGCGCCAAGGAGGAGCTCCAGCCGGTTCCATGGGGAGGGGGAAATAATACGTTTTTATCACTTAGGGCAGGTCCAGATATATTCATATGTCCGTGGTGGGTACATACCATTAATGCTACATTTTTAATGCACTAGTGTACAAATGTAATTTGTCTTTTAAACATTGTTGACAGTTTATTTATTGAAACAACCCGCACTTAACAACAACATTTGTAAACATGTAAAAACCACAATTAGCAATTTAATATTTCACCAGTCTGACGAAAACTGCTGCGGTCCTGTCTAAAATAAATAAATGCAACTGAGTTATTAAATAAGTAATATAATTAAACAAAGTTTTTTGAGGGCTGTAGATAGGTCAAGATAAAACATTTAAGGAGACTCCCATTTGCGTATTGGTGTACTGGATGGATAAAAAGTAACTATTAATTACCCTTTTAACGCTCGACGTTTTTTTTTTTAAATTAATTCCACACAGGAGGCCCTGAGGAAAATAACTCTCAGGGCCTATGTCATCTTTGAAGATGCTGTGTGGATATTGCAAATTAAAATTTGAAACATCTCGTTGTTGTACAATAAAATATTAAGTATAACGGTGAAAACATATACGTACATTATGTATCTTAAACCCAATTCTATAACCTTCTTATGTACTGTAAAAATATATTTTTAATACACATCTATCACTGAAATTTTTCATTTTTCTCAGTTTTATCCTCTTTTGATCTACGTAGTCCAAATATTTCTAGGGAAACAATATGTGCGTCTTTTTCTTTTCTTTCTCAGGCTAATCCTTTACGAAATAATTCGTAGAGGATTCATAGAAATAGTCGTGTCTCCCTTACTATCTTGGTGAGAAATATGTTCTAGAAGGTGTTAGAAATAGAAAACACCACGCTTCAAATTCAAATCTAAAAGTTAACTACAAAAGAAGTAAAATTCACACCTCCATGAATCCAAAGTTCCGGATCGCAATTTGAAAAAAAAAAGTACCAAACTTTGGAAATTTTCCATTAATTATTTTTACGACTTAACCAAAAAATAAGGTGACAAAAACGTTTTTAATAAATTTGTCTAATAAAACGTATATCCATTTATCAGAATCTTCAGTTAGTAAAAGCGTAAGTTAAGCCATTTGTGAAACTCTTATGTTTGAATGCAAAAAAATTATATTTAAAAAATTATATGTGTGTTTGGAATTATAAAATTTCAAAACGTATTTTGTCACCTTTCAAAAAGTGTTTTTCGTTTTTGGATACGTTAGTAATATTTCATTTGTTTTGATTTTATTGCAAAACGTATTTTTTTGACTCTGATAAACATGACCGAAGCGTGAGGGGTTAAGAGGATTTTTTCTGAAAAATTTAAAATAAATTGAATATTGTTAAAAGAAATTTTCAAAAATGTTTATTCTGAAAGATCTATTTAACGTTACTTTAACATAAAAATTTACATCTGTAGTTAAAAAACGGGAGATACGATTTTTTGAAATAATAAAAAACTTTCGTTTGCTCTCCTGAATATTTAACATTTTCTCATTAAGCATAAATTTCCATCCAAACAATAATTGGTAAATGTCGGTACGCACTCAGTATCTTTGGTCATTTGTGGGGAAGAGGGGATCTGCGGTTGGGTGTTTCAAACTAGTTCGTAAAACTTTTTAAACTTTCGATACTACCTGAATGCGTAAGTCGTACGTTCAAATGAATCCTCATTAAAATGATTTGCCTGTACTCCAATGAAAGAGGGCTATTAACGGCCACTGTTCCTAGAACGCTGAACTTTTCGATAGACCAATCTTAGTCTATCATCAGGTAAGCAATTTGTAAGTAGGTATTTTAAAGGTAACGCTCGATTCTGGTTGTTCCCAAATATTTTATCGTTGAATATCTTAGGTGACCCCGCCCACCTTAACCCAAAATGACATCAAAGTAAAAATTTATTAATATTAAAAGATTAAATATTGTATTTATTATGAACACACGTAATTTCTTTTAAATACTGTTATAGATAAACTTGCATTTTATATTTTTTAACTCAAGGTACAAAATAAATTTAAAATAGAGTGTCAGTTTTACCTTTGCGGCCAGCGCGTCGGTACCACATGACGTTAGCGCCACTCTGTTGACACTTTTTATAACTTTGCTTTGCTCAGTCGAACTTAATCCACCTGTCCGGCTTCCTGAGATTAAGCGATTCTTAAGCGATGCTTGTGTGTTGGAAAGAGCGTAGTTGTGCATTTGAGCAGTGTTGAACCTTAGTTTCGGCTTAGCAGTTGATTAGTGGGATTGGGAACAGCGGCCGTTAGAGTAGAACGTTGCTAAGTCTTGACAACTTGGCATTAGCTGATCTATATTGCAAAGTAATTATTACTTCCCAACCTTCCTCTTGTTCCGTTTAGTCTCTCAACGTACCTCAATTGGAGATGCCATAGTCCTACTGACTTCGCGCAGTTGTAAATCAAAGTAAGAATTTTAAATCATGGATACATGTATAAGTACCATTTCTAGTTTATTTAATCTGCCCAAAAAGAAAAGTATTTAAAGGTAACTTTTAGCCTTGTAAAGCGCCATTTACCCAAAAGTTAGCATCGTTTAATCAGTATTATTTCACCAAACGCAATATATCAAGCTTAATTGCCTCATCATGCGAATGCATCTATTACAATTAAGGCAATAAAATCATCAAGGTGTAGTAATGTATGTGTGGCAGAAGAAACATCCCCGCCCTCACAATACAGCCTTCAGCCGCTCGCGCTGGGGGAAGGTGAGTTGTAAATTACATGCCCGATACAGGGGGGCGCGGGCGCTACCTCGGGGGTATTAAAGACAAGACATGGGGGTGAATAGTCAGGAGGATAGGGGTGGACCGGAAATCGAATATAATAGACAACGAAAACTTGTTAAAATTAGGAAAACTGGGTAGGTACATATTTCATTCATTTGTTTTTATTTCGCGAAAAAATTGCAATACTTATGTGATACAAATACCGCACAAGACTTCCAAATGCCCGGTGCTAGTGGAACTATGTCATCCCTAATCGTGGTGTGTATATGTGAGGCTCATTTAGACAACACGGAATTACCTATTACTGCAAAGGGTACACATGTGGTGGATGTTTTGATCATTAAAAGCTATTTCAAAATATTTTCATATTTCAGAAATTTGATCACTTCAACACCTCATCTCACTGGCTCCAAATGAGAGCAGTTGAGTTTCCTGTGCGGTATTCACATATGAAAATCCAAAAAACAATAATAAAAACTGATATTTTTAAAGCATTGTTTGCACATCTTGTAACGCAGTAAACGACTGGTCACGGGATCTCTATGCAAATGTGACACAATGGATTCTAACACCGCGTTCACCAGAGACAACTCTCACAACGGCAGTTCCGAGATCTG
Organism: Limnephilus marmoratus; assembly: GCA_917880885.1. Classification (NCBI taxonomy): domain Eukaryota; kingdom Metazoa; phylum Arthropoda; class Insecta; order Trichoptera; family Limnephilidae; genus Limnephilus; species Limnephilus marmoratus. Next base: position 30,930,337 of record OU862917.1, on the reverse strand, counting down.
GTTACTAGGTGACAGACGGAGTTCCTCGCGGAGTAAGTAGCAGGTAGGCCGCTCTTCGAGACATAGAATCAACTAACTGGTATAGTTTTAGCAATCTGTTAAATGGTTTATAATATAAATATTACTCTGTTTTCTAGGAGTATGGCGCCCAATAACGTAAATTTGCTCACACATTCAAACAGTAGATTTCTCGCAAATAATAATATTCATCCGCGAACTAATGGGAATTTAAAAGATCTCTTCGTGTAATGAACCTACGCCCTGAGTAATTATAAGTACTTAATTGGAGATTAATTCGAAATCTTGCCTATCATATTTTCTGTACAAATTACAAGATGACTTTCATTTTCTTGTTGTTTTGATATTTCATATCTGATGTTCCCTTCAGTATTAAAACTAATGCACTTTGCAGAGATGGCAAGATTTGCAAAATACTCCGTAACAATCTTAAATCGTTTATATATGAAAATATACCAGAAGAAGAAGGGAAAACACTAAAAAAGGAAATTAAAGCTTTTCCTGATATCGGAAAACTCCGTCATTTCGCTGCAAGTCCGCCCCAGTGAGGGCTGAGAAAGATGGGAGGGCTTTTTGTTCGAGCTACAACAATTAGTTTACACAACAATAGTCGACACAGCTGCTTGAATACCAAATACTAGTAGCATTGTCGGCTCACAGTACACAGTAGTCAGCTCCGGAGCCCAAAGCGTGGAGGTATGTGGAACACCACGATTATATTTATCAACACAGGCCCGTACCGGAATAAGACCCCGCAGTTATTTGGGTTGACCCGTGCCATAAATCGACTAAGGGTGGTTAGTGTATCTAAGACGGCGTATTATAATAGAGTGAGGTAGCCGGCGACCGCAAAATGCCGGTACATGAACTTTAATTTTACCCCGCATCGGGCTTATTGAAACAGAGGTATCGAATACCTTCATAAACCCGCCCTTCATCATTATCTGCCAAACTTTGTGGTACACACTTTGTACAAGTAGTATTAGTTACCTGTCGCAAATATCTAGTATGTACTGCAACCTTATTTATGAGCGTTTTAAATTATAAAGTAAAGGCCATTAAATAAATCAATCAAAGAGAGAAAAATGCCACTACAAGTCGAGAAAAGTCAAGATGATATAAGAAGACACCTGCAGGGACTTGAAGGACAAATAAGATGCAAGAAAAATTAGGAGAGCCAAGATAAAAAAATAACATAACATAACATTTGTATAGCGCAGTTTTGGGATATTTCACTTCAAGCGAAATGAAGTGAGAAGAAGCAAGTTGAAGCCAGAAGAACCACGAAGGGGCTAGAAGAAGCAAGAGCTTCTAAGCAGATACTAGGGTAGACTGAAATTGATGAAGAAGAGGCAAAAGGAAGCAAGAATAGGCAAGAAGAATCAAGAAAATGACAGAATTTAAAAAACAACACTCAATCAAAATCTTTATTCTTGCCCAACCTAGTATGAGTATTAGCATATTAGGTTGCCATGTATAAAGATGAATTAAACTCCGCAAGAAGTCGCAAGAAACACCAAGAAGAGCCAAGAATGAGCGAGAAGAGATAAGAAGCAAGAAGAGAAAAAAAAGACTCGAAGAAACAATAAGATACAATAAAAGGCAGGAGAAATCCAGACGAGCCAACAACGGGTGAAAATTGGAAAGAAGGTGCATTAAAAGCAAAGGTGAGTTAAGAAGAGCCAATATTAGACGTTAAGAGACGAGAAGTAGTAAGCAGAACCAAAAAGAGACGAGAAGATCCAATAAGATCCAAAAAGAGACAAGAACATTCAAGAAAAAACAAGACGAGGTAAGAATATTCGAGAAGAGATAATCAGAGACAAGACAAGCTGAGACAAAAAGAGATAAGAAAAGACAAGAAGAGATAAGAAGAGACGAGAACATCCAAGAAGAAGAAAGAAGAGCCAAGAAGAGACAATAATAGAAAAGAAGCGATAATAAGATGCAAGGAAAGTCCAGAAGAGCCGAGAACAGACGAGAAGATCACAAGAAACAAGAAGAAGAAAGAAGAGACAAGAATGGACAAGGGAAGAAAAAAGAGTTAGGAAGAGCCAAGCAAGATCAAGCGGAGCCAAGAAGAGTCCAGAAGATCCAAGAAAAGGCGAGAAGATACAAGAAGAAAGAAGAGAGCCAAGAAGAGTCTAGAAGAGCCATGAAGAGACAAAAAGATCCTAGAAGAGACAAGAAGTTCCTAGAAGAGACAAGAGGCAAGATCCAAGAAGAGCCGAGAAGAGGCAAGAAGAACGAAGACTAAAACAAAGAAAAAAATTATAACGCTCAATCCATTCCTTTATTCCTGACCATCCTAAATTCCAATATTGGCTTATTAGGTTGCCATGTATACAGCGCCGGATCTGCCATACGTTCAAAAACGTGCAAAAACCTGGCGCCAACTCCGAAGGGGCGCCGTGAAAAAATAAATATTGTATTAAAATTTAGTTATTCCCTGAATCGTTTAAAAATTACCCATAGTACGAAATAATTATTACGCTCTAGCAACACTTTCCAAAGAAACAGAATGCGCACGCATCAGGTTGGTATCAACGGCTTACGAATTTATAGTCAGATTCAGATTTTTTTTACAAATTCCATATATTTAGTTTAAACGTAAGATCTATTTTTCCATATATCTTTTACCGTCTTTTACGACGAATAGGTGCGATCCAAATTCAATAACCAATCACAGCGCGGTATTTTTGTTCGTAAGCCGTTGATACCAACGTCAGTGTTTAGTTTTTGTTCGCTCAACACAGGGGAAATGCAAGGTACAAATTTGAGGTTATATTCTTATTATCACTGCTCACTGTCTCTCGTCGGGACCGCCTGTTGCTAGTCAGAAGCTGTAGATGCTATTCTTGTGTTGTATTTGTATTTGCTTTTTCTAATATTCGCGTTGAGTATATAGGTACATAAACGCAGTAAATCTCAAGAATGTCTAATGGACCTAGTTCAGCGAAACCACCCGCATTGTCTCGTAACCTATATTTTAAATCATGGTACGGGCACAAACAAACAATTCGTTGTATTATTTTAAAGCATAACTTGCAAAGAGTTTTTCCTAAAATAATTAAAATAGCACCATAATTTATGTTTACCCAATAGATTCAGAGAGTATAGGGCTCCTGGCGATCCTCTCTTTAAAAAAAAAAAACGAGTGTGAGAGCTACCGCCAGGTCACTTGGAAAAGTTACACCCTTTATATGTCTTGATTTTATTTGATAAATTAGTGTAAAAAAAAAATAATAATAAAAAAAATACAAAAATTGTTTTAACGAATTTTTAATCAAAATAAAAATGTAGGGGGGGGGCGCCATCGGTACCTACTGCACAGGGCGCCAGATTTCGTAGATCCGGCCCTGCATGTATACTGTATACCGGTCGATTAAACTCCAACCTCCTTCCCATCCTCAGAGCATGTGTTCCAGTCCTAACAAATCAGTGCCCCCTGGTGTACCGGTCTCACCGGGACAGGAGTACTCCTGGCTGGGGTGGTACAATCGTATCGTATCGTATCGTATATTTTCGTGACTTTAGAAGCAACTTTGGCAATTATTTGTGAGTTAATGATACTTTTAAAAAAATGTGAAAATCACCGATTTGCGTTGTTTTACAAATTTGTCTTATATGAAATAAAATATCTACCCAAGATATAGCTTTTTTTACAACAATTTTGGATGTTTTAATTTATTTTTCATTGCATTAACACAGTAGGTAGGGCAAGATTTTTTTAAATAGGTAGATACTAATTATAATTAACTTACAAAAAATGCCAAAGTTACCATTAAAATCATTTTAAATTGATTTTTTTAGTGTTCTAGATTTTATAATGTAAAATATAAATATATAAAGTAGCACATATCCTACTACAGAATTATTATACATCTTGATAAAAAAATAGTTATTTAATTTGGTTGGGTATTTTGACCTTCTTACATTCAAATTAGGTTTTGTATGAAAAAGGCCGCGCAGCCATTCCTCTTCACACTTGATTCATAAAAAGATTAAAAAAAAAAACTTTGTGCATTTTGCAAATTGTGTGTGCCAGTGAAGTGTGACGGAGTAGGTATACCTTAGGATCTTTCAAGAACAAATATTTTATCTTGGAAGTTTATTACTGTTCTACGTACACTATGCTAGCATTGGCGCTACTTGCGGCCAACGCTAAACCCAAAACCTGGAAAGGACATGCAATAAACAAGCCGGCGGCTAGCTCTGCACAGCCGGCGCGAGCAAGGTCCCTCTTAAACCCAGGGCGAGTGTCTGTGGTTCGCTTGTTAATTCCTACTCCCCTTCCTTTCCTCAAAATCTCCAGGTCTCCTTCCTCAATCAGAACACAGTTGTTATGCACGAAAAAGGGTTTTATTCAATTAAAGGTGAACAGGGTTCTACAAAAGGCCAGCATCGGCACTACACACATGAGTATTTGGCTATCTCTAATTAATTCTATCATAACGGGGGGAGCTTCTCTCAACTCTCTCTACACGTGTTTAGTGAATTTAAATGTCAGTTCTTAGTACACAGAGGGGTAGGTTCATTGGTACTCACAAGCAGGAGATAGGCGGTCGGCAGACAGGATTCTGGGTAGGCGTAAGCCTCTTTAAGCACAATACACAATTAAAGTAAAACATCGTGAGCGTTTACGGAGAGCGCCTAGCGCGAATCACGGGGAACACAGTTATTCTGCCGAAGGCCGGCGAAGGAATGGAAGCGGGGAGCCGCTCGGCGCTTGGCACGGGCGCCGCGCGGTGCGGGGAGAGGGGCGGAGGGCCTGTGCAAGGGGTCAATTCGCTATTAGCTCGCACGGGAAACAATTCCGTAACGTAACACTTCCCCCCTCGCCGCAAAAAAAGCGACGTGGTAATGGAGCAGTAGGGCTAAGAAATCCTCTTACCCTTCTAGCACTTGTGCCAAAAAAAAAAAAAAAAAAAAACATCCAAGAGAAAGGGGGGAGAGAGAGAGAGAGAGAAAAAGAAAAAGTTGCTAGCTACAAAATAGTAGAAACAAAAACAAAAGAGAAAAAAAACATGGTGAACAAAGAATTATACATGAATGTACATGAAAGAGCAGTGGCATACATAAATATAAACAAGGACCTGCTGGAGAAAGGTACAAGGGTTATGCAGTGATAGAAAAAAAATGACTCTAAATTGTATCATTGGTCTGTGAGCTAAGTTTGCGTAGCGTGGTTTGCGTAGGATGTTTGGGGTGTTTGAACGTTGCACTGAAGTTATAAGGTTACTTTGTCACAGTAACCTGGCCCGTTTGAGATTACACTCAAGGAACACTAGGGCCTTAAAGAAAACACGAAGACGAGAACGCAGGATGAGGCTTCTTGGTGGTGGAGAGGGTTCTACCTGTCACAGAGGTCAAAAAGGTAGCTGCTTCCGGATCCTGTGGGTGGGCCAGTATGACATCATTGAGGTACTGGAGAGTGGAATTGTAATTGGTGGTTGGTCCTTTATAGAGGAGGTGGTTTGTGTGCATGACAGCCGTTGTTGTGATGGTGGTTGGTACACTGGTTTGTATACAGTGGGATTGTTGGATGAACAATTGTTGGTATTGTTATTTGCGCGAGGGCACAGGAGCATTGGCATGATGGCAACAGAGCAATTTGCAAGGTGCAGCTGGAACATTTGCAAGATGCAGCAGGAACATTTGTACAATGGCAACAGGAACATTTGCGAGATGCCGCAGGAACATTTGTACAATGGCAACAGGAACATTTGCGAGTTGCCGCAGGAACATTTGTACAATGGCAACAGGAACATTTGCGAGATGCCGCAGGAACATTTGCACGATGGCAACAGGAACATTTGCAAGGTGCCGCAGGAACATTTGTACAGTGGCAACAGGAACATTTGCGAGATGCCGCAGGAACATTTGCACGATGGCAACAGGAACATGAACCAACTTAGAGCTGACGTGCTCGGGTTTGTTTGAGTGATGGTTTTGTGATGATACAATTCGCAACTACACGCACGACTCGTTATGTTAGGTGTGGTCGGGTGCTTTTGGTACGTAGGGTTTGAAGGCATGGGACCTCCGTGACGGTAGTGAAGGCAGCATGAAGAGAGGCGCAGGTGTAGATGGGGTGAAGAGCTGCTGGTCTTCTTATTAATCCGGCGAAAAATTATTATTAGAACAAAATTCTTGAAGTTTACCTGCCTGGTAGACCAATGATGAAAAGGTTTGGAGAGAAACAAGGTGTGCATGTTGAGAAAGATTGGATTTGTTTGACGTGTAGAGAGAGAGAGAGAGACGGAGAGAGAGTTAACTAAGTGTAACTACAGACTTATACATATTACAAAGGTACGTATTCAAGGAAGGTTCTGTTTAACCCATTTAGTTTTTTTTAAACTAAATACATTTCCAAGAACACGTAGGTAAGGGTTTGTACGTATGACAAGGTGCCACGTTCGAAAGAAGTTGGTCTTCCATGACCTATGCTCACGTCTATACGGTAGCATTTTTTCTACTTTCGAAGAACAAAAACATTGAGTACAAATAAGTTATGACAAGTGGGAAAGGAGTAGGAAGTTGAAAGGATCCGTGTATGAAGGTTGTCCCATTTGACAAACGAAACGCCAAGTGCGTAACGCATATATCCCCATTCACGGATAATTTCGAGGAAGGGAAAGGGTGACAATTGGGAACATTTGAACGAAGAAAACTGCTGAGGACTCGGCTATTTCCGAAATTCGACCTCTGAGTGGAAGGTGAAACAAGGTCTACAGCAGTTATCCTGGCACATTACAATACCATTTGGTAGTGTGGGACAAAAGGAATACACTGACATAAAAGACGTGTGATCTACACTTGGTAGGTCACACAAACATGGGGGTAGATATTATTTCGTTCGCACGATTCATGGTGAGTATTGTAACGTCTTCACGTCTCATGTACAGGAATGAACGATTTACAACAAATTTTGCCCAGTATTGAAAGACAGTAGCCCAATTACGTTCGAAAATGTGGGTCCCCATTCAATACAGACGGCGGGTTAAGCGGTTCTCATGCCAAAGGACACACGACCAACTTAGTAACATTTAGTTATGAGTATAAAGTAATTATAACGAGCTTCTCGTATCATGGCGTATGTTTTGAGGATCTCTCCTATGATGGTAGATATTGTCACGTTTTCACGTCTCACGTGACAGGAATGAACGATTTACAACAAATTTGCCCAGTATTGAAAGACAGTAGCCCAATTACGTTCGAAAATGTGGGTCCCCATTCAATACAGACGGCGGTTTTGCAATGATGTAATTAATACGGCACTGCTGTAGCTTAATAATTTCATATTAGCATACGTTACAAGACTTGCCAAAAGGCGATAAACACAAATTTTATTGAAGATCTGGCCAAGATTTTAAACTTCAAACAAGAATAATGGTACAATAAGGACAAAAGAAACTTGTCATGATAAAATATGTACCTCATAATGAAGTTGTATATGTACAAGGAACAATGTTAATGAAGGGACGATACGTATTGCCACTTTTATAACAAATATTTTTCTCAGAATCCGACAAAATACGATTCTGGAAAAAAATAGAGCAATTGGGTTGAGCGCCATTCTAATTTTTGGAAAAAGAAGAAAAACCACAAGTAGCAACAAGGTTGCCCTTGAATTGTTTCGAATCCAGCGAATGTGACCTGATAGGTGTGTACATTTGGTGTATTCGAAACGATCCCCAATATACAACATTACTATGAATGTGTTAGGATGGGGTGAAGAGGAAAAAGAAAAAAGAAAAAACGGGAGGATTTCCTATTATAACGGAAATCGTCGCGACATTCTTACAATATGGTGCTGTGACCATAGTAGTGAGCTGCGGCAATGGTCTGAAACCAATGGTTATTATACAGACTTGCACTTAAGATTTTATATTTACAACATTAGGGTAGGGACGTACTGGTACGGCAAAAACCCGACACAAAACAATTAAAAAAAGGTGATATGACAAGATGAGGCGATGAGGTGAGAAAAAAAACGCGCGGATGCTGCAAGAATTGTGAAAAGGAAAGCGACGTCTTGGAGCAGGAGTTTTCCGGAACCGTTGATGGTAGGAGGAAAAGGAGGCCCTTTCCCGAAGTGATCAATTTCAGGAAGAGGATGCATACAAGTATGAAAACGGTGCCCCAAGAGGTGCTCTTGTGGTACAGCAGGCAAGGCACGCAGGATGTACAAGAACATATAAAATTATGCAAAAAGAAAAAGAATGTACAGGAGTTAGGCTACCGTTGACATTAATGTGCCTTCGGGTGTAAGGATTACCTTACGAATGCCCATATGGGTGATTATTTACATTTAATATTTACAAGTAACTCACGTCACTTATGACAAGAGTTTTGCCAATTTGATAACGCCTGAGAACTTGATGTGATGGAATTTACTGATTCCGTATTCCCAATTTTTACAATGTCTTTCACATGGTAATTTCCGATGTGTTTACCAGAGATGTCAGACAATCGATAAACAAGGTCTGAGATCTTTTTTAGAACTTTCGTTTTTACAAAGCGAGGTGCCAATTTGGCAGAGAAGTACAGCGCACCTTGCGACAAAGTGTTGTTTCTTCTCCAAACGATGTCTTCTTCCTTGAACGTGACGTGCTTTCTGCGAAGGTTATACCTGTCGGCGCTCTTTTGGTGGGCCAATAGTAGAGCGTCTGTTACTTCACTATAGATAGCGGAGAGTTCCTCCAAGCGGTGGGCGTAATTTGCTGCGGGGTCTGCTGTGGAGGAAGGGGTGGGTGGAAGGCAAATGTCGGGGTGTAATGAACCGTGAACTACTTGCTCCATGCCGTGTTTGAGAAAAAATGGTGTATAGCCTGTAGCGAGGTTCACCGTGTTGTTCATGGCTGCTTGTATTTTGTCTAATTTTTTGCACCATGTACGTTGGTCCTTGCCAACCAGAATTGCCAGAGCCGTGTTTATGGTCTGGTTGTATCGTTCGACGGTGTTGTTCTGTGGGGTGTAAAGGGTATTGTAGAATACATCCTTTATACCATATTTAGACAAAAACTCTTTAAATTCTAGAGCTATAATTGTTTGCCATTGTCGCATATTATAGTACGAGGAATACCGTAGGGTATGAAAATATGCTTTTCTAATAGATTGGTTATTGCTGCTGCGGTCGCCCTTTTCAGAGGAAACAACCAGCAATATTTGGAAAAGACATCCACCACACTGAGTATATGCATGTAACCGGCGTAGCTTCTAGGGAAAGGTCCGATGAGGTCCATTGAGAAGGATTGAAGTGGTCTATCGGCACGTTTGGGGTTGCCCATTAGACCAGACGGTGGTGCCGTACTGTGTTTGTATGCCTTACAGATGTCGCATTTGGAGATGTATGAACGAACTTGTTTGAATAGACCAGGCCAATAATATCTTTGAGATATTTTTTTATATGTTTTAAAGGTTCCAGGGTGTATGGAATCTACGGCACTGTGGTTATTGATAATAACCTGTTCTCTATTTTCGAGAGGGACTACCATTTTCCAGGCATAATCCTCTAAGATTGACAGTGGTGGCTTACAGTTGCGGTATAATTGTCCGTTTTTAATTGTAAAATTCGGAAACTTTTGTGGGTTGTTACTGCATCCTTGGAAGATTTTTTGATACCATAAATCTTTTGTGGGGAGACTAGAATTGGATAATTCGGCATTTAGTATTGCAATCTCGATTCTAGAAAGGGCATCCGGGACGATATTATCTGCACCTTTACGGTGGATGACGTCGAAGGTATATTGGGATAGGCGGGACGACCAGCGAGCCAATCTTCCAGAGGGATTGTCTAGCGAGATCAGCCACTTTAGGCTGCTATGGTCTGTAATCACGGTAAACTTACTGCCCTCAATGTATCCGCGGAAATGTTGAATGGATTCCATGACTGCTAATAATTCTCTCTCGGTGATTCCGTAGTTTTTTTCGTGCTTGTTTAGGGTGCGAGAGAAATATGCCACGGGGTGTTCGCCGTCCGTAAAATTCTGAGTGAGGACTCCTCCGATTCCGACGTTTGATGCGTCCGAGTGGATCGTAAAGGGGAGGTTGAAGTCAGGACAATTCAGTACCGGGGCTGATTGAAGGGCTTCCTTCAGGGAGTTGAATGCTGACTCGGTCTCTGCGGACCAGGCAAAGTTACTGGTACCTTTACGGACGCCCGTGATTTTGTTGAGCGGCGCCGCGAGTGTTGAGAAATTTTTAATGAATCTTCGGTAATAACCGGTGAGTCCGAGGAAAGCTTTTACCTCTTTTGCATTCGTGGGCCGGGGAAAATTTGTCATAGCCGCAACTTTTGCGGGGTCGGTTCTTAGGCCTTCTTCATCTACTATGAAGCCCAAGTATCGTAGGCGATGTTTGCAGAATTCCGATTTCTTTAGGTTGATAGTCAAACCGGCTTGTTTGAGTTGTTGAAAAACCTTTTCTAGTATGAGTATATGTTTTTCAAAAGTATCGCTGATGATGATCAAGTCATCCAGGTAGCAAAATAAGTTGTTATCGAACTCTGGGCCAAACAATTTATCCATGAGCCTTTGTAGCTCCGCTGGGCTGTTTTTAAACCGAAGGGTAGCCTTTTAAAGTGAAACATACCCCTGCCAGGCACTACGAAGGCAGTTTTTTCGCAGGAGCTGGGATCCAAGGGTATTTGCCAGAAAGCTTTGCTCAAATCTATAGATGAGATGTATTTAGCGTTTCGAAGTCTGTCGAGGATGGAGTTGACCAAGGGGAGGGGGTAGGCGTCTGACACTGTACATGCGTTGAGGCGTCTGCTATCGAGGCAGAAACGGGCCGAGCCGTCTTCTTTCTTTGAAACTATTAAGGTGGGGTTGGTCCATGCACTGCGGCTGGGTACCACCACTCCCATTCTTAACATATCGTCCAATTCTTTTTTTAGAATTTTTAATTTTTGTGGAGCGAGGTTATAATACCTTTGTTTGATTGGGGGGCCTGTTGTTTTTATGTGGTGTTCTACTAAGTTGGTTAAGCCTAAACCGCACCTTTCGAAGGAGATTGATTCAAACTTGTTGATCATCTGATCCAACTGATTTGTTTGTAGGGGGTTCAAATTTTCGTACGGTATTACTGTACGGATTTCGTTCACTTGGGGAGGGACGGAGGGGTTGTTAAACAACTGTGGAGCAATTTTGAAAGCCATCCAAAAGTCCACTCCCAGGATAAATTTTTGTGAGATTGTAGGTATAACCAGAAATTTGATCCGAACTGTTTTTGTGTCGCAATTGATCGGCAGGGTGAGAGAACCAATGACACGTTGTGAAGCGTTGTCTGCCGTGGTGACATGTGAAGAATGTTCTTCCATTTTAAAACCACAGTTTGTGAATAAGGTGTGAGCGTTGTCGCCCAGACAGCTGACAGACGCGCCGCTGTCGAGGAGACCAGAAAAAACCACATTGTTTATAGAAAAATGCGCGAAGGGTCTACCGTCTATTGCCTGTTTGCAGCAAACTGTAGAGAGGGGTAAGGCCTGTTTGAAGAAGTTGACGTGTTCCAACCATTCCGACCATTCCTTCGGCCTATGGGGAGGATGGCCCGGGTGGTTGGGTTCTAGTTTTTTGTCCTCTTGGCTGTCCAATTGGGCGGGGGTCTGGAGAAGTCTGTAGGGGGTTTGATGAATCTGAGGTCCGGGATGGGTGTCTCAGTATTGTCTTGGCGTGGTCTCTTACCAAACTTCCTCCCTTCGTCTCTTCTTGGAGAACGATCAACGGATCGTCTTTTGTTAGAATGGGGGTCTCTTGAAGATAAAAGTTTAGCTTGCTTGAAGCAGGAGGCTTGGGAGTGACCAACCTTGTGGCAAAAAGAGCAGGATTTCTTTTCGTTGTGCTCTGGTTTTATGCCGGACGAAGTGCTGGGGTGAAAGTTTTCCTTGGGGAACCTTTCGTCCCTCTTTCGATCCTGGTATGCCTCCAGTAGCTGGCAGACATCTTTAAGTTGCTCCAGCGTGGAAATTTTCTGGGAAGTTATGATGTTTTCGTATCTGGGCAGGAGACCGTCGATCAAAACTGGGAGGAGTTCCACTTCAGGAACGGGTTGGGCAAGCTTAATATTGATGGCCTCTGCCCTCTGCGTGAATCTAGCGACAGGCTCTCCGGAGTGCTGCTTGATAGCGAGTAAGGATAGCCTGATTCTATGTTGGGCCTTTTTTTCTCCGAAACTTGTTAAAAGTGCCGCCCTGAGTTCCTTCTATGAGTTTGTTTTTCTCTTATGTATCCTGTGCCAGGTAAGCATTTCAGGAGCGATGAGGTCTATGAAATTTCTGTGTAGGATATTTTCGGGAATTCCTCTGACTTGAGCTGTTTCTTCTATTCTGTTGATGAAATCCTCCACATCCGTGAGTCCGTTGTATTTCGTTTTCCAGGTTGTCAGATCGTATATTTTTGTTGGTTCCTGGGCTTGCACCACCAAGGGTTTTGCTTCGGAGACTGTGAGGGGGGTAGTGATGATTTCCGAGGTGACTTCCGGTTGAAATTGCAACCTCCTGATGTATTTTTTGTTGTAGAAAGAAGCATATAGAGTAAGGCATTTTTTGGATTTATTCCGAGGAGAAATCTTTCTATTTCTCAGGGCCTGTAGTAGTTCTTCCTTTCTTGAAGTAAAAATGTGTGGGATTATACCCAGCGTGACTTGAGGGACTTCCATGGTATATAAGATCGTGTCAGAGTGACCTTATGTTGGAAAAAGTGAGAACTACACTCGCAATTGGAGAGAAATTGGGCAGAGACTGACCACTGGAGCGTATTTTTTACAAAACAAGTTTTGAAAAAAAAAAACTACGCGTTGTTTTTTATAAGTGTTTGGTTTATTTGAAAATTTGGGCAGGGGTTCCCCTCAAAAAACGTGATTTTGAGAAAAAATCCAGATGTTTTGAAAATTTGTTGAAAATTTTTCAAAGTCCAAAAACGAGAAAAATTTGCGCAGAGGTTCCCCTCAAAAAACGTGATTTTGAGAAAAAATCCAGATGTTTTGAAAATTTGTTGAAAATTTTTCAAAGTCCAAAAACGAGAAAAATTTGCGCAGAGGTTCCCCTCAAAAAAACGTGATTTTGAGAAAAAATCCAGATGTTTTGAAAATTTGTTGAAAATTTTTCAAAGTCCCAAAACGAGAAAAATTTGCGCAGAGGTTCCCCTCAAAAAACGTGATTTTGAGAAAAAATCCAGATGTTTTGAAAATTTGTTGAAAATTTTCAAAGTCCAAAAACGAGAAAAATTTGGGCAGCGGTTTCCCTTAAAAAACGTGATTTTGTGAAAAAATCCAGATGTTTTGGGAATTTCTTGAAAATTTTTCGAAGTCCGAAAACGAGAAAAAATTGGGCAGCGGTTTCCCTTAAAAAACGTGATTTTGTAAAAAAAAACCAGATGTTTTGAAAATTTTCAAAGTCCATAAAATGAAAAAAAATTGGGCAGCGGTTTCCCTTAAAAAACGTGATTTTGTGAAAAAATCCAGATGTTTTGGAAATTTGTTGAAAATTTTTCAAAGTCCAAAAACGAGAAAAATTTGGGCAGCGGTTTCCCTTAAAAAACGTGATTTTTGTGAAAAAATCCAGATGTTTTGGGAATTTCTTGAAAATTTTTCAAAGTCCGAAAACGAGAAAAAATTGGGCAGCGGTTTCCCTTAAAAAACGTGATTTTGTGAAAAAATCCAGATGTTTTGGAAATTTCTTGAAAATTTTCAAAGTCCGGATATGAAAATTTCACTAGCCGGGATTCACCTTAATGAAACACGTTTTAAGAATTTATTCCGATGTTTTTGAAAAATGTTTGCAAATTTGCAAAAGTCCGGAAATGAAAAACGGAAACGAGGTTCGCCTTAAACGAACATGTTTTTAGAATATTTCCATTTCCTTTCCAAAGGGGGGTTCTTCAGAAAAAGAAGGAAATATTTTTTCTTTTATACAAGTTTTCGTGGAAGTATTTGTTTGAAAATTCAACAATGTCTTGGGGAATCGTTTCTTTATTTACGTGGCTAGACTGTAGCCTGATTTGAGCATCACCAATTATTGGTATTTATCCGCCGACTTCCTTTTGTCATAACAAGTTATATGCAGAAATGTGCATACGTAATGTAATGCCTGACTCGAGGAATCGACGTCAACGCGAACCGAAAGTCTTTCAAATTATGTCGTCTGTTTCTTACGAAAGAAAAAAAAGCTAAATGATGAAACAGGCGGCAAAATTAGAAAAATGCTCAATTGTCAAAAGGTAGAAAGAATTTAATCCACTTGTTTCCCTTAAGCTGCAAAATATGCCGTTATATATACAGGCCAGTATTTTGCGAAATAGTCCCCTATTCGCAGAATATGTCGATATCAAATACAGACCAGCACTCTGCGGAATAAGTTTATTAATAAAAACTGGTTAATTAACTTTCGGGAAACGAAGCGGGTAATTGGTTTATCATATACAGGATTTTAATTGTTGAATAACTTTGTTTTAAATATTTGTGTACATTTCCACTATTAATCTTGTATTTGAAACTAGCAAATTTAGTCGGTCGACACTTGTAAACACTATATTATTCACGACGGCAACTTTCTTGGTTGAGCACTTTACGTAGGAATACCGGTGATAATGTTTTGTCGAGTGACGACTCGAAAATGAAGGAATCGTGCCCGTGATAATTTAAATTGCAATTCGAAGTTACAATCGCGCCGGGGTTCTTGATGGAAATGCTAGACAAATTGGGAGTAACAAGACAAAACATTATACATTATAAAGTTTAAACAATTGCTGATTGAAGAACGAGACTGTGGGACCGTGAAGAGGGAGGAAAAAAAAAATGCCACACGTCGGGCGACAGTGCTAGCATTAAAACGCAAAAAAAAAGCACCACGTTGGGCCCAGTGCTAGCATTGGCGCTACTTGCGGCCAACGCTAAACCCAAAACCTGGAAAGGACATGCAATAAACAAGCCGGCGGCTAGCTCTGCACAGCCGGCGCGAGCAAGGTCCCTCTTAAACCCAGGGCGAGTGTCTGTGGTTCGCTTGTTAATTCCTACTCCCCTTCCTTTCCTCAAAATCTCCAGGTCTCCTTCCTCAATCAGAACACAGTTGTTATGCATGAAAAAGGGTTTTATTCAATTAAAGGTGAACAGGGTTCTACAAAAGGCCAGCATCGGCACTACACACATGAGTATTTGGCTATCTCTAATTAATTCTATCATAACGGGGGGAGCTTCTCTCAACTCTCTCTACACGTGTTTAGTGAATTTAAATGTCAGTTCTTAGCACACAGAGGGGTAGCAAGGTTCATTGGTACTCACAAGCAGGAGATAGGCGGTCGGCAGACAGGATTCTGGGTAGGCGTAAGCCTCTTTAAGCACAATACACAATTAAAGTAAAACATCGTGAGCGTTTACGGAGAGCGCCTAGCGCGAATCACGGGGAACACAGTTATTCTGCCGAAGGCCGGCGAAGGAATGGAAGCGGGGAGCCGCTCGGCGCTTGGCACGGGCGCCGCGCGGTGCGGGGAGAGGGGCGGAGGGCCTGTGCAAGGGGTCAATTCGCTATTAGCTCGCACGGGAAACAATTCCGTAACGTAACAACTAGTAGGTTGACCTCCTCGCAATTCTTAATCCGTTTGTGACTGATCAAGCGTAATTTCGAAAGTTTTTGGAGATGCAGATTCCTGGATCCAGAATTACCATAATCCATCAGAAGAAGAACAGGAAACATAAACACATACTGCAAAATTGTAAGTTCAACCTTTTATCGTCTGTAAAACTTTTGCATTTCCCTATGTATAAATTGTTTAACCAATAGTTTACAAAACATCCCCTTAATACGCATATCTTCAGAACAGCTTGCGTCTATTCGGCGTTGGAAAGGCAATAAAATAATTCACATCTGAATTATTAGCATGCGTGTTAATTCTAATTTACCGCGCACCTAAATCTTAGCGAATCTATTACCTCCCTCCGAGGCTCGAGGGGTGGAGACACTAACGAACTAAGCCGAGATTTAAAGCAATTCGTCATGCATGCATATTTTCATAAAATATTACCTTGATGAAGCGGTTAAAATGCGGCAAAGACGTGCCAAATTCCAGTCTTATTTCGCTATATCTTTCTCCCTAAATGAAAATCTAAAAAAGATTTTGGTTGAATATATGAATTTAGAACAAATTAATTTTATTTCACTACATTTTGCTTTTTTATAAATGCGCCTACATGGAGATATAATATGTACACACATGCAAAATAATTTACTTATAATATTTAAAAAAATGTTATGAAAATATTAAATAAATCTGAATAGTGATTAATACACTAAAAAGTCAATAAAAATACTTGCTATTATCAAATATAAAGGGCGCCTAAAATTGTACACAATTTGTTGCGTAATGTATGTTTGTTAATGTAATGTATGTTTGAATAAGGTGTAGCAAAACAAATTATTGCTTTGAAACAACGTTTTAAATTTTATGGGATCACAATTAATATTTTTAATGATTTTCGGTGAGTTCCCGTAATCTTCTACGCCACACATTATTACGTTCCCCTTTCGTATGATAAATTTGTTTTATTGTGTGTGTTAGGAGATTTTGTAAAAAAATCATTTATTTTTATTTTGTGAGCATTTTCAAAAATATAATATCTTTTATCATTATGTCTTCGAAGGTTTTCTTCAACAGTACAGACGCCAAACCACAAACTATAAATTTCTGAAATCTCACCCTAAATTATATGGTATTTGACAAGTCACGCATTAAATTTCCGTGTTCGTATAATCGGTAATGTACTAAATATTACGTTTTATACATTTTTTTCTAATGAACGCATTAAAAAACCTTTTCAAAATACAGATTAAATAATTTTTAAAGATTAAAACTCTTAGCTTCAAATCGTACTTCATTCTCAAGCGACAGGTAATTCTTTTCCATTCAGTTCCTTCCCGGGTCATAGGTCCTTTAGCACTCATTGCAGACGTGTTCGCTACAAAGATATATTGAAAAGACTCCGTGATTCCGGCAACTTCTTCTTATTTTCCAACACGAGTCGACTTTGCAATTTCTAACACCTTTTATCACAATGTCCCAGTAATGGGCGCACTTCTTGCAGTGGGGAATTGATCGCTGCAGTCGCATTCAGGCGGAATTGCTATGGCAATTTAATTTTCCTGGCTTTTCTTCTTCTCTGGGTGTTCACTAGTCTGTTTCTGTGCAGCACGTAACACGGCAAATAAGGTTCATCTTGGCGGGAGTCTTGGTTAAATTGTGCTGCATATTTGTTTCGCTTATCGCCAACAAAACCTTATTTAAGCTAAATGAATTATAATCCATCTTATAGGTACCGGTTACGCGTATTAAAGAGTAACTCAGCTTCTTGAATCATTATACAGATTTAGCAGATTCGTACAACTATTTACTAATAGCTTTTTTCAAACTGTTTTTTTATTTTTTTATTTGTTTTTATTTGTGTCCCTTACTTTATTCCATTGTATAGTTTCAATTCAAAATCAGAAAAAGATAGGTCACACCTAGAAATCGAACTAAGGACCTTAACCTTGCCGAGTGGAGCTCTACCGTTGAGCGAATGTGATCCTATCAGATCCGACCATGTTTAATTTTATCATACTTCGACTAAGAACTACAACATTATCTTCATTTTCTTAACGCATTTTTTATTCGCTGCGATATTTATGTACGATTGCAAGTCCGCTCGAACTAAATACCACAAAATACTTACTCTACCTAGATTAGTGTCTTGGATAAATTTATCCATTTTTATTTAATATGTTACTTTTATTGACTAAATACTTCTTTCTAGTGGGAAAACGGAAATCACGGTCATTGGAATAAGTAAAATTGTTTTTTTTTTTCAATTTAGTAGATACTACGAGGCATATCCTGAAAGCAAGTGCACTGTGACCACAACGGGCGGAGGTTTTTAGTTTTTTGAGGGTTGGCAACACTTAGTGGTACAGGGGGTCTTCTGACCAGAAAGAGCATCGCAGGAACATTGTTGTACGTAAACTAACCATAGATGTATATAATATAACTGGATGGATAAGTCGCGTAAATTGGCCGGTCTTCCGGTTTCGACGGCCGCCATATGCAAAATGGGCAAGAGATTCGAGAACTTAGGGAACTTCTTAGAGGGAACTCGCAAATTCCAAGTTTTTTGTTACTAAAAAATGTTATTAAACATTTTTCCTTTCTGTTTTTTTTTGTGTTGCATAACGAATTGTAATAAAGTAAAACTGCGACTTTGTATATTAATAATAATTATCGTACATTATGCTCATAATAATTAGTTAAGTATTTTATTGTTAAATTAAGTTACACTTTTAAGTAATTAATATGTATTACACACCAAAATATCTAATATTTAATCATATTATTGTTAGCAAATAAATAGAAAAAAATGAGAGATTTCTTACAATAAAACTGATCAGTTTTGTAAGATTAAAGTAAAATAAAATATTGTAAAATTAAAAACTCATTAAAAAATAATCTTCCATTCGAAGTAAACTTCAATAATGAAACTTCTTTCAGGGCATCACAAGTCTACAGTTGTACTTTGTTTTATAACTACATATTGTGATAATCTTACCATTGTCTTAGATCAGTAAGGGGGCATCCATTAATTACGTGAGCAGTTTTTATTCCAATCTAGACCCCCCCCTCACCCTCGGTGAGATAAATTTGGACCACTTCTTATATTCTTTTCAAGTAACGTGAGATTTTGCTGGACCCCCCCCCCCCCCCTCGTTTGTGCTCAGGTAATTAATGAATGCCCCTTAACACTGGTGAAGGTAGGGTAGGTAACAAAATATGTTGAGAAACAGAAACAAAACTACAAGATTTAATAGGTGTATCATTTTTATTTCTTAAAAAATTACAATATTTAGTATGGGAACATCATGTGCCATTAACTTATAAGCAGTAAATGTATCGACAAACAAAAGTAAAAAATAACAGTCGTACATAATATTGGATAGAAATAATAAAAAAAAAATTAACATTTATTCAACAAAATTTGCACAACTTAATTTATACAACAACAAATACAACAAAAATACAGCAAAAATTTACAGACAAAAAAATTATACAACTTATATACATACAAAAAATGTATACAACTTATATACAGTCAAAAAATTTAAACAACTTATATACAGAGAAAGAATTTATACAACTTACATACAGATAAAAATTTTATACAACTTATACACAGACAATTTTTTTATACATTATTAAATAAAATAAGTTTATGTAATTTCTGTCTAACGATTGCCTTATTATTATTTACATTTTCTAGAGAAAATCTTTTTGCATATGTCTTTAACCTTAATAGCGCAAATTTCTCTGAAATTTTTCTTATTATCTGCGTTTCATGGAAGTCTTCACCCCCGTGAAATTCAGCTTCGAGATCGTGCGACAATTGTGGGAACATGTACCTCTTATCCGAAAAGTGACCCACCACACAATGTGAGATTTTTATTACTTAAAACTAATTAAATATTACTTAAAACTGCTTCAAACTAGACGGCTGCTGGTATAGAAATGGCTTACTGGGCACTTGTTATGCACCATTCCAAGATGGCGGACGTCGATTTCCGGTGGACCGCTCAAAATTCGCTGAGGCAAAGAGAGTCATCCATCCAGTTATATTATATACATCTATGAAACTAACGTTTTAGTGTCCAGTTACATGAAAGTTGTCGGCAAAAAATCCCGCCAAGTGCTGTGATCTGCAAGTGGGTGACTCATTACATGCCTGGGAAAAAAAGTCGTCAAAGTGGCGTCACACTAATTCCCCATCTGTGAAAAAATTGAAAACCACAATTTCGGGCAAAAAAAATTATGGCCTCAGTGTTTTAGGACCGAAAAGGCATCATTTTGTTCAAATTTCGGCCTCAGGTTGGGATCATCAATGCACAACAATATTGTGTACCCTAAAAAAACGCAAAAGGAGCATTCAAAACAAAAGGAGGGGAATGCTGACCAGAGAAGTGTGCCTTTTTCACGAAAACGTCCGACCTCACAAAGCCTTAGCCACCAATAAGATCATGGACTCATTTGATTGGGATGTTTTGAACCACTCCCCGTAATCCTCTGACTTGGCACCTTCAGATTATCATCTTTTCACCTTCCTAAAGGCATGTATTGATTAAAATAAATTTTCAACCGACGAGCAGTTGCAGAAAGTGGCCCTGAAGAGGGGGAAGGAGCTGGCGGGAGAATTCTTCGAGAAGGGCAAAATAAACTTGTGTCACGGCTCACCACGTGGATTGAACGGGCTAGCAATTATTTATAAAAATAGTAAACAAGTGTATCAACATTATCCTGTTTTTTTTTTCTAATACACTTTAAAAAAAAAAAAAAAAACAGTACACTTACTTTCTGAATATGCCTCGTAATTGAAATGTTTTGATACATATTTTAGTTCATCTTTTCAGCAATTCCCGTCACTTCTCGAAAATTTTTATGAACATTCGCTGTCATTTTTTCATTGAATTTACTTAATTTCCTTATCATTTTAAACTTAACAACAAAAATACAACGAACAAAAAAACGAGAATCTTACCAACGTCCATTCACATATTATGGCTCATTCAATAAACAAACTGGTTAAAAATTTAAAACAGTAAACAAAGTAATTCCCACTAATCACACTGCAGCGACAATTTCAAGTTCAGAATAATTACGCTCATATTTCACCCCAGTCTACCTACCGTCTAACATAACGTATTAGAATTGCCTCGAATGCCTATTTGTAATAATGACAATGCCGAGCTCTCTCAATTTGCAACGCATGTATTTAGCCACAAAGTAGCATTACTTCTCAGTGCGATAAATATCAAACTGGTCCCGTTCCTGTTCGTGGGAGTTGCAGTGAGCCTGGATTAGGGTACATTTCAGGGTAAATCCTTCGCGGCCACCGCACACAGGGTGGAAGAACCCTTAGATTACACTACTGTGGAGTAGCGATATGGAGTGCCACGTGTGAGTAAACCCAACATGCCAATTATCAGGCATATTAAAGTGAAAAGTATTAATATTATTAAGCCTTATATTGTTGGAAACGTACAAAGCAATGCACTGTTATTTTTGTTAAAAAATGATGTAAGTGCAACAATTCCGTTATGCAGGAACGTACTTGACTTACTTTAACCTGTATTTCCTGACATTATTTAGAGTTAAAAATGCAAAAGAAGTGTTGGTCTCCGATTACATTATTGAAGTTTTTTTTCTAGAAAAACTTAAAAAAATTGTAGGTTTTGAACAGTTTCAGGTAACAGGTTGGGAGTTCACTCGGCTGAGTACCACTGAGGTCCTGTGACGACACGTGTCAAAGTCATCAATAAAGTCACTGGAGACCAAGATTTCATTTACATTTTTTACTCCATCGTACTCTTACATCATATTTTAACAAAAAATAGCGACAGTGTATTGCGTTGTACGTTTCTAATTCATTGTGTACCCAATACTGACAATTTCCCACTTATAAGCAATATAGATATACCATTACATATAAATTTCATTGTTTTCAGGAAAAACGCTGTACCAACAAACGTCCAATTATTATTGCTAATTAAAACAAAAATATTTTGAATGACGGGAACGTTGTCGGTTTGTGTTGATGTTTGTGATTCCGTGGAAATAACGGTCTTTTCAGGCACTAGACGGAATAAAAGGGCTGTAGGCAGGCAAATTTGCATAATAGCTATGTATATAGTACCTTGTTTTCTGTATTGAAATGCTCGCTGGTTTACGAGTCATGTTTTTCTGCGAGTCTTACGATTTTTGTCGATCCCTTACAATTTCTTTACCTTTACCGACCCACGGGAAGTAATTTTAATCTCGGATAGGTATTTGCATCTTGCTTTAGTAAAATATGTTTTTCGTCACTTTCTGATGAGATATAACATCATTCAGAAGTCAAACAACGAAAAGTTGTTTGAATTGGTTTTAGCGATTTAGCTGTCTTTCCAGGTACCTAACTCACTACCTAGCCTACCTCACGATCCTCCCAAAAATTGAATGCTATCTAAATTTAAAAAAAAAAACACACACACACACACACCAATTTAAATCTTTAAGAATATAATGGTGGATATTGTGTTGAAAATAAAGTGTTTCTGGAAAATAAAAATACTCCCAATTTGAACTTTCGGAAAATGTGGCATCACATTATTTAAATATAACCTATCCTCTAGAATTCCATTATCTTGACTAGGACCTCGTAGGTAGGGTAAGGGACAACCCTTCTCAGTATTCAGTGGGCTGTGGAGACTGTACACTAGGCGTAATAGCTGTCCAGGGACCGAACTTGTTTTTGAAACTGCATTTTATGGGGTCCCATGCATTGCAAGTGGAATCTACTTGCATTTTTGCACCTCACGACATTAAATTTATTCAAGGACCTTCTTGGATATTCATTTGGTTTCCGGAAAAGAGACAGTTTAAATATATTGTTACTTTATTTAAAAGAAAAAGAAAAGCTCTGTGTTATAAACCAGAGGAGACCATCTTCGGTGGCATTTTTCATCCTTCAAAAATGTTCTCCGCATTTGCGGTTCTTGGTCATTTGTCTCCTGTCTTTTCAGAGTTCCAACTCAGATCAAAATTTACCATTTAGAATCGAAACGTTACTCGAAATGGCTTTAGGTAATCAGTGGTCAGGTCTGAATAGCTAAGTACTTCCCAGTCTTCCTCTTCGTTTATACTTTCCTTCTTCTTATAACATACCCCAATTGGGGATGCCATAATCCCAATGGTTTCGAACAGCTGGGAGCAGTTTAGAAAAGATGTTCATTTTAAAGGCTCCGTAGTAAGCGTTCAAAAAGATAAAGAAGATGGTTTGAAAGGGAGCTTTATAAATACGTACGATAGAGGGAGCGTGCTAACATAAAAAAACGATAACAATGACGAGAAAATTGTGAAAATATTTAATAAAACACGACTCGTTTAAATTAGAGCAAAAATCTCTCCACAAATGCCTAAGTTGCTTTTAAAGATACATTGTGATGTTTTCATACCTATAACTAAATATAATTTATTATTAAATATTCTAAAAATACACACACTAGAAGACAGTTGTAAAATAAACGACTTAACATTTTTATTCAAAATACTTAACTCTAAGTTCGACTGTTGCGAACTCCTGCAACTCATAACCTTACGAATACCGACAGTAAGAAATACACTATTCTACTGCAGCATTCATGAGCGAAACCACATTGCTCACTCTCCGATACAACGATTTCACACTATGGGAAATCAGTACTTAGGTGATGTTGACATATTTAACATGAACCTGGCGAATTTAGTGGATCTTGTTAAAAAAAACTTCCAAAACTATTCCTAAACATATCTCAATTTTTTGTAAACCTGTCAAATTGCTGTATCTTTGTATTTTTATGACTTGTGTGCATTTCTTAACTCATTTTATTTTTTATTATTTCTTTATCTGTTTAAAAATCATCTGTCATGAATTAATTATATAACCAAACATGTAAAAGCCCTCTGGGCGATAAATAAATGAATAAATAACATGTTAAATAACAGAACAAAATGTGTTTTAAATCATTTTCGGATCATACTTTGCGATTTTTTTCCATCGAGGGTATAATCATGTAATTACCGTTTTGGCTCTACAAATATATCTAGATATTATCTTAAAAAATAACGTATATTATTTTTAGGAAGTTAAAAATTTAAAGTGTTCAAGAGAAATGTGTTAAAATCGTTAGAAATTCGGAATGCAGGGGCTGAGTCAACACTTATTTCGATTCTGTTCGAACCCCCTTCCACATATTTAGTCCAACATTTCTTCGGTATGAGGCATTCACATGGAAATTTTCCCTATCGATTAAAAATCATATCCTAATAAGAAATTTGGTTTTTGGTATATTAACCAACATTTATAAATTGATAATTATAGTTGTAGTGTATGATATATAATATAGAATATCTACATATTATGTAGATATTTTCACACACCGCGCTCGTTCGGGAAAGTTCGGGATTCCGGAGTTTCACGAACGAGCACAGGGCATTATCCAGAACAGCTGGCCGGCAACGATTAGATTTATTCAGAGAGCTCTAGTAAACAGTCGCTACCAAATACAATATTACTCCCGACCATTATAATTCACAATAAACTTAAAGTAGAACTTACGTTGTAATCATTTACATTGTGGGCTAGTGAGCCACAGAATAAAATAACATTACAATAGTATAAGTAGGTACGTGCAAAGTTAAGGATTTATTACTATATGACTCTTGATCGCGTCTACTTTTTTTATTTTTCCACTCCGTGGATGAAATATTTAACCACCCTCAAATTAATTAACAAAGACTGTCGTTAAATATGAGCAGTCCTTAAGTTAATGCATAATATTATCCTTTGCAAAATAACATTGCATATTTAAATGGTACGAGTATACAAAGAGCGAATGAGCGAATTCTCGGCCGCGAGTAATGTACCCATTTAGCGCTACACAAATGGAGTAGAGGAACAATTAAAACCAATAAAATGATGCATTCTGATACGCAAATTGATGATCTCAGTCGGAGGCCATTTTGTATTTTGTAACGGACATCCGGTCCGCTAGCAACAATGGCGGGAATCCACGAATTCTCCAATAATTAATCAGGGGACGTGTAGCCGATACGCTATCGGTTCTAATAGATTTAGCGGAGGGGTAACATTCCGCAAATGTTTCGATTCATGGGACCAAGGACAACGTAACAAGCTACCAAATCTAATACCTATGGACAGGATAGAAAAGACAAAGACAAATGATTGTCGATGAAATATCAACGAAAACCGATTCAATTAAGCTAAAAAACTCGAAATTTTTAATAACATCTTTCTGAATAAGTAGTCTTCAGTAGTCATTATCCAGCTCCATTCGACTATTAGCTGCTCTATTTTGATGTGGATGCGTGGGGTGATCTGCTAATCTTCTGCTCATATGCTCTTGTACCGCCATCAAGCAGCCTAATGTATTAAGTTCAATACTCACTGAGGGTATCGACTTGGTACTTCGTTTTCGACCTATTTATGCCTAAACTAGTCAATGTGTACGATACATCCTCAAAACTTATTTTCTAATTTATTTGAAAAAAATAGTTGGACGTGGAGGGAGGGATTTTCCTGCTTCAGATTTTTAGGTTTGTTACACTATTTTTCGGGATGAACGATTATACGGATTTTAAGAGCGGATTAAAAACTTTTGGGCGTCGAAGTGCGGAAAAAATGCATGATAGAATTTAGCAATTTAAAAAATGACATAGATTTGATTGAATTGTTCATATTAAAAATATGGTGGCAGCATACCGCACGAGGGTCATATTTTATGCCTTTATTAAATTGAGGGGTGCAGCGAAATCATCCCTCGGGAATATTTTAAATTTATGGCTATCTCTGCAAATTCTTTCTGCTTTGTTTTAAAAATTCTCGCGACGATTTATCCTTGCCCGTAAAATAAATTGACGTCGTCCAAACGAAAGAATATTTAGGGTGATAACTATGTTTTATGCGGACTTACGTGCTGAACTCATAATGTTGTGAATTAAAAGATATCTTTTGGATAATTCATTCTTACATTATGTTGACTTTGTTGCATTAGCTCGTATACAGCAAAGGAGTTAATTAAATCCGTCAACGTTAATTAATTCTCGCGCCAGCTGCAATAAAATCTATTAATTCCTTCTAACAAACCAAACTGCGCCCATCAAAGCAGCACTTCGCGAGTCGGTACCTACATATTATGTGCAAATGCAACACGAGATTAATTCGCCCATAGAGCTGCATTTATTACCTAGAACGTGGTCCAAAAGAGCGCCAAGGGTATGATTCTCCTCTACTCTTTACTATTCTTCTTCTTTCTTTCTTTTCTATTCCCCAATCTTCCCCTTTCCTTACCATCCCTTCCCCTATTTCTTCCCCTCCCCTTCCGTTACTTCTCCCCATCTCCTGAGGTCCGTGGGGTGACAGTGTGTTAAAAGCGTATCAGTACGCTCAGGCGCATGTAGGAAATTTACTTAGCGTCAGGTAGAATTCGTGTGTAACAATTTATAGTCATGGCCGTCGTTTGCTCGAATTTTCTTATTGCCGGTCTTTTACTTTTTTTAGTGTATCTACAACTTATCTATAAACATAGATGCTTCTAAGGAACCAAACAAAAAAAAACATTCCTGGGTTACGAATAACCGGGCAATATTTGAAAATCTTCTACTAGCATCACAGTTAGCGGAAATTGTTGCTTGTGTGTGACGGAGGATTTAACCAGCCGAGGAATTAAACTTACACCGCCTGGGTGGGAACCAACCGCTTACAATTACATAACTCAAATGATAACCACATAAAATAATAATTCGGTTCATGAGGTATTTAGTGATAAGGTGTATTGACAGTACCGCTATTTAGAAAAGTTATTATGATTTATTTGATCATCAATAGTACGAAAATGGTAAAGAAACTTTTAAAAGTCGGCAAATTTATTCGGTTTGCAACGTTATCTTAATTTGATTGCATCTTAAATCGCAAATTTATGCCTTTATAGAATAAAAAGAAGGCTTAGCCTTTTTGAATCCCAATAAAAGGTGTGAAAGCTCCCTATTCAACGAGCGTAGGTATAAAAAAGCGAAAATACGTGCGAAGCAATTCAGCGAGTTTCCTCAATCGGTATGATTTATTTCATTATTTCACTTTCTTCCGGACGGGGAACAAGAATAACGGCGAACTTTTCAAATTGATACATTATTTATTGGCGAACTTCCTATTGATATTATGGCATTAAGGGATGATTTAAACTTTATCCAATTTAATTCTACCGCAATAATACACTTCCTGAGTGCAAGGCGGCACGCACCCCATCCCTCCTCACCCCTCCCCACGTGAGGGTTGCAAACTTTACTTTTTAAGTAGTTAGCCGATTTCCGAAGAGTTATTTTCTCAGTGCGCCGCGCCGGTTTAGTTCAAACGTTTCGTGCAGAAATTAGATTTACTCATTCCACTTAGGCATCTGTATTTTATAACCAGCGAACCTTCGATACTGACATAAAACCTGCATAATAGAATACTACCTATAAAGCAGTTTTGGTACAGAGTAGAAAGCAATGCCTTTTAGTGAGTCTAGTTTTCATGATGGCATCCATAACAAGTTCGGCTACCGTCACAGCGAAAAATAGCGCTTACACTGACTTCTAGATAAAACTTATAATAATATGTGGGACGCTGATGGACTGGGTGTTATTATTTGGATTTTCCAAACCGTCTCTTTTCTAAGTAGTTTCCACCGTTACCCGCTTGATAAAAAAACCTTTGGTTTCCTGCCATTTGGCAATCTTTCAACATTGCCAACCCATCGCAACCTTTGTGACCTACAAAATCTTAAAATGGTTTCACGAACAATAAAAATCTTTTCGAGTTCATCGTTCTATTTTAATCGATGCCGTTTTCTAGGGTAAGCAGAAAAATAATTTCTTCTTCTTTTACTTTGCACTTTTAACCCTAGTAGACCTTTATCGGTGCGGAAACATATATGTACAGCTTTTAGTCCAACTTTTTAGTTTTGTAAAATTTTAGCTTTTGGAATTCTTTGTATTGTCTCAAAAGGTTCTCTGATATTTTAGCACAACTATCAATACATCCTAGTTTAACATTCTAGTCATCACATCGTATCGCAATTCCCCTATCACCACCATCAGTCACATTGTCAGCTAACAGCACGCAGCTCGTAGTTTGTATTCTGCCTTTGTGAGCATTTCCTGAAGATATATTTACTTTTTACCCGACACATAGAAAAACACGATCCACGGGGAGCCGCGTTGATCCTGTACACAGATACTGAACAGCGTGGATACACTATCTCACACTTTAGGCAATTCGTGATTACGATAAATTCAAATTTGAGCGCTGTCGTTACAATTGAACCCCTAAACTTCGTGATTTAATATTTCCTTTTTGTTTATGATTTTATGTTTTACTCATAGAAAGTTTTAATAGTTTCTTGTTATGTTTTGATTTATTTAATAGTTTGTATCAGGGACAAGTAGGGCAGAAAAAGTCTTTCGGATTTGTGGGAGGATTTGTTGAAGTTTTGGTTATTAGTTATAAGAAACTAACAACTGTTTTAAGTTATCAGGACGAAATTACATAAGCATGAATTTCAGGATGTAAAATAACACTGCCGGAATTACACACTGATGAAATTACACACTGTTAGAATTACACATAGACGAAAATACACTCGGAGAGACTTACACCCATTTAAATTGAGGAGCGTTTTCACAACGGGAAATATTAACCCCAAACGTTTTTTTTATTCTTATTCAATACGTAGGTGACTACGAAAGAGCAAATTCAGATGTTTTAAAATCTTTTAAATTATACTTTTACAGAAAGTGAAAATCTAAATTTAAAAGTGTTATAACTGGGTAGGTATAGAATGTAAAAGAGACTTATCATATTTCTGTATAAGTCCTGTGAGTATTATCATATTTCTGTGTAGGCCCAGGATTATTATCATATTTCAGTATGGGCCCTCAATTATATAAACTTTATTTCTGTTTCCTACACCACACTTTTTATCTATGTGTTACTAGGCATTCTTTTGTACGTACGTTTCTATTATTTTTTATTAATTATGGTTTAGGTGTAATTAGGTACCTTAGAAGATAAGGCATACAATTATTTTTAAAACATTTTTGTAGTACTGAAATGACCGGTCTGTGCCTGAATGGACATCGCGTTTGGATCCCACCCGGGCGTCGCGTGTACGATTCCTCGGCTGGCTAAGCCCTTCATCACGACACAAGCAACATTTTCCGCTTACTGTGGTGATAGTAAGAGATTTTCAAACATTGTTGAATTATTCGTAACCCGAGAACGTTTGTGTGCTTGATGTATGTATCTCTATCGTCGAAATTCGCAAATTTCAACTTATTTTTAATTAAAGATGGCTTTTCAAAAATGAATTGAGCTTTCTTATTATTAATCGTGTTAATTGAATGTGAATTTAAATTTAAAGATTATCATAAAATATTGACCTGAGTGATTATTCACTTAAAACTTTTATAGATACTTCTCTTTGTAGAAACGCTCTTCATTTAGGTACACTTTCTGGAATTCCACACGTCAATAACTTTTGTTTTTCTTATACGTTTAAACTTTGGAGTGGCGTATTTTAAATAAATTTCATATTGAAAAAAAAGAACAAAAGTTAGGTTATGTTAAATTAGGTGAGTGTTTAAAAAGCGAGGGTTACTGACCTCTAGCATAACATTTCGAAGCTAGTTTATTAGTGCAGATTTCCTACTTGCAACGGCATAGTTGCACTGTTGTGGTGATAGTTGATAAAACAGATTTCTGTATATCACAGTCTGACATAGTTATACCAATTATTGTTTACTTGTTTTAGTGTGAGTCTTTTTTTGGTTATAAATCATGTGTTGTTTAGAAAAACGTGCTTCTTATCTCTTGAAAACAGCTAGAATCACCTAAGTTATGATCTGAAGGCCATTGTAGTGTTTTGTCGGGTCGGGAAAAAGTATTATTGTAACATGTTATTATACTAACTAACTAACTAACCATCACGCCGTTTCCCCGTAGGGGTAGGCAGAGAGGACAGACCGCCAAACAACTCGGTCTTGGCACACACTCTTTGCCTCACTCACATTCATACATCGTCTCATACATACTCTTCTATTATTCTGACTTTTGACATGGCCCGACTCAAGTATCTGATTCACTTGATCGTACCATGTCTTCCTCGGGCGTCCCCGACTTCTTCTACCATTCACATTTGCATCGTATATTCTTTTTACACTACTTTCTTCGCTCATTCGCTCTACGTGCCCAAACCATCTGAGGGTCCCTTTCTTAATTTTGCTCATTATACTTACATCAGCCTTACATTCTTTGAGGATATCCACATTTCTAACACGATCATACATGGTTTTACCACACATACGTCTCAGGGATCTTATTGCAACAGCATTCAGTTTACTTTCATCCTTCCTCTGCCAGTTCCATGCCTCACTGCCATACATCAGGGTAGGTACCAGGAATCATTTAATAAATAAGTTGGAATCAGCCGGTGAAGAGATATTATTAAAGATCTTCTGCCACTAAAAACCAAACTAAACAGTGAGATTTTTTTGAACTATGCGGGTAAATAGAAAAAAAAATCCTTAACATTTGTTTTTTAAATAAGTAAGAGTGTGTAATCTACATTATTATTTGTATACGGATTAACTCAAGATTTATAAATGTTTCGCTGTTTTTTTTTCTTAATTATCAAGTGGACATTTTAAAGTTTCCAAAGCAGGACTTTGAAGTATGTGTATGTTTCTAAATTTAAAAATAAATATATAGGTATATAAAAAAAAATTACAACAACAGGAAAGTCCGAAAATAATACCTTTATTTTTACATGCCGAAAATATTTCGGATTTTTTTTCAGCATTCCAAATACCGGAAAAGCTTCGTCAAATAATGGACATTTTGTAGACATAAATATTTAATACTGCAACACCATAAATATTCGTTATTTGTATTCCTAACCATCCAACAAACAAGTACGTGGGCAGTTATTTGCCGTTACTCTTTTAAAATGAACTTCTGCCTATTTCCATATTAAGTACTTGCTAATTATTTTTAATTAGTTTAATTTATCTAAGAAACCAACCCCTTTCCTTTCAAAATCAGTACTTGATCTTGTTTTATCTGTCGCGGATCCAATTCCCAAGTGTTGCATTAGACGCTAAAAAATAATTAACATTTGAAAGAGCTTTAGGTTCGCGAAATTTCTCCCGACTTCTTAAAATGCCATCGGCGCTGGCTTTTAAGGCTAATAAATTATGGATTGCAAGGCTTGAAATTTTGCAATAAGCCTCGTTACGGTGAATAAATAGGCGATACTCTGAATTATTTACTAGACAAATGCAGAAACACGCTATAAAATAAAATAAGGGAGCAATTTATGCTACCCTTATAATGGTTATGGATGATAAGAGATGATTCCTTGGGTCGAACTACTAAGTGCATTCTAGATGTTTATTTCTACAGGCAAGGTTTACACACTAGAAATGCCTTCCACGTAGATTTGAATTAAAATCGATATCGCCACTGACTTGGTACCTTTTGCTTCTAGCCAGAGACATTCAAATCGATAGGTTAGCCCAAACGTTTGTCTCTCCACTGTCACATCTATCGAGGACCTTGGGGTCACTCTGGATTGTAAACTTTCTTTCCGGGATCACATTAATAACATCGTAAACAAATCACTTAAACTACTCGGCTTCATTCATAGAATTACCTCTGACTTTAAACATATAAATACACTTAAATCTCTTTACTGTTCGCTGGTCCGCCCTCACCTTGAATATGCTATTGTCATTTGGTCTCCTTTTTATGCTGTCCACATTTGTTACATCGAATCTGTACAACATCGCTTCCTACGAGGAATTGCTTGGAGGTTAGGACTTGAAAGAGGAGAATACTGGTATGATGAAATTGAACAAACTTTAAACATTTCCTCTTTAGAAAAACGTAGAAAGGACTCTGATCTAATATGCATTTTCAAAATTATCAACAGTATTACTGACACACCTGCTTTGTTACAACTCATCCAGTTCAACATTCCTTCCCGTAGACTCCGAAATAATGAATTGCTGTTCCTCAATCAACATTCTACTAATTATGGATATCATTCTCCTTTATCCAGAATGTCGAGACTAGTCAACACAAATCAAAGCATTGAATTTTTTGGTGTAAGCCTAAATGACTTTCGGCAGTCGTTACGCAATGTGGTTTTTTAAAGTCTTTTTAAATCCATCTTCAAGCTACTTGTAGTTATCTTCTCTATGTACTTTTATATTATATGTATTTTGTCAATGCTCTTCATCTATATGTAATCTCCTTTCATTGTGATTTCTCTTTTTTTTCTATTCGTGTTATTGATGTATTGTTAATTGGACTAATTGTCCGTAAATAAATAAATAAATAAATAAATAAACATGAAATCCACGTAAAATTTCGACGAGCTGATGGAGGCAAACCTCGACTCCATATTTTTGGCACAATGAGGGTTCGAGAATGCTTTGGCCGCCGAGAACCCCACATTGTTTTGACGAGCAGTCAATCAGACCGTGCGCAGAGAAGTAAAGTTCGCTAAAGTAAGGCTGAGGTTTGCAGCGCAGTCCATTGTGGAATTTTTATGCGCAGGTTCTTAATGTTCATTTTTAAACGAACCACTCGGCGTAGCGACGCTAAAAATGAGTGAGGTGGGTAAGTTATAACACATTTGTAAAAGTGTTTAACTAAATAATGTGAAAACAAGCCCAAAGTTTTGTTAACACAATTTGGGATTTGGAATTTTATTTTAAGGCGCCGCATCCGTGCTCAAAAAGAAGAAGATGGAGAGATATGTAATTAGAGGAGCGCGCTAATATTTAAAGCGATAAAATCGGTGCGAAAGTTGCGATAATGTTTAAAAAAAACACGACTCGTTTAAAATAGAGCAAAAATCTCGTGGAAAGCATCAGTATCATTTAAAGAAACATTGTGAATTTTTTCACAACTATAACTTGTAAAATATCTGAAACAAACGTGTTTATAATAATTTTCGGAGCATGCATTGCGATTTTTTTCTATGCACGGAATTTTATGTAATTTGCGTTTCGGTGTGAAACGCATCTAGATATTATTTTCAAAAATAATATATATTTTTTTTAGAGCTTAAAAACTTCAAATGTTTAAGAGCGGAGCAGGGCAAACGATTTTGTCGAAATTTGCCAAAATAGTTAAAAAATTTGTCGCTTGCGTCGCCCTCATCGAATTTTTAAATCAATTCCACCAAAAATTAATGTTCATTGTTACTTCAAATGAGTTTGATCCCAGTATCCGCTCGTAAAAAACCCGAAGTGACGGCGATCATTCCCGAACACGAATTGAAAAAGGAATATTACACGTTGGTCGTTTTTGTGGTTGGCTGAATTTTGATTTTTCCCTATGACTTGAGGAAATTTCCCCGAGATTCCCTATTTTGTTGCAAATAATTTTAAAATATTTCACGAACAGCTTTTTAAAACCCACACATATCCAAGATTCAAAAAGTATGATTTTAGATTTAAATTGGGAGATGTTTACTGGGTTTTAACACTACATTCTATGTTATTTTTAAACAAAAATTACAAACGTCAAAAAGTTTACTAAGTTCTATAAAAATCTGCTTCTTCTCAATATGAAGTTGAAATTAGAGGGGTATTGATATATTACATAATATTACGAATATTCCCACATTTCACGTGTATTGTACATAATTTTCCCTAAATATTGGGAATTTTTATACCTCTCAACCCCGAACACCTGCTAGTGGCGTTTGACTGCGTGAACTGTGAAGTCCATCATCGCCTGTGCAAATTGTTAGGGCTGTCAAAACATGGAAATATAAAACAACGTTGAGATATTAATTTATTTATTTAAAAGTTTAGGGTTTTTGCAAAATAGAATAAAATAGTTTTTATAACACGAAGAAAAAAAACACAAACTAACTTCTATTCAAAACTATGATTATTGTATGTTTTTTGTTATGTATTTTTATTTAAATCATTATCATTTCCTACGAAAATAAGGTATTTTCCTATGTACGCCATAAACTAATGATTTATTACATCACTTTTTAGGTGTGTGAATAAAAACATAATATTTAAAATTCTTCCAAAATTTGGAACGGTAAGAATAATGTAACCAAAAATAGTAGAAGAATGTATTTCCCTGGTTGGAATTTATTTATTAACTTATTTTTATAAACGTCCTAGTGGCCTTTACATACACACATAAAAATACAATAAATTATATTTTTGTACCAATCAAAAAACTAATACAATTCAGATAATAAAACTTGACATAAAACAAAATTTTATGTACTAAAGCTAGAATGTAGCTATATGGATACAATTATTCATGTGTGTTACAAACAATAAAATAAAGATACGATGTACTCGTATGGTATCGAATTTTAAAAGAAAAGAATTTCGAAAAAAAAAAGTTAATTATAAGATGTTAGACTGTCAGGAATATAATACCGAGATCTCGTATCTGTAATACTCGAAGCACTACTCATAAAAAGGAGAAAGTGAAAAGGATTTTTACCTTTGTAAAAATTAATAATCTCGTATTTACCAAAATTTCACACTCCGTAATGAAAGAAGATACTCTCAGTATAACCTTGATCAAAAACCACCATTCAGAATCCAAGGGTTGCTTGAAATGGCTTTAGCCGCGTTTGGTGACCAGATTTGAATAACCAAGTAATTCCCCAACTTACTCAAAAAATGATACTATATTATATGAGAAGATGCGTGAATTAGTTACAATTTTAATAGAAACGACAGTTTTTTTTCACAAGGAACATAATACTAGGTAATAGACAGAGTATACATTGCCGGTATTAGTTATGTACATTTCACTTCAGAGCGCATGCAAAAAAATCGCTCCATAAATAATAAATAATCTGAATTTATAGCGTATAATACATAAAAAACAAACAAAGTATCGGTAAACGTTTTCGTGAAGAAACTGTGAGCGGTTTCATTAAATAATTTCAAGTGAAAAAATAAACTCTGCAAAGTGACGGCGAGTATTGTCCAAAAAATACCCATCAGCTTATTTTAAAAACGTACCTGGGCAAAGATAATTGATATTGCATTTATTTCACGGTGTAAATAAATAAATAAATAATGCATTTGTTTGGCGCAGTGTTATAAAATGGTACATTAAGTTAAGCACTTACACAAATTCACATCTAAACATAATAAAAATCAATACCATAAAACGTATTGGAAGTACAAGCATAAGAAAATATAATCGGAAAACCAATAATCTCTCAGACGCTGTTGTTCACGCGTTTCTTTTAAGGGTAGCTTTTTTGGAAAGAATAGCTTGCTCTATATAAGGAGGATTTCTAATTTCCATGCCTCTTTCATACCTCGGGTCAATTATTTCTGGCAAGTAGCAATCAAAATAGAAATTTTGAAGGCGTTTTAACATTTTAAAGTGAAAGAAATAATCATCTCTTCTTATAGTTTCAACCTTCAATGGAATCTTATTAGAGGTCCAAACACCAAACACACATATATTGGACTTGGTGACATGAAGTTGTCCTTGAATTTGGAAGTACCAATCATGGTTTGTATTAATTTTAACTTCACCGTCTTTGTCAAAATACCAAAATTTTATTTTTTTCACTTTAATTGCTGCCAACGGCTCCATACCTCGAGCGCTATAAGGGCATTTAACTTCAACTATAAAATTATCACCTTTACTGTCGGGAGTGGCACCTAGGAAAGGATGACATTCATCTAAAAACAAACCGCATTTAGAAAAAGTCAATCCTAATTGAATGGAAAGCTGGATTAAGGCTCCGGCCTCGTTGTCATTACCAAAACGTACTGATGGTACTCCTAGTGGACTTTGGTACATGATACTTTTAACTAACGGTCCACAGCTGATGTTCAATCGTCTTTTACAAATTTTCCCGAACCAAGATGCTGTTAGACGCTTTCTCCGGAGTTCCATCCATTCGCCTGACTTTGATTGCAAAACAGTTGCATTTTCAATATGCGAACGATCGGCGTCTGAGAGATTCAAAGACTCTAAAAATACATTTTTGGCTTCCGTGAAAAGCACATCAGCCATATCGGGTGAGTTTAAATGTTCACCATAATCGCAATCGGGAATAATGGGGTTCAACGCGAAAGATAGTTTTTTTTTTGGGACTTTTTTTTTCTTAGCAATATTTGCACGCCTGGCTTCCATTCTTTTTGACCATGTACCAGGGCTGTTTCCAAAAACTTCTTTATGCACGGCGTAATGAATTCTCCTGGAATTGAATGATACCACCGCTGCGGCACATCGACTTTGGTACGAATTTCGGGACGTATAATTTATTCGCTTACCTCCAGTCATTTTGGCAATTATATGGTTAAATCTTTCAACAACGTTACTGTCAACATCACAAATCAAACTTCGAGAATGTGATGCTAGAGTGTTTACATGCAGCATTATTTTATCTAACATCTTGCATTTCTCTAATAGAGGTATCCAATTGGTTTCACCACTTTCAGTACGTTTACAAAAATATCCGCCTATGTGGCAGGATTTGTGATCTCCAAACACATGCCGGGGTCCATTTAGTATATCTGAATTTAATTTGAAAATTTTGTCAGCCATCATTCCAATTTCGCCCTTCCTATGCGATATAGCACATCGTACTGCAGTGCGAAGCCTTAAAAGTCTAGCTGACAAAATTTTCCGTGAAGCCAGGGGATAAAATGTCTCTGTTGTTATTTTGCGTAATTTATTACAAAAGTTTCGCAAAAGATGGTTGCGGCATTCAATTTTTTCTACTGTAAGGTTTTTGTAAGGTCTTGATTTTAAAATTTTATTGTATGTGCTGGAATCTCCATCAGCGATGAGTTTGGAGTATATAATGCCGTGTGTGCTCATGGAAGTCTTGAAACCTTCTACCAGAATGTCTGACTCCATGCTCGTCGAGCTGCCGGTGTGATTTTTAAAGCACACGTGTTCTCTGGCGCGTTCATTTTTATTTTCAGCCCTGGTACATATTACGCAATATTTATTTTTTACTTTAAAAAAAAGAACTTGGCCAAATTTTTGGCCAACGATTGCCGCAGCCCCAGAAAGAGCAGAGTAGTTTGATCCATATGATCTTTTAGACCAACATCCATCCGCAACCACAGTTATCAATGGAGTTCCGTTAGAATCTATGCTTCCGATTTCCCTTGCATATTCTGCCTCTTTCTGTGCTGCTTCTTTCATTTTTAGAATAGCTGTGCATTCGTACCATGAAGAAACTTTATTTTGCATTTCGCGAAATGTTGTGCCAGTCATGGCCGGAATTTCCATGGTTTCAACAAGTTGCTGCAGGTTCGCGAAACCTATTCCAACTGTAACAGCTCCAGACACAGCAGCATGGTTTACGTCTAGAGGTATATTTTTATCGTAGGATGAAATCTTCATTTTGAGGTGGCACATATTGCATTGGAAGAAAAAAGTTGATTGGAATCCTCTTCTATTTTCCTTATAAATATAAATGTTTGACAGAGTACATCCTAAGAGTAAGCAATGGGTGTTAATTTTTTGAAATTCTGTAAAGATGTATTGGAAGTCTACAATCCTCCTTCCATCAATGGCTATTGGTGTTTCTGATGGCTCCACTACAGGATTATTGACATCCACGAGCTGCTCCTAAATTAAAATAATAGTAAAAAGGAGTAAGTAACTAAAGGTCCAAGGAATATTTCACAAAACGTGCTAAGCAAAAATTATAAAGCGTCATCGTAACTCTTACTTCAACATTGCAGAATTCCATTGAATGTGCGGCTGTAGTGGATTCGGGAATGTCATACACACTTTGTTCCTAAAAAAAACATAATCATGTGTGAACACTTTTTCATTCACTTAGGTGAAAAAATTACCCTTATAATCATTATTTGATGTTGCTTACGGCTAAAACAGATACACCAGCCGTGGAAACTATATTCGTGGGTAGTTCAGTACTGAAATTTTCAGAGTAGTTATCCACAACAGCATTGTTCTCTTCTATTCCCGGAGATCTTAGAGAAATCGATCTGCACACAAAACAGTCAAATGTAATTTGATCAATTTGTGTTACTTCACAATTAATTCATTTGAAATAATACATAGTATATTTGTGGCACATTCCAGAGTGGAAGGTATTTTCAGTATCGTACTGGTGTATGACCACCATTAAATGTGAAACTGTGCTTGAAATGGCTTTACCGTGTTTGATGAATGTGAAACATGTATGTTCATTTCATAAAGAGTCCTAATGAGTCCTGAATTCTCCAATTCTTTCAATATAAATATTTACTTTTGCCACTAATCTTCTCATAAACATAAAATCAACAGTAATAGGGGTATCAAATGTAAAATCATGCCATGTCCAGTGTTTTAAATGTAGTGTATAACGCGTTTAACGTGTGCACATCGCATCTTCTCCAAGAATAAACTTTCTTCTTTATCGGAAGTAACCTGCCAGGTAAGTATGTTTTCTGTATCCTTTGTAAATGATAAAGTTAGATATAGCCAAAGAAATCTAAAACTAGTGGCGAAAGCTTTTTTGTTCGTTTTTAATTTGTTTTTAAAAAAATCTGGTTAAAGTCGTCGGATACGTCTAAATACACCCTGTAGTATAGTAGTTATGCTATAAATAGGTTAAAAATCATACTTTTTCATTCGGAGTGTATTGAGCTGACGCCAAGTTTTGGAACGCCATTTGTTTCCCATATTTAAATTTTTATACTGAAAAAAATACAAACACTAATTAAACAAAGTGAATTTGCAATTATTGAACAAGTAATTTTCTAACAATTATTATAAGCAATAATTATCAGCCTGAAACACTCATCTACATTGAAAAATCTTCCAAGAAAAGATACTTGCCGCCAACGGGACTTGAACCCGTGTCCTTCTGATTGCCGGTCAGGTGCTCTGACCACTGAGCTATGGCGGCTTAACTTATACCCGCCAAATAATTCAATATATTCTAGTGTTTCATTCAACAATTACTGTTTATTATATATACTGTTTAAATAAAATAAACAGTAATTGTTAAATACCGTAATATAAACTGTTTATTATATATATAATAAACAGTAATTGTTGAATGAAGCACTAGTATACATATATTGAATTATTTGGCGGGTATTAGATAAGCCGCCATAGCTCAGTGGTCAGAGCACCTGACCGGCAATCAGAAGGACACGGGTTCAAGTCCCGTTGGCGGCAAGTATCTTTTCTCGGAAGATTTTTCAATGTAGATGAGTATTTCAGGCTGATAATTATTGCTTATAATAATTGTTACCCTTTGTGCTATGCATAAAAATCTTGTCTAAACGTTAGTTTATCAATTAAAAAAATAATAAGTAATTTTCTTTTCTTTGAATCATAACGATAATAGCTCGATTAAATACTTAAATGATTATAATAATTAATCATATATTTGCACAACCCTTAAACCTTTGTCCAATGTAACATGATATCTGCGAATATCGGCGAATACCGCTTCTATTATTCTATTCTATTATTGTTACCGTGGTCTCGCTCTGACATGCCCACGGCCCCGTGCTAGAGAAAGAGACCACAATACTTTTAAAAGTTGCTTTGTTGTTCCGAGTTTTGAATGTGTACCCAGTGTGAGGCTATCTGAAGGTAACACGTAAGAAGGTACAATATATGTGAACATTCGTGTCCTGGATATTCTAGTTATTTTGTCCCTTTCTACGTGCTCCGTTTGAAAATATTAAAAAGGACTCTGTTCAAATAAAAAACAAACTACCCTGTGCGAAGCTATCTGAAGGAACATGTGAAAAGGTAAAATATATGTGAACATTAGTATCCTGGGTGTTCTAGTTATTTTATCCCTTTCTACGTGCTCCGTTTGAAAATATTAGAAATGACCCAAAACAGCCCACACATCAGAAGTTACAATATACAAGGAAAGGCCTCGTCCTTGGCACTTCCGTTAACTAATTCCTTTTGACATGTTTATTATTAAATGATAAACGGGTACTATATTAAAAAGTTTAAGCATATTATGATCGTCCGTCCCTTGCTACGCACGTTTTAGAAATCCTTTTTGACAAGCTTCCTTCAAATTACACGAACACATTATACAGTTTGGTTTCATTCATACAGAGTATATGTATTACATCTTAATAACTAATACACTTACGTTTTTCAACACAGCTTTACGGAACAGAGCTTCGCAGACAACCACCCGGGCGGAGAGACTTCCGCGTTATGACCAGAATATCGAAAACACCATAGTTTTTATGTATTTTGTACGCTCAGGAAAATTGAATATCATCGAATAAATCATTGATTTTTTTTATATTAGTTAATACATTGTATAGGTAAAACACTGTTTTATTGGGTAATATTTTTATTAAACAGAAAAAAAGGTTTTTAAGTACAAAAAAAATGATTTTAAAGTACGTTGATTTACGTGGTTTAAAAAAATTAAATACGTCATAACTAAGCTACATAATAAAAATATATAAATAGGCGGGTATAGGTTGATATGTGTCCTATAACAAAATATTTTTCAATATTTTTTTTCTTTTCGTATATGACGACAGATGGAAAAAAATCAGCGGTACATTGACGATTTTTTGAAAACTGATCTTTTATAAAGAGTTATAAAGTAAGAAAAAATATTTTTTTAAATATTTAGTTTTAGCTTGAGGTATCGAAAATGCATGTATCTAAAAAAATATAATGACAAACTTTTTTTTTGAGGTGCTGTTATCGACACAGATGACTTCGAAAATACGCAAAAATACGCAAAAATACGAAAAAACATTAAATATTGAAAAATCCCTCTCGGGCTCTTAAGGGAGATATGTAAGAAATCGGTAGAAATTCGGGTAGCGGCACCTTAAAGCACTGAATGGTGATTTTAGATCAGATTCATTTACTGACAAATCACTGGAAGGGAGACGGTCGGGTCGCCTCCCCGCTCAACAACTTTCCCTGATCGGCTGGTCCTTCAATTTGAATGTCTATGGTTCTAGCCCATTTAGCACCCGCTCTGTCTCTCTTACACAATACATCGTACAACGCCGTAACATTTGATCGAATTAAAAATTTCACGATAATGAAACGAATTTCTGTGTTAGAAATTTAAGCAATTAATGGTTAGACTTTTGGATCACGAAACAAGCCCACTTCGCATCTTTATGTTCCTTGTTCTGTACTATTATTTTTAACATTAATTTATTTTATTTC
This sequence comes from Limnephilus marmoratus, assembly GCA_917880885.1. NCBI lineage: Eukaryota > Metazoa > Arthropoda > Insecta > Trichoptera > Limnephilidae > Limnephilus > Limnephilus marmoratus. Next base: position 30,889,507 of record OU862917.1, on the reverse strand, counting down.
TTTTTCAGGTAACCAAAATTCAAATCTTCAGGGGCTTCAAATGGAAGATATTAACTAACCACTCATTTCTGGGTTATAACAATCTTCAAATGTAAGTTTCTATTTTTTTTTACATTTAACAACGTCTTCTAACTACTAACTACTCTCTTGAGAGCTTAACAAGGCGTGAAGCGTTAGGCAAACTATTCGAATTTTTGCTACGATGGAATAACTTCAATGGAATTGCTCGTTTTGATTTGGTAACCATTTCTTTTTGCTCTAGTTACAGATTACTTTAAAATTGACTTAGGGTAACTTGTCAAAATCTATCTTCTATTTATATAATGTAATATAATAGTCTGTGGCGGATGAGCGGATATCGGCGTTTGTTTGATTTTTATATAAATCTACGATTTATTCCGAGATTGATGAAGTTTTTTTACACTAGAACTTCAAAACAAAAAGAAGGTCACTATCTTAGTCTGATTTCGAAAATCTGTGTTGGGCTCTCCGGGCAACGCCGGAGACTTCAGTTAGTCTTAATATACATACGAAGTTACCAAAAGTAGCCACTGAAAAAAGACAATTTTAAGAATTAAAAAAGGAACGTAATTAATTCTCGTACTTATTCTAATTGGCCTAAATAATTATTTTTCAGAATAAGGAAACTATTTCGTATTGTATTTATTAATACTTTCGGAACGACACACCTATTTGTTTTCCTGTTTCAATATTTCGTGAAAACGTACGTAAATAAACGCGCCTGAAAATACTCAAACTTTAAATCTTGTTTAGAACTTTATCCAATAAAACATGCATATTTCGTATCTTTGGCATTATTTGTTTGTTTCGTATCTGGTAACAATCGCTTAATAAACTTTGACGGCGCTGCATGTGTGAAAGTCTCCCCAGCTTGCATTCTGCGGTCCCCCATTGTTTTCGTTGCGAAAATATATGAAGATAAATGGTGGACCCGGGGTTACGTTGGCTGCCGTAAGCCGCCCCGCACCCAGGACCGAAATTATCATTTATGGTGCTTTAAATATGTACGCTTTTTACAAGTTCTAAAAAAAAACAGGATCTTTTGTAACATGTCGTAAATTCATTTTTACCCTAAATGGGATCTCAAATATTTAACTGGAATAAAATAACTGCCAACAATTTATGTAACGAATGTTTTATTTTAATGTTTTGAAAATTTTATTTTATGCCGATAATAATAAAGTGGAATTTATGCAAACTGAGTAATTTATTGACTTAAATAAAAAGTTTAAATTTAAGTACGTTATCCGCCTCGCAAATGATGTCTGTTATGAGACGGGTTTGATTGATTGTTTAAGTAATCTAGATTCAAATCTTGCATATAAAAATCTCGTGTCACGGTGTTTGTTGTTGCACTCCTCCGAAAAGGCTTGACCGATTTTTATGAAATTTTTTATGTATATTTGGTAGGTATGAAAATAGGTTTTAAAGTAAAATTCATGCCGCTAGGTGATTAGGGTGTCCCTTTTCAGAAAAAAATGATCTATTTTTTTGACAATGTTTTATTTTTTATTTGGCATCAAAAATACTTATAACCCCAATTGGTAACCCTCCTACCCCCACGCTCCCATTTTTTAATCGCGATTTTAGTATTTTTGTACGTAAAAAATTTAACCGTCAATCTTATTTCAAACAAAATGAAATTATTTATATTGTTGAATGACAGATGGCGCTACGTCCGCCTCATCGAACTTTTATCCACCCATGCGCAAGACATTCACGAGAAGCGTCGCGTCTTTTTGATATTTCATTCGGCATCATGTTCTCGCGTGGGTAAACCATCGAGCTTATTTGTGTTGGCTAAAGACGGACTGACAAAAAAAATCGTACACTCAATTACTCTTCGAAATTAATATTGATTTTCTTTATTTATTTTCTTACTTTATGATAAAAAATTTATTACTTTTTTCACTTACTTTCAAGAGATCAGAAAATGAATATGTCCGTTACTTTAATGAAATTCATTCTTCTTCTTTGAGTGCCGTATCAGGTCTCCCCGACGACGTTGGCGATCACTTTTGAAATTGTCTCTCTGTCTTGCGCTACCCGAAATAGTTCCTCAACACTTCTAATGCCGGTCCACTCAATGAAATTCATTGAATTGAGAAAATGAATGGTTGGTGATTTTTTTTGTTTTTATCGGCGGTCATTGTCTACAGCGCTCCGTTTCTCTTTCTGTCATAGATCCCATCCCTACACACTTACAATACATTCGTTATTTTTTTATTTAACAACCAAAATATTCACTAGAAATAATTTATATGGCAGAACATCGATTGTGGGTCAGCTAGTAATTGATATAATTTTCAAATATAGCTTTCTAGTTTAGTGTTATTATGTAAACCCCCGTTTTAATACATTGGTGTTAACGATATATTTTTAATCATTTTATTATCATTCTTTTTTTTAAGTAAACTCGTCTAAATCTAAAAAGAACATTTGTTCAAAGTACTTTTACGATTGAACGAGATCCAACATAATTTAGCCGACATTCAAAATATATGTTTTACTCCTTAGTTCCTTGTGGGAATTTCTCCCTTAATCTATTGCCCGTCTCCGCTAATCCGCCTCTGATCTCCGACTTACAAAGCCATACATCTCTCTGCACCCGGAGATAAATGCACGACTTTTATTCTTTCTCCTCTATCACTAACTCCGTTTCCTTCTTCGCCACAAACCCTACAAACTTACAAATACCCAACAAATTATCAACCCGCCACCTCCCCTAGGAAACCCTTCACACATTATGAAATAGTCTTCTACCATCTACTTTGTTTATTTCTAAATGGTCTATTTTAGAATACGCTTAAGAAATAATTTATGAGGTGTGAAGTGCGTATGTAAACAAACAGTATGTCTAGGGAAGATGTTGGTATGACAATTGACTTATGGGTTTAAAGTGTAGATGTAAGCCACATTGTTTAATAACATAGGATTTAAACAGAAATTATGTTACTTAAATTAGAGATCCAACCCCTTTTAGTAAAATGAATCTCTATTTGACATAGAAATTCGTAGCATTTCGTCACTTTGGTTGGACAGGGTTCTACATAACTTCACCCTGTTTAAGTGTTTTAGTTTAACATATTTTAAAGGAAAACATTTAATTAGGACGACTAATTTTAAAATACCATTTTAAAACATACCTAAACGTGCAGATAAAACCATATTACGCAACCAGCTGGGGTCTAATAATTCATTATCGAACAGTATTATTACCTTAGCATCTGCGTGGTTGAATTTCAGAAGCCAGTTACGACTGCATGTCGGACGCCACGCTATACGCCGCGCCTGGGTACGTGGAATTTCACACAAACCTACTGTTATATTTCGGTTTCTAATTCAAGAATTTGACACAAGATGTCGCTATTTCCGCCAGCAGCTGGACGTTTCTTCCCAATGTATAACTACTACGGATTTATAGAATTTAAGTATCTTTCCGGATATGGAGAGATTACATACCGCGTCATTGCCTGTCACGGTTACTTTAACTCGGTGACTAGCTGTCACTGGATCACAGTGGATCCGAGGAACTGGCTATTTTGGGAATCAGTTCTTATCGGATTTATAAAATGGTTACCTACCCAAATTGGGCGAAGCCGAAGCAAAGGCCGCCCGCAGGGCCTAGCAGTTAAAAACCCGCTCCACAGGTTTTTGCTGCTAGGCCCTAATGTACATACTAATAGTTCATGGGTATTTCAAAGATCCATTTTATTACATTAACACCACATAGGCGGCCCTGGAGAAGATAATTTTCCTGGGGGCTCTTGTCATCTTTGGATGCCGTGTGAAGGAAATTTAAGAAAAAGGAAGTAGAGGAAGTTCTGGGATTGAAAAAAGTATGAGGGTGGGTAAGAATCTGGAGGTCAGTGTGACCAGGAGTGAAGGACCAGTGGGTTGCAAGACGATGGGTCGAATAAGTCCGGCAGCAGATGTCAAACTCTCCCTCAATCTACCTCTCTCGATCCTGCTGGCAACCACTTGGTAGTCCGGCAGCCAAGACCTGGACAAACCTCACCCTATGAACCACTTTGGTATTGACGTTTCAATTACAAATATTTGTCCTTAAAATTTAAACATATTTTCGCAAAATTGAGACAATACCTATATACTTTTTTTTACATTAACTCCCAACGGGAGGCTCTGTGGAAAATAATTTCTCTCAGGGCCTATATCATCTTGGAGGGTCTTTGTGAGGAGAGGAAGGAGTGAACATTGATTGGTCTTGAAGAAACCCATGTTCTAGGAATGAGGAAACACAGAGACCGACAAATCATTCCACATCCGAGCTGTTGAACTCAAGAACGAGTCGTAGAAGCGACCCGTTCTCTTTGTGACAAATGTCAACCGTGTTCATATATGTTGGGTGCGCGTTTGGCGTGTTTCCTGACTGTACACAGGTGGCGAAGGGATCAATGACACTAGTTCTAGGTCATCGGAGCATCTTTTATTGTAATACCGGTGGAACAAGGCATACCTAACTGACGCCTGTGCTCTAAAGATTGCAATCCGCTTGTTAAGATAGGGAAATCAATCAAATGGACCGTTTTTGCACAGAATGAAGGGTTTTTTCCTGGAATTTTGGGGTTCAAGACCATGAAGAGGTGTTTGTAAAACGAAATATTTCATGATTTGATAAGCCGTAAATTTAAAAAAATAACTTTGAGAAACACTGCTTTAATCCAATGAAATACAATATCTCTCAAAATCACACCATTCATGTTTTCTTTCATTGAAAGAGATTTTCTGCGGCTTCCGAAACTTTTCGCCATCATCGAGCTTTCTCGAGGTAAAAGTTTAGAATAAAATTTGAATGATAGAAATTTTCATCTCCGGAGATTCTCGGTCGGGTTTGTATTTATTATCTCATATATTATTTATATAGCAAGCTGCGGCCTTGGTGCGTGAAATTAAATATTGCGTCTTCGTCTGATTCAGTTTTGCCGTTGTTTGATGTTCATCTCTTGGAAAAGTAGTCTTGGAAGCATAAAATGATTTAATATTTGTTTTTGTTTGGCCGTGCGATCTTTGCATAACTTTATTAGAGATAAGTTATTTATTCAAAGTTATCGAGTTTTTATTAATAACCAGTTTTTAACTTCATTATAAGGAGTTGGTATAATATTTATATTATTAAAAAAAAAACATTTTTTATAATATAAATATGATTAAAAGGAAGCACAGTCAAAACTTTTCGAATGTTGAAATTCAATTGTCGTATACCTACACTCGTTAGGTTTAGATAAAAACTGTTTCTCATGCCTGGAACGTATGTAGATGTTCACTTTTCGTATCAACTCTTAATTGTGCGACCTGTATTATAAAATATAATTACATTCTTTGCCCTTTCAAGATATTAAAAAAATCAGAGTATGCAATTCACACGCGATAGAAGTGAAGCCTTCAGAAAATTAAAGTAGACAAGAGTGGGGAGACTACGAAGCACTTTTTTTTATCAATGTTAGGATGATCTTTTCCATATTTTTGTCGTCGAATTCCAGTGCAATTTTTCCTGTACATTTGGTCATCTTATTGGTGTTTTCTTCGGAGTAGCTAGAGGTCGCATTCTTTTGCTCATTTTAAAGTGGTGTGAAGTTTGGATATTGATTTTACAATTAAAAAAAATCTTGGATTTCGTTGGATTTGATCGATTCGATTCTTCGAAATGTCTGCAGAGGTTCGTCAGGTGCTTTATACCACTAAAACAAAGGAGACTTGCGTGGGACCGTGGGTTTATCGTATTATATTGGAACAGAGTGCACGTGAAATAAATAAATATGTTATTGCTATCTCATTCGCTTGCAGGCTAATCCCTAACGATGTATGTGTTTATTCCTTTTTATGTATGTGTTTATTCCTTTTTTATGTATGTGTTAATTCCTTTTTAGTATTCATTTCATCGAGTTTCAAATCACAACGGTTCTAAAGAAGTTTTCACTTAAAAAAATTTCCCGCTACCCGCTTGGCGTTCATACGTTTCGTACAGATCTACAAACTTATCTGCACAGGTTGTAAAGGGGGTAAAAATATACACAGGAACGTATAGTTAACGTTAGTTTTCTCTGATTCAAAGGAAGAGTGTTTCTTAAACGAATTTTACGTCCGATAGGTGCTTCCCTGTTAAATAAATTGCTCCGTTTAACACAAAACACATTCCAAGACAAAACAGTTCAGTTTTATACCTTTGCCAATACTTTATTGCGATTTTCTCTCTCTCTCTCTCTCTTTCCTATCTTTATTTGCAGATGTTTTTAGCTCTGCTAAACTTTTGATAGAAGTTCGCAAACTAGGTTAGTCTTCTTTCTATTAGTTTCTTTCCGTCCCAGTGTACATATTGCATCCATAGTGGTAATGTCTCGAGAAGTACAAAATGACAACACGTTGGCGAAGAGTCCATTTATTACTTAACTATTTTTTGGTTGACAAGAGTTTAATACAAATCTTGTTCTAATATGCACTACCTGTTCCAAATTAATTTTATGAAATTTATTTCGAACTTTGCTGTTTATCGGATCTGTGGCCAAGTATCTAATGATCTTCCTTTCTTTGGCCGAGATCGATAATAGTAATTTCTTTAAATAAAAATGATTAATTGTCTTTTTTTCTGTCTGATCGACGATTGCCTATTCCTTCTTTACTCTTTGTTCCATCCTTTGTCTCGTCGTGGATGTATTTATCGTGAAATATGTTTTTTCTCCTATTGTTTCTACTGTTGTTTGTGAGCTATCCAATATACCTTTTCTGTATTTCTGCTCAAGTCCATAGTTATGTTAATAAGTGAAAAAAAAATGGTGGAAAAAAATTTGTTTGTTTGGTTTGAAGAAAAACCTATGAAAGGAACTGAAAAAATATACCTACAAGTTTATTGTAATTTCATTACATTTTTTACTCCAAATAATGTCAGCAATCATTGGTTTAAATAAGTCGAGTACTTCTTGTAATACCCTGTATTAACAAATTATATTATATTGTCCAAATAGGTACCTACTCTTCCATATATTTTTGATCAGTGTATTGGCACAGTTATATTAATTAATGTACGATTTATTTAGTATTTCTTTTGTATGAAGTAACAATAACCACATAATGTGCATAGTATGTAGGTAAATATCTAGTACGGTTAAGTTTAAAAAAAAGTGATGTTTTATAGCCTAATAAGATCTGCTTCAATATATTCACCGTTGGGGTAGATAAACACGTAAGAATAACACAGATTTTTAATAAAAAATGTTTTACATAATCACATCCTGAGTGAAAACTAATCCATGAAATATCCGTTACACGAATATGGTTTCAAAAGTTTTTAATAAATTGTCCCTTAATTTGGTAAATGCAATATTAATCATAATGTTTTTTCATCAATTTTTTCACAATAAGATCCCATCCCATATTTGGTAATATATTGAACGCACTCTAAAATATTAGGTCCTTACATATGAAATTGGCGTTTAGTATGGGAGGAACATAAAGTCGATTTTTTATAATATAATATATTTATTTAATCAAAATATGTACCATTGCTATCTATGCAATTTTGCCATCTCATAGGTAGTTCATCGATCCCTTTACTAAAAAAGCCATTCGGACGGGAATCAATAAAATCTTTAACGTCGGTTTGGACTGCCCCATCGGAGTTGAATTTTTTCCCTTGCAAGAAGTTATCCAAATTTCAAAAAAAATAAATGGTAATCTGTTGGGGCAAGGTCCGGAGAGTACCGTGGATGTCTTAGACATTTCAATTGAAGCTCCTCTAATTTGATAGCCGTCTGTTGTGCAGTGTGTGGTCTAGCGTTCTAACGCGCGTTTGTTGATTTGCTTCAATCAATTCGTGATGTACCCACCTTTTAAGCTTGTTCACCTTCCCAATTTGTTCAAGTGGATTAAAATAGTTTTATCACTTACGCCGCAGCCTGCAGCTAACTCGGACGTGGTTTGCGATGGATCCGCTTCCACAATAGCCTTCAATTCTTCATTGTTTTGGTCTCCGGCCGTCCACGGGGCTTGTTCTGCAGGTCGAAATTTCCAGAACGAAAACTTTGGAACCAAAAACGCACTATGTTTTCTTTTGCGGCACCGTCGCCATACACATCATTAATCCTTCGAGCCGTTTCTGCAGCACTGGTGCTACGGTGGAACTCGCACTCGTAAATAACGCGATATTTCAAGTTTTCCATTTTGTAAACTAAGTGACGCAAAGGAAAAAAACAATTAAGGAAAAAACAAATGAAATATAATTTTCGAAACACAAATACATGAGTAAATAGCTGTATAAATTTGAATTTGGAATTCCTAACCAAAGAGAAGATATTTCAGATCAAAGTTGCCAGTACGGCAAAACGCCAATTTCATATGTAAGGACCTAATATAACGAGCTAAAAAAAACAATAGAAAAGTTACACTACCACACACTCCCAAGTAAATTTCTCTCCTATTCAAATCCAGCCTCATGAATTCTATCCGACAATGCTTGAAAACTCGCATGCAGCCTAAACGCGCTGCTTCCTTTCTTTAAAAATAGGCTTCTCTCATCCCTATGCACGTCACGTGTTCGATACTGTAAGCGGGTGCATGCATAGGGAGGTTCTGGAGAGGGGTTGGGCGGGTGGGTGGGTGGTGGCGCCAATTGCATTTTCATATTCATCCCACACCACGCGGTGTTTCACATTGCAAATTGCAATCTATGTATGCGGCTGTGACAAATCATCCTTTACCCCCGCGGGGGGCGGTGAATAGAACGTTATTTTTTATACATCTCTCGGCGCACATGGTACGGATGCTGCGGTACTATTGTGCAGATAAGCTAATAGAATTGTACTGTGTGCGTGGCTTGTGCCCAAAGTAAGGTCAGTATACTGCAGGTATAAATACATATGGTCATTGGTCAACTTTCTATAGCATCGTTTACTGATAATCACTTCAAGCGCGCTTATAACGCGATTGAATTGTGTTTTTGGAGTGTTTGAAAATTTAAGTCAACATTTTCAAATATCGAAATTCTTTCGTGAGGCGAATACAGTTCATTTGGCCTTTCTACGGCTCTCGATCTCGTGTATCTCGTGATCTTTCTATGATCTCGTGTATTTTTTTTTCAAAATGGTAAAGATCACATTTCTATCACTTAATATTTTCAGTGGCCTAGTTAGTATTTTTTTCTAATTTCTGTGGAAGTTGATAAAACGTTAAAATTATTTCCTGAGCAGATAAACAATTAGGGCAGTTATCAGCAACAACACCAGACGACCTTTATGGAAACGGGATGAAAGAGCTTTATGTAGACGCCTATTAGGTCACTATTTCGATTCAAAGCTTTGTGACGGCATATTTAGTAACTTTATAAAGAGATTTAAATGTCCTGGTACTTTCTAATTATGTTCTCGTTCACTTTTCACACTTCCTTCATTCAGATTCGATAATTAGCTTGAAATGGCGTTATCGCATTTGGTAACCAGATCTAAATGGCCAGAATCCATCCACCACGTCTCCTTTCCTTACCACTTTCTTCAACCTAAAAACATACGACAATTGTGCATGGCATAGTACCACTGGCTCTAAACAGTTGGGAGAAGTTTATTGATCTCTTACTGGCTCTGAACAGTTGGGAGAAGTTTATTGATCTCTTGCGCATTATTCGTTTTTTATTTAATTAGCTTAAAGGAAGTTGGGAGGGGAAGGATTATGTAAGATGAAGGCAGGGAGAATTACGACATCGGCATAACCGAAGTCGCCTTTGGTCTTCCAGCATTTCCACTGTCTGTTCTCTCTAAGTCTCTAGCACTCATCTCGAACACCTGTTGGCCCCATGAACCCACAATGCGCCCACAGGACCACTACTAACCAACTACTTTTAGCACTTAGCAAAGTACTCTGCCTAACTGTTTAGTTTATAGAGGGTTTCATAGCCCCATAACAATCCTCTAATGTGGATGCCAGATCCTACTGATTTGGAGCGGTAGAAAATTCATATTATTAATTATATCAAAATAATACTGGTATTTTAATCAATAGTTTATTAAAATGTCTTGAAATATAAAGATTGTGTATTTGATTATTTGTTTTTCTAAAGTCAGGAAAGTTGTGTTTCGGAATTAAGGTGCGTTTTCACAAAGAGAAATATCTACTCCAAACGGTTTTTTGTTATTTTTATTTCATCTTCTCTATTTAAGTCTCTTTGACATGGCTAATTAAGATATTCACGAATCAGTACATTTGCCTGCTTTATGTGTACTGGAATATGATAATTTTTCAAAAAGTGATCTAAATCTACGTACCTCCATCTATCTAAAAGTGAATTTACTAGGTAGTTATGTAGGTAGTTGTGTTACGTGAATGAGTCTTTATTTTCTTAATTCAATATATTATTTGAGTAGGCGCCCAGTTATTATCAAAGAACTTTTATTTCTGATTCCCTATAAGAAGTTTTGTCTGTGTATCAATGTTTAATTGTGTTTATCAATGTTTAATTACTCACGTATTTTTGTTATTCGTTTTTGGGGTTTTATGCCGTGTTGCGCTACCTCCTTCTTTAGCCAACATTTCGGATAGCATTGCAGTGTCCATCATCAGGGCAGATGTGTACTCACGTATTTTTTTTAAATATACTTTATAGATGTACGAGTATATAGATACTGTGTAAAATAATATATTTTTTTAAATAATTATTTTATTGCAGAACGTTACAAATATTTCGCTTCGTAAAAACTTTTTTTTTTCAAAAGAATAAACAAAATGTGTACGTATTTCTTTCTTATCAAAATTTGCAATTTTCGACTTCTCTTTAAACAAAGATTGCTTTTCTCAAATGTATTGAGTTGTCTTATTATTCATTATTAGTATTGTCTAACAGTTAATTGAATAAGCATTTAAAGATTATGATGAAATATTGACTCTTACTCATTATTCGCTTAAAACAGTCTCGAGAACAAAAGTTTTTGTAATTATTTCTCTTTGTGAAACGTTCCTCAATTATTGTAATATTCTCATCAACATCATAAATTTTCATAAGTGACTTCCAAACGGTGAACTTTCACGTTTCCAAAGTATTTTTTTCTCTTTCAGCAGCATTGTCGTGAGAACTGTTTGAAGCTCGCAATTTCATTTTTTTTCATCATGAGCCGTGGCACTCTGAAACCTGAATTTGAATTAGAAAAGTCGTCGCGTTGAATTAATATGTGTTCGTAAGTCAAGCAGAGCCCAGTTTTAACAGAGTGACAAAATTAAACACAAATTCATTTTTTATAAACGAGTAGTATAACTTCTGCATAGCAGTTTTACTAAGATGATTTTTTTTCATTGCTTTGTCTCCTTGTCCCCGTAGAATTATGTTTTTACATCTCCCAAGAAAGACGAGTAAAAACAAGCATTACGCCTAGCGTCCCTTTTATTGCGACTTTTGCCTTGAGAAGTGTACATGTTTATGAATATTTTAGGGGATTTCTATTCCCTTGTCTTTAGTTATTCCTCTTTAAAGGGGAGATGAAATGTAATTCGGGGAAACGCATCTACTTATTTCAGTGGGATTTTGTTCAGATCTGTTTTACGGTAGCTTTTCTAGGGCTTATATTTATGCAAAAAGTCCTTTTTATTGCAGCGCTGTTTTCCTCGTACGACCATAGTTTTTCAAAAGTTCCCTAACATTTATAGAAATGTAGCTAATCTTGACTACAAAGGATAATGCTTTTTCTGAAGCAGATCTATAGTTCTGTGAGTTCTGGCGTAGTTCAATTTATGAAGCTTTTCCTGTCTGCAATTTCTAGATCTGTGAGTTTTGTCGTCATTCAATTTGTGACGTTTTTCCTGCCTGCAATTTTTGGATCGCATCTGTGTTTTCAGCACGCATGTTCGTTTCCATAGTATCCTGTGTACGTAAATAATCAAGATGTTACACTGTTTGTTTAGCATTTTTCGATTAAAATCTCGTGGGAAGCCGGGTCATAAAGCGAGTGTTTAAAAATATGTGTTAAGGAGAATCCAACTGAATGTTACGTACATAATAAACATTTTCGAAACAATTTATTTTCTTCGAAATTGAAATAATATTATCTTCTTCTTCTGGTGTCCTCGGGGTAATCTTCACCCTTTGGGCCCTTGTTTCACAGGGATAAGCAAGTATCCCATCCTCGACGATACAAGTATCGTCAAGAAAAACCCTCCACAACTCCACATATGTACACGCTTGATATTTGTCACATGAGAAAGGGTCGCTAATATAGGTCTCTTCAATGCCAATGTAAGCTCCTTTCTCTCATCAAAAAGACCCTCCACACGGCATCTTCAAAGATGACACAGGCCCTGAGGGAAATTATTTTCCTTGTCTGAAGTTAACGAAAAAAATAAATTCTTCCTTTCTACTACCATTCATATGCGCGGTGATTCGTACACAGGCGACAGGTTGACGATATTTTTTAAACTCGTGCGCGACGCCGGTCTTGGTAGACACGGACTGGAGCAGTACGTGTGTACACAAGGAAGACCACAGTAAACAAATGATGATAGTAAACGTATGACCGTAAACATACAATGACAGCAACAGCAACTGTTTGGTTAAAAGCGAGGTTTTAAAAGTATTCTAGTTTTGACGTTTCGAGATTTCAACACTGTTGGTGGCGACGCGGGTCTTGTGATTTCAGTAGCGATGTGTAAGCACTATGCGCGACAAGTTGTGTACATCCATGTGGATAAAGGACCTTAGACTGCAGCCCGGAACAACTCTGTTATTATTCACATAATATCATTTATTCTTCAATTCCCGTTATACAGACATTCAACCAAAAGAAGAAAAAAATTGAGAATATTTATGTTTTTAAACCACTTCAAAGAGGAGGAGGTTCTCAATTCGTCGGTATTTTTTTAAATTTTTTTTTTTTATGTTTGTTACCTTAGAACTTTTGACTGGGTGAACCGATATTGAAGATTCTTTTTTTATTTGAAAGCTGGTGCTTCTCGTGTGGTCCCATTTTAATTTGTTTTAGTTCTGACAATGGCATCCATGAGAAAATCTTATAAGTCTTAAATTTGCATTAATATGTGCGCGACAAATGGACGAATAACTTAATATCACGCCAACCGATTTCGATGATTTTTTTTTTTATTGGAAAGGATGTACTTCAAGGGTAGTTTGAAGAGAATTTGGTTAGATTCTGATTATGGGATCCATGACAAAGTAACGGAACTCTTCCATTCTTAGGAGCAAATTAACGATACTCGGCCGAATCTCTTAATTTGACCGTAACATCGTTATGGTCAAATTACGCCTGTCTCATATGAGCAGCACGTTTAGTAGATCTACCCATATTCAGACAAATTAGTGTACTTCAGACTCACTAAAAATCAAAAAATAAACAAAAATTTTAACAAAACAAAAAAACGAGTTAAAAAAATGCACTAAAAAGTAAAAAAATAATTTCGTATTCTTCTACAACTTAATAATCAATTTACTTTTTCTACTCACCAATATGTAGGTACGATTGTTATTTTTGGAGTCGGTGTCAGCAAAGGTACCTGGCCCGGCGGCGTGTTCACTTGACAGCTCCCCTCCCGCCTCTCGCCTCGTCAAGTCGCTCGTGCGACACAAGCACATCTCACCTAAACTAGTGCATTTTTTTAAGTCGTTTTTTTGTTTTGTTAAAATTTTTGTTTATTTTTTTCTAGAATTTATTTGTAATTCTACAGCCTCCCTTCACTTGCCAGCCCTTCTAGGAATGAAGGAAATAATAAAAGTTCTCGGCACTAAATAAAATTTAACTTCCATTTTAACTGCCCTAGTATTCTGTTTATTGTGTAATTCTCCCGCGAACGTTCCCGAATTGCTTCATTATTTTCCCGATATTTTCTCGATTGTGCGCTTGTCGGATCCCAATTGGGTGCACCAACTCTGAACCGCATCGAATATTAATTTTAATTATGTATTGATGCATCCAATAAGCAATACATGCCATCCAATGATGTACAAAATTTGTGACAAATTAATGACACGTCCCGTACTAATTTCCCCAATTTAATGTTGTAATATTACATTATTATCAAACATATTTAAAATGAAGCCAGAGGGTTTATTTGCAATGATTTTGGTATCTATTTATTTCATCCGATATAATATTTATCATGTAACATTTAAACATGGAAGATTTAACACGTTGGATGTCGAAATTTTATTCAGTATGTACTTGCGTAATGGCACGAATCTATAATATAAAAATGAATAGCTGAATGTGTTGCTAAGCGCATAACTTTCAAACGACTGCACCAAATTGGATAATTATTTTTTTTGTGTGTTCGTTATTGTCAGGACAAGGTTTTTATAAAACTTTCGGTGAGCTCTGGCATTACGAAATTTGTATAAAAAAATGCTATTGGTGCAACCGAGGAAGCGGCTATTGCTATGGAAAGCGGGAGGGAGGGAGAGATGGGGGAGGGGAGGGGAACCTGGGATGGGGGAGGGAGACCTGGGGGGGGCGGGAACTCGGGAGGGGGGTTCGCGGGATGGGGGAAGGGGGGGGAGTGGAGTGGGGAGAGGGAAGGTGGAGGTGACGGAGTGGGAACGGGAGAAAAAAAGGGGAGGCGGAAGGGGAACGGGACGAATGGGAAAGGACATTCAGGGAGAAACATTTCTTTATTAAATGGCATAGCAACGCATGCCGGTACCAGCTAATGACCAATAATAATAATGACAGGAATTTACTCCCGTCCAACGTGGATTTAAATGTTTTAATCTCGTTTTATTTGGAAGCCATAATTATTTCGTCAATAAGTAAACAAAATTATTAGGCTGCTCAAATCTCATCAACTCTTGTGTCAGTCTCCGCCCAAGATTCGCTCGTTATTTTATCATTTTAGTTCTGAAAGTAAGCGGGATTCCGTCTCAAAAGGTAAACACTATCTTTAGGCACTCGTTACTAATCACTTTCTTGGTGACAAGTTGCTGTTTGAATATTAATGAAATCTCCTAACGAGATGACTTATTTAAAACTCGTTAAGACTGGAATCTTCTATGAATCACATGAGCTTTGAAAGAAGCTCTTTAAATTTAGATAAGTTGGTACCAGTTTTTGTACGGTTCGCAGCGTACAAAAGGAAATGTTTCGATTTACATACAATTACGACATTATGAGATGGAGCTGGGTTTCCTTCAACTTCAAGCTACTTTCTCTTGCCATAAGCCACGCATAAATATAATAACTGTTTAAGTCTCATTTCTTTTCCTAATTTTTAAAGGGATTAACAGCAAAAACAGTACTCAAAGTTCCATTTTTCTTTGGCTTTGCTCTCTGTCCACTGTTTGTTATAATTGTTTTATTACCAATGTTTTTTGTCTAAGTCTGAGACTGTCAGTTAATCGTTTTCATCATCTTTGCCCCATCTGCTGTAGTCTTTTTGGTGGATTTCTAACTTTCAGTTTCCAGTTCACTGGAGAGTTGCTACTTGCAAATACAATGTATTTTCCTCTTTCGAGATCTGTTCATTTTCACTTCTGTTCCGCAGTTCTGTGCAACATGTGAATATCATATCGTCTAGTACGTTTACGCCCACTTCTCCGTAAAATATATTCCATAAATAATTGAAGCTTTTAGTAAAACTTCAAATTTCTGTGCCGTGTGGTATATTAGGGAACTTTAAGTTGTTTTATATAATTATATATTGATATACATGTGTGCAGTTTACTCGCACATGAAGTGAAACCTTTTGAAAACTAAATTTTGAGCGAGTGTGACGAACGAAGAGTATCAGGAGTGGGATAATTGTAGGTTTTGTTTATTATGGTATTGTTACCAAGTTTAAAAATTATTTTACATTTTAATTTACGAAGTGCCGCACAAAGAGGAGGTCGATAAGCTGTGAACCACCGCACAAAGAGGACCCCGATTAGTCTCATTCTCTCGCTGGCTAAATTCTACAGTTGTATGTGTTTGTCTCTTTTTAGTGTCGCTCGTTTCCGTTTCATCGAGTTTCAAATCACAACAGTGCTAAAGAAGTTTTCACTTAAAAAATATGCTTTCATTCCCATTATTGTCTTTATTTAGACTACGCAGCCCACCCTATTATATTATTTTTCAATTATGTTCTTGTGCATATGAATATCAAAACATTTCACAGGACAATAAAAAAATTGCCTGTCAAATTTATCAATAGATCACTGTGACCACGGAACAATAAGATGTTACAAAACGTAATTCATTATAACGAGCAACAATATATATTTAATCCATGACGCAAAGGGTTAATGTATCGGCTCCCCCATTATGACAAGACAGACAGGCAACATTAGAATTTGTCCGACGAGTTAACAAGGGGCTGCCAAAATATGATTAATCATCCTCTCCAAGAGGGAGTGGAGGCGGCAGTACAAATGTCAACGAAATGTCATTTCGTCTGTGACGTCACGCTCGAGATTTGGCGCCATCTGCCGCCGGCCGTCATGTCCGCCGGATACACTGAAATACTGAAACAATGAAATATAAGGGAAGATAATCCGCACGTACATTATTTCTGACATTGAAATGACATGGATCGGCGTACTTCTTTGTGTCAATTGTTCATTCTCATTTTATTGGAATATTTTGAACGACTTTATAAGGGTGGCCTAGCAACTCGGCAATGTGCAACTTCATCAGGTTACTTTGTTACTTTGGATTAGGTTATGGGTTGAATTGCCACTTTGTTGAATTGTATTGGAACCCATGAACTTCAGTAGACTTTTGTCGAAACAGTGTGCTACTAAGTTTATTTTATTTTTTGTTTTATTTTCTTGTTCGAAGGCCCATCTAGCCTAAGTCTTGGAGAAGAAAAATCACTCGTTTGCTCTCACTTTTGAAGATTTTATTCAACATAACATCATGAATCATGACTATTGTTTATAAGTGAAATATTTATTTATTTAATTTCAACAGTATACATATACCATAAGAACCGATAACATGTCATAAAATCAAAAATAATAATATAGAAATAAAAGAAAAAAATTGTTTAACAGATAATTGTGGCATTTGAATGAGAAATGACACCAGAGAGACAGTTACATACAAAAAATTATAGTACAAATAGAATTAATATTGACTGAAAATATTTGATATCATAGCCCTCATGTACCTACCTCCGTGCAGTTAAATAGATCTGCCACATCTGCATATCTATTACTAACATCATGTAACCTAGGTACAAGGGAGTGTTTCGAGTACTCAGTCCTATTATTGTTACATTTAAACAGGATTTTAGATCTAGTGGTTCTCGTGGGAACATGAAATTCAATGAGCTTAGTTAAATTAGGACTGTCTATGCTACCATTTACAATTTTGAACAAAAATATTATGTCGGATATAATTCTTCGATCTGAGAGTCTTAATAAATTTAATTCTTTCGTCAAGTAATTGTAGTTGCGAACTGCATTGTTACGTGAACTTACCAGCCTTTACCAGAATTATCTAGACTTTTGTCGAAACAAGTGTGCAACTAAGTTCATTTTATTTTATACGATATTAATATTTGAGGGCCCATCTAGCCTAAGTCTTGCGATTTGAGCGTCTAAAAAATAGTACTTTGTTGCTATTACCTATCTTTCCCGAAATTTAACACTATTTTAGGAAAATCTTTGCTATCATTATTTTAAATATAGGTACCTTTGAAACAAAACAATGACGCGTTTTCTCTCATTTTTTTAAATAGTTTAAAGAACATAATATCATGGCTCTATTGCTCGATAATTATAATCTACAATTATAATCTAATTATAAATGTTAATTTTCCGAATGATAGCAGATTTATCGGCGCTGAAAACTGAAACTGGAAAATACTTTTTATGTAGGTTGTAGGTAGTGCTCTATCATGCATAAAATATGGAATTAACCATAAAAATATCGAAAATATAATTTGTACAACGTCGACGGAAGGCTGGGACAAGTTGCATAAAATATCGAAAAAAAACTTTTTTCATTAAAAATACAAATTTTGGTGGTGCGTCCCAGTGTACCTCTGATTCAATGACTTCTAGAACTGGAATTTGCGTTGATTTTCAAAATATTGGTACTGAATGTCTGATTGTAACTGATTTAAATGATCGTTTACTATGATCGTTTACTATGATCGATCTTTTCGTGTAACTGGCCCGCTCATTTGGAACAAACTTCCCTCATTCCAGAACTTGGCTGAATTCAAAAGAGCTTTAAAAACAAACTTATTTAAAAAATCATACCTTTTATGAATTTTAACTCCTTTTCAATCTACTGTAATAAGCCATGTTCCTCAAGTTTCTGGTAATTGTTTGGTTTCGATTACCTCCTTGCTATAGTTTTATGTGCACTCTGAATTTGTATTATTTCTAAATGTTAACTGCCTCCTGTTCTACATAATTTAGTTTAAATGATTCTTGTTGAATGGCACCGTAATGGTTTATTGTTATATATTGTCCTGTGCCAAAACAGCACTCACTATTGTTGTTAATATTGTTCTTTAGGAATTGCTTTGTATATTTTTGTATATTCGTTATTTCACATTATTTAATTAATTTTTTAAGGACTCGTAAGGAACACTGTAGGTTAATTTTAAGTTTATTATAATTAAGCGCACTTGAAGTGAAATATCACAAAACTGCGCTATATAAATACTACGTTATTATTATTATTATTAAACTGAAAGTGGTAAAATGGTACCAAAATTGTATTATTACGTGTTTGAAATTTGTATTTATTTTGATAAAATTATAGACAAGTGTCATAATTTTTCAAGTTTACTAACAGTATTCATTGGATATTTAAATGTTTGATCTCCTTTGAAAGGCAATGATTCTGTGGCAAATATATCACGTTATTTGTCACAGGTCTGCGCTAGTTAAAAATAAAAATATAGGCTGATTAAATATAAGTTTCAGCCCAGAACTGAATTGATCCTATCGCTGAATGCCCCACATTTTCCCTGAGAACCTCACATTTTGTTACGTGCAGCGTTTATGAGAATAAAAGAGAGTTTCAAACGCAATGGGGCTATCAGCATATATAGCAGCCTTTACCTATATATAGCAGGATGAACGTGTTCTCGTATAAACTCGTAAAACGTAAAACTTTTAGTGTCTCGCAAACGTCTCCAACGGTTCGACAAAATGTAACTTTAGCAGGTATTTTTACACCGTGATAAATAAATTCAGAACTTATTAAACGAGAATTTATTATAACAACCCGAGAACGATGGAGTTTGTTAAAATGGCAATTATTATTTGGCATTTTTTCGTTTCATCTTGAAATAAATTAAACTTATGAAATTGCGTGTATTTTGTCGGGAACGGAATATTTATTCGTGTTAATCAATTGTTTGAGTTAAACGTATTCGTATTAAACGGTCTACACCAAAGAAATTCAAATACAGAAGAGATATGCTATGGTGTCCGCGCAACTGTCGCCGAACTACGCGCTAATTAGCGTAGTTTTCATACAAAAAGAATTGGTTCATTTCGTTGATTTTTTGAAAATGTGCATTAATATTGGTTAACAATATATTTTGAATAAGGAAAGATTTCCTTCATTTAGTTTAACGTTCGTTTGGTTTATTCGTTAATTATTTGTTCTTTTAGTTTATTTGTTAATTGGTAAACAATATCGGCGACACCCGGAAGCGCAGACCCACATAGTAAAAATAGCAGATAGCACATCTACTTATATTCCAATATCTTTGGTCTACACTCTAATTGACGAAGTTACGTCTATGTTTGAGAATCTTCTAACTAAGCTATTTACGTATTCGTGTTTTTTTATTATTTATTTTATTTTAAATGCACATTTAATAATACATAACATAATACATAACCAATAATAATTTTTTTAATTTTAATTTATTTGAAAAGAAAGACCATTCCCGGGTTACGAATAACCTAACAATGTTTGAAAATCTCCTACTACCACCACAGAAAGCCGAAAATGTTGCTTGTGTTGTGATGGAGGATTTAGCCAGCCGAGGAATCGAACACGCGACGCCCGGGTGGGACCCAAGCGCTATGCCCACTCAACCACCGACTAGTCAAAAATAAAACATACATTTTATTTTATTAAGTAATAATGGCGTTTTTGAATTGATGAATATTTAGTAGAAAAATATCTATATCAGGGGACAAGTAATTTAGTAACAGAATCATGTTTCCGAGCGGCATTACTAATGGTAAGTTAGTTTTGCATCTCGGAACAACAAAAGTTCTGTGTCTGCGCGCTCTTGTGAAGTTGTCGGGGACATAAAACTCAAATTAATATTATTGTTAAACGGTTTATACTCTAATCGAAATGTTAAATTTATGTTTGAGAATTTGAGCTTGAGTTTGAGAGCTATTTGCGTATTTGAGCTTGAGTTTGAGAGCTATTTGCGTATTCGTAATGGTGTAACGTTGTAGGCTGCAATTGACTTTGTGTTGCATCTATTTTTGAGAAATCCTCTAATTGAGCTATTGACTTATTCGTATTAACTGTGTAACGATAACTTTGTACACAGTAATTGACTATGTTTTGCATCTATTTTTTATGAATCCTCTAACTGAGCTATTTACGTATTCGTATTAAACGGTTTACACTGTAATAAATCTTCTAAATGAGCAATTTATCAGCTCTGAGATCAATATAAATCAATTAACTTATTTATTTAACATTAAAAGCCAGTTTATTACACTAAGTGTTAAAATTGAGTATCAGATGTTTCTTCATATCGATCATCTTTAAACAACCTGTCTGAATTGAGATAAGAAACCAGTGACTCTATCTCGCCCAACCCATCTGGACTCGCCTTGGATTTCTTGAGAATTTTCCGGCTGTGAAAACCTTCAAGTTCTCATGTCAGTTTCAGAGTGTCAGGTTCAACGTTGTTCATTTTGTACGAGGTATTTCTAGCCTTTGCAATAATCTCGCATAGAACACCTGCGTTCCCTCGCTCCGCTTGTATTGTGGATCTGAAAAGAGTAGACACGTTAGCAATATAAAAGAGTCATCTTCAATTGAGATAATTTTGACCAAAAGTTTTCAATATTAGTTGAAATTATGTGGTTGAATTTAAATACATACGTTTGTATTGGACACTTCACGGCAATCGAATGAAAAATGTATGCAAAATGTTTTGGAACAACACGATTTCTTCTACTGTCATTTGCATTAAACTAAGACAAGGTGGTTCAAACTTTGAACCCAGAAAACAAAACGAAAATATGACCTTTAACTAAACCGTCGATTAAATAAGTTTATAAAAATACATCTCGAGTCAGGAAAGCCGAGTCATAAACATAAGTAAAACGTGTACACACTTCAGGATATTAAAATGAAAAGCATGATAAGGCAAAAATATTTTCTTTGAAATAATACTCAAATCAGATAACAGTCCGAAGTATCAAGATCGTTTAAAAAAAATTGCTCAGAATGTAAATAAGGAAGCAAGATAAGATTATTTAGGTATGCTTGGGTCATGAGACAAATTTGTTAAATTACCCATTTTCAATCTCCATATATGCCGGGGATACGTTTTAAGATTTTCACGGCCAAAAGTATTTTCGTTATTTGTTTTTGGGGTGTTATGCCGTGTTGCGCTACCTCTGACTTTAGCCAACGTTTCGGACAGCTTTGCAGTGTCCATCATCAGGGCAGATCCGGCAGATCTGCCGGATCTGCCGGATCTGCCCTGATGATGGACACTGCAACGCGTTCGAAACGTTGACTAAAGAAGTAAGTAGGGCAACACGGCGTAACACCCCAAAAACAGATAACGAAAATCCTAATATGCGTTTACTGAACCCTACGATCGCGAAAACCTTTCCTCACGAAACGTGGTTGTTTCTTCAGGCAGCAACAAGCTGTAATAATAATAATAATGTAAAAATTTAGATGAATAAGTCTGAAAAACCTGATTTCATTTTACCATTTTAACATTTTTTGCTTTTTGGACTCCCTGCCATTTTTTTTTTTTTTTTTTTTTTTTTTTTTTTTTTTTTTTTTTTTTTTTTTTTTTTTTTTTTTTTTTTTTTTTTTTTTTTTTTTACAGTGAATACCGCACAAGAATCTCAACTGCTCCCGTCTGGAGCCAGTGAGACTATGGCATCCCCAATTGGGGTATGTTGTGAGGCTGAAGGTAGCGGGGAGGGGAAGGAGGTGGGGAAGAGGAAGGTTGGGAAGTACCTGGCTATTCAGATCTGGTCACTAAACACGGCTAAAGCCATTTTCAAGCAACGTTTCAATTCTGAATGGTGGTCTTACACCAGGGCGATACTGATAGTATCTTCCACTCTGGAACATGCCGCAAATATACTATATATTATTTTAAATGAATTAATTGTGAAATAACACAAATTAATTAAATAAAATTTATTTGCGCATGCCGGGTTCGAACCCGCGACCTCCGAGTCAAGAGTCTTAGCCACTGGACTACGGAGGTCGTCTATATTTATATATATATTTTATATATATAGTCTATATATCGTCTATATCGCCATAATTTAAGAAAAACATTACTTGACACTTAATCAATGTGCGCAAACACACACATGCACACCGCAATTCTTGTCATATAATACATGTATATCTATCTTTACCTTAAATCATTCCCTAGCAAGATGTACATTAACCCCGCCCGATTAAATGCGTATATTTATGATCAATGATCAGTTACTAGCTACTTCATAAAAATATGTAATTGGTACCGATCCTTGTAATAATTTAAAAAACGTAAACTGTTTACCACTGGTATGATTTTAGATTCTCGCGGTCAAAAGTATTATCGTTATTTATGTAAAACAGTATGAAAATACTTATTTCATCCCCTTTGCCTCACTGTAGCGATTCCGCACACTCGCTACAGAGCTATTTTTGTTGCGTTTGTTTTGAAGTTGAAAATATATCCAGAATATATAGAAATGCGGAAAGGTATATTTAAACGGCATCTGTAGAGACGTTGATTATAAACTTCGTTTTATTTTTAGGTTCGTAATCCCCGGCGAGCGTGGCATATATTTCGATTTAGAATTTCCGCTTAACAACTCGATTAATGTCAAGTGTAAAGACTGTTGAATAATCGTGGGAGAGTTAGAAGATTATTTTATTTGTTTGTAATGTTTTAAGAAATTCTTGATCTTGTATCATCATCTACCATTGCCAGTTGAAATCGCTTTAACTTTCAGAATAATCTTACAATGTTTATTTCCTTCTTTAAAATATTTAAAAATACGAAAACTATAGCATTTTTCTAGCAGTTAAAATATTATGAATGTGAATTTACAGTTTTAAAAAATTGTGGGTTTCTTTGTCCGGAAGCAAATTAAACTCCAACGGTGGGCTTTTTCTTAAAGAAATTTGCAAAGCAACGTTTGAAAAATCAGTGAGGCTCTATGATATCTGCATAGATCAAAACTAGTATCTAATACTAAAATCTTAAAATACTAACTAATACTAACTCTCAGTTATCACGTGTAAAATCCGTGAAGGATCTCGGTGTCGTCTTTGATCCCGAACTGACATTCTCTTGCCATTTATCGCAGCTCACTCAGTCTTGCTACAAACTTCTTGGATTCATCATCAGGACTTGTAAGCAGTTTGATAACCAAGAAGCTATGCTAGCGTTATTCGATGGCATTCTGAGAAGCAAGCTGGAGTACGCGAGCGATGTTTGGGCACCGTACAGAAGAAATTCCTCAGGTATGTTTATATGCGGAAGCATGGAACCTATCCAAGGTTCATGCGCCATATTGACTTACTTGAGGAAACTGATTCTGTGAGTCTAGAAACTAGAAGGAAAGCAAGTCTTGCTATTCTGTCTTTCAAAATTTGGAACAATTTCATCAATAGCCCATTTTTCTTGGGATGCTATGATTTATATGTACCAGACCACTACAGCCGAAGTCGACATCATGACTTATTTAACGTACCGAACGGCACAACAGACGTCTTGGCAAAGCATAGCATGACGAGGGGAGTGGTGCTGTTAAACGAAATTGCAAACCATTTCTTTATATGCCTTAAAAACATTATTAAATAGTCACTTGCCTAAATGCTGATAGGGTAACTAAATTGTACTGTAATTGGAATTATTATTGTGTTGTACAATAATAATAAAAAATAAAATAAAAATAAAAATATATGGTTTTGGCATGTAGTGTCGAGGGGATGAACGGAGAAATGAGTGTAAGGAGAATAGTTGATGCGAATGTGAATGGTAGAAGTCTAGGGTCTCCCATGAGATACATACATCGACCATGGCGCGATCAAGTGAACGAAATACTTAATTAGATTCATGTCATGAATCAGAATAATTGAAGGGTGCGTATTAGGCGACGCATGAATGTGACTGAAAGCAAGGAGAATGTACCAAAACCGAGTTATTTGGCGGTCCGTCTTCTCTGCTTACCCCTGTTGGAACGGCGCGGCGTGGTGGTTAGTTAGTTAGTTTTTACCTAAATCGACATAATATGGTCTGAGACAGTGGGTTATGGCACATCAGATTTGGAAAATGTTGTGAAATGGGAAAGAAGATCGAAGGATGGATGGTGAGTACCGAACTGGATAATAAACATGGTGTTAAGGGATGTACTAGTACTTGACTTACTTTAACAAGTGATTACTGACATTATTTGGAGTAAAAAATGTAAACGGAACACTGGTTTAAAAAAAAAGTTAAAAATAAAAATAGGTGTCGTACAGTTGGGGTCGGGGTGAGGATTTGTTTGGTTACTAGGCAGTGTGATCAGTAGAAGATATTTTTTGTTAGGTTTTTAAGATAAATTAAAAAAAAAACATCGAAAAAATTACGAGAGACTAAAATTACGTCAATTTAGGTACGTCCTTTGACACCCTGTATACACTAAACAACATTCTAAACCCAATTCAAGCAACAACTATGGATTGTGTAATAAATTCAAAACCAATACCAAACATAACAAACCAATTCCATCGTCCAAACATCGAACTCACATGTGTATATACAACACGCCGGCTTCCACAACATTATTTTTATTTTTGGTTTATTTTCGTCCCGGCACGGAGCGCAGAGAGGAGCGGAGTAAACTTCCCACGAGAGATGTTAGACGCGAGATAATATCACTGGTTCCATGTCAACTCATAATGAAACCAACTCAGAAACACCTCAAAAAGGTCATTAAAAGCTATGAAAAAATAATTTTAAAATAGCCGGTAACCCTAACCTAACTTAACCTATTTGACCAATTTTTTTTATTTTTTTTTATCACCATTCCTAATGACCTTTCTGAGGTGCTTCTGAGTTGGTTTCATTATGAGTTGTCTGGTCACCAATATCACTATTAACTGCTAAGAGATTATGACGTGAAGATGCCGGGCGAGCTTTAAGCTCGATATCTCCTTCCTAATGCTTTGTACGTGTATCTTGTTAAGGAAAACGTGGCCGGTGAAATTGTGATCAATTCTGAGGATCTTGTACAAGTATCGATCCCTGATTTGGTGAACCTGAGTTTTTTTTATTCGTTTTAACTTTGATGTCAGATTTTGTCTTTGTGGGGTTTAGCCATGGAAACGGAGCATTAAAATGAATAATTTCGTTTGAAGATTTCGTAACCCAAGACCAGCATTTATTATACACATATTACATTCAAACTGATGGAGTCCTCTTATATTACGGTCTTAAGAACGACAAGTGGGAATGATGTGTCTGTTCTATTGGAATTTTCTGTAAATTAACTCCACATAGGACGCCCTGAGGGAAGCAATTTCCCTCAGGGCCTATGTATCTTTGGAGTTGCTTTGTGATTGGTCTTTTTAGTGAAAGGAAGGAGAAGAAATTCTGGGAAGGAAAAAATTTGAGGGGTGGGTAGGAATCTGGAAATCAGTGTGACGAGGAGTGACGAAAGAATGAATTCGTTCCTCCCATTGCTTTGCAAAGTGATGGGTCGAGATAGACCTGCTGGAGAGGTCAAATAGTCTTAACTAGTATCTCCCAATTCGACACGCCAAGCAGTCGGTGGGTCAGACACATCCGCCGCCAAGGCCTAGACAAACCTCATCCCATGAAACCGATCTCCCCTGCTAAGTCACCAAATGTAGCGAACCACTTTGGGTGACCTATGACAAAAGGTGTTGACTGCCCAATAAATGGTTTCCGGGGGGCGGCCATGCCCATACCAGCCATTCAAAGGACTAGCGTCATTGATCACTTGACGTCGGTAAATAGCGGGAAATACGTCAAACGCATCTCCAAACGAATACGGTTGACGTTATTCTGAATAGGAATGACTCTTTACTCTCTCTCTTTGCTCTCCTTCTTGTTCTTAAGAAAACCACCACACAGCAATTTGTCAGTTAGTCGAATGGTCCATAGCGTCAGATGTCAGGTTCCAACCAGTGCGTCGAGGTTTAAATCCTCGGTTAGTTAGTAAGTCCTCTTCCATTGCAAGTTGTTCGTAATCTGATAAAGTTCGTCTTTATTTAAAAAAAAATCATAAAAATTATATTCAAAATCTACATTTGTGAAGATAAATATCCTGTAAAACTTATTTCATAATATGAAATGAAAATGTTACAGCTCCGAACGAAGATTTTTTAAATTCGGTTATTCAGTGCGTAAGTTGATTTTTGCCGTACTTCTGAAAGCTTTCCAGGGGATCAGTGGTTTTTTTAAATGTTATATAAACAACTATGAACATAAGGTTTCATGCATTCTTCTGACTTTAGAAATAGCTTCACATATTTATTTATACTTCATACATTATGTATGAAGCGTAAGCTGATCAATCTGGTGAAATTAACAATGACCCCAGTAACGTGTAGAGTCAGGGTTGGCAGTGATCTGTCCGAGCCCTTTGAAGCGCTCCACGGGGTGAGGCAAGGAGATGGATTGGCCTGCCTCTTATTCAACATAGCCTTAGAAAGAGTTATTCGTAACTCAGGCATCGAGATAAGAGCAACGATATTTGACATCTCTGTGCAGCTATTGGCTTACGCTGTTGATATCAATATAATCGCGAAAACTCCAGATGCTTTACGTAACGCCTTTATAAATCTTGAAAGCTCTGCCAAAAATATGGGTCTCGTAGTAAACAAGCAAAAGACCAAATACATGGCTGTAGGATGCACCCAACAAATCCCAACTCTCTCATGTGGAAACCAAAATTTCGAAACGGTACCAAGATTCACATACCTAGGCTCCCTGATAACAAACGACAATAATACCACAGAGGAGATCCAGAAGCGCATAGTGAACGCAAATCGCTGTTATTTCCGCCTACAAAACCAATTAAAGTCCAGACTGCTGTCCAGAAACACGAAGATATTAGTGTACAAAACACTTAACAGACCAGTACTTACGTACGCAGCTGAGACTTGTATACTAACTAAGAGGAATGAGCGAGCACTGGACGTTTTTGAAAGAAAAATTTTGAGGCGCATCTTCGGACCGGTTCTAGAAAATGGATTATAGCGCAGACGCTATAACAATGAGCTATATACTTTGTTTAAGGAGCTAAACGTCGCAAAATTTATAAAATTGGGAAGACTTCGGTGGCTGGGTCATGTGGAGAGAATGACCGAGCATCAAGCACCAAAGTCCCTGCTGAACTCAAGACCAATAGGGCGAAGGAGCCTGGGAAGGCCAAGACTAAGATGGAGCGACAACGTCCTCAAAGACATATCTATCTTGGAGCTTCCAAACTGGAGAGAGCTGGCACAAAACCGAGATGAGTGGAGGAAGACTCTTGAGGAGGCCAAGACCCACCAGGGGTTGTAGAGCCAATAGTGTTTATAATGAAATAGTCAAAAAGAAAAGTAAAAAATTAACATTATTTAATTTTATTATTATTAAAATCCCCTGGTATTCATTACACCCATTCAACAGAAAAGTCAATCACTCACCTGGGCACATTGAATATGAATCAAATTAAGAGTCATAATAATTAATGGTTTGGTTCACACGTTATAATTCACTTAGAAGTTACGGCTACAGAGTTGACTGACTGTGTATTAAGCTTGTCAGTTTATGCTTCAACAGTTAATCATTTAATAGTCTGATGAATTACAGTTCACGGGCTAGAATTCGAGTTACCTCGTGTAAATTATTAGTTCCCAGTTCCCTCACGTGACTTGCATCATTTGTAAGCGCTGTTCACCTAGGACCTAGAGATTAGAGACTCCTACAGGGTCGCCCCGCATGCTTATGTGCAAAGTGTTCGGTGCACACGGGCTGCCAAATGGGCGGCCTCTTCAATTTAATTTGCGTATCTGAACAAGCCATTCGATTCGGTGGTCTTCATGACTAATTGGTCCATCTTCTTGAAATGCGAAGTCTTATCGAATTATATTATTTTGTATTTTTGAATGAAGCTATTACTTTGTGGTTATCCATTATAGAAAAATGAAATAATTAAACTTTGTATAAACCACTTATATGATGCGCTAATCCGACCGGTTTCGGAACAAACGTTCTTTCGTCAGGAAAAGCTTATACTAATTTGACAGTTTCGAACAATGTTTTATTATGGTAGGGGTGGAGCCGTTGCTAGTTAATAATGTAGATTGATTGGGTGGGTAGGTATTAATGTAGAGTGGGTGGGTAGAGGAACAAATAAATCCATGATTGGGCTATAAGACAATATTTTTTGTTTGTTGATAATAGATTCATTATTTTAATAATTTACAATAGGGATTTTTTAATTTCCAAGGCTTCTAAGTGATCTAATCGTTTTCCTTTATGATTAATATGAAGAATATTTATCCCTGTATTTTTTTCAAAACTATGGTTATTTTCAATGATATGGTAAAACTAATGAAAATGAAAGTAATGAAACTGTCAAATTAGTATAAGCTTTCCCTGACGAAGGAACGTTTGTTCCGAAACCGGTCGGATTTGCGCATCATATAAGTGGTTTATACAAAGTTTAATTATTTCTTTTTTTTTAATATTATTTAGTAACTAAATAACAAAAAATCATTCTCTTTTCCCCTCTTGACACACATTCTTATACATTGTTCTGTTATTATTATTATTATTTTTAATTTCAATTCATATAAGTATTTTTGTATTTGTTGCATAATAACAAATCATAAGGATGAAAGATAATTTAAAATGTTTCTCCTAGTCTTCCTCACAAGGGTTATGAGGTTCACTAGATTTCATTAAATTAATAAAGACAATATTAGCGACTCCCAATCGAAAATATGAAACAGAAAAATCAGAAAAAATGCGGTCACATTTAGGAATCGAACCTAGGACCTTAGCCTTGCCGGGCGTTGCTCTACCACTGAGCTAACGGGACCCTGTCCCAATAATATTGTCTTTATTAAATAAAATTTTCAATTTGACGTTTTACTCATTAAGGATGGGTTATTTCAAAATGTTTGAACAATTCATCGTATTTTTAAAGTTAATTTTCACGTTCTGTGATTATTTCTTTTTTAGGACCTGACTGAACTGACCTATAATGTTATAATAACAGAACTTGAATAGAACTTACACAGTGCGTGAAAATTATTTTTTTTTATATTAATGAATTGTTAATTTTTTTTTAAACAAGCTAGGTTTTGGTCTGTTTTTTTTTAATCATTTGGATAATCCGTTTCCTTCTTTGTTGTTAGTTGAGTGTGAATTGAAGAGCTTAATGCGAGCTTAATTATCCTTGTCCAAAAGCAGTTACAAATTTGCATGTCAATCTGGTTAGCTCTTGCGTCGTGAAAGTATGTTTTCTTTTATTTTTATTAAATTGTTCGATTAAAACATTTTAATTAAAAAAAAAAACTTTGAAAGACTTTATTTTGTTGGCTTCCTTGTGGGAGCTTTTAGGATAATCTTTATCCTTAACCCCTTTTGGGTTTTTGATAGATGCTTCGTTCGATTTGACGTTTATCATCATAGTATACCATACTCGAGTCGAGTCCAATAATGGGTACAATACTTGAATCACATTTTTCGTACAATTCTCGGGCATCTCCGTTTTTCTTTCTCAATTTTCCTAATTTTTGAGGTGGTATTGGGAATGATTTCCCAAATGTATGTGTGTGCTAAAACCGTGGCGAATTAAAGAATATTAAGTTCGAAAAGAGGATAACGTATACGCACGGGCATCTGCCTAGCATGGTGGTCGAAAAATCCCCAAATTATGTAACCATCAATGCAGTGAATAAAGAAAATTTTAAATTTAAAAAAATGAACAAGATAAATAAAGATGCACGGAAAAGGTTTAGAAATTTCTTTCGTTCACGAATCTTCATTGAATCAATTTCGCAATAAAGATTCGTTTCAAAAATTGGTTGCTATTTTCACTTGAAGTCATTGGCTTCCGTGCGTGATATTTATATACTGTTACTAGATCTTAAGAGTTTGCGACAACCGTCACATTCTATATGTGATATAAACCTATTTTTTAGTGGATTTATAATGTCTTACAAGATCTAATTAAATAGTGTAAAACATCTTTCTACCGCAAAGTAGGCAATTTTCCGGCTTTCCAAGAATGAAAGCTTAAGAACGCAATCGAGTGTGAAATCCTAAATATTCTAAATTAAATTAAATTATCCTAAATTAAACTAAACTAAATTACAGTAAATGTATTAGTGGCTATTTACTCGCTAACCGGGCAGTTGCTCAGATGGACGGTGAATATTCAGAAAACGTATTTACTCGTACCAATCCGATTGCATCCCTACGCCCTAACAGTTCTAACCCTCTCGGCAGGCTTGCCTACAAAGGTATTCATTTGAATGTAAAGCTATTGATTCTAATTTTGACCCAAAAACGGTGCCAACGGTGATTTCAATTTGAATTGTTAACGACTCTAGGATTCAGATTGATATCGTTCGAACTTTTATTGCTTTTTTAATATTATTAATTTTTACTTTACAGTAACTAAATTTTCAGTAAACTGATTCATTCTTTTAAATATATTTAAAAAAAGTCATTTTAAAATTATACGAATAATCAAGTCTTCGATGGCAATTACTACATCACCGCGATAAATAAGTCGAGTCATCCCAACCTAGCAACTGAAACGCGACGGCCGCGGCCACCAGCACTGTTAGCACCGCATCACCCTTGACGACTGGTCTTTAACAGGGTTGCGTATGTGCGTGCATGTTACGTGTGCGGACCGCCAATGAAATTCACAAGTTGCTTTCCTATGGATAGCGATTGAGACGCCAGCTGTTTTTTTCTGTTTTTCGATGAGAAGATGACCTTACACGATGACCCTCCACACAGCATCCCCAAAGATGACATAGGCTCTGAGGGTAATTACTTTCCTCAGACCTCCTGTGTGGAGCTAAAGTGAAAAAAAATGGGGATGAAAAGAGTTCGAAAGTATCTGCCTCTTCAGAGCTGGTCACTAAACACTGCTAAAGTCATTTCTACGTTTCGATTCTGAATGTGGATCTTTCACCATTAACTGATACTAAGATTATCTATAACCACTCTTGTAAGATGAGCACAGTGATTACTGCATATTAGTAGAGGTATTTGTTAGAGCAAAAAAAACAGACCGTTGTCGCACGATAAAACCCTAATAAAATATATAAAGCTAAATTATGTGTTTTATATTTACATCGGTATTAGGTAATAAGTTCATATTTTTATGAGGTTTATTAATCGTTCATTATTATTATTTTCACGATTCCTAGCCATACCAATTTCCGATCTCACCCTTAATGCCAGGGGATGGTGCGGAACATAATGTATGTAGGAATTATTATTTAATTAGCGAAGTAACTCCATTCGGCTGTCCGATTGCTCTGGGTTTCTGCTTATTCAATTAGTTATTCGGGTGATTTGGGAATGCTGTTAATAAACCGTTCAATCAAGTCATTAGCTCTATTACTGAAATTGCTCTTAGGAATTTAACGAAATTATTTCTAGAAAATGTTTGCTCCGTCGTCTCTATTAATATTAAATTAATTTTTGCAGATTTCAATTGCCTCCGTAATCAGGCGTGCTCTATAAGTTTTGGGTCTTCCCAGGACCTCAGGAACAAATCCAAAGTAATGGCCGGTTTGTACCGGTGAAAGTTAGTGGAGCTGGCGACACGGTATCGCTTCGAAGTAAATAAGCACACACTTCACCACAAAAAAATTACACATCTACCGGATCTGCCCTGATGATGGACACTGCAACGATGTCCGAAACGTTGGCTAAAGAAGGAGGTAGCGCAACACGGCACAACACCCCAAAAACGAAAAAAATCTTCAGTTTGTCTATTTATTTACGGTCTTACAAACATATTAAAAAAAAAACATTCTTATCTTGCTTACATTATTGAAAAATTATAAATACTTATGATCAAAAAATAATTATCAAAAATACATAATTTTAGTGGTTTTTTTTCATCACGAGTTTGAGCATTTTTGAATGTAGGTTTTTATCAAATTTTGAATGAAATAAAATCGAAATTGTGTTATTATGTTAAAATGCTGGTATGGAGAGTAATTAATCTTTCTCATCGGAACCGCCCTGTACAGTTGCAAGGGTACGATCGCAAGATCATCGCTCGACGAAATTTTATTCTCGGCCGCTGGTTAATTACCGTTAATATACAAAGCGTTCTTGTAAAATCACTCTAAACTAAATGCTATAATGTTAAGCAAATTTATTTGTCATGTTTATAATGAGACCCTACAAAATTAAATATTTTTAATTTATCATTTTTTACACCTTCAACAACATTACGCAAAAATAATGCTGTGAGAAACTAAGTATAATTTGGTTTTTTTGTGCTGACTATGGGATTAAAAGCGAGAGATGGTACTCAATTCTAAGATTTTTTTTTACTTCTTTTTTAGGTAGCATTTGCAAAGGGTGTAAATTTTTTCAGATAACAAAATTTCGAGTAAATCCTCAACCATCAACTAATGAAGTAATGATTATTTGATGGTCCCAGTAATTATTATTGACGTAGGAGGCACGAACAAGACGAATGAGGGTCTAATCATTTGACCGTTACATCCGTCAACTTAGGTTAAAGTTATCGGGTCAGTCAATGTTTATTGAGACTTGAACAATTCCTTCTCTGGGTAAAAAAAAAGGCAACATCGATGTTTTAAAGTATTTATTTAAGACTACACAAAAACCTTTTCACAAATAATGCTAAACAATAACACTGAGGAGACTCATATTGAATTTTCGTTGTTATAGGGTCGTACCTACTTCACTTACTTTAGTGATTCCTGTCATTATTTAGAGTGAAACATTTAAATAAAATTTTGGTCTCTGGTGACATTTTTAATGTTTTTGAAGTTCTTGAAATTCGGATGACGGTAATGCGTCACAAAAATGTATTATTTGACGGTCCTCGGTTTTAATATAATGCGGTAAATTCGCGCGTCGGCGCGGGCCTTCGATAGCGCAGCTCGGCGGCCAGAGAGAAAGATATCAAGCGAACGGAGGTTTGCTCAGGTTTGTATCCTTAGAAAACAAAAAAAAAACATATTAATTTTTGTGAAATCAATGTCCAATCTTCAAACCACTTTAAAATAAACAGGCAAAAGAAAAAAAAGCGACATCTAGCGACTTTCCAGTTTCACTTCTAGTGCGTGTGAATTGCAAACTCTGATTTTTTTTGTTTGATCTTGAAACATTAAAAATATTAGTAGGAATAGGACAGATAGGGTTGGGGTGAGGGGTTGGGTGGTTGCTCAAGTGTATAGTGATGTGATCGATTTAAAAACAAAATTGGTTTTGAAAAAAAAACATTTGTGCACCGTGCAGTTCACACGCGGTAGAAGTGAAACCTTCCGAAAACTAAACTTTGAGAGAATTAGACGAATGCAAGAGTAGGATAATTTTCA
Organism: Limnephilus marmoratus; assembly: GCA_917880885.1. NCBI lineage: Eukaryota > Metazoa > Arthropoda > Insecta > Trichoptera > Limnephilidae > Limnephilus > Limnephilus marmoratus. Next base: position 30,855,761 of record OU862917.1, on the reverse strand, counting down.
ATATGTATCAAAATTTATATGAATGTGCATCCTATATCTTACACTGTTTGTTGTTTTTAAGTTAAAATTTTTATATTTGGTACTTATTTTAATTGTTATATCTCTTAATTCTTTGATTATATTAAATGTACTTTTAATTTTATTCTATGTTAAAGCCCTAATTGGGCGTGTACAAATAAATAAACAAATTGTAGGGTTTATTTATTATAAAACTGTTACCAAGTTAAAAAATTATTTTACATTTTATTCTACGGAGCACCGCACAAAGAGGACATCGATTAGTATATCTCATTCTCTCGCATGCGAAATCCTATGGATGTATGTGTTTGCCTCTTTTTAGTGTCGCTAAATAGCGACACTTCTTCTTCTTTCTTCTTTCCACCATACGAAAGAAAAAGAAGTGTCGCTATTTTTCGTTTCATCGACTTTCAAGTCGTAACGGTGCTAAAGAAGTTATCACTTTAAAAAATGAAAAAAAAACATCAAAATTTCATTTACGTTTTTTACTCCAAATAATTTCAGAAAAAACTGGTTGAAGTAAGTACTTTCCTTAAAACCTTGTATATTGTTTTTGTTAGGTAGCTACGTTTATGTGCGTAATGTTATATTAACTTAATTAATTTAATTACTATTGTACCTACTGCTGGTAATATGGCGGGTTGTATAATGCTTACACCGTTCAACCATGCTGGGATATTTAATTATAATAATTATTTTTGTGAACATTGCTTTCAAAATATAAGTTACCGGCTTTTAATATGTGCACAACTACCTTTCTTATTGTTTAAATGTAAGGTCGATTCTCATAGGCAGTGAATACAATATGAAGCCGTAGAAAATATAATCAAATGAGATTGGCCTTTTTTACATTAGATCCACACAAGAAGCCTCGAGGAAAATAATGAATTAATGAGGTAATAATCTTTGGGGATGCTGTGTGGAGGGCCTATTTAGTAAAGGAAAGAGGGGAAGTTCAGGGAAGGAGAAAAGCATGAGGAGTGGATGCCAATCTGGGGGTCAGTGTGTCCAGGAGTAACATACTCCCACTGCGATGTTCCGGGAGAGTCCTGCTGAAGAGATCAAAATGTTTCCCTCAACCAGTCTCTCCCGATCCGACCACGCAGTTTGTGGCCAGACGCATAAGCCGCCAAGAACATGCTAAGTCACCAAACGTAGCGAAACACTTGAAGTGACCTGCGGCATGAGTGTTGGTTATCCAATAAGTATTCCCGGGGTGACAGTACCCATAATTGCCTCCCAAATTTTAAAGTGAACCTATACAAGTAAGATACCGCACACAAAATAGTTACAACATCGATCATTCGTACTACTGCAAATCGCGTACACGCACAGCATTATTTCATTTCTACCAATACACAAAACGCATAACTTTCATTTGATCTGCAGCTTTGGAGGATAGGATTTGATAGTGTGACAGTTCGGTGAAAGTTGGTACCTACCCTTTTACGCTTAATAGCCTTTTGTTAACATTTTCAAGAATATTTCAACATTTTCAACTTTATTTTGTTAACATTTTCAACTTCAAAATTTTTGTATACATCCTTAGTACGTAGTCAAGTCGAATATAACTCCTCGATCTGGTCCCCCCATTTTAAAATACATTCAGATTTAATCGAAAAAAATTCAACACAAATTCTTAAGACACATTAATTTTAACCTCGGTATTCCCATTGAAAACATAAATTATAATTACTTGATGAAAGAATTAAATTTGCTAAGACTGTCAGATCGAAGAATTATATCCGACTTAATATTAATGTTCAAAATTGTAAATGGTAGAATAGACGATCCTGATCTAACTAAGCGCATTGAATTTCATATTCCCACAAGAACCACTCGTTCTAAAATCCTTTTTAAATGTAACAATAATCGGACTGAGTATACGAAACACTCACTTTTACCTAGGTTACATGAATTTACTAATAGATATGCAGATGTGATAGATCTATTTAACTGCACGGAACATAGGTACAGAAGGCTATGTTATCATATTTTTTTAACCACTATTAATTTTATTTGTATTATAGATTTTTGCATGTAAATGTATCTCTGGTGTCAGTTCCCAATGTATCGTCACAATTAACTGTTATACATACACTGTTTTACAATTACTAATATTTTGAATATGAATTTGTGACATGTAATTAATGTTTATGGCATACTTATGCCGTTTGTATTAAATAAATAATTATCTACCGTAGCCACAACGGTAACGATTTTTGTCATTTCATCAAATATCTTTTGTTGAAGACAGACCAGAGCTAAGATATTTTCACAATAAAAGCGAATACAAAATTAAATTGTAGGTATTTGTTTAATTAATCAACTTAGTCCGGAATGGCAATCGATTATTCGATTTAATGAATTGAGAGCGCCAGGTCGTTGAGAGGCGGTATTTCAACAAATTCCAGCATTTCGCATATTGATGGGACGTATTTTGCACTTTCGCCCAATAAATCAGGCGGCTCCATATCGGCTTTGCAAGTAGATTGATTTTCGAATCAATGAGTTAGCTTTCAAATACGCACAATGTAAAATAACACAGCACGTTTCATGAATAAGCTACGCCCGGGGATTACGTTACCACTGGTTAATTAAATTTTGAAACGATATAAATTATAATGCTATCGTGTTCATTAGAAAACAAGCGGGGTATGTCCGCCCTAAAACATCCTTCCTGCATATCATAATAATTTTTTTTTTTTTTTACATGAGCTCCACACAGGAGGCCCTGAGGAAAATAATTTCCCTCAGGGCCTATGTCATCTTTGGGAATGCTGTGTGGAGGGTTTTTTTAGAGAAAGGAAGGAGGGGAGAGTTCTGGGAAGGAAGAGGGTTTAAGGGGTGGGTAGGAATCTGGGGCTCAGTGTGTCCTGGTCATCCGCCTCCAAGACCTAGACAAAACCTCACCCCATGAACCCGGGCACCCCTGCTAAATCACCAAACGTAGCGAACCACTTGGGGTGACCTATGGCAGAGGTGTTGGTTATCCAATAAAGGTTCCCGGGGCGGCGGTACCCATTCCCGCCTCCCAAATTGTGAATTATAATCTACTTATTCGTTCAAAAGTTATCTGAAAAATCTTTTTTGATTTACTTTAAAGATTGATTGGCATTGAAATTATCTTATTACCTACTAACACCTGATATAGGGAATTTTCACTGTTTTTTTAGAGACACTTCTTTATCCCCTTTTTTGATATGAAATTTGGATGAATCGGAATTGCGTCACTACAATGTATTATATGACGGGTCCTCGGTTCTAACATAATGCGGTAAATGCACGACTCGGTATAATGCGTCGCAAATCTCAGCGGCCAGAGAAATCCAGCGAACGGAGGTTCGAATCCTAAGAAATCCAAAAAATAAACATTTGTGTTTTTGTAAATCAATATTCAATCTTCAAACCACCTTAAAATGAACAGGCAAAAGAAAAGAAAGCCACGTCTAGCGACTTTCTAGTTTCACTTCTACCGCGTGTGAATTATTTTGCGATAATGAAGGTATTTTTTCATTTATTTTTATGTGGTCCACATTCTATATATGTACATAAATTTTCTGGAACTATATTTATAATGTGCCGTTTTCAATTTGCCGCCAAAACGACACGTTCGTTTTTTGGGCAACGTAGTGACAGCCAACCAGATATTGGCGTTTTTTAATGAAAATGTTAAAATAACACATTTTTTAGTACAACGTTCAAAATCTGAAAAATAAACACTAAATCAACCACTCTATTTAACGGTGTTCGTAGTTTGTGAAAAAACTATATTAGGTTCATGAAATAATAGCAAATTACTGATTTAACATTTGTGAATTGTGCGCTTCTACAAATCTTATTCTCAAAAAAAATCAAGTTTACTTTAGGATTTCGTCGCCTTAGTTCGTATTTGTCCAATAGACCATTAAAACAAATTACAGGAGGAGAAGGTTTTCTTTCATTACTTCAATGAGACATTATGATAAGTGTTTGATAAATCTATTTCCGGACAGGTAAAGGTCTCATCAGTTTAAATAATTCTTAGTAAAGTTATTAACTATCAGTTTTGAAGCTATACTTTAAATTTTAAAGTGGAGGTTGAACAAAAACTAAAATGGTCTATTGGACAAATGAGAACTCAGGCAACGATTTGTCTTAAGTCTTCGTATTTTAAATTGTACTAAGATAGGCCTTAGCAATCTTAAGCCTTCAACATTTAGGCATAATATCTAAAACACTTTAAATTCACCCCTACCTGCTATTTATAACACATACATAACTTAAGTTTGTACGGTACTCGTATCTGCGGTCGAAAGATCTTAATAACGAGTAGGTACCTACCACCACTTCATTACCTTCTCCTGGAAGCTTTAAAATGTCTACGTTATAAGTTATAAGAGGGTTTCGGAGCTTTTAAGGTACGTTTGTGTATCACATCACCCTAATTAAGCCTCTTACTTTTAACATACATGGTACCTGCTACTTGATGTTAAATATAGGAATGTTAACGAAAACATATTTATTTTTTTAATTTTAACAAATTTCGAAGAGAGGCTGGAACTGCAATGAGACGAACGTTGCTGAAATAGTCAAGAATATTCAAGCTCGACTTTTTTTACATTAACTCCACACAGGAGGCCCTGAGGAAAATAATTTCCCTCAGGGCCTATGTCATCTGAGATTTTTGAGGAGAGGAAGGAATGAACATTAGTCTTGAAGAGACCCGTTTTGTAGGAAGAAGGAAACACAAAGGCCGGCAAATCGTTCCACAGCCGAACAGTTAAAAAATCTTAAACTGTATGAAGTAAAAACGAATGACTAGTAACCCGTTATGTATAACCAGGTACTCCCCAACCATTCTTATTCCCATTATTATTAAATTCCCATTAATTAGGAACATCATATTATTTAGGGTTTTTTTTATTTTTATTTCTATTTATTTTAAAATACTTTTTTTAAAAATAGGCAATTAACCCTAAAAAGAGTGCTCTGTGAATATATTATTTTAATAATAATGACGACCTTCGTAGTCCAGTGGCTAAGACTCTTGACTCACATTCCGGAGGTCGCGGGTTCGAACCCGGCATGCGCAAATAAATTTTATTTGATTAATTTGTGTTATTTCACAATTAATTCATTTAAAATAATATATAGTATTTTTGCGGCATGTTCCAGAGTGGAAGATACTATCAGTATCGCCCTGGTGTAAGACCACCATTCAGAATTGAAACGTTGCTTGAAAATGGCTTTAGCCGTGTTTAGTGACCAGATCTGAATAGCCAGGTACTTCCCAACCTTCCTCTTCCCCACCTCCTTCCCCTCACCGCTACCTTCAGCCTCACAACATACCCCAATTGGGGATGCCATAGTCTCACTGGCTCCAGACGGGAGCAGTTGAGATTCTTGTGCGGTATTCACTGTAAAAAAAAAAAAAATCTACTTATTCCATTCTTTTGTATATGTATAGATTGTGTGTAATGATTTATAGTATAAGATGTGTACTGGAAATCCTAACTAATATTATAAATGCAAAAGCGTTTTTGTGTATACGTTTAACCTTCTTTCACGTCGCTCGACATGATTTTTTGCAAAGAGATAGTTGGAAGACTGAGAAGGGACATAGGCTACCATCGATCCTGGAAAAATCATTTCATTCTTCGTTTCTTGAAAACTCTTTGTACAGTAATTTCTTCCTAATATCACGCGAGCGAAGCCGCGGGTAAAAGCTAGTGATTCATATACTACATACCGTCGCTTTTTCCTTACCTATCTCGGTTTTTTGTACTTAGTACAAGAACGACAAACATCTGATTGAGTTTCGAGGAAGTTCTTCTTACATCACGTTAATAAAAGTGGATTTGTGGTGCTTCTAGCGGGAGTTTATTAAAACTGAGTATGCAGGTCGATGCAGAAGGAAGCTACGAAACTTTATGCACACTTACTCAATTTGGAAAAAATTAAATATGTCATGTTACCGCGCGACGATATATTCAGTTTTTCGTGAACACCTTACTAAGAGAATCTAAGCTGAGGTATCACTGGTCTTATGATAATCTCTGTTGTTCCAGGTAATCGTGGCTTTGCGTTGTTTCTATATATTTTTTAAATTCGTAAACAGATTCATCTATTACATCGTCGCACTTCGTATTATCGTAAATATTTAGATCTACAAATACTTCATAAGCACTCTTTTTATTCTCAGTGCATACGATCTATCACAGCATCCTGCGAGGTAATCTGATATGGTATTTGTTCAAAGTATGTCTGTCTCTCAATTCTTGGTACTGGTTCAGTCAATATCATCTTCTACGCTTCGTGGAGTGCATACAGAGCCAATCTCTCAAGGAAATAATAACATAATCTTATTACCATTTGAGATCAGATTACAACTGCAAAATTCCAAGACCAGTGTTATTTGTGTGCTCTCATTTAGAAGGGAATAAGACATTGACCTTATGGGGTTTTAAGTCAACGACTCCGTTTCAAAATGTTCGGCAGTCTGACATATTATTTTGTTACTAATCGTTAGGACTTTGTAAATCGGATTTACTATTATCATCTATCATCCTGTAACCAAGATAGCAATCACCATGACCTTATTACCCAGCTTACTTTTGCATTTATATCTCCAAAAGCTTAAACAATACCAGCATTAAATTCGGATAATATAATCCATTTTGGCTAACAATAAAATATGTAAAAAATAAACCAACATTTTACAACAAATAAAAATAATAGCCTAAAAGGTTTAACGGAGTCGCAATCTAATATAATCGAATGTACCTATCTTAATTATTTCATTTATAAAAAATAAGCCAAATATATGCAGAACGTTTTTTGTTGTATCTGTAATAATTTGCGAAAGTTTTTTGTTCGTGCTAGTAATAAATTTATTGAAAATGAGTATACCTCAGAAATAATATTTTAAATAAGTATTGTAAATTCTTAGCAAAATTTATGGTAAAACTTTAACAAAAAATTCTTATTACAGAGGACTTTACGTAGAAGCGCTTCGACATGGTGGTGGTAATGAGAATCGTAAGCCATTTAATTTTACAGTATCTGTTAGGTAAAACTGAGGAGATAGGGAGATGTGCGTCATGGGTGTGTCCGTGTGCCCAAAATAAGCTAACTAACTAACTAAACTAACTAACCATCACGCCGTTTCCCCGCAGGGGTCGGCAGAGAGGACGGACCGCCAAACAACTCGATCTTGGCACACACTCCTTGCCTCGTTCACATTCATACACGGTCTCATACATGCTCTTCTATTATTCCGACTCTTCACATGGCCCGACTCAAGTATCTAATTCACTTGGTCGTGCCATGTCTTCCTCGGGCGTCCCCGACTTCTTCTTCCATTCTTCTCCAAAATAAGTATCTACAGTTTTCTGATATCTGCTTTATTTTACTTTTCAAATATTGAAATTCTTTCTCGGACGTATTATCACAGGTTTATCGACCTGTTTGTGCTCTTAAAGGTCCTACGTAGGTAATTATATTTTTATTTTTTTATCAAGTTTAATTTGTACAACTCCCATTTTAATTTTTATTTGTAATATTCTATTTAATTTATAAAAAACAGTTTATTTATCTATATATATAAAAATCAAAATATGTTTGTTTCTGGGTTTGTATGTATGGGGCCTATGCGTTGCTAAACCATTCATCCAATTGCGATGAAACTTTGGGGATTTGATGTACGCATGCCCGCAATGGTTTCTGTATACAATAGTGAGCTCTGGCATCATGAAATTACGCGTTACTAAACCGTTCATCCGGTTGCGATGAAACTTTCGTGATCTGATGCAGGGGAGGTGGATGGAGAGGGGAAGAGGGGGAGGGGGGGAGGTGGAGGAGGTGGAGGAGTTGGAGTGGGAGCTAGTTATATATATTTAACAAGTTCTGTCATGTAATTCTTATTTCGCGTGACAGCTGTTTCGCCTTCTGAAGTAGCTTGTGTCACTCTCCATGGAGAGAAAACAAATGGCCTTATTTTTAAACGCACGGGTTCTCAAAAGTTTCGTATGATCAGTAGCTATTCGTAAAAAAGAAAAAATATTGTTCACTATTAGCCCGCTAAAATGGCCGGAAGTTTTGAAAAAAATATATATTTCGTGATTTGGAAAAAAATAAAACAAAGGGTTCATATTACCTATATACTTTTTTACCAAACTTAATTTTCATTCCATAACTGAAGTACAAAGAACCCAAAAAAATAAAAAAAATTACCATATGTGAAGTGTTGGTTAAAAATATAAAAAGGGAAAATAACACCTTTTCTGGATAAAATCAGAATTTTTGTTGACTTACTTGTGTTCATAAACTTGAACTTTTTTTCATTTTTGTCAATTATTCGCATTTTTTAATAACAAACAAACGTTAAAAGGTTAAATTATTGAAAAAAAAATTAATTTAAAATTAAAAAAAAAATGGTTTTAGGTTTATCTTCTGATTTTCAATGCATTTTACCGAGATAGTAACCATTTTCAAAAAAATAAATTTTAATGCAGTTCTCATTTTCTTTGTAAGACGCAACTTTTAGGACCCCGGGTGTTTCTGAATTCAAAAGTTGAAATAATTGACCTACCCTATTCTGAAGGCGTTATCAAACTGTGGTTATACGACTTGCAGACGATGTATTTATGTTATTAAATTTCTAAATAGGTATTTACGAAGAAAAAAAATATTAACTACATACATACTTATTAATTTCTGAATAAAATTACTGAAATTATTATTGGTGTTATTATCCTTTTAAAGTGTCTCCAATTACTGAATCCTACGTAAACTTGCGACTTCTGTTTTCTTAAAGTTTTGTGTTATATGTAGATCATACTTCTACGGAATTATGTGTACAGTGACTTAAAGCCATTCTCCCCCAAAAAGTCATTAATTTTAAAGATTTGTTCTATTGTTGCTTTTGTTATAGACATCATTTAAGAAGGTAACAGTGTGATCGTCTACTATTTTTTTATGGAAATTGTATATACAATTTAAGACAGTAAAATTAGTCTTTCGACATCCCCAAATAAGACGAAATTATGTGCTTTCAAAGTGATCATTGGAAAAATGCATGCAATAGTGCACAGCGACGTCAGTTATTATTCATTATTCGAATGGCAGAATGAAAGAAGTTTTCACTTCAAACAAATCATGTGTGCAGTTTACATGCGGTAGAAGTGAAACCTTCAGAAAACCAAAGCCGACAAGAGTGGGGAGGCTACGAAGTACCGCACAAAGAGAAGACCGATTATTCTATCTCATTCTCTCGCAGCTAAATCCTATAGATGTATGTGTTTTTAGTGTCGCTTTTTCGTTTCATCGAATTTTAAATCTTAACGGTGCTAAAGAAGTTTTCACTTCAAAAATCTAAGATTTGACTAAGTCTAATTAATGACACATTTAAAAAATAAATAGAGTGTGTAATTCACACGCGATAGAAGTGAAACTAGAAAGTCGCTGGATGTAACTTTCTTTTGCCAGTTCATTTGAAAGTGGTTTGAAGATTGGATATTGATTTACAAAAACAAAAATGTTTATTTTTTCTGGATTTCGTAGGATTCGAACCTCCGTCCGCTGGATTTCTCTGGCCGCTGAGATTTGTAATGCTCTATACCGCTGCGCTATGGAACGCGATCGTCGAGGCACGAATTTACGTATTATATTCCGACAACCCGTAAAAAAACAAAGCGGCCAATGAGCGCAAACGGTGCCGTAGTACATCATTTCAGTTTGATTCGAATTTCAAATCTCTCTAACGGGGCTAAGGCTACTTCAAAAAATTGATGCAAGCGACGATATTATTCTCCATTCCATAAGACTGAAGAAGGTTTTTTATAAGTCATTAAATATCTAATTAACCTGAAACTCTTGATTGGTACGTACCTTTTATTATTTATGCTAAAACAAATCAGTTCAGCCTTGAACATTTCCAATAACTCGTATCCATAGAAACAAGACTATCAGCAATAGTTCAAAAGGTCCCAACCCATTCCTTTTGTAATGCTAGTTCGCCGTAAGATCGTAAGATGTCACTTCATATACAAGTGGTGTTTTATCAAATCCAAGTCTAGTTCTATTAGATTCCAGATGTAGGGGAATTATTCCCAGTTGGGCTAACCACATTTGAGCGCAGGGAAACCCATTTAAACTCCGCTCTGTGTAAGGGATTCATTATTCAAGTGGGCTTTAAGAATTACGACTAAAAGTACACACACCTGGTGCCTTAGTAAGCGAATATTAAATCAATTAATCTATTTACAATCCAACTTATTATTGGGTAAGTTTTAAGATTTTCACGGCCAGAAGCATTTTCGTTATATGTTTTTGGGGTGTTGTGCCGTGTTGCGCTACCTCCTTCTTTAGCCAACGTTTCGGACATCGTTGCAGTGTCCATCATCAGGGCAGATCCGGTAGATGTGTAATTTTTAGTCGTGAAGTGTGTGCTTATTTACTTCGAAGCGATACCGTGTCGCCAGCAGCACTAACTTTCACCAGTACAAAATACTCGTGACAAGCAGTGGCGTCATCGCCGCGGAACGGAATAGAAAGTTCATTAAAACGTGGTATTTATGCTAGCCAGGGGCAAGTCCGTTTGCGAGATGCCGACGGAAGTGGCTCCATCTCTTAATGAAATCTAAAATTAGAAATCACAGTGGTAAGAATTTAGGAAAAAAAAAAATAAAATTAAAAAAAAAAAAAAAAATTACAATTGTTAACTTTCACCAGTACAAAATAATCGTGACAAGCAGTGGCGTCGTCGCCGCGGAACGGAATAGAAAGTTCATTAAAACGTGGTATTTATGCTAGTCAGGGGCAAGTCCGTTTGCGAGATGCCGACCGAAGTGGCTCCATCTCTTAATGAATTCTAAAATTAGAAATCACGATGGTAAGAATTTAAGAAATAGAATTACAATGGTTAAAGCGAATTTAGTCAATATAAATCAAAATGGTTTACCACGAGCTCGCATTACTATATACTTAGACATGGTTTTTTAGCTCTATTAATAATAAATGAATTTTACTAGAATTAGAATTACACTGGTTAAAGCGAATTTAGTCAATATAAAGTTATAACACAAAAAAAAAAAAAAATAAAAATAAAAATAAAAATGGTTTACCACGAGCTGGCCTTACTGTATACTTAGACATGTTTTTTGCGTTTAGCTTTGGTGTAGCCGTCAATCACCGGATACCAAGAGCTATTGAGCTTAGCTCCGTCGTCTCTATTAATATTAAAAGGATTTTTGTAGATTTCAATTGCCTCCGTAATTAGGCGTGCTCTATAAGTTTTAGGTCTTCCCAAGACCTCAGGAACAAATCCAAAGTAATGGCCGGTTTCGATTAAGTGCTCAGCGATTGCCGATTTATCAGGGTGGCCGAGTTTGCAAGCACGAAAGTGTTCTGCTATCCTTTTGGAGATCGTCCTCTCTGTTTGGCCTACATAAACCTTGTCACATCCGGAACAGCTGAGTTTATACACTCCATCTGCTTCCAGAGGAAACTTAGTCTTTGCAGACCTCAGTAGGTCTTGAATTTTAGTTGTGGCACCGAAGACAGTCTTGATGCTATCTTTTCTCAACCGCCTGGCGATTCTGTCTGTCACATTGTGAACGTAAGGCAGGAAAGCGCAGCCTTTTAACTCTTGTTTAGCTCTGTCTTCATTTGGTGTAGATTTGGCTCTTATGATTTGCCTTGTCTGACTAGCTGGGTAACCGTTGCGTTCCAGTGCATCGGTCAGCTTTGTAAGTTCTGCTCCAATTTTAGTTTCTTCACATATTCTGGTCGCTCGCGTCACCAACGTATGGATAAGTCCTCTCTTCTGCGCTGGGTGGTGATGCGAATCGGCATGTAGATACCGATTTGTGTGCGTTGGTTTTCTATATACAGTGTGTCCTAGATTACCATCTTCTTTTCGCATCACCTCCACATCTAGAAAAGGCAGGATTTTCGCATCGTTTTCTACTTCCATTGTGAACTTGATTTTACTGTGGAGTGAATTAAGATGATTCAGAAATTCATTCAGTTTCTCTGTTCCATGAGGCCAGATGGCGAAGACATCGTCAACATAACGCCACCATACCTTGGGAACAGCTGAAGCTGAATGAATTTCTGAATCATCTTAATTCACTCCACAGTAAAATCAAGTTCACAATGGAAGTAGAAAACGATGCGAAAATCCTGCCTTTTCTAGATGTGGAGGTGATGCGAAAAGAAGATGGTAATCTAGGACACACTGTATATAGAAAACCAACGCACACAAATCGGTATCTACATGCCGATTCGCATCACCACCCAGCGCAGAAGAGAGGACTTATCCATACGTTGGTGACGCGAGCGACCAGAATATGTGAAGAAACTAAAATTGGAGCAGAACTTACAAAGCTGACCGATGCACTGGAACGCAACGGTTACCCAGCTAGTCAGACAAGGCAAATCATAAGAGCCAAATCTACACCAAATGAAGACAGAGCTAAACAAGAGTTAAAAGGCTGCGCTTTCCTGCCTTACGTTCACAATGTGACAGACAGAATCGCCAGGCGGTTGAGAAAAGATAGCATCAAGACTGTCTTCGGTGCCACAACTAAAATTTCAAGACCTACTGAGGTCTGCAAAGACTAAGTTTCCTCTGGAAGCAGATGGAGTGTATAAACTCAGCTGTTCCGGATGTGACAAGGTTTATGTAGGCCAAACAGAGAGGACGATCTCCAAAAGGATAGCAGAACACTTTCGTGCTTGCAAACTCGGCCACCCTGATAAATCGGCAATCGCTGAGCACTTAATCGAAACCGGCCATTACTTTGGATTTGTTCCTGAGGTCTTGGGAAGACCTAAAACTTATAGAGCACGCCTAATTACGGAGGCAATTGAAATCTACAAAAATCCTTTTAATATTAATAGAGACGACGGAGCTAAGCTCAATAGCTCTTGGTATCCGGTGATTGACGGCTACACCAAAGCTAAACGCAAAAAACATGTCTAAGTATACAGTAAGGCCAGCTCGTGGTAAACCATTTTTATTTTTATTTATTTTTTTTTTTTTTTTGTGTTATAACTTTATATTGACTAAATTCGCTTTAACCAGTGTAATTCTAATTCTAGTAAAATTCATTTATTATTAATAGAGCTAAAAAACCATGTCTAAGTATATAGTAATGCGAGCTCGTGGTAAACCATTTTGATTTATATTGACTAAATTCGCTTTAACCATTGTAATTCTATTTCTTAAATTCTTACCATCGTGATTTCTAATTTTAGAATTCATTAAGAGATGGAGCCACTTCGGTCGGCATCTCGCAAACGGACTTGCCCCTGACTAGCATAAATACCACGTTTTAATGAACTTTCTATTCCGTTCCGCGGCGACGACGCCACTGCTTGTCACGATTATTTTGTACTGGTGAAAGTTAACAATTGTAATTTTTTTTTTTTTAATTTTATTTTATTTTTTCCTAAATTCTTACCACTGTGATTTCTAATTTTAGATTTCATTAAGAGATGGAGCCACTTCCGTCGGCATCTCGCAAACGGACTTGCCCCTGGCTAGCATAAATACCACGTTTTAATGAACTTTCTATTCCGTTCCGCGGCGATGACGCCACTGCTTGTCACGAGTATTTTGTACTGGTGAAAGTTAGTGCTGCTGGCGACACGGTATCGCTTCGAAGTAAATAAGCACACACTTCACGACTAAAAATTACACATCTACCGGATCTGCCGGATCTGCCCTGATGATGGACACTGCAACGATGTCCGAAACGTTGGCTAAAGAAGGAGGTAGCGCAACACGGCACAACACCCCAAAAACATATAACAACTTATTATTCCTTATCTTAACAAAAAACTAACTAACCATTACGCCGTTTTCCCTGCAGGGGTGGGCAGAGAGGACGGATCGCCAAACAACTCGATCTTGGCACACATTCCTTGTCTCGTTCACATTCATTCATAGTGTCATACACGCTCTTCTATTATTCTGATTCTTGACATGGCCTTACTCAAGTGTCTGATTCACTTGAACGTGCCATGTCTTCCTCGGGCGTCCGATAACTATATTATATTATAAAAAAATCTAAAACGTGATTATATGTATCGAAACGTGATTATACGACCTCCGTAGTCCAGTGGGTAAGACTCTTGACTCACAATCCGGAGGTCGCGGGTTCGAACCCGGCATGCGCAAATAAATTTTATTTGATTAATTTGTGTTATTTCACAATTAATTCAATTAAAATAATATATAGTATATTTGCGGCACGTTCCAGAGTGGAAGATACTATCAGTATCGCCCTGGTGTAAGACCACCATTCAGAATTGAAACGTTGCTTGAAAATGACTTTAGCCGTGTTTGGTGACCAGATCTGAATAGCCAGGTACTTCTTAACCTTCCTCTTCCCACCTCCTTCCCCTCCCCACTACCTTCAGCCTCACAACATACCCCAATTGGGGATGCCATAGTCTCACTGGCTCTAGACGGGAGCAGTTGAGATTCTTGTGCGGTATTCACTGTAAAAAAAAATAAGCGTTAGAAAAACTTTACTCTCTAATAAAGGTGAGGCTTTGGTGTCACTAAATAATTGCAGCTATTTTCTACTCGAAAAGCATTATCCATCAAGCTCTATATAGAATTCATAAAAATATTATAATAAGTGTGCCGAAATATTTCATTAAATTTAAAGATTTGCTGGACCTTTCTGGTTTAAAATAAAGGTTTAGATACTCGCAGTATCGCCCTGATGAAAGATCATAATTCAGAATCAAAGCTTTGATTGGCTTTAGCCGGGTTAAGTTACTAGATCTGAATAGCCAGGTACTTCCCCACCTTTCCCTCTATCCTCACAGCTCATAAGGTATCCCAATTGGGGATTCCGTAATTCCATACTGGCTCCTTCTACATAAGAGAAAAAAATTCCGATTACTACGGTACTATGTCTTACCCAATGACCCAACCTTCCTCTCCCCCATCTCCTTTCCTTGCCACTCCATTCAGCCTCACAATATACCCCAAATGGGGATGCCTTTGTGCAACCGGGAATTTTGAATTTTGAACACATAAAAAACTTTATTTCAATGAGTACCTTCAACGACGTCTCAAAACTGCCAATTAAAAAATACACGTTTAACTTATAGAATATACTCGATTAACTTATAAAAACCCCATTCACTGAAGAATTCAATGATAATATGAAAGATATAATAATGCAGAAAATAAATAAAAGGTGCTTCTTTTGTACTGTTTTTGAATTACTGTCATTTTGTTCAATTATTTCTCATATTTTTTGACAGCCATCTTTTTGGTGTGATTGCAAAGTTCTTCCCGAATATTTTTCAACCTCGATGGTGTCTTGGATAAACTACCCGAATATTTTTCAACCGAGATGGTGTCTTGAATAAACTACCGGAATATTTTTCAACCGAGATGGTGTCTTGAATAAACTACCCTAATATTTTTCTACCTAGATGGTGTCTTGAATAAGCTACCCAAATATTTTTCACTTTTGATGGTGTCTTGGATATGAGCTTGATAAAATTGACGAAATGTATTTACGTGACAATAGCTCAATGATTGGCAGAGACGTCAGTCCCGGTAAGACTAAAGGTTCTGGGCTCGAGTCCCAGTTGCGCCTGTTACCTTTGTTTATTTTCTGTGTCTCTATCTTTTTCATATTTTCATTGAGAGTTGTTGCTAGATATATCTTTCTCAGTGACCAAAATTAAATGTTTTCATACCCGCGTACTACGGACCGCACTCTATTTACTTCTGAGAGAGTGTTATTTACATGACTGTACGCCGTACGGGCTTCTATGGCATTGTCTGAAAGCGTGCAGGATTAATTGAATCAGTTGTAAAGGTTAAAGTTGTTTTTGTTGTCTTATTAATATTCTAGAAAATAATACACTTTGTGTGCGACAGTTACGTGTTAAACTAATAATACAATACAATCTATATAACTGTGTTAAGGATTTATACAAAACAAACAAATCTTACTTGCCACTTTAGGTTATTATAGTGAAGTTTGTAATATTAATAATGTTTCTTTTCTTGTTTGTTTCAGGTAAGTTTCAACTTGAAAACAACTTGTTCACAATCTTCAGAGGATGAATGTCTGCAATGGGTAAAGTACCTACTTGTGAGGCATTTGTTATATTGTGAGGCTTAAGGTAAGTGGTGAGGGAACGGAGAGGGGTAAGAGGAAGGTGTGGATGTGTCTGCCTTTTCAAAGCTGCCACAAATACGACTAAAGCCATTTCAAGCAATGTTTCAATTCTGAACTGTGCTTGAAGGGCGCTACTGAGATACGCCTTGCTGGGAACTCGGCTATTAATCTGTCTAATTATTTGCTGTGGTTACCTGTACTGTTTATCTTATAAAGAAGATGATACCAAAAAATCTAAGCGAAAAACGAAACAAAACAAGAAAAAGAAAATAAAAATAAGTTTATGGTAATCGAATCAAGGATATCAGTCTTACCGGGAGTCCGGGACATCGCCTCTATTTATCATTGTGACCTAATTTTGAACGTCTTTCGTAGATCTCTTATTTCAAATTCAGAATTAACAAAACTATCTTCAACTAATTTTCACATTTTATTACATGGTATTATTTTTCTTCTGTCTTTTTGAATAATTACAAAGTTCTAATGAATTTATTTGTAACCTCGGTAGTTTCTCTGACGAACATATTTGTTTTCATTTAATTGAAATGACGCCCCAAAATGCACTTGCGAATATTGAAGAAATATTTGCATTAATTTATTTATTTGAATCATTTTTTTATTTATTTATTTTATTTTGTTATAAATACTACATTAACATTATAAAGAAGCTTTGACTGTCCAACTAGGAAGGTCTCCCGTTCTAGGACAGTCAAATTGACAGGTTTCATTTATATTGGATATGTAGGTACATGATTATTCATATGTGTAGTATTAAGTAAAGTTAACATTCACAGATTCCATTCCCATAATTATAATATACGATACAGTAGGATAGTAGTAGTAGACTAGATTCTAGAAACAATTTATTATCGAATATGTAAGAAACAGTGTTTAAGCAGTGAGTATAGAAGAAAAAACAGTAAAGGAAAAAAATTGGGACACAAAGAAATATATAAACCACTAACTGTTGTAATGATGTTAAAGATTAAATTAAACAAAAATGTTATTCGTAGACCCTACCCCAAAACTTTTAAACATAAATAAAAATACAAACTTTAGTTTTTCAAAATAAACACAAAAGCATTTTAAAAATAGACGCAAATGAAATAATTCGTTTGTACCACACATTACCAGAAATCTCATCTGTAGCTGAATAAGAGACTTGAATAATTTTTTCAGAAAATAAATTACTAACGTAGTTTCCTCTCTAGATGGATGGAAATGACTCGAACGCGCCAAGAATAATAATTATATTAAAACAAAAAATGAATATATCCCTACAAGAGTTCTCTTGTGCGTTCCCAAGTGCACCCCGTTATCACTCAGGCTGAATTATTTTTACCATACAAATGTTTGTAATATTTTTTACTTTTTCAATTACGAATGAGAAATGGGTTTAATTACGACTGGCAAGTGGCTTCATTAAGAAGGATGTGACGTCATTATTGTTTTAATTGAAAGCGTCACGGAGTTTCGTCCGTAGAATATTATTTGTAACTCAACTTCAAGAGAAACGGGGAACGGAGTGACATCTGTTGGAATTTATTCACAACCCGGCAATATAACGAACTTTTTCACTTCGAATGTGTGGCGTTATAATTACAAGTCTGTTGATCAAAGGATTACGAATTTATTTTTATTCGCATATCTTCTATCTATCTATCTATCTTCTATCTATCTATCTATCAATCTATCTTCTATCTATATCTATATATCTATATAATTAAAAATAAATCGCCGTAATGTATGTACGCGCATAACTTCCGAACGACTGACGAAATTGGATAATTCTTTTTTTGTTGTGTTAGTTATTATCAGGACAAGGTTTGTATAGAACTACTGGTGAGCTCTGGCATTAAGAAAGGTGTATAAAAAAATTGCAATGCACCGGGACTAAATGTATGGAATGCGGGAGGGGGGAGGGGAACTCTGGAGGGACGCGGGAGAGGAAGGGGATGCGGAAGGGGAACGGGACGAATGGGAAAGGACACGCAGTGAGAAACAATTTATTTATTAAATGGCATAGCAACGCTTGTCGGGAGAAGAAGGGGATGCGGAAGGGGAACGGGATGAATGGGAAAGGACACGCAGTGAGAAATAATTTATTTATTAAATGGCATAGCAACGCATGCCGGGAACCAGCTAGTTTGCTATATTTATCAAACAAACTTTTAAAAAGTTAAATTCACGTAATTTTTTCAAGATTTTGCGCCTACTGTTTCATAAAATAATGATTGTTTGAAGTAGGTGTGCATTTATAATTTATGTGGTAAAGTAAATCAGCAAAGAAATAATAAATATGATGAATCTTAAGTATGACGTTAGGGAACGTACCCATACTACGTGACCAACTTTTTGCAATTTTTAAACCCTTCCCCCCCCCCCCCCCCCCGGTGACCAAAAACCTATGGACGCCGCCGCTTATTTGTACCAAGCGTGGTATTTTGAAGACCCCCCCCCCCCCCCGAACATGTCACGTAGTATAGGTACGTTCCCTTACCTACTTCATCAGGTATTTTTATATTTTAACTAGTTGTAGACCCCGGCGTTGCTTTGCCTTGATTCACACAGAATTTTTCGAAATCAGATGAAGACAGTAACATCTTGTTTTGAAGTTCAAGAGTGCAACATTTTATCAATCTCGGAATAAAACTGTAAATTTCCATGGAAATCAAAACCTCACCGCCCGCCCGCCCGCCTGCCACAGATACTCTTATTTATGTAAATGAAAGATCCTCAAACTGTTTTAAGGATAAACATAAAAGAATTCTTAATTTGCTCTTTCATACATGACGCTAGTTTAATTATTTTAGGGAAAAGTAATGCTTTAATATATTAAGATGAATTATTTGGTTGCGTCCGTACATACAAAATAAAAAGATGTTTTGTGCGTACACAAACTCGATTCTTCCAAGAAAATAATACAACAGTATGGTATCGGTGATTCAATCCAATATCGTATTTGCATGGCTTTCTTGGAAGAAATAACGAGGAAAGGAGTGTAAGGAGAATATATGACAAATGTAAATGGTAGAAGAAGTCGGGGACGCCCGAGGAAAACATGGCACGACCAAGTGAATCAGATACTTGAGTCGGGCCATGTGAAGAGTCGGAATAATAGAAGAGAATGTATGAGACGATGTACAGAATGTGAACGAGGCAAGGAGTGTGTGCCAAGATCGAGTTGTTTGGCGGTCCGTCCTCTCTGCCTACCCCTGCGGGGAAACGGCGTGATGGTTAGTTAGTTAGTTATATTCCCCACTCAAAAGTACCTATTTTGGTGACCGTTAAAAAAACCATTGAGGCGTAAATGCTATAAATGACCTAAAAAAACCATTGAAACATGGTAAAAACCATTCATCCGGTTAGAAGGCATGTACTCGTAAGTTTCCCTAAATTAATACCTATAAAAATATCGAGTTATTGCAATTATTACAAAAATAATGAAAAACATTTTTAATTAAATGAAGACAATATTAGCGAAACTCAATCGAAAATTTGAAATCAGAAAAAGATATGTCACTTCTTGTTCTCGAACCCAGCGCCCCGGCATTAAGTTAAAAATAATAAAAAATAAAATAAAAAACATTTTTATGCATTTAACGTTACAAATAAATCTGTGTGTTGAATTAAAATTTGATATTTAAAATGATTTCTTTAGCAGATTATACCCACCTACTTATTTTACAATTAACTTGAGAAAAAACAATTATCTCCGAGTGTTACATTTCTGACTTTTTCTTAGAATACAGGATAACCTTACTAATGAACGATTCGTCTTAATACTTATATTATTACATTATTTTCTTCAAGATGAAAAACATGATGAAATCCACTGTTCTTAGAATTTTTCTGTTATATTAAAGCTGACTTTCTTGTTTTCTTTCTAGACTATTAATTATTACAGTGTATTCGTATACCCTGCAGCCGTCACGCTAGGACTTCAATTTCTTTCTCAATTAAAAATTACTTCAATGTGAACTCGTAAATTTTCGATTAATATTCATCGCTGCGTCTCCACTTTACATTGTGAAACTTAATAACGTCCTAGGGATTATGTAAAATCTAATTACATTCATGAATTCATTAGAAATATTGTAATATACGAATAATGTAAATATACGTACATGTACCATTTTGTCCAAACTATTTGATTGGATTTCTAACTCGTCCCTAAAAAATTGGCACTTAGAAAAAAATATACCTACATAATAAAATTAGAAAAATTAATGATAAAATCCAATTAATAAACACTTTTAAAAAATATTTTAAAGATAATCTCAAAAAAAAGTGATGCTCCATTCTTCAAATAAGTTAAATTGTTTTTTTTTTTGTTTTGTTTTTAACAAGTAATTACAATAATTCTAGATACATTATCCAAATAGTAAAATTGTTTGATAGTAGATAAATACTTATAATTACATAAAACCGAACTTACAACTTGTTGTTTTTTACATACACATTGTAATTTATGAACTTATTTATTTATTTATTTATTTGTTTGTTTACGCCTTGATGGCTTTTACATATAAAATAAATTGTACAGGAGCATTATAACAAGTATGCAGTATCATAAGTATATGATACATAAAATGATAAACAGAGCTAGAAAGATATAAGTAGGCTTAACATAAGTAGGTATTAATATTCAAGTAATTGTTTACAAAGGAGTTCAACCAGCGGATTCGTATTTGGGCTCACGCTACATTATATTCAATAATTATTGTCACAATATCACACAAAATGTGATTCCAAATACACTTGAAGCATACCGGTATTGCAGTGGTGTAAAACATTTTTAACAATTAATATAAAAGTAGGTAATTTTCTTGTAATTGATTATTTTAATTATAATTTTTTTTTTTGCTATCATAAATGTACGTATGTTTGTTATTATTATGAAAAAGAGAAAAAGAAAAGAAAAGGTACACAGTAATTACATATGTAAATAAGTAAGTAGGTACTATGAATGTAGTTATCATGAATGTAGTTACAGAGCAGTGGGTATTAAGTTTGTTACTGTTAACAATGTGAAACATTTAAGGATTTTTACATTAGTTTGTTATTATCAGGAAAAAAATAAAATAAAAGGTACACAGCAATTACATATATGTATAAAGAGGTAAGTAGATACTATGAAAGTAGTTACAGAGCAATGGGTATTAAATTTGTTACTTTTAACAATCTGGTACATTTAAGGATTTTTGCAGCTGCATACATA
Organism: Limnephilus marmoratus; assembly: GCA_917880885.1. Lineage (NCBI taxonomy): Eukaryota > Metazoa > Arthropoda > Insecta > Trichoptera > Limnephilidae > Limnephilus > Limnephilus marmoratus. The sequence goes on along the minus strand of OU862917.1, from coordinate 30,834,380 downwards.
TACGCTTTTTGAAGGAAGCGATGTTTTTATAAAAACATATATCGACAGAACAAGTTTCATTCCCCACACGATGCAATCTCTGAAGACAAGAGTTGAACATAAAATTAGTGCGAGAAGCAACTACGTTAAATGGAGCATGGAGTCTGGTGTTGTAATTGTTAGGTACTTGATAATTTATCATGTTCACAAGTTCAGGGCTATCCAAATATCCGTTGATAATTTTAAATAATAATAAAACATCACAGATTTTTCTTCGCTGTGACAATTCGGGTAATTTAAGCAATTGCATTAAATAATTATAATTTAAATTTTCTATTGGAATTTTTAATTTGTAATTTATATGCCTTAAAAATTTATGTTGTACTCTTTCAACTTATAATATAATATACTTAGCATTAAAAAATGTACACTGCTCTTCCAGACACAAGCTAATGCTTCCATGGAAGAGTGGTATTAACATATTTGAACATGAACATGTACGCAAATTATTACATCATGTAAATGTACATTATATTAAAAACAAATAAAAAAATAAAAAATTAATAAATAAAAAAAATAAAAAAATTTAAAGCGCCGTTTTTTGTACAAAATCACCTCAAGGGCGCTTTACAATTTATTACAAATTCTTAGGATCCATTTAATTTTATTATTTACAAATAGATACAGAAACATTCTTACCTGGCAGGTCACTTACGATAAACACACTTTATTAGAAAGTTTATGCCTGGGCAAGATACGACTTTGCACGCGGAGGACACTGTATTTAAAACACTGAACATTGCATGATTTTACCTTTGCTATCTCATCACTGTTGGTTTTACATTTATAAGAAGATTAATTCCAAAGTTGATATCTGGTTTAATGACAGGACTAAATCAATAATTTATTGGTAAAGTTCTTTAATGATCTATGAAATTCAATAATATTAAAATTGTTTGCGTATCTTCCAATATATTCTGGAATTTCGATTTAATATTCAAGTTCGGCCTTGGTAGTTTAGTGGTTTCCGTATTTGACTTTGAGTTGGAATTTTGAGTATTTCTAAAACGGCGAACTTCTGGATGTGCATTTCCTTGCTAACTCGGAATCAAGTCAACTCAACACCCCTTTGAAAAGTCATTAAAAGCCACGAAAAAAATAAAATTAAAATATCTTATAACCCTGAGCTACCGTAACCTATTTAACCATTTTTTTTTTTTTTCATCACTTTTAATATCTTTTCAAAGGAGTTTCTGAGTTGGTTTCATTATGAGTTGTCCAGTCACCTTTCTATACATACCTATATTATGTCAATAATATTTATTTCACTTTTGAACCAAACTTTTATTCAAAGAGCCCATTTTTTTAATGTCATCTAGCGCAATACATAAAATAATTAACAACATTTTACCTAAATATTTTTCAAATAAAATTATATTCAACAAGGATATTCACAGACATAACACAAGGACATGCAAAGAAATCAGGCTTCAAAAAAAGGACAAAGCGAATACGCAGAACAGTTTACTGTACAAAGGGATGAAATTATATAACAAGTTACCAGAAACTTTAAAGTCCAGACCAATTGGAAAGTTCAAGACGTATTGCAGGAGCTACATAAAATTAAATAAAATTTAGTTTGCGATATGAAATATTACAATTAATTAGAAATTTGTAAATTTAAATGTACAAATTACTAAAATAAAATTAATAATTTAAAAAAAATAATACTTTTTCGTATTTACTAAGCAACAGATTTCATTATGAGTGACTTTGAATTTTTTCGAGTGATTTTAATGTTATCCTTAATTTGAAATTAGCGTGCCTGTAGTCTGGTAGCTTTCCGGTAAAGGAAAATATATGCAAATGTATTTCGCTACTGAAACTTTATTTACATTGTTTAATGTTTATGTACGCTCTTTATTTTATCTTATAAAATAATGACTAATGACATGTCTGATGCCCGTAATTTAAAAGCATAATATGTTGTGTCATAGGCTTCTGAGTATTCTTAACAAACTTTTCATTCTGATTTTAAGTTTAAAAAAAAAAATAGGTAAATAATCGATGAATATCCTAAAAGACGTTTCCATTTCCTTGCGGCAGTGCTAGAAAACTTCGCATGCTCCGGTGCTGTATATTCTTTGTAAGTTTAGGGCCTTACTAATAATAACTTGTTAAACCACAATCAATGTATACCTAAACTAGCTAAATGGTTGTTCATCAGTTGCGTCAAATTTAAAACACAATTATTTGTCAAGGGGTTAGTGTATGTGGTTTTAAGTGAAATAAAATTAATTTGTTTTTATTTATTCACATAAAATTAACAACTCACAAAAAAGCTACATTATGTTATGAGGTCTTAAACATATCGATCATGGAAATTTAAAACGCTGTAAAGGACAAAATATTAATTATTCAGGAGTGCAAATAAATTTTTTTTATTATTTTAAAAATCTTATGTCCTGTTTTTGTAGAGCTTATTTATCATAAAATAACATTGAAAATATCTTTCAGAATACTTTTTTTTGTAAATTTCTTTAAAATTGATTTCACATTTTATTTTTATATTTTCAATGCACGTTGCTAAAGACCCGCGTATTTTCCTAGAAATATTTCGACGAAGCAGATTGAAAGAAAGAAAAAACGGAGAAAATGACATATTTAACTCATTTTTGAATTTATTGTCCTTTACAGCATTTCAAATTTCCGCTATCGATGTGATATTGACAAGATATGGAAAAATATCATATTTTCAAAGCTAGGAGAAATATTTGTTCTTTTCATAATTAAAGCTTGCTTACCGGTTTTGTCAAAGCTTCGTGCAAAAATTCTATGGGTTAGATATGTTGATCAATCTGGTCTGGGTCTGACCGATTCACCGATTTGGATGAAGTTCAATCGGTTATTTCGAGTTATTTAATTTTGTGCACTGGTGAATCTGAGTCAAGTCTACTTCGGGAACATACGTGGAATGAGGCTCATTGATACTAATGATGTAATGATTGGTAATATTACAATACTTTCTGATTACTCGATGACATCGGTCGTCCAGTTTAGATCATGTTTGTTTAAATTTGCTAATTAATTCGCGTGTTGCCTTAGATATTATCCCAACATTATTTGTATAAACGCTAAATAACATATGTAGGTAGATACTCATTTTGCTAATTCTTCAGATCTAAAAACGATATCATTATTATAAACTCTTTTCTGCCAAGTAAAACATTGTCAGAATCACGATGGTTTGAGTTGTTAAGTAAAATCAGTGACCAGAGAATCCTTTTTTTTTTTTTTTATTTTAACTTCATGAGTAAAACCTCAAATTGTAATATTTAAATAAATGAAGACAATATAAGCGAAACTCAATCGAAAATCTGGAAACAGAAAAATCAGAAAAACATATTGACACCTCTGGGACTCGAACCCAGGACCTCTTGCTTTCCGGGCAAACGCGCTAACCACTGCGCCACGGTGTCGATATGAAATTCGGTCATGTTTAACTGTACCATACTTCGACTACGAACCACCTACATTATCTTCACTTTCTTTTACGCATATAACGATACCGTGGCGCAGTGGTTAGCGCGTTTGCCCGGAAAGCAAAAGGTCCTGGGTTCGAGACCCAGAGGTGTCAATATGTTTTTCTGATTTTTCTGTTTCCAGATTTTCGATTGAGTTTCGCTTATATTGTTTTCATTTATTTAAATACCAGGGAATCCATTTGTGTCCCACTGAATTCACTGGTGACCTGAAATTTATTGAACTTCTTGGTTCAAAGCAATTATGTTTATCTCTAAACGCAATTTCTATTGTGAGTTATGGAGCTTTGAAATGTCAAAGACAGCGTTCAAATTGACGACCACTAAAATGGGGAGCAATATTTTTATTAATTGACTTTTCATATTCACTCGCGATGAACCCGTGATCTCAAAAAATGAATGTAAGGACCTTGTAGTCTATTTAGACAGTAAACTTATATTTAATACGCACATTGATTCAATCACTGATAGATCTTACAAAATGTAGGGTTTCATACTACGTCTGAGTAAATTATGTAGAAATCCACATACTCTAGTAATGCTTTACTCCTCGCTAGTCAGAAGTACACTGGAATTTGCATCGCCTGTCTGGAATCCCAAATACACCCAATACGTCAATAACATAGAGCGCATACAAAATAAATTTATTAAGTATCTTGGTTATAAATACAACAATAATGATATATCTGCACTCTTCAATCCCTGAAATTCAGGCGAACGGTAGCTGACATGACATTTCTCCATAAAATAATACATAACGAAATAGACTGCCCAGAACTTCTATCCCAAATAAATTTTAACATCCCATCTAAAATAATTCGCCACACCAACCTTTTTTACACAACTAGTAAATAATACGAACGCTGCGGCCAACTCCTCCATTTCCCGCATCCTTCAAAGCTTCAACTCAATTCAAAAAACCACAAATACCGATACATTTTTTGACTCCCTCCCTCTATTTAAGAAAAACATTTTTAGGACACTGAATTCACACACATCCACACCCTCTCTCACATACAAACACTCTCACACACCCCTCTCCTTCAATAATTTACAAATTTATTTTAGGTATAATGTATTATTTATCTCACAAAAACATAAGCATATAACAGCGACATGTCATTGGTACCAATTATTGTATTAATTCTATAACTTTGTTACTATTTTCCATTATGTAATAATGTATTGTTGGTTTCTGCAAAATAAAAAATAAAATAATGCTAGAATCTTCCCCAAGAATTTGAGTAACCCCTTTTTGGTAGGTTTCAGAGTAATTAGTGTTGTCGGGTAAAATAATTCGTCTGCATAAATGATTAAAAGCGAAAATATAGAATATTCTTGTAAATCTGATCGTAAGTATCTAATTTAAATCCCCCTTCCTTATTTAAACACGATTCCCGACACCTCCGCTACGAGAACTGAATATCTAACGCGAATCAAAGAAAGCAGATTATCTCCATTCACCCAGAATCCCAAATGACTGGACCTCAGTGTCGGATATGAAAGGAATAAATATAAAACAAGTCCCGCTAGCGTAAATATATTTCATACCGAGCAAACCCTCCGAAACCTCCGAAAACCTCTAAAAAAGCCTGGGGAAACCCCAAAAAGCCTGGGGAACCCCTAAAAGTTTCCTTTGATCCTTCCGTATTCTGCACACCTTGAATGTGACCTGAATACATTTTAAAATTTCATTCGAACTTTTTTTCTCGCTGACGATGAAGGGGTGTAATATGATAATAATAATTGTAGATATGACAACGAGTTTCTCTTTAGAAAATATAAAGTAAGTAATTAAATTTATTTATTTTTATATTTCGAAATCATAATAAAGTTGTTCTTTTAAATCGTTTTAAAACAAGTCTATAAAACAGAATAATATTAGGTCCTTAAATATGAAATTGGCGTTTTGCCGTACTGGCAACTTTGATATCAAATATCTTCTCTTTGGTTAAGAATTCCAAATTCAAATATATACAGCTATTTACTCATGTATTTGTGTTTCGAAAATTATGATTCATTTGTTTTTTCCTTAATTGTTTTTTTTTCTTTGCGTCACTTATTTTACAAAATGGAAAACTTGAAATATCGCGTTATTTACGAGTACGAGTTCCACCGTGGCACCAGTGCTGCAGAAACGGCTTGAAGGATTAATGATGTGTATGGCGACGGTGCCGCAAAAGAAAACACAGTTCGTTTTTGGTACCAACGTTTTCGTTCTGGAAATTTCGACCTGCAGAACAAGCCCCGTGGACGGCCGGAGACCAAAGTTAATAATGAAGAATTGAAGGCTATTGTGGAAGCGGATCCATCGCAAACCACGTCCGAGTTAGCTGCAGGCTGCGGTGTTAGTGATAAAACTATTTTAATCCACTTGAAGCAAATTGGGAAGGTGAAAAAGCTTGAAAAGTGGGTACCTCACGAATTGAGTGAAGCAAATCAACAAACTTGCGTTAAAACGCTAGACCACACACTGCACAACAGACGGCTAACAAATTAGAAGAGCTTCAATTGGAATGTCTAAGACATCCACCGTACTCTCAACAGATTACCTTTTTTTTCGAAATTTGGATAACTTCTTGCAAGGGAAAAAATTCAACTCCGATGGGGCAGTCCAAATCGCCTTCAAAGATTTTTTTGATTCCGGTCCGAATGTTTTTTAGTGAAGGGATCGATGAACTACCTATGAGATGGCAAAAGTGCATAGATAGCAATGGTACATACTTTGATTATAAATATATTATATTTAAAAAAATCGACTTTATGTTCCTCCCATACAAAACGCCAATTTCATATGTAAGGACCTAATATATACATGTAACAAAGAAGGTATCAACTGGTAGCAATAATGCTTGCCATTTAAAGGCAGCTTCATTGATGCTACATATTATGTCGGTTTCCGAATTGATTCTGTTCAACGGCAAGACTGCCCTCCCGGCTTGACCATTGGCAAGTTTGTCCTGCAGGCTGGGAGATAAAACTGTCTACGCTGTCGGTGACGAAGATAACCATCGGGAACATATTATTATAAATTAACGTTCTCCATGATAACCGAATTTTCAAACCATCCGTAAATCAGTCGCAGTTTTGCTCGCATTTTTTCTCTTCAATGAATATTTGAATAACTTGTCCACAAATGATACATTACTGAAGTTTTATGTGAGGTAGCACATTTAATCATATAATAATTTATAAAGTTTTACGCGCTGTGTTTGATTCGGGCGTATACGGATATATTCTAAGAGTTTCTTTAATCACGTGCTTAAAATGATTGTTACATTCTTTAGTTTGATAAATTGAATTAATAAGGTGACAATTCACTGGTAAAATAAATCAGATTTATCATGTGAAATCAAATAATTTTCCTAAAGGCCTGATTACTTAAAAACATTACGACTTAGTGAATACTTAATTAAGCTCTGTCAACAAATTGAAACTAGGTAGATGATCGACGAAATTTTTTTTTTGATTTTAATCTGACGAATATAATATTAAAATATCTCAGTGAAATATGAAACAGAAAATTAAAAATAAAATATAAGGGATTACAGTTGCAACTAGGAATTGAATTGATTCTTTCTAGTACATAGCTCTACCCTTTGGGCAACTGTGACCTATATTCAGTCATTTTTAACGATCTCATTTATAGATATAAAAAAATTACTAGTAGGTAATGTATTTCATTAATTTTCATATTGGAAAATCTGCCATCTTTACGCGTGATTGCAAAGTTCTACACGAATTCATTTGCAAACTGGATGGTGTCGCCGAAATAATAATAATAATAATTAGATAATTTATAGAGCACCGTTTTCGTGAAAAATCACCTCAAGGGCGCTTTAATAATAAAATTATATTTAGTGACCGACCGATGGTTCGGTTTCAGTTTCGGCAAAAAAATCTAGTTTCGGCATCAGTTTGAAAAATCTGCCGAAACCGAAATTTTTTTAGACATGTTAAAAATCGATTGTTTACTGTTATTTGGCTTATTTTTTACACTTATTCAGATAATTAACACGTGTTAAATTAAATAAATAAAAAAAAAAACAATAATTGTAGTACCTACGTGAAAAAATATTTTTTTTTTTAAATTACTTCTATAAAACAAAATTTATAAAAAATAACAAAACATGTTAACTACTTCATGGATACTTAAATACTTCTCGTTCGGCTCGTGGCTCGTATGTCACCTGCCATCGTCAGCAAAATTCTCAATTAATGACTTCCTTCCTTTAAGTGTTAATTATAGACAAATGTTTGTTCCGTGAAGTAGTTAACATGTTTGTTAATTTTGATTTGTTTCATAGCAGTAATATCAACAAATTTACGAACTTCAATTGTTTTTTATTTCATTTAACACGCATAAAAAGAATTTTGTGATTGATTGTAAACGCAATGAAAATTAAAATACTCAATTAATGAGGTCCTTCCTTTATAATGTTAAGTATTGATTATTGAAAAATTTTTGTTCCAATAAGTATGTTCATGCACGGGGCATGGGGATGAGAGTAACCTTGCGGATACCCTTGCTAAGACGCTAATGGATTTCGCTGAGTTATGCCCAACCACCAAACAAGAAAGGTATAACACAATTAAGTGGTACTCACGGTAGTTGTCTTCTGGCTTGGTGATAGTCACAGATGTCCATAGCGCTCGATATTGTTCTATTTGATTGTTAGAACTTCGGTAAGGTTTGAGTCACGAGTTCACACAAAATATACGAAAGAATACGGTAGGATTTATACTTTATGTGACGATATGATGAATAACACTTCGGCTCGATGCGAAATGTCACTATACGGTCGGGGGTTAGCAACGGACTGACTTGTTGACGATAAAGCGCTTGTCACTTGTTGACCGTGTAGTTAGGGACCCTTATTGTGCGGAATTCCCAAGTCTGGGTTCCTGCCGATCTCGTATGACAATCGGAGCACAAAACGAAAGAAATCCATCGGCGTTATGAAACATTCCGCCCACCAAAATACAGCAAATTGTATTTTAAAGAAAAGTTGAACGTTAAGCGAAACGCAGAATGCCATGAAATGTAACGTCGATGAAAAGAAGACGAAGCAGAAGAACTAGTTTTAAACGATAACTAGATGTAGATAAACTAGACGAAAAGAAACTAAATGATACGATTAACATAGACGTAAAAAGAATAAAACGAACCGCGAAACGATGATGATTAGTCACATTGCCTAGGCAATGGACACGATTCGGTGAATGGTCTTGTAAGAGAAGATCCATTCAAAGTACGAAGCGTAACGATAGCACAAGATTTTTAATAATGATTCTAATCACTTGCTCCGTAGAGAGTGATGTCCAATATTTGGTTAAAGATAGAATACGAATTTCGAAATGATTAAGTAGAAAATCCGAACGACGAGAGGCTTTGTTATGAAAGTTGTGTACGAATAGATAACAGTAAGCAGTAAGACGTTGGAGTTTCCGAATACGATATAATTTGTTTAATAAAAGTTTAGCAGAATATATCATGTTGGACTAATGACGATTGAACTCGTTCTTCAGAGTGGAGTTCAGTTTTGTTAAAATGGCCATCTGAGATGGGCCAAGAGTCGTTTGGCTGGACAAACCCGGAGGGCTCCGCCCACCATAATACGTTACGGATAAGAACGGCCTGAGAATGGCCACGTGAAGCGATATCCGATGGATTATCAACCGATGATGCTTGACGCCGATGATTAGATGCGATAACTGTCAAGAGCGATAATTGGTCGGTTTAACGATTCCCGTGACGAGTATCATCGGGTGAAGCATCCGGTGGCCTCCACTTCCATCCCAATACCCTGAGAGTAAGAAAATGATCAACATTCTTGAAGATTACATCAGTGAGATAGTAGCCCGGCGGTAAGTTTCGGTAGGCGCGAAGTTTTGGTTTGCTACAATCCGACTTCTGCAGTTCAAGTTGACCTCGTTTGGTATGTTCGATAACTTCGGATTGCGTTTGTTGAGCTTGTTCCACACTGGAACAGCCGACGACGATTGAATCGATATTTGAATCCGAAGTGATCGCGTATCGTGTGAGTGATAATTCGTAACCATTATTTTCTGTCAACGATCTGATAATACGGTAGGACAGAATAAAGGCAGAGATATCAGAAGTCACAGGGTGTAATGGGTAATCCGGGGTAGATTCCGATAATTGATGACGCCAAAATATTCTTTGGAACGCGTGATTTGGCTCTTGTGGGCATATTTGGCGATACATTTGCCGTACTTCAGCAATGAACACCACAGATGGCGAACGAAAGTTATGCAGAAGTTCAGAAATGTTTGTTTGAAGCTTGGGAACGATAAGGAAGGCATCATTTGACGATGATTCATTCACCTCCGTCACCAAGGCATCGAAGACCATTCGCAACATAGTGGTAACGGTGCCCGGACGAAGAATGCAATGACAAAGTATGTGATGCATTTCCTTGAGTAAATCTTTTCCAGGAACACGTGTCATGTGACCACTGTGCAAGTAGTCAGTCATGAAAGCGAAGTACGGTTCACGTAAACTGAGCTTTAATGTCTGTTTACGTTCGAGTGAAAGGATGATGCGCGAAGAGACTTCGCGCGAACCTGGGGAAGCGATATGCTTATCCTTTACGCCAAAAGGTAAGGCTACGATGAATTGTCCCGAAGGGTCACGTGAGTTATTAGTGTGATGGACCTGCTCATCACGTTGTTCTTCAGGAGTGAGATGTGAAGACTGAGGGAATGTGTCAAACTCTCTCAGTTTCTTGACCTTTTCAGAAATACGGTACTGGTTGGTTTCGATAAATTGACTAGAAAAGTCACGTGAGCGATAAATGCGATACACTTGGTCATGACGTTGTTTAGTGGGCTGTGAAGACTGAGGAAATATGTCCAACTCCCTCAGTCTCTTGACTTCTTCTGGAAGACGATACTGGTTGGTTTCGATGAAGGAGTTTGTTTGACGATCGGTAGTAAAACCAACCGAATCCAGAGGAAGCCAACCGAATGGTGAATTGATAGCTGAAGGCTGGTGAAGATCACCCGTTAATTGGGGTCTCGATAAAGATGGCAAGATCTCAACATCTCGAAGTAGGTTAGTCGCTCCTGTGTCAGTTGTCAGTTTGTGACAGTCAGAGTCGGCATGAAGTATGTCTTGGAACAGATGACAAGATAACTGGTCGAATTGAATCGTTGGCGATGGAAGTAACTTCGTGTTGAAGGTAGTTTGTCCCTTAACATCGACATCGAAATTAGTGACGCCTGACGCGGTTGTAGAAGATTGGCCTAAGCCACGGATTTTCTGAGAGCTGACTGGACGCTCGGCAGTGCGATTGGATATGAAGTGTGCTTGACTGTCTGAATCGGTCAACCCACGAAACGTTTGAAAACTGCCGGAGGGATCACGATTGCTAATATGAGCAGTAGGCAAACGTACGATGGATCTGTCACCGAAGTTAGCGAGGAAAAGAACTGGAGGATCTGAAATAGAAGCTCCTTGAATGGCAAACGTGGTGGGTCGTTGGTACTCCTCTTCAGCAGAAATGTTGTCTTCCCTATGAAGAAGAGTGTGGTGCTTACGATGACATTTCTGACAATCAAACACAGATTTGCAATTCGTGAGAGAATGAGAAGGCGTGAGACAATTCAGGCACCAACGGTGTACCTTGGCGAATTGAGCACGTTCCTGAACCGATTTAAGTGCAAATGATTTGCACTTAGCGATATGGTGAGTACTCTTGCAAAACGCGCACTTTGAAGTGAACGCAGTCAAGGACCCTTTGATTTCAGGTTTTGCCTTATTCATGTCACAAGTAAACGATGACGTTTGTTTTATGACAGCTTGATCATGAAATGTTGAAAAGTTTTGGTTTGGTAAGATAATGTTCGCGGGCTCCGATTCGAAAGATTGATTCGTTAATTCCTTGTGAATTACGACGATTTTGAAATAAACATTATCAAAAGCTACGCGAACTTGATTTTCAATGTCCTTGTTTGCCTCATCTAAAGCTAAGATATCAGCGTGAACGGTTTCAAAATCATTAACAATTTTTTGCAACCTCGTATAATACGCTAAAAATAATGGGTAATTGGTTGCATCTTGCAAAACGCTTTGACCGACCTCATACACCTTGTTTATTCTGCTGATGGCAACGTTCCGTCTTCTACGCAAGCCTTGTAAAGTACTAGCCATTTTTTTTTTTTTTAAATAAACAAATGTACTAACGAAATAAACAGGAAAACGTTATGAATAAAAAAATAGAATTCGATATAATTTAAATACCCGGTAAGTCGTAAATAATTAAGAACTGTAACCGAATTCTACGATTTATTGTTTGAAATTCGTTCTTCAAAATGACATTTCAATTCACGTAACATTTCATAGCATTCTTTCGTTTTGTCAATGAAAGAATTTATTTATCTAAAGGTTTGCTGGTTATCGGCACCAATGATCTTGCACGGGGCATGGGGATGAGAGTAACCTTGCGGATACCCTTGCTAAGACGCTAATGGATTTCGCTGAGTTATGCCCAACCACCAAACAAGAAAGGTATAACACAATTAAGTGGTACTCACGGTAGTTGTCTTCTGGCTTGGTGATAGTCACAGATGTCCATAGCGCTCGATATTGTTCTATTTGATTGTTAGAACTTCGGTAAGGTTTGAGTCACGAGTTCACACAAAATATACGAAAGAATACGGTAGGATTTATATTTTATGTGACGATATGATGAATAACACTTCGGCTCGATGCGAAATGTCACTATACGGTCGGGGGTTAGCAACGGACTGACTTGTTGACGATAAAGCGCTTGTCACTTGTTGACCGTGTAGTTAGGGACCCTTATTGTGCGGAATTCCCAAGTCTGGGTTCCTGCCGATCTCGTATGACAATCGGAGCACAAAACGAAAGAAATCCATCGGCGTTATGAAACAAAGTAGTTAACATGTTTTGTTATTTTTTATAAATTTTGTTTTTTGTATAGAAGTAATATAAAAAAAAATATAATTTTTTCACATACTTCAATTACTGTTTTTATTTATTTATTTAATTTAACACGTGTTGACTGTCTGAATAAGTGTAAAATTCTTCTTTAACCAACGTTTAGGTATATAAATGCGTACAAACATGGTTACAAGAATGATATAGTTAAATACATTTTAATTTCAATAGAATCAAAAAGAAACATGTACAAAAAATTAATAAAATTCAATACTTTCGTTATTTGGATATGATTTTAGTTATTTGGATTTATAATCATGGCAGATCGGGCAGATCATCTACCGGATCTGCTCTGATGATGGACACTGCAACGCTGTCCGAAACGTTGGATAAAGAAGGAGATAGCGCAACACGGCATTTATTTGTTTTTGGTTTGTTATGAGGTATTAATAAATGCCGTGTTGCGCTACCTCTTTCTTTAGCCAACATTTCGGACAGCGTTGCAGTGTCCATCATCAGGGCAGATCCGTCAAATCCGGTAGATGACCTGCCCGATCTACCCTGATGATGGACACTGCAACGCTGTCCGAAACGTTGGCTAAAGAAAGAGGTAGCGCAACTCGGCATAACACCCCAAAAACAAATAACTAAAATCATATCCAAATAACGAAAGTATTGAATTTTATTAATTTTATGTACATGTTTCTTTTTGATTCTATTGAAATTAAAATGTATTTAACTATATCATTCTTGTAACCATGTTTGTACGCATTTATATACCTCTGCGTGTCTCGACACCGGTATATCCTAGTGAGACAGGCATCGAAAAATCACATGTATGTATTTAAACATTGCATTGCACAAATTTGAAATTGTTGCGGACTCACAAACCAAACGTTTTGATTTTAAATTAAATATTTATATTTGCTGGGATTACAATATTTTCTCTGTGATGAAATGAAAATTAACCAAAGAACTGGGAAAAGGTACATTTCTGCTCCTATTATCTACCTACCATCGACATAACTCGGTTAGTCGATGATACCGACATAATATCTGTACGAAGTATGTTTGAGAATATACCCGGTTTCTTTTTTCACCACTGAAAAGACTTTTTTAGATGGTGGTCACATTGTCACATATATCATGTTTTCACTGTAATTTTTCAATTTAGTACTTTTTAAACGATAATGTCACGACAGTTGTTGTAACATATAATTAATTTAGTGATATACATGTTCTTCTTCGATGATTTACGTTATTAAACATCTCTCAACATAAACAGCTTAAACACATTAAATTGCCAGAAGTCGATAACGTCCCCGAGCTGTGCAAGATAAGTGAGAAAATCAGACGTGATTAAAATGATTAATTTTGCTTCTAAGAATTTATCAAACTTCTCTGACAAGTTATGTATTTTATTAAAGGCAGTAATGTAGAACAATATTATTTCATTCTTCGCTTATCGATTTCCGCTTGTTCGTATGGAAATTAAAACATTGTTATTTATAACAAAGAATGTTTAAAATGTACAACTGTACGTTGTACAATAAATTGTCAAATTAAAACAATGGCGTCAGCCAAAGCCACCTGTGCAATTGCGTTCATAATATTTTTAATTTAAAAAATTAAAGTCAAATATTTCACTAGCAAAAAATAATGTACGTAACGTGTCAGCGTCGTAATCACATTTCTTGTTAGTTTGATATTTCTTCGCTTCGTGCTTATGAATAATTTTACTTACAAAGTTTCATTAAAATGATCAAATAATTCGTTATGCTTATTCGGAGGCTGTCTGCATCCTCTCCCCACGCACAATAAAAAATACACTAATTGTTAGGAATGATGAGGCATTTTGGCTACAGTGGTGTTCATTCAAGACGAATGGTATTTGTATTGCATTCATAATGATGTTTGAATTACGCACTCAAATATAATGACTCTACTTTCCACTTAAATTAACCGAGTTATAATTTTGAGATGTATTGCTGGGTGAGCTTGCAATGGTTTTAAAATCTAAATGTACAATTCTTGAATTATTTATTTACTGGCGTCATTATATTGCATACATTGTTTAAAATCCTGGAACTTTTTTTACATTAACTCCACACAGATTAAAAGTCGAAGAAGTGACCCGTTCTCATGTGACAAATGTCAACCGTGTACATATGTGCACGCGTTTGGCGGGTTTCCCGACTATGCACCGGTGCTGACGGTATCAAAGCAGCTAGTTTCTCGGAGCATCTTCCATTGTAATACCGGTAGAACAAGGCTAGCATTCCTACCCAACGCCTGTGCGTCTCTAAGGGAGAATCTATCAAATGGACCGCCCGTTTTCGCACAGAGTCGAGGGTATTTTTAAGGTATTTTGGAGCTCTAGACCAGAGGTGGCTGCCAAATTCAACTATGGGGCGCACTTATGATCTGTACAGGGTTAGCAGTTGTGTACTACTGCGGGCCCTGTACATTACGCCCAGTTTTTGGGAGGCTGTGAGTCTGCTAGTATTAGAAGGCTGATTATAGATACGTTCACATCGCTTGACGAAATTGAAGGTTTTAATGTAATTTTGTGTCGGTAAAATTTTATGATTTTTTAAAATTGTTCGTTTTTGATAACAAAAAAATTGTCAACATGAACCTACCTCCTGTAGAAGCCTACAGAATGCTCTATATTAGCTACTAAATTACCTTGGTAAAATTGTTGATCTCTCCGCTATTTTATAGGATTTATTGTACTAGATTATTTTTAATATCTTATTTTATGAAATACCTTGTTGTGTCCACATTTTCTTATTGAATCTTCTTGCGAAATATATTCATTGTAAATTTTTGATTTGCTTCGAAAAGTGGCAATGGTTTTAGATAAATTATGTTTGTTTAACTGTTTTTCAAGATGAATAAAAGAATCCTAACTTTGTTCTTAATGGCGTGCAATAAAATAACACTTTATTCCTGGATTCCAAGTTCTCGTATAGGATTTCTTACATTACCATATCTCAAAAAAACTTCGCTTTGTTCGTGACAACAATACTTGGGATATTCTTTATATCCTCTTATCTGACAAACTTACTTTCCTTTTCTTGGTATTGATTTAAGTTTGCCGTGTCTTATCGTCCTTCATTTTACTCCAGCCTTGTTGAGACTTGAGACTAACCTCTAAGTTTAAGATTTGTTCTAAGTTTTCACACTTATGGTAAGTTTTTGCGAAACTTCTATTATTTAATAATTTTATACCGTGTCAAGCTTTTGACCAATGTCTCAGAAGGCGTAATGGCTGACAATTCAAATTATAAATAACGTAACAGTAAAAAAAAATGTTAAAAAAATTATTCATGTTATGAATTTAAAAAAGGGTCTTTTGGTAAGTGGTTCTACGAGTTTGATTATTGAGTTTTGAGTTTGTAAGAGGTTTGGTCGGTCGATGTAAACGTAACGTAAGATGTGGTTATTATATTTTTGCTTAGGACCTATAAATGTTGCTATATGCCCATGTAAACAGGGTTAAGTTTGGATTTTGCAATACGTAATTTACCTTTTTTAAATGTGTGTTTTTTTTTTAAATGGAAGTAAGTGTTAATAATATCCTGTTAATGTGTTATCTATTCTTCTAGTATATTACATCGGCAGTGTTAGTTTTATTGAAATAAAGGAATACAAAGATTGATCCCTAAAGAGAATATTTTGTATAATATCAATCAATACTTTTCAAAATCGCTACGTGAACATAATGTTATCTACTACAACAACACAAATTTTAAAGTCTCTAACTTATACAAAAACAAACAAAGTTCTCCAAGTTAAACCATCAAAAATAATATTCGTTTTTCTCGTCTCGAAAGACATAATATGCGTTGGTAATAAAGACTTGACGGCTTTTTCAAGTTTCCTAGAAACAGTTCCAACAAGTCCAACGATTCCACACTTGACCGAAGTTCGAACAAACTCGAATTGATTTTTTAACGCTTTTCTGCTCCATTTACTGTTTATTGTTCGCGATGACGTAGTGTTCCTTAACTCTTAACTTAACGTTAACGCCGTCTCCGGTTCGGTTACACAACTTTTTTCTTTCCTTTTTGGACCATTTGTAAGGCAAGAGTAAATATGGTTGAAATACGATATCGCCGCCTTGGAACGAGCTTTTGTTCGAACCAAACGAACTCAGCATTATCACGAACACATACCTACAGTAAGCTCAAACCCATACATGTAAGCAGCTAAGGCGATAATGAAAATGTTTAAATACTTAAGCCACTCTCAAAATTACTCGAGTTGCACTTTTGTTCGTTTTGTACGCCTCGCTTTCTCATAAATATTACGTCTTTCACGCTCTGTTTGTTTTTTAACAAATGCAGAACTATAGGCAAGAGTTCCAACGTAATGTATGCGGTAATATTCAACTGAAATGTGAGCTATCGTACTGTTTGGAGACGATAAAATTTTATCGTCTCTCCAATTTAGCTCAATTTCAGCCTTTTTTGCAACGGACGCACCAATTCAATTAGTGCGGCTGTCTGGAATTCCTGGGTCAACGCAAATAATTTCAGTATTTTAGCTCACTACGTAATTCTCGCCGAAAACTATGAAGCTTTGGAGCATATTTTTTTACAGAACAGAAACAGTGAAGTAAAGCTTATTTTAATTAAGTTGTTTTTTTAAATGCGACTTGTTACGCAGTGGCGGCTCGTGACTTTTGGGTGTGCTAGGGTACTGATATTAAAAACATGGCATCATGGATGTTGTCGTATGCGAAAAATATTTTTTTTTTTTTCAAAAATCGGTGTTTTGTATGAAGATTTTTCAGGAAATCGGTGCGGCGCACCGCCAAACTGAAAACTTCCTGAAATTTTTCATACAAAAAACTGATTTTCAAAAAAAAAAAAAAAATTTTTTTTTCGGCTACAACAACATCAATAATGACATTTTTTAAATATCAGCACTCTAGCACACCCAAAAGTCACGAGCCGCCACCGCTTGTTAGGTATTGATATTTATGTTATTATTTATAATGATTGTAAATTATAGAGCAAGCATTAATAGCCATTTTATTTCTAAGTGATCTTCACTGGGAGATCATTTGCTAAGGCAAATGATCTCAAATCTTTTAAGAAGTATTTCACTATCTTCTAGATAATCTCTCAAAAGCACTATTCATAGAATAACGTATATTTTCGATTTTTGATTTACGATTTATTATTTCTTTGTAAAGTTAAGAGTTTATTCGGTACCCTAAGCTATGAATAATGGCTATATAATAATATAATATATCGGATAAGTTTGCTGAGTTTTCTACCTATTAGCCAGTATTTATTATAATGGGATAGTTATCGAGAGGAAGGTGAAATACCTCCGAAGTTAGGGTAGGATAGAATAAGCTAGTTTATGTTAGGTTTATGGAGTTACCTAGTTTATATTCGTACAAGTGCAAGCGTTTAGTTCTAAATAAAAACGATATTATTTGTTTATCCAAATAGGTGGTCTTGGTAGCGGAGGGCAGATATAATTGAACCCCACAACTGACTGCCATTAATCCGACACGTCTCCCATTTTCGCATCCCAATCAATTATGCAAATTCGTTGAAATTTATTACAGCGGAGTCCCGAACCCGACGCGGCTGTCGGAAAGTTGCCGAAATATTGCAAATCACGACGTATTTTCGCAATATTTGACTGCGGGAAGTTTCGTCATTAACTTTGAGTAATGTCGGTCCACGGGTCAGCTTCCCTTCGGAATGTTTATCATCTCCGAACATTCTCCACTCTCCCGTCGCCAGAGTTAACGTTATTATTGTGTTATTCCAAGAGACGCCATTGTTAGAATGAGAAAAAATTGCCGCATGGCTGTGACCCGACCGCCATGAGTCATCTATCCCGCGGGAATTTTATTATAAACACTTTATTATGCATTTAAACGTCAATAATTATTATGTTTTGGCGTTGACTTGCTGGAGAGGGGTGCTTGGCGAATTTCTGTGTGTTTTACAAGATAAAAAGGTATACTTTTTTATGTGAATATATATTACCTATGTAGGTGAAGAAGACGAGGAAGAGAAAGGTGGGGAAATAACATGTCTATTAAGGTGGGTCATTTAAAAAAAATGTTTTTTTTTTTAATTCTTAGAACGATAAAAGAGTGCCAAATGGGTTCAAAATGACGCAACGTGTTTAAAAACTTTCAAATTTCTGATACTCGTACGATCTTCTTCCTCCGGATTCACTTCAAAGTTTTGAAAATTTTATTTTATGGGTTATTTCTAGTTTCTATGAATCCTTAAAACCATATTTTTGTGATTTTCCCATAGCAAATATAGTATATTTTTACGAAATCTTTTAATATTTTTTTCTAATATTTTTACGACAAAAAGTATAAAGATTGAGTCTCGCAAAATAATGCCGAAATTTAAGAGTAAGAAGGATTTTGCTGGTATTTGAACTCACTGCCTTGAGATATTTTGAATTATATTCACATATTTTTTTAAAATAAATAATTCAAAATATATCCCTCTATTTCGTGTTTTATTAAAAATAGTTCATTTTTAATGGTTTATCTAACATTTTTTAAAGATTTAACTAGGTTGGTTTTTCTCTATTATGTGAAATTTCAAAGTCACTCCAGATGAAGAAGATGATGTTCAAACATTATTTAAAAAATTACGTGATTTTATATCTCCATTTAACACCCTTTTTTCACTATTAGACAAATCAAAACAAGAATTTTATTTCCCATACAGTCGTGACCCACGCTAATGTCTATTCAATCTGGTCTTTACACAGTTGAAGTCAATTGGGGCAAATTGTCCAAACTGAATAACGTTATCCATCCACGATTTTAAAAAGCAAATAAAACTACATTTAACAAGCATGTTGGAAGTCGTGGAACCATTTGTTGGATAACCAACACCTTTGCCGTGAGTCACCTCAGGTGGTTCGCCACGTTCGATGACTTAGCATGGGTGTCGGGTTTCACGGGGTGAGGTTTGTTCGGATCTTGATGCGCCTGCCCAGCAACCGCATTGCCGGCCGGATCAGGTGATGCCGGTTTAGAGACACCCTTTAACTCCTCCAGCCGGAATCGCCTTGCAACTCAGTGGATTCAAACGTTCGTCATTCTTGGACACACTGGTCCACTACCCTACCCTCATAACGTTTTTCCTTCCTAAAACTACCTCTCATTAAAAAGACATCACTCTACATTCCAAAAGATGACATGGCCCTGAAGGAAATTATTTTCCTCTTGGCATCGTGTGTAGAGTTAATGTAAAAAAATAAATTATATCAAATTAGCTATGCATTCATAACTTCTCCATGCTGTTACGTGGCGTTTGCTTGACGAGTTTTGTACTTTTTGTTTTGTCATTTATGATTGTTAAGGTTGAAATATTAACGCATTTTTGGGTTGTCCCGCTTTTTGCTCCTAAATCCTGTTTTCTAATAAACTTCCACCAAATCGCCTTCGTCTCCCTGCTCTTTTCAGCCCAACTGGGAATGCTGTAATCCCACTGACTCCGGGAATTTGAGACTCTTTTTGAATGTGAATACCACACAAGAGTCCCAACTCCCGTCTGGAGCCACTGAGACTATGGCAATCCCAATCGGGGTATTTTGTAAGGCTGAAGGGGAGGGGAAAGAGATGATGGGTAAGAGGGAGGTGGGGAAATATCTGAGTGTTCAAAGTGTCTGAGTGGGAAATATCTGGTCACCAAACACGACTACAGCCATTTCAAGCAACGTTTCAATTCTGAATGGTGATCTTACACCAGGGCGATACTGAGAGTATCTTCCACTCTGAAACTTACACCAAATGGATTATTTAAAATAAATAAAATTTGTGAAACAACACAAATTAATCAAAGAAAATTAAATTGCGCACGCCGAGATTTAAACCTGCGATCTTCGGATTACTGGTCGGTAACCTTACCCCTCGACCACGGAAGGTTACCACACTATTGTGCGGAATTCACGAAAAAAATACCATTGCCAAGTTTTTTGTATCACCCTGTAAATAACGTTGTTTTGACTGGACTGGGTTCACCGCGCTACCACTGCGTGTTCTTGTTGGTCCGTTGGCCGTGAACAAACAAACCGAGTAACTCACAGTGTTTAGGTTCGGTTTAAATGTTTAAAAGCCCGCAGTTAGCTTTCTCGTCCTCCGTATGGTCTAAAGTCCTAAGCACTCGGTCCTTGAGCAGGATTAAGGTGTGAGCTGGGAGCAAAGCATTCAGGGACGTGGCGTTGCAAAATAACACTTTTTTTACATTAACACCACACAGGATGCCTTTGAGAAAAATAATTTCCCCCAGGGCTTATATCACATTTGGGGATGCTATACGGAGAGTCTTTGTATGGAAAAGAATTATAGGAAAGTTTGGAAAGAAAAATTTTTTAGCCTATTAAATTTTAAAAGCCCAAATAGGGCATGTTTAGTTCTGAAACAGGGAATACAAGAAGGCACTGCAAAAAAAGCGAAATACCCTTGCACGATGATGTCGTTTCTCACCCGGCATGCCGCTTAAAGTCTCGAAAACCCTTCTGGACGGAAGGAGAAAGACTCCTTCGAACACCTCTCACCCCAGAAGATAGGTGGACGCTTGAGTGTCAATCAGCCAACGTCAAAAACGCCCATCTCGTGCAAGACCCCACTGAGAGACAGCCTGGGTTCTCATTGCCTCGCAAACTCTGGACTGCCATCAATAGGATAAGGTGCTCCCATAGCCGTTGTGCTCACATGATGCATAGATGGGGCCTTAAAGAGTCGGCGACGTGTGAATGCGGTGCGATGCAGACCACCGAACATGTGGTCAACGAATGCCCGCTCCATTCATTCCCCGGCGGGATTGATGAGGTCCACAGGGCAACGCCTGAGGCCCTAGACTGGCTCGCAGACCTAGATGTCCCCCTCTGACCCCCCACGAAGATGCTCAATGAACTCAAATTTGAGTTCATTGAGCAGGGCCTGCCGTTGCGTTATAATAAATCTTGTATGGGTGTCTATGTAATTCACACACTTCAATTAATAATTTATTCAAATTTGATGATATCTTCCGCAGGTGAAAAATCCTTGCAACATTTGACCATACCAATGGGCGTTTCATGTCGTGCTTTTTTCATCCAGTTTCCATATGGATCGTCTTTTTACATAGATTCATTATAAAAAAGGACGTTTTCTGTTTTGGTGCCGATTTTCATACAGTTTAAGTTGGCGAACATTATTTGAGATCTGTTGTCTGTCATAGCTAGAAAAAGGGATCCCGATGAAGGTTATTTCATTTGTGGAGTTAATGATAATAAAAACATCTACTTAAGTTTTTGAATTGTTTTTTTTATTATTATTAGATAATTGCGTTTGCCTTGGGCCCGTGAATTTATCCCCACTCCACTGATGAAAGTGCCCAGAGCAAAGAGTCAACGGATTTCGCATTCCCAAACGTCCTCTCACGCACATTCGTGCAGATTACCTTGAATAAATTCATACAGAGAAATAAATTACAAACCTTCCTCACTGTTTTGGATAAAACTACTTCATTCAGCCACGTCCTGGGTCTTGATTAATTCCAGTTCACATTAGTGATTAAGAATCGTGATTAATAAATTAAAATACACGTTTTCTTCATCATCCTAGATTTACTACCCTATATCGCCCAGGAATGTTTGTATTCTTTACTATGTTTCAAGACTATCCTTTTTTTGTTGGATTACAAATAATGCAGCGTCTTGTTTGTTTTACTCTGACGACGTTTAATTAGATATTTCTAAGCTAATATATTTGGATACAGAAGATACAGCAGCGCATCTTCAATGTTTACGGAGCTAGGACTACACGGATTCGCCGGTCTGATGAGACACCGGATTACTGGAGCCAGGATGCGGCTAATGGCTTCCGATAGCACAGTGGTGATCGCAGTCTTCCAGCACCAAGCGCCACTCCTGAGCGAGCGCTGAGCCCGAGCTCACTCCAAACCACGTCCTACATTATAATAGATTATTTATTTTATTTCTATTATCGCTTATGTTTTTTATTTATTTTTTCTTTTCTTTTCTATTTACTTTTTTTACTTCATCTGTTGTGTAAATATGTACAACTTTATGGGACGTGTGGGATTGCACTATCCTCCCCACATCCTGGAATAAACATTATTATTATTAGGCTAAATAGAAAGTTCACAAAGGAAATTACTTACGTTACGTGTTGAAAAAAAAAATGTTTTGGGTGGATGGATATTCAAGGCACGAAAAGCTGTGAAAATTTCATATCGTCAGAACTTACCGTTCCAAAGTGGATTTTTAACCGTGTTTGTAGTTTTTAGGTCCAAATCCTCTCAGATAATATTATACGTAAATTTGATAATTCGAAATTTATTTGTAGTTATTCATCTATATACAGTCAATAAAAATCTATAATACTTTAAAAAAAATCACACTCTTATCACGAGACGGTGTATGAATGTGAACGAGGCAAGGAGTGTGTGCCAAGATCGAGTTGTTTGGCGGTCCGTCCTCTCTGCCTATCCTTGCGGGGAAACGGCGTGATAGTTAGTTACACTCTATCATTGTATTTTTTTCCAATTTCTTTCATTTCACTAAATTCAAGTGTGATAATTTGACTATAATAATAATAATAATAAGTTATTTATTTCAGCCGAACAGAGCGGTGGGTGCAATACTCTGTCTGCCATAAAAAAGTATACATTACATAAAATGGATTTACATACTAGGTATATGAAAAAGAAATAATAAAATAATACAAAAAGATTTAAAAAGAAATATATATACACATATTTAGTACTCGTATATCTCTACTACGGGGGCTTCAGATGAATTCTCCATGTTTGGTGAAGGGGCGCGCCCTGCCACTGGGCCACGGCCTGGACGAGAGTGTTCTCCGATCTTTGGTAGCGCTGTCTCACTCCATAAACAAGTATTCTCCTAGTAGGTGTCTATCTACCGTGATTATCCTGCATTAATTTTTTTTGTTACTTAAAATAATTTTACGTACATTTCTGTTTTTCTCAGTATATATTTTTTGTCATTCAGTTTAATTTTTATTATTATTATAGTTTATATACATGTATTTTCTTTTTTTCTTATGATTTATTATTTGTTTCTATAAAATATTATTTTTCTAATTCTTGAATTATAAGTTCAATCACTTACGACTGTCTTAATAGGGGTATATGCCTAGTACAATAGTAAATTGAAAAAATGTAATTTATAAAATTTATTAACAAATAATAAAAAATATATCTCGTTACCGTGATTGAAAAGAGTAACTTTTATTTCTGTCTGGCAAATGTCTGTTGTTTTTTTATCAAAAGTTTGTTTTTATGTTTACCCTTGAAAACCACCTAAACCTAGTAAAAACTTTCTCCCTTAAATCTTAAAGTAGGGAGTCTTGAATATGCGTAGGAGTTTAACAGTAAAAAGCACTTTTATAGCAGCTTGTGTTTGATATTTCTGATTTATTTTTGTTCCTTTCTGGATGGCTGCTATGAAATATTTTTTTCATGTAAGAAACAGAACTTCACAATATATTTTCATGATTGTTCGCATTCATTTTACGTGAAACATTCATATTTTAAGGGGGAGTTGTGATCATAATCTTCTTGAACCTTGCTTTTATCATTGAATACTATATGTGGGGGGTTAATGATTGATTTAGTTTATGCTGGGTTCTTGCAGATATTCTTACAACTCAGTAAAATGCTGAATAATATAGACATATATTTTTTTTTAAATATTAAAACACATTTTAGAAACGAATCATTCTTTTGACCTAAATAAAACGGGTTTAAAATTAGATAATTAAGAAATTTTCGAAATTAGAAAAGGCATTGATAGTCAATTAAATATTATTAATAACCCAACATTTTTTAAAAACAGCCATCTTTTAAATTTATTGTCATATTAATACTTACGTTTATAATAATTTATTTTGTTATTTTGACTTCCTATGATTATTGTTTGGTTTAAACTATTTTATTATGTAAATTCAATTTTTACACATTCTAAAATAATTTTTATATTTATTTTTACAGGAACGTCTTTTTGTGATATTTTTAAGTATTTATTCACCTCCTCATATTTTGTTTATACTTGTTTGTCTTTTGTTATTTTTAATATTAATCTCTGACGAAGAAAACTTGATTTTTGAAACATGTATATAACATTGGTTATACGGTGGTTTTTACAAAGTTATTTGTTTTCATTTAATTATGTAAAAACTCTCTCTTATGACAAATAATATAAAAGGAAATAAAGTGACACAACTAACACGAATGTGGACATAAATGATACATCATCATATAATTAGCTCAACAATTATTTTTAAATATTTTTGAGCCACAGCAGGAATTTTTTTCAGAATTCGTATAATTATCGACGAAAATACCTACTACAATACAAGTGTATCTTACATCTTATTATAATATAGTAGACATATTTGAATTCGAAGGTTATAATAGGCGATATTATTTTTAATATATTCACGTGAAACATGTCATGGCTTCTAAAGCCATTGTAATTGGGAACATTTTTTTTCAATTCTGCTAAGACTTAATTTAAAATCGAGATGATAGGGAATTATTTTACATAATTGATCAATCAATTACATTATAATTTTAAGTGTATTATTGCTGGAGTATTCAATAGCGTGTGTCGCTCTCCATAGAGAGAAAACAAATGGCCTTATATTTAAACGCCCGGGGTCTCAAAAGTTTCGTATGATCTGTAGCTATTCGAAAACGAAAAAAAAAATGAAATTATTGTTCACTATTAGCCCGCTAAAATGGCCGGAAGTTTCGAAAAAAATTGATTTCGTGATTTGGAAAAAAAATAAAACAAAGGGTTCATATTATATACTTTGTACCAAACTTATTTTTCATTACATAACTGCAGTACAAAGAAACAAAAAAAAAATTTTTTTTTAACATATGTGATGTGTTAGTTAAAAAAATAAAAGGGGAAAATAACACTTTTTCTGGATAAAATCAGAATTCTTGTTGACTTATATTTATTCATAAAGTTGAACTTTTTTTTCATTTTTGTCAGTTATACGCATTTTTTAATAATAAACAAACGTTAAAAGGTTAGATTACTGAAAAAAAAAATTATTAAAAATTTAAAAAAAATATATTTTAGGTTTGTTTTCTGATTTTCAATGCATTTTAGCGGGCTAATAACCATTTTAAAAAAAATAAATTTAAATGCAGTTATCATTTTCTTTGCAAGACGCAACTTTAGAGACCCCGGGCGTTACTGAATTCAAAAGTTGAAATAATTGACACACGCTAGTATTCAAGACGTGCGTCGTACGATGTAAGATCTTCAACATTTGAAAGATAACAGTCTTAGAAAAAAAAAGTTGCTTTCAATAGTGTATTTTATTTGTAATTAAGGCGTTGTAAAGGTTTTTGATTCAAGTATTAAATAATGTAGCTATAATATGATACCCTTTTTGATATAGTGTTCTCGTGACCATTTTAAAACTGCATATTTTTTAAATCATAATAATCTAACAAAACAGTGCCTGCGTATTGACCTATTCATAAGTACTACTGCCACTAGAGAATTTAACCTGACTATCAAATACATTAATTCCATCCTATCATCAAAACACCAAGAATCACTAATGGTCACGGCATTAAACCGTCTCTTCTGCTTCGCACTGTCCGTATTCCAGAGCTATTTCAGCATCAAAACTTCAGCAATCATGATTAGCGAAACTATTCCTTGATAACATTTCACTTAGTCATTTTCACTTCATCAAGCAATAAATGGATGGAGATTAATACGAACCGAGCGAGAAGCAAATCCCGTGTTGCCATTAATCCTCTTGGCTCCGTTTGACATTTGAAAGCAGCTTACCTGAAATGGTTTCAGCAAACTATGTTGCCGGTAGCTGGTTACTGGTCGGTAGTCGCTACCTGCCATAGGAAAACCTGCTACCGTAGCTACCTACCAAATATCTCCTAGCTTAGTGTGTTCCTCCAATATTAATCTGCTGCTCTTTGGCGAATCATTTTGATTTAAAAATAAAATCAGCTTCGACATCATCGTGATCACATCCTATTATAGCTACGTTGTTAAATATTTGATTCAACAAATCTTTACAACACCTTAATTAGAAACAATGTGTAATATCATGCACTATTTGCAAACCACTTTTTTTTTTTTTAAATTGCTGACTGTTATCTTTCAAACGTGGTCTGCATGACCATCTCAGATCTAACGACGTACGTCTTGAATACTTCTACATAAATACGCTTACATTATTTAGTAATTGATTTATCTAATATGTTTATATTAAATAATTCACTGTTAACTCGATACTAAATTAAGTCTTAGCTGAAAGAAATGTTTATAAGTCCTCTTGTTTAAGACGTATCTAGTATTGCCTGAATACATTAAAAAATAATATCGCATATTTTTAACCTATTAAGCCTATTAAACCTAAGACCCAAACGTGTAGACTGTGTAGTAAGATATGGGATGCCGAATATTTTTGTCGATAATTTATACAGATTTCGAAAAAATGTCCCGCTATTGCTCAAAAATAGCAGCTTGAAAATCGACCATCTACTCTCTGATCCGTGTTATAAAAAGAAAAGTGGTATCAGTAGCGATATATTATTTTTACGATAACCCTATATCGCCCACATAACACTATTCAAAATTAATAATTCTAACCCTGCAACGTATAATTCCACGATTTGGACTTACAACTTACGATGTAATTTAGGCCTTGGGAAATTTATGCTTTTGATAGCGCGTAGCCGATTTTCTTTATTATTTAATTTTTTATTATTTTCGTCTTCCATGAAGAGGCATGCAAAGGCGTGGAAGCTTCCCCACGAATATGTTTCTAAGGCTTTATCGCCCTAATCGAGATTTAAGTAAAGCACATATGGGGCGAAATCGCCATCGTTAGTTACTCCATGGCCGTAAAAAATCCTTATCTAAAGGTTTTTCACAAATTTATTGGTTTTGTGCAAAACGTCATTAAGATTCGTGGTTTTTCTTTCGTGTTTTGGCAGTTTCGTGGTGTTCAGATCATTTCTACACGTAAGTGATTACGATTGCGATATATCCGTATTATTTTACGATTGCTGTTTTTTTTAAATAATCATTTCGTTATTTTGATGTTCGCACGTGCACTGAATAAATATACAGTGTTTTATTTCAGCCTATTATTTATTTTATATCGTTTTGTCGCCATTTAACGACATTTATTTATCGATCGATTATTAATTAATTAATTGTTGGGCGTCCCCGACTCGTTTCATGAACTTGCACATCATATAATTATAATTAATATTTTGATACTTAAATCTTAGCTTAGGTTGATATTTTTCCGGATCTTCTCATTTATTATAAGGGTGTATTTTTAACTGACGTGCGCCTCAGAGATCCATTGCGTTAGAATCGCAAACAGAAGCTAACAGTCCACAATGGAGTGAGGCATGGAACTGACAGAGGAAGGATGAAATACTGAATGCTGAAGAAATGAAGAAGCTTATGTGTGGTAAAAGCATGTATGATCGTCTGAGAAATGTAGAGATTCGCGAAAAATGCAAAACTGGTGTAAGTGTAATGAGTAACATTAAGAAAGGGATGCTCAAATGATTTGAGCACATAAGAAGAAATGTGTGTAAAGAGAATAATATATAGAAGTCGGGGAAGACATGGCATGATCAAATGAATCAGACACTTTAGTCGGGCCATGCCTAAGATTCAGAATGATATGAGAGTATTTAAGAGACTATGTTTGAATTTGAATGAGGCAAGGAGTGTGCCAAGACAAAGTTGTTTTGCGGTCCATCCTCTCTGCCTACCTCTGCACGAAACGCATGATGGTTAGTTAGTTAGAATCGCACTAATTCTTCACTACTTTAAGCAACTCAGCTTTAGGTCTCGGTACATTGGAGGACCCACCACTTACCCGCCCTGGTATAAGTAACAGATGGTTACCCCTTCAAGGCTCTTGCAAGGACTTGGTAAAAACGACTCTACATTTGATAACGAAACTAGACTTCCAATGTCCCTGCATACGTTGTTAGTAAGCGGTATGCAAGTGCTTAGCGGGAAATACAGATACAATATGTGTTAGTATGACAAAATATAAACGTAACATATTTTGGTCTTGGTACAGTCACTTCTCAAAATTCGTGAAATATTGTTCTACTCATTTTTGCATTATTTTCACAGCGATAGATAATGAATTATGTATATTCAACTACATGACGATATCGATGAAATTAACATCTAATAACATATAATAACTAATAACGGCATCATCAATGTAAATTAATTTATTTCCATTGATAAAATTTATAATTAGGGGAGCATTACCATTTTCCGAATTAAAATGTCAAAGTTATTGATCGACAGCATTGAGTTAAAAATTGTTTGATTTCGTCAAAAATTCAATAGAGCTATTTTTACCATAATGGATTCCATTTAAATATAAATTTGTATACACAATCATATTTTGAATCTTTGAAAACGATTTTCAAGGAGCTAAAAAAATTTAACAATAAAATAAGTTATTCTTCTTCCGTTGCCCTCTCCCATCAGAAGTTGCCTAAGATTATTATTCTTTTTTTTTTAGTTAGTTTATGCCATAGGTCTTCCTTAGTGGTTAGCTACGTTTGGTGACTTAGCAGTGGTACCCGGGTTCATGAGGTGTTTGTTTGTTCAGGTCTTAGCGGCGAATACGTTTGCCCACCCACTGCGTTGCGGGTCGAATCGGGAGAGACCTTTTGACCACTCCAGCTGGACTCTTTCGATCCATCGCATTGCACCGCAGTGGGAGGAAAAAATCATACGTCCGTCACTCATGTACACACTGACCCCCAGAATGCCATCCACCCTTCATCCCTTTTTCCTTTCCAGATCTCCCGTTCCTTCCTAAAAAACCCTTCACACGACATCCCAAAAGATGACACAGGTCCCGATGGAAATTGTTTTCCCCGGGGCCTCCAGAGCGGAGATAATGTAAAAAAAAAGAAAGTTAGAGAAATAATCACCCTGCATAATACAACTTCTTCAACATAATACGACTCGTTTCAGTCACGTAGCCTTTATTTTCGTTCTGCTTCCAGCGTACCTCGTTTCAACCCTTGCATTTGCTTACATTGCTTTACGATAGACGCGCGTAACTCCCATATGTAAAAAGTAAAAAGATCTGGGCACATCAGTTTGTTATGTGAATATCTTATAATTCACGTTGAAACGGCAATTATTACGTGCAAAATGGCGTAAGGAGCCATATGATGTGGCTAGCTGAGAGGGAAGAAGACGGGATGAATACAACTGCGTACTTTTCTATTAATAGAGCGCCAAATCCTGTTCAAGACAGAATATGTCCACAGTTGAATTCACTACGCCTTCTTCCTAGAACGACGGAGAGCATTTAATTCTTCCCAGGGAGCGTGGGCACTATGACAATCACTTCTTTACTCATCATTAGGAACTACAGTGTATCGATATGAAATAACAAAGAGATTTGAATCAATATTTTCTATATTTACAATATCGAACATTTAAAACAATACGGTATTATAAACCAATTTTACAAGGGAAAAAATACACTACTGAAAACTCACCCCTGTATTGCGACCATGACCTTGAAAACTAGCTAATTCGGATTAAGTGCCTGCGGGCAGGCATGATGCACATAGTGGAGCTTGGTGCTTCGTCCAGCATCCAAGAGGTGGTCCTGATGTGATCCTGCTGAGGTCGCGATGCCAAACCCCCCTGGGAGCATCAGGACGATGAGAAATGATCCGGTGTATTGCGCCAGCCTGGCCAGCAGTATGATGCCCGTCCTACGAGGCCATCAAGCCCAAATAGATGGATGCCTACGGGATTTGTTGACAGACGGAGTCGGCGACGAATCCGGGGTTGCGGTGAACCGGAACGGTCTGTTCTGCGTATCAAAATCAAGTACGCGGGTTTTTATATGAACGCCTCAGTAGGCGGCGGATGTTAAAGTTAAAACTCCGAACACTAATTAAATAAACTTCGCCGTGGCTTGCGAGGTGTAGCGGGAGTCCATGTTCGCCAATTGCACTTTCCCAGTCGCCAGATCAGCTAGATAAACGGCATTACTTATTCTCGTCGCACGAGGCGCCGACGGCCATTGATGAACCGAAAACTTCGTTAATTCCGGGCCGAACAATTCGGATCTTTAGGTTAATCCCGTTATTTACACATAAGGTACGGATCTCTTTGCAACGCGGAGTCGTATTGTTCCGGTATATTTTACATTATAAAACTTAAATCGCTAGGTGACTGTGCCCGAGAAAAACACGGCGTCCTCCCGTGTTCTCTCTCGTCCCGAGTGCCGTTTCAAAAACAAAACCCGTTTCCGCTCAGTCTGCCAACCTGCCGAGTATCTCGAATAAACTATTACCATCCTTCAAATAAAGGTACCTGCCTATCCGAGTAATAAATTAAAGTAATTTATATGTAATGATGCATCCACATCATAACAAGTTTTTCCGTTAACATTTTAAACGTGCGTATTTATTTAAATGCACTCTACAAAGAAACAGAAATGTTCTGCTTGAAACGTTTTGAGCTTGATTGTATTTATACGCTAATTGTAATAAAAATAAAACTTTTTAATAATTTACAAATTGGTACTCCAATTTCAAGTACCTTATATACGTTTATATATATATATATACATAATTTAGTTTACTTCGATAACCTATTCCTCAACTTCCTTGTAAACGGTTTGAACCTTGTTAATTGACACTTGCTAACCTGGTGTACGTAGCAAATATCGTAATAACTTTAGTCTCGTCTCATATTACGTGAGTATAGCCTTCACGTAAAGCTTACACTGGAAATAGAACAGAATAACCACCTTGTCGCTTCGCAGTTAAGCTTCACCGGCCCTTAAAGGAAGTAGGGTTGGTCATTTCCGTCGTCCGAACTTTCAAACACGCAGAGCTTTTTTAACATGAAAAAGGAAAGTGCCGTTGGAGCTTTAATTGGTCAATTTAAATCACGCCTATTTTTATCACAAGTTTACGCTTTCGTCGAGCATATTTAAAACCTGCGTTCAAATCACTTTTAACTTAATTCACAAGCTAATTAATGATTGAACTCGGCGGTGAGTTTAAAATAATCGATTTTTTTAATTGAAAGTGTTTGACATGTATATTTACTAGATTCAATGGTTTGATGTTAAAATCGTGCTGCGTGTAATGGCGAATAATGCAATTTTATTTAAAAAAAATAAAACATTATCTCCATACAGGTGGTGGGTACCGTTGAAAATAGTTTCAATTAGATGCTGTGTAGAGGGAATATTGATTAGTTATTTACTTCTCCGAGTGTATGTAAAATTCCTCTCTGAAATTTTCTCTCTCGCCACCCCTCCCCCTTCCCTTTTGGCTCTTTCACACTTCACACCTCACCTTATGTCACCTTAACCCATTATTAAGTATTTTAGTACCCCATACAAACTTATTTTGAAATTGTGTCCTACCCAATACTAAATCAGTGACCTCTAATGCCATGACTAATGTTAATTTTTTTTTCTAAATACATCTATCGGCATCATTTTTCATTTTCACTCATAGCTTTTCCTTTTCACGTATTTTCTCCTCTTGAAGACCTTTTCTTTATTTATTTATTATAAAAGCACTTAAGATAACGGACATATTTTAATCTTATTATTATAATACGTAATTATTATCGTTGTCATATAAGACTTATGACTCGGATGACGCGTTGAAAAATTACTTAAAGTAAATAAATATTTTTCAGATAATCCGCATGTCGTCAACGTCGTGTTTCTCGAGATGATGAAATCTCTTGTATTGAAATACATTCTTAAAGGCTTACATATAGTATTAATAGGTATAGCCTTATAATGATAAAAGTAAATTAAGCATGACTAAAGATCTCCGCACGAGTTGTCAAAGGCGATGATTCTAAGAATGGTGTAAGAACGTTAGATCATTATTGCCTTTGACAAATGCCTACCCATCTATTTTGAATTTATCTCACATAATGATTATCGAAAACTTAAGCACCTTTTTGGCTTTATTCAAAACTAGCTGGTTCCCGGCATGCGTTGCTATGCCATTTAATAAAGAAATTGTTTCTCCCTGCGTGTCCTTTCCCATTCGTCCCGTTCCCCGGTTCCCTTTCACCTCCCCTTCCTCTCTCGCATCCCCTTCCCCTCTCGCGTTCCCTCTCTTGTCTCCTCCACCTTCCCTCTCCCCACTCCACTCCCCCCATTCTCCCGTCCCGTGAATCCCTCTCCCGAGTTCCAATCCCTCCTAGGTTCCCGTCCCCCCCTCTTCCATGAACCCCCTACTCGATTTGCTCTTCCGCCTCCCTTATTCCATACATTCAGTCCCGGTATATTCAGTTTTCAAACAGCTCGCGTGCCATCTATTGCAATTTTTATACAAATTTCATAATGTCAGAGCTCACCATTTGTTTTATACAAACCTTGCCCTGACAATAACGAACAAAAAAAAAAGAATTTTCCAATTTGGTGCAGTCGTCCGGAAGTTATGCGCGTACATCCATTTTGGCGATTCATTTTTATTTATATAGATAGATAGATAGATGAAAGGTTTGACTGAAGATACCTATTCATCTACAATAATATTATTTTGTAAATTATTTTCGTTCTGTAAATTTCTTAACGATAAGAAACATTAAGTGGGTTTTGTAGAAAAAATATCATCCTGAAATGCACGTTATTTTTATTGATAGTGCAATTTATTTCAAGGAATGAACAATAATAATTCATCAATACGGAACAATAATGTGGTTTCTTCTTATTTTTTTTTTTTTTTTTTTTTGAAATTTTTTGATACAGTACATATAATACATACATGAAATAATGAAAAGTATATAAAAAAACTTAATATAATTAATGTATGAACAAAAAAATCCCACAAAGGCAATGCCTGTGCGTGGGTATAATATAGATTTTTTGCTTTTATTTATATGGTTATAGTGAATATTTTAAGTATACATAAATAAGGGATTTAAAAAAAAAAGTAACTGAATAAATGGATTTAAAAACTACAGCATAATAACAGTCTGCACTGTTATTATTGTATTTGTAAGTTTTGTAAGAATAGATGTTACAAGTGCAATTTAAAAACATAAAAAAACAAACAAAATAAACTAGCAAACAATATTATAAATCTTCTCTAAAAGCTGATTGAGCTTATGATTTGATTAGTTATATTAATTTATAGTTATATTTCCAAACTTCATTGAGCTTGGTGAAAAATGATATTGCGAACAGAGAATAATTTTTAAAATGCAGAAAGAAACAATTTTTTTGCTTCACAAGATATTAGCTTTACCCGCTGAAGAATTTAGCTGTTAAACACGATGCGGCCGTGCTTGTATGCCCGAAGTTAGGTATATTTTATCGTACTTCTGGTAATTTTTTTTTCAGACATTGATGTTCTATCTTGAACAAATAACCAATTCATTGGCCTATCGTAGGTGAATGATATGAATTGGCGAAATAATTTGTGAAATAAAACAATTACTTTGATTATAACCACGAAATTTTTATTTAATTTATTACGACCGACCGGTTTATATATGTTTTTATTCATATAATTGTGTACCCTGATGATGTTTGTGTTAAGCGAAACCGGTCAGTCGTAATAAATTAAATGGTTATAAACAAAGTAATTATTTATGTCATTGATATGCCAAACCACAAAGTGACTGCTTTCTACCAATAAGAAATAATTTATATTTCAAATCGATGTGCCTATGTTCATAATTATATTGATTTTCTGTACAGTGTATCGATGTCAAATCGATGTGCCTATGTCGATAATTATATTGATTTTCTGTGCATTTTCTGCAAGTCTATAACAAATACCTCCAATAATTTTAA
Source organism: Limnephilus marmoratus (assembly GCA_917880885.1). Lineage (NCBI taxonomy): Eukaryota > Metazoa > Arthropoda > Insecta > Trichoptera > Limnephilidae > Limnephilus > Limnephilus marmoratus. The sequence goes on along the minus strand of OU862917.1, from coordinate 30,800,041 downwards.
TTACCATTGCTAATTAACTAATTCTTTAATTGTTAATTTCCTGTAAAAGACAATTATTGATATATAAAGTAACTTTCATTAGTTAAACTTATCTCCTCCAATTCTTAGAATTCGAGTCACTTGCCACTGGGATGTGTTGTGTGGTCCGATTATCACAGTAAAGCAACGCGTGTGGTCTTCAATCAGATCATTACAGCTCCCATTGACGTATTGTTCTGTCGCATTCCTTTGCATCACTACTTCTTTTTGTCCTTGGCAACCTGCAACAGCGGATAAATGACTAATTGAGCCTTGAAACTCTTTACAGTCTTAAACCTTTAAAAGTTTAAAGGATCAATCGACCAACAATCAATCCCGTAGGATGTTCATCCGACGTCGTTTCAAAGATACAAACCTCTTAAAATTTGTTAAAAAATCTCCTTCAGAATAAGTGATCATACTTTCAAGTAATCAATTTTCGTTGGACACATGTCATTCTTGAAGCAAGTTTGTTAGAGGTAGAAATTTTTTATCTACTTCTAGTATTTTTTTTTACGGTTAAATAAATAATTTTATAAAACCGGGGTGGATGATACCTTAGAAGTTGTCAGGATCAAAGGGTTATAACGGATCAATTATGTTAGCCTTTCAATGGAAATTCGCGTCACTCCAATGTAATGTATCACCTTCCTTTCAAACATTTCCTTCAAAGAAAGCGTTTGACGTTGGGTTTGCTGCAAAGACTGTTTTAAATAAATTCTGAAAACATTTTAAATCCCAAAGGCTGCTTTCAATCAAAGGAAATTGATACAATACACCAATGTAATGTAATTTAACATCCCTTTTTAAATATACCTACAAAGAGTGTTACGTTAACGTGAGAATCACAGCCGGCCTATTTTGTATTTGATCGATAATATAATCAAGAAAGACACAAAAAACATTAGCAAAAGAAAAATCTAACAACACACATCAAATAAATATTGAAATTTTTTTAAATTAAAAATACTAATTTCGGCTGTGTGTCTGTAACTCCGGTCAATGAACTCTAGATAGAACTCGGATTTGCTTTTAATTTAATAAATTATTTTGAAAATTTGAAGTCTTTTTCATGATTGAAAGAAAATTCGTCTTTTTCATAATTGTAATTATTATATCTTGTAAATTTTAACGCGTCTGCGCTGGTATTAATATAAATATTGGTATAAAACGGAAAAAATATCGGCAAGGCAAGGCAAAGACATGAAAATAATCTATATTAAAAACAACTTGAATCCAACAATTTGTCATCCTATATAGATTTTTAGTCACGATCATCGTCACAGTAACATGACGATGTGAAATTTGACATCTTCCATAAATGCTTATTTCCACCTGGTTCCAATCTCTAGCCATTATAACATTTAGACTAAGCATTCATGTCCCAATTCCCAATGCCCCTGTCCCAATCTTCTCCCACGCAGTCAGTCTACCTGCTTTGTCTTCCTATGAACTTCGCTTCCACTGAACTATGGAGTACCAACTTGGTCACCATTTTCAGCGTCCTATCATCTCTCATTCTTTCCACATTGTCAGCAACGGCAATACTTGGACCTCAGATCCATAGGAGTTTTGTAAATTGATGATTATTATTAGTGACAGGAACAATTAGATGATTAGCGTTCGCTTGCATAGAATGTATTCAAGAGTTGAAATTCAATAGATGTGTGACGAATTAGTATGAAATGAAAGTCCTGCACTTTAATAGGTCTTATTAGCTTCTTCCGTCTTTATTAATGAATATAAGAGAGTGGGAGGAGATTCCTGAATAAATCACCAAACAATGTCCCCGATGTTCCTATTCGGTAGCTACGTACCAACTGATTGGCGCCTTCGCAATGTTGGAATTGGTCCTTTCCTTGTAGTTCGTGATCTGTTCCTCTTCATTAATCTTTGTTAATCAGGGTTCGCTACGGGAGACAGCGTAATGATATATTTTTCTATGTCGACCCTCTTAAGAAAACAACCGCTTTTCACGAACCGTTTTTGTGCTTACGTATAAGGATCATTATATCAACACTTTCGTAGAAAGACTGCTGTAATATTGTACTTAAATGGTAACAATTATTATAAGCAATAATTATCAGCCTGAAACACTCATCTACATTGAAAAATCTTCCGAGTAAAGATACTTGCCGCCAACGGGACTTGAACCCGTGTCCTTCTGATTACCGGTCAGCTGCTCTTGACCACTGAGCTATAATTATTCAAGCTTTCAGGCTGTTCAGGCGTTTCAGGCTGATAATTATTGTTACCCTTTGTGTTATATTATATATGTTACCCTTTGTGCTATGCATAAAAATCTTATCTAAACGTTAGTTTATAAATTAAAAAAATAATAATTGAACTTAAATGAATATTATAGGTATCGCTATTATGCTATTCTGCTATTATCGCAAATTCGCTTTGTGGCATCATTATAATTTAATGAAATTAAATCACTTTGTATACACCACTACTTAATCAAAATAATCTACGTGCATGTTTCGAAACCACTTGTTTGTTTGTCGGGTTTCGAAACATGGCGATTATTTTGATTAAATAATTGTTTTATTTTCATTAAAATATATTGTTTATCTCGTTTTGTCAATCGGATTTCTTTTTTTGTCCAAATATCACTGTCTTCATAATTTTTATTTAATTTTCTTTTTTATTTATTTTTTGTTTCGCGCGTTAGATCGTATCATCTACAATAAATGCCGCTATATGAAGGGATAAAAGTTGAAATTTCAGTTCTTGCATTCACTTTTCATTTTCTCCTATTGAAGGATGGATGTCATCAGGCTAACCTCAACTTTTACTTTACTTGAGGGTTAAAGTTAAGGTTAGCCTGACGACATGCTTTGAGCACATGATTGGATTGAGTGCAATTTCGTACAGTTGTTTCGGGCTGCAGCTTGCTGGATGTCATCAGGCTAACCAACTTTAACCCTAAAGTAAAGTTAAAGTTAAGGTTAGACCGATGACATTGTGAAAAAATAAAAATAAATCGTTTCTTTCTTTACAGCATTTCAAATTTCCGTGATCGATATTATGTTTAAAAAAAACGAGTATGCGACTGAAGTAAAACTTCTTTAGCTCCATCTATATGATAGGAAGAGAGAAAGAAAATGTGCGCACGCACTGCTCTCTCTTGCTCCTACAGTGTGATACAGACAATAGGCCTGCACTGTGTCTTATGAGTAACTGGCTATGAGAGAAAGAGAGAAAGAAAATGTGTGCTCGCGCCTCGCTCTCTTGCCCCTACAGTAATATACGAAACGTAACTCTATCTCTTTATATCTTCACTAACTTATATCTCCCTCTCAACTACCGTTCGCCTCGGTTTTCGTAACGCTCTCGTCACGCATTCACCAGCTAACTCCCCAAGTCTTACTTCAAAAATATTTTCACTAGTTTTTTTTTTTTTAATGAGCTCCACACAGGAGGCCCTGAGGAAAATAATTTCCCTCAGGGCCTATGTCATCTTTGGGGATGCTGTGTGGAGGGGTTTTGGGGGAAAGGAAGGAGAGGAGAGTTCTGGGAAGGAAAAGGGTTTAAGGGGTGGGTAGGAATCTGGGGTTCAGTGTGTCCTGGTCATCTGCCTCCAGTACCTAGACAAACCTCACCCCATTAACCCGGGCACCCCTGCTAAATCACCAAACGTAGCGAACCACCTGGGGTGATCTGTGGCAGAGTTATCCAATTAAGGTTCCCGGGGCGGCGGTACCCATTCCCGCCTCCCAAATTGGAGTGTGCGAGTAATGAGTTTCTCAGATTTTGTGCATCTTTAATTCAAAATTCTACTATTTTGACATGTCATTGGCTTTAAATAGGGCGCAGTTTCAATGGGTTTTAAATTTTTAATGGGAGTTGAAATACTTTCATCCTACCTTATTCAGACAAATTAAGGAAACTGTAGGTACTCTGTACAGTATCTGCAGAGTGAGCAGGGTCGTTCCCGATAAATTAATCTTAATTTAACATCTGTGTGCATCCGAGGGGTAGGCACAGAGCGAAGGGCAGATAGGCATGAGATTTGGGCCTGGGATGGGGATGGGAGAGGGAAGGGAATGAGAGGGGTGGGGATGCGTGACGGGCAGGGGATAAGCCCAGACGGATAATAACAAATCTTGTACACGATGTACGTTTTTCACTTACTTGATGAATTATTTGGTGCATTTATTACAAGAATTCCGAAAATAACTCGAAATTTTTTATGCGGAAGTATATATTTTATTTTATTTTATTTTTTATTTATTGTAAGAAACAAACAGCAATTTATATACAGGTGAGTTATACAAGAGGTTAAACATGAGGTAAGCCAAAACAGTTTCTTATGCTAATGTTGGTTATTATTATATAATATACAATTGTAATTGGTAATAACCGTTAAATGAAAATGAAAATAACAACAAAAAAAAAAATATATATATATATATATAGTATATTAGAAGGAAGAAGGAAGAGGAAAGGGCAAGAGGCAGAGGAAGGTGGGATGGGGACAGGAGATGCTCATGCTGTACCTTTTCTATAGTTGTGCATTAATTTAATTAACATTTGTGGTCGTACGTTTGACTTCGTTTCGGTATTTCACAAGAGTGTTATTAAGAATATCGATATTGTTAAATTGCGTGTTATATTGCGCGCATATACGGGGGATTGGAGAATTTTTTCTAAGGTTGGTTCTGCACGCTGGCAAATGAAAAAAATGGTTTAGTCTGGTTGGCCTTGTAGGTATGTGAATTCTTAAATAATTTACGAGTTCAGGAGAGTCCAGGCCGTTATTCAGAATTTTGTATAAAAATATTTGATCAGATATTAATCTTCGTGTTTGAAGTGGAGTAAAGTTGTGAAATTTTAAGGATTCGGTGTTATTTGCAAAGAGTAATTTGAATTTATAATTTACGTGTTTATAAAATTTATTTTGTACACTTTCGATTCTGTCAATATGGCATTGGTAGAACGGTGCCCAAATTAGTGTGCAGTATATATTATATATTGTTTATGTATAAAAAATGTTCTTTCGGGCCCACACTTTTTTGTATCAATTTCATTTCTTTTAAATGGATATTTCAAGGCTTCATAGTTTTGATAACATAACGTGGCATAGGTAGTGAAACAAATTGCCAATTGCAAGAAATATGGGAAAATTGATGATTTCAGAGCTTTTCTTGCGTACAAATAGATCTTTAGTGTTGTGTATCTAAAAAGCTTCCGGCTTTTAGACATAGATGGCGGTGATAAGAACTGCCAGTAGATGCCGCTAGATGGCAGGTAGATTAGTACCTAAGTTGTCCAACAGAGGGTCAGGGGGCTGAGAGAGGGTGATTTCTATAGCACACGGTTTAGAAACAATTTAGCTAGCCTCCATGTTAGGACGACTAACGAGGTCCATATTGTATATGCGAAGTATGAATAAAACCAGATAAACGAACCAGAATCTATTTATTCCCGAAGTAATCTTCAGACTAAGTATTTGGAGAATCTGTTAGTGTTGCTACAGATAACAGAACACTACAATTAGCTTGAAAGTATAGATGCAGATATCGAATAAAGAATTTTCTTGAAAATACAAGCAAATTAATTGTAAGTTTATATTTTATAAAAAAAAAAAAATGTCATGAACATTATAAATTCATTTTGGGATCAAGGTATATTTTTATTATTTTTCTTTATTCACCTTTATTATTTCTTTTGCAATTGGTATGCTTTGCCTGTCTCACTAGGAACTCCTGTGTTGATAGTAGGCACAGTTTATAAAATGATCAGTTTATAAAAGAAATACAACGTTTAAAATAAAAGACAATTATCATCGTGCCATCGGAATTGCACACTTATTAAATGGTTTTGTTAAAATCTTTAATGTTCGATCTGACTTGGCTGATGACCCAAGACTTGCTGTCTGATTATTTCAAATAAATTATGTTCTGTCTAATGGCAAGTGGAAGTGCAGTGTATAGCTTTGTTGCAAAGTACGAGAAAATTTCTTTGGCCAAAAGTTGTTTTAGCCAAAGGTATAAATTTCAAAATTCAAAAACATTTCGTAAGAGATTATGCCCTTTGGTTCTAGCATCTCGAGCAGGTTGAAAAAAAATTGTCTTTGAAGAGGTATGCCAATACGTTTTGGCATAAAGTTGTTACCACTGTGGAATTACAGTGCGCAAAGTCATTTAGTGAACCCCAATATTTTGTCATAAGAAGCAATTACTTTGTGGTTAGACATTATATTATAAAAATAAATAAAACACTTTCAGCCTTACTAAAAAACCCAGTGAAAATTTTATTCAATTGACAAACGGCCGCGGATGTGAAAACATTACTAATTAAAAAATTGTTCATGGAAAAAAATACACTTGGTTTACACGGCCTGAGGGGGTAGTTTATCTCTGTTTTATCAATGATCTTTGAACGAAATTTGAAATTTTGCAAAATATTTTGAATGTTCTATATATTTCTTATTTTTGAAGGTGTCGTAAAAACAAATACCGTTTATGAAAACTAGATAAAATTACCTTTTAGATTTGTGTAATTGAAATACACTTTAGTTTTTAAAAACTGCCATATATTAAGATTCAAACGCGAAAAAAATGGATTTTTTTTTCACCAAAACATATTTGATGAAAGTGTACAGAAATTTATAAAAAAACAAAATTAAAAAAATACTGACCTTTTATATAATGAATTTGGAACGAAACTGCCACCTCACTTTTTACTCAGGCATACAATAAAAAAATAATAAAAAATTTCAAAGTTTTTTTATTGCCAAAAAACTAACCTAAAAAAATAATACCGACTTTTATAATAGATTTCTTGCAACTTTAAAACGTTAATTTCATTGATAGGGTTAGGTACAAATGTATTAGATATTAATATTTAAAAAAACACCACTTTTATGAAATTCACATAAAATAAAATACTTTAGAGGTAAATTTGAATTTTCATGTTTCACAAAAAAAACTTATTGACATTTCAATTTTCAAAGTATGATTATGGTTATTATAACATGACTAAAACTTATTAAAAACCACAAAAAACACCGTAAATATATCAATTATGCTAATGTAATAGTGAATTAGTCATATTAATAGATATTATGATCAGATTTGTGTAAAATTTCACACACACCCGCGAAGTGAGTTTTTTTTGACGGTTTTAACGCGAATGACGAATGCGAAAGCGCTGCCATCTAGCGGTTCTGTAGGAAAACAAACAATTAAATTGTGTATAGTATGAAAAATTACATTGTTGCCAAACTTATAAAATACATTTTAAGAACAAATCTTATTAGTAATGTTATCGTATTTTAGTGTATTTTTGTTTTATTCATGTTGCTGCAGCAACGCGGGTAATCGGGCGTGCTGTGGTTTTTTTTAGTAAGGCTGGTATTTAACCACGAATTTATTATATTACATATCGACCGGTTTCGCTTACAACAAGCTGCTTCAGGATATAAGTAATAATAACTAAATGTTAAGTGAGAGCTATGGCTTATATATAAGTTGAGTGACAGAGGGAGAAAGAAAATGACCAAGAACATAATTAGAAAGAGACAAAGTATTTGACAGAGGTAAAGTGGATAATCAATTAGTGGGAGGGAGACAACAATACAATAATCAATTAGTGGGAGGAAGACAACAGTATAGATCTAATCACAAATAAAAACCAACAACAACCAACGTTAACTGTTGGTTTTTATTTGTGATTAGATCTATACTGTTGTCTCCCTCCCACTAATTGATTATTGTATTGTTGTCTCCCTCCCACTAATTGATTATCCACTTTACCTCTGTCAAATACTTTGTCTCTTTCTAATTATGTTCTTGGTCATTTTCTTTCTCCCTCTGTCACTCAACTTATATATAAGCCATAGCTCTCACTTAACATTTAGTTATTATTACTTATATCCTGAAGAAGCTTGATGTAAGCGAAACCGGTCGATATGTAATATAATAAATTCGTGGTTAAATACAAACAGCCTTACTAAAAAACCCAGTGAAAATTTTATTCAATTGACAAACGGCCGCGGATGTGAAAACATTACTAATTAAAAAATTGTTCATTGAAAAAAATACACTTGGTTTACACGGCCTGAGAGGGTAGTTTATCTCTGTTTTTGTAATGATATCCTAACGAAATTTGAAATTTTTCCAAAGTATTTTGAATGTTCTATATATTTCTTATTTTTTAAGGTGTCGTAAAAACAAATACCATTTATGAAAACTAAATAAAATTACCTTTTAGATTTGTGTATTTAAAATACACTTTAGTTTTCAAAAACTGCCATATTTTAAGATCCAAACTCGGAAAAAAATGGAAAAAAATTTCTTACCCAAACATTTTTGACCAAAATGTAGAGAAATTTTAAAAAAATCAAAATTTCAAAAACACAGTCCTTTTATGTAATAAATTTGGAAGGAAACTATCACCTCACTTTTTCCTCGTGAATACAATAAAAAAATAATTTTTTATATAAGTTTATAATAAGTTTTTTTTATTGCCAAAAAAAATAACTTAGAAATAATAACGGCATTTCAAACAGATTTCTTGCATCTCTAAAGACGTTACTTTCTTTGATAGGTTTACGAACACATGTATTAGATATTAATATTATTAAAAAATATCACTTTTAAGAAATTCTCTTAAAATAAAGATCTTAAAATGTTAATTTTATCTTTTAAGTAAACTATCTATAGTTCTATAGAACAATATTCTGACAGTCCAACTTTGAAAGTACGGCGTTTGTACAATAACTTGTATAAACTGATGTAAACCACACACATAACATAGTAAATATATCATTTATGTGAATGGAAGAGTAAAAGAATTTACTACAATAGAAATTATTAAGTAAAATCACAACATTTAGGCACTAACAAAATTTTTTGACATCCCGCCATAAAAGCACACCGCTTCATCGCGGTGCCGCGGCCGTTGAGAATTAATGCATAGGCGCGCCAATAATGCCCCTGGCGGAGAAAAATTAAAACAACATCCTTTCCTAGTAAATTAATACCATTTACAATGTTGTCAGATCTTTAATGCGTTTTTACAGCGCGGCCGCGGATGCAACGTTATTAGTAACAAATTGGAATCTAGCGTATACAGGGTTTATTTATGTTATTGCAATAATACAGGTTATCGGTGTTGCTGTGGTTTTTTTTAGTAAGGCTGAAAGTGTTTTATTTATTTTTATAACCCAATATTTTGATTCGAGATAATAGTTTTTTCCTGAGTAAATTAATAATCAAATTAAAATTGCAACAACAAGCAGGTATGCTAGTCTGTTTGAATTTCAAATTACGCTACTGATTTTGTTAAATTGAAATTTTCTTTATAAGTACATTAGTGAGCACTTACTATTAGTAATACTTACTAATTAGTGTAAGTAAGTAATTACCAGAAAGTGCTTAATTATTAAGTCCTTAATAAACCTGGTATAAAGTACAGTCTGAAAGTTGAACAAGTTAGAACTGCGCTGTTGTATGGGAATAAGAGAGGTAGGTGGGAAAAATGTAATATATAATTCAGGCGTTCACCGTGTACGGCAACTTGGTAAGTTAGGAGTCGTGTCTCTTATGAAAGTTTTAAAACACTGTGACGTGATGGGAATTGAAAATGATTTCAAAGCTTCCTAGAACTGAAAAGGAAACTTTGCAAAAACTAAACAGTTAATAATTCATTTTCAACGTTTGATGCGCTTATGGAAATGCGAACGTATGTCATCCTCAAGATACCCTGATCTAAAAATAATAATACCAAATTAGAAGTTCTTCGTGGAAGTTATAAATAATAATGGAAAGGGATTTTGAAATTGTGCTAGCCGTGTATAATAATAATAATAATAATCAATGCTTTTATTCCAGGATGTGGGGAGGATAGTACAATCCCACACGTCCCATTTACAGGGTGTCCGGGGGTAAAGTGCATTAACTTCGGAAGGTGATTCTACATGATAGTACAAGTAAAAAAGATAAATAACTTTTTTCGAAATTTCAACTTTTAGGGGTTCTTTTGAGGTAAAAAGATAAAATTAGTGTTTTGTTCAATTTGTGCAGCCAGATTTATTATTTTCCGCTGTGACGATACGGGCCAATCAGCAAGTACCTCACACTAAGGATTTTTACTAGGTACGTCTTTTTGTATGGGAAAAAAAAAATGTTGGAATTTCGGAAAAAGTTGTTAATCTTTTTTACTCCTACTATCTTGTAGAATCACCTCCCAAAGTCAATGCATTTTACCCCCGTACACCCTATATATTTACAAAACGGTGACCGGACAACTCAGAATGAAACCAACTCAGAAGCACCTCAGAAAGATCATTAAGAGTGATGATAAAAATATATAAAATATTGGTTAAATAGGTTAAGTTAGGTTAGGGTTACCGGCTATTTTAAAATATTTTTTTACAGCTTTTAATGACTTTTCTGAGGTGTTTCTGAGTTGGTTTCATTCTGAGTTGGCATGGAACCATTTCCTTCTAATACAGTTGGTAAAAAAATCTTTAAATCACACTTAGCATTTGTGAGTTGCCGTACATTGCGAGTTGCAATGTGAGTTGCTGTACATTGGTTCTTATCGTTTTTTAAGTGTACCGAAGTAATTTTTTTTTACTATGAGAAAACAAAGAAAGAAAAACGCCTATACCCTTCTGAGTACTTTATTTACAAGAGGTTATTTTTTTTTAAGTAGTGGTGAGAAATTTGCCTTATTTATAGCGGAAAACTTCACTGGTCGTCTTCGGTCGTTCATGTTTTATAATTTTGTATAAGTTTGAATGGATTCTTATGTTACGTTTATGTTCAGTACTAGATTATAATATTTGCAAATACCTATGTAGGTACTCTTTGTTTGTGTTTATTAATAGAGGCAAAACAACAAAAGAAATAAAAATGCTTAACATTTTTCATTGATTTCTTTTAAAATATCGTAAAACATTTCCGTTTTCAAATAACATATATTTTTTCGCACAAATTTCATCGAATTCCTAAATTCTCAAAGGTTGTCAGGGGTTCAGACCAAATCCTTCATCCTTCAGTGTGACGTTTTTATTTTATTACGAAATACTTCAAGTGCCATAAAGATTTCTTGTCAATCTTGTCAGCCTTGATGTATGGCAAGTCTATTCTAAAGGATTTACTGGGATAATAAAATGATCCTTTCAACGACAAACTCAACGACCATGTAAACACATTTGAAATTGTTAATATGAAGATATTTTTATTCATACATAAAACAAATGTGAATCTTTAAAACTCTCTGTGTTTTCTTCTTCAATCGGGGGTTAGCTAGAATTATTTTGGTTATTGTAATATAAATAATATCAGTTACATTTATACATACATATTTTACAAAATATTATATTTAAGGTCATCGTTGGTCATATACACCTTATCAGAAAATTAGAGACTATTATTATCGTTAGCTTCGCTCTCCAGAACTGTACACTTAACAATCAGGTGGATTTCGAAGCCATGTCGTACGTCGTGTTTCATTAATCTTCTTCTGATTTATCATTTGAATAATATTGCCATTTTTATGAATTTATAGGCATGGCTATTAGCCTGCTAAGTTCTGTCGGCAAGCTGTATGGAAGAATATTGATTGAAAGGGTAAGAACGGAAACAAAGGATAAAATATGGGATGTGCAAGGTGCCTTTATGAGTGGAAGGGGATGCATGGACCAGATTTTCTCCTTGCGTATGCTCACTGAGAAGTTTCTGGCGAAAAACCAGAAACTTTTCTGCGCCTTTGTAGATCTTCAAAAAGCGTACGACCGAGTCGATAGGAAAAAGCAATGGAAGGTGTTGTCCAAGTATGGAGTGAATACAAATCTCATACAGGCAATTGCGTCTCTGTACGTTGCATGTGTTAGGGTGAACGGTAATTTTACGGGGTGGTTTGACATCACAAAAGGTGTTAAACAAGGCTGCGTAATATCACCATGGTTATTCAATATATACATGGATAATTGTATGCAAGAATTGAAAGATGTGGGATTGGGCGCGAAATTGAATTGTCTGAAAGTATGTTGCCTGTTGTATGCTGATGATGCAGTGCTTATTTCTAACACTATGGAAGATCTACAGTCTCTGGTATCTAGGATGAACGAAGTATGTATGAAGAATGAGTTAATGATGAATGTAAGTCTGTCTAAAGTCATGGTGTTTGAAAGAGAGAGTACGAAAACAGTGTGCGATATAGTTGTGAATGATGAATACTTGGAGCAGGTGGATGAGTTTGTTTATCTGGGTAGTATGTTTACGAGAGATGGGAAGGCTGATAGAGATATTGAAAGAAGGGTAAATGCCGGTAACTCCATTAATGGAGGACTGAATGCCGTTGGCGTTAATAAAAAACTGTCAAAAAAAGCGAAAGTAGCAGTCCACAATGGAGTCCTGGTACCTACCCTGATGTATGGCAGTGAGGCATGGAACTGGCAGAGGAAGGATGAAAGTAAACTGAATGCTGTTGAAATGAGATCCCTGAGACGTATGTGTGGTAAAACCATGTATGATCGTGTTAGAAATGTGGATATCCGCAAAGAATGTAAGGCTGATGTAAGTATAATGAGCAAAATTAAGAAAGGGACCCTCAGATGGTTTGGGCACGTAGAGCGAATGGGCGAAGAAAGTAGTGTAAAAAGAATATATGATGCAAATGTGAATGGTAGAAGAAGTCGGGGACGCCCGAGGAAGACATGGCACGATCAAGTGAATCAGATACTTGAGTCGGGCCATGTCAAAAGTCAGAATAATAGAAGAGTATGTATGAGACGATGTATGAATGTGAGTGAGGCAAAGAGTGTGTGCCAAGACCGAGTTGTTTGGCGGTCCGTCCTCTCTGCCTACCCCTGCGGGGAAACGGCGTGATGGTTAGTTAGTTAGTTAGTTAATAAATCGCTGAATTGTATCTTGTTGCTAGGTCGCTAAACTCTGTTGCAGTGATGTGATGAAATAGTTTTAGATTTGGGAAAAATATGTAACTGGTGCAGACCAGTGAAAAATCGCGGGACATTATTATTGTGAAAAAATTATTAGAGACAATCAGAAATTCGAATGAATGAATGAGTTTTCACATATCTATCTAATGTTTTTCTACTTTTTTTAATCTCTGATTGAACTCCCAAAGATGTAGGCCACGAGCCGCCACTGATAATAATCCCTATTTCACTGCTTGCACTCATCACATTCCATATAATAATATAACACATTTTATGGAGATACTCACGAGATCTACACGTTATGAAATATTATTTGATTGCAACAGCAATATCCAAATGGGAGTAACTATTTAGATCAGGGTTTCCCAACCAGTGGTCCGCGGACCACTAGTGGTCCGCAAGAGACTAGCGATGGTCCGCCGGTCAATAAGCTAGCCAGCGCGCGGGAGGTCCCTGACCGAGAAGTTTGAATTAAAAAAATCGGGACAATATTCAGTTTATCATTATTGTCAGTAGCGGATTTAGGGGGGGGGAGGGGGCACGGGGGCACATGCCCCCCCAGACGGTATTTTTGTGTACTGTGGAGATTCCATCACAGTACATACATAGAAGCAAAAACTGTCTTTATTTTAAACATTTAATTTTTTCTATTGTTTTGACACTACCATAAACCTTCCTAAACATACGTGAACTTGTAGAAAAACTTGAAGTATGTACTTCAAGTTTATTTCTAACAGTAATTGTTGATTTTTTTGCCCGTCCGCCCCTTGTGCCCCCCCCCCCCCTCCCAGAAAAAAAAACTTAATAGTAATTGATGATTTTTTTGCCCGTCCGCCCCTTCTGCCCCCCCCCCCCCCCAGAAAAAATTCCTAAAAGTAATTGTTGATTTTTTTGACCGTCCCCCCAGAAACAAATTCTAACAGTAATAGTAATAGTTCGCCCGTCCGCCCCTTGTGCCCTCCCCAGAAAAAAATCCTGCATCCGCCCTTGATTATTGTACCTTGTGGTCAGTGACCATTATGGTATTCCGTTTCGCCCCACCCCATCCTACCCCGTTCTACCCCTTCCATTGTGGTAAATATTCTGCTAGAACCCGTCCTACCCTATCCCAGTACGCCCGTTATGCTATCCGTGCCGGGTGCCACCCATACTAGCCTACGCCACTGATTACAAATAGTGCAAGTAGTGGCTTAGGCTGGCATGGGCGGATAACGTGGTGTCACCCTCCCCCCTCACTTAATAAAAAATTGTCCTGGGGGGGGGGTGGTCTTGTCTTAATTGTGGTCTTGGGGGATGAAACTCGACCTTGTGGTCCCTGTCGAAAAAATAAACGTGCAAATGGTCCCTGGTCGGATAAAGGTTGGGAACCACTGATTTAGATAGTCGCTTGCACTTAAATTGCACGAAGTATGCTACAAGCACGGGGGTGTAAGGAATATTTAATATTTCACTATCTACGTACTAAAAGGCTACGATATAAATATTAATCATCCTTAAATAGTTTGTTGTTAAATATGGTATACGCGTTAATGCTATAGTCGAACAGATACCAAATGCACTCCCAAAATTTCACACGGGGATTAACGTACAGTCAAAACTCCGAAAAACTCAAACTCGAAAGGCACTCCACCATTATATTATTATTTTTATATTTTTCATTTCTTATTATTTATACGTCCCTCGTAAATTCCTATTTTCGAAAATACATTAAACTGGATTCTAAAAACAGTATTTCAGACGATACCTAATAATTACAAGTTGCGAAACAAAATTTAGAAATTCCAATGGCGGTTATTCCCGTGATTTAGGCGACTAAATCCTTTGGAAATTCCATTGTTATTTATATCACGCTACTTACTATAAAACCAAATAATTAAGGATTCCAAATTCAGTAATAAGACATTTAGTATTGACCTATACTTTATTGATGTCATTTTGACTCCGTTTATTTAATCGGTGTGATTGTAATACATATTGTGTGATCTAATATCAACGATACGAAATGCAGGCAGGTGAAAAAACGATAGTTTATAATGTTATCAAGTTTTTCCAAAAAATCCGTGACAATCCAGAATACATCAAAACATCCCAATAACCCACTATATACAATATCCCACTCTTACAAATCTTAACAAAGTTCTGGTGGATAAAATATTTTTTTGGATCTCATGAGTCATTGCGATGTATTTTGCATGATATTGGTTTAAAATTAAAAATACTCTAAGATGGAAGAAAGTATTTAATGGGATGATTAGACAATGCTACAGCGCGTGTAGACTTTTTGAGAAAAATGAATCAAAATGAAAATGAACTGGCGACGGATGGCAAATAGTCTATTTGGACGAGACTTGGGTGAATCAAAATCACTCGATTACAAATATGTGGCAAAATAATGAGGGCAATGGGGGTTTAAAAGTGCCAGTTGGAAAAGGAAGCCGGCTGATCATTTTGCATTGTGGGGGTTGGGGGGTGGAGAAAAACATGTTTATCACGGGGAGTAAATTTATATTCCGTACGAAAAAGGTTATGTCGAATACAGATTACCATTCTGAAATGAATTCCAAAGTCTTCAAAAATTGGTTTGAAAATCAGTTTGTGACATTCCTCGAAGAACCCTCTGTAATGGGAATGTAAAATAAATATTTTTTAATCACAAATAAAAATTTACCGATGTAACAAGTTCATTGTATTGTAAAAAGTATGTTGTTTTATGTTGATGTGCACATTCAGCTATTTTTGTCTTTAAAAAAATAAATTTGTAAAATCCCAGCCGGGGGTAAAAATCAAATATTATTAAAATTTAAACATCTCATAAATTGGTTACGGCTTTATTAATTAGCATCTGATAAAAATTGTCTAAGAAATTTCTTGATTCTGAAATATTTTTTTATTTTTTTTATTTTTTTTATTTGTTTATCTTAGAATTGCTACAAATTATAATTATAATTTTACTGGTCTTCCATTAAAAGCCTTAGCTTGTGGATGGAAGAAGAGTTGACATTTCATATATTATGTACAAATACAGTCACGTGTACAGTTAATACAATGCAGTTAATACAGTTAATACATTTCATATAAGTACAATCACTATTTACTATAGTCATGTATTTCAATATATATATATATGTAGATGCAGTTAATACAGACACATGGCAATCAGACCCGTTAACTAAAATATGCAAACATATAATATGTATTCAGTAAGAAGAAAAACAAGTATGATTTTTAGTGTGACATTCTCTAAAATACTTTTTGATGGAGTTCAACAATTGAACTTTGTTCCTAATGCTTCTGATTTCTATTGGTAGGTTATTGAAAAATAATTTTCCTTGGTGAGTATAATGGTGTTGGGCAAAAGAAGTGTTTAATTTGGGGCACACAAATACATGTTTAAGTCTAGTACGATTTTCAGTAATGAATGCGTATTTATCTTTTTCTTTTATAATTTGTACAATTGAATTTTTTATAAATAAGTTTTTAAATGTTGGAACTTTGAATTCTTCGAATATGCGATCAGTTGGGAAGTCTAGAGGTTTTTTTAGTATAATTTTTATTATTAGGTTTTGAACAATTTCTATGGGGGTCAGACTAGTTTTGTAAGCTGCTCCCCAACTGATAATGGCATACTGAAGAATAGACTGTACTAATGTGTAGTATATTGAGTATAGATTTTTCGTTGATAAGAAGTTTCTTATCCGTAAGAATATATGAATTAACTTCCTAACTCTTTTTATTGTATGGCCGATGTGATCTTTCCATTTTAGGTTTTTATCTATGATTATTCCAAGATATGTAATTTTATCCGCTATTTTCAGAAGTGAACATTTTTGTTGGCAGTGATTAGTATCGTGTTGTGCGATATATATGTAATATGAGTTACCGGACACCTTGTAGGTATTTTTAAACATCTACGCATTTTCATTCAATCCTTATTCAGACTTAAATTCAGTCCCGAACATACTAAAAACATTTTGTTTAGTAAAATTAATTTTAAGTCGTGAACCTTCTTGTGTTGCTTTACCTGTAAATTTTATTACTGACTTTGGACTTTGACCGTTCACTTAGTTTCTGTTTGACTATAACATATATTTATTACGCTTTTATGATTTACTTTAGCTTCTTCCTCCTGTCAATTAATGATTTTAAATTGTCTCTCCGCATAATACTGTCGCTCATGAAAATTCATATGTCTAAGTCTTGACGTGTTTGCCTCCGTGTTTGAGTGGTTACGATCTTTGGCCATGAATCTGATGGTAGCAGGTTCGAATCACAATTTAATCATTTAAAATAATAAATAGCGTATTTGGGGCATGATCCAAAGTCGTAGCTACTTTCAGCATCGCCCTAAAGATAACAATCACGAATCGAAACATTGTTGGAAATGGTTTTAGGCGTATTTGGTGACGAGATCTAAATAGTCAGATTCTTCCCCACTTCCACTTCCCAATTTCTTTTCCCGCTTTACTTCTTTGGGTCTTACAATACACCATGATTAGGGAGCAGTCGGGACTTGTCGGCACTCGCATAAAAATAAATTTATCTTTTTAGTTTAAAAGTTTGTATCCACTATTTTAAATATTTTACTCCACAAAATCTGCATAATTATTTCAAATCTTACTTGCAATAATTTTTCAACACCAGCTCTCATTTAACGTAGGATTCAACCGTCTAACTTTTGCAATAGCGCCTAACTGATTTACCGTCGAGCTTTAATAATGCCTCACTTCTCAAATCATTCTTCTGCGCCGTCTAGAATTTAGATTGTAGTTTATTTTGCAATGTATCTTTTCTGCCATGTTCATCTCTGTTCGTAGGAAACTACCCTAATACGGTGGTGCATATTATTAAAAAACGTGATATTTGAGAACGTTCCTCCCCTATACCCCCGCTAATCCCAGTAATAACCGACGAGGCGTCTGCTTCAAGAATTTATGGAAGGTGATAAAAATATTTAAGAATGCACTTAAACCACGCCATATTAGACCATGAATAATACTGCCACGTTACGGGATGCCTCGCTTCCCGTAAGGAAGGCTTTATGAACGCTGAAATTGCAAAAAAAGCCTATGAATGATGTATGATATTATAATTTTATTTGATAGACCGTTGGGTATTCATTTTGTTTTAGTTGGGACGTTAACGACGAAATGGTTACAAGAATAAGGTCGTTAAAAGACTAAATTTCCATATTCAAACTGACGATGATAAATGTAGTTATGCATCATTAGCTCAATTTCGCAGTAAAATCTTTGATTGCTTTCGTGAACTCTGAAGTATAGATTATGACAGCTGATATGGGAAATTGGTGTCTAAAAATCGGTTGCCATCTTAGATTTCAAGACAAAAGACTTAATTCCATTAATTTGTAAAATATATGATTTTAGAAAATGGTACACCTACTCGTATATCAACGACAAAATATTCAACACGGCTTGAGATTTCCTTCCGGACTTGAATCTTATTTTGGGATTGTTGATCTTTGATTGATATATGTTTTTTGAAGGAAAGGAAAAAGAAAAAAGAAAGTCATTTGCATTAGAAACAACCCTGGTACACAAAAAAAAAACATTCACACCAGACTTTTTTAAATGTGAATATTGCATTAGAGTCCCAACTGCCCCCAGTTGTCCGGTGTCAGTGGGGTTAGGTATGTTATTCACAATTTTACAAGTACCACATGGAATTGTACATTATGTAATATGTAATAAATTATGTAATTGCCAAATATATACCCCCCATACACACAAGCCCTGCTTATTTATGGGGGTACATCAAATACATGTATTATGTAATTAATTATTGTAAAAAATATATTATAATTTATGTATCTTTTTGTAAATAAATAAAAAAAAATATTATGTAATTGCCAAAAGAAAATGAGGTCGCTAATAAAATTAAATCTCTTGGTGTAAATAAATCTCTTGGACCTGATTATATTCCTACCATCATAACGAAGCGTTGTAACGATTTTTTTTAATTTAAGTTATCTCTCAAATATGGTATCTTTCTGGAAAACTAGGTTTTTAACACCAATGTTCGGAATGGGGGTTTTAAGGACAAACTTTCTTTGTTACCTAATTCAAAATGACAGCCCCTTGAAAGAATAGTGTCTTGACTTTAGTTTGGAGAAATGATGTTGTGTAAACTATGTACGTCTATTTTACCATTACGTTATAATTTGACATAAAATCATATTATGAA
Source organism: Limnephilus marmoratus (assembly GCA_917880885.1). Taxonomy (NCBI): domain Eukaryota; kingdom Metazoa; phylum Arthropoda; class Insecta; order Trichoptera; family Limnephilidae; genus Limnephilus; species Limnephilus marmoratus. The sequence continues at coordinate 30,780,900 of OU862917.1, read as the reverse complement.
TATGTATAGTAGTAATTTACAAGTCGCTGGAGCTCCCTTTTGCAAGAAACTAGAGAAGATAAAGCTCTATTGCACTGATATATTCTCGAAATAATTCAAGACTGCTGTGGGCGTATGGATGAGAGTGGGCGAAGACGCTAGTATGGTTTGTACCTGGAAAGTGGATGGACGAAGAAAGGAGTGTCAGGAGAATGTACGATCCTGAAGGAATGGCAGCAGGGCTCGGGGAAGCCCGACAGAGACATGTCAACGTTATGTACTAATATTTACCTGCTTTGTAATAAATTATATCTAACAACATTATTAAAATTTCCCACATAAAATATTCGCCTTTCTGTACCTATTCATTATTATTTCACGTACGAACTTTATGTAAAAGTCTTTCAAGTCGCATAAATAAATAAAGCCTTTTTTAAAATTAGCTCTGCACATGAGCCTACGTCATCTTTAAGGATGCTGTGTGGAGGGGTTTTTAAGGAAAGGAAGGAGAGGAAGATCTGGGAAGAACAAAGAGGAAAAAATCAAGCAACGTTAAGATTCTGAATGGTGATCTTTAACCAAGGCCATACCTTATTGTAGGTTCCTAAAAATTGTAATACACCTTTTGATGAAGGAAAAATTACTACATAATGGATTATCCGTAGGTACATAGGCAGCACGTTTTGAGAAAAAGTTTTTTAAAAATAAGAATTCTCCTTTCTTTTTTGACATTTCCGTTCGCTTAACACTCAAATAACTCCATTTTTTCGTCTAATTGATAAGGATTTCTTTTTCAGGATAGATTTACGTTGGTGTAGAACCGTTCATGTACGATGAAGGATTCCCTTCTCAGAACCGAGCGCCTGTGACTGAACGATAACAAATGTTTAACTCCGAACACACACAACGGGGAATCCTCGAAAACTTCAAGACTGACGATTAGAAAGTAGCGAACACTGATGAGAAAAACAGATAGAAGTGTGTTTTATTTGGGGCCTAAGTTCGCTCACTCTTTTCTTACTTTCGCTGAAAACCATTTCATATTAAAATTTATATATAATCTTATAGTTATACATTATACACCACTTGAATATTTTCTTTTACATTATACACCACTTATATTACCAAGAATATTCGACGCAAATGTGAATGGTTGAAGAAGTCGGGGACGCCCGACGAAGACATGTCACGATCAAGTGAATCAGATACTTGAGTCGGGCCATGTCAAAAGTCAGAATAATATAAGAGAATGTATGAGACGATGCATGAATGTGAGTGAGGCAAAGAGTGTATGCCAAGACCGAGTTGTTTGGCGGTCTCTAAACCACTTTACCTTATTTCCAAAGTTAAGTAAGTTTTAACGCAGTTGTGCCTTATGTGCATACAATTTGAGTTGCAGAATGTGATTCTAAGGAGGCAATTTCTTTCACGAATTTGGATGTTTACATTTTGAGACATTCTCTGTTAGTCGCCATAGTCGGTTTAAAAAATGAAAGTCATTAGTTATTTCATCTTCATGTATGTAATCTGGTTGATGATTTTGGTCAATTTTATAATTTTTTATGCAAATATTTGTCCGACGGTTACAAAAAAACTGTTGAAAATATTTGCGCACTTTTTTGGTTCACGGGTAGCATTTAATGTAGTTCCATTATTGTTTATAACATTTATTATTGACTTATTTTTATTCATTATTCATTTACAGTGTTCCAGTGTTTTTTAGTGTTTTCCTTTGTAAGGATTATTTTCTCCTTGTAATATTTTAATGCGTGGAATATCATTAAAATTGTAATTTTACATAACCTATTCAAAATATGTTTTAAGGGGAAAAACAAATAAACTATTTTCGGTAGAATTCATTACTTAGAAACAAGATAACACAACTTTGAATAAACAAAATAATAACATTAATCGTATCCTGACGAAGAAAACTTTGTTTTCGACACGTGTTGATAATATTGATTATATGGGGGTGTTTTTACAAAGTTATTTGTTTTCATTTTAACTAAATTTGTTTTCTTGTTTATTGTTTGAAGGCAACCTTCATTTGGTGTAAATGTGCCTTTATGAACATTACAATTTAATTCCACAAAAACCTACCCACTCTGAATAACAACTAACTACTGGCGATATGGTAAGATAGTAGGCATAATATTTATGGGTACTGATAACAAAATATTTTGAATCAATGTACCTATTCAAAACACTAGAGACTTGTCTCTTAATGGTGAGAAAATGATATTTAAAAAATGTATACAAGTATATCTTTTTTATTAGGCACCTACTTATTAATATGGTTGCATAAACTGGCAAATAATTTGATAGCACCTTCTCAAAAAAAATTTTAGCATCCTGTTTTAAAATCAGACTCCGAAAAATTCTTAATTACTCTTCTGAGAGTTTCGCAAAAGAAAATGAGGATTTACGTAGCTCTTGAAATTTTTAAAAGGTTCTCTTATTTATTTGATTTTGCTCGATTCTAAAACGCATTTTTTTCTTTTTGTTTCCAGGTAAGAACTGAGAAGATATCTTGCGCCAGGAGGTCGTAATTATTTACTCGAATAACTTTTGAACTTACGGAATGAGGCTTGCTTCCGCAGGACTGAATAATGGATCCATGGAATCGGGATCTTATTGCAATCATTGGGTAAGAGCTTTTGAGAGGGCTTTCAGATTTAGACGTCTTACGATCATTTTATACGTTAAAAAGCTCTCTTCGTGAATTTGAATTGAAATTTTCAAATCAGATGAGCGTTTAAATGTGCTTTTCTCCTTTATTTATAGCTTCTCATGCAAAAATCTATCAAATATGCCACCATTTTGGTCTATTTGATCCCTAAACAATGCTACGTAGAAAATGAAGCAAAATTTGAAAAACTTTTCCACTTTTTTCCTTTTATCAAAATTTGTCTCTGAAAAACTTCGAATTTCACTTTTTTCCTTTTATCACACACAATAAATAAATGTATAATTTGAGCATTGTAAAAGTAACGTAAAGCGTAATATTTCTTAAATTTATCCAAATAAATTAACAATGCGAAATTAAAAATAAATTCCTACAATATGCATTTCTGCAAACAACAATATACAGACTTAGGATTATGAATACGAATGATTGTAAATTATATCAAAATGTGGAAAAAGTAAAGTTTTTTTCAGTGTTTTATTTGTAACTTTTTTTTACATAAGCTCCATATAGGCCCTGATGAAAATAATTTCCCTCAGGGCCTATGTCATCTCTGGGGAAGCCGCGTGGATGTTCGTTAAAAGTAATGAAAGAGAGGCGTGTCCGGCTGGATAGGTCAAATGGTCTCCCTCAACGGGCCCCTCCCAATCCGACCCGCCACGCAGCTGGTGGGCTAAAGCCATTTAAAACAACGTTTCAATTTTTAAAGGAGGTTTTCAACCAGGGAGGCAATTTGCAAATTGGGCCATTAATTGGACAGCCAATACCCCTACCACAGGTCACCCCAAGTGGTTCGCTGCGTTTCGTAACTTAGCAGGGGTGCTCGGGTTCGTGGGATGAGGTTTGTCTAGGTCTTGGTGGCGGATACGTTTGCCCAACCACTGTGTGGCGGGCTAGATCGGAGGAGACTGATTGAGGGAGGCCTTTTGACCTCTCCAGCCGGATTCTCCCGAATTTCGCCTTGCACCGCAGTGTGAGAAATTGATTCATACGTCCGTCACTCCTGGCCACACTGACCCCCAGATTCTTACCCACCCCTCATATCCTTTTCCTTCCCATATCCTCTTCTCCTTCCTTTCCATCATGTTGATTTAAATTAATAAATTGTGAAATAACTAAAATTACTATTTAACTAAAATATTACTATTTTACCTTAGAGAACAGTTGTATAATTTAATTATGTAATTTTCTAATCTGACTATTTTTTGTCCTTTGTTGCAAACGTGAAGAATTTTGACATCTCTATCTTTGTAGAAATTATTTTTGTTTTCTGGTAAATGCAGGATTGTGTTCAATAGATCATAACCCCCCCCCCCGCTTTTTGATTTTCCCAACTAGTGAGGTGTTCTTTTGTGCAGTTTGATTCTTCTCTTCCGGTTTGTCCTACGTGATATGCAGGACAATTCATTATTTTTAATTTATTAAATTATCGATTATTCTGCTATAGTGACCATTGTTTTATTATTATTTCCTTTGATATATATATATATTAAATGACATATAAACATTATTATTATTATTTCTTATTTAACCCAAATACCTACTTTAACATTGTGTACCTACTTACCTAATTTTGTATAATTTCTGTAACAAAATAATGTCAATTGCCAGCCTGAAGATGTCCAAAATAGGATGAAACCGGAACTGGTGAAATAAATAAGTGGAAATAAGTTAAAAAGTGTTTTAATTTCAATTTTAACTAAAATAACTAAAAAAAATAATACTGATGGTTTAAAATGTGAACTTAGCACATTCGTATATTTTATAATAATAAATAAGTATAAACTCCCCTATCACTCCAATCCGTTTAATTCGTAGCTTACGGGACACCTTGTACATAAATTAAACACCTGTTATATTGACAAATTAACAACATTATCCATTTTCACTTAAACCCTAACCGTGATCTGATATTACTCGGCATTGTTATCGTCTTACTGCTAACGACAACAGCAATAACAATGAATTCGCCCACTTTCGAGTTATTAGTACGATAATAATTAATTAAATATAATCGCCGCTAGGCCTCTTCATATTCTCGTTATAGCTTCGCTTCGCTAACTGTTGAATTACGGGGGCAGATTAATAATGGAAGGTATTGTTTTAAAGCGGTGGGCTGACTTAACTTCAGGTTATCCGTGCTTTATAAAAGTGTGGGCGTTACTATGAAAACAAAATCTTTCCTCTTACATTAATTTTATGAGCCTTTTTCAAATGTATGTACTGTGGTATTAGCAGATAAAAACCCGCTTCCGCTTTAAGTTTTAAACATTTCAAAAATTTCTGCCGGAAAAATTGAAAATTTTAAAAAATTGCTCGGGAAATTGTATGAAAGTTTTTGATACTGAGCAAATCTTTCTTTATTTTTGACCTTTTCTGTTTGAAACTTCAATGGTTCGTTTTGAAAATAACAGAGGGCGCGACTTCCATTTACAACAATCGAATATGTACAGTCCTTTTTTATTTGAACATTCTAGTTTTTCGTAAATAATATTAGAACTGCCCACATAATACACACATGTACATACAATTAAAATTATTTTTGTTTAAAATAATTAAAAAAAAAAAAAAAAAAACACCTTGTTTTTACCACGATTTTTTAAATAAAGATTATTAACGTGGTAAAAACAAAGTGTCTTTAACTATTTCATTAATAAAAAGGTGCCACAAAGTGAATTTGCAAAATTTGAAGATGTAAAATAATTCTGTTTGAAATATTGATACTTCTATTCGATATTGTCTTATATATATTTTTATATATCGATTATTCTAGACCTATACATATATATTTTTATATATCGATTTTCGATCGATTAAAACCATTACTTAGCAAGGGATTAACAATATCTCGAGAGTGGTTATGTTTTTAGTAAATATCCTGAATTAATAAAAAAATTTAGAAATTACCCCGGTAAATCCATCTTTTGTTGAACACCGAAAATATGGAACGTCTGCAAATATTTAAATTACTTTTCATATTGAAAAGTGTACAAATAGAACAATCTGTCCATTTTACGATGCCGGAACTCACCGTTCAAGATTTTTTACTTATTCAGAAACAAACAACAAAGTTAATTTCGGACACAATTTATTAACGTAAGGTACCAGAAAAAAATTAAAAATAAGTCAATTATTTCTTAAAGATTTTGAATATATTATATTAATTAAATAGCGGAAAATCATATCTATCTTTGATTTTCTGAAGACAATCCGAATAATATGACCAATTTTCGTTATTTGTTTTTGGGGTGTTGTACCGTGTTTCGCTACCTCCTTCTATAGCCAACGTTTCGGATATCGTTGGCTATAGAAGGAGGTAGCACAACACGGCACAACACCCTAAAAACAAATAACGAAAATACTTTTAGCCGTGAAAATTTTAAAACGTATATGACCAATATTTATCATTAAGGTTAATAAACGTCACGCACGTTATAATCTACGCATTCACAGATGGCGCCAATTAAATTATGTTTGGTTTTTAATACTTTTTGCACGTTACGCTTTAAAATATTGAGGTAAATTAATTGTTTGTGCCCGTACATATTTAATACGAATATAAATAAATAGTTTTGTCCATAAACAAACCCAAATCTTTCAAGAAAGGCTGACAAATACAATATTGGATTGAGTCACCGATACAAAATTGAATTTTTCAGCCTCTCTTGAAAGATTTGGGAAAATAAATAAACAAGTTCAGGGACAAATGTTGAAATGTTTTCCTACCATAATTTAAAAAAACTCAGTTTGACAGATTATACAATCAAACCAAACCCGAAAAGGGATTCGTAAATACGTCAAAACGTTTTTTGTGGGACTTTATTTTTTCTAAGTTTATAAAAAGACTGTTCAATCGCAGTATTTAATTAAAGCATCTATAATAATCATCACATTTTCAAACCAAAACCATATAATTTTTTATTTCCCACTTCACATTGTATACCTTTAAGACATGTAATGGTATACTCGTATTATATTGAAGATATTTAGGCAAATGTACAAAGTCACAGACAATGTTCGATTGAAAAAACCTTGATCGGATTTGCGGGTTCGGTTAAAGCATAAGGCGAGGGTCCTTGCCGCTCCGGACAACCACATCATTATAAGTGGAAACCCTCAATCCTCTTCCGGTAGAATGCTCAGGCCGATCCAACTAGGGCCGACGTGCTTGCTACAATCGAAGCATTTGAATAATCGAATAATTATCGTAATATATATACCTATCTAATATATAAAATTCTCGTGTCACGGTGTTTGTTACCATACTCCTCCGAAACGGCTGGACCAATTTTGATGAAATTTTGTGTGCTTATCTGGTAGGTCTGAGAATCGACCAACATCTATTTTTCATACCCCTAAAAGTAAAGGGTGTTCCACTCCGAAGAAAATTATTTTCCCCATACATTTTGTATGGAACGAATTCTCCTATTTTGAAAGAACTGCAGCAATATTGTAAGGGGTATAATATTGAACTGTGAACCGGGGGAGGGGGGAGGGGGGAAAGGAACTCAGGAAGGGGGGTTAGCGGGACGGGGGAAGGGGAGAAGTGGAGTGGGGAGAGGGAGAGGGAACGCGAGAGGGGAAAGGATACGCAGGGAGAAACAATTTAGATCAATTCAGCTAATAAGTTGACAACAGTTTTTGATTCTGAGGCGGTACGAAGTTCGCTGGATCAGCTAGTATACATACATTTTTTTAAAATAAATTTCTTGTGATGTTCTTTTATTTGTGGCTTTACTAGCCACACAATAATAATTAAGAGAGAAACGTAAGTTCTTCGTCCTTTATTGTAATGTACAATAGATTCAATAAGTAGTATATTATTTGTCTCGGTAGCGACTGATTATAACGGAAGTTAGAATGGATCTGGCAGCCGCCACAGACTAGCGCGCTGTCCCGGCTCGTAAGCCCTTTCGGCAACGTTCGGCGGACCCGAACATTTCCGAATTACTACATGGATATAATTGCATATATCACAATTACATACTTTAAATTTAATTCATGTAAGAAGATACCGATAATATTTGCAAAAAAAATATTTACAAAATTTCAGGCAGTTGTGAAAATCGCCCCAACGAGGAGGGACTCTTTCAAGAATCAATAGGATCTCCCCTTTGAATCTCTTCTCGCTGACGCAAAATATATCGATATCGGAAGAGATTTGGTTCAGGAGCAGTATTCTTCTTTCCACCGTTGGCAGGTTGGTCTTACAGGCAGGAAGATAGAATACAAGATGAGTATACTGTCTTAGATAGTCGTCAGGAACATAAAGTCACCCGCCCTCCAGAATATTTCTATTTTGTCTGATTTTTGTAATATCTCGAAATAATTCTTGATGACTAAGCAATAAGAAGGTAGAAGAAGCAAAATGAAAAAGAATTAGCTAAAAGAAACATTGATTAGAAAAAAATATACAAAAAGAAGAAGAAGCTGATGGAAGAAAATTATGGTCGCTGTTCATCGTGTATTCCTAATTTGGCTGTAAGTTTCCCTATCGTTTTTCATTAACTCGCAGGAAAAGTGTTGTGGTCATAACAAAATTAAGAAAAAGTCGACACAAAATCTTTCGAATACTTCTTTTCAATCTTTTTGTTTCCGAATTCCCCCAGAAACCCGATGTGCTACGGCATCCCCGTGTTTATAGGGGAATATTGTGGGATTGATCGATCAAGTGAATCAGATACCTACTTGAGACGGGCCTTGTTAAAAGTCAGAATAATAGTATGTATGAGACGATGTATGAATGTGAGTGAGGTAAAGAGTGTGTGCCAAGACCGAGTTGTTTGGCGGTCGTCCTCTCTGCCTACCCCTGACGGCGTGATGGTTAGTTCGTTAGTTAGTTGTGGGATTGATGATTATGAAAGGGGGAAAGGACAGTAAATGCCTTGCTCTACAAACTCGGTCACAATACATATTAACTTATTATCTAAAGCCATTTAAAATATTGTTTCTCACGAAGGCGATTCTTTAACAAAATTATAATTTATACATATATAAACACCCACATACGTTAGTAAATAAAAAAAAAATGTTTTTACTCCCTGGATTCAGTCCATTCAGCCAAATATTTAATGGTCTGCCATGAACGTCATGATTTCTGTATATGACTAATAATTTCGATTAAATTTGCCCGATTATTGACTGATATAAACATGTACGTATATAGGTATTTCGAGAATGTCCAACTTCCATCCCTAGTTCCGACTATTCCCTAACTATATTACAATAAATTGCTGTACTATAAATCCTGTAGGTGGTTTGCTTTTATGGCGGCCGTTCTGCAGCTGTAATGGACTTCACTTTTGGAGAGCAATTATTACTAGGACGGAGCAATTCGATTTTGGTTTTGGACAAGAGTCAAATTGGAATCGTTAGATTGGTGTTGATAACTTGAAATTTTACTGTGTTGGCAAAGGGCGACGTTGTTTTGAAAGTGCCATAAAATCGTATTATAGGATGCAGAACAGAATATTTCAAGAAATATTACAAGCTAATCAAACTTAAATAACGTTTTGCTTCGAAGGTACATGCATCGATCAATGTATTGAAAGGTTTTTTTTACTGAATTCTGCCTGTTTTCACTGTTAAAACTGATAATGCAAATGTATAATATATATGCTGGAGATATCTGGCTTTACACCTAGTCCCTACAAACTACTTCTATCGTCTTGACTCTTTTGTTGTAATTTAATATACCTCCGTTATACATGCTTTATAGATACGGTTGTAAAAAAATACCAATAATTATTGTTACGTAAAGAACATGCCAATGAAAGCATTACATGTATTTGAGAATAAAGCTCATTTATTTATTTAAATTTTAAATATTAATTTACCATTGTAAGTACCTAATGTAACCTTAGTAAGAAAAATACAGTTCGAATACATATCTACAAATACAAAATGTGCAGTTCTCACGCGGTAGAAGTGAAACCTACAGAAAAAAAAGTAGACAAGAGTGGGAAGGCTACGAACCACTGCACCAAGTGTAGACTTTCTTTGACGGCCGGCGTAGTGCAGCGGTAAGGCGCTTGACTCGCATTCCGAAGGTCGCGGGATCGAATCCCGGCGTGGCAAATAAATTTTATTTGATTAATTTGTGTATTTCACAATTTATTCATTTAAAATAATATATAGTATTTTTGCGGCACGTTCCAGAGTGGAAGATACTCTCAGTATCGCCCTGGTGTAATACCACCATTCAAAATTAAAACGTCGCTTGAAATGGCTTCTGCCGTGTTTGGTGACCAGATCTGAATATCCAGATATTTTCTCACCTTCCTCTTCCCTATCTCCTTCCCCTCCCCACTGCCTTCAGCCTCACAACATACCCCAATTGGGGATGCCATAGTCACACTGGCTCCAGACGGGAGCAATTGGGACTCTTGTGCGGTATTCTTGTAAAAAAAAAAAGACTGATTATTCTCATTCTCTCAGGCTTAAATCCTGTAGATGTATGTGTTTGTCGCTTTTTCGTTTCATCGAGTTTCAAATCACTACGGTGCCAAAGATGTTTTCACTTCAATAACACCCAATCCATGAAGTATTTATTTTGATTTTCGTTAACTCATCAGGGAATTCAGATATATATTTTTCATTATTCATTCACAATGTATAAAAAGAAATGATATCTAAATACCTGGTGAGTGGTAGACAATGAGCTTTCTGCTTCCGGCTTTTGGCTCTGTTAATAAGCTCATCACATCCGCAGGTCCGCGAGCGAGCGGAGTGGCCGAGAGTCTGAAAGCCCTGGAGAGTTTGTCGAGTGCGAGCTTTCGTGCTTTGTCTTGGTATTGTTTTCGACACTTGTGGTGCTTTCTTTTGTCTGGAAACTGTATAACAGTTTGCCCGCACTGGGAATATTGCTTGATAATTTAGCAAGTTTTATAGGTATTTTGTGCTGTTTTTATTTATGATTGTTTGAAGAAGACTTGACAACTATCTATGCGACTTTAGATGGTTCCCTTGGTTTTTACACAAATGGACTCACTATTTTTCATTTTTTCCCCGCAATATTTGTTGTAATTTTCTTTAACAGCAGTTTTTTTAGTTTTTCAGAAAAAAATCCTCTTATAATGCACGTCGTAAAAGACTCGCTTATTTGCTACAAATATTTCGCCGACGCAGATCGAAAGAGAGAAAACGGAGAAACTCGTTTTTGGATTTATAGTCCTTTACAGTTTTGGATAAATTGAGCTTTTCCTATCATTTTCCTCGAGCAGAATTAAAATAATATTTGTTGATTACTTTATAACAAATATAAAATCGTACACTACAAATGTATGAACGCACGTAAGGAACAAATTAAAAATAAGTTTTATGGCTTAAATTTTCTGTGACAGTTTCCTTTGATGTTTTTTTTTTTTTACAAAATTATTCACAAAATAAATGAAAAACACTTTTGCGTTTGAAATCGTGACTTCTAGACTCCATTTGCCAAGCAATTTTTATGCCTGTTATCTATTTTCATGGCTACATAAGGCACACTAAGAATACACACGTGTTTGGCTTGTGGCTTCCTCTTAAGCAACATATCCGTACGGATATTTGCTATACCTCTTGATAACAAAAAAAATAATTTTTGTAAATAAGTCGTGGGACTTTGTCTTAGGATCAATGCTATCTTTGATAGTTGACCAAAATGATTGCGTTCCCACTCAGGTGCGGTGGATTTCATTTCTCCGCTCCTAATCCTCACAAGCAACATTTTCCGCTTGTTATGATTGTAGTAGGAGTTTTTCAAATATTGACAACTTATTCGAAACCCGGGAATATTTCTTTAATTTTTTTTATCTGAAATTATTTCGTTGGATAGTGGATATCTAAATAAAATTTCCCTGATTATTTGCAGCGCTCAGTCGTATATTTAAATTTAAACGATATCTAATTCTCTTCTCCGTGCGATATTTGTGGACACGGTTCCTACTAATGACCCCCGCAATATTCTGACCTTCTAGCTTAAAAGCTCCCACTGTGCATTTCTATGAGGTTTATTTTCAGCTAAATGCTAATATTTAAATAGTGCCTTGTTGATACACCCTGCAGATATTTAAGGTTTCTCCGGTTCAAAGCGAGGAAAAATTCCAAAGTTAATTGTTTAACTATATTTCTAGGAAGGCAATCGTAATTTATTCTATTCAGCACTGTTTCTGTGGAAAATGTCAACAAGACCGTTTTAATGAACTCGTTATAATATACCCTTTAATTTTGAGGTCTACTTGTTATCAAATTTCGCCCTATTCAAGAGCGATTCTGACCGAACCGCCAATTATAATTAGACCCCTATTCAATGTGAATATTCTATGGAGAGCATAATCCACAAATGCTTCCTTTAAAGTGTATTTTCGCGTCTTTGATATGGAAAGTGTCCCTAAAATGTCATGCCTCAAAATAGAAAGGTTTCATTTGCAGTCTTTCAAAGAGGTTTTTAATAAACAAGAAGATAAGAAATCGTCTTTTACTTCATCTCAGAAAGGTATTTTTTTTACGTTAGCTCCACACAGGAGGCTCTGAGGAAAATAATTCCCCTCAGGTGCCTATATCATCTTTGGGGATGCTGTATGGAGTCTATTTAGGAAAGGAAAGAGAGGAAGTTCTGGGAAGGAAAAGGGTAAGAGGGATAGGAATCTGGGAGATAGTGTGTCTAGGAGTGACGAAGGTATGAATCCATCCCTCTCACTGGGATGCAAGGTGATGTTCCGAAGAAGTCAAAAGGACTCCCTCAACCATTCCCGATCCGGCCTGCCATGCAGGTGGTGGACAGACAAATCCGCTGCCAAGACCCGGACAAACCTTATCCCACGAACCCGGGCACCTCTGCTAAGTCACTAAACGTAGTGAACCACTTGGGGTGATCTATGGCAGAGATGTTGGTTATCCAATAAATGGTTCCCGGGACGGCGGTACCTATACCTGCCTACCAAATTAAAGTGTTTATGTGTGTTGTATATATTTTTTAAATTACACAGTCTTTATACGATTTTAGATTTTCACGGCCAAAAATATTTTTGTTATTGGTTTTTGGGGTATTATGCCGTGTTGCGCTACCTCCTTCTTTAGCCGACGTTTCGGACAGCGTTGCAGTGTCCATCATCAGGGCAGATGTGTAATAGTTAGGGGTGATGTTTTTACTTATCTACTTAGGAGCGATACCGTGTCGCCAGCTCCACTCCTCTACGAGCTGGTGCTACAATATACCTCAACATGTATTTTTGCGTTTAGCCTTGATTTAACCGTCAATTACCGGATACCAAGAACTAGGGAGCTAAACTCAATAGTTAGGAGCTAAATACCCCAAAAACCAATAACAAAAATAGTAACTCTCTTTATTCGTACTCTTGAAGTGGTAAAGATGATTTAGTGTGGGTTGGGATAAGAGAGGTTTATATACTCGCTGGTGCGTAAATCTATCGGATAGTCAAAATAATATTTTACACACGTCATTATGAGAAGTCAGCATAGCGTCCCATCCCTACGGACATATTTGGATGATTAATGAGAGAGTACTTTCAGAGTATGGCGAAATGAGATTCTTGGGTGGAATATTCGAAGTCACTCTTTGGAACCAAATAATTATAAATTCCGAAAATTACTCGGTAACGATTCTATGTTAGGTACTCCTTATCCATGAACTTGCTTTAGTTTTAAGTTGGTTTTCAGAAATATGTTTTTACTTGGGAAACATTTATAAAAATACAATTCAAATAATATGACTTGTTTTTAACATGTACTTAAAAGATCTTTAGCTTAAATTTTAAGTTGAAAATAGTTGCGTTGACCTATCAATTCCGGACGGAAAAAAGTTGTAAAAATTTCCTGAGGCCAGAGCTCACTGATCAAGAGATGTTTCTGATTTATAGAGACCCCAGATTTAGTGACTTAAAAGTCTGCGAGACAATACAAAAATATATTTCAATAAGAGTTTCTATATGGGAGACATCCAACTGCTTATTCTAGTTATTACAAAAATGCGTAGTTATGTGATGATAATTTGGGATGCAATGGACTAAGACTAAGGCAACCGAATAGGCGAAATGTAGGAACATTTGTTAAACCAACCTCTAAGAATGATTTAAAAATTAAATGTTGATAATAGAGGCACGTGTTCGTTAGTCTATTGTTAGTTGAACCAATGAATTAAACGATTAGCAATTAAAAATAATTGAGAAATTAAGCACGATATTCATTTTTTAACTAGCTTCGAGCAGCTTCATCAAAAAACCAAACGTGTTTTATTTCCATCCATCATGCTTAAATCTGGTCTCATAAATATGTCAAATCACACGGCTCATATAAATTAATGGGTTATATATCACAAAGGTTTATGGCCTTTAACAAACATCGATGCTTTCTCCTAATATTAAACCTGGTACTTAGGTACGGTAATCCAGAGAGTGGCATGATTTCTTCGCACCAAAAAGCCCTAACGTAAAAATGTCTTAGTAAAAATCTCTGCCCTTGTAATAATAATAAATCTTGTAGAAATAATGACGCGACAATCTGTAAGTCGTGAAAAAAATACAAAGTGAAGCGGTAAGTTTATTTTGGTAACACTTTGACCCAATCGTTTTTAGCCGTAGAAAAATTATTACTTTCGATCGTAACTGATATTACCATTATTTTAAACTGTTATTTAACAATTTAATTTTGACAAGCGTAAATTTTGCGTGATTTATTTGACTGAATTGATTTTTTTATTGTTGTTGTGTTTTTATATATACGTAATATTATTTATTCATGAGATATTAACTTTAACGTTATCCCGACTCTTGGTCTTGATCCCCCGACAGTTAATCTGTCGACAGTTAATCCCCCAGACAGATTTTAATGTATTATGTATCGAAACAATATTATATCTATAAAAAGGCTTAATAATACAAATCATATATGGAATAAAATAAAGTGTATTTACACCAATTTGCAGAGTGCATGGTGACTCAAATGTCGCCCTGATGAAATACTACAATACAGAAGAGAGGTTGCTGTAAATTACTTTCGCCAGGCATTTCCCAAATATTCTGGACGGTTGGGACTCTAGTATATATATTACCCTAATAATTTTTGGCGCAGTGGTATCAAAAATAGTTTTATATTTTGCTACCAGTGGCATCAGCCCAAATCTGAAACAGATTATTTATGCATTTGCAATTATTTGCATCTATATTCCGTATGCGGTTGCATGGAACGTATCCAAGATTCATGTTCAGTTGGACTTACATGAAACAATGAGAGATTGATAGGTCAAAAGATCTCCCTCAACCAGTCTCTCCCAATCCGGCATGCCACGCTGTTGGTGGGCAGGCACATCCGCTGCCAAGATCCGGACAAACCTGCCCCCATAAACCCCGACACCCCTGCTAAGTCACCAAACGTAGCGAACCACTCGGAGTGACCTACGGTAGAGGTGTTGGTTATCCAATAAATGGTTCCCGGGTCAGCGGTACCCATAACCGCCTCCCGAATTGACGACGACAACGACTTTTTGTTTTTTTTTTTGCTACCACACTGGGCTAATGCCCGCGTTGTGGTAGTCATATATTTAATATTTTGAATAGGAATTAATAAATACTATTTTTTTGAAACAACTAAATTAAACATTAGGGAACTTACCCATACTACGTGACACGTTTATGAGGGGGTCTTCAAAATGTCACGCTTGGTACAAATGAGCGGCGGCGGGCTTAGGTTTTTGGTCACCGGGGGGGGGGGGGTTCAAAATTGCAAAAAGTTGGTCACGTAGTATGGGTATGTTCCCTTATCAATAAAAATTAAGAAATACTTAAAAAAAGTGAAAAATAAAGAGAAAAAAAATCATGTTTTTAAGAAAAATGGAAATAAAAACGAAATTCATATTGTGAAATACATAATAACTAATAATAAAGATTAAGTGTTAAGAACTCAAGTGTTCTATACAAATATGTAAATTAAAACATATAGGTATATAAATTAAAATTAAAACATAAATGAAATTAAGTGAAAAACTAAGAGAGAAAAAAAAATAATAACATTTCAAAGAAAAATAGAAATATAAAATGGAAATAAAAATTTTTAAATGTAAAAATTAATAATTATAATGTTGTGTTACTGTAATGTAATTAAATTACTCTTTAAATAACCTTAAAACTTTATTATAATTACTATCTTTTCAAACGTTAATGATGTTCAAATAAGAAATCTAGTATTTGTCAATGGATGTTTAATCCTCTCTCCTGTCGTACAATAATTTAAATTAATAAAAAATACAATTAATTAATTTCTATCATTGCTAGACGCACAGTATAAAATCGATCAAGGATCCTTTACTTACTTTGCGTCCGAATAACATTTGGTATTAGGTACATAATTTGGGAGATTTCTGAGAGATAATAACAAGGAACGTGACTAACGATCTTCGCCTTGCATTGTTCCATTTAGATCCTCTGTATTTAGAAAAGTGTTAGTAAAGCTTTGACACGTCGCTGAAAATTTTCCACTGAATTTTTTATGTACGTGACATTTACATATTGTGCTCCCCGTGTATTTACCATCCCCATGTACCAGACAAAGGTATTTGAACTCTCGGAATATACATTTTACGAGTGCAAATACCTCTGGCATCTTTGAACCCTCACAGCGCGCGATATGTCATGTCAACAGTCTTCTGACGTGGGTCAAACTGGGCTGACCTCTGCCGCAAAACTGCTCTGAAGTCAGCCGCAAGTCCCGGGGACGAATAACCCATTGCCCACTTGGTGGAATGCCTAGGAAAATACACTCAAATTATACGAATACTTTCTTTGTCGTTGAAAAATTACAAGAAACCTTCGAGTATTTTGGTGATACAGCTTTTACTTATGGTACATGTTTAGAATACCCTACTGTTATTCATAAAAGTAAATAAAAATTATTCGAAATTAATACCACTGCATTGCATGGAATTGAACAAATTCCAAAATGGGGTAGAAATAAAGTCATCAGGTGTAAAATATTTAATTTTTTTGTGGCTTAGTTATTATTGTAATTTAAAAATAATATCAAAACAATCAGTTGTTTTATTTTCTACTATAAAACTTATATGCTTTAATTCAAACTAATCAAAAGGCTTTTATTAGAATAGCAATAAAGATACTTTAAAAGTTCCGTTTGCATTTATAACATAAAAATCACTCTATGTTATCTTTTTTCGCCTGTGCTGAAAGGTAGTTTCCCAGCTACCTTTTTTAGGTGGTAACTTATTTTACATATTTTTTTAGTTAAACACCTATCTGTATTTACGAAATCCAAGCGCTACAATCTAAATCCTACTACCTTATGAAGCCAAGATAAAAATAGGTTCAAAGTTAAAACTCAACAAATCGCCATCTTGATTGATTATATTCACCAAAATCTTAAAATTCATTACTTGTTTACGACATTTAAATTACACCGCCTAGATTAGTAACGGTAAACCTTTTTAGCCGGAGAGCCAATATATCAACTTTCAATATGTTCGCATGTCGCAGGGTGTAGGTTGTAGGTTATATTGTATACTTGGACTATGTTAACTTTACGGTCAGTGATATCGCCAACCTATTTGGGTGTAGGTTGTAGGTTATATTGTATACTTGGACTATGTTAACTTTACGGTCAGTGATATCGCCAACCTATTTGTACTTTCTAAAGCGGTGTTTTTTTTAATAATACAATCAAGAAGCAAACCAATAAATGCTTGGTTAAGGACCTTTAACCAGCCAGCGGCCGAAAATCCACATTTCGTCGAAAGATGTTCTTACGATCGTACAGGGCGGTTCCAATTAAAAAGATGAATTATTCTCCGTTCCAGCTTTTTGAAATTATAACTCGATTTTATTTCATTCCAAATTTGCTTCAATTTATACCTACATCCAAAAATGCTGAAAGACGTGATGATAAAACTATTTAAATTATGTACTTTTTGTAAATATTTTTTTAACATAAGTATTTATCATTACTCAGTGATGTCTAAGCAAAATAACAATTAAAAAAAAAAACTTAAATATATTAATTTTTAAGACCGTAAATAGATATACATATCGAGAGGTGGGTCAAATCCCAGCACTGGAAGGAATGGGAGAGGGCACCCGGAATGAGACAATCCAAAGTACTCATAAACGGACCTGACCCCAGACGGACCAGGAAACTACTCGATATGGACAGAAACTCGCTGAGGGAACTGGTAGGCCTACTAACGGGACACTGCCATCTCAGGAAACACATGCAGCTATTGGGAGTGGAAAGCACCAGTAGATGTAGAAAATGTGAAGAGGATGAAGAGACTCCAATTCACTTATGGTGCCAATGTCCTGCCCTGGTAGGAATTAGGCTCAGATACCTGGGGAGACATGTTGTAGAACCAGAAGACCTAGCCACATATCCGATAACAACTCTGGTGAACTTTATTAAAGGGACTGGGTTATTGTTAAAGGATTGAGGTAAAATGGGAGAAAGTACAATGGGCCCATGGCCTAAGTACTCACGGGAACCAATGGTAAACCGTCTCCGCTTTAAAAAAAAAAAAAAAAAAAGTAAATAGATAGAAAAACTAGAGAAATTTTCGTCATAAATAAGTGTTCGGATATATTTTTTAATGATTTTATTTGAACTAAAACTATAAGTTAGAAACCTTCGTTTACGAGATAACGTATTGATTTACAATGATGTATGATTACATGGTATGAAATATGTCTTGTAAGATAAGATTTTTCGTTTGAAAATTTAAGAAATCTGCCAACGACCTATGGTATATAACCTTATTATACTAAAAATAATCTTTTTTTCTCAAAATTTAAAACATGCGTTTAATAGACAAAAGAACGATCTTTCGAAATCAATTTAAAATGTTTTTTGGAAAATAATTAATACGTCTAAAATTTGTTTTAAAGTGACATATTTCCGGTTTTATCTGGTTAAACCCTCTTAAACCAATAAATGCAGTTGATTTATATCGTTCGGAAAGAAGCAAAATTTTGTTAATTGCGATTTTATAAAACGGAAATCTTTCTCGGTCGAACTATGAATTTATGTCTTCCCAAGAATATTTTTGCATATGCAAGAAAAGTTTTTTAATTTGAGCTACTGACTCAAAACTTATCGACTTCTGCTAAACCCTCATGCAAAACAGAACGGAAACCGTTGTAGAATATTTACCGTAATTTTTCGATTTTTTATTTAGCCGTTCGAAATAGGACTCGCAGGCCGCGGGTTGCTTGTTACTGGCCTGAATAGTACAGTACCAACCGGAACTCCCACATTTACGGGTTGCTTCAGGGCACGGCAAAGGGTTTTCCTTATCTAAGTCGGTGGTTGATTGCGTGCACCGGCGGTGACACAGCCATATCCACTTCTCTACTATAAATGGATGATCATCTATCTAGTGACAAAGGTGATCGCTTTGTTATTATCTTCACCAAGTCGCCACTCGCCGTACATGCAAGAGACCATTTACTTTGTCACGAGGGATCGTATCGTAAGGCGTTTATACTAAATTTCTAACACCATTGTAAATTTTTTGAGAACCTGTTTTTCCCACGTTAGCAGGGGGTAGGTTTCGAAGCAGACTTTTTTGTATTACTTAATAATTTAAAAATTATTTATATATATTTACGATTTTCTCAGCAGTTAATATTATGTTATTTGTCTTTTGGGATGTTAAGTCATATAACCTTTCCTCCTTCTTTTTGAGCCCACGCTTTTGATTGTTTTGTAGAGTACCTGCATTATCATAACAGACGTTTGGAGTGTAAGAAAAAGTGTTTACAAGTGCAATCTTTACAGAAGATTGTCTCAAGAAGAAGTAGGATACGCAACATTAGTGGTTGTAATAATTCATAAAACCTTATAAGACATGTTTCTGTGAAATATTTGTTAAGTGATTCTTCATTTGTTGTGTCGGTATGTTGCTTCTATTTGAAATTCAAGTTCAACACAAATTTCTTAGGTACTTAAATTTCAAACTCAAAATTCCAATAGAAAACATTAATTATGAACAGAATTATGAACAACCTAATTGACAGTCCTGCCATCGTTTCTACTATTAAACTTCTTGTACCGACAAGGAATACTAGACAAAATATAACATTCTTTTGCAACACATACACAACTAACTATCAATCACACTCACTTACCAATAGGATGCATTATTTAGGCAACAAGTTTGGTGGTATTGTAGATGTATTTGCTGATTCCCTTTACATTCTAAAATGCAATTTAAACCAACACTTTGTTGAATCCTACAAATTATTGTAACATGGGTATAATATATTTAACGATTTGATTTGTTATTGTAATGTTTATATTATATTTTGTTCTATGTTATTGTTAAATATTACATTGTTTAAAATATTTCACGGGTTTTCACAAGATTATACAAGTGGTTTTTTTTTCTTTAAAAACTACTTGTATATTCTTAAAAGTTTTTTCACTTTTATAACTTTTGGTATAAATTCTATGTATGTGTTATCCTAGATATCTTAAATATTATTTTCTAATCTATGTAAAAGCCCCCACGGGCGTATAACAACAATAAATAAATAAATAAATGTTTTGTTGAAATGTTTTGTAAAAAATTTTGTTGAAATGTTTTGTAAAATTTTTCTTCATGTATTGTGTCTGCATATTGGGTTGGGTTGGGTTTAACTTTTCAAAAGTACCAATTGGCGATCCCTTAATGATTTTTGATAACTCATGGGAATGCAACTTCGTTGTATGTTTTATTTAAATAAAAATAAATAAAAAAACAAAGCTTATTTAGGGCAGAAAAACCGTTAATTTAAAGCAACAGTTGTGTTACGAATTGACTCGTCCTTTGAAGTGAAAACTTCATTAGCACCGTTGTGACTTCATTAGAAACGAAAAAGCGACACTAAAAAGAGACAAACACATACAAGTACAGGATTTAGCCAGCAAGAGAATGAGATAGACTAATTTGTCTCCCTACTCTTGTCTACTTTAGTTTTCTCGAGATTTCACTTCCACCGCGTTTGAACTGCATATAATTTTTTTTCGCACCACAACGTGTAGTTATTACCCTTCGATATATTCATACCTCTACACACGTTTTTAAATTTTTAATGTTAGGACTGCACCAAGATCCCAACTGCTAATAATAGTCTGGAGCCAGTGAGACTATGGCATCCCCAATCGGAGTATGATATGTGACTGAAGATACAAATGGGGAGAAGAAGATGAGGGAGAGGAATGTGTCAAATTACCAAGCTATTCAGATCTGGTCATGTCATTTCGAGCAATAATGGTCATTCACGAGGGCGATACTTAAACTATCTACCAATTTTAAAATGTGAATGTTTGTAATTTTGAATATTTATTAACATATTATTATATCTTGACTTGTCGTACTTTTATGTAAATATTCCTCAGTTCAGCCCAGAACAAAACATGAACCGATGAAAGCTTTTGATGCGTGTAATATTTAAAACTAGATGAAAGCTACTGCGCGCTACCCAATGGCTGAAAAAACCGATTGACAGAACATTATAATGGCTACTTCTAATAATCTAATAATGTGTCCTATTTGTTTCGGACAGCAAATCACACGAGTACATTTGGGAGTCATTAGCCCGTAAAGGTTTATACCAAATCATCGCCGACCGGAGTGTATTATTGAGCTTCAAAGCCTTTGATCATTTCGTCAATAAATTAGTTTGTGGACCCCTGAATTTCAAGTCAATTATGAACGTACAATGCAGGCGTATACGCTTCGATGTATTCGCAGTTTCGCACTGTTAATAATTATTATTTTCTGCGTGTGATGGCTGGATGTTATCGTTTTGATTAGAGTTTAGAGTTGGCAGTGTCTACAAAGAGATAATGACGCGATTGCCACATTATTATACTCGGGAATTACCTAAGTCTAGCTCTTATGTTTCCCAAACTGAAAAGTTCCACAGTTAATAAGCACTCAGATGGCTTACTAAAGCTCTTATTTTGTTGCTCGCTCAGTTCATACCAAAAAGCTTATAGTTTAATTATTTGTCTATAGTAGTAAAAAGTTTGGAAACAATTCAACTTGGATTTATTGTTCAATGTAACTGATATTTATTTATTTATTTATTACACGCCCTGATGGGCTTTTATATTATAATTTATAAGTTGAGTAACAAACAATGAAGACAATATAATACAATGAGAAAAGAAAATACACATAACAGTGTAATAACAAAACAAATAATAAAATTAAAATACATATTATGTAAAAATGATAAGAAGTCTCAAATTCAATATAAACAAAATTGAAGAAATTATGTGAATCTATTTGTGCCTAGAAGAATAAAAGTGATAGAATATATAACGTTTATACTGATTAGTTTTAAGATGAAATATATCACCTAGATTAGAATATTTATTTCCGAGACTGTGAAGTCTCGGAAACGGAGAATTTTGATAAGCTAGTGTCCTGGTGTTATTGAAGTAGAAGGGTAATAAATGTCGACATGATTTTTGGGGAACATGGATATTGATAAATTGAAGTAATTCAGAACAGTCAATTTTGTAATGCAGTATTTTATGTAATAGTATTAAATCTGTGCTTATTCTTCTTTCTGAAAGTTTCAATAGAGACGTTTTATCCAGGAGATAATTGTAATCAATGTTTAGTATAGGAATATGCAATTTATAGTTTATGAACTAATTATTATTATTATACATATACTAGTGAGTTCCCGACACGCGTTGCAGTGCAGCACTTAAATAAATAAATTGTTTCTCCCTGCGTGTCCTTTCCCATTTGTCCCTGTTACACTTCCGCCTCGCCGTCCCTTCCCCCTCCATCCTTTCCTCCCTGACGCTTAACTATATGAAATACACTCATTGTACAAACAACCCGCGCGCCGCATATTGCAATACAAAATTCTTTACGCCAGAGCTCACACGAGTATTTAGCCTGCGCACAACAAATCACGAAAGTTTCATCCCATCAATCTGATTTTTTTTTACATGAATACCGCACAAGAGTCCTAACTGCTCCCGTCTGGAGCCAGTGGGACTTTGGCATCCCCAATTGGGGTATGTTGTGAGGGTGAAGGCAGTGGGGAGGGGAAGCAGATAGGGAAGAGGAAGTTGGGGAAGTACCTGGCTATTCAGATCTGGTCACCAAATACGGCAGAAGCCATTTCAAGCAACGTTTCAATTCTGAATGGTGGTCTTACACCAGGGCGATACTGAGAGTATTTTCCACTCTGGAATGTTATTATATATTATTTATAATGAATAAATTGTGAAATACACAAATAAAATTTATTTGCGACCTTCGGAATGCGAGTCAAGCGCCTTACCGCTGCACTACGCCGGCCGTCTGATGAATAGTATCGGAAATAATTTCATAATGCCAGAGCTAACTATAAACTAACTAACTAACTAACAATCATACCGTTTTTTCGCAGCGGTAGGCAGAGAGGACCGACCGCCAAACAACCCGTTTTAGGCGCATACTCTTTGCCTCGCTCGCATTCATACATCGTCTCATACATACTCTTCTATCATACTGACATGGCCCGACTCAAGTATCTGATTCACTTGATCGTACCATGTCTTCCCCGGACGTCCCCGACTTCTTCAACCATTTACATTTGCGTTATATATTCTTCACACACTACTTACTTCGTTCATCGTTAGTTACAAAAATATTTCATAATAATTGATTTAGATCGTAAATATTTTTCATTTAAAATAAAGAAAATCCAACGTTAGCGATATTAAATTGCCCCTCAAGCCCGTATCAGATGAGAAATACTTCAGAAACAGAGATGGCAGTTGGACCGCTGCACAAAACGCTACAGACTCGTGGGTGTTTTTCGCAAAGAAAACAACCATAAACACTTTGGAGTTACTTACCCCCAACTTTTTTGCAGCGTCATTTAAAAGTAAAAAGTTTTATGTTCCTTGTTTACTGCTGCGAGAATTTTATTTTTTAAACTGTAGAATATTTGCCTTACCTGGTGTCGTACTTGTTTTTATAGAGTTTATATATTTTTTGTATAAACAACAAACAAAGCATGTACAACTCTTATTTACATATTGTGGACATACTCGTTGAGCAATATTTCAAGAAACTTTTTAAAAGTCCTTAGGTACCTACCATAAAACAGATAGCTTGTCTTGTCTTAGCAATAACTCTCAAACCCCGAGATCGGGTTCATTTTTAGCTGTGGAGCTTTGGTATAACTATTTATTGTTCAATAGGTTAGACAACGGGCCATTCTGTTTGATACATTAAAAAATCTCTATCGAGTCCATGAAGTAAAATTTGTATAAGGTACGACATCGGCGAGGTATGGCGACATGAAATTTGCAGAACATTTTCATCTGTAGCGAATCTGAAACAACTGGCACGGTGGGGGGTTCAAATGGCACCGATTCAATAATTCGATTAAGAATATATAAAATAATATGTTATACCTTTTTGTTAAGCAACTTAAAATAGCAATTCTTTTGTATTTTATGTGCCGGGCTGCTATCGCCTTCCTTCTTGTATTCATGGTATAGTGTCAATTTTTAATATAATAATAATACATACATACACTACGATTAGCGTGTTTTTTGTCTTTTAGACCGTATTTTTTTACCTGCCCACGCCCTCACTCTGCCATCTCAACGCCCCTAATTTAATCTCAGTCTTCTACCGCCCCCCGAAAGTCTCAAATGCCCACAAAGGGGCGTTATCGCCCACGATGAGAACCTATGATTTTTCTAACTTTCTCGCCACGTTTCATGTACCGTGAGTTATAAAGATTGGAAACGTAAAAAATGTTCAAAATTTAAATTCGCAAATAAGGAACTCCAGTAAAAAATATTATTACTTTAAAAAAATATGTTCATACAGACCAATAAACGCTGATTCTGAATATATAAGTTTTTTTTATAATATTAAACGTATTGTTCGTAAAAAAATATTAAAAAGTGCATTTTTTAACGTCTCGTTAAAATACACTGTAAAGTTGGTACGATTGAATGGTTAGTGCTGACGTCACGCGTCACCAGTCATTGTATCACATTGTATTGAAATCAATTGACATGTAGGTATGGCACAAGCCATCAGTATTAACAACATTTCATGTTATTCTTTATTTCGTACTGTTTATAGATTTAGTTGTAGTGTTTATTGAAACAATATTTAAGCCTAAATAATTCAGTATCAAAAATAGAGGTATCTCTATTAGTTTATCTCTATTATTTAAAATATTGAAAAACTACTGCACTAAAAAAATAATGAATGAAAAAAGTAATGCTTCTTCTAGGGAGAATACTTCGAACAACGGAACAACGGATTTCAAAATGGCGGCAGTAGATCAGCTGATTGCCCAATCCCATACTAATTTTTCGGGAGTGATGACGTCACACGATTTACCATATTTCCGGGGGGTCTCGAAAAATTAAAACTTTGACAATTATTTTAAGTATTAAAACTCACTCTAAAAATAAAAACAAAAACGCAGTTATTTAAGTTAGAATGTCATTATTCATAAAAAAAAAAAAAAACAATTGGACTGGAGTTCTCTATTACAAGTTTTTTATATGGCGTTCATAAATTAATGTATTGAATTATTTAATAAAATTCATACCTATAAAATGTTTGTTTCACTTAATTTCACTCTGTTATAGATACTTACAAAACAATTCTTTTTCTGAAAACATTTTCAAAATAAATCAAAGTTACAAAACTTTTCCCACCCCACTTTGAAAACACAGTAGAAAGCAAGTAGCCATTATACCTAACTACCGGGGCAGATTCTTGACCCTCCCTGACTGAGATTAATGATTGTTTTCCTTTATCTTTTTTTCTTCGTCCCTCTATCTCGTATCCTGCCTCCTATAGTGGACCCGAAAGTCATGTTCGATCCAGATCCCCCAGTCGTGGAGATAATTTTATAAGTGTGAAGGTATCGTGGCAGCAGGAGATGCCGCAGTGCTGCGATTCCATGAAAAGTTAGGACAAAATTTAAAAAAAGTCACATAAATTATTAGCATTCTTACGGAGTTGATGACTAATGCTTGGCTGTAATTAGCACACAACTATTTCCCAGAAATAATCACAGGTACCGATGAACAATATTATTAGACATGATGCAATCAGTAATAATTGGAAACGTGCAACCTCAGGCACAAACTTCAGAGTGTGTGCATCTCAGTAGCAAATATCTAGTAAGAAATATTGTAGGGGTATACTGTTGTTACAACCGGAATCTTAATAGCTCTTCAAATGAATCTCCGGGAATGCACAAAACACAATAGACTTTTATTCAGGTAAGTAATTATAAAGAAGCTGGGGAGACAGCCAGTAGGCCAATGTCTATATGACGGTAGGATCTTGGTAACAGCAGTATTTATCATGAACGTAATATAGTTCTCTATATTATCGGAAGCTGTAACATAATGCTGTTTTTGAAGTGAAACTTCTTTATGCACGCTCGACTTGGGGGGTAAGCTGGTGAATGCGTTACGAAAAGTGGTGATTGTTACGAAAAATGTCATGCGAACGGTAATCGATGCGAACGGTAATCGATGCGAACGATAATCGATGTGAACGGTGATCGATTGCTAGGCGAACGGTCGGGCCTTTACGCACGTTTGACCTGGAGAGTGATAATTTTAATTTTATTTTATTTATTAGCGTTATAAACAGTCTGTACAAAATTCATAAATGACAGTGATAAAAATAAGTATGTCATAGACCAATAAAATAACGACAAATTAAGGATTAAAATAAGGATAAGGATGGTCACCCCAAGGTCATAGGTCACCCCAAAGTCGTCAGTCACCCCAAGGTCGTAGGTCACCCCAAGGTCGTAGGTCACCCCAAAGTCATAGGTCACCCCGTTTGCTGCGTTTGGTAACTTAGCAGGGATACCTGGGTTCACCATACCTGCATACCTGCAGATTCCGGTGACAAATTCTACCAAAACCGGGGCTTGCAATCTTTTCACTAAAGATATATTTTTATGTGATATATTTACTGTTGATACTCACACTCTGAAATTTAAAAAATTACTGAAGAGTTATTCTCTATATTTTGTGGGATCGTTATCGGGATAACGGACGTGATCTCCTGTCTGATTTGTGTGATTTGTACATAGGTATTTACTGACACATATTTTAGTTTAGATAGTTTTAAACACGAATTCCTGCAAGTATGAATGATTATTTATTGATTTCATGTTCGTTGTACATATAAAAATCAAATAAATCACACAAATCTGACAGGAGATCACGTCCGTTATCTCGATAACGATCCCACAAAACTTCTGATTGATGTTGATGGTATGATTATTTCTGAGAAATACGTTTTTTACTAACGAGCGCCGTGCATCAGTCATTCCACCAATTCTAATGCCAATTATTTGTGCAACATTTTTGTCACTTGATTAGCCTTGTATTGGATCGCAGCACTGTGCGGTGGGGGATATTTACAGTATGGCTTTCCCATTTCTTCCTTCTTCGGGGGTGAAGTTTGCAAATAATGTTTTGTTAACAAAAGAAGAATCGAAGGATGGAAGTTTGAGAGAACGTAAACAGGGTGAATTCGATATCTTTTCGGGGATGAATGTATCTTAGAATTTAAAAATAGATGTTTATAAAGGTTATTTTTATCGAAAAGAACCTTTTTCTTGCCCAGCAATTGCCCATTGAATTTTTTTATTACAAAAACACAATATTTACTCCATATGCCAACTAATCTTAGTACCTACTGTGTCTTTTCTTGTGGGGGTAGCTAGTAACTAGATAGTATTGACATAATCCTAGTGAGGTGTTCACGAAACATACAAAATTACCCATCCACCTTTCACCTTCTCAAACCTACCTTACACCCAACATAATTAAATTTCAAAATATATTATGTAAAAACATTTTCAAAATATATTATGTAAAAATTATAAGAAATAGGTAAATACTGTAATATATAGAAATAAAAAAAAAAATAATTAAAAAAATAAAAATTTCTTCCTTCATTTATTTACATATATATTTTATGCCATATCTTTCTGGAGCATCCCCGATTTCATTTTCATTCACTTAACATTTTTGTTCTCCTGACTATCGTTTCTCCTTTGATTCTCATATGCCATACATTTATGCTTTTCTACTTGAATTAATAATGCTTTTATCGTCCATGATGTTGTTGCTGTATTAGGTTAGTTTTTTTTTGTGTAAAACGCACTTGAGATGAAGCTTTACGAAACTATGCTATACAAGTTACTAGCTTTAAAAATGATATTATTGGAATACCGCGCAAGTACTTGTGCTTTTGAGACTTTGGCGTGCCCAATTAGGGTATTTTATGAGGCTGAAGGTAAGCCGGGAGTGGAAGGAGATAGGAAAGAGGAGGGTGGGAAAATACCTGGCTATTCAGATCTAGTCACCAAACACGGCTAAAGCCATTTCAAGCAACGTTTCAATTCTGAATGGTGGTCTTCCACCAGAGCGATTCTGATATTATATTATTTTAAATGATTAAATTATGAATACCCAAATCAATCAAATAAAATTTACTTGTGCAGGATGAGATTTGAATGCGTGACCTCCGGATCGCCGGTCGATTGCTTTGCCTCTCGACCGCAAAGGTAACCCATCTACCGACACTTTTCTTTGTAATATATAAATAGATTAGGTTTTGTCCTAACGGTACTAACTACTTCCAATTGAGTGGGTGTATTTTACGTAAATTTTTTTTTATAATCAGTCATTGTTTTGATCTTAAGAGAGCCATTTGATTTACAATGTTAGGCTTGATTTTCCAGCAGCTTAAATAGATTAACGAGTTAGTAAAATGTTATGCGTGATATCGCTCATTTAAAAAACATAGACATTCTTCGCTCCTCTACTAAGTAACACGCCGACTGTTTTCCCTCGACAGAATGTCATAAAAATAAGAATTTCTTTTAGCCCAAATGTTCAATAAAATTGGTTAGGAACAAGATAAAAATACGATATTAATGTGACATCAAAAGGAACGAACGTACTTAACTTTGGCGACACATCGTAAAAATGAACTTTATTGTGCCACAGATCAATAATTGTTTTATGACTGATGAAATAACCTTTTTGCTGCCGCGTATTGAATTACCGTCGAATTTAATTATTTACTCAGTCCAAGGAGACTTAATTTTTGTCTTAAATGCCAAAGTAAACAAGCAAGGCGCCCGCATGTGGTTTAGCGTTGGATCTATAGAATTTAGCTCTGTGACCATTATTTACGTAAATGCTGAACATGGAATATGGTAGAGAATAGGCAAAGGCATAATTTACAGCCTATCTATGAAATTACTGAACATTACGTAAATTGCTATACAGTGTTTGTCATTAACCCTTACACCATTCGTGCCATTCCGACACAAACAAAAGTTTCACAGAATTATTGTTATATATATGTAACGAACAAACAAATTAATAAAATATTTTCGTGTAATTGATATGATACTTTCATATTTGTAAGATACGTGGGTTAAAAAAACCAAACAAATAAAAAAATCCTTCACATGTCATCACTTGTCACTCAGCCGAGTAACAGCCCAACTGCTCATCCCGATTCTAACTGTCCAATAACATACTGTTTTTTTTATGATATAAATTAGAAAAAAAAGTTACCGGAGACCTAAATTTTATCTACGTTTTTTACTCCAAATAATATCAGGAATCATTGGTTACAGTAAGACAAGTATCTCCATTAACACCCTCCATTCCTCATCGAAAGTTTGTTTTGCGTCTTACAAATAATGTTAATAATTGACGACCGCAGTGGTCTAGGGGTAAGGCTCTTGACTCACAATCGGAAGGTCGTGGGATCGAATCCAGGCGTGCACAAATAAATTTTATTTGATTAATTTGTGTTATTTCATATCTAATTCATTTAAAAATAATATATATGTAGTATATTTGCGGCACGTTGAGTGGAAGATATGCTCAGTATCGCCTTGGTGTAAGATCACCATCCAAAATTGAAACATGGCTTTATCCGTGTTTGGTGACCAGATCTGAATAGTCAGGTCCTTTCCCACCTTACTTTTCACCATCTTCTTCTCCTCCCTCTACCTTCAGCCTCACAATATACCCCAAATGGGGATGCCGTAGTCTCCCTTGTGAGGTATTAATGTTAAAAAAAATCATTAGTTTCGTCCACACAGTTCCTCAGAATGCAAAACACATTCCCAATTTGCAATTAAATAATTAAGCTGTCAAAAGGACAAAATAAAGTGTTTAAGGCGATCCACTAGTTCACTACTGTGCCGTGGACAGTAGTTCTTCGGTGGACGCCATAGGGGTCACTTTGAATAACCGAATTCGTCGACTAGCGGCCGTATTGTAAAATATCAACGCGAAAATGCATATTTTATTTTATTTTGGGAAGATTGGGTGTAAATATCAACTTTTTTTGCCATTATTATAAAATAAACTGAATTTGCCACATTACACAATAAAACCATATCCGAAAAGGGGTTTATAAATAGGAGAGTTTGGACTTGAAAGTGTGTTTTTTAGACCTTATACTTTATTTTTTTATAGGCTTATTAAAAAACTTATTAAAAAAAGACCGATATTTTTAAGGGCCAAGGTATGTTCTACACGCAGTATTTAATTGAGACATCTACAATACTTCTAAGCGATCAAATTTTCAAAACAAAAACAAATGATTTTGCATTATTTACTATGACTTCATCTTAAATGCATTTGTTAGCCAAAACGGCACTATAGAGATAACTAATTCATTATTATTATTTGTGAATTATTAACAAGCCTGTTATCTGTTTATTGCAGAGTAAGTTGCTTGCAAATTGGAAAACTCAGCGTCAATTATATTATCATTCAAAAGAGGTTAACAGCACACATCTAACGCCACACATTTCAATCGTTGGAATCAAAGTTGCACATTTATAGGTACATTGCTTGTCACAAATTCATATATTTTATATTATCATCCCTGGTCACCCCGAGAGTCTCATCTGACCGCAGTAGACATATCGGTATCTATGTAAATTGAGACAATGTTGAAAGCGGATTCTGCCTTGGGGTTTCCACATTATGCTCAGCATAGAACATAAGGGATGCCCCCATGCGGCCATAGGGGCTGTATGTATTTATTTCCACCCCGAATGTACTACTACTAGTAGTATATCACAACCGTCGATATTATGTGACATCCCACCGCAAAGCTCCCAAGAGCTTTCGAAGCGGAATACAGTATTTCTAAGCTCATTTATAACGACGGAATAATTCAATCCTTCATAAATTTATTCATTTTATATTTCTTTCCATTGCAAACGAAAATTAATAAATAACGTACTGAGATTTCTTGAGGTTGCTCTATTGATATCCGTGTAAAAATTGTGAATTTGTTAGGTTTGTGAGTGTTTTTTGTTGTGATAAATATAACTATTAAAAATCAAATTACTTTACACTTCACTTGTTAGAAGCCAACTAGAATTTAACTCCATCATTTGGAATCCTTACTACAGTGTACATGAGAATTCCCTTGAGCGAGTCCAACATAAATTTTTACGTTATATTAATTTTAAATTGGGAATATTCATCGAAAACATTAATTACCCCTCGCTGTTACAATTATTGGGACTCGATACATTAAAAGAAAGAAGAATTTGTTCAGACCCATTTTATTTATTTAAAATCGTTACCAACCTGTTGAACTCCCCTGAACTTCTTTCGCTAATGTGTTTCCATGTACTTAGTCGATCAGTTCGTTTCAAATTACCTTATCATTGCAACAATACAGGATCTAACGCTGAACTCAATTCCATAATGAATCGCCTGCATGTACTTGGAAATAAATATGTTTTGGATGAATCTATAAACATTGCTAGTTTAACCTCATACAACACTACTTAATTAAAACTGTCTGTCAGCGCTTCTCAGTTTGACTATAATCAAATACAGTTTTAAAGTATTAATTTCTTATTACATAATATTCGGGATTTATAATATGTTGTATTGTATTTATAATAACCTACTCATTGTACTTTTTATGTTGATACTACAATTTCTATTGTTTTCTTATATGAATTTTGTATTTATATTTTTCTTTTTTTTATCTTTGTATATTCTGTATTCATATGTAAAATAATTGTAATTCTTTTGTAAAAGCCGCTATAATCGGCGTTAATAAATAAATAAAAAAACTATGTTACGAAAAACATAATTTTTTCCTTCTGCTATCGTCTATGGCTATAATAATCAACAAAACCATAACCTCACCTCAAAAAAGTGTTTCCTTCTGCTATCGTCTATGGCGTAATAATAAAAAAAACCACAAGCTCACCTCATAAAAGTACTTGATGAGATATTGACAAAAACTGACGTTTTTCTTACCATTTTCGTACCTTCGTATATTTTTAAAGCGTTTTTTCAATATTTTTTGGCCACTTTAAATGAACCTTATTTTATATTTAAATAAATAATAAATTGCCAGTTTAAAATGTAATTTTTTGGTTTCATGTCGCTCGTGCAAATGGAAATGGATAGATTCTGAACACTTACAATTGAAACAAATTGATTGGAATGGTTATGTTTGCTTATTTTAAGCTGTGAAACTACTTGTAACGATAAAGCGATCTGTAAAAGAAGCATAAATCTAAAGGGTGTACGAACCAACCAAAATTTTTGGAATGTGTGTTATGGCGATATGAAATTTGTGCTGTACTTCCTGTTCAGGTTAAAACAATAAAATAAATCATTTAGTAAAAATTAATATTCTAATCTTTGGTGTCACCGGGTAGAGTAATACTAGTGTCTAGTATCCTTTGATTAACATGTTCTGTTTTCAAGGGACTGATAATTAGCCAAACCTTTTGTGGTATTAATTATTACGCCTCTAGCGTCACATTAAGTAAATTGCTTAAATTATATGTTATGAAAACCTTCCTGAGCGCTAGAGTGTAATCTGAGATTTATATAAAGTAGAGATTAACTTTTAACATAGAAGGAAGGCTGTGATGTTATGGAAAAACGGATTATTCCTTATTATTTATATGAGTGCCTATTCCCAACTATCAAATAAATAATTACGTCGTCAAAAGGGCAAAATTAAAGTATACGAAGTATTTGTCACTAGACGTGGGCAAAATTGAATGACCGAATTAAATGAATAAATTCAATCTTGTGACACACTCAATCTAATTCTCAATTTCAAAAGGAATTGATTCTTCATTCCTTATCTTTGGCCTTGCATCCTACGATTTTTAACGACACCATACATTTTTAATTTTCATTTATTTTACTGTTAAATTATTTCAATGAATAATGTGTTCTGTAAACGATTTAAATATTATATTGTTTCATAGGTATTTAAATATTATTAAATGGGCCGCGCGCCGCGAAGTGGTCGACGGACGGTATTGTGAACGACTCGCCAATTACGATTGTATTCCGCTGCCGCCGCGCCGCCATTCTAAAAACACCCGAACAACCGAACAACATCAAAGTCCATGTCCCAAAATGGCCAAAACGCGGCCGCGATTCATCCGGGTTGCCCGAGCATCTCTTTCACGCAAGGAATTAATCATTTATCCTAATCAATAGTCCTGAGATTGTCCTAAGGTCCCCGCCGTCACAGGTCCGTGTTAAATGTCCGCGTCCCAGGTATCTAGTCTGTCGAAATCGAGATTGTCCGATTCCGACAGACAGAGGAATTAAAACAAAAGTCTTTTTCACTTGTGACGTCATGGTCTTTTGTAAATCTGAGACCTAGAAATGACGTCAGGCGTCATCGTCACGTCAATGTCACGATATGTCCCAAACGCATCCCAGTCCTAGGTCCGCAGCTCGCGAGTAAATCAAGTCACTGCTAGGTAAGACACAAAACATTATTCAAAAGTTACTAATTCATTCCTCAATGCCAGCCCTTAATCCGTCCGCGCGGTTCATTTATTCCCCCGCGCGCCAAGCCGTCAATTTCATTACATATCTAGTTAGTCGAAAACTTTCGACTTTGAATCTGAACATCAGCTAGAAAAGTGAGAAGCGCTTATCGGTTTTTTGGTACGTACGAAAGATATTGTACCTACCTACTTTTAGACGTAGATCTTGGGTCGATATATTTTGTAAATTTGCAGATATTATAAGGCCAATTAGCTGTGGTTAGCTGTCATAAAATACTCATCTTAATGTTAAAATGTATGTTTATATTAGATCACGTGAAATGGAACAAAATTATAATTTTAATAAATAAAATAAAATCAATAAAATTTTAAGGTTGAAACGAAAACTTGTATAATTTTAAGATATAATTGCTAGCAATAAATACATTTTACATACGAAAAATTACGACACTAAAAAAAGACAAACAATATAGGATTTAGCCTGCGAGATAATGAGATAGAATTATCGGTCTCCTCTTTGTGTGGTGTTTCGTAGCCTATTGGTCTCCTCTTTGTGCGGTGCTTCGTAGCCTCCCCACTCATTGTGATTTTGAAAACCGATGAAACGAAAAAGCGACACTAAAAAGAGTCAAACACATTAATCTATAGGTTTTTAGCCTGCGAGATAATGAGATAGAATAATCGGTCTCCTCTTTCTGCGATGCTTGGTAGCCTAAGCTAATCAGTCTCCTATTTTGCGGTACTCTGGGTACTCCGTGGCCTCCCGGTCTCGTGTGCGGTGTTAGCCTCCCCATTCATTTAATTTTCAATTTTTAATTTATTTTTTATTTTTTTTTTTGGGATTTAATTGAATTAAAGGAATGAATAAAAGGAATCAATTCAAAAGGCCATGGGAATCAGACTGAATCTATTCACTCCTGGGAATCATTCTGCCCACGTCTATTTGTCACTATAACAATATATATGAACCTTTCCATTAATGACTGGTTTTTAGATTTTCACGACCAAAAGTATTTTCGTTATTTGTTTTTGGGGTGTTATGCCGTGTTGCGCTGCCTTCTTTTTTAGCCAACGTTTCGGACAGCGTTACATTGTCCATCATTAGGGCATTTCCATTATTGTTTAAATATTGCTTTTTTTTACATTAGCTCCACAAAGGAGGCACCGAGGAAAACAATTTCCCTAGGGGCCTATGTCATCTTTGAGGATGCTGTGTGGAGGGTTTTTTTAATAGAAATGAAGGAGAAGAAGATTTGGGAAGAAAAAAGGTATGAGGGGTGGGTAGGAATCTGGGGGTCAGTGGGCCAGGAGTGACGGACGTATGAATCTATTCCTCACACTGCGGTGCAAAAGGCATCCGATCCAGCCCGCCACGCAGTGGTTGGGCAAACGTATCCGCCACCAAGACCTAGACAAACCTCATCCCAAAAAACCAAACATAGCGAACCACTTGGGGTGACCTGTGA
The DNA here is from genome assembly GCA_917880885.1 of Limnephilus marmoratus. NCBI lineage: Eukaryota > Metazoa > Arthropoda > Insecta > Trichoptera > Limnephilidae > Limnephilus > Limnephilus marmoratus. The sequence goes on along the minus strand of OU862917.1, from coordinate 30,745,936 downwards.
CAGGGGTGTTGGTTGTCCAATAAATGGTTCCCGGGGCGGCGGTACCCATACCCGCCTCCCCAATTAAATTGCTTGATACTTGTTTGAAAGCTCTAGAAGCAGACTAATGATAGATTTTTTCATATACTTCTGTCACTTTCTCTCTCCGCTTACCTTTTAAAACGTTGCCCAATACACCGAATGCCTTTTCGTGCATCCCCTTATTTTGCATATTTTCACAACAGCTTAATAAGTACCTACATAAAAATATATTTTATCTTTTTAAGATACGATCTCTATCGCGATAAGTTTAGGGCTTAGAGACACGCAAAATGCGTAATTCATTCTAGAAAGGTACAAGCGGAACCCTTTTCATCAAGCTAAGCCCGTGAGAGAAATATGAGCTACCCAAAAGTAATACTGACATGAATTAACTCATTTTAATCTCGAGCATAAAATGTTATTATTTATACGTTGTAGATACCCACCTACAAGTATCAAGTTATTATTAGTATATTTTCTATATTATCAAAATTAAATCTTGACCCATACGATGTAGCAATAAACATAGGCGTTGCAGCCCTATGTACATTAGTGATGCACACGGGCAGCTGAACTAGGGGGCAGCCTTTGAAATAATGTCCGTCTATGCACTGGTCGCCAATTTATTAATTTTTTGTATTTCATCATGAATACATATATCTGTTTTATTTATTTATTTATTGATTAATGCCCTATTTCAGGGCTTTTACATATGAATGTCAAGAAATATACAGTAAGTATTTATTGCACATGACTGAACTGCCTCGGTTAACAATATTTTATATTTGTTTAAGGATAAATTGAAGATGTTCACTGACTTATTATAATTGTTTCCCTCCATTTTGGGCAAAGAAAAATACACATGGTAGTTAGTCCCAGAACTTCTGCACTGAAATAAATCCTGACTTTTAATATTACGTAGTGGTATACGGAAGCTTATCAATTCAAGCAATACCGGACTATCAACTAAATCATTTATAATTTTATACAGAAATACCAAGTCAGTAAAAATTCTTCTCTCTGACAATTTGAGCACATTCATATTATTTAACAGTGTTGTAGTTTAACATAAATGCTGGAATATCCATTTTTAAATTTAGGGAACGTAATAATTTATTTTGTATTCTTTCAACAGCTTTTACATGTGTATTATAATGTGGGTTCCAGACGGGAGAATTGTACTCAAGTTGACTTCTTACATGTGCAAAATATAACAGTTTAATACACTTTATATTGTTAAAATTTCTAGTCAGCATTTGTATTTGTTGTGTATAAATAAGAACGATGGTTTGTGCATATTTGAGGATGAGGATCATCGATCGACGGTCGCGAAGAACCATGTCGGATGTGCGATTTTGTAGTTTTGCAGTAGAGTTGTTTAAAGATTGTTTCTGCATTTTTACTGTTTTAATATTAAGAAATGGAGGGTTGTTTTGGTATTTGGCATTTCATTAAAAATTCCGAAAAGATAAACTTTTATTTGTTCATATGAAGCGGATACTTTGTGATGTGACATTATTAATTTAAAATAAAACAATAACTTTGTAAACACCACTTTTATTTTTATACTTTATGCCGACCGGGTTTCGCTACAACCGTAGCTTCATCAGGGCAGTATAATTCTCTACTAACATTAGGTTACATGTGTGTTATAATATATAATGGGCCGGACTCGTCAAGTGTAGGGGGAGGAAGAAGACATAGATGGAGAATTGGGAAGGGAACGGACGTGTTCTTTATCAATAGGGAACAATCTTAGTATGGGACTTTTATTTAAATTTAGTTGATTATTAATTACCTTACTTAAACACTACATACATACATAAACACTACACTACTTACATAAACACTAATAGTAAGGTAATTAATAATCAACTAAATTTAAATAAAAGTCCCATACTAAGATTGTTCCCTATTGATAAAGAACACGTCCGTTCCCTTCCCAATTCTCCATCTATGTCTTCTTCCTCCCCCTACACTTGACGAGTCCGGCCCATTATATATTATAACACACATGTAACCTAATGTTAGTAGAGAATTATACTGCCCTGATGAAGCTACGGTTGTAGCGAAACCCGGTCGGCATAAAGTATAAAAATAAAAGTGGTGTTTACAAAGTTATTGTTTTATTTTAAATTGATAAACTTTTAATTCAACAAAATAAGCCATTAATTAAGCCAACAGAACGATTTTCAATGTTTATCAGATCCGACATACATACATAGTATTGGGACCACCGATATGTAAATGACTGTGGGTACAAATGGATATCGGTGGACAATTAGTTGATATTTTTGGATATTTGTGGATATTAATTGGTAAATGTTTGTGGATACAACACACTTAACGTGAATATTGTTGGATATTTTTGGACTTTCGTGTATTTTGTGGGCTTATGGACATTTGAAAGCTTGCGACAGCTGTCTTTTCATGGACACATTATGAAACCAGGAAATTTTACAGGTACACTATTTCTAATTTAGAGCGTCATTTGTTCTTCCTACGACCCTACCACTATGTACAATCTATCATATTATCATCCCATCATATCTTTTGGTATCGGATTATGACTGTCAGCGTCATGCTGAATACCGCCTCTTGACATATCGCAGACTAAACCTAAATAATATCACACCATACCGGACGTGATAATCATCAACGTTATTTGATTGTTATTATTTCATGAGCGTTTGTAATTAAACATAGCTGTCGGGTCATTCCATAGACGGATTCTGAACCGGAAGCTACGTCGGAGCTAACAAGAGATATTATTAATAACACGGCCAACGTATTGACCCTAATTCCTCTTGCTTAATGCCTAAGCTGACAATTTAATCGCCTCCCCATAACCCGTTAAACCGTCCCTAATAAATATTCTTTCTCGCACAAAGTGAATTTTACTATATTAAGTAGGTCAAAAGTGTTGGAAGAATGTCTCAAGGATGATTTTTTTTTTTACTTTGAGGTGTCAAAATCTTCAAAATTTTAAAATAGTTTTAATCTTGTCTCCTTCAACGGAAGCAATCTTCCAACCAGGCCCTCCACTGATATGCTTGGTGTAACTCTAAGAGACCAGCGCAGAAATGGGGGCTCCATCGAAGCCAGAATAAAGTTAGCCTCCCAAAAACTGGGCATACTGTACAGGGCGCGGAGATACTTTAATAGTGCTAACCCCGTACAAATCACAAGTGCACCCTACGGTTGAATTAAGCAGCCACCTCTGGTCTGGAGCTCTAAAATTCCTGAAAAATACCCACGACTCTGTGCAGAAACGGACGGTCCGTTTAATAGATTCTCCCATCTCAACAGACAGATTGCAACCTTTAGAGCACAGGCGTCGGTTCGGAATGCTATCCTTGTTCTACCGATATTACAATGGAAGATGCTCCGAGGAACTAGCGGCATTGGTCCCTTCGGCACCGGTGCATAGTCGGGAAAATACGCCAAACGCATGCCCGACATTTGTACACGGTTGACATTTGTCACATGAGAACGGGTCGCTTCTTCGACTCGTTCTTGTGTTCAACAGCTTGGCTGTGGAATGATTTACCGGCCTTTATGTTTCCTCCTTCCTACAACATCATGGGTCTCTTCAAGACCAATGTTCATTCCTTCCTCTCCCCAAAAATACCCTCCACACAGCATCTCAGATGACATAGGCCCTGAGGAAAATTATTTTCCTCAGAGCCTCCTGTGTGGAGTTAATGTTAAAAAAAAATACACTGGACGTCCAAAATAATTATTGAAGTGTTCCATTTCAACGTCGATTATTTCCAATTAATGTTTATACGTGAATATTGCGTCATGTATTAGTACGTTTTAACACAATGAACAAGTTAGCAAAGATCGTCAGATAATATTTGGCCTTTGTTGATCTACGTTTTAACGGCCGGAGTTCGCCATTATAATATCACAAACTGCTCAATAATACATTGTTGAAATTTACAATTTACATCAGAATCCATTAAGCAGATACAACAAATACAACGCTTAGCTTACTGATAATAAAACCAGTAAGAGGAAAAAGGTTTAATAAATTAATTTTATTGTAATTTCAGTATTTGTGAGACCTTTTCCTTATATTATAATTAATAATGCAACGGGCCTACTTGAACTAAACCTCTGGTGTAACGCGGGACATGATGTAACGCCCGGAGTCGTCTTATCGAGGCGATGGGTAGGTCAAATGAGATGAGACAAATGATAGTACGAGATGGCCTAATAGTGATTGGCCTAATAACGTTGTTATTGAAGTGAATACTTTTTTAGCACCGTTGTGATTTGAAATTCGATGAAACGGAAGCGAGCGACACTAAAAAGAGACAAACCCATGCGTCTGTAGGATTTAGCCTGCAAGAGAATGAGATAGCAATAAAATATTTATTTATTTCACAAGTACTCGGTTCCAATATAATGCGATAAATCCACGGTTCCACGCAAGTCTGGTGGTATAAAGTGCCTGACGAACCTTAGCGACCAGACATTCAGCGGACCAAGGATCGAAACTTATGAAATCCAAAAAAAAATATTGTAAAATCGATATCCTATCTTCAAACCACGGCAGAATGAACAGGCAAAAAAAATCACAAAATAAAGCGACATCTAGCGAATCCGAAGAAGAAAACATAAATACTAATCTAATAAGACGACCAAATGTACAGGAAAAGGTGCACTGGAATTCGACGACCAAAATATAGAAAAAATTATAATTCACTTTGATGAAAAAGAGCTTCGTAGTCTCCCCACTCTTGTCTACTTTAGTTTTCTAAAGGTTTCACTTCTACCGCGTGTGAATTGCACACTCTGTTTTTTTTATAATAGTAATTAACTACCGACTTCTATCTAAAATTTTGGTGTAACTATTTTTAGAAAGTTCCTTTGTTATCAGATGGTGAATATTAAACTTTTCTCTTGAATAAATATCAAAGGGTTGTTGAAAGTATTTCCCCTTTCTTTTGTATTTCCGCCTTTCCTCAGAATCAAGTCATCAATCAATCTGTAGAGTTTTACATTTTTAAATTTTCCACCAGTTGGGATTATTTTTCCTCCCTCGCCCGGGCCCCGCAATGCACATTATTTGCGTTGAAAGCATTCATGCAATTAATTCCCTGAAAGCTTTAATGTACTGAATATTTAAAAGCGTTGTTCTTTTGGGCAACAAACGCCTGAAATTTAATCCGGTGAATTGGGTTTTTTTAAGAACTTTTGGGCTGACAGAGTGTTCGGTCACGCTCCGTGTCGCATCTGTCAGGGAAAAGGGTATCAAAACAGGCAATAAGTGCATAAAATTATTTAGGGGTGGTTTTTCAATCCTTTTAGGATACCAGCTGATACTCTGGTTGCGTTTATAAAGCTCCTTGGTTATGGGAAAGGCGAAAAATAACTTACGAAACCTTTTTTACGTTGTAGGGTATTTTAACCCATCGAATACACTCGGCGGGACGTTGATTTGTCGATGACCGGTCGCATCGGGACAGGAGTACTCCTGGGTGGGTTGATATATTTGTATCGTATCAGTTTTAAATTGTTAACGCTTTTTTTTAAATGAAATAACATAGTTTATGAGACTTCTTCTTCTTTCGTATGGTGGGGGGTCAGAGGGGGACATCTAGGTCTGCGAGCCAGTCGGAGACAATAACGAGTTAAGTAAAATATAGATTAAAAAAATATTATGTATTCCAAACACAACATGTACATCTGTGAGAAATGTGTAACCATAATAATGACTTGACTTTTTTATATTTTAAGAGGGAATGACCAAACAACCGGGAATATGTCATTTTTAAATAAAATTCTAGACGTTTTGACTTTTTTCCACAAATAAGTATAAATCGATTTCGGAAGATTTATCTAATAAAGGTATGTTTTAAATTTTGAGAAAAAATGTTAATTTTTAGTATAATAAGGTTATACCGTAGGCAGATTTGTTAAATGTTCAAACAAAATTTAGTTTTATACAACACACATTTCAAATCATATAATCATGCCGTGAAATAAGTCAATAAATTTTCTAGGGAAGCTACTTTTCAGAATTTTTTTTTTTTTAAAGATCTGAGCACGTGTTTTGTGACGAAAATACTTCAGTTTGTGTGTTTATTTGCGGTCTTACAAACTAACATATATCAGTTTTTTTACATTTTTATTTTGCTTAGACTTTATTAAAAAAAATGTAAATACTTGTGATCAAAAAATAAATTACAAAAAGTACATAATTTTAATAGTTTCATCATCACACGTTTGAGCATTTTTGAATATAGGTATATATCAAAGGAAATTATTAATGTAATAAAATCTTTATTGAGTTATTATTTAAAAGTGCCAGTACGGAGAGAAAAATTGATCTTTCTCATCGGGATCTCCCTGTATAGTTGCAAGGGTACAATCGCAAGACTGTCTTTCGACGAAATTTGAATTCTGGGCCGCTGGTTAATCGCCCTTAAACTTAGTCACTTTAAATAAATTTCTTTTGCTGCAAAATTTACGACAGGTTAATAATTGATTCAAAGTTTATTTTTTTTTTCGAAGTTTAAATAATGTTAGACGAATTGAGGTTCATATTTCATTCCAACCCCTAACTTTACCTAAACTAACCTAATCCAACCATATACTAGATTATTACTACCCCTTCCATGAAAACGATTTTATTCATCTTTTTAAAATAATGTTAATTTAAAGTCTGTTGCTGATTTGGCTAATGCATCGAATTTCTGCCCAGACATTTGACTTGAATTCATTCATTCAGTTCAGTTCGTAATTGCACAAACGACTAATTTATTTATTTTATTTTGCAGAAACAAAGAGTACATAATTACATTGTAGAAAACAGTTCCAAAGTTATAGAATTTAACACAATAATTGGTACCAATGACATGTCGCTGTTATTTTTGTTGTTTTTATGTGATAAATTATACATTTTACCTAAATTAAGTTAGTAAATTATTGAAGAAGAGGGGTGTGTGTGAGTGTATGTATGTGTGTGTATGCGCGTGTGTGTGTGTGGATGTGTGTAGATGTATGTGTTATGTATTATAATTATGGAAAATAGAAGATTTTCTAATGCATATACCGGGTTTTTTGTACCCTGAGAATGAATCTCTAAAAAAATATGTAAATATAAATATGTGTTCCAAATTTTAAAATTACCACTACGAGGTATTTTAGACCATGCCCTTTGAACGTCGAAATCTGGAGCCCGTTCAAAGCATTGATTTGTTTTGATCGACAAATACCTCGACCGTTTTATGCCCTCGCATTCACTGTTCACGGCTCTGTTTGCAAACAAATATTTTCGCCGTGCTCAAACGTCCCAAATAGTTCGTCACGTTTCAAACAAAGGTTTGTTGGCTTAACAGTTCCATGGGATTATTATTATAACACAAGCCATCCGAGACATTCCGGCGTTTTTGCCAGAGAACTTTTAACTCTAAAATCGAATCGTTCTGAACTAGCTTAGCCTACACTTGTGAAAGCACTTGAAGATAAGTCGCATTTTAACTTTAACATATTTTTATTTATTTATTAATATAAAGCCTTACATAATTTATTTATTTATTTATACTGGGTTTTTACAGGTTGTTCATACACATGTGAGAAGAACCCAGTTATAAAAACTTAGTTAATTATACAAATAAGATAAATTAAAAATTTGTATACAATCAATTAGCCGAATAATACAATAATTAATTTTGGAACAGTTAAAATAAAAATTGGATAAAATAAAACAAAAAACAGTAAGACATATAGAATTTTTAAATAATTCAAAGTTTACTCAAATAACAATTAAAGACAGGCAAGATAAGAGACATAATTAGAGCAAAAATGATACATAATAATTTAGCATATATTTTTCAGCAATGGCAGAGCATTTTTTTTTGAATCCATATAAATTATCGACAAAAATATCTACTTCAGCACACTCTATCTTATTATATAGTCGACACATTTGGGTCAGAGGGCTAAAATAGGCGATATTGTTTTTAAATGTATTCAGGTGAAACATATTATGGCGTCTTCAGCAATGGGATTATTACGTTTTTTTGATTCTCAAATTTAATTATGAGGATTTTTTTACATTGGGACTATGTCATATGGAGAATTTTTAAGGAAAAGGAAGGAGAGGAAAACCTGGAAAAAAAAAGGATAAGGGATGGGTACGAATCTGGGGGTCAGTGTTTCCAGGAGTGACGGACGTTTGAATTCATTACTCCCCCTGCGGTGCAAGGCGGTGGGTGGAGAGAGTCCTGCTGGAGAGGCAAAAGGGGTCTCCCTCAACCAGTCTCTCCAAATCAGGCCCGCTACAGAGTAGGTGAACAGACGCATCCGCCGTTAAGACCTGGACAATCCTCACCCCTCACTGAATCCGGGCACCCCTGCTAAGTCACCAAACAAAGCAAACCACTTGAGGTGACCTGAGCAGAGGTGTTGGTTATCCGATTATTGGTTCCCGGGGCGACGGTACCCATACCCTCCTCCCAAATTGAATTCTCACCAACGCTGTTCATTTCGGACGAATCGCTCATCTTCTAAATGTAGAGTTTGTGATCTGTTGGGATGACATTACATTTACTTTAGGTAGTACAAGATTATTTTTTAGTCATTACGATAAAATCACAATAATTGACAATGTTGCCTCTGAAATCGTGAAAATTTAATTTCGTTAATGGCCTGAATTTTTAATTTTTAAACACGCATGAATAAAGTAGCTTCTATCCGTGCTATAACTTTAAAAAAATAATTTTCAATTTGGTTTGGTAACTTGGCCTTAAATACAAATTTAAGTTTTGTATGAGAAGGGCCACATAGCCTTAGGTTTGTTATTTTTTTAAGACAATTTTTTTCTCAATTTCCTTAACCAACAAAAAATTAAATTAAACGCCACTTGTATTTGTTATTCGAAATTCACCTACTGGAATTATTATATTCGTTCTGCTAAAGCAGAAAAGGTTTCGCAATAAAAGTGCATGTATTTCAACTTCGCTTGAATAAATTTATATTATTCTTTCAGTTTGATGTCAAAAATGAGTATTTTTTTCATATTCTCTCCTCCTTTTGACAATCATCAAAGGATATGCGGCGAAAGTAGGAACGCCTGTGATAAATGAATGTTTGGGTTTGTGTGTCAAGTGTTTGTCGCTTGTAACTTGCTCTTTATTTCAGGGATACATGTTTTTCCCGTGAACGGGTAGCACTGCTTTTCGTAATTTTGTTTTTTCTTGGTGTAACGAGAATTTAATTCAAATATCCCCATCGAGAGAAAATAAAATTTTAAAAATATTTTAATATCGTCGCTGCATATTTTATTAGTCCATGTTTGACTTTTAGTACAATATGGGGAAAACGACAATTACTTATAAAATAATGTTTTATGGGGTAATATTCATAGTTTTTGCTCTCCGAGTTATGTTCATCACAGTATTACGATGAAAGGTTGCCTTTTAATTGTGTATAACACACAAGAGTGTTACCCACCTGACGCCAATGGGACTATGTCAACTCTAGTTGGGAGTATTTTGTTAGGCTGGGGAGATACGGCGCGCCGTATCTGCGTGGGAAGCATGTGGGAAATGGGAACTTTTGGAAGTAGCTATGTACCTGGCAATTTAAATCAGATTATTCAGCACCGCTTTATCCATTATCCATTTTAAGCAACTTTTCGTCTATGAGTTTATGAGTTTTGGTCTTAGTTACTTACTTACTTGGTCACGTAGTATGGGTACGTTCCCTTACATATTTTATACACTCTTATAATAAAGCAAATGCTTGTATTTAGAAGAGGACAACTTGTTAATAACTTAGAATGATTTGAAAAAATTCTTATCACAAACTTAAGAATTTAACTTATGAAGAGGTTCAGAATTAACATATTTTTTTTAGTAATTATAAGGGTAATTAAACAAGAAATTTATACAGGATGTACATAAAACATTAGGAATAACAAACAGTTAAAAATATATCTAGAATAAGTTAAAATTGTATGTTGGTATTACTAAAATAAGATTAAATTATTTTTTTACATTTGTCGTAATTTTTTTCTGTTCGCATACCAGCGGGTAAATGATTAAATAATTTTATTCCTTTATATGCATAGTGATTCTGTGCTGTTGTGATTCGTACGGGTGGTACAGTTAGTCCACCAATAGAATTATTCCTTATGCTAATATTTAGTAGTGGGGTAATATTTTTACTAAAGATATCTTTGTGTAGCTGAAGTAGTGCTATTTTTTCGTAAATTTTGGTAAGTGGGGAAACTGGGAATTCTTGGAATACGTTTATTGTTGGGTGTAATACGGTTTTTTTAGGATAATTTTTATAAGAATTTTTTGATTTGTTGATGATTTATATGCACCCCCCCAAGCTATGATTCTATATTGTAGTACAGAGTGCGCAAGTGCAAAGTAAATTTTTTAAAATATTTTTAATGAGTTAGTATTTCTAAGTCTGAAAAATATATGTGTTAGTTTCCTCATTCTGTCTACTGTGGAGTTTATTTGATTTTCCAATTGGTGTTATTGTCGATAATTATTCCGAGATATTTTATTTGTTCTTTACTACTAATATGTATACAATTTGAGTTACATGGTGTGGTTTTAAGTAGAAAATTTCTTTAAACTGAACTTGAACTTTAATGTTTACATTTATATTTTGAATATTCTCTGTTCCTCTCAGAGGTAAAAAATGAGTTTTTTCAACATTTAAAGAGATTAAGTTTTCGTCAAACCATTCTTTAATGATATTTATATGATAGTAGTTCAAATCCTTTAACTATGTATTTATAACCCTTCACTCCTTCATCTTCTGTATCGATCAAGCCAAACCCATTTATTGTGCTGTGGTAGTAAGTCTTCTAGTGGAAATATCCTTTGTTCTTTATTACCCCTGCCGAGATTGTTTATCAGGTTTGTTCACACCAAAGAAGGAAGAATATACCGATCGTCTCCGGCAGGAGTAATCAATATTTCAATTGGAAAGAATACCTTAGGCTTAAAGTTTGCTTTATTATGACCTCTTGCGAAAATACTGACTTATACCAAATTAACTTTATTTAGTTTCTATCAAAACACTAGGGTTCTTGCCACGTTACAAATAATCTTCAAATTTCCAATTTTTTTATTTCCTGGATACTAGAAGGACATGTTCACATATTATAGAATCAATTTTTTTGCCACGGCATAACTTTTCTGAACCTAACAGTAACCTTTTATAAATACATAGATTTCAGACATTTTCCTCACTATCTAGAGCGGTAACTGCACAACTCAAATTGGCAAATCAACACACCTTTGTGATTCAAAAGTGATGTATAGTCATGAAAAATTATGATAAAAGGTTAGGTTATGGACTATTTTTTGTCTTTGTTGATGACTTTATGTCACTCTTCAGAGATGTGTTGGTTTGCCACTGTGTTGAGTTGACATGAAACCATCTAGTCTACAGCGAATGAAAAATTGTGGTTTTTTTATTTTCATTTCAGCCACTTTTTCAGGCGGTAACCTTTTTAAATACACCTATTTGAATTTCACTTTTGTTTGTCTGGATGAAGCGGAATCTTGGAAGAAGAAATTAACCAACTTTCCGACATTTAATCGAGCTGTAACTCGGCAGATAGACTTGTTGACGACGACAATGCATTCTCTCAAATGGCCATAAAATACATAACAATGTTGAATTTTAAAAATATATTTAAAAATTCATTAAATATGCAGCGTTTTATTGTCTTCACACCACACTTCTTTCAAAACTTATAATGAATTGGGGTTATAATGTCGCTAAGGCAAGTTATTTGCCCCCTCCACAACATAAGCAGATATAAGCGTTAGAAATACGACAGCAGTCAAGTACAATAAGCGTGTTTATACTTCGCGCGTGTGTCTCCATAGAAATTGTTCTAACTCCGTTATTGTTTTAGTTACATCCCTAAAACAAAAAGTAAAAGGTCAATAGTAGATCAAGCTGTACATCACTATCAAGTTATCCATAGAAATACATAACAGGAATCAGCTGTCAGTCGCGTAATTGACAAAAATATTTACCCGCTCAAATTTTACTACCGACGGCTCCACCGCGCTCCATATTTTAAATTTTTATTAAATATTTTTATATGAAATGATAAAAAAGTGAGGTGACAAAAGTATTTATTACACATATATACAATAGAATAAGTATTGCTGTTTACATAATCTGTGATTTTAGTACCGTTTTTACATAAAAACATCACGTGAGTCATTTTTAACCTATTTTTAATATTTGCGCTCTAAATTTTAATATTTACAAATGCTAATATTTATTTGTAATAATAATATTTATGTGTATATAATAATTTGAAAGCTTATTTTGTAACCTTTCTAAAAGAGTTTTTACTATTCGGCTACGTTCAGAAATGTTTCATTTATAGAGCTTTAATTGTGAAGCGGTAATAACAAAAAGTTTTCGTAAAATATCATTTCGTTAGAGACGGTTAAAGTGCTTCAATGGCGATTTTTGGAGGGGTTACAATTCTGTTTAGTGAAAATAGTCGTAAATTTACTTTCATATTACATCCATATCACAACTGCAACATAATTACGTCATCACGTATTTTCTTAAAAATAAACCTATTTAATAGAAGTTTAATGAGCACAGTAGCGAAGAAAAGCAATTTATTTCCTCAAGACAAGGACTTGACAACCCCTCACATACCACCTACCACCTGCCACCCCTCCACCACCCACCTTTTAACCCTTGCCCTAACCTGGGCCACGTTTTCATCTACATCTTTTAAGTAACTGTCGCAGCTGATCTAGATAAGGCAGGAAGGCTCTGCTTTGCTTAACTTTGGATAATTCCTGCTTTGCACTCTCATCCACTTTCTATAGAACCTCTTCAGTCGGATACACCGTGAATTCCTTATCCGGTTCGTCTACTTTACACGTGAAAGATAATAATAATTACGTATAATTTACGAGTAATTTTAGAAAGCATGAATGTTATTAATTAAATGTTGGAAGCGAAATATTTAAAGAAATGTAGGCAAACATTTTGGGGTGTTCCCGTTGCTGTTATTTTAAGTGTGGAAGATAAGGAAAGAACTGCACATTTCATGATCGTCTGGTTACGTAATATAATGGTCTACTCATTTTACTTTTACTGTTGTTCAATGATGTTCATAATTAATAAATGTATTATATCATTGAAGAAAAAGATAATGTACGAATATATAATAAAATATATAATGTATTATTTAAATACTAATCATGATTAATAAAAACAAAAGATTGTTGCTATTGTAGTTTTGTTCTATTTAAAATAAACATTTGTGAAAAAAATGTATAATATTATATTTTTTTTATGGACTGTGTTACTAAATATTTTTTTATATTATGACCTCAAAGGTTGCGTTTTTTTTGGCGTAGTGCTTAGAATTTACCCTTCAATTTGAACTCCCTTTAAATTTGACGTCGAATTCCGTTAACCGTCGATTCTTAGCTCTTCAAGGGTGTTCAACTTGCAGTCGAGTTATTTGATTTTATTTGTTGATTAAGCTGTCCCGCATAAGGTTCCTAAAAATTTATCAAATCCGACGGCTCGAGAATCGGTGTTTAAATGGGACCGTTCAAAAGTTTAAAAAATCATAATGACGCTCTTTGCCTAGTTGATGTTGATAACGACCTTATTGTGGCGTAGTAGTGGTAGCCACTACTCCCCCCCCCCCCCCCCACCCTCCCTCCCCATCAACCATCAGGCATTAGTTTAATATTACATTTTACATTTTCATATAATATTGCAAACGGTATTTCACCACCCAGTATTACGTAAAAAAATACCAAAGCGCAAGATTTTTTTTGTCAAAGATAATAAGTTCCAACCAATTTTAGCTTCCCAACCAAAACCGTAGCAAAATATTGTAATTTTATGTATTTCCATTCAATGTCTCATCTTCTTTCTCTTGATATCAAGATTACAAAAACCATCAAATCGCAAAAAAAAATCATTTCGTTTTCAATTTTCCAAAAAGGTTCCAGGTGTAGTTTACTAATAAGGTCACGATCACTAACTACGTGTCTTGTGTTACCCTTAAAGAAATTTGCTTTCAATTACGTTTTCCTGATTAAATCAACATTTTCTCATTATATTCTGCTCTTTTTCTTTTTTTCTCGGTTCCTTTTTAATGGAAAATCGTATCGCATTTCAATTTCCGATATTATTTAAGGCACTATTTAGTCTTTAGAGCATCTATTTTGCCTTTTTCTCTACTCTGAACGAACTTCCATAATGAATTTATTTTTTATTTGAACTAAAAATGTAGAAATTCAAGGAATAATTTGCTTTTCCTTATATTAGTTTTATTCACGTAGAGAATAATTAAATTACTTTCTCAGCGGAGGTAATTACGATCGACGGACATCAGTTTTCCTTGACGTCAAAGGATAAAAATGGTCTTTGAATAATTTCTCCCATTTCTACAATATTTATTTTAGAGTTCATAAAAAGTTTAATTGCGTTTCAATTAACTTTTTCAATCAAGTAAATTCTACGCTATTTGTTAGTCGTTTTGAAATCATTCACAGTGTTTTATTTTTCCTAAGGGCGATTTAATAATTACGAAATTGATTTTATATGTTTCAATAACTTTACCGACACCATGATTTAGTCAGTTCCTCGCCCTTTCCCAAGAATCTACGATCATAAAATACGTTCCTAACCAACTGATAAGATTTTTTAAATTTAAATCCGTGCAAGAGGCCCTGATAAATGAATATATTCTTCAATTTGGGAGGCGGGAATGGGTACCGCCGCCCCGGGAACCTTTATTGGATAACCAACACCTCTGCCATAGGTCACCCCAAGTGGTTCGCTACGTTTGGTAATTTAGCAGGGGTGCCCGGGTTCATGGGGTGAGGTTTGTCTAGGTCTTGGAGGCGGATGACCAGGACATACTGAACCCCAGATTCCTACCCACCCCTTAAACCCTTTTCCTTCCCAGAACTCTCCTCTCCTTTCTTTTCTTAAAAAAACCCTCCACACAGCATCCTCAAAGATGACATAGGCCCTGAGGGAAATTATTTTCCTCAGGGCCTCCTGTGTGGAGCTCACGTAAAAAAAAAAAAATTATGATTTCACATTATCTGACAAATACAACGCGGATTTTTAATAAGCTTTTTATGGTTATGCCCAGTAACAAAGGCCTCGAGGTATCCTTAATTGAGTTAATTTTGAAAAAGGAAAAGAAAATCAAAAGTTTAAATCCATTCTCCTGCATTTTTAAACGACTTCGAAAAGGAGGAGGTTCTCAATTCGACTGTATTTTTTTTTGAAAGCTGGTGCTTCCCGTGTGGTCCCATTTTAATTTGGTCCAGTTCTGACAATGGCATCCATGAGAAAATCATATAAGTCTTAAATTTGCATCAAGTATGTGCGCGACAAATGGACGAATAACTCAATATCACGCGAACCGATTTCCATGATTCTTTTTTTATTGGAAAGGATGTACTTCAAGGGTAGTTTGATGAGAGTTTGGTTAGGTTCTGATTATGGGATCCATGACAAAGTAACGGAAATCTCCAATTCTGAAGAACAAATTTACGATACTCGGCCGAATCTTAATCGAATTAGTTAGTGTACTTCAGATTCACTAAAAATCAAAAAATAAACAAAAATTTTAACAAAACAAAAAAACGACTTCAAAAAATGCACTAAAAAGTAAAAAAATACATTCTACAACTTTATAATCAACTAACCTTTTCTACTCATCAATATGTAGGTAAGATTGTTATTTTTGGAGTCGGTGTCAACCAAGGTACCCGCGGCCCGGCGTGTTCACTTGACAGCTCCTCTCCCGCCGACACCGACTCCAAAAATAACAATCGTACGTACATATTGATGAGTAGAAAAGGTAAGCTGATTATAAAGTTGTAGAAGAATACGAAATTATTTTTTTACTTTTTAGTGCATTTTTTGAAGTCGTTTTTTTTTGTTTTGTTAAAATTTTTGTTTATTTATCTGAGCTTGACGAAATATAAAAACAAATATCATGATACGATGTTGTTTTTGTATTAATTTTCTATACTTGCTTTATTGTCTCCAAAGAATCTAATTTGTATTTGCATACACGTAATGTTTTGCTTCCTCTGTTTGCGACAAATTTAATTAACCTCATATGTGTTTGCTTTTTCATGTGGAAGTGCTCATTTAAATGCCGGTACGTTGATTTATTACCAAAGGTTCATATAATTATCAAAATAATCGTTTAAGTATATTAATATTTTTTATTTTAATTGTACTTGGACGCTCAGATGGGTTCGGCCAACAAAATATGTGTTTCATTTAAAATAACATTCATAACTCAGTTCTGTAACGGGTCAACAACGGAAGCAACCCAAACGGAGTGAAAAATAGTGCTGACCCTCAGATGTGTTATTATTAATGTTCCCCTGGACAGAACGACGTATAAGCTACCAGATTAGCAGAGAAAAATGATCCTTCAGTTGAATGGAAATATATGATGCTAACCAAATTCCGAATTAGCGAAAACCAGACGTTTTACGTTGTGCAGACACGCAAACGTAATGTTCAAATGTCATTGCTCTTTACTGTCAAAACGTAAAATGTTTCATTAATCATAATTCACTCGTTTTCAAAACTTATATCTTTGTTTATTTTATGTAGATGTTAAAGTTTCACAGTTCTGACTAAACAGATAGTTTAAAAATTTCACAAATTAAAAATATTCACATTTAGCTTAGATTTTACAGTAACTATTTGAAATTTTTAAAAGAAGTATATATGGGAGATCCCATTGAGGATATCATTATCTCTATATGTTACTAAGAAAGGGAGTCAATAATATTATTAGTTATTAATATTAATATTAAAAAATATATATTTCGTCCAATTAAATAGTTTCGTTGGTAAATTAATTAATTATCACGCTTTTTCAACAAGTCTTGGACAAATTTGATACCACACAAAAACTTTTTGTTTATATGTAGGTATTTTTTTGCTCTTTCCTTTAACGTCAAATATATGATGATTTGTGAAAAAATTTTGAAACAACCCGTCCTAAGTTACGAGATAATGAGGAAATCAATATTTCAATGCTCACCGATCATCAGTTATTATTTTCAAGTTTTTGTGTTTTACATATTAAATATGTTACGAGATAACACCGGGAGGCGTAAAGGTAATTAATAGAAATTTCCTGCTAGTAACTCAGAAAATATATTTTTTTTTGTTTATTTCACATCAAGTTTTTCTACATTATAAGTGATTTGGTGGTGTTTACGAGTAATATGAGTATTGTATCAGAAAGAGGGTGCAATTGTACATATAACTTATCTCAAATTTCGATTTTTCGGAGATGTACTGACTAATCAACTAGACGATCGATATTTGGTGAACTTAATTGTGTAATGTCTTTCTAAGGTATTTTCAATTTCGTCTTCCATTTACTTTAGCGTCGTATTTATTTTTTATTTCTGTCCATTCTTGATGTGCAAGTATTTGTAAACCTACTGCAACTATTTGTAAATCTATTTGTAAAGCTTCATCATTACTCTCACAACAGCCGCGAATTATTTTTGGCTATCTTCATTCGCAATACCATCTTACGTAGTTTTTCTACACGCACTTTGCAATGATCTCATTATTTCTGCATTCATAAAACTTTTCTTTTATCATCTCCCAGTTCGCCCTTAGTTCGAAACCGGAATATTATAGTGGAGGGCTAATGGCTATGGTTTATCGTTGCTTAGGATATTGTTCCTCTTTGATATACATACACGATAACCCATTACTAGTGATCAAGAATATTTGTAAAAACCGTTTTTTCCACAAATGATTCATTTGTTAGGTTGCTCTTCAATTATTAAATCGATTCCACTGATTTTTGGTCTCAATTCCATTAAGTATTCCAATGATCTGCGTCAATTGGAAAAGGGTTAACGGTTTACCATTTGTTCTTAATCGGAGAATTAATTGAACAATTCAACGGAAATCATTTCGATTATCTACTTATTTGGAAAACTCCCGCATTCTTAAACCACGGTTTAAAAATGTCGTTAAGTTTTATTAAAATATCAATCGATGTTTTCATATTTTGTAAAATGCGTTCAAAATGTATGAAAAGGCAAATATTGTTTTCATATTTTGTAAATTAAGAGATATTGAGCAAAGATATTCTAAATATAATGCTACTAAGCTATTCAATTCTCTACCTACTACTGACATTAGAAACACGCAAACCAAAAATTCATTAAGGAGTAAATCATCGATTACCTCCAATAAACATATCCATCAAGAGTATTTCATTATGTATTTACATTTATGCCTACATCTATGTATACTATGTACTGCATGTAGGTATGTACATTTGACTAAGTTTCACGGCCTTTTTCTTATCATTTTTCGCTATGCCTTTTTGTCAAATTGAAATTCAATTGCTTCAAAATTAGATATTAGATTTTCGTTATTTGTATTCTTGGTGTGTTATGCCGTGTTGCGCTACCTCCTTCTTCAGCCACACACATCTACCGGATCTGCCCTGATGATGGACACTGCAACGTTGTCCGAAACGTTGGCTAAAGAACGAGGTAGCGCAACACGGCATAACACCCCAAAAACAAATAACGAAAATGATTCAAAATTATTCATTTTTTCTATTAATCTTCAACATCCATACTTGAATTGAATAACTTAAAAGAAAACACTGATTTTATTTTTAACTCATTTTCATAATATTATGTAAACAAAAACCCTGTAAATTGCTAACAACAACTCTGCAAATTGTCATCTCAACACAGGCGTTTCGCTTCGCCCAGTTAGTGTTGGTGATCATTTTGTAAATCCAATAGGAACTAGTTCCAAAATTAGCCCGGTCCTCATATTTATTGTCAACAGTGTCAACCAGTGATGGCTAGTCACCGCGAAAAGGTAACCGGGACGGGCGATGACGACGTTAGTAATATACAGCCGCTTGATACAACTGAGTATTACCATCAATCTTTCGAAATCCCGGAGATACTCTAGGTTCACAAATTCGTAGAACTTATACCTAGGAAGGGCACGTCCCTTTGCGTCTTGCGACGAAAGTGGCGTCATCTTGTGACGAATTCTTGAATTAGAAACTGAATTACAATGGTAACACGGATGTTTATACGGTGCGATGGGTAACCCGCGGCGGCAGACATGCGTTGGAAGCCGGATTCTTTAATTCAACCACGCACAGTATTACCCAGACGGTATTTTTGTGAACTATGGAGATTCCATCACAGCACAGAAAACTGTCTTTATTAAACATTTAATTTTTCTATTGTTTTGACACTTTCATAATCCTTCCTATACATACTTGAGCTTGTAGAAATAGACTTGAAGTATGATACTTCAAGTTTATTTCTAACAATAATTGTTGATTTTTTTGCCCGTCCGCCCCTTGTGCCCGCCCAGAAAAACATCCTAACAGTAATTGTTGATTTTTTTGCGCGTACGCCCCTTGTACCCCCCCCCCCCCCCCCCCAGAAAAAATCCTAACAGTAAGTGTTGATTTTTTTGCGTGTACGCCCCTTATGCCCGCCCAGAAAAAATCCTAACAGCAATTGTAAATTTTTTTTGCGCGTACGCTCCTTGTGCCCCCCCCCCCCCCCCCCAGATAAAAATCCTAACAGGAATTGTTGATTTTTTTGCACGTCCGCCCCTTGTGCCCCCCCCCCCAGAAAAAATCCTAACAGTAATTGTTGATTTTTTAATCGTCCGCCCATTGTGCCCCCCCTCCCCCCCAGAAAAAAATCCTGGATCCGCCCTTGACCACGCAGACGCAAAGCTATTATTAATAACGTTCGATATTAAGATAATGAAATAAAAAATTTTAAAAATATTATGAAGAAACTCATTTCTCGCTTAATTTCACTAATTTTGATATTCTTTCTTCGTACTTTCCAATCTCAATCGTTTAAATTAGCCTTAAATCTTTATTTAGCGCGAGGAATTTATCTTTAGCCTTTCGTATTATCATTTTCATCTAGCGGGAAACATGGACGCAGATATTATTTTTTCTTTGAAATTTTGTTTCTTAATTTTACCAAGAAATTTATCTGATGGAGTGTCTTAAACAGTGAACATAAATCTTTGATAATATCCAAGGCTGTTTAGTGTCTGGGTACCTACTTACATACCATTACCATTTCACGGTATCTACATATCTTTACAAGTTTTAAATTTATTTATTTGGAATTCTTTTTGCTTTAGACATGAATCCGAATATCGGGAAACGCACATTAATTATAATTTCTAAGATATTTATCTTGGCATCATGGAAGTGGTACACTCATCTCGTTGAAGGTTGGGTATTTTGGTAACCATTTCATTAAAACTAATTCACTTTATTGAGATATTGTTTGTTTAAAGATGTCGGCACACTAGAAATGTGCAATGATGTGTTTCGAGTAGGTAGAGTTTACTTGGATATACATAAAGCAATATTTTTGATTCACGGAGTCCATGGGCCTATGGCATCCCCAATTTGGGAATGTTGGATAAAGCAAGTTGAGTGGCAGGATGATGGAAAGGGAAAGGTCGGGTTGTAAAAATCTGTTTTTTTTTTTTTTTTTATTAATAATTTTTTTTTGTTACGCACGTAAAAATATTATAAAAATCATTTCTTTTAATATTAAGTAAAAAAGATGGAACTATAAAATTAAATAGGTAGCTTAAAGATAAACAATAATATCTACAATTAAACAAAAAAAAAAGATATTACAATGGTATGCGTATATGTATATCAAAAAAAAATCCCACATAGGCATCGCCAGTTTGTGGGTATACTTAAGTTTTTTTTAATGCAGTTAAGATTATAAGTAAATTACATAATCATGTTTTAAAATATTTATAGAACAAATAATTCCGTATTTACAAAACTAAAATTAAGACAAAAACATATATACATAAAAAATAAAAAAGGTTAAATAAAAATCAAAGATTTTTAAAGTTACAACAGGTAGGATGTTATAGCAGGTATGTATTTGCGTCATTTGTAGTTATCCAAGTCTTTATTAATTTTTTGTATATGCTGTATGAGGATATGTTTTTAGATTTACTTTCTACCGTCTGATAGAGTGCATTATAAATTTTTGGTGCAATGAAAAAAGCATGTCTCTGCGCAAGCCTAGTTTTGCATAGGGGAACCCCAAATACATTATTTACTCTACTGCTGGAGCGATTTTCGTTTTTTTATAAAATATACATTTCGTGAAAATGTATATTTCAGACATTGCATACAGTAAATTTTTCTAATATCTAAGAGTTCCGCTTCTTGGAATAATTGCAAGAAGGGGTAGTTAACATCTTTATGCAACATTATTTGTTATAACTATTGTTCTTTTAGCAAAGAGATTTCATGCTTTTTAGATTTTTTTAGGTTTTGTAATGATCTTATCCAGTCAGTGGCCGAGTCAGCATCGCGCCTGGTTCCCATCCAGGCGTCGTGAGTTCAATTCATCGGCTGGTTAAGTCTCCCATCACGGTACACGCAAACTTTTCCGCTTACTATGATGACAGTAGGAGATTTTCAAATATTGTCATGTTATTCGCAACTCAGGAATATTTTTCTTCACTTAAAAATAATGATAAATTAATAAATCTGGGCGATACTGAAAGTACAAAAAACAAAGAAAAAATTATTAAAACATCCAATTTTTTATATATCCAAGTATGTTTTTATTTGCTTTCGTTGAGTTTTGAACCAGTGACGTTTTATCAAACCTTTTAGTTCGCTTGCAATAGTAACAACTTGTAAATTAGCAGATGTGATTTTTTTACATAAAATAGGTACTTAATATCAACCGACAAAGAATATTATTTAACACTCGTCTAGAGGAATGATTTTACAACACTAAGTTTCCGGCGGCTTGGGCACAATTGTGCTTTAATTTTTTTGTTTCAAAAATCACAGTGTATCGCAGGGTTGTTATGTCTGTCGTGACTGGAAGCGGAAACAATGTAAGATTAGGAAAAGCTGTGTAGTTTGCATGCAACCTATTTGCGATGAACATTCGGTATCAAAGACTGCAAGTATTACTTGGAAAATAAAATTCTTGCATCATTTCCTTGCAAAATTTATGAAGGCACAAAATCATACTTTGCCGCCAAAGGGTGAAAAAAGTTTTCAGATTTTATTTCAGTTTACAATTTCAGTGTAAAAACAACCAATTCCACCTCTCAGGAAGAGTTGTGGATTTTTGTATTTTTCATATGGCTTCGATATTTAAATTTTAATTTACTAAAAACCACTGGACAAGTGTTGTTAACACGGTTATTCACAGCAGACGATATCTGTCCCAACTCACATAGGTCTTATAGAAATCGTTGTCTCCCTTACTTCTTACTATCATAGTGAGAACTATGATATAAACGGGAATTTTGGAAAGAGAAAACAACACTCTTTATATTCAAATCTAAAAGTAAACCACTAAATAATTCAAATGTACACCATTATGAAACCTAAATTTCCAACCGCAATTAGAAAAAAATTGTAACATTTTTTTAAGAATTATTTTTAAATGAAATGACAAAAAGTGAGGTATAACGTTTATAATTCATTGAAGAAGAAGATAACAATAATAATCTAAACGAAAATATGAAAGAGAACAAGACACAGAAAAATAGAAAAATACAATGGTCGCAACTGGCTCTCGAACTCAGACCTCTCGTCTAACCGGGACGTTAACCAATTTCGCTATTGCCACCTCTTCTTCAATGATATATTACATTGATGGGAATAACCTTAAAAAGTTACAAATAGAGAGTTAAAAAAAATATTATTAATTTGTTTAATAAAATATGAATGTTTTTTTTTTAAATTTCGTAATTTTAATTAGAAAAAACGTGAGGTAAACCATTTTAAAAACGTTTTGAAGTTTTCATTTGAATTTTTTTTATTTAAAAAATTGCATAGTTATTTCTAATTAAAAAATTGGAAAGCGTATTTTATCACCTTTTGAAAACAGTTTTTAGTTTTCGGATACGTTCACAAATATTGTATTTATTTGGATTTTGTTGCAAACCGAAAAACCTACTGACAAAATACGCCCAAATTTTGAAGTGTTGGAAGAGCATATTTTTGGTACAGTTGTCCTGTACCCCGCGGTAATGTATACGATGCGGGCCGCCTCAGTAATGTGACACTTTTTATGACACACTTTTTATTGTTCGTGTTCACTTTGCCTACACACGATTAGTGCTCCCATCCGTGCGGATGTATGGTGTATATTGTTTCGGAAACCCACAATAATACCCGAACCCCATCTATTACGTTTTTATGAAACTATAATAAAAATAATCATTCAATTAACGCCTCGCCGGCTTAATTGTTTACAGTAGTTTATTATTGTTACTGTGGCGACCCGCTGAGCTGATATTGTAGAACCCCAGTCATTCATTAATCAAAATGTGATTAATATTACGACACGAGCAGCCAAGTCGATTATTTAGTGAAAGAACTGCTGTCGAATATAAGAAATAATCGTTTCGAAGGGTAGGGTTAAGAAACCAAATCTTCAGGGTGGTAGGTAATTTAAGAATTACCCTGGTGAATGACCACCATTCTAAATCATCAGCAACATCAGTTTTCTTTTAAATCGGTTCACCATTATAATGATTTTCTGCTCAGATATTTAACCCTCGACCCGTCGCGTGGGGTCTTTAAAAGCCCAGGTTTTACAGAAATGCTTATCATGTTCATTTTAAATGTTCCCACTGATTTCTTACTTTAGGTAGCTTCCTAAAAGGGACTATACTTGACGCAAGCGCCGAGAAAATTTAGTTAGCGCATGTGCGATGTGAGATACAGACTTGTGTTTCGGCGTGAGGCAAAAAAAATCAACAAAATACCATGAAAAATCAAGTTTATTTTGTTAGTTTATTGATTTTTGTTGTTGTAATAATAATAAGTCTATATCAACCTCAAATAGTTATAAGTTTGATGGAAATTGGTTAGATTTTTTAAAAAAGTTTTCTATTAAAAAATATGATTCAAAATTTCAAAAAAATGTTCCTTGTTGATTTTTAAGGTCTTGCATTGAAAATAAATAACTAATTTTTAACATTTCTTTTTATTTCAAAGCAATCATTATCACCTGACTGTAATCAGTTAAAATAACATATAAAATGTATGCTACAACAACAATTTAATCATATTTATTTTTGGGGTCCTAAGCGACCCCACGCGACACCTCGCGTTACAAAAAAGGCGCGACGGGCGGAGGGTTAAGATGAACTCTGATGTTTCATACAGAGCAATTAGTGAAAGACTACAAGAAACGCCATTTTTCGATGCTGATTTGTAAAATCTGATCTGACTTTATTAATAGCCTAGCGACTGAATTGTTGAAATTTTAGAACCCTACTACGAATACATCTCTGAGGCTGCGTCTTATGCAAAACCATGTTCCTAATTGAAATTTGTTGTAAAGCTACTTTTTTAATAAAACCGAATTCAAGCAAGTAGTCAATAACGCCAAAAGATGTCGCCACTTACGTTAACAGCTAACATGAGGAGCATCACCTAGCAGGCGTTAGTACTAATTAATTTGTAATTTCGTTAATGTCTTCGGGATTACAATTGGCAGTTGTGAATAATTATACCAATTATCTATTTTTTTTTTTTTTTACAGCGAATACTGCACAAGAATCTCAACTGCTCCCGTCTGGAGCCAGTGAGACTATGGCATCCCCAATTGGGGTATGTTGTTAGGCTGAAGGTAGTGGGGAGGGGAAGGAGGTGGGGAAGAGGAAGGTTGGGAAGTACCTGGCTATTCAGATCTGGTCACCAAACACGGCTAAAGCCATTTTCAAGCAACGTTTCAATTCTGAATGGTGGTCTTACACCAGGGCTATAGTGATAGTATCTTCCACTCTGGAACATGCCGCAAATATACAATATATTATTTTTAAATGAATTAATTGTGAAATAACACAAATTAATCAAATAAAATTTATTTGCGCATGCCGGGTTCGAACCCGCGACCTCCGGATTGTCAGTCAAGAGTCTTACCCACTGGACTACGGAGGTCGTCAGACTATATATTATATATGACGTCATTGCCTGTCGCGGTTACTTTGTCCCGGTGACTGGCTGTCACTGGATCCGAGGAACCGGCTATTTTTTAAACCAATTTCTATCGGATTATAAAATGGTCACCAATACTTAAACTGAGCGAAGCCGAAACAAAACCGCCCGCAGGGCCTAGCAGCAAAAACCTGCGGAGCGGGTTTTTAGCTGCTAGTTTAATTAAATAATGCTAAAGAGCTTTATTTATCAAAAATGTCACATGCGAGGTATTTCTCAACTCTCTAAATTACATTCTTATATATTATGACAAGCGTATCTACTACTCTTTTTTTTAGTTGCCTTAGAAATTTTTCTTTTCACACGTACAAAGAAATAGAAGTTTTCCCGAGAAACGTGTACAATTTCAGATGTTAATTTTAAAAGTGTTGTTTATTCTGAAAGTGTGTTTCGGTCCTTGATTTAATTTTGGGAACGAGCCCGCTTTATTACACAGTCCTTATGGTACTTCTCTTCTAACGAGGGGTTAATTAGTTTATGCTTATCTATTAGTACTCTCTAAACCGCCATTTTAATTAACTTTGTGGCTTGAAACAATGTTTGTAATCAAGTGTACATTGTTAGAATGACGTTAAAACAAATAAAATAAAATGTGCTTTTTTGAATAATGTTTATTTTTATGGTGGTTTGATGTGTATTATTACAATGTGCGGACAATTTGAGTGTTATTATTATTTATATTGATATTATTTTATTAGACTGAAATTATTGTACGTAATAATCTTTTCTTGCATTAATGTTTAATTGTATTATGTTCGACAAGGACGGAAACATGTAAAATAAAATATTCTTTATTTTAAATATTCGTGTTTTTTTTTTCAAATATACAGTTTTTATTTATTTAATTTTTCACGCCCAGCTTAGGGATGTCGAAAGTGAAAAAAAATATCGATATATCGATGTATCGATATTTATTAAAATATCAATATCGACGTCGATATATCGAGGAAAAATATCGATATATCGGTCAAATTTTCAAGAGATTTTGCGTTTTTAAAATAATAGTGTATTCAGCTCAATATTATCAATAGTAATTTTTGTACACAATGTGTTTTTTTAATGTACAAAAATCTAAATAAAGATGAAGGTATTTTTATCACTATTCATTTTTATTACGAAATAATTACAAAAATATCATAAAATAAAAAGCTGTCTTCTAACTTATATGTAAACTGAGACGCATACAAATTTTGTATAGACAATAGATTTGTAAGCTATTAATAGTTAAAAGTTTAACAGCCAGATGTCATGACCCAATACAGTTACTTTTTTTCCGTTCGTTCCTTTACGGTTTTGGATTCATACAATTTTCGATATTGTATATTTTGTACCGATATATCAATATATCGGATCAAAATATATCGGCTAAAAATATCGATATATTCAATTAAAAATATCGATATATCGATACTTTTTCAACAAGTCTAGCCCAGCTGGGCTTTTACTATATTTTTACTATGTTTTTTTAGAATTCTTTTATTACATGGTGGCTTAAGGGGAACGTGTGCGCGGCCCATTTCTGCCCGTTTCATACAAATCTTAGATTTGGATTTGAGATCATAATACCCAACCAAACTGAAAAATTATTTTTGTAATCAAAAGTTATATCAAATATCTAGTCAAGATGTGAGCTACTTTATTTATTTTTGCTTTAAATTATAAGATATAGGCCATTAAAGGTTTTATTGTTTCTGGATTTTAGAGTCAATTTGGGCAATTGTTTGTGAGTAAATGAGAAACAATAAAAAAATTATTTTACGATATTTATCGTATAAATATGATGAAATATAAAATAAAAAATAAAAATTCATAAAAAAAATCATTTTGATGGGTGTAAATTAAAAATACAAATTATCTGTTTACGGCGGAATACAAAATAGTCGTTTATATATTAAAATTACTACCCAAAAAATGCATTTTTAATTTTTATTTTTTTTTCATTCGATTTTTAAAATAAACATAGTAAAATTATTTTTTTAATGTTTTTCATTTACTCACAAATAATTGCCTAAATTGCCTCCAAAATCATAAAACACAAAAATATTTAATGGCCTGCGTCTTATAATTTAAAGCAAAAATAAATAAAGTAGCTCACATCCTAACTAGATATTTGATATACCTTTTGATTACAAAAATAATTTTTCAGTTTGGTTGGGTATTTTGATCTTAAATCCAAATCTAAGATTTGTATGAAACGGGCAGAAATATGGGCCGCGCATACGTTCCCCTTAAGTTAAATAATTTGCATAGATTAATGATTTCCTTTCTATATATTTTTGTTGTATTAGACTAAAATTACATTATAAAATATTCTTAATTCATGAAGACAATAATAGCGACACTCAATCAAAATCCGAAATAGAAAAATCAGAAAAAAGATACGGTCACATCTAGGAATCGAGCCCAGGACATTTGCACTATTCGCCAAACTCGGTCATATTTAACTGTAACATGTTTCGACTAAGAACTACCAACATTATCTTCATTTTCTTAACGCATATTTTTTGCTACCTTTATGTATGATTGCAAGATTCAATAGGCCACTTGCATCACATTTTTAAAAAAAAAATCCCCGTTTAGGCAAATATTCTGAGACATTCTGTATTTTTTTTATCGTATTTTTGAAACCCTGGCGATTTTTTGAAAATTTCAATCCGAAAAATCAGACCATTTTTTATAAACATTAAAAAAAAATCATTAAAAAAAAGAACGTTTTCCACACGAAGGGCACAGGAGAATAACGAGGCGTACCAATAATATTAAATCTCATAAATATTTTTTTCCTTGATCCATCTTATTGACCATAAATCATTATAATGTTCAACGTCTATATTACTAAATCAAATGTAATATACTTGTACTTGTAAGATAATATAGTTAGAATAATAATTAGATAATAATAAGAATATTATAAAATTTGATTTTGTTAAAATCCGCACCATTATCATTATACCTCTAAAACACGTACGGACAACGTAAAATGCACGGGGTTCTCTTCAAAACATCTGTCAAAAAATCAAACCAAATGATACGTTCGCAGAGAACAAACAATAAATCTAGTGAACGTAAAATGTCAAATCAAAAATTCGCCTGAAATCAAAGTGATGCCATATTAATAAATCAGTGTGGAATTTTATAAAATTAATAGGAACATTTTCTTTTATGGGGAGGGGGAAATAATACGTTTTTATCACTTAGGGCAGGTCCAGATATATTCATATGTCCGTGATATGCATGCAAATTATCTGATGGCGTTGGTTATAAAGGTTGGGTAATGACGTTGTGTTTCGTTAGCCACAGCAACGTGTGGCCGGGTCTGCTAGTTAATTTATAAAGTTGTATGAAGATTGATATAAAATATTTTTGACCCGGTTTTCGGCTAGAAATGCATAAAAATAAATGTCCTTTATTTTTCAACAAACCGAGAACGAATAAATAGGGTTCATTCATTCGTTCTGAGAAAAGAATTTCATTTCTTATATTCGTTTTGCTTAGGGCATATGAATATAAAATATGGAATATAATATGTCTACTTCCTTTAATTAACGTCAATTCTACGGTGGTCTGAAGTTCGGTATTTTTGTACTAAACGTTATTTTTGTAAGTCATGTTGACATTGTATTGGACTAAAATTGCATCGAATGTATTTTCTTTGTTAAATTTAAGGCATTTTTTTATTAACAATTTAATATCTTTCTTCATTAGTGTTTAATTGTACGGTAGCCCGAAGCTAATTAATTTGTGAGGAGTAGAATTTTATTCCTTAGCAGTGAGGTCACTCGAGCAAATGAACGAGGACATTGTCCCGACTGCATTTAAATGCACCCAATTCCAAAGGATGCACATTGCACATTGTACAACTGTATTGCTGCTTATGCACTGGCACTAGCCTAATGTGTTTCATTTCAAACAGGGTGCTCCAAATAACATTTTTTGAAGTGAGTCTTCTTTAGCTCCGTTAAAATTATTTAAAATTCTAATGAAACGGAAATGATGCACTACAGCACCTGCGAAGCATCAAACTGCGCTCAAGGTTGTGATATAAAACGGAAACGACAATAGGTCGGCGCTCATTGACCGCTTTGTTTTTTAAGGGTCGTCGGAATATAATGCGTGAATTCGCGCCTAGCCGAGCGCGTCCCATAGCGCAGCGGTATAGTGCGTCACAAATCTCAGCGGCCAAAGAAATCCAGCGGACGGAGGTTCGAATCCTACGAAATCAAAAAAAAATAAACATTTTAATTTTGTAAATCAATATCCAAACTTCAAACTATTTTCAAATAAACAGGCAAAAGAAAGCGACGTCCAGCGACTTTCTTGTTTCACTTCTATCGCGTGTGAATAGAGAACTCCAGTCCAATTTTTTTTATTTTTTTTTTATGTTTTTTTTAACTTAAATAACTGCTTTTTTAATTTTATATTTAGAGTTAGTTTTAATATTTAAAATAATTGTCAAACTTTTAATTTTTCAAGATCCCCCTAAGACCACCGCATGTACGGTGAATCGTGTGACGTCATTACTCCTGAAAAAATACTATAGGATTGGGCAATCAGCTGACAAAGTACCGCCATTTTGAATACCGTTATTCGAAGCATTCTCCCTAGAAGTAGCATTACTATTTTTTGTGCAGTAGTTTTTCAATATTTTAAATAATAGAGATAAACTAATAGAGATACCTCTATTTTTGATACTGACTTATTTAGGCTTAAATATTGTTTCAATAAACACAACAACTAAATCTCTATAAACAGTGTGAAATAACGAATAACATGAAATGTTGTTAATACTGATGGCTTATGTCATACCTATATAATCAAAGATTTCAATACAATGACTGGTGACGAGTGACGTCAGCACTAACCATTCAGTTCAGTAATACCAACATTACAGTGTGTTTTGACAAGAGGTTTAAAAATGCACTTTTTAATAATTTTTTTAAGAACTCCGCGTTTAATATTATGAAATAAAACTTATGTATTCAGAATCAGCGTTTATTGGCCTGTATGAACATATTTTTTTAAAGCCATAATATTTTTCACTGGAGTTCCTTATTACATACTCTATTTTTTTTTTTTCAAATTACTTTCGTCATTAAATATAAAATACAATCTTCAAATGCGTTTTGCTGTTACGTAATGTATAAAATTAAAGACAATGATATAACATCATCAAGACATAAATATGAAATTTAAGTAAAAGCACAATGGTCGTTACTTTAATAAATAATAAAATTAAAATAAACAAATTAAACATGTAAATAAAATAAGTACTTGTGTAAAATTGTAAAGCAAAATTATATTTTCGTCATTTATTTTTGGGTGTTGTGCCATGTTGCGCCACTTCCTTCTTTTGTCAACGTTTCGGACAGCATTACAGTGTCCATCATCGGGGCAATTTTCAATTTGGGAAGCGGAGATGGGTACCGCCGCCCCGGGAACCTTTATTGGATAACCAAAACCTCTGCCGTAGGTCACCCCAAGTGGTTCGCTACGTTTGGTGAAATAGCAGGGGTGCTCCGGTTCGTGGGGTGAGGTTTGTCAAGGTCTAGGAGGCGGATGACCAGGACACACTGAACCCCAGATTCCTACCCACCCTTTAAACCCTTTTCCTTCCCAGAACTATCCTCTCCTTCCTTTCCTTAAAAAACCCTCCACACAGCATCCCAAAAGATGTCATAGGCCCTTATGGAAATTATTTTCCTCAGGGCCTCCTGTGTGGAGCTCATGTAAAAAAAGGGCAGGTGTGAAATGATGGACACTGTAACACCGTCCGAATCGTTGTAACCCCCCAAAAATAAGTAACGAAAATGCTTTTGGCCGTGAAAATCTAAAATCATACCCCCCAAAATTATATTATTTATTTGATTGGCATTTTATTAGTTTTTTTGTATAAATTAATTAAATTATTCGTTATTTATTGCTGGTTAGTGTTTTAAACAAATTTTAGTCCTCTTTTCACCGCGAAATAATATTTTACACTGGCGTGTCTATTACTAATAAAGGTGTGGATTAATTATATTTTATTAGTATCATTATGAGACATTATAAGCTCTCATTAATAGTCGTGTTCTCCTTACCCTCAACTTCTCTTTCCCCCTTTCCTTCACCCCATTTCTCCCAACTCCGTTCACCTCACAACATTCCCTAAAATTTAAAAGACTGTGTCGATGTTATGTCGGGCATTTGAAACACTCGATTATTCATTGTAGAAAAATATGGCTTCATGATATATGACTTACTTTAACATCTCTTATATCATTCTAATTAAGTTGTGACAGCTACAATGAGGTCATTATTGTCTGAACTTCATAATGTAACAATAAACAATCACCCCTTGCGCCTTGAAAACAAGACTCTGCGGGCGATCGCACCGCGCGCCCATCCTGTTTGCGGTGTCCCCGCTACTTCCGCCCCCGCCCCTGGAACATACCGCCCATACCCCCACCACCACCCCCAGCGGCAATTTCCGGTCCACACTGGCTTCCGATTTCCGCCCTGGGAGTCCGCAAAGTGCTGGACCCTGGATGGTTGCAGCAAAAAATAACAAAGTGGTGGAGACAAAATGGAGAGTAATTTGAGTTGAAATGTGTTAAATAATGGAAAGCTCTTTAAAGCGTATTTTGCTACCGTTGAACGATGCAATATAGTTTGATTCTGCAGTTTTAAACTTTTGCATTATATTTAGTATTTATAAGAAATTTACCCAATCTTATTCTAATTCTAAAAAAATATATAACACTAGCGACTTCCCGGCATGCGTTGCAATGCCACTTAAATAAAGAAATTGTTTCTCCCTGCGTGTCTTTTCCCATTCGTCCCGTTCCTCTTCCGCCTCCCCTCCGTCTCTCACGTTCCCTTCCCCTCACGCGTGCCCACTCCGCCTTCCCTCTCCCCACTCCCCTCTCCCGCTTCTCCCGTCCCGCGAATACGTTCAGTCCCGGTACATTCAGTTTTCAAACAGCTCGCGTGCCACCAATTGCAATTTTTTATTCAAATTTCATAATACCAGAGCTCACCAAAGATTCATCGCAATCGGGTGAATAGTTTAGGAATTAAGCTCACCACTATTTATACAAACCATACATTGCGGGCGTGCGCACAATCAACTCACTAAAGTTTCATCGCAATCGGATGAATGGTTTATTTTTGTTTGATTTTGCAATTAGCAACGCATAATTTCATGACGCCAGAACTCACTATTATGTATCGAAACCATGGCATGCATGCGCTCATCAAATTCCCAATGTTTCATCGTAGTCGGATGAATGGTTTAGCAACGCATAAAGAGGAAATATACTATACATACATACATTCATACAGACATGTAAGCAAGCTAATATACATTCATTTATATACATGTTACATTAACATACTACTAACTAAAAAGCATGCCAATCAGTAGGCCGAAAATGTTACTTGTGTCGGGATGGAGGACTTAGCCAGCCGAAGATTGAACGCACGACGCCTGGATGGGTCCCAACGCGATGCCAATTTAGCCACTGACACGTATATCAAATAATATCCCTACCAAATTATTATTAAAGATATTTTTGTTTTTACGTTTGAAATCGGTAAATAATGCACGAAAAATTATAATTTATAATAATTATAATTTCGGGGGACCAACTGTCGGGGTATCATCTGTCGGGTCACCACATAGTCCCACTCACTTTGAAATGTTGTGACTCTTGTACTGTATTAAAATCTGCAACATCTTTCCGTGGCCTTTTCACTTCGGCCAGTCGTAAAGTGCCCAAAAGCTGTTATTCAATAATTACACATTAAAATGTGCTGGTCTTTTATGTCCACCTGTAAACATCCTGTGCTACTATAACTTATTACGGCGCCCCTAAGAACCTTACAGCTAATCTTACGGCGCTCGATAACACCGGTAGCTTGACAAAATTACCCGCTCTAATCCGCGAGGTTAACAGACATTACAGTTTCCTGGATTACGAGTATCGCCATATTGTTTTATGGACATTTTTTGTTGACCTTCGGAAGTCGCTTGGTGGCCAGAATCATTTTTTCATCTTCTTTTAGATATCCAGAGTAAAATAAACCATCTATAGGAGTCCAAGAGAGAGATGTGGCGTGTCCTGTCTTTTTAGTTATCATACTATACGTGTGAGAAAAAACATTTTTAATAGCATTTTAGGATAGTCGTCGATGACGTAACGTATAACCTCTCTCTGGGATTACTATAGCATTTGTTAAGACTCTAATACACATACATAATATTTGGTTATCACATGAAACATACTTGTATCTTGTCAGAATTAAATATACTGAATGTAGTAAAAATGAGGTACCTGAGACGAGTATGCGGTAAAACCATGTTTGACCTTGTTACATATATTCGAAATCCGAAAAAAATGCAAAACTGAAGAAAGTGTAGATAGTGAACAAAACTATGAAATTGGCTCTTGGCCAATTTTGACATACGGACGATTGAACCGAGAAATGAATGTAAGGAGAATATATAAGGTACGACGCGAATGCGAATGGTAGAATGGGATTATTCCAAGTGAATCAATTGCTTAAATCGGCTCGTTTCAGGAGTCAGAAAAACAGAAGGTTTGAATGAAATGATGCATGTATGTTAATGAAACAAGGAGTGTTGCAACGTGGAGTTATGCGGTAGTCTATCCTATCTGCTTGCCTCTAACGGTATGATGATTAGTAAGGTAGACAATATTAAATAATCTCTAGGGGAGACCTAGGAGACTTGTGACAGAGAAGAGTTGTGACAAAACGATTTCTCCCAACCTATAATAGTTAGCGATATTGTAAAAATGCCTGTTTGTCGCTTTAGAGACGCGCTACTTCACTCGGTACCCGCCGGCGGCGCACGTGCAAAAAATGCGAAAAGTAAGTTTTTCTTCAAAATTTTGATTGAATTTATATCATGTCTTATTACATGTGCGTTGTTGTGTTATTTTTTCTTAAGTTGTGTGGTTATTTAAGTCTCAAAGCGTTGTATTGATCTTTTGTGTTTGCATCGTGTTTAGAAAATATGAATCATTATTCGGACCACGTCGTAATTTTGAGCACCTAACGTAACTTTGAGTTGTGACAGCCTGTCATCTTTTTGACTTCATTTTTCTGCTGGGTTATTTCAAAACTTTTAAAAATTAATTTGCGATGTCTGTATGTGTTTTTGTGCATTCGTATATTAAGGTCAAATCTTGCAAGTAGGTACAGTCCGCAATAAAAGCTTGTCTCAAAAAATTCATTTTCGATTAAAAAATTATTTGGACTTGTGGTGTAATGTTGCATGCTGGATGACTATTTTTTTTGTTTCAGAATACCTAATAACTATACACGGAAGACTGATAAAGGCATTGCTAGTGTCGAAATACTCAAATAGTCTAAATACAAAGTTATTACAACTTACCTCGGTGATCGGGGAGTTGTGACAGAGGGAGTAGTTTTTCTTTTTGTTGGTTTTCTCGGAAACCGTAATAATTTAATTAATTTTGATGATTGTTTTGGAAAGGAAATGAATGGTGCTACATTAATTCACATAGGTCATAACTGCGGATTGTTTCTTGAGCGAGATAAGTCCCTTAAATTAAAAATTGTCACAACTCTCCTATTTCTCCTCTATATGAAAACTTGTAAAAATAATAAATTAATTAAAAAGATATTACGTCACTTAATGGAGTTACAAAATAAGACTTTCTCTAATTACGTGTTCGTAAAAGAAGAGGAAATTAAATCAGTGTTTTTCTCAGTATCGGGATCCTTCTTATCAACTTGAATTAATTGTTTTTCTCTCTTATTCTTCACAGGTAAGCCCTACTACGAATACTCTACGAGAAACTTCGAAAGATCGAATTTGGCACGTATTCCGGACGAAAAAAAAACATTTCCAGGAAGGTAAAAGCACAACTCACTTACAGAAGCCGCAGGTTTGTATGCTCACCTTAAATTTCTCCTTGAATGAAAGCAGCACAAATGTATAATGTGACCGCGTTAGATTTTCGTACGAAAATAATGTCTTACAGGGCCATAAACTAAGCTGTTTTCTCGGAAGCAAGGGAGGCCCTTGTCGGAACTGTAAGTTAGTTTAGGTTTCCGTCTCAATTTGGGACGTTGGCAAGTTCGGCGCTGGTTGACGGATGCGTTCGCACACATAGTCACATAATGCCGCATCTTGTCGGATGCTGCCCGCACACGCGCCGCCTCTTAATCTTGTTTACTCCCGGAGATATCTTATTAAATGTGTTTTCTTCTTTCTGCTACCTCCACCCCCATGCCCTAGCAGTAGGCAACCCCATTGGAAGCCATAAAGGCGCCATCTTGCCGTAATGAGACCACAGAGGCCGATAATATTTCGGAAACGATTTATTATTACGCATCGCCGTATAATTACACACCACTTCCCCTCAGTTTTTCGCCGACGTTATTTTTAAAGACTTTCAACTTTTTTTAAACTTGTTTTTCTACGTCTTCTAGTTATAATGTAGTCCGCATTATCTGCGGTGGATCTAGCTGTTTTATGAAACAGGCTATTTTCAGCGTAATTTATGACATTTCTCCCTTTCCAGCGAGTAAGCCGTTACTGTAACCAACTCCAAACTTAAATTGCATTTTTTTCAAAGTTTTTAACTGAGCTTTTAATTATTTTTCTCGCTATGCATTAATAATTAAATTAACAATATTTTTAACTAAATATCCATGAAACCAAAATTACCTGAGGTTTAATGAGGTTTTTATAATATACTATGACTATCGAACAGTATTAATACGTTAGCATCTGCGTGGTTGAAAATTAAGGTCACGGCTTTGAGTGCATAGCCGACGCCATATAAACATCTGCGTACGTTAAATTTCAAGCAAAGGTACCATTTTAATTCGGTTTCGAATTTAAGAATTCGTCAAAGGATGGCGCCACTTCCGTTAGTAGGTCACGTACGAACGTGCCCCCCTAGACATAAGTACTACATCACACACAGTTGATTCGAGGAACGTGCTATTTTTGGATCCAGGGGCCCTATTCCTGATGGTCGATCAAAAGTTCCTCGTTATGCGCCTCGAAGAGAGCGAAAATTTATCGTCGTCGCGACGAACTTTGCAACTTAGCTGATTGCATAGATACGCCAACTTCACACCACTCGCTGCTTTGTTTCTACTGGGTAGACCCACTCGTTGTAGTTGTGGAGTGACTTTTGACGTTTGGCGTCTAAGAATGTTACTTCGACCAAGCTCAGGAATAACCAAGTCGACTAACGGACGTACTTTCGACGGAGATTGCGAGCGAGAAAATTTTCGCTCTCTTCGAGGCGCATAACGAGGAACTTTTGATCGACCGTCAGGAATAGGGCCCCAGTTAATGGTCAACAACACTCTAACTGGGCGAGGCCGAACGAAAAGCCGCCCGCAGAGCCTAGCAGCAAAAACCTGAGGAGCGGGTTTTTTACTGCTGGTTTGCATATAATTACGGATGCCATAAGAATTGGTATAAACTGTCAAAATATAAATAAATTGAAAAAATAAGTTCAAATAATTATCTATGAAATTACACTTCTGTGCAAAAAGAAAGTGATTTGCAATGGGTTATTTGAAAGTAAATTGAAAGTGTTATTTCATCCAATCTATTCTTCCTAAGGTGCTTCGGAATATGTGGGTTATGAGTTTCGTTCTGAATAATTTAGAATGTGAATTATTTTAGAAGTATTGAATGCATATGTTATTTCCACGAAAAGTAAAGGCGATTCTATTTCTCATTTGATTCTATTATCCTAATCTAAAACGCGAGTTGTATTTCGCAGGGCGCAATTACCAACCCTGAATGTTCCCTTTATTTTCTTTTTTCACGCTCGATTCCCCCGCGACATAATTTTAATGTAGGTACCAATATTATATTATAAACAAAGTAAATTTGGTTAATATCTGAATTTACATTCCCAAACTGTTTTTGGTTCACTTTAAGTATCGCGTATTTCAGTTTTATTGTAAATTTTCTCCTTTCCAGCGTGAAAATAACGTGGAAATATTCAACAATTTATTTCTTTCTGTCCATTAAGCGGGTTACGTCCATTTCAGCATTTTAGGAATTTGTTGTAACGGCCGACGCCTATTTATATATTCTGTTATGTTGTGACTTGTTTGTATGTAGTGTGGCGCGGGTGAACCCGTGTAAAATGGTGTCACATCCATAAATATACAACAAAGAGATTATTGAAATAGATGCGTTTCGTTACATGTGTAGACGTATGCATAATAATGGACATTTTTGTGCCGCCGTGTTATGCTAGAAATGTCTTTGTTCAGATTGATTGACGCCGCACCGCTGTGCTTTTACTGAAAACTTTGTGAAACTGGGAACAACATGACTGACCGCATCCAATCATAAAAATCAATCTGCCGCTTTTTGGTACAAAATACCGTTAACGGTTAAAAGTAAATTTCCGTGTAACATAATATGCAGCTTCAACCCAAGAATTCCAGAACGAAACAAAGCGCTTGGAATTTAACCTGTTTATAGAAAAACCCAGAATGACGGAGGTTGGACAAGTGCTCTGGATGCCAAAAGAACGACTATCAAACAGAATTCTAGTTACCTACGATATAGCTGAGGAAAACACTAGTAGAACAGCTTTGTGAGAAAAGATCCAGCACAAAATAGGGACGCGTTGTGGCATCTTGTGCAAGAAGTAATAAATTATTAGTCTCAGATCCGACCTAGAAGAAAACAAAGTTTTGAACGTCATGATAAAATGAACACAATTTAAACGTTAGGATATAATGAAGGTAAAATCAGATTTGTTCGTTTTTTTTAGTTTAAATAACGTAAATATTGAATTCTTATCAACCTGCATATTATCAACAATGCATTTCAAAGCAAATTAGATTGCCATCAATGAAAAAAACACATATTATGTGTGTACCAGGCCGTTATACTTTATAAAAAAATCCCAATTGAAATTACTCAGATAGAAAAATATTTAAATTTAAAAATTAAATCATAAAGTATGTCCACCTCAAATATTAATTTTTGTTAGTGATTGAATACAATTAAATTAAAAATATTAAAATTTATATTGTGTATGCCAAAAATTGTATATTTTATATAAAAATATGTGCATTTTAAATTATTAGCACACGCGACGATGTGAGCTAACTCAAGACTAATAAATAAATACGTAAACGTCATGTACTAAAATCCCTTTAAAATGCATTTAAATTATGTTAATGGAGTACTTGACTTACTAACCAGTGATTCCTGACTTCCTGATTAAAAAATGTGAACAAAATATTATCTCCGATGACATTTAGTATATTTTTTCAACCAAAAATATCAATAATCGGTCAGTTAGGGTTGGGGTGCGGAATTGGACGGTTACTCGGCTCATTGACCAGTGACAAAACACAGTTGATTTCTTTTATTTTTTTATTGTTTGTAGACAAGAAAAGTTTTAAAAAGTCTTTAAAAAAATTACCGGAGACCAAGGGCGTAGCTAGGATTTTGCTAAGGGGGGGGGCAGGTGTAGACAAACCAAGAATATATCTAAGGTAAATGCTGCATGAGCAACGGGACAGGTTACATTAAAAAAGAAAACAAAATAATACATACTGGCGGGTGAGAGGTGGCTAGGTAATTTCAGAAATAGGCTATTTTCGTCTATAAAAAGACCTTCAGACACAAAATTCTCCCCGATTCGGGACATTCCACGGAGAGCCGTAGAGCTACGAAAATATAAATAACACCGTATTCAATATTTTTGTGACAATATCCTTAGTAGTGTCACCTCCCCGTCGGGTGGCACCCCGGGCGGTCTGCCCCTCCCCCCCCCCCCCCTAAGCTAAGCTTCTTGATTCAAATTAAGTAAATCGTAGCATAGGCAAAAACTTTGTGTTTTTTCTTTAAAATCAATTACAGACATATTCAACATTGTACAGGGATGTAGCGACATTAATCCGAAAGCCGGCGAATTTTGGTCACCAAAACGCTGCTCCAATGCAGATATTAGGAAATCTAAATAAGGATTTTTTTTTTTTAAAGAAAGAACATTCCCGGGTTACAAATAACCCAACAATATTTGAAAATCTCCTACTACCACCACAGAAAGCCGAAAATGTTGCTTGTGTTGTGATGGAGGACTTAGCCAGCCGAGGAATCGAACACGCGACGCTCGGGTGGGACCCAAGCGCTATGCCCACTCAACCACTGACCAATGATAATCGATCGCTTCCAAAAATCGCATTTAGTCTCTGCAAGGTAATTGGACCGATGTTGTTGGAAAGATACAATGCGTGGGACCTGCATATCAGTTCCAAAGGCAGCTGCAGTTCTAATTGAAATATCTAAAATATTTTGGCACTCTATGTCCATGTTGCTTTGATGATCATTTATAACAGAAATTATACCTTTAATATGACTCATACATGCGTACATATTGATAGTTTTCGATCGTAAAGCATTGGCAATAGGTTCCAATATGCATGAGTACTTGGCTATCAGTTGAACACATATAATGAAAACTGATTTAATAACAATCAATGTAACTGATAGGCTCGTTTTCTTGATGCTTCATTAATCATGATCAAAAGGTAATAATAAAAATTAAATTGATTCCCACAAACAATAGGCTACCGACGTAAACTTTACGGTTTGTGATCATTCCTGCACCTTCTAGGGAGGGGGGGCAGCCGCCCCCCCCCCCTGCCCGTACCTCGCTACGCCCTTGCCGGAGACCATAATTTAATTTACATTTTTACACCAAATAATGTCAGGAATCACCGGGTTCATCTTCAATTTTGATGTCCTCAAACTTGTGATAACTTTTGAGTGAAACTTTACTTTTGAGGGAACTTTAAATACAGCATATAAATTAATTTATTTATAGATATTTGATAGTCTTTATAATGATTCATATGACATAATTCATTACGGTCTTACAATAAGTCTCGAATAAATTGCAAATCAATTACAGAACTTATCAATTAAAAGCACGGTTTCTAACACGTTATGTTCCTATAGAAAAATAATCAGTGCATTGCACTCACAGCTCTCGTTAAGATCGATCAAGCAATGCGTACACGTTGCAGTAATAAATATCCATTTATACCAACATGTGTTATCCATTCTCTGTAAATTCACCCCTGCAAGCATTTGAATATGACGATATATGTTTTTAAATATGGCTATAAAGCGTGATGCTTGTTCCGGTATTGAAAATCCCGGAAGCGTTCGGATATATTATTCCTTTGGCAGCAGCTGGATTTAATAAGTTTTACAATTTTCGCAGTTTACAGACGTTAAGTTTTTTTTCTCCTGAGAAAGTATCGGAAAATGGAGAATTCAGTAGATTTATTAAAGTTATGCTTTTTCACGTTAGTTTCGCTGCTCGCTTAGCAAGACTAAATCACATGCGTATTAATAATCAAGATATTATCTTAATAATTCGATTTATTCATTGATACGATTTAAATAATTACGTATACACATTCTTTCCAAAGAATTGTTAGACACAATATTTCGAAGTTGGCAGAGAGATTTCTGTATAAGAAAATTACTCTAATGTTTTTTGGTTTCGTGAGGGTAGTTGAAACTTTTTTGTTTTTTTTTGTTAACTTGATAAATTAATTAAAATAACCGTTAGGTTAGGTTATGGGCTATTTTTTTTCATAGTTTTATTGACTTTGAAGAGGTGTTGAGTGAAGTTGATTCTGAATTGGTATGGAACCGTAATGGTGCATGACCAGTGAAAAAAAATCATATTATTGAAATGAACAGCGACAGCGCCCGTTTAACAAAACAAGCGAAAAGATACCGCCTACCCAGGCGGAATGGCAGGATTGGCGGTGTTCTAGTTTCGTGCTGGCCGCGAAAGCTCTTAGAAATAATAAAGGCGGAATCCGATTTGATGTTTTTCTATACCCACAGTGGCAGCGAATATCGCTAGTATCTAAATGGGCCTAAAGAGTGCTAACGGATGAGAATTTATTTTCAAAATCCCTATTTATTATTTTTGGAGTTATCAGTATAGTTACTCGAATATTTCGTTATTATATACTTAATGGATTATTTCCGTGTATTTCGCTGATGAAAGTTTATGAAGCCTTTATGAACTCGTTACACGGTATAGGCATCGAAATGGTAATTTTCCCCCAAGCAGTTAAAATATATGTTTTATTTTAGTATATTCCGCCGTAAAATTTCAGAATACATTTAAATAACTCTCAATAAATATACATCATAATGACATAATCAAAAACTTTTTCGCCAACTTTTGTTTGTCGCCCCAAAATTACCCTTACCTGCGCATTACTGTTGCCCATTACGTAGGGGCAGAGGGTAGAGTGCCAACATTAATCCGAGGGTACCACGGTACACTGAATTGCTCTTAGTTACGGGTGCCGGGACCCTCGGGGCCTGGGGCACCAAAGGGGGAGGTAGAGGGGGACGGGGGAGGTAAATTGGGAGAAGTAGCACCTTGCAAATGTGCAATTACACCCCCAATTTTATGGGTAGTCTTACACGACCCAAAATTACCCAGGCATTAGAGTTTATGCCCGGAAACTTACCGGTTACTTCGGGCATCTTAGTTATTGCAAGTTTTACTTACTTGGAGGTACATCAGAGATTTATTGCGAGATTTACGTGGAAGCTTAGTGTTAAAGTTAGCGCGCATTTAATATTATGCCCAATGCACTTTATTCTTATGTATATATTGGTCTACTATATGTAGGCAACTCGCTTCAGAGCGGTTTCTATAAATTTGCAGAGTTTGTAAGGGTTTGGAGAGATATGATTTGAGATTTTCACTCAATTCAGGTACTCTCTCAAAATTAATAGAGATATTTAAAGTTCTACAAAGTTGCTCTCTGCCGCACTACTAATTTTATCATACAATTCGAGATGACCTAAATTAGGTATAATAAGTAACAAATACTGCTCTTTGCATATTCTTTATTATTTTTCTCAAAAAATCTCAAGATTGTTAATTTCCCAAGTGCAAATAGGTCCCTAATTCGTGCAGTCAAGCCATTACGGAACGAACGTCTTTCTTTTTTGAATTTGGTCCCGCAATTTCCTCATCAAAGCGCAAACAATGTCCCTGCTGTTGGAGAACAGCGTTTAGGGCCGCGAATACAAAAAGGATTTTCGAAAACAATTTTCTCGGCGTTTAAATTTTCACTCACCGCTTTTTTTTAAATCAGGAGCGGAACGGAATGAACTCAGTTTCAGGTTATCCTTTCTTTTAGAGCTTTCACATTTTTGTTTTTTTTTTTGTGTAAAGAACGATGTGCCATTTTTTGTGATTTTAATAATTGGATTTGTTGAATGTTATCACTTTATCACATTTGTTGAATGATATTATTTACATAATTGTTTCAATGACCTCTGGATAGGACAGTTGTGAGTTCCCTGGCTCTGAGCCTATTGTCTGATCTTTCGCGGGCTTAAAACTAAACCATCTCAAATAATGCAAAACAAATTCGTCTGATAGTAAATTTGTGCATCGTTCTGGAGTAAAGTATTATTTTAGTTGCGGTTTGTTGAAAGGCCATCATTCAGAAATTAAAGTCTGAATCATGTCATGGACCGACTCTGCATCTTCCTCGGGCGTTCTCGATTTCTGCCATTCACATTGGCAAAATTATTATCCGCTCATTCGCTTTTCTTGTCCAAATCAACTTAACGTCCCTTTCTTCACTTTACCAATCACGCTTGCATTCTTTGCGAAATTCTACAATTCTCATAAATAGATACCTAACATTATAATGTTAGGAAAAAGGAAAAGAAACAACAACATAATTTACAGATGTGTATACAAGAAAGGGAGAAAAGAAGAAATATGAGAACCTGGGATTTGAATTGCGATGTGAATTTGAACCTGGGTTTTGAATTTTCGTGCCTGTAAACTTGGCCACCCTGACAAATCGGCAATCGCTGAGCACTTAATCGAAACCGGCCATTACTTTGGATTTGTCCCTGGGAAGACCCAAAAACGCATAGAGCGCGCCTGATTACGGAGGCAATTGAAATTCACAAAAATCCTATAAATATTAATAGAGACGACGGAGCTAAGCTCAATAGTTCTTGGTATCCGGTAATTGACGGTTACATCGAGGCTAAACCCAAAAAAACATGTTGAAGTATATTTTAGCGCCAGCTCGTAGAGGAGTGGAGCTGGCGACACGGTATCGCTCCTAAGTAGATAATTACAAACATCACCCCTAACTATTACACATCTGTCCTGATGATGGACACTGCAACGCTGTCCGAAACGTTGGCTAAAGAAGAAGGTAGCGTAACACGGCATAATACCCCGAAAACTAATAATAAAATAAATACTGTTTACATTTTTTACCATTCATATGTAAAAGCCCCGAAAAATGACGTAAATCAATAAATAAATAAATCTCTAAATGGGATATGTTGTGAGGCTGAACATAGTAGGGAGGTGAAGGATATAGGAAAAATTTGGGTGGGGAATTTCCTGTCTATTCATATCTGGTCGCCAAACACGTCGAAAGCCATTTCAAGCAATCTTTCTATTATGAATAGTGGTCTTTCACCGAGACAATCCTGAGAGTATCTTCCATTCTGGAACATGCCTCAAATATACAATTTGTTATTTTAAGTGAATTAATTACAAGTTTCAATTGTAACGCCCTTATTCTTAACGCAGCCCTGTTCCTCCCTTGGTCCTGTTTTATTTTAACCCTCGTGGTGCGAGGGCGGGAATAAGATTTATGGTAGCGGGATCGGTTAGTGCCCTCTGGTGCATTGTTTGGGAATTAGCATCACTGAAGTACTGTATATGCTAGAGCAAGTAGAGTATGTTTAACGCTCTTCACATTTCCTGGTGCCCTGATACCTACCGCTGTACGCCAAGCCTCAGGAATGTCTCTTGCAAGCATTCTTGAGGTGTT
Source organism: Limnephilus marmoratus (assembly GCA_917880885.1). Classification (NCBI taxonomy): domain Eukaryota; kingdom Metazoa; phylum Arthropoda; class Insecta; order Trichoptera; family Limnephilidae; genus Limnephilus; species Limnephilus marmoratus. The sequence goes on along the minus strand of OU862917.1, from coordinate 30,701,934 downwards.
ACCCCTTGTAAATTTATTTGCAATCGTGTGTGGTGTCAACCCCTGTCCTCGAGAACTAAAACCGCACACAACCTATCCTATTAATATTATAAGGGAGAAAGTTTATATGGATGTATGAATGTTAGCATGCATGGATGTTTGGATTTTTGCTACTCTTTCACGCAATAAATACTGAATGGACTTTAAAAAAATTTTCACTAATAGAAAGCTACATTATTTGCGAGTAATATAGGCTGTATATACCTTCCTTTTTTACATGAATACCGCACAAGAGTCCCAACTGCTCCCGTCTGGAGCCAGTGGGACTATGGCATCTCCGATCGGGGTATGTTGTGAGGCTGAAGGCAGTGGGGAGGGGAAGGAGATAGGGAAAAGAAAGGTGGGGAAGTACCTGGCTATTCAGATATGGTCACCAAACACGGCAGAAGCCATTTCAAGCAACGTTTCAATTCTGAATGATGGTCTTACACCAGAGCGATACTGAGAGTATCTTCCACTCTGGAACGTGCCGCAAATATACTATATATTATTTTAAATGAATAAATTGTGACCTGACGTGTATGAATGTAAACCTGACGGAAAGTAAAGCGTTGCTAAGTACCTAATTGTTTGACGTGCGCTGTCATTTTGTTATTTTTTTAGGTTGCTATGGAGATTCCTTTGATAGTAAAAATTAATTATGTATAAAATATACTATTATATACCTACTAATCTACATTTTGACATTAGCCAACAGCTATACTAAAATTATAAATGCGAAACTCCGCGTATTTGATTGTTACGTTTTAATAGGAGGCATCGTGAAAAATGAGCGAAGCCGGGGGCAAAAGCTAGTTTGTTAATAAATCGGTTTATGGCGATGCACTACGAAATAGTGCAAAATCATGTTTTTTTGGTTTGAAAATTTGATCGCTTAGAAATTAATGCTTTAGATGCTTTAATTACTACTGCAATAACAATTTAAATGTCTACCTTTCACAAAATATAGGTGCCCACACAAGTAGAAATAACAAATAGCATATTTTTTTCGGTTTTCGGAACAACTCATATAGCTCTCACAGAAATCGTTGTGTCTCCCTCACTATAATGGTTATAAATATCATCTAAACAGACATCTTAGACATCATAAACTATCATCTTAGACCAGGGGTGGGGAACCTTTTTAGCATCGCGGGCCATTTGGATGTTCATACTTTAACCCGCGGGCCGCACTCCGATATCCGTCTCGGGGGGGGGGGGGGCAATTCTGGCTGCACATTGTCTGCAACCAGAATTTTATAATTGCACTGTGAACACGAGAATGGTTTCCGTCAAAATATCTGTACGCGGGGAATTAAAACTATACTCAGAACGTGAAATTTCATTCCTCTTATACTGGCAGGACATACGCAATTACAAATTTATAACTGCACTACACGCGAGAATGGTTTCTTACGAAACTCGTTAGCGAGATAAAACCCCACCTGGAATTTTTTCGTTGCATTCTCAACACAGAACTGGTTTTAATTATAGAGTGAGTTTGTAAGCGGGGAATTAAAACTCCTCTCAAACATGAAAATGGCTTTCTTCCAATTCTGGCAGCACAAAGTACGCAACTGGAATTTTATAAATGCACTTCTAACATGAGGGATGCGCCAAAAAATGAAACCCCACCTGGAATTTTTTCGTTGCATTCTAAACACAGAACTGGTTTCAGTTATAGAGTGAATCTGTAAGCGGAGACTTAATAGTACCGAGTGTAGCCATTCTACTGAGTACATGAAATGGCTTTTCTCTAATACTGGCAGCACACTGCTTGACTTAATATAACCAGTGATTCCTGACTTTATTTGGAGAGATTGTTATATCTAACTTTAAGTTCATCATCGCTTTGTAATTGAATAATTTCTCCGAATAGAGTTGCCATCAATCCTGAAATATCGGGACTATCCCGTACAAGAAAATTAAAAGTTCCGATGGAATTTCACTATCGTTTCACAAAAACAAATTAAAATAAAAGTAAAATGGGAGGTTTTATCACGTTTTTATTCGTATCTGAACTGCTTGCTAGTAATGATTTTGTAATAACGTCTTAAAAATGCATCTGAAACACCGTGAAACAACCATCCCGTTCTGTGTAATTTTTTGTGGTTCTTTTAGCAGGCTGCACCAAGAGTGCCCGCGGGCCGCACCAAAAGGCCTCGCGGACCGCATGCGGCCCGCGGGCCGCAGGTTCCCCACCCCTGTCTTAGACAGAGAAAACACCATGCTCTAAATTCAAATCTAAAAGTTAACTGAAACATGATTCTAAGAATTGATTAGTATCTAAGATAGCGTCACGAATAAATATATCCGATTTTATTTATATAGAACTATTAAATTTATAAAAGTCTAAATGAATGTTCAATTTTTTTGAGAAAAACTCTCTCTCTTTATAGCTTTTGAAGGTTATTCCCTTCAATGTAATATATCATAGAAGAAGATAATAATAATAATCTAAACGAAAATATGAAAGAGAACAAGATTGGATTTTATTGGAACGCCAAAATATTTTGATCTTCCGAAAAAATATGGTCGAGGCCTGAGTGAGGATATTAACGTGTGTTCGTTGAAGATCTTGTACACCGTTTCCTTTTTTTTAAGAAGGACAAACATTCCCAAGTTGCGAATATTTGAAAACCTGACAATATTGGAAAATTTCCTACTACCATTACTGTAATCGGAAAATCAGACGAAGAAAGGCTTTATTAAATTGATGGCAAAGAGGCGATTTTGAAAACATGTATAATTTTAGGAAGTATTTTAATAAGGTATTTGTTCGCGCGTTTTTATATGGGATTGATTGGGTATTGCATTCGCAGACTTGGTGGGTAGATATGTCAAAATCCTGAATTTATCCCACCTACCTAATCTTTCCTTCCCAAATGTCACCATAAAAATTGTTGCAAGAAATACTCAACTTTGGAGAGGTGACAGTGTGCTTTCCTGCTCAGTACAAAATTACATCTCAGACAGGGCGCATGTATCGTAACCTCTTGTTATAAGAATATTGCGAATTTTAAACAGTGAGAAGTGTGTACCAAAACTGGAGTTCAGTGAGGCCCCATCTGCAACGGTGAGTCCTATTTTCCTTATTCCAATCTGTGCTTATCTAATTTTCCAAAAGCACAGATCTGAACTATCGACTGACTATCCAACAGGTTTTGCGAGTGTATGCTATTTAATCGTCCCATATAACTTAACAATTTCACGTAGTTTCGGGACTGGTCCTTCGAGGGCTGCGTGGGCTTTGCTCTGCAGCATTTACCGCCAATTAACAGTGGAGTCGCAGTTTTGCGACACCATTTTTATTAAAGTTGAATGGGTACCTAAAGATAATTTATATTGGACCAAGGCAGACAATCTCTAGGATACAAGAAAAATAATAGATCATCTATTTTTTTTTGTTCATCCTGTTTATTTTGTTCATCGTGTTTAATAGGGTGGTGGTAAATAGAATCATTTAAACAAGTTGTCAGTGACTTGAAATATTATTTATTTTGATTTAAACACTTAAAAAAAATTATAAAAATAAATACATTATTTTCCACTTGCTATTTACAAAAATGCCAATTTCTTAGAAACCTTGCCAACTTTTGGAATACTTTTTATAAAACGTAGATTTCGTCTAATTAGGTTCACATTTAAACCGCAAAGTTCTTTCGTGGCGATGCTCCTTTACTATGAATTTTAATATTTTCATTCTTCTTATTTTCATCATTTCGAATACTTCCTCGGCTTATAGCATTTTCTTCCACCGTAAATTTAAATCCCCTTTGAAGAAATCCGTTAAAACCGTACTTTGCCTGGACTTCCTTCAAAAGTAAACAAACTTTATAATATATTTCTATAAACGCTTACAAGTCGCTTCCGACCTTTTAATATTGCGCCCCACTCCTTCATATTTAATATTTTTTATTAACTATCAAGAAAGTCTGCTTTTTCCATTTTTCAGTGAAACTAATGAAATCCAAGTGCCTTTATGCATTTTAACCACTATCTGCGCGCACAATGCCTCCGCAAAAGACTTCAGGATTTTTGGTATGTTCACACCCTAAGCACCCTGAACAAGTTTCTGAAGGAATCGCTTAGATCCCTGCTTACGCACTCTACACCTTCTTTTGGACCATTCATTGATCGGACCAATTATATAGACAAACTAAAATTTTGTACTTCTTCTCTATTCTAATTTATGCGTATTTTTTTTTTAACATTTTTAATTAAATAATAATGAAACAGATACGTTTTTAGATTTTCACGGGCAAAATTATTTTCGTTATTTGTTTTTGGCGTGTTGTGCCGTGTTGCGCTACCTCCTTTTTTAACCAACGTTTCGGAAAGCGTTATAGTGTCCATCATTAGGACAGATGTGTAATTGTCAATGGTGAAATGTGTGCTTATGTACTTGGAAGCGATACCGTGTTGCCACCTCCATTCCACTACGAGCTGGTATTACAGTATACTTCAAAATGGTTGTAGATTTCAATTGCCTCCAAATCAGGCGTGCTCCAATAGGACCTGGTTCCTAAAAACTGTTTCTCGAATCCACTGTCATCCAGTGATCACTAGTCACCGATACAAAGTAACCGAGACAGGCAATGGCGTAGGAACTGGTTCCAAAATAGCCTGTTCCTTGAATGCACTGTCATCTAGTGATCGCTAGTCACCGGTACAAAGTAACCGAGACTGGCAGTGGCGTCATATATAGTATATTACGTCTAAAAGGGATCGAAATATAGTAAATCTAGTATCTTTCAACGGAAGCAATCTTCCGAACAGGCCCTCCATTGATATGCTTGGTGTAACCCTAAGTGGCCAGCTCAGGTACGGGGGCTCCATCGAGCCAGAGTAAAGTTAGCCTCCCAAAAACTGGGCGTACTGTATAGGGCCCGCAGATACTTTAATAGTACACAACTGCTAACCCTGTACAAATCACAAGGGCGCCCCACAGTTGAATTTGGCAGCCACCTCTGGTCTGGAGCTCCAAAATACCTGAAAAATACCCTCGACTCTGTGCAGAAACGGGCGGTCCGTTTGATAGATTTTCCCATCTTAACAGACGGATTGCAATCTTTAGAGCACAGGCGTCGGGTGGGAATGCAATCCTTGTTCTACCAGTATTACAATGGAAGATGCTCCGAGGAATTAGAATCATTGATCCCTTCGGCACCGGTGCATTGTCGGGAAACACGCCAAACGCTTGCTCAACATTTGTAACATGGGTCTCTTCGAGACCAATGTTCATTCCTTCCTCTCCTCAAAAAGACCCTCCACACAGCATCCCAGATGACATAGGCCCTGGGGGAAATTATTTTCGTCAGGGCCTCCATTCCATTCCAATGTGTGGGTTTAATGTAAAAAAAAATAATAATATACAGGGTGTTAATGAACGTACTTGACTTACTTTAACCAGTGATTCCTGACATTATTTGGAGTAAAAAATGTAAATGAAATTTTGGTCTCCGGTGACTTTTTTTGGCGACTTTTTTTTTCCAAAAAATATTTCTTCAAAATCAAAAAAAAAAAATTCTGCATGACGTCACTGTTCACTCAGCCAGGTGTCCGACGAACCCCTTACCCCGCCTCCAACTGTTCAACAACTACCATTTTTTTATGTTTTTGTAGAAAAAATAAAATAAAAAAACATCAAAAATGTCACCGGAGACCAAAATATCATTTACATTTTTACTCCAAATAATGTCAGGAATCACTGGTTAAAGTAAGTCAAGTACGTCCCTTAACACCCTGTATATGGCCGCGAAGGGATTCCCACTATACAGGGTGTTAAGGGACGTACTTGACTTACTTTAACCAGTGATTCCTGACATTATTTGGAGTAAAAAATGTAAATGAAATTTTGGTCTCCTGTGACATTTTTGATGTTTTTTTTTTTTTTTTTTCTACAAAAATATAAATAAAATGGTAGTTGTTGAACAGTTGGAGGCGGGGTAAGGGGTTCGTCAGACACCCGGCTGAGTGACCAGTGACGACGTGCGGAAGAAATTTTTTTTGTTTGATTTTGAAGAAAAAAATTTTGAAAAAAAAAAAAAGTCGTCAAAAGTCACCGGAGACCAAAATTTCATTTACATTTTTTACTCCAAATAATATCAGGAATCACTGGTTAAAGTAAGTCAAGTACGTCCCTTAACACCCTATATACAAAGCAACATGTTTCGGAATCAATCATCAAGCTAAAAAATAGGTACACAAAACATACATGTATAAACACCACTATAAAAATAAGTGATGAGGATTACAGGGAGGGAGGGGTTTACTAAGAAAACTAGTCTAACTAAGTCTACTTGTATGTCGTTTTTATTATTGGTGAATATTCTTTGTATCCTGATAATGGAACATTGGTTCCGTAACGTGTTGATTTGTAATTTGTAAAATATTGTAAAATATAGATTTGTAAAATAAAGTGATAAAACTGAGTATTTTAGTAGTAATTAAAACTAGAAGTTTATAAAAGTCAATAAATACTTGAAAATTAATGGGAAGACCCCAGTATTTTGTTATTGTTACAAATTATTGATTTTGTACAATTTATTTTGCCCTTTTGATGGCGGAATTATTTATTTTTAAACGACTTCGAAAAGGAGGAGGTTCTCAATTCGACTATTTTTTTTTTTTTTTATGTTTGTTACCTCAGAACTTTCGACTGGGTGAACTGATATTGATGATTCTTTTTTTATTTGAAAGCTGGTGCTTCCCGTGTGGTCCAGTTCTGACAATAGCATATATGAGAAAATCATATTTGCATCTTAAATTTGCATCAAGTATGTGCCCGACAAATGGACGAATAACTCAATATCATGCCAACCGATTTCGATGATTCTTTTTTTATTGGAAAGGATGTACTTTAAGGGTAATTTGATAAGAGTTTGGTTAGGTTCTGATTATGGGATCCATGACAAAGTAACGGAACTCTCCAATTCTTAGGAGCAAATTAACGATACTCGGCCGAATCTTAATCTAATTAGTTAGTGTACTTCAGATTCACTAAAAATCAAAAAATAAACAAAAATTTTAACAAAACAAAAAAACGACTTCAAAAAATGCACTAAAAAGTAAAAAATAATTTCGTATTCTTCTACAACTTAATAATCAACTTACTTTTTCTACTCATCAATATGTAGGCACGATTGTTATTTTTGGAGTCGGTGTCAGCCAAGGTACCCGGCCCGGCGTGTTCACTTGACAGCTCCCCTCCCGCCGCGGCCCGCTCTCGTCTCTTACCTCGTCAAGTTGCGCGTGCGACACAAGCACATCTCACCTACAACTATGTATGTAGTTACAAACCTACCTTGGCTGACACCGACTCCAAAAATAACAACCCTACCTACATATTGATGAGTAGAAAAGGTAAGTTGATTATTAAGTTGTAGAAGAATACGACATTATTTTTTTTACTTTTTAGTGCATTTTTTTATGTCGTTTTTTTTGTTTTGTTAAAATTTTTGTCTTATTTAGGGCGGCTCAATGCCTTTTTCGGGTGTCGCGTGAACGGAACCGTTGAATCTATAATTATTATCAGTCGAGCAAGTTTCGAAGCCATGAAGTTCTGCATTTTCCTCACATTGTCTCACTGTAATCTCCCCTGAATTATATGTTGAGTTACCGTTTATTTTGTGTTTGTCAGCATTTATTTTTTCATGAACTTGCAGTCTTTAGAAAAGTCACTAGCAAAAACATTAAAACTTAATTCGTTGGTCTTCGTATGAACTATCAAGATGGTTATTTACCATAATAATCATATTTTATTATTATTTATTTATTATTTTTATTATTTATTAATTTTCAACGCCCTGATGGGCTTTTACATGACAAGTTTATAATACAGAGACAGTTTTTAAATAAAAAAAGATAAACTATAAAAATATAACTAGTAAACATCATATGAAAGGTAGGTATACAGATAAATTTAAGGAAAGATAGTGCATTACAATAAAAGAGAAAGTTTCTAAGTTATAAATGGCATAAAAATAAACTTGTAGGTATGTTAGTAATTACAAAATTTACAGGTGACTAATTAAATGTGATGAAAAATACATGACAAAATGCAAGATACATAGAAAGAAAACGGTAATAGGTTTTTATATTGTAGATTTATAGAAATACACAAATATATGTAATAGATCCTATGTGATGCTCCTTAGATATCAAAATATTCTACATAAAAATATTGTTCAGATATTTCTTGAACAAAGGTAAACTTGTATTGAATACATCGATATTTGAGGTAAATTTGTTCCCTAGTGTGTGCAATCGTGAAATTGGTGCATGTGTGTGGTAGTTGGTTACAGAATTATTGTTGCAGAATAATATGTTTTGCCTTGTTTCTCGAGTAGGTACTTTAAAATCAATGAGATGCAGAAGTTCGCAACAATCTAATTCGGAGTGAATAATTTTAAACAAAAAAGTTAGATCGTTTATTTTTCTTCTGTTTTCTAGGGAATGCAATTTAAGTATGTTTAGTAAAGATGTGTAGTTAATGTGTTGAATAGGTATGTGTAACTTGAAGTTAATAAATCTTAAAAATTTGTGCTGCACTCTTTCGATATTTCTTATATGAATTTGATAATATGGGGACCAAACTATGGAATTATATTCCAACAAGCTGCGTACGAGTGACAAATATACGATTTTTATAATATATATTTTTTTATAATTATGGTATATTCGTACTGAGAACACGGCGATTTCGCTCAATCTTACTCAAAGCGACATAAAGACTAAAGATACACAGTAGATATTATATAAAATACTTTTGACTAAAGAAAAGTTTTAACTAAACCTCATTTTCTGTAAATAATGTCTCGAGGCAAAAGCTTTCCTTCTTGTATCTCATAAAAATACGTTTAACTCTAATCATCTTTTATCGAACAGTCAAAGCCTTTTGCCTAGATTCAACTTTCATCAAAAACCGATTAGTTCCTCCTTTTTACAAGACGCCCTCAATTTAGTTGGCAATTTATTTCCAACGCGTTAGAAACCGTGTACTTTGATGCATGAAATTAAACGCAGGAGGAAATATTCCTTGTTAGAATTCTGGGCCAAATGTGATTGGTGCAAGAAATTGAAAATGATATCAACTTTAGGGCGGCGATGCAATCAAATTGGGTATTTGAATTTTGATATGAAATATTCCCTCTTCATGGCGTTTTTAAAATGCAGAATATTGAATCTTATTTTTCATGGTAAAGGCGAAAGTTTGTATGGATGTATATATGTTTGTTACTTTTTCACGTGAAAACTACTGAATGGATTTTAATGAAACTTAACAATAATATAGCTCATACATCAGAATAACATATAGGCTATAGCCAAAGATATTGAAATATAAGTAGATGTGCTATCTGCAGTTTTTACTAGGTGGGACTGCGCTTCCGGGTGTCGCCAATATTGTTTACCAATTAACAAATAAAATAAATGTACGAATATTTTCCGTATTCAAACTATATTGTTAACCAATACTAATGTACATCTTCAAAAAATCAATGAAATGAACAAATTATTTTCGTACGCAAACTACTCTAATTAGGGCGTAGTCCGCCGACAGTTACACCTTAGCATATCTCTTTTGTATTTGAATATCTTTGGCTATAGCTCAGGGCTCTGGAATTATGAAATTAGTATAAAAAAATTGCAATAGGTGGCACGCGAGCTGTTTGAAAAATGAATGTAACGGGTATGGCGGGGGCGGTGTGGAAGGGGGGAGAGAGGATGGGGAGTGGGTGGGGGGGGGGGGAGGTTGTGAAGTTGGAGTAGGCGGAGTGGAAACCCTCCTAATACTACTATGCGAACGAGGTCCGGGGCAATTTATTGTATAGGTGTAGTTGAGGCAAATATTTTTTTCATTACTTATTCGGAACCATTAGGTACCTACTTTATATTTACATGCGCGGTTAGGCTTGCTTTCAGAATAACTCGACGTAACTCAATTACTTCACCTTGTTCTCAAATTGCTTGAAGGGTGTGTGTCTAAACTCTTTATTAATTAATTAGTTAATTTTTATTTTTATTTTTTTAAATTTTTTATTTATTTTATATATTTAATAATATTATTATTCAATGTATAATAAACTGTTTTTAAACATTGAATAATAATGTTATTAAATATATAAAATAAATTAAAAATTAAAATTCTACAAAATAAACTTAATAACAATAAATAATAAATTTTATTTTTATATTACGTATAATTGTTGGTTTCTTTGATATATTAAAACAACTCTTTTCCATGCATTCATCTCGCGCAGAACACACTAACCTTTTTTGTTTTTAAATTAGTTTTATATTAAGAGTTGTCTCCTATAGGAAATCATCACACATTTCCGATCACCCTGTCTGTATACTGTGTGAAAAATAGAAAAAAAATTACATTAGGGAAGCCCTGAAGGAAAAACAATCCCTCAAGGACTGTGTCATCTTTAGAGATGCTGCGTGGGGGGTTTCTTTATGGAAAGGTAAGAGAGGAAATTCTGGAAAGGAAAATGGTATGTGGGGTGGGTAGGAATCTCGGGTCAATGTGTCCAGGACTGACGGACGTATGAATAAATACCTCCCAATGCGGTACAAGGCGATGGTCGAGAGAAAGATCTAAGTTAGGTATCCCTCAACCTGTCTCTCCTGATCCGGCCCGCCTTGCAGTAGGTGAGTAAACGTATTCGCCACCAAGACCTAGACAAACCTCACTCCATGAACCCGGGCACCCCTGCTGAGTTACTAAATGTAGCGAACCAATTGAGGTGATACATGGCAGGTGTGTTTGTTATCGAATAAATGGTTCCCGGGGCGGCGGTACCCATACCCGCTTCTGAAAAAGAAACCTGGACCAAATCACTTTTTTTCAAAATTTACATCATATTACTTTCAATTTGGGAGGATTTGCGGGTCAATTGAATAACCAACACCTCTGCCACAGGTCACCCCCAAGTTCACTGCGTTTGTCTAGGTCTTGGCGGCGGATGAGTCTGCACAACAATTGCGTGTTGGGCCAGGTTGGGAGAGGCTGGTTGAAGGAGACCTCTAGCCCTCTCAAACAGTTCTCTTTCAACCCATCATCTTCACCATACTTCTTACTCATACATTCATTACTCTGTTACGATATACGAAATGCCCCCTCTCAAGTTAGAGCGCACGCCACTGTGTAGACAAACAGTTGCGCTTTCTCTCCGCTAGCGCGCCGCGCGCTGACGGCGGTGGAACGCGAGCCACGGCCGACCGGCTGGCAGCCGCGGCCCGCCATTCTGCCCCCGAGCTCGCTTCGAGCGCACGTGTACGTGAACCATGTTGCACTGTTCCGGAACATTCTGCGAAGCCGCCATGGCGGTTGTGTTTTGCATAGTGACTTGCGGGAATGCCAAGAACGGCTAAATTCCCTCCACATAACCGAATCTCCAAGAGACCAGGCTGCTGCTGTGAGTACCTGAGCTATTTAACCCCTCTTTAATGCGTGTATTTCTTGTAAATTCAACGCGAAGATAAATGACCGCCCCCAGAGAGATTTTAGGGGCAAATTCACCCGATTTAGATAGAATTACTGTTGCTACCCTGTACTACTCTGCTTGCATTATTGTATCATTGTTGTTTACGAAAGAATGCTATCCAATACAACTGTTATTTACCGTAGCCACTTGTTTCACTGTCTCCCCCAGCCCGTAGGATTTGAGCTTATTTCAGGGATGCCACACAAACGCCTCAGAGATCCTACCACCCTGATGATAGTCTCTTCCGCTCTGCTGACCATTCTGAGCTAGTTTGTCGGCAGAAGGTAGGCACCTCAGGTAGGTGTATCTAACAACTCTTAGACACTTGCCTCCAGATTCCTACCCACCCCTTTCACCGTTTACAGAGCTTCCTTAAAAAGACTCTACACACAGCATCCCGAAAGATGGTATAGGACTGGGGAAGTTATTTTCCTCCTCCTCATTCTCCTCCTCTTTCTTTCGGTGGCCTGTGTTAATGTGTGGGTCTTTGTACCATCTAGATTTTGTCACTTAAAGCAATAATTAAACAATTGCATCGCCCTTCTTTTAACCGTTGAAACTATAGGTACCTAAAACTCTCTTTTTGAAAGTTTTATTGTCAATCGACTCCAGCTGATAAAATAAAATAAATTTATTTTTGCTGTTTTCAATTGAATTGATCCAAGGCTTGTGTGTGATCTACATTTGTATATGTTTCTTTTAAGACTACCTTATTACAAAGTATTAATATTAGTCTTTCATTTAAAATTTAAATGAACCTACTTTGAGGGAATATTTCATTTAGTTTAACTGGGTTCGGAAATTGTTGACTAACTTCTTGGTGTTTATTGTGCAGTTTACTCCGGCAATTTCCATTATACCGTTAAAACAAATTTGCCAAAGTTCTAATAGATATTTTATTTCAACCGTTGCCGAAAGTTTCAGAACCTTGGAAAGACTCGATAAATACAATCGATGTCAACGGGTTGTGTGATAAATAAAAGGGGTGATATTTCATTAAGAAATCAATTATTTACACGGATACGTATTTATTAATCCTTTGGAATGAGGTCCTTTGGAATTAATGTATTTTCATTAACCTGTTGAACGTTGGATGATATTTCAAAAATTGCGCGGTAATTACCTTGATAAGTTTTGGTCAAATATCCATTTAAAAACAATGCAATTTTTTTCGTTATTGTATTCTGTTTACCAGGTAATATATTTTTATTCATGTATAATAAATACATGATAATATTGTAAGAAATTTTCCCAGATTAACTAACTAATTTTTAAAAAAAATTCACATTTTGGAAAAAATTGGAAAATTCCACACAAAAAGATGAAAGATGACATAGGCTCTGAGGAAAATAATTTCCCTCAGGGCCTATGTCATCTTTTAAGATGTTGTGTGGAGGGTCTTTTTGAGGAAAGGAAGGAGTGAACATGGGTCTCTTCAACTCTTGAAGAGACCCATGTTGTAGGAGGGAGGAAACACAGAGGCCGGCAAATTGTTCCACAGCCGAGCCGTTGAAATGAGTCGTAGAAATGACCCGTTCTCATGTGACTAATGTCAACCGTGTACAAATGTTGCGCGCGTATTTGGCGTGTTTCCCGACTATGCACCGGTGCCGAGGGGATCAATGACGCTAGTTCCTCGGAGCATCTTCCATTGTAATACCGGTAGAATAAGGACAGCATTCCCACCTGACGCCTATGCTCTAAAGATTGCAGTCCGTCTGTTATGATGGGAGAATCTATCAAACGGACCGCCCGTTTCTGCACAGAGTCAAGGGTTTTTTTTAGGAATTTTGGAGCTCCAGACCAGAGGTGGGTGCCAAATTCAACCGTGGGGCGCACTTGCGATTTGTACATGGTTAGCAGTTGTGAACTATATTTTGTGTCTATAATATTATCTTTACATAGTATAAAATGAAGTCGCTCCCGCTATATGTGCGCTTAGATCTTTTAAACTACGCAACTGATTTTCATGCGGTTTTCACCAATAGATAGGAGTGATTCATGAGGAAGGTTTTTAGGTATATAATTTGTCAAGGTTTTGTTTAAATTGGTTGAAATATATAATATGGCCAAGTGGCAGCGGGCAACGGGCTGGAGAACGGATGGTGTGGATTTGATTTAACTGATGGCGTTGGTTATAAACGTTGGGTAATGGCGTGGCATTGTGTTTCGTTAGCCACAGCAACGTGTGTCCGGGTCTGCTAGTATTTTATGATTACTTGTGAACTCTCGACATCTATCATCAGTCCAGTGGCTAAGATTCTTGACTCACATTCCGGAGGTCGCGGGTTCGAACCCGGCATGCGCAAATAAATTTTATTTGATTAGTTTGTGTTATTTCACAATTAATTCATTTAAAATAATATATAGTATATTTGCGGCATGTTCCAGAGTGGAAGATACTATCAGTATCGCCCTGGTGTAAGACCACCATTCAGAATTGAAACTTTGCTTGAAAATGGCTTTAGCCGTGTTTAGTGACCAGATCTGAATAGCCAGGTACTTCCCAACCTTCCTCTTCCCCACCTCCTTCCCCTCCCCGCTACCTTCAGCCTCACAACATACCCCAATTGGGGATGCCATAGTCTCACTGGCTCCAGACGGGAGCAGTTGAGATTCTTGTGCGGTATTCACTGTAAAAAAAAAAAAAAAATCTAATTTCGTAGTTGAGGATCTTAACTGCTCGAACGTCTGCAATTAAACAATTATTTCAACATATAAACGAAGTCAAAATTTGTTGCCTTAAAGCAAAGCTTTTTTAAAAAAACCACTTATTTAAAACACCTAAAAGGTTAAATCGCCAAGATAATAATTGCAGTAATAACTCTCCACTTCATCGTTGAACATTATGCATTCTGTAAACAAAAATCCTTTGAGAATCTGAATGCATTATTTTAGTCCACAATGCTTCCTGCACTAAAACAGCAGTGTTCCCAACAAAGTTAAATTCACCAGGGCCCGGGAATGGAGCTTTTGATACGGAAACCGTGCACCAGGAAGCATTGTGCTTTATCGAAAATTCTAGTTTCGAAACAAGAATGATACACGGTGCTCTAAAATCGTATACTAAAACAGAATTTATTTATTAAACTAGTTAATAAATTACCTCAGAGTGTGTTGCCGCACTTTAATAGTAAAAATTATAATAAATAATAGCATGAGAGAATGGTTCCATGCCAACTCAGAATGAAACCAACAAAAAAGTTCATTAAAAGCTATGAAAAGTAATTTTAAAATAGCCGGTAACCCTAACCTAACCTAACCTAGCTTTACCTATTTAACAATTTTTTTATCATCACTCTTAATGACCTTTCTTAGGTGCTTCTGAGTTGGTTTCAATCTGAGTTGTCCGGTCACCGAGAGAATAATAAAGTAATTAAAAATTAAAATGTTTACAAATTGTGTAAGAAGAATGTGAATGGTAGGAGAAGTCGGGGACGCCCGAGAAAGACGTGACACGATCAAGTGAATCAGATACTTGAGTCGGGCCATGTCAAAATTCAGAATACCTAACAGATTTTTTGTGGTATTATTTGTTATCGACGTCGTTTGTGGCATGGTCTTTATAATGGCACCGAGAATTTCATCCCGCGACAAAATTTCCCCGACAAAATATCCTACAACAAAATATTTACTAAAACCTAACCTAACCCTATATTACATTTTAATATATTTGAACAATAATTTGCTGTCTTTACACGTTGTCGGTATTATTTTTGACCCATTTTACTATTTTTAAAAATAATTTATCGTCTTTATAGGATCTCTGTATTATGTTTGTCCTATTTTTGTTAGGTTTGGTTAGGTTAGGTTTTAGTGGTTATTTTGTGGGGGGTGTTTTATCCGTAGGATATTTTGTCGAGGGTTAAAAAGTCGCGGAACCATATTATTGAATATATTTTTGAATAAACAGAAGTAGGTATCTTGTTTTTTTTTTACTTGGGGAAATTACGGTTTTACCACTCTTGCGCTAGTTTCTTATGAGTCCTTGTACAACGCTTTTTGGGCGTTGATGACCATTTAGAACCGATTCTAGCCTTTATAAGCTTGCCGAAGCTTTGGTCGAGTTTCGAGCGAATCCCAGCTGACACATATCTCAACATCGAGCTTAAGGTTGTTACCAACGCTGAACCAGCATCCCTCTTGGATGGTTATCGATGTAGCATTGGGTAGGCATTATGGTAACGTACTTTTACAATAAAACTGTCTTCTTTTCTAAAGTTTTTCTATTTATTTCCATGGATTCACGTGAAAATTTTCCAAAGAACTTTATTTTACGTGTGTACTGTCTCTTGGGAAACGTATTATTATAATTAAATTGCAATATGTTAGCCGTAAGTTGTTATAATATTTTGTCTGGTCTACATTTAGTCAGATGAAAGATAGAGCATTGTAGAAATGTTTTATAAATTTGTTCAGCGCCATTGAGGTGATTTTTCACCAAAATTCATCCAAATATGCATTATTTATAACAATCAACCAACATCACTTTGGAAACAAAATATGTACCAGTTTTACAGGCAGAACAAAACGGGTTTACCAACTTGCTAGTTGGTTAACAAGCTAATTAACAATAGAGAGTTTACCATTTTGGATTGATTCTCTTCAAAATTAAATATTCCTAAATTAAACGCCTGAGGAAATTTTACGTACACAAAAGCCAGTAATAATGTGTTTAGCACGAGCATACAAACATAATATTAAATTACTAGTGCGGACCCGTGAAATTCATAATATAAGTTTTTGTATGCAGTCTTTTACAATGTTTTTCGACTACCATTATTACGCGTAGTATTTTTGAAAACGGAATTATAATATTAACGATGAACACTTTAATTTAATAAATAATAGATTATAACATATTATTTATACATTGTATTTTATAAATTACATTTATTCTATAGACAAAAGGGTCACATTACGCATTTCTCTCAGAATATAGCTGGTTTTTTGCAATGTTTCTAATAAAAATAATTTTCCGTAAAAATATTATGTTTATTTATTTATTATGAAGTAACGCCGATTAACGGCTTTTACGTAGGAATTCAACAATTTGAAATGGATACAGAATATACACAGTTCAGAAAAAAAAACATTCGTATGACAAAAAAAGTAAAGAGTACACATTGAAGTGACAGCATAAAGTACAAATAGTAGTAGTAGTAGCTATTATAAATACAAATATCATCATCATCATCACTATTGGCTCTACAACCCCTGGTGGGTCTTGGCCTCCTCAAGAGTCTTCCTCCACTCATCTCGGTTTTGTGCCAGCTCTCTCCAGTTTGGAAGCTCCAAGATAGATATGTCTTTGAGGACGTTGTCGCTCGGGAATGGGACGTTTCTACGCCGCCGGTTCTTCGCCGCCAGTTCATCGCCGCCGTTTCTACACCGGGACGGTTCTACACCGGCCGTTTCTACACCGGCCGTTTCTACGCCAGCCGATTCTACGCCGCATTCAAATTAAATTAACAATTACAATTAAACTTTATTGTTTAAACACATACATACAGTCATAGAAAATAAAATAGAAAATACAAAAATTATCGAATCATTTAAAAAGTAGCATTAACATTTATTTTAATTTAAAAGATATTTTGTACATGCAAGTTACAATCGCCGCACAGTGGCTGAAATTGGAGCGCTGGCTGGCGCGACATCCCTCTCGGCGTTCGACCATTTGGTTGTTTATTGTTGTTTTTAAGTGTTTATATGAAATATTACAAAATTTTTGAAAGATTCTCTATAATAACTTCATAAATTGAAGGAGAATCCCAAACAATAAACATAACATTGTTAATCGATGTACATAGCAATAATACTTAGGATTTTCCAGACAGTGGGGAATAACGTTAAATAATGATAATTGGGGGTAGAATGGTTTAATGGGGGTAATTAGTGTAATTACACACAATAGGTAATCTAATTATATATTAACTCCTGCTAAAAATGCTCACACGCAAATTGAATGTATTTATAAACATTTTATAGTTGGCAGGTACCTACTTAAAAATATATTATACATTTAATGACATGCGCATTAAAATAACCAAACGGAAAAGACTCCAAAAGATAGTACAGGATATTTTATATTTATGTAATAACATAAATTAAAAAATATGTTATTACATAAATTACAGAATAATTAACTTTCTGATGTTATTTTCAATGAAATTTTTAATTTTAGTGACTAATTGAAAATAAAATTCATTTTGACGTTTTATTAGTTATAGTAATAAAGGTAACATTATGTTAATCTTTCTTAGACATAAAGGAATCAAAGATTGAATTCAAAAAAATAATTGATGAAAAATACAATCATTCCTTAAAAATGCAATTACTGGAGTGGCTGGTGACGGCTGGTGATAATTTTTATTGTTCCATGTACAAAAAAGATACATCAATAATATTCTTTTAAAATTAGAGTGGAGAATCGTGGAGTTTTTTTTCCTACTCCATTAAAGAAAATAAATTTGAAAAAAAAATTTGGAAAAAAGACGTCAACTTTAAATCAAGATTTCCGATATAATTTATGACATAAATATCTTTTTACTGTTACTTTACTAAAGCTCATACCTTTAAAAATATTTTAAATGAATTTATAAAAAAAAAAAATCGATAATAAGTACACAAACAGCTAAATTCTGCACACCTTCAAACTCACCTAAATACAGCAGCGTAAAAGTGCGCCCAATAATCGTCTGTTCTGCGACTAATTACAGAATAATTAAGTTTCAGATGTAATTTTCAATGAAATTTTTAATTTAAGTGAGTAACTGAGAATAAATTCATTTTGACGTTTTATTGGTCATAGTATCAATGGTAACATTAGGTTAATCTTTCTTAGACATAAAGGAATCAAAGATTGAATTCTAAATAAAAATTGATAAAAAATACAATCATTCCTTATAAATGCATTTTGGGAACATGCTGATCAGGGGCCGGTGACGCGCCAGCGTTCCAATTTCAGCCACAGAGCGCCGGGATTACCAGATTGGGACCCATTGACAAAGCAGGTAAGCAGAAGTTTTAATCCGGGTTATCTTAATGGTGTTATGGTTATCAACACAGGCCCATTAGCACAAAGGAGGTAATGAGAAGTTTTAATCCGCTTAAAATTCTAAAAACTGTTTAACAGTATTTGGTATAAATATGGGGCAGGAGCCCTTAACACATCACTCTAAGTGTATTCGTCACAAAGTAATCATTACGTTAGTTAACAGTGATCTTAATAATGGAACCAGCAGTTCTCAGCAAGAAAGGAAACGAGAAGTTTTCATATAACGGATATTTGTACGTTTTCGACAAAGTTAGTAAAAGGGACGCTAGTTTAAAATTTTGGCGGTGCGAAGAAGTGGGTCGCTGTAAAGGAAGAATTCACACGAGGGCTGGAGAAGTGGTCAACGAAATCAACAATCATTCTCACCCTTCCTCGGCAGCAGCCATACAATCAGCAACTGTTTGCACTAACATGAAACGTCGTGCAGAAGAAACTATGGAGGGCACAAGTGTAGTTATAAATCAGTGTATAGTCGACGTGCCTGAAGCTGTTTTAGCATCGATTCCAAATAATGCAGCCCTGAGAAAAATAATCAGAAGAAAACGGAATCAAATTAATGCTGCACCTGCTGATCCCGCAGACCTAAACGATTTGGTGTTGCCAAATCGATATAAGCTATATGTGCCTCAACCAGGAACAGAAGAAACTTTTTTGCTAAGCGACGATGGAGAGGGAGCAAACAGAATTTTAATTTTTGGAAGAGGGAGCTGGTTGCAGCATTTGCATAATGCCAATACATGGTACACTGATGGTACCTTCGCAATAGCACCGAGGCTATTTTCGCAAGTTTATATTGTTATGGCAACAAAACACGGAGGAGTGCATCCTATAGTGTATGCTCTGTTACCTAACAAGCAGCGTGTTACATACACACGTATGTTCGAACTAATTAAAACACTAGTGCCAAATTTAAGTCCAGGATCTATCATTTGTGATTATGAATATGCAGCTTTTAGTGCCATGAAAGATTGCTTTCCTGAAGTAAATGTAAAAGGTTGCTTCTTCCATTTAGCACAAAATATGAGGAAGCATTTAGCTCAGATTGGTGTTATTAGTCAATACAACAATGATGCTGAATTTGCATTGAGAGCTAAAATGGTCATTGCATTAGCATTTGTGCCAATAGCTGATTTAGATGAATACATTGATGCTTTAGCAAATGATTTGCCAGTAGAACTTCAGCCGCTTCTAAATTGGTTTGAAGACAGCTATGTTGGCCGTTTAAATCGACGCGGGAATGGTAGGCGCCCGCCTATGTTTCATCCAACAATGTGGAATTTATACCAGAGAACAATCGATGGAGAAGATCGCACCAATAATCATGCAGAGGCAGCCAATCGTCGATTGCGTTCTGAATTATGTATGCATCACCCAACTATTTGGAAATTTATAGATGGATTGCGAAAAGTACAAAAAGGACGAGACGCTTATTTTGAGCAACTTATCGCCGGACATTTACCACCGATGAAGCTGAAAAAATACCGTGACGCTGATGAACGTATTCGAAGAATTGTCTTAGATTATGAAAACAGGGAACCTCTAGATTATTTACGTGGCCTAGCACACAATTACCAAATGACGCAATAATCTTATTTTTCCTATTTATTCTTTTAATTTAAAATAAATGTTAATGCTACTTTTTAAATGATTCGATAGTTTTTGTATTTTCTATTTTATTTTCTATGACTGTATGTATGTGTTAAAACAATAAAGTTTAATTGTAATTGTTAATTTAATTTGAATGCGGCGTAGAATCGGCCGGTGTAGAAACGGCCGGTGTAGAACCGTCTCGGCGTAGAAACGGCGGCGATGAACTGGCGGCGAAGAACCGGCGGCGTAGAAACGTCCTAGACCCTTGTCGCTCCATCTTAGTCTTGGCCTTCCCAGGCTCCTTCGCCCTATTGGTCTTGAGTTCAGCAGGGACTTTGGTGCTTGATGCTCGGTCATTCTCTCCACATGACCCAGCCACCGAAGTCTTCCCAATTTTATAAATTTTGCGACGTTTAGCTCCTTAAACAAAGTATAGAGCTCATTGTTATAACGTCTGCGCCAAAATCCATTTTCTAGAACCGGTCCGAAGATGCGCCTCAAAATTTTTCTTTCAAAAACGTCCAGTGCTCGCTCATTCCTCTTAGTTAGTACCCAATATAAATACAAATATAAGAAAAAGAAAATCTTATTTACATATATACAAGATGTTTTAAAGTAAAGAAATTACCACGTAAAGTATGAAATAAAATAAATTTAAAAATTCCATAAGTAAACATCGACGAAGAATATAAATATTCAATGTATATTTATAATAATGAGGAGCGCTGAGAAACAGCTTTAATTAAATAATGTGTGTATGTTGATAATCTTTCAATATTTATCACATCGTCAACAACATATTTATTACCAATTACATGCAGGCGATTTATTATGGAATATAATTCAGCATTAGAACCTATTTTGTTACAATGGTAAGGTAATTTGTGAGGAACTGATCTACTCGGTACATGAAAACATATTAACGAAAGAAGTTCAACGCGTTATTAGCAATTTTAAATAAATAAAATATGTCAGAACTAATTCTTTTTTTTTTTAATGTATCAAGTCCCAGTGGATGTAACAGGGTAATTAATATTTTTCAATGGATTTTCCCAATTTAAAATTAATTGTTAAAGAGAGATAGATATAATCAACTTTATCGTTTGTCTGAACCCTTCACACAATGAGTTCCATTTTTTAAAATGACACATAAGTTCAAAGCAAAACCGAGTTGGAGAGTTCATTGAACCGACGTCAAAGACCCACGAATGAAATTATTAGGTACTTTTAAATAGAACTGTTATGTTTTTTTAATAAATAAAAAAATGCTTCTGGGAAAAAGAGATACTTAAGATAATATTTTTTTTTCACACCGGACGTTATTACGCCTTGCGTCTGTACGGTTGAAATTTAAGAACCCGACTACGAATACATCTCTGATGCCGCTTATTATGCAAAACCATCTTCGTACTTGAAGTATGTTAAAAAGCTACTTTTATAATAGAACCGAATTCAAGCAATGCCAAAAGATGGCCGGGACTTCCGCGCCACTTCATCAGTCTCTGGTTAGCACTCATTCCGCTAGCACGTCAGTATCGCACGAGCTCATACATTTTTCCAAATTTTATGTTTTTTGGAATTTGTAATTTTTTTTCATTATTTGTTAAATTTCGGAACATGATAAAGGTTGTTCTCCACAGTGGATTTTAAATTGTCAATTTCGAGAACACGAATATTCGCAGTCGGAACATGAAAATGGTTTTTCCCCCCTTGAGTAAACTTGTGGGTTTTCGAAGTCTTCTTTCTAGCACATAAAAAATTGCAATCGGAACATACAAAAGGTTTTTCTAAACTATGAGACGGGCTTGTGGACTTTTAAATGTTCCTTACGAGAACATTAATAGTTGCATTTTCTTATATTCTGGGTGTAGATGAAAACAACTTCCCGCATACAGATTCACACAGCTTTAAATTCGAGGTGCACGCCAGAGAAAAATCATCTGCTTGATCTATGTGTAACTATTCTTTAAGCAAGCTTGTGGAGTCTTGAGGAGTGAACACCCCCCCCCCCCCACCCGGACCGCTGCTCCAATGTTTGAAATGTTTTGAAAGTACATGTTAAACATTCAAACCTCTTCGTTGTAGATGTATTCAATTGCAATCTTCACGAAATCCATTCCCCTGCGCCAAAGAGACGGATTAAAGTAATTAAAAATGTATTCACCCTAAACGATTTTCCATAGGCCGCCTCCCTTTGCATCGCGATGCAGAAATCAAACGATATCTGAAACGGCGAGGGGCTCTCATCGGAAGCCTGAAATAGCCGTTTAATTAATTCCTTCACTGAAATATGGCCTTCTGCGGACGCCGCAGTTGCCAAATAGCCACTTTAAATTGAAATTCGACGAGATATCGGTGTCATCTAATATGCAGCCATCCGGCCTGGAAAAATTGTCAATCCGAATATTATAACCCGACGAAGCTCGCCGCCGAAGTTATTAAGTTGCTGTGGAAATGGTTTGCATAATTCGTGGGAATTTTTAAAATCGACAATGATTTTTATATTTTGGAGCGAAAATTATTGAAAGTAATATTTACAGATAGTCAATCAAAATTAAGACTTTGACCGATTCTAGTGTAAAAATTTGCATTATGGAGTCAATTACATATATCCAATCTATCGTAATTATTACTTCTACGTTATCTGTTGTAAGATTTCAGATGTATAACTTTTGACCTTTTGATAGGTTCTGACAGGACACCCGGGAGGTAAACGAAAGGCGGGCAGACCTAGACTGAGATGGGAGGATGATGTCAGGAAGGATGCAAGAGCATTACTCCATGTTGCAGATTGGAAGACGACGGCCGAAGACAGAGGGCGGTGGAGGCTTATTTTGAAGGAGGCCAAGGCTCGAAATGGGCTGTAGCGCCATTGAAGAAGAAGAAGAAGAAGAACTTTTGACCCGGCGAATAAACGGAAATTCCGTTAAATGGATTCTTTAGTGCATTAATTTTAACTACCTGGGGGCGGCGTTTGGTTTCGGCGTCGCCCAGTTAATATTGGTGACAATTGTGACCATTTTATAAATCCAATAGGAACTGGTTCCAAAAATAGCCCGTTTTTGGGATACACTGTCATCCAGTGATAGCTAGTCACCGGGACAAAGTCACCGGGACAAAGTCACCGGGACAAAATCACCGGGACGAAGTAACCGGGACAGGCCATGATGTCATATGTAATATAAAGCGGCTTGATACTATTATTCACAGATAAGTAACACAACTAAGTAATTCCGTCAATCTTTCCATATCCGAAGAGATACTCAAATTCACAAATTCTTAGAACTTATACCTAGGGAGGAAACGTCCCCATGCGAGCTGCTGACGGAAGTGGCGACATCTTTTGACGAATTCTTGAATTCGAAACCGAATTACAAGAGTAGCTTTGCTTGAAATTTCACATACGCGGATGTTTGTATGGTGCGGCCGATACGGCGCGGCGGCAGACATGCATTCGAAGCCAGGTTCTTAAATTCAACCACGCAGACGCAAGTCTATTAATTAAACAAAATAGATGGCAGCACTTCCGTTTGTATCTTTTTGTGAATAGAGTATCTACGCAGTCGCAAGGCTATTAATACTATTTGATGATGATTGATGATGTAAATTTTGTGCATTGCAAATATGGCCGCGATGATTAAATAACGTGAAGTCGATTATTTTACGATCTTTCTGTGGTAAGTGTGGTGATGTACGCTAGTAGTAGATTCTTATCCATATAACCTATCCTTGTCAATAAACCGGTCCGTTTGATAGATTCACCTATCTTCATAAACGGATTGCAATCCTTAAAGCACGACGTCGGGTGCTGTCCTTGTTCTACCGGTATTTCAATGGAAGATGCTTCGAAGAACTAGCGTCATTGATCCCCTCGGCACCGGTGCAAAATCGGGAAACACGCCAAAACGTACACGTTTTACATATATCACTTGGGTCGTTACCACGACTCATTCGTGAGTTCAACAGCTCAGCTGTGAAACGATTTGCCGGCCTTTGTATTTCCTCCATCCTACAACATGGGTCTCTTCAAGATCCATGTTTACTTCTTCCTTTACTCTTAAAGACCTTCCACACAGCATCCACCAAGATGACGTAGGACCCGAGAGAAATTATTTTCCTTAGAGCCTCCTGGAGTTAAAGAAAAAAAAACAAACATAAAGAATATTTTCGTTATTTGTTTTTGGGGTGTTACACACATCTACTGGATGTGTCTCATACATCTACCGGATCAGCCGGATCCGCCCTGATAATGGACACTGCAATGCTGTCCGAAACATTGGCTAAACAAAGAGGTAGCGCAACACGGCATAACACCCCAAAAACAGATAACGAAAATAATTTTGGCCGTGAAAATCTAAAAACGTATCATAAAGAATATTCTTTTCTCCTAATTTTAATCTCTAAAGGTTTTTCAAATTACAAGAGACGGAATTTAAGGAATTTGCTTTCGTATCCTATTTTTTTTTAATAAATGAAACGTGCCTCACGTTTTTTTTTTAATATTCTATTTCTTAATATTATTTTCGCGCTTTATTTATTTTCTTAATTGCAAGTGAAAATTTACAGAACTTAATTTAAAGCTTTCATCGAATTTCCTGTCGATTTCCCGGATAAATAATTAACGATAAGCAAATACTGTTGATACAAATCTTGGGAGCCGATTAATTACGTAGAAAGGGGGTATCTTTAAAATATTAACAGGTTATCTGTTTATTTTAATCAAGGCCGAGCGCTTTCACGCTTCTCGATTGTACAAGGGGAGATTTCCCTTTGAGAAAGGAGATGGAATTTTCCTTCTGCCAAATTTAAGAAAGCGATCGGGTGCGAACGGCTTACAGGACCAAATTACTTTTTTCACTAAACCAGCTACTTAAATGGCCTGAGGATAAGGGTGGAACACGCAAACTACCCTTTACACTTTGCAAACGGTTCATTAGCATTTTTATTTCATTCCAAATCTTTATTTTATTCTATTTATTTTTAGTATTGGTGGAGTCAAAAGTGTGCTACAAACACCCACCACAAAAGGAAATATTTGCATACTTATTTCAAGTTCGAAAGTACAGTGTGTTCCTGTATTAATTTTAATCGTGTGTTATCCCCATTGACTTTCTATTGTATCTTCGTATTTTGTATTAGGAATCGTCCTGGCAAGAGGCTCCCATTGAGAAACAAAACGTTTCTTTAAATTGCTAAACCTATGGTTGGTGACCAGATCTGAATAGTAAGGTGTTACAAACCTTCCACTCCTCTTCACCTTCTCTTCCACTTCTTTCAGATTTCCAAATTTACCTCCTTTTTAAATGTTTTAAATTTTACACAACCGATGAACCATACATCAATGGTTGTTTATCAGTTGTGCAAAATTAAAAACTCATGTATTAGTAAGGCCCTTAGGTGACTAACGGTGTTATTGAGACTATGATATTGAGTCGTTCAATTTCTATATCCGCTAGATCAACTTTCACTGATTCGAAGAAAACCGCAAAAAACTGTCACATGTCTTTCGTAAATAAAAAA
Organism: Limnephilus marmoratus; assembly: GCA_917880885.1. NCBI lineage: Eukaryota > Metazoa > Arthropoda > Insecta > Trichoptera > Limnephilidae > Limnephilus > Limnephilus marmoratus. The sequence goes on along the minus strand of OU862917.1, from coordinate 30,676,254 downwards.
TTGCATTTTATTTTTTTATATAATGAATTGAAGTAATATACATTCGAAAATTGTACATTTTTCAATGTATGTCTAGAAAAATTGAAGTAATTTGGATAAATAAAATGCGTATAGCGAATTGTGATACTCACTTCTAGATTTATATGGAAAATAGAGGCTTTTGAAACTCAACTGACCTCTAGAGGCATGTTTTTACACCCGCCATCTTGGCAAAATAACTGCTCGTGATTGGTTGAATTCCGATATAGCTTGAATGATATAGCGGGTTTTGTTTCTCACTGGCAGTTTTAACATGGTTTTTGGTCGTGATAAAGGAGGTTTTGAACTCAATTTTAGATTAGTCTTGTTCCTTCCAAAAATGTGAACAAGGTGTCATGCTCAGATCATTTTGTCAAAAAATCGGATATACCGGGTATTGAAATTATAGGACTCATTTATAAAATAAATATACTTACAATGGCTGTTGATACATAGTAAACCAAAGCTTACGTATAAAACGTGAAGTAAGTACTGGTAAGTAAGTAAATAAGTACTTATTTATTTTATTTCTTGTTTTCCTGTAGCCGGATATTCGGCTTATATCTGGCCGGATAGTCGGCTTCCCCAACTAGTCGATCCATCTCTAATATTTGGCATTTAATGAGTTTTGTTGTGCGCACCCTATGTATTTAAGTTTAAATAAAAACTTATCACTAACAAGTTTAAAGACATACTATCCAAGCCAAAATACGCAAATAAAAACGTTATCTTGTAACATATTTCCCATATTTTTGATAGATTTATACCATTTGGCACGAAAACCTAAAAAATCCACGTACATAAATGTGTTATTAATTTGTTATTTTGTAGGCTTCGCATCTTGGCAGTGCCGTCCGACCCGAAGGCTAATGTATGTATGCCAAAGGGATTCGCGTCTAATCTATTCTCGCAAGATTCAAATCACGTTATGAATGTGTAAGCAGAACCACCCCAGGTGATAAAAGTACCAAGGCCAAAGCTGAAGTAATTAATTCCAAATAGCTAAGGGTGCTAGGAGACTGCTGCGAGGCTTCGCTGGGGGCGGATAATTGGATGTCTATTTGATTTAACGTCTTACACAAATATCCCAAGTTTTTTGACACCATATTTGGTTTTCCCCATTATTAATTTAAAATGATAAAAAATACAGCGTTATATATAATATATATTTGGTAGTTAGGTTATTATTTTACCATTCTTTATTCGCAAAAAATATTAAACTGGTCGAATTGTGTCGTCGACGTTCCCACGTGTCCGATGTAAGGATTTTAAAAATTACTTTGGTGAAATTTATCAAATATGGTCAAATGTGGAAATCCTTTTTTGAAAAAATAATTTAATTAACCTGTCTGGGATATAGGTATCGAAAGGTCTTGTGTAAATTAACCTGTCTTAGACATAGGAGATGAAAGGTCTTGTGTAAATTGACCTTTCTTAGACATAGGAGTCGAAATGTCTTGTGTAAATTGAATAACAGGTCTTGTGTAAATTGACCTGTCAACGACATAGGAGGTGAAAGGTCTTGTGTAAATTGACCTGTCTTGGATATAGGAGACGAAAGGTCTTGTGTAAATTGACCTTTCTTGAACATAGGAGTCGAAATGTCTTGTGTAAATTGAATAACAAGTCAATTTACACCTGTCTTGGACATTGGAGTAGAGAGGTCTTGTGTAAATTGACCTGTCAACGACATAGGAGTCGAAAGGTCATGTGTAAATTGACCTGTCTTGGACATAGGACTTGACCTGTCGGAGATATAGGAGTCTAAAAGTCTTGTCCAAATTGACCTATCAGAAACATAGGAGTGGGAAGATTTTGTGTAAATTGACGATATCGAACTTCTTTCAAATTGGTGTAAATAATATACCTAGGAATTATCCGTTCAGTGGTAAAGATTAGTTCCATGGTATTAGTATCATAAATAATTAGTTCTATAAGGCTGCGTGTATCCACGTGAACTGAACATGTGAGCAGAACTACGAGTTATAGAAAAGGAACGAAGCAACCGCAAACAGCGCTAAACACCGCTTGCTGTTACTTCGTTCCTTTTCCATAATTGGTGACTCGTCTTGCGTTTTGTTCGCAAAGTATAAGCATCCCAAGACGATCATAGATATTACATTTATATTTGAGCAGCATAAACAAGTTCTGACATGATGAAAATTGCACGTCTATTTCTTTCTAGAATGAGCTATGAAGCTTTTCTTCTTCGTCCACGACAAGCGAAGTATATTTTTATAGAATCAGGTAGATACAAATATTTACACACTTTTTGCCTTCCCTGTTATAATAAAATCTGTAAATTCTTGCTCGATCCCAGAATGTTCAAGGATGGAACGATACATTGCCTTAAAATAATACAATATAATGTGTATTTCTGTGATACCACGTAAATAAATGAAAAATAAGATCTGTTAAGAGAGGCTTATATTTTTCTCTCAAACGAGTATAAAAGTAATAAAAACACAACCTTGTAAAAGCAATTTGGCATCCGTTATGAAAACCATGTAAAGCTTTTTTTTGGTAGACGTCTTTTTCTACGAGACAAAAATATACTTTATTGGATTCACTAAAGTCTTGATTTAAGAAAATTCCTTGGTACATTTATATACACACACGTGTTTATCTTGTATGTTCGTTAATTGAGTTATCGTGGAGGAAGCAGTCAACCCACGCGCATTACACATTACGTAAGCAAAACAATACAGAATTACGGCGATGACCACATTATTTAAAGATTGTTCAACAAGGTATATTTTAAGAATTTCATGGCCAAAAGTGCTAACTCCTTCTTTAGCCAACGTTTCGGACAGCCTTCCAATATTCATGATCATGGCAGATGTGTACCACATGTCACGCTCTTCGAAACGTTGGCTAAAGAAGGAGTTAGCGTAGCACGGCCTAATACTAAAGAAACAAAATCTGAAATTTCAAAGAAAATAAGCTCTTTTTGGAAATAATGTATGGCTTTCAGCAAATGTAAAATTAAAAATTCCACTTTAAAAAAATGATTGATAGAGTAACTGTGCTTCAGTTAAAAATTAAATTATAAAAATCACGATACTGAAAGCAAAGAAAAAACTTTAGTAATATTAAAAAGTAACTAAATCAGGACAAACTCAGAGGTGTAATTCAGAAATAAATATATATTTAGGTACTGTAGATAGGTCTGCATTTCACGTGAGTTTATAAAGACGTTTTTGATCAAATTTATGTAATAACTTGAAACTAGGCCAAAACTGAAAAGAGTTGGTGGAATAGTTAAGCCACACGTCATTTTCAGGCGACTTAGTTAAGAGTTAAACACTTTCTGTAAAGAAATATCACGCTCCTGAATTTTTCCGAGTTCACCCTCGTCACTCCAAAATAACCTTTTTATCTTTAGATAATTTTAATTACCGATAAACTCGGCCGAGCTGGACTGATAAATTCAGCGCTTGGAAAAATGGATCTAGTACTTGCGAGACAATCGATATGAAGACGTGCCTTATCTTCTGTTACCGTTTGGAGGACGGTATTGGACGTTTTAAAAACGGACTTTGTTTGACTTAATTGTTTTTTTCCCCGCGGGGTCTAGAGGTGGCGGACTGTAAGAATTCTCACTACTTAACATGCACGCCGTCTCCGATTTGTCGGCGGAGAAATCCCATTTTACCGGGAGCACAGAAATGCCATTTTGTTCACCTCGACAAAAAGTCCGGAATAGTAATGTAATGTCTGGATTTCGCGAAATGAGAAACGTCGTCGTTTTTCTCGCGTTTCTAACGGCTTTATCAATTTGGGAGGAGTTCGTGACGTATTGATATTGAAATGAAACTGGACGGGTCTCTTTTGATCTCGTTACTGTATTATGTGTGGGTTCACTTGGACTGTAGGCGTAGATACCTTTTTTACGGGTGAAGGTATTTTTAGCCTCAAGGACATTTAAATTTGATTTGAATCTCTATTCCCGAATATTCACGTAATTCATTCTTGTTTTTTTCTAACACAATTTTTTGTTTTTTTGTGTGATTCGCCACAAGAATCCTGTCTGTGTGGTTCTATTGGAACAATGAGAACTTTCTCTATTGAACGATTCGAGGCTGAAGGAAGTATTCAAGTGGATGATTGAGATGTTTTCGACTATTCGGATCTGGTTTTAATTTTAAAAAACCATCGAAAGCGATTCTTTTGCTAATAGAGAACTCTCGCAAAATATTTTATAACAAGCGACCAATTAAAATAATTATTTTATAACTTTTTTAACTTACGTGTGTTTTTTTTTCAACTGATGGTTTTAAACACACTCTCTCTAGGCTCTAGGTACAAATAACTTGGCAACCCGACAGTTGACCCCCGAAATTATAATTATTATAAATTTTTTGTTTTTTTTGCTCATTATTTACCAATTTCAAACCTAAAATCGAGTTTAAAAATGCCTTTAAAAATAAGTTGGAATGGAAGCCAAACGAATTTATTCACAGTGTCAATTTTTTGTACTTATATGCTGGTATATACAGTACATAGACAGGATATTTTTCCCTTGGTACATTTAAATGAAAACATGTTTTATACTTTGGTTATTCGGCGGTACATTCTCTCTGCACGCCCCTTCGATACACTTGTTATATTTTGGGTAAGCAGGTAAACCGTATTTTCTCTAAATCGACGTTCTTCAACCAAGTGAAATAAAAGCGTACCTATAAATCATATTATTTGGAAAAAAAACTTTTTGGAATAGAAAAGCGGACTGAAATAAATATTTTTTAAATTTTAGCATCAATTATTTGATTATAATAATAATAGTTTATTCAAGAATGTATGCAGGGATAGTGCAGTGCAATACATAACAATGAAATAACAATGCACACATGAAATAAAAACGAAGAAAGTATGTTTTGCACCATCTCTTTTTTCGGCCCGATTCCAATTAGAGATCAAAGTCAACATTTTTCACTTTACGCGATTGCTATTTTCATCTCTCTTTTCATATCTACGATTTCAATTGTCAACACTGCAATAACACATGAACCAAGCTATTTGCTGTGATGCCAACTGAAATCGTAGATATGAAAATAGAGACAAAAAAAGGGACCGCGTAAATCGAAAATTTTTGACTTGGGGCTCTTAAGTGAAATCGGACTGAAAAAAGAGATGCTGTAAAACGGACATAAGCACTGAAAAATATGAAAAATCTAACTGGAAAATATTAAACACAAAAATGTATGCAAGCAGCCGTTTATGCAGGATATTTGGCCGTCTCCCGTCCCCAGAGGGCTATCAGGGGAGGGGTCCATACAGGCAACCATGGCAGTGATGATTGTATTCTTCGATTGGCGTAGTCTGCGCCATAAGCTTCCCATGCGCTGGCGGAGAAGTGCTCTGTAAGTGTGAAAGCACTCGTCCCTCGAGGAACAAGCTGTAAAATCGTTTAAGATTATTATTGGCATTATTGCCATACAGAAGAGCCAAAACGCGTTATGCTGTCCATTCTCTTTACCCATATACCTCTCCGGGCAAACGTTAGTTAGTTAATCGTTAGAGCTACATTAATGAATATCGCATAATAATCATGCTATTAAATTTGTTACATCAAACGAACATTATGTGCTGCATAATACTATTACGTTTGTATCTTTCGACCTCGTTCACCTTGTTCACCTTGGGTTAATGTCGTATGTATGAAAACCTATTCAGAAAGTTCGTTCATAATGCAAACCTTATACATATATAACAAGTTGCGGAAATAGGTTGTTGACTAAGGTGCTAGCACCGTTTACTCCGCCGCAAAGGTCAGGTCAAAGCCTTCAACAGTTTTCAGCGTTTTCAGCGAATTTCAGGAGTTTTAAGCTGGTGTTTTGTTTGACTTTCGACTACCGTGACCTATCGCACATCTTGCCCCGTGAGCTTGAATTATAAAGCATCTTTCTTACTAAACTACTAACTCTAAACATGCCTTGCTTAATACGTAAATTGGAGGAAAATTGGTTTTCATTGTGTAATTATTTTATACTTCAACGTTTGAAAATGAGGTAATGTAAAATTCTGCAAAGTCAACATTTTTAATTTTAATAAAAAAATTTAAGAATTGTTAAAACAGTGTAGCTTCTTAGTAATGAAAGCTTCCAAAATATGCCTTCTCACTAGAAAATCAAAATTGATATTTTATCATTTTTCATGTTGAAAGTGGATGATTTTTCTTTTGCTTGCGAAGCATAAATCAAATAGTTTTCTTACTAGTGTTAGTACCTGGCTTTAAATTTAATACGTGACCCAATAATAGTCTTATATATGTAATTAAGGCTCTGCAACCGGGCCCAAAAGGAAGAAGATGGAAAGATACGAAATTACGAATGTTAGAGGAGAGCGCTAACATTTACAGCGACAAATCGATGTGAAATTGCGAAAATGTTTAATAAAACACGATTCGTTTAAAATAGAGCAAAAACCTCACGGGCATTATCTTAAACAGCATTTAAAGAAACCCTGTGAATTTTTTCATACATATAACTTGTAAAATAACTGAAACAAACATGTTAATAATAATTTTTGGAGCATACTTTGCGATTTTTTTCTATCGAGGTAATTTTATATAATTTGCGTTTCGTCGCGGGCAAAGTCTAGATATTATCTTCAAGTAATAAATTGGTACAAATCAGGGTTGCCGTCCCTTATGTAAAAATTCAAAGCTCCGTAATTCACCAAGTGCATGACATTGAGGATTGAAAATAGAATCATTGACCTAGACATTTCAGACGTTTAATTTTTTACAAATTCACCATGTCAGAGCTCACCGTTTCAGCTTTTATCTATTGTTGAGTTAAAATATCTGGATACCCTTTCCGTGTAATATGAATGAAAATCCACGCATATAATTGAAAATGAAAATTTATTTCAAATCAGTATTTTTAAGGTATATACATTTCTCGTAAAAAGTGATGCTTATTATTAAACTCAAATATGCCGTTTTAATTACAATGCTCGAACCAAATCATTTTCTGAACGAATGAAAGACAAACAAAAAATGGCAGAGCATTAATATTTGAGTATCATCTGTAAAGAGGGGAAACGTTGTCATTCAAATTATCTGCGTTGACGACAGAAAGTCGCGCAAATGTCAAAATTGATAAATATTCATCATATATTTTGACTTCCAAAGTAATTATTATTTTATGATACGACCTCTGAAATCTTGTGAAACATTTCAAAATTTTCAACGGTAATTCAGCACTTTGTTAAAATTATTTTGTATGTGCGTTAGCGTACAGTGTGGGTCGGCAACCTTTTGTGGTTCAAGGGCCAAATATTTGACGTGGGAACTCGCGTGGGCCGCACTTACAAAAATTCTCTAGCCTGCTAGCTACGCCACTGCAAATCATTACAGTATAACTACAATATTTCAGTTCTAAAAATAAAACGGTTTTCATATTTTTACGACATTTATTGTTGTTAAAATGGCTACATAAATAAAATGGCAATATAAATCATTTTGTAAGAAAGAGTAAAAGAAATGTCTAAGAAACTTCGAAACAGAGCTCAATTTTTGTTGTTGGATTTGATTGAAAGTTCTTTAATATTTGCTTGCATTTTTGATGTGGAGACGCGTAGTATTTTGCGTCCAAATGTAAATGTGATAACAGTGTTTGTTTTTCCGATAATTAAGAATTGAAAAGTTTGGTCACAAATATACGTACTACCAAACATGTAATTATTTGTTGTGCAAACCTTTTTAATTCTTTGTACTTTTCGGTAGAGATCTACCAAGTTATTTTTTTCCTTAAATGCCATTTTAAGGACATTATCACTTTGCAAATCTATCATGTTGATTTGCAAATAGCTTGGTACATTATCGATATCTACTGCGAAGGTGTTTTCGAAAATCTCCATCTTGAGATTTTTTTAAAATCAGCAAACCGGTTTTCAAACTCAGTTTGAAGTTCTAGTAATGCCATTTTCATGTTAGTGTTTTCCCAAATAAAATTTATTACAGCTTTTTCTACTTAATCCAGTAAAGGAAGGAGTTGTAGAGTGCGTGAGCAGGAACCTAAGCGATTCTTTCAGGACTTGTTTAGGGTGCTTAGGGTGTGAACATACTAAAAGTCCTGACGTCTAGGTGGTGAGCTAGGGGGGGGAGGGGGGGGGGAAGGTCCTGATTTTCGGGTTTCCGTTTATATCTCAAAAACGGTGCGTCGCAGAGGAAAACTGTTTTAGAATAAGTAAAAGCTCATAAGATTATCTACAACTTTTATTCTATACGTAATTTTGGAAATCCCAGCCGTTTTTGAGTTATGCGCTCCACAAATGTAAATATTTTCGAAAAAAATCATTTTACCTCACATTTTTCATCAAACATTCCTTCATATCGTCTAAAATATTCATCTAAGAAAGAAATTTATTTGAAAGAAGTTGTAAATAATTTAATTACCTTTTAGAATATATATACATATGTAAATAAATCTCCAACCAGTAAATATTTACAGCAATTTTAAGTTTTTTCGTAAAAAGTCGTCATTTTCAGAAAAAGCTGTTTTTTCTTACCAAATTATTAAGACGGGTTTTTTCTTAATGGGAAGTTCCTTATTAATTTTTGCACGCAAGAAGGCAGGTAAGTTGTTCTAGAACAGATGATTAGTGGAATTCATTTTATAATCATTATTATTGTGATGGGTGATTAGGTTAGTCGTCGGAGATGCTACAATAACGTGCTACGATGCTGTTCGAGTTGGTGAAAAGGCAATGAATGCGATAGTGGGCTTGACATTCTCAGACATCAAGTTGTCCCGCAAAGATCGGGCATTCCCAATGTATTCTGTCAGCTCGTCGATAAAAATTCACGATGAAAAGGTTGCAGTTGACCCAACAATGCTGTTTCAGCGGATGTGTATAAGCAAACGATCAGATGAGAATTTTATGAAATTCTTTGAGTATGAGTTGGCCCCATTTCCCTTGGCACTGTTCTCAATAACATCATGTTACACTATCAACTTTATATGGATTCACGTTTTCATATCCTCTTTGGACGTGAGGGTCCTGGCAAGCGTTGTTCATCCATGGTATCATCATTCTCAGTGGTGGATGTTCTTGCTGAAAGGGCTCTACGTCGTCTTCATCGTCGTCCTCGGCAACAGGCACGCTATTGAGGCATCTTCCTTGGCAGTGAAGGCACGCTGCAGAACACGTCAGCATCCACATTTGCCAATTGCACAATCCTTGGTGCAGTGGCAAAATATCATTTTCAGAAGGACCTCCGGTGCTGGAGGATCTTCTGTTGTAATTTCCGCCAGGGTGTCTCCTTCGTGTTTCCACCCCCATTCTTCAGGGGACAGCTCAATCCCGAGCCACTGCTGAACTTGGTGATATGTCCGCCGGGAATGCTGTTTAGCTGCACTCTCTGTTGGAGGGAGGGAACTTATGTCAGGCTTCATATTTGCCACGGACCTTGTGAACGACTGATTAAGGGAGGTCTGTCTTTTTGGCGCCGCATACCATTTCAGGAAGCATTTATTTCCAGCCTCTTCAACCTCGTCGTGAGTAGAGGAGGGGTTGTAAAAGATCATTGCCGCTTGCTTGATCATTTCTGACTCCAAGTACAATTTTGAAAAGCCCACCTTGCTTCTCCTGAAATTTGCAGACGTTGTATCGCATCCAGTAAATGAATGTAAAAATAAGATGTGTTCAAATCCACGATGCTGCATCTCTTGGGTGGACAGTGCCAATGTTTTGGTTTTCCCTCGTCCGGGTTTCAGCAACAGAATATCTTAGGTGGGAGTAGTGGAAGCAATCAAAAGGACAATGAGGTCCACATCCTCACCAAAGACAGCCACAGAGTTGTGAAAGGATAGTTCCACAGCAGTCTTCACGATAAGGACGTCAGCATCATCGGTGGCCTGATGAGTCTGTATCCCATTCTCCCGAAACTTAGTCTGTAGAAAGGAGATGAAGTTACTTTTGTTGGTAGGATTGGAAAAAAAAAATTCCTGTTTAACGGGTATTGATTTGTTCCATGTCAAATTGATGTCGGCTGACCTTCTCAGTCTGTATCGTCGCATCTGTTCTTGTGATTTCGTATTATTGACTGGATTTGCGTACTCATCAAATACCACAGTGCGAGTCATTCCAGGATAGTGGTGGTTGATATAGGTGATATAACGATCACAAATTGCGGTAACGGAGGCATCTTTTTGTCAAATTACTCTGTGTAATATAGATAATATGTATAATATGATAGAAATCCTCCGTCCACAACTATGTTCATCTGAGACAGTAGAACAGTTTTTTTGGTAGGCTCAAATAAGCTATACAGAACAGATTTATTTGTCTTTGGCATCCCACTTTCATTGAACAGTGCCAAGGGAAATGGGGCAAACTCATACTCAAAGAATTTCATCAAATCCTCATCTGATCGTTTGCTTATACACATCCGCTGAAACAGCAATGTTGGGTCAACTGCAACCTTTTCATCGTGAATTTTTATCGACGAGCTGACAGAATATATTGGGAACGCCCGATCTTTGCGGGACAACTTGATGTCTGAGAATGTCAAGCCCACTATCGCATTCATTGCCTTTTTCACCAACTCGAACAGCATCGTAGCACGTTATTGTAGCATCTCCGACGACTAACCTAATCACCCATCACAATAATAATGATTATAAAATGAATTCCACTAATCATCTGTTCGAGAACAACTTACCTGCTTTCTTGCGTGCAAAAATTAATAAGGAATTTCTCATTAAGAAAAAACTCGTCTTAATAATTTGGTAAGAAAAAACAGCTTTTTCTGAAAATGACGACATTTTACGAAAAAACTTAAAATTGCTGTAAATATTTACTGGTTGGAGATTTATTTACATATGTATATATATTCTAAAAGGTAATTAAATTATTTACAACTTCTTTCAAATAAATTTCTTTCTTAGATGAATATTTTAGACGATATGAAGGAATGTTTGATGAAAAATGTGAGGTAAAATGATTTTTTTCGAAAAAATTTACATTTGTGGAGCGTATAACTCAAAAACGGCTGGGATTTCCAAAATTACGTATAGAATAAAAGTTGTAGATAATCTTATGAGCTTTTACTTATTCTAAAAAAGTTTTCCTCTGCGACGCACCGTTTTTGAGATATAAACGGAAACCTGAAAATCGGGACCTTCCCCCCCCCCCTCCCCCCCCTAGCTCAACACCTAGACGTCAGGACTTTTAGTATGTTCACACCCTAAGCATCCTAAACAAGTCCTGAAAGAATCGCTTAGGTTCCTGCTCACGCACTCTACACCTCCTTTTGGACCATTCGTTTACTGGACTAACTGCTTTCTTGCAATTTGAAAAATGATCAAGTGCCCTTGCATCGTCATGCTTGATAAACAATGATAGGTTGATTTCAAATGATTTAATATCTGAATGCATATGGCATATCAATTTATTTTTTCCCTGTAAACGAGTATTGAGTAGATTCAGTTCGGCAGTCAAATCAGTTAAAAATCCAAGGCAAGTTGAAAGTCACGTGCGTTGCGGCGAGAATCTTGCGGGCCGCACCAAGACTCCTCGCGGGCCGCAGGTTGCCGACCCATGGCGTACAGTATTAGAACAACGTTTTTGCTTATGTTGGTTACCACATAAGAACAATGTAATTTAATGTATTTATTTTGTGTCTTTGTTCCGTATCCTGATTAACAAATGTCACGACAGGGTGTCATTAGCTTTATGATATTTCTACTTTGATTTCGCAATCATGGAATCGTGCCAACATATAATAAAAACTGTTACCAAGAGCTTTTCTATGAGCTTTCTTCAATCATAAAGGTTAAAAAGGCTTTGAATTTATCTTACAACCTTTATTAAGCTGGCTGTATGTTGAATATTATTAACAAAGATGAATGGTATTTATGTTGTGAGAGTGGATTGTTATGTTTGTGTAAAAAAATGATTGGCGAAGGACCTTGATTTTGTGTTACTATCACTGCTTAAAAATGATAAAAATACATGTTGCATAGAAAGGAGAGGACTCACCGGAAAAGGATAAGAACTTGTAGGCTGGCAATGCACTGGTATGCTTCCTTTCCCCATCCAACAGGCACAAAACAGTGATAGGCGTGAGGTTCGTTTATTTTATAATACACGGCGGAGTTGGTTTAATGGCGATTGACCGATAGCGGAAGCACAATATGGCTATATGCGGCGGGAGTTTATTGCAGACTGAATAAGATTGTGGGTAAGATTGACGGGTAGGCAATTGGGAATAGGTAGGACAAAGGAACTTGCAACAATAATTAATACCAATCCCAAGCAGTGACAGTATGTATGCGTGCTATGTAGGTATGTGTATGAGTAGGTATGTGTATGGGCGTAACCAAAAGGTCTATAATCAACACTCGGTACCTAAGTTTCGTGGAATTAATTCATTAGAAAAGTAACATTTTATGAAAGGACTATAAATTAGTGAAAAATATTATTTCAAAACAATCTATTTCCGTTTGACGAATCTATTTAATTTGATTCAAATGCTGCAATTTGTTATTTTATAGTATTTTTACGTAATTCAAGCTTTGACAAAGCAGGTTCCATATATTTTGTAAGTTTACGGTAAACAATTTAAAATTTACAGCTTATTTGAAAGTCTGTTTGTTTTCCCGTAATTGGAAAAGTTTCTAAAGGGAAATACGACTTTTTAACTTTGAAGTCTAACAAAATTCAGGCAATATTTATCATGTCATTCTTATCCGATTGTCGTTTCATTGTAGCAAATAAAAATGACACATATTACCATTATTGAGTCCTTCACTTCAGTCGCGTGTTTGAAATTATCTGATATTTTAAACTAGGTGAGTTTTTTTTTATTTCGTAAGTATGTCATTTGTATTTTTTTGGATTTTTAAGTATTCATCAATCATTCAGACAATTTTCTGATTCTGTCAGACCACTGCTAGCTGTTTTTATTTTACAAGTTTGGTTTGTAATTTTCTTTTTTTTACCGTGATGTGTTGGTGAGATTCATTTTTTCGTGTGAACTTTATCAAATTGAGTCGTTTTAATATTGTCATTAGGCTTCCCATATTTCATGTGAATTTGTTTTTTTTACTATCGATATGGTAAATGTTTTATTGCCAATCTATTCTATTAATAAATATTTTGTGTTGGTGTTTATATTTAGCTGAATTTTGAATAAATTAATTTGTATGAAGTGTGATAGTTTAAGTCATCATCATCATCACTATTGGCTCTACAACCCCTGGTGGGTCTTGGCCTCCTCAAGAGTCTTCCTTCACTCATCTCGATTTTGTGCCAGCTCTCTCCAGTTTGGAAGCTCCAAGATAGATATGTCTTTGAGGACGTTGTCGCTCCATCTTAGTCTTGGCCTTCCCAGGCTCCTTCGCCCTATTGGTCTTGAGTTCAGCAGGGACTTTGATGCTTGATGCTCGGTCATTCTCTCCACTTGACCCAGCCACCGAAGTCTTCCCAATTTTATAAATTTTGCGACGTTTAGCTCGTTAAACAAAGTATAGAGCTCATTGTTATAACGTCTGCGCCAAAATCCATTTTCTAGAACCGGTCCGAAGATGCGCCTCAAAATTTTTCTTTCAAAAACGTCCAGTGCTTGCTCATTCCTCTTAATTAGTACCCAAGTCTCAGCTGCGTACGTAAGTACTGGTCTGATAAGTGTTTTGTACACTAATATCTTCGTGTTTCTGGACAGCAGTCTGGACTTTAATTGGTTTTGTAGGCGGACGTAACAGCGATTTGCGTTCACTATGCGTTTCTGGATCTCGTCTGTGTTATTATTGTCGTTTGTTTTCAGGGAGTCTAGGTATGTGAATCTTGGTACCGTTACGAAATTTTGGTTTCCACATGAGAGAGTTGGGATTTGTTGGGTGCATCCTACAGCCATGTATTTGGTCTTTGATAGTTTAAGTAAAACAATTTATTTTAAAATTGGTATTTCTTTGACAATTAAAACTTTTTCATTCTCCTCAACAATAAATGAATAACCACAATAATAATAACGTTAATATTTTAATTAAATAAAGACAATATTGAGCGAAACTCAACCGAAAATCAGAAAAATATACAGTCTCACCTAGGACTCGAATCCAGGACCTACGCCTTGTCGGGGCGGAGCAATTTGGGAGGCGGGTATGTACCGCCGCCCCGGGAACCAATAATTGGACAACCAACACCTCTGCCACAGGTCACCCCAAGTGGTTCACTACCTTTGGTGACTTAGCAGGGGGGCCTGGATTCATGGATGAGGTTTGTCTAGGTCTTGGTGGCGGATACGTTTGCTCAACCACTGCGTTGCGGGCTGAATCGGAGGAGACTTATTGAGGGAGGCCTTTTGACCTCTCCAGCCGGATTCTCCCGACCATTTGCCTTGCACCGCAGTGTGAGGAATTGATTCATACATCCGTCACTCCTGGCCACACTGACCCCCAGATTCCTACCCACCCCTCATACCTTCTTCCTTCCCATATCTTCTTCCCCTTCCTTTCCCCTAAAAAACCCTCCACACAGCATTCTCAAAGATGACATAGGCTCATAGGGACATTGTTTTCCTCGGTGCCTCCTGTGTGGAGCTAATGTCCCTATCCCATTCGGTCATATTTTGACTGTATCATACTCCGACTAAGAACAACCAACATTCTCTTGATTTTCTTAATGCATATTGTTCCAGAAGGGATGTCGCATTACTGCTGATGGCTTATAAGCTTCTGAACGGTTTATTATCACTACCAGACATTATGGCTAAAATAGGATTATATGTACGTCCTGGATAATTTCGCGCTAGGCGCCAATACAGGCGTTTGATTCTTCGAAGGTTGATTTACCAGGTTGATTAACTGCTTCGCAGGAAACGAGGATATTTTCCATGTCCTACAACGAATTATTATTTAAACTTTAATTGGGTGTATCTTAGACATCAGTGGCGGTCCGTGAGTTTTCTAAAGTGCTAAGATTGAAAAAATGTGACGTTATTGACGTTGTTGTAGCTGAAAATGAATTTAATTTTTTTTTCAAAATTTCAACTTCTTGTAGGAAGTTCTTCAGGATTATTTCAGTCAAGGGATGCGCCGCATCCACATGCTGAAAGATCTTCATACAAAAATTGAAATTAAAAAAAAAAATCTTTTTCAGCTACAACAACTTCAGTAATGTCATATTTTTCAATCTTAGCACTCTAGCTCGCTGAAAACTCACGGACCGCCGTGTAACCTTTTTGTCCCTTGTACATATGTATATGTATTTAAAATGGCAAACAGTTTTTTGTAATTTTTTTTGCCGCTTTTGCAAAGTTTTTTTATACTATTTTTGCAAACAATTAAAAATAGATGGTGTTATTGAGTACGGAACCGGTTTAGGGTATGCTGGGAAGTATTAAACTGAAATCATCATCAATTCATAAACATAACGTAACATCAAAATCTCGATACGGGTTTCTGTTAATATTCATATCAAAATTAAAATGTATGTCTACTACTAACGCCATCTACTAACAAGAATGTAAAACCTTTTATTGCTAATAAAAGCCAGTCTGTTGCGAACTGCATAAACGTGTTTTCATTTAAGGCTAGCGCCACACTTGACGGAAATTCCGTCGCGGAACTTCCGCGGGAGTCAATCCGTTGTCATCGTTGCAGCCACACTGAATATTCAGTGGCGGATTATCAGTCGACTGCCAACGCTTATACAGTGTGGTCGTAATGGATCCGATAGAAGTGATAACTATTGTTATTAGTTATTAACGTTAGTTTCAATTTATACATGCATACGAGTACTTATAATTACTTACTCATTTAGGTGGGGTGACTGTTTATAATTACTCATTTAGTTTATAATTACTCATTTAGGTAGGGTGACTGATATACATAGTTATTGTTATTAGTTATTAATGTTAGTTTCAATTTGTACATGCATACGAGTACTTATAATTACTTATACCTATGGCAAATTAATAAAGTGATAAACTCACCAATTTCTCGCTGTTTTATTTCTATTTCACTGTTCCAATTGTAGTACAATAATTTGGCAATCTCTTCCCATGCTCGTTTCTTTGCCGTTCTATCTGGCTTATCTCTAGAGTCCCAAAGGCAAACTCTATTTTGCCCTTCGATAATAAAATGCTCAGTGTCGAACATCCTGTGCGTGCGTCGTCGCCGCGTGTTATCCGCCGAAGTTACGCGACGGAATTTCCGTCAAGTGTGGCGCTAGCCTAAGAGTTTCCTATTGAAGCGATGCGCGTTGCTTCGAGTATCTTCTACTCCGGAACAAATTTAGAATATCCGCTCTAAGTGCAGACACTAAAACTAGTAGATCTGTGAACAGTAGATCTTTGATCTAAAAATATACCTAACTTTTTATAAATCTTATTGCTTTTAATAAATCAAAACCGAAATTCCCTGTGAAATCATTTATGTTCTTAAATGCCTACGTCAATAAGTGGATTAAACACCTACCTAACCTACTTTATAATAAACCATATATTTTATGTAACATTCAAAAATATCAGTTTTTTTACATGAGCTCCTTACAGGATGCCCTGAGGAAAATAAATTCCCTCTGGGCCTATGTATGATGCTGTGTAGAGGGTTTTTTTTAACGAAATGAATGATAGGAGAGTTCTGGGAAGGAAAAGGATTTAAGAGGTTGGTAGGAATCTGGAGTTCAGTGTGTCCTGGTCATCTGCCTCCAAGACTTAGACAAACCTCACTCCATAAGCCCGGGCATCCCTGCTAAATCACCAAACGTAGCGAACCACTTGGGGTGACCTATGGCAGAGGTGTTGGTTATCCAATAAAGGTTCCCGGTGCGGCGGTGCCCATTCCCGCTTCCCAAATTGTAAAATGATGGATGAGGAATTATGCAATTTTTCCGAAGAAAGTTCACTATCTCAATTATGTCAAATTATTTTTTCAAACATTCTTCAAGCCGGTAGGTAGGTAGCATAATATTTTTAAAAAATCGAACAAAAAATTGCAACTAAACAAGATGATTGCACATTTGAAAAAATAATCTGTGATGAACCGTTAAAACGGCCACTGTCTTGAACTGGAACCTGAAAAGTACAAACAAATTTTCAAACTAGAAGGAATGCAAAACGGTCTAGTTAAAACAGGGCCAAACTACCCTTAGTCAACCAATAGCCATCTATGATAAGGCAGTAAGAAACAGTATCTATAAGCAATCTCATCATAGATTCGTCAATCTTTTTTTATAAAAATAAACTCGTTTATTGAATCTGTTCAACACGTGAATAGATTTTCGTTGTTTAAGTAAGGTCTATTTTCAAATTTGAGAGAAAGTAATCTGCAGTTTAAAGTTTCGTTCTCATTTTAGAGTTCATTAACTCAATCTGTAAATTGATTTGATTCAATTTAAATTGATTGAAAGTGAGTCAAACATGAGATAGCGTGATGCTTCAATGTCAAAACTAGCGAATCAGTGCATTCCCTAACAATTTAAATTTGCTTCGTTCTTTGAATCGTGGGGCAATTTGGTGTATTAAATGTTTTCTATATAATTAAGAGCATTTTTGCATTAGAACGAAACACTGTGTACCTAGAAAGTGTAGACAACATCAGATACCTTGGTGTAAGATTTGAGATGGAACGATCATGTCTAAATGGTGGTAAATAATACTAGAAGGCTTGCCAATATTTTTAAAAAATTCGGACATATACAGTAAGAGGAAACATTAAAAACTGTTTATTTTGCAATAATCCAGTCTCTACTTTCTTATAATAATTATAGTGTTCTGAGTATCAAACGAACCACTTGGGGTGACCTTTGGCAGAGGTATTTTTTTTTTAACAATAACTCCACACAGGAGGCCCTTAAGAAAATAGTTTCAGAACCTATGTCTTCTTAGGGGATGCTGTGTGGAGGGTCCTTTTAAGGAATGGAGGGATAGGGAGTTCTGGGAAGGAAAAAGGTATGAGGGGTATGTAGGAATCCGGGGTCAGTGTGTCCGGGAGTGACGGACGTATGAATCCATCCCTCCAACTACGGTACAAGGCGATGGGTTGAGAGATTCTAGCTGGAAAAGGCAAAGGCCTCCCTCAACCAGTTTCTCTCGATCCGATCCGTAACGTAGCAGGTGGGCAGACGCATCCGCCGCCAAGACCTGGACAAACGACACCCCATGAGCCCGGGTACCCCTGCTAAATCACCAAACGTAGCGAACCACTTTGGGTTGGCAGAGGTATTGGTTGGCACCCATACAATGTTTTTCGTTTTCTTTATACTAATTATAAAGCTTTAGCTCCTTAGGAGGGGTGCAGATATACTTTCACTATTTGTCTCATTTTCGACTATTGACATTTAGGGTGGGTTTCTTCATTTACCGAGAATGCTAAATGCAATGCTAATTGTAAAATTAAGCTATCGAAATTTAAAATTTTCTATGCATTTTACCGTTTACTTTTACAATTAGCATTGCATTTAGCATTCTCGGTAAATGAAGAAACCCACCATTAGTGTGTAAGAATGGGGGGCAGCATTATATATTTCAGAATAAAAGCAAAACAATCAGCGCATTGACATTTGAAGTTTTTGAATTTTTGGAATTCACTCACTATTATTATATTTATCACAATATTGCTGCCGTTCTTTTAAAATTCGTTCCATACGAAATGTATGAGGAAAAGAATTTTCTTCATAATTTTTTTTCATGAATTTTCCCGATGTTTTAATAGCTATTCTGCTATTCGGGGCGGACAAATCCAACAATTCAAAGATCATAAAAATGGGTTCAACCGTTCTTGGGTTATAAATGGTGTAACTAACCCGACTTTGTTTTATATTATTAAGATATTTGCATGGCTTTGCGTGTAACGCATCTTTTAGTTCGCTTCAAATAAATTATAAAGTCCAATTTTCTCCTACTAAAATCTTTCATTGAATTGGTAGACAGAAATACTTTTCCGAGAAGGCTACAGTCCCGTGATTCTAATTATTTACATTGTTAGTTTCCGTTTACATTATTTGAAGATACTGGGTAATCTTTGTTGTCTCGGGAAATTTATTACACTTATCTCTGAAAGTATTATAAAATAAGTAAAGTAAATACTGGTATAGTTACTGCAACAATCCTTTGTAAGTTTCCGTTACGTATTATTATGGAATAAATAATAAACAAAATAATAATAAACAATAAATAATAATCAACAAAGGCGAGCAATAACTGATTTGATAATTTTTATACACAAAATTTTAAATAATAACATTTATAACACAATTGTTGGTAAAAGGTTATTTATTTAAGAAAATAAGTTCACAGATCACATAATATGGTAAAAATAGTCACAATGTATCAATTCACTAATTAACTGAGCAAGGGATCGGAGGGAACCTTGCCGTTAGGCTTTGGGAACAACAAAAGCTGACTGTGGTTCTGCTTAGAGGGTCGTACCATAGGACGAAGCGCAACTAAGGCAGCAGTCGGGGGTCTGGTTGGTGCTTTACTTATGGTAGTAGAATACTCCTTAGAGGGTCGTGCCAGAGGACGAAGCGCAACTAAGAGAGCGTACTAGCCAAGAGCGAGCTGCAGACGAACTGACTAATTTAGGGCGCGCAGCCTGTTATATAGCCCATTCCTTGTTGCGGGGTGTGGTTTATGTAGCGGCTCGAGGGTGGGAGATGCGCAGAAGGCGTCGGCGCATCCTGGTTTGCTTAGGGGTGGGTGAGCAGGATGGCGCTGTACGGGGGAAAGAGATGGTGTAGTGGCAAGCGTAAAAACGGCGCGCTACACATTGACTTTACCGAACTTCTTTCCCTAGTTAATTTTAACATTTTAAGACGTGCACGCCATACAGAACTATTCCACGTGCTTAATTACAAGACAAATGCAGCAACTAATTCACCAATCCATCGTGCTCTTCATATGTTCAATAATATTGGTCTATTTTCTAACATAGACATTTTTCTTCGATTCACTGCCCAAATTTAAAACGAGCATCATGTCAATAATATAAATTGTTCAATGCGCATACATACATGCATACATACACACATACTCACATACACACACACACCTTCCCACTACATACATCACCCGGTAATTACTAATTATAAATAAGATACTACAATGAAACGCATAATAGGTACCCACCATGAAATATACAGTAATTTTTTTTCACCTATGTAACTAATGTACTGTTTGTTTCTGTTTATAAATAAATAAATAAATTACGAGTAGGTACCATATTGTAGGCGGGTATCAGTACCTCCATCCTGGGAATCATTTATTGAATAATCAACACCTCCGCCATAGTTCATCCAAAGTGGTTCGCTGCGTTTGGTGATTTAGAAGAGGAGCCCGGGTTCGTGGGGTGAGGTTCGTCTAGGTTCTGGCGGCGGATGCGTTTGTCCACCTACTGCTTGACGGGCCGGATCGGGAGAAGCTGGTTGAAGGAGATCTTTTGAACTATCCAGCCGGACTCTCTCGACCCATCGGCTTGCATCGCAGTGGGAGGAATAGATTAATGATTCCATCACTTCTGAACACACTGACCCCAAGATTTCTGTCCACCTCTCATACATTTTTATTTCCCAGTATCTCCTCTTGCTTTCCCCAAAAACCCTTCACCCAGCAACCCCAAAGATGACAAATAAATAAATCAATCATCTCAATAATTTCCAATAACCGACAGTTGTACTGGGAGTTATAATATCTAAATTCCACATTATCATTTTATACGGTTGCTTTGTCTCTTTCTACAACAAAAGACAATATTTATTCCGGCAGGGAATGAAATATGTCATTTCTATCAATAACTTTTTCGTGTGCCTCACTCATAAAACAATACAAGTTTTGAGTAATTATTTCTCTATACGGTCTGTATACAATACGTCAATGAACTATTTGAATCTTTATCTTATGATAAATACTAGCTGACCCGGCCACGCGTTGCTGTGGCTAATAAAACACTTTGTAAAATCCAACCTTTGTAACCACCGCCGTCTTTGAGTTCATTGCGAAGAGATCTTCAGTGCGGTTTGCACGTGAGCTAGCTCGTCGCTCATTTGATTGACTTCGACGATCTATGTCAGCTTGTCTTTTCCTTGGTATATTAAAACAGTAAATAAAGTTCTCACGCACTGATGATAGAAGATTTTAAATGGTAACAGAATGACAGGTAACGTTTGACAGCGACTGAAATATGACAATCAGAATTCTTTTTTTTTTTGCATTCCAATTCTAGATTACGTTGTGCTTCTGAAAGTAGGTAGGAACAGTAGAACTGTTTATATGAGAAAATGAAATTGTTCTTTTAACTGTCTTCCTCACAATTTTTTCATATTATCTCACCGTTTAAACCTTCCCTAGACTACGACAAACATTTCAAAACCAAAATCACCTAAATCGGCCCTGCCGCTCTCGAGTTTTAACGAGACAAACGAACAGCAATTGATAAGAATAATAAGATAAGAAGATATAATGTGTATAGTAAGCTATCCGTAAAAGATATATATATGCCTTCGCGGACTTTTTTGTAGATCTATAAAAGAGGAATATCCCACCATTAATTGTTTTGTTATATCTCAAAAGGATTAGGCAGCGTTTTAGATGAAAGCTACCAGGCGGCTGGACTTTTTTCCGACACTTCTAACAATTATCCTTATGTTTCAACCAATTTACATAAATCCTTGACAAATTACATACCTAAACCCTCCTCACGAAACACTCTATCTATTGGTGAAAACCGCATGAAAATCCGTTCAGTAATTTTCGAGTTTATCGCGAACAGACAGACAGCCAGACGGCGCGGGGGACTTTACTTTATAATATGTAGAGATAATGATGGTAGGATGGTAGTTCATTTTTTATGATGTGTTTGAAAATATTATGTTGAAAAAAGTCGAAGATAATTTTTTGGTGGCGAGAAATTCGTTTTACCACTGTTAAGATACCGTTTGTAGTTGAAATTTACCGTACCATAGGAATAAAAAAATACTGTGAATGTGCACACATAATATCGTGAACACAATATTTTTTAGAAATGTTCTACCAGTCTGCCAAAACGTTATTTTTATCATAGAAATAAAATACTGGACCACATTTTCAAAGTAGTTTTATTATGTTCCCAAATTGACATTTCATCAGGCAATCCATGGGGTGTCAGAAAAACTTGACAGCTCTCGTTTTTTCATCAAATTATTTTGCCCAATTTTTCTTATGAGTGAGTCAATAACAACCTATTGACGTGAAACTCCTCACGTAGAAATTCAAAAGAAATTGTTCGCTCTTTTATATGTTTTTCTTTTGTTTCGTTTTCATTAACATTCGCTTATTGTATATTTCTTTGTGTATATCATGTAAGCAGGTTACCATAGCAAATCGATTGTTTTTAGAAAGCTCTCTCTGTCTTATTCTTGAAATGCTATTCTCTCGTGGTCTTAGGGGATGATCTTGCGGATTTTGTTTCATTCATCATTATCGTGGATTGTTTTTCGTGCTGCTGATAGCAGAAGAAATCTCTAAGGATTTGTTCAAGTTCGACAGATTAGTACTGTTTCCTTTTTCATTCATTTTAGTGTGTGTATAATTAACGTCTCTGTCTTTAAAAACAAGATATTTGCCTTTCGAACATTAGTAAACTTGAAAAATAACGATATATGTCAAACGACATTATAAAATTATAGGACACATTTTATGCAGACTAATTGAACTACTATTGTTTTTTTTATTATAAACTAGGTGGTATCCGGCATGCGTTGCAATACCATTCAAAGAAATAAATTGATTATTACTTATTATTATTTATTATTTTTTATGAATTGTGTAGGTATATGCAAACAATAATGTTCACTAAAATAAAGTTTTTGCTGTATGGAAACCTACTTTACACATTTATAAAAAAACCATAGATAAAATTGCGAGAAACAATTAACAAAAATTCTGCCTCAATACAGGTTCACCTAGTGAGGCAGGCTATGCACAACTAAAAATACTGTATAACTATACTACTCCTGTGTAACCTTTCTTACGTTACTTCCTATTTGTTAATTTTTCTGAAATAGATTGATGTAATCTATTTGTAAACTACTTTGAGCATGTAATTTTTTTAGTTATATTGTTGTTATTTCATTGAATTAAGATTATTATTATATTATATTAGTCTCCCTGCATGTCCTTTCCCGTGCGTCCCCGTTCCCTTCCACCTTCCCCGCCTTCCCCCCGGCTCTTCCCTCTCCGCGAACCCCACCTTCCGCCTTTCCTCCCTGCCGCTAAAATATATGAAATCACACATTTTCATTTATACAATTTTATTACGCCAGAGCTTACCATTATATACAGTCTATGTTACTCGCTGATAATGTAGCTTTCTATCGGTTAAAGAATTTTTAAAATCGGTTTGGTGGTTTAGGCGTGAAAGCGTAACAAACAAACACACGCACTTTCGCATTTATAACATTAGTATGGATGCTAATTCATCCAAGCAGGCATTTAACAAAACAAATATGCATTTCTAATATAGTAATTCATTCATAAAATAATTTTAATACCTGCTTTATCTGTTTACATGATATTATAAGTAGTTCCAATTTAAAAAATTAAAAGTTCCATGAACTTGAATAATGTTACGAATTACGCACGGATATTTCACATTACTTACTTACCCATGCATCAACAATTGAAATTGGTATATTCGATTCCTTCACACTTTCATTACATAGTATAAAATGAAGTCGCTCAAAATGTATGTGCGCATTGATCTTTTAAACTACGCAACGGATTTTCATGCGGTTTTCACCAATAGATAAAGTGATTCAAGAGGAAGGTTTATATGTATAATACGTGCTTATTATAGTAGAGAAAAGCCGAGAAATTCAAATATTTAATTCAGGGGCAGCGGGCAGCAGGCAAGCGGGTGGTGTGGATTTTATAAAGGTTGGGTAATGGAGTTGTTTCGTTAGCCACAGCAACGTGTGGCCGGGTCTGCTAGTTATGTATATAAAGGCGCAAAAACTTTTCAAAAGTGATAATTGCATCTATTTGAACGATTATGTTCACGTGAATTATGAGTGAATGCAAATCTTGAAAATGGAATTTAACCCACTTCCCGTCATCCGATCGAGCTAAAATTCGGCGATCATACTCGTTGTCGATGACAATGTATTCTATCAACGTTTTCTGAAATTGGATGAAATGAGGGCGCAACTACGTCGATCCGTTCGATGCGTAGGACCGTGGCGGAAATTCGATACCGTTTCCCTACGTAAAAAAAGTAGATGCATTACAGGAAAAAAATAAGTTTTTTAGCCTTGATTTTTTCTTGTCTTATGTCTTTTTAATTCGTTTTTGATAATGACATTTCAATTGTGAGTTATGGATCTTTGAAGTAATTAGCAGAAATTTTAATTAATGATTAATTACCATAGAATAATGCAAATGAAATAATAAATAAATCCATTTTGCCTTTAGAATTCGTCCGAAATTTCCAATTTACCGCTACTACGAGTACTTTCATATTACGTCATATGAATTATTAACCGTAAAACTATGAAATTTCCACTGTATTATTTGTTGAAAATTGATAACATGGTTTGTTTTCTTTTATTTATAAAATACATGATATTCAATTAAGACAATTCCTGTAATAGATACGTTGTATCACCTCACTCGGCGGCTGGCTGCCTGTTTCCTGGTGACCAATGGAATATAGTTACTTAATATATAAAACATGCCGAAAATTGAAAAAAATAGAACAGAATGTAGAAAAGAGAAAAAGACAGACATAAAGATTAAATCATAATTCTTTTTTCTAGTTTTATATGTGTGCGTGCATGCATACATGACATGTAAATACGTGCATACATATACGTATATACATCTGAACACATATGCATAATTACACACATATATACATAAACATGCAAATTCACATTTATATGAACAAAATATTCATTACTATCTTAGTACAAGAAACAGGCTACTAACACTATCACATTTTCTGATCAAAAATCCCCAAGCATCTCCTTGAAACTGTGGTATTTGGCTATTGACTTTATTTCAATTGTTTTTACAAGAAAAAAGGAAAAAAAGTGTTAAAAAAATTAACAGTAGGTATTAAATCTTGTTTTTTCAGCGTTTGAGTGAAATGTAAGGGAATTTGAAAAAATCAATATTCCTAATCACGGGCAATGACGAGTCATCAAATGAATCAATAATGATATAGTCCAGTCAGCCTGTGTCGTAGAACACCAGTTGAAGGAACTAAATAGTATAAAGCTAATTTTTTCCCCATCGACTACTACCATTTAGACATGTGTTTAGCAAAAAGTCCCCGCCCCTACCCCTCTTGCTTCCCCCCCTGTGCCCCCCCAAATATGAAAAGTGTAAGGGTTTCGTAAATCGCTTCTATCTCGATTACTAAACAACATATCGGATTGAATTTTTTTTTATTCTCTTTGCTGTAACATTGTCTATAATTAATGTCAAGTTAACTTTCGTCGTAACTTTTAGCGTTTGTTTGTAATTCGTATGATAAGGTAAAAATTTGCATATTTTTTGGCAAGTAATTTTACTTTTTGTCACATAACTTTTTACGCCGACATTTTATGAAAAAATATTTTCCACAAAAGTTGTAGTCACTATTATTACCTTTAAAATGATATATTTTAATGTGTACTTTATGTACTAGTAAACGCCATATATCAACCGTGAATGCTTGGTTCGCACCATCCCTGCGTCGCTCCGCGACACTGATGTCGGAACTTGTTCCCTCACATCCCGACTTATCCTAGCCTGTCCTGTGCCCTTTGTAGTACTAGTGGAAATCGTGAACGTGAAATAATAGTTATTCACTTTGCTGCTAGGCCCTGCGGGCGGCTTTTAGTTCGGCTTCGCCCGGTTTGAGTGTTTGTGACCATTTTGTAAATCCAACAGGAACTGGCTCCTAAAATAGCCAGTTCCTCGGATCTACTGTAATCCTGTGACTCCAAAAACACCTGTGTCGATTGATGTCCGAGTTCCACGTGTCAAGACATGCGACTTTGAAGGTAAATTCAATGTCCCAGTTTTAATGTATACTAAAATGGAGAAAAGTGGCTTAAAGTCCTTAACAATAGAAAACATTTCTGAAAATATGCCCACTCAATGCTTAGTCTCAGCTCGTAACATGCTTTGGTTATTAGTTTTGCTTTTGTGCCAATTTCACTACCTGGATGGTCTGGATACATGCGAAACTGTTACGATGATAGACAAAACTTTGAACCATCTTATGTACAGGCTATGCCTTTTATAAACATAGATCCAGGAAATCCGACTGCTATTTACTCTGCCCTTAGTTACGCTTCTAAAGAAAGCAAGTTAGCCGGCCAGCCGTGTATTGTGACATTTGACCAACCACTTTTCCTGAAAGCAGTAGACATTGTTGCAAGTTCTTCTATAGAAAGTGAAATATCTGGAGTAATCGTCAGACTAGGCGGATTCCATCTTCTAATGAGTTTCCTTGGTTGCTTAGGAAAGTTTATGGAAGGTAGTGGAATCGAAGAAATATGTACCTCTGTTTATGGAAAATCAACGATTCCTCACCTTATGTCAGGACATGCGTACGCAAGGTCTTGTAGAGCTCACATGATGACCCAGGCAGCTTTGATATTACTGCTATTCGAGGAATGTTCATCTCTTAAAGAAATGATTACAAACGACTTTAAGGATATTAATAACCAAACAATAAACAAACAAACAACTGTTGAAGACGCCATGAGAGATTGTAAAACAAATGAAATAATGAAAAGACTAGAAGAAGTGTATGAAGATTTGGTTAAAACTAGTAGAACTTCAAAACCGTGGCTACAAGAGTTTAAATTGGTGAATTTGGTTCTAGACTTTATTCTGGCAGAGAGAATCGGCGATTGGAATTTGCACATTAATACAGTCAAGCAAATGATACCATATTTCCATGCTGCTGGACATTTGCTCTACGCCAAATCCGCACAAATATACTTACAACAAATGTTGAGTGTACAAACGAAAATGTCAAATGAAGACTTCGAAAGGTTCGTCAATAAACGTTTCTTTACAGTTCGGCGTACAGATGGATTTTTTACCGGTATCTGGACGGACATGACCATAGAGCAGACATTAATGCGATCATCAAAATCCATAGGTGGGCTTACTCATGGACGAGGATTAAGCGGGAGGACGCTAACCAAATTCATTGCTTGTGCTCCTGGATCCCTACAAATTTGTGAGGCTTTCGAGAAGTTCTCTGGCTGCTTGACTCAGTTTAACGAACAGCACACTGAACTAAGATGCAGTAGAAGAGAAAGGGACTTGCAAGATATTAGTAAATTTCTCGGATGGCTGCGTATTCATAATCCTTTCCGACAGAGCAAAGATTTAATGTCTTTATCCTCTGGTCTAGTAGTGATAAGTTCGGGTGTAAACTGCGATGAAGCGTATGATGTAGGAACTGCTTGAAAGACATCGAAGGAAATAATTTTGCAGATGTTAAATTGAAAAGAAAAAATAAAGTTAAAACTATAGGCTCCGTAGTAAGTGGCATAAATGTGAGATCTGAAAAAGTGCCAATTAATTCTGATCAGCTGTTTAATAGGGTTATTTGTATGTCTCAAGGAACAAATAATCTCAAACAATACTTCAACTATGAACTCAGCCCATACCCTTTGTATTTATTTGAAAACAATAAAATGATAAGAAAGGGAACTAAATCAAGTCTTATGAAAATATTTGAAAAATGGACAGTTAGCAACGAAGTTTTTGAGAATTTGCACCCAAAAATATATGTAGTAGATGGAGGGTATCTTTTGTGTTATTTGGCCTGACAAAGTAACATATAGCAGCATCATAGAGAAGTATGTTGACACTGTAATGAAACGGTATGGGAAAGATTGTCATGTTATGTTCGATGGGTATCCTGACTATCCCACCACAAATGGAGTCGAACATACGCGGAGAAGTAAAAAAACATCTATAGAAATGAAATTCAACGTTAATATGGAGTGCTCTGTGAAGCAAAATGAGTTTTTGGCGAATCCAAAAAACAAAAGCCAGCTTATTGAACAGCTCTCTCAAAAGCTTAATGAAGCAAACATTCCAACCATTGTGGCGGAGGAAGATGCAGATACTGAAGTGGTCGGAAGAGCAATAGATGTTTCCCAGATTCAAAGTGGGAGGCCTGTAGTTGTTGTCGGACAAGATACTGATCTTTTCGTTCTATTGTTAGGGCTACCACAGTGTCAAAATGTGCGACTATTCTTTCACAAACCCTCTGGCACACCATCAACGTATGACATCAGCAAGATTCGTGAAGAGATTGGTGATATGAGGGATGTGATATTATTTTTGCACGCTATCACAGGATGTGATACCACGTCTTATTTATTTGGCAAAGGCAAAATTAACGCGTACAAATTGCTAAGTTCATCAAATGATCTCCGCACAAAAGTTTTACAGTTTTATGAAAAACAGGCAGACAAAAATATTCTCAAAGAGGTAGGAGATGCTTTTGTCCTGAAACTATATGGATGCACAAGGTCTGCATGTCTGAATGACAGTAGATATTCAATGTACCTTAAAGCTGTTGCAAAAATGTCATTAAAATCCAAATTTAATATGGCATCCCTCCCTCCAACATCCAAAAATGGATCGGAGATAAGGAAATCACCGCTACGGACTGGAGATGGATTTTAACTGACAACATGCTGTACCCAGTGCACTCAAAAAAACCACCGGCAGCTGAATAAGTTATAAACTTAGTTTCCTGCAACTGCAAAAAGGCTTGCAAAAATAATTGTAGCTGCTTTAAAGCATCACTTCATTGCACAGAAATGTGCGGGAGCTGTGGCGGATCATGCAGCAATTTAACTTTGGTTGAGGTCGAGGAAAATGAAGAACTTCTCATGGAAGTTTAAGATATCATAAAATTAAGATACCGCAAATATTTTCTTCTAAAATAACATCTTTAAAAATATTACATGCATTTTCAAACCAAAAACTATTTAAAATACCTATTTTCGCTGAATACTTATTATTACTTGAAACAAATTTAAAAAGTGAGGAATTTAGGTTTCACCGAGACTCGATTAGTTTTATTTATAGAAAATGCAATAGTGTACCTTAAAGATAAAAAACACTCTCACTATACAACAATATTTGCATTGCAACGCCGCGCCGGCCAGCCCCACCTCGACCGAACCCGCCATGATAATTTCGCTGGATCTCCAACAAAGTAAGTACTATTTTATATCATTTTAAAGGTAATAATAGGGACTACAACTTTTGTGGGAAATATTTTTTCATAAAATGTCGTCGTAAAAAGTTATATGACAAAAAGTAAAATTACTTGCCAAAAAATATACAAATTTTTACCTTATCATACGAATTACAAACAAACGGTAAAAGTTACGACGAAAATTAACTGGACACTAATTGTAGACAATATTACAGCAAAGAGAATAAAAAAAATTTCAATCCGATATGTTGTTAAGTAATCGAGATAGAAGCGATTTACGAAACCCTTACACTTTTCATATTTGGGGGGGCACAGGGGGGGAAGCAAGAGGGGTAGGGGCGGGGACTTTTTGCTAAACACTTGTCTAAATGGTAGTAGTCGATGGGGAAAAAATTAGCTTTATACTATTTAGTTCCATCTAAAAACACAGGCTGACTGGGCTAATATGTCCAAACTGTTACATTTCTATTTTCGTGACTCCAAAATAGGTCAACTACTCTTTATTCTGAGTCACAATCCAACGGGGTGTGAAATGAACCCACCCTCCTCATCATCCCCCAACCCCTAACCACCCTGTCGCCACCAGACCCTTGAATTAAAGTTAATTGTGATCGAACATTTGTATGGTTTGATGGCTAAAGCAGGCCTGATGACTGAAGCCAGACATATGAAATTTCTACCCTCTGCCACGGTTGAGCCGCGATCGCTTTATGTCCGACAAATAGTATTAAGCAGTATCGAAGCATTTAGGCATTGTTTAATGAAACCTTCAAGCCTTCGAGAATCGAAACCTTAAGGCTTTGTAGAGGGCCTTCTCTAACCAGCGGTAAATAATACGTAAGTTTGGATTTAACCCTTTTAATTTCGCTCGTATTTATTTCGCTGTAATCACTGAGATTTTTTTCTGTGTTTGTTTCAGAGTTTTACAAATCTATGAATTTGATTTAGGTATACTTTATAGACAATTGTTGCTATGTTAAGATGAAGTTATACGTGAAATCCTATTTAGATACTATTTAGATTAATCTTTACGACGAATCTGCTTACAGTATGAACATCAAAAAATATGCTACGGATAATTTGAAGCTTTTACTAGCTTTTCTATGAATTGGAATTATAATCAAATTAATATTATCATAACAAAAAGTATAAGCACAAGTCACTAAAAAAAATATTTTTTCATGACTTAACTATGAAATAGTACAATAAACAATTTTGAAAAAATACCTCTTTATGGCTAAGACTATTTTTAAGGTTTTCCATGTTCTAACTTTTTTTCGTTCTTATAAAATTATGCACAAAATAATTAAAAACCTCTTTTTCGCTCACTTGCCTCGTGCAAATAAGATGCTCGATTTTAAATTTTGCAGGCATGAGAATCGAAATATTTCTAGAGTTTATATTCCTCTTAATCTGAAGGGTGCAAACGAAGGCAAACATCGTACAAACTCTCTAAATGAGAAGCCGTATTATTATCACACGTATTTTTTACATTTGCTCCACACAGGAGATCTTGATAAAAATAATTCCTCTCAGGGGCTAT
Source organism: Limnephilus marmoratus (assembly GCA_917880885.1). Classification (NCBI taxonomy): domain Eukaryota; kingdom Metazoa; phylum Arthropoda; class Insecta; order Trichoptera; family Limnephilidae; genus Limnephilus; species Limnephilus marmoratus. Next base: position 30,645,516 of record OU862917.1, on the reverse strand, counting down.
GTCATCTTTAACGATGCTGTGTGGAGGGTTTTATTAAGGAAAGTATCGAGAGGAAATTCTGGGAAGGAAAATGTAGGTGGTTTGGTTAGGTATCTGAAATGGCTGACTTTTGAAGTAATTCCCTCCCCCCTCCCGCCCCACTGCAGTGCAATGCGAATTGAAAATTGGTATTTTCCCAAAAACAATATTAAGAAATTTATCCAGCATTATGATATTGATTACATTTTATAGAAGGTATAATTAAAATAAACATTATGTTAAAATTTTTACAGTATTACTTCAAACGTTTGGGAGGCGGGAATGGGTACCGCCGCCTCGGGAACCTTAATTGGATAACCAACACCTCTGCCACAGGTCACCCCAAGTGGTTCGCTACGTTTGGTGATTTAGCAGGGGTGCCCGGGTTCATGGGGTGAGGTTTGTCTAGGTCTTGGAGGCGGATGACTAGGACACACTGAACCCCAGATTCCTACCCACCCCTTAAACCCTTTTCCTTCCCAGAACTCTCCTCTCCTTCCTTTCCTTAAAAAACCTCCACACAGCATCCCCAAAGATGACATAGGCCCTGAGGGAAATTATTTTCCTCGGGGCCTCTTGTGTGGAGCTCATGTAAAAGAAAATAATAAAAAAAAAAATAAAAAAAAAAAAAAAAAAAATAAAAAAAAAAAAAATAAAAATAAAAAAACAAAAAAAATTAAAAAAAAAATTAATAAAATAAAAAAAAAATTAAAAATAAATAAATAAAATTTAAAAAAAAACGTGTAATATGAAGGCAATATTTTTTTACAAATTTTTTTATTATACCTAGGAACAATGCATTTTGCACACTTATGTAACATCGACATAAATATTTTATTCTATACTAATGTGTATTTTCTTTGTTACAGGTAAGACCATTACAGCAAACGGTTTCTCTGATATAACAATCAGAGAAGTATTCATTATGAAGGTAGGCGAAAACGCATTTCAAATTAACTATTCATTGATTCACTACTCCGACAACTTATGTATTTCTATTTTTATCCACTGGGCAACACCAGTCAGATGGATTATTTCACTGGCGCGAATTAAACTTCTTTGATTCTATGAATTTAGAAAAAGGACTTCTGCTAACGAATGGAATAGGTTTTTATGACATTACCTCTAACCGTGGTTTCGAATCAATTATTTTGAAGAAAGTCTCCAATTGTACCTTCCTCCATTAATCTCCAGAGAGCCCGAACCACGATGCGATAACTTTATTCAACAAATATTTGTGAATGATATTATTTATTTATTATTAACTAGCAGACCCGGCCACACGTTGCTGTGGCTAACGAAACACAACGCCATTACCCAACCTTTATAAAATCTGCACCACCAGCTGCCCGCTACCCGCTGCCTGAATTGAATATTTGAATTTCCCGACTTTTCGCTACTATAATAAGCATGTATTATACATATAAACCTTTTCTTGAATCACTCTATCTATTAGTGAAAACCACATGAAAATCCGTTAAGAAGTTTAAAAGATCTATGCGCACATACATTTTGAGCGACTTCATTTTATACTATGTAATGATTTAACAATAAAAATATTAATATTATGGTTCTTAAGTTTTTTATGATTAGGTCGTCTGTCATTTTCCTTTAAATGTATCTTGTTATTATTTGTTCTTCTTCTTCTTTGCCCTGTCCTTTCAACGGACATTGACTATCATGTTGGCTATGTGGACTTTGTGTACTGCGGCCCGGAACAGCTCTACGGTAGCCTGGCCAAACCACTGTCTCAGGTTTTTCAGCCATGAGGTTCTCCTTCTTCCAGGGCCCCGTCTTCCGGCAATCATTATGAGATGCAGGATCTCATACTTCTCTGGATATCTCATCACATGTCCAAGATATTTAAGTTTTCGGATTTTTATAGTTTTAATTACTTCCTTTTCTTTATTCATCCGAACCATAACATCTTCATTCGTAACCCTGTCCATCCAGCTTATTGTAAGTATTCTTCTGTAGATCCACATCTCGAATGCTTCAAGTCGCCTAATTAGTTCTTCAGTAAGCGTCCATGCTTCTATTCCATGAAATAACATCGAAAACATGTAGCATCTGACCATTTGCATTCGTAATCCAGGGTTGAGATCATGACTGCAGAACATTTTTTACATGCGGGTAAAGGTTGTACGAGCTTGCTCAAAGCGTCATGTTATTTGTTGACGTCATGTTGTTTTGGCGATTAAGCTTTGGATTCAGATGATGTTGTTTTGATAAGTAATTATAGTTATCAACGAAAACAAGTTTGACCTCATTTCCCTGACTAACTTGTAAAATAAGGGTGTTTGGAGTAATATCTCTGTAGAATGCGTTTAATAAGTCCATTTGTGTCTAAATATTGCATCACAAAGGTAATACAAACGACTTCACGCGAGAGAATTAAAAGATTAACGGGGCTTTGGATGGATTAAATGCTTTTTTTACTAACAAAAACACATGGTCTCATTTTCTGTGTACATTATTCTGTTATTTGTCTGTCTAGTTAACGCTCGTACATATAAATAGATCCAGCCATTAGACGGCAGACAGACACCTTTAAATAACTTAATCCCAGGGTCAAATTACTGCCTTTGAAGCATTTAATCGATCTAATTTAGAACTCGTTTAAAGCTTTTCGCTTTTACAGCGGAGCTTTTGATTCAGTGTCTATAACAATACTAATACCAATCGATATATTTTTACGTGTTTGACGTTATCAGAGAAATAAAACCCGCCATATTGATCGATTTATGTTATGACTCAAAATCTGTGAAAAATGACATCCTCATACTATGAGTAATATAATATTTGGCTATTTACATATTAATTACTAAAATGGCGTTACTTTCGTTTTATAAAATTTTCACTTATGTAACTGAGACATTTTGTTGTTTTCTTCGGAAATTCTTCGGAACGTATTGAACGGAAAATAGTTTATCTTCTTCTTCTTCTTTATTGTAAATAAAAATGAATCGCCGAAATGTATGTACGGTGGCACGCGAGCTGTTTGAAAACTGAATGTACCAGGACTGAATGTATGAAAAGCGGGAGGTGGGAGGGGGTAGGAAGGGGAACGGGAACGGGACGAATGGGAAAGGACACGCAGGGAGAAACAATTTCTTTATAAATGGCATAGCAACGCATGCCGGGAACAAGCTAGTTTACATAATTTCTTGTCGGTCTAGCTAATAATATGTCTTCATCTTGATAACATAGTATTGACCTTTATTACCCTGTTTTTGTGAAATATTTTGTTTCACTAAAGAAAGATCAACCTGATTAGTAGTTCATTGAATTCCCACTTTAATGAATAATTTAACAAATTTAGTATTTTATATTATATAGTACGACCTGATTAGTAGTTCTTTGAATTCCCTATTTAATTGATTATTTAATCAATTTAGTAGTAGTTCTTTAAATTACCACTTTAATGAATAATTTAACAAATTTAATATTCTATACACAAAAAGGTCATCAAAAAAGTCACCTGACGCCAAAATTTCATTTACATTTTTTACTCCAAATAATGTCAGGAGTCACTGGTTAAAGTGAGTCAAGTACGTCCCTTAACACCCTACATATATAGTACAACCTGATTACTAGTTTTTTTAAATTCCCACTTTAATGAATAATTTAATAAATTTAGTGGGTACTTTTGAGCTATATACTCTGTTTAACGAGCTAAACGTCACAAAATTTATAAAACTGGGAAGACTTCGGTGGCTGGGTCATGTAGAGAGACCGAGCATCAAGCACCAAAGTCTCTGTTGAACTCAAGATCGATAGGGCGAAGGAGCCTGGGAAGACCAAGATTAAGATGGAGCGACAACGTCCCCAAAGATATATCTTCCTTGGATATTCTAAACTGGAGAGAGCTGGCACAAAACCGAGGTGAGTGGAGGAAGACTCTTGAGGAAGCCAAGACCCACCAAGTGTTGTAGAGCTAAGAGTGATGATGATGAGTAGGTACTTTTACTATCATGGAAGATTTTAATTACCTATATCTAAGTTTTTTGAGTTCCCACTTTAATTAATATTTTTTAAAAATTAGCAGGTACTTTTACTACCACCGAAGAAATTGATTACCTAGGTATATCTATTATTTCACAATTCCGTCAACAAATTTTTCTTTATTGAAGTTACTCAAGCAAATTTCTCCAGCATATTTTCTTAACAAGCATCTTGAACGTCTAAAAATAGAATGAATGTGGTAGTCTTTAATTGTAGATACTTTGAAGAATCTCTCCGCTACTAAGAGAGCCTTTAAGATTGGTCGAAATAGAAAGAACCTCTCTCAAGCAGTGGCGGCCGCTGCCCTGAAAACGTGGTGGTTCACTGTGAGATAACTATGACATAACGATTACTAAGCAACATTAGGTAAAAATGATCCCACTAATCTTATTTGGAGAGAAGATCTATTTTAAGCTGTTTTCGAAGTGCGAAAACTTCTACATATCGCTTTTGAATTAAAATTTTTATTTTTCTCTACTAAGAAAATAAAAACACAATACTGTTTTTTCGTAAGTACCTACATCTTAAATTTCAACCCAAAAAACTCTTTTTTTTAATGTTTCATTTATTTTATTTTATATTTCATAAAATAAAATAAATTTGAAAGTAGTGTAAGAAGAATATACGACGCAAATGTGAATGGTAGAAGAAGTCGGGGACGCCCGAGGAAGACATGGCACAAGCAAGTGAATCAGATACTTGTCGAAAGTCGGAATAATAGAAGAGAATGTATGAGACGATGTATGAATGTGAGTGAGGCAAAGAGTGTGTGCCAAGACCGAGTTATTTGGCGGTCCGTCCTCTCTGCCTACCCCTGTGGGGAAACGGCGTGATGGTTGGTTAGTTAGTTTTATATTTCTTTTTAAACAGGATACAAACAGTATTTATAAACAATGTCGAGGGCAAAATTGTCAAAGTTACCTATGAAAAATTGTATTCCTTAATGATCTGCGTTTTATAATTTAAAACACCAATCAGTAAAAAAGCTAATATATGTAAAATTTAGGTATTTGCTGTACCTTTTGATTAAAAAAAGAATTATTCAGTTTGGTTAAGTATTTTGGCCTTAAATCCAAATTTAAGTTTGTATGATAAAGGCCCCTGGGTGGCACACCAAAATATCTTAATTTTTCATACATATGGCCGGCGTTGCGCGCTGGCGATGTTTGGATATTCGATACAAAAACATAATTCGTTCCGCTTGCAATGGGCCTGCACACCGGACAGGGTAAATTCGCGCGGAACTTTGAGAATTTGCTCTCCCTGATTCATATTATATTATGCATTATATTGGTAGGTGATATTTTTAATGAAATTTATAGATTTTATATTTTTCGGTAAGATATTATAAAGTAATTTTAGACGATATAATTTACCAGTGCTGCACACAAACACACCGTTCAACCAGCCGCCCTTGCTCTCAAGTGCTTTGAGAGAGATTCAAGATCTTGGTTTCAGAGTTCAGTGAATCCACTTGAATCTTACTTATTAATACAGGTCTGTTTTCTGCACCGATTCTATCGATGATCATACCTAAGTCAAGTACGTCCTGTTTAGTGCAATAATCTAAACAACCCAACGGTGAGATTGAAAAATGTAGAATTGCTGCAATTGCTCTCAAATAATCTGCTCTTTTCATTCTTGCTTTTTTAAAAATATTTTTATGTGAAATCTTTCTGGAGTTCATTTATTTAGAACCTTATCCAGTTGGCTCTGTCGAGAGGTGGGTAAGGGCGGCACACTACTATAATAACGGGGGTTTGCTCGAATTAATTCCGACGAATTCGTAACTATAATATCTTTTTTTCTTTCAGACCGATACCCACGGTGGAATGTTATTTATGTTTAGGATTAAGGGCTTTTAACCAGCCAGCGGCCAAAAATCCACATTTGGTCGAAAATTGTCCCTACGATCATACAGGGCGGTTCCAATGAGAAGAATTAATTATTCTCCGTACAAGCTTTTTAAAACTATATCTCAATATCGATTTTATTTCATTCCAAATTTGCTTTAATTTATACCTACATCCAAAAATGCTGAAAGGTGTGATGATAAAACTTTTAAAATTGTGTACTTTTTGTAATTATTTTTTTGTCATAAGTATTTATCATAAGTATTTATCGTAGGTATTTATCATTTTTCAATAATGTCTAAGCAAAATAAGAATGTAAAAAAACTGAAATATGTTAGTTTCGCGCAAGTGCGCAAATAAATATGCAAATGGACCAATGTTGGTCAAGAAACACACGTACGTATATATAATTTAATGATTTTATTTAAACTAAAATTAAAATTCTGAAACATGCGTTTACCAGATAATGTATTGATTTATTTAACTGCATGGTTGTATGATTTGAAATGGATGTTGTATAATACAAAATCTTTTTTGAAAATTTAGCAAATCTGCCAACGACCTATGGTATAACCTTATTATACTAAAAATAAACATTTTTTCTCAAAATTTAAAACATGCGTTTACTAGATAAAAGAACAATCTTTCGAAATCAATTTATATTTTTTGTGGAAATTTTTAATCAGATTTTAGACGTATTGACGTTGAAAATATAAAAATGACATATTTCTGGTTTTCTCTGGTTATATATACTCTCTTAATAAAAACAGTTTCCAACAATAAAATATTTGACGTAAAACGGTTTGAAAACTTTATAAAAAGTTTTAAACCATAAAACTAGCACTTGGTTTTATTTTTCTAAATAATGAATTAGTAACTTTCCTAGGTATTCGCTTAGAATCTCCTAAGATTTTAGTAATACTTATATTATCAGAATTATAAAAACAAACCCCGCGGAAATATCAATTTTAAAAAGCGGTAGGGCGAGTTCGACCGTAGGTCGTTAAGATTACCACTTCACTTTAGAGTATTTTTCTTAGGCTGAATTTAGTCTCATGCTCACCGTCAGCGCTCATAGATCAGCGCGTATTTTGTCAGCGCTGAGGCTCAGCGTGGCTCGTTTCAGTATCGTACTGACCACCTTACTGTACAGACGAAGACCAAAGTGCGAAGTGTATTAGTTATTGCTGCTTTGTACTACCTATCCCAAAAAAATAAAAACGATTCGCCATGACTGTACACGCGGACGACGTCCGCTCCGCTCGACACTAGAACGCTCACTAAAAGCAGAGAAGCGCTCGTACAATCGTCAGCACCGACAGCTACGCGGCGCCAACGCGAGACGCGTATGGCCGCGTAGCCATCAGCGCTGACCACCTTGCGCGCTGATAGCTACGCGTCATTTAAAAACGCTTCCTAGAAGTTCATATATCTCGACCATCAGCGCAGACGGTGCGAGTGCGGTCAGCGTGAGACTAAATTCAGCCTGCCAATTCGACGGTCAAACCGACCAGTACACCGGGGTCGCGCGTCGCATATTTTTATATACGCCTTCTTTACTTACGTCGTTGAGATTCCGACTTTATTTTAGGGTTGTGTCGCTTTAATAACGATAATATAATTGGTGGGCACTGCACGTCTATATGTAAGAGCGTTAGAGGCCAAATCGGACAAAATTTTGGATGGGCAGAGTTATTTTTTCACTTCATGTCTCATATAAATATAATACATTAATGCCTCGAGGTCACCTTTGATCCCAAACGTACCTTTACGGATCACATGTGGTGCAATTTTCAACATCTCGTTATAAAGTTCTTGGGTTTGTGATACGAACAAGAAAACAATTTTCCAAGCCCGAAGCAATGTTCAGATGCATTATGCGGTCATTACTAGAATATCCTTCTATTTACCTTACCAGCAAGAATTACTAGAATATTTTTTTTTTAATTTCAAACTTTATACGAGGAATGCATAGAGAGTATCCGCGATTTAAGAATCACATGGATTTTCTCTCTGAGACGCACTACAATAAGTAGCTGAAGTCTCCAATCTAGGAGGAATGGGGCCCTTTCAGAAACAGTTTTCAAAATAATAAACTATTTCATTGACAGCCCATACATCCTCGAATGCAATAAATTGTTCGTACCGAACAACTATCGCTACAGTCGACACCATGACCTGCTATGTGTTGCAAATGGCAGGACGGACGTGCTGGACTAGCACAGCGTAAGATGGTGACCCGACAATTCGTCCTGCGACAATTCATCCGGCGACAGTTCATCCTGCGACAGTTCAACGCGCGCTGAAATCGATTTTAACCCTCCGAAAATCCCATACGTAACTATCACGTCAAGAGCATGGCGAAGCTTTAACTTTGATGAGTTCCTGTCTGAACTAAAGGCTTCACCACTTTGTACACAAAGCGTTTGGGAAACAGAGTCACCAACCAAACTGACAGAATATTACAACACTTTTCTTTCAACCCTTCTAAATAAATATGCTCCAACTTCAACAAAAACTCGGCGACTGCGAAATTCTGATGACTGGTTTGACGAAGAATGTCGGAGCCAGAAGAGATCAATGCGGAAATTGGAGAGGTCCTACAGACACTCGGGCGTTACTTCACGGGACGATTGGATACGGGCTCAAAAGGAGTACGCATTATTAATTCGCTCGAAAAGATCTGAATATTGGACAAGTAGGATCGATTCAGAGCGTCAAAATCCACGAAGTCTGTGGAACTCTATTAAGACGGTCGTTGCCGATGTACGTGCACAAAATACAACCGACATAGCTCCGGAAATCTTCTCCAAATTTTTTCTTGACAAAATTAAGTCAATACGTGACCTAACAGCCTCCGCCCCACCACCATATTTTACTAAAAGCAATAGCGGAAACTTTTCTGCCTTCAAACCTACAACCATCGAGGAAGTAAAGAAGTTAATACTTACTTCACCGAACAAGCAGTGTTCACTAGATCCCATTCCAACGTGGTTACTGAAGAAGTGTTGCAAGGAAATATCTCCCTTTCTAGTTCATCTTTTCAATAAGTCACTCAGCATGGGTGATTTCCCTAAACCCCTTAAATCAGCTGTTGTAACTCCACTAATAAAAAAACCGCAATTGGACGCTGAAGATCTCTCAAACTACCGACCCGTTTCAAATCTTCCATTAATTTCCAAAATCTTAGAAAAAATCACTGCTTCACAGATAATATATCACTTAAACTCAAATAAATTGCTAACTAAATACCAATCTGCATATAGAAGGTTTCACTCAACGGAAACTGGATTACTACGTGTTTTGTCAGACATAACTCTTGCTATCGAGTCGGGAAAACTGGCACTCCTTTCAGTCTTGGACATGAGTGCCGCTTTTGACACGATCGACCATGATTTTCTTATTAAACGATTAGAAGAATCCTTTGGTTTAAATGGCGGCGTTAAAAGCTGGCTGACATCGTACTTGGGTAACCGTACACAAGCCGTAAAGGTAGGGAAAAACCAATCAAAATATGCAACCCTTTCATCTGGAGTACCCCAGGGGTCTGTTCTGGGCCCAATTCTTTTCATCCTCTTCACAAATGATGTCGCTAAAATAATCGAATCATTTGGCCTTCTATCTCACTGCTACGCTGATGACCAATAAGTTTACTTTTACTGCTTACCAGAGGAAGTAGACAGTCTAAAAACTCGCATAATTGAGTGTCTAGAAGCAATTACCCGCTGGATGACCTCAAATAGATTAAAACTTAATCCGTCAAAGACTGAGTTTCTTTGGACCGCCACAAGCAGACGTCAGCATAACATTGATAACTCCCCAATAACCATTTCAGGAAGTGACATCACTCCAAAGACTTGTATAAAACTACTGGGTGTCAATCTGGACGCTGACTTTTCCCTTAAAACTCAAGTGAACAGAACCGTAAGCACGGGATTTTTTCAATTGAGGCAAATTAAAGCAGTAAGGAGAAACCTGCCAACTGAGGCGACTAAATTACTAGTCAATTCGTATGTGGTTTCACGCTTAGATTATTGCAATGGAATATATGCAAGTCTTCCAAAATATCAAGTCAACAAATTACAATCCGTTTTCAACGCTGCGGCAAGACTTATCACCGGCGTATCTAAATATTCCCACATTTCAGAGCATCTCAAAAATCTACACTGGCTTAAATGTCCTGAAAGGATCCAGTTTAAGCTCTGCTGGATGGTATTTAAGTCCCTTAACGGAATGGCTCCGGCTTACTTATCGGAATTGTGTATTCCAGAAAATTCCAATTATCGTCAGTCAACCCTGAGGTCAGCAGCGTCATCAGCTATAGGAAGGTTAAAGGAACCAAAGCGCACACCAGATACTAAGTTCGGTGAGCGCGCTTTCGGAGTGTCAGGACCTAAAGCCTGGAATGGACTGCCATATGACTTAAGAATGATCACAGACGCGGCGGAATTTAGAGCTAGACTTAAAACTCACCTTTTCAGACAGTCGTATCCATAAACTCAAAATCTTTCACCTTCACATTCAATGCCCTCGACACCGTAAATAACTAACCTGTAAAAACGTAGAAAAAAAACGAAAAAAAAAAAAATAAAAAAATAAAAAAAAAAAAAAAAAGGTCATTTCATGAACATTCTCCAGCCCTAAAGAGCCCTAAATATCAACAATACTTTTGCCACTAATCTCTAACAGTCCTAAATTCTCCAGTATTTTAAAATAAATACCAACTCTAGATACTTTTGCAACTAATCTATTCATAAATGTAATACTAGGGAAGCAAATAATGTAAAATCATGCAATGTCCAGTGTGTTAACCGTAATGTCCTCCGCGTGCAAAGCCGTATCTTCTCCATAAACTTTTTAATTAAAGTGTGTTTATCGGAAGTGACCAGCCATGTAAGTATGTTTCTGTATCCATTTATAAATAGTAAAATTAGTTAGAACCTAAGCATTCCAAATAAATTGTACAGCGCCCTTGAGGTGATTTTTCACAAAAACGGCGCTTTATAAATTATCCAATTATTATTATTATTATTATTCATCCGGCCGACAGTTCATCCTGCCGACAGTTCATCCTGCCGACAGTTCATCCTGCCGACAGTTCATCCCGCCGACAATTCATCCGGCGACAATTCATCCTGCCTGATCATTTAGAAGATTTTTATTAAGTAAGTATGCAAAGAGGATACACGGCCGTACAACCAAAAACGATATACTTATATCTGAAGGCATCTTGAGTGGAAATCCGCTGTAAAAATATTTTTAACAATAATTTCGACTCTCCGAAGAAGCATGCGTGAATAACAAAATACGACATACTTATACTAATAGGTTATACTTATAGGTTAGGTTAGGTTAGGTTAGGTTAGGTTAGGTTAGGATAGGTTAGGCTAGGTTAGGTTGAATTGCCAGAATGAATTGTCGCCGGATGAATTGTCGGCGGGATGAACTGTCGGCAGGATGAACTGTCGCAGGATGAACTGTCGCCGGATGAATTGTCGCAGGATGAACTGTCATGGAACCGCGTAAGATATGGTAGGTATTGCTAAATGATATACATATCTTAGTCTCTTGACATTTTCGATATTGGCTTTGAAGGTATCAAGAGTTATTTTACTAAGTAAGCGAGACACGTAAAATGATGAGAAATTTGTTTTTAATTTATGAAAATTATTTCATGTTTATATCGAACCAAGCATTTTTCCACTAAATATTCGCGATTGTCGTTACGTATGCAATAATACCCTAAAATACTGGTACAAGTTATATCCCATCACGGTAATTTGCCTGTCCTGTTCAATGCTTATGTAAATATTTCATTGCCACAATAGAGAACTCCAGTCCAATTTTTTTATTTTTTTTATGAATACCCTTGACCTTCTAACTTAAATAACTGCATTTTTATTTTTATTTTTAGAGTTAGTTTTAATAATAAAAATAATTTTCAAAGTTTTAATTTTTCTAGACCCCCCGAAAACCACCGGAAATATGGTAAATCGTGTGACGTCATCACTGCTGAAAAATTAGTATAGGATTGGGCAATCAGCTGATCTACTGCCGCCATTTTGAAATCCATTGTTCCGTTGTTCGAAGTATTCTCCCTAGAAGAAGCATTACTATTTTTTTTGTGCAGTAGTTTTTCAAAATTATAAATAATAGAGATAAACTAATAGAGATACCCTCTATTCTTGATACTGAATTATTTAGGCTTAAATATTGTTTCAATAAACACATCAACAAAATCTCTATAAACAGTATGAAATAAAGAATAAAATGAAATGTTGTTAATACCGATGGCTTTTGTCATACCTACATAATCAAAATTTCAATACAATGACTGGTGACGCGTGACGTCAGCACTAACCATTTCAGTAATACCAACTTTACAGCGTGTTTTGACGAGAGGTTTAAAAATGCACTTTTTAATATTTTTTAAGAACTCTACGTTTAATATTATGAAATAAAACTTATATATTCAGAATCAGCGTTTATTGGTCTATATGAACATATTTTTTTAAAGCCATAATATTTTTCACTGGAGTTCCTTATTGATCAAGTAAGAAATTACACAAGAGTAATTTTTATGAATCAGCTTTCCACTGAACTTATTTATATATTTTTAGGTGAAACTTCTATAGCCCCGTTATGATTAAGAATTTTGATGAAACGGAAATGACGCATATAGCACCTGCGAAACATAAAACTCATATCAAGGCTCCTATTGGTTGAGATATAAAACGTAAATGGCGCCAGGTCTGCGCTCATTTGCTGCTTTGATTATGACCTCACTTTTTAAGGCACCTTGCTTCTTCATTGGTTGAAATAGTTTTGGTAAAATTTCGCTTCTGCCGCGTGTTAACTACACTCGATTTTTTTACGTTAGCTCCACACAGCAGGCTCTGAGGAAAATAATTCCCCTCAGGGCCTATGTCATCTTTAGGTTGTGTGGAAGGTCTTTTTAGGGAAAGGAAATCCTGCTGAGAGTCCTGCTGAAGAGGTCAAAAGATTTTCCTCAACCAGTCTCTCTTGATCCGGATTATAACTATATACGAGTATACAAATCCCGGGTTACTCCGGCTCAAACCTTTAGTAAATTCTAATAATGTTTATGATCGTGAATAACCTTTTATTTATGTTCTTACCTGTATGCTTCTAAGCATTTTACTATTCTGAACCTTCAACCTTATTACACGCGATTCCAATATTCCAATTTATTATCATTATTTTAATTCCGTTTTATTAGAACGTTTAAAAATAATGAAACTTCGAGAAACCTCGTTATGAAAATCGAAGTTTATTCTCTCTGAATTCTTTGCCATGAAAATGGTTTTTGTTTGTATTAAACAGTACGGAACTAATAATCGATAGTTTGTTTGTTTGCTTTAATGTTTTAAAAACAAATCGAGCCTTGTTTTCTCTGGTTAATTATAACAATTTAAAGTCAATATTTCTATGAAATAAACTGTTATTTAAACCCTTCTGAAATTTACAAAACAAACACAATAAAAGATTTCTCCAAAAAATTTAATTTTGGGTCTATTAAGGCAAGAAGAAACTAAAACTTGGATATTTCTTACGTTACCATGATTAATTTTTGGGTTTTTAAGCCAAGTTGCGCTTCCTTTTTCTTTTGCCAACGTTTCGGACAGCGTCACAGTTACAGTATTATACGTTTTTTCTCTTTTTTACTCGACCGCTTTTATCTAGTATTATTTCTATGAATTGATCAGTTTCTCAAAAATAATAATTGATGTACACTTTTATTGAATTAACATAAAAACTAAAAAAATGTTTTTAAATCTATTTGCTTGCCATAATTAGATTAATCGAATATTTCACCGTCTCTGAGTCTATTGATAAACTGCTCGTCAAGTGACTTTAATCGTACATTATAGATATTAGCTAGATGAAAAATTGCTTAGCTTTAGCCTAACGCTTCAAAGTTATGATAATTTGTTCCTCTTCCGTAAACAAGTACTTGTTGTTATTGTTTATTCGCTGACTTTTCGATCAGTATTCATCACGTTCAACTTCTAAAAACATGTTTACATTTATCTGAAATAATATAAGGTACTTTCAATGCTTTTTATCATAATATATTATGATTCGAGAGATCTTTAGGGGTAGGAAGTGCGCATTTTGCGTCTGAACAACGATGTTCATTCCTCATTGTTTTAGACATAGACATCCAAATTTAATAGACGAGAAGATACAGATGAGGGGTAAAACCAAACTATGGGGAGCGAAGAGGGGAAAGATGACTGTGATTCGTTAAAAAATCAATCTGACAGTATATAGGCATCTCGCATTATAATATCACCATTTAGTTCTTAAAAGCAAAATCTGCTTTTGAATGAATATATCTTTTTACATGAGAGCGCGAATTGCTCGCCACGTTATTAACATATTTGCCATGTCCAAATACGGCAAAGTAAAGTTCGCCACTTTTCACAGTCGAATATTTTGTTGCCGTATTTAGTTAAGACACTTTTACAAATGTTTCATAATTTACTTACCCCTGTAACCAGCGACGAGTACACTGGAGAACCGCCCAAATTCGTTATGATCGACATATTTTAGGGTATAATGTATAGCACAAGCTACCATATTTGCCGTGTTATTTCGTAAAATGTACGATGTGAGCTCGACGCTGGTCCGGACAAGAATGATGACAACATATTTTTTAGATTCAAGCGAGGCTCTCGTAAGCCCAGCCGGTTCCATGGAACCGGTATGGGGAGGGAGAAATAATACACTTTTATCACTTAGGGCAGGTCTATATATATTCATATATCTATGAGTACAACATATAAAAGAAATATAGTCAATGAAAAAATCCATTGTTAACAAATGTCGTAAACCTTTTTAGAATTAGTTCGACTTTATGAACGCTTTATTCGAAATATGTTTTTTTAGAAATTGTACTTTATTTGAAGCTTTTTCATCTCAGAACCATTATTGTTACCAACGAGTATTACTGTCTCCTGGATCAGTAATGTCTAAACGAGCGTGGAAATACACTTTATTGGGTTTTAATATATTGTTGGCAAAACCTTTTTCTCGTAGGTATTTATAAATAAATCTCTTTTCTGTCCCTCAAGACACAGAAGTAAACAATGTTTTTTTATTTTTTTTTCATTCTGTACAATATTAAAAGTTGCCCCGTTTTTAAAGAATAAAAACAGTTGCCTGGTTAAATATATTATGGACACAAAGTTAATCGCTTGTCTGAATTTGAAAATAGTGTGATAATATTTATAATTTGAATAATTTTCACAATTTAAATCAGTTCTAATATCGAAAATATCACACTGGCACGCACAAGGAAATTGTTTTGTTTAATGTACAAAGCAATTTAAGCACTTAACTTTTGTTCAATAAATATTTTTGGAACAATTCCAATATAAACTTGTTTTAGGCATATTCCTTTGTTCAAAATCATAAACCGAACTGAATAATATTGTCCATTTTACGATTTACGAACAAAATACAAACTTTTGCCAGCAAAATATTACTCCGTTGTAAAATATAATTCCTCAGACATAGACAGGCGCCATCTCCCCGTTCCAATTTGAAGTTTCACTCCCGCGCAATTTTCAATTAGTATTCCAAATTCGAAAACAGGAAAAAACAAAACAACAATGGCGTCCTGTGTGTTGAGAGCTGTCGTCCGCCGATTTTTCAGAAAATAATTCGAATGATCGCACAGCGTTTGTTTTATCAGAACCTCCATTAGCTCTTATAAATACGATAGGTAAAAATATAATTGAAAAATACGACTATTCCTTTAAAAAAATTTCCAATTAATTTTAATAATCGACTTTTTGTGTGACACATTTAATAATTGGAATTTAGTGTAGGTATATGAATCTTTCAGTAATAATTTTTCTAGATTAATTTCCACCGCTGAAGACAATTATATTATGTTATTTAAAATACATATAACCCATGCAGATAAATAGTATGATGCTAACATTGATTATTATTATGGAGGTATGTTATTATAGCCTTCTTTTAACTATACTTTGAAGAGTTGAACAAATATGTTCTCTCTTGTCGATTTTATTTACATTATGCGAGTCTAAATTACCTACATATGATTATTTATTTATTTAATATCATCGGTATCAATATACCGTTTAACGTTTATCGTAACTAATTGTGATTTTGAACTTTTATACTAAGTACCTACAAAGCAGTAAAAAGAACTCGATCAAATAACTAAATCATTTCAATTATACGCAAGTGAAACGTTAATTATTAACGAAAAAATATATGAAAAGGAATCCACACGCGGTAGAAGTGAAATCTTCAGAAAACTAAAGTAGACAAGAGTGAAGAAGCTACGATGCACCGCACAAAGAAGAGATTGATTATACTATCTCATTCTCTCGCAGGCTAAATTCTATAGTGTATGTAATTGTCTCTTTTCAGTGTCGCTATTTTTCGTTTCATTTAATTTCAATCACAACGGTGCTAAAAAAGTTTTCACTTCAGTAATATGTAGGCGAGATAAATTTTAGTTTCGTATCTCCCTTTTATTTATTTATTTATTAGCAGACGGATAATTTTGGAGGCGGGAATGGGTACCGCCGCCCCGGGAACCTTTATTGGATAACCATCACCTCTGCCATAGGTCACCCCAAGTGGTTCGCTACGTTTGGTGATTTAGCAGGGGTGCCCGGGTTCATGGGGTGAGGTTTGTCTAGGTCTTGGAGGCGGATGACCAGGACATACTGAACCTAAGATTCCTACCCACCCCTTAAACCCTTTTCCTTCCCAGAACTCTCCTCTCCTTCCTTTCCTTAAAAAAACCCTCCACACAGCATCATAGGTGAGCATAAAGATGACATAGGCCCTGAGGGAAATTATGTTCCTCAGGGCCTCCTGTGTGGAGCTCTTTAACTGTAAAAGTATAATTCATAAACTAGTAACCCTTAAATCAGATTTTTGCCTAATTTTGAAAAATAAAAAGTTTTTTGGTTGGCGACGTTACGTGAGTATGGCGTCTTGACGGTGTATTTATTCGTTGACCCTGCCTATACTAATTTCACATTTTTCCAAATTTAAGTTAAGAGTGAGTCTGTGTAAGAATCCACTTGAATAAAAGTTACACACGGAACAAGCAAATGGTTTTACTCCGAATTTTGGAGCGTATGGGGTGCAACTCAAATTTAGAGCTCATCTCAAAACTGGTATCAATTTAAGATTAAATCTGTATTTGGTAACTCGTTTTAATTAAAACTACACCCATAACATGAAAATGGTTTTCCTTCAATATTTGCAGCAAATAGTCTGAAACTTTCGTATCCTGCAACTCGGGGAATATCTTGCAATAGTGGAAATCAGGAATGCTTTCCTTCGAAATGGGTCCGCAGATGAACAGAGTTTCAAATGAAATTTCAAAGGAAACCATTTTCGAGTTCCAAAACTGTTTTTATATTTAAGGAGGTCGAAATTTGTGTTTTGGATTTCTCAGAGTAAATTTTAATGGGGGAGGGGGGTGACACCACGTTTTCCGCCCCGGGTGCCACCCATGCTAGCTACGCCACTGGTTCCGGGCCCTTTTTTGACATCTTGGGCAACAGCAGCGATATTCTCAGCAGAACGGCTGCTCCGGGGCAGGCCAGCCTTGGGAACATCTCGCGTTGTCCCAGTCTCTTCAAGGCGAGTGGCCAAACCCCGCAGTGTTTGTCCAGTTGGTGTCGGACGGCCAGGAAATCTGCGATGAAATTCACGCTGCGCCAACACAACCGACGAATTGTTGCGTAAAATATGGGACCAATTATTCCGCGTTCTTGCAGAGTAAACCGATTCATGACTTGCCGATTTGTATTTTGCGTTTGTTTACTTTATTTCACAAATGTCAAAACCGAATTGACATTTGTCGCCATTTGAAAAAGTTATAGCGTTTTCCAATAGGATGATTACTTTTGCCCCACCTTGTACATGAAAGCAAAGACAAACAGAGAAAATAGAAGAAAATAGAAGTGCCAAGTCAAGTCAAGACTTTGCAAAAATTAGAGTAAATATAAAATATCTTCAATTGTTTAGAAAGCGACAGAAAATTGTTTGAAGAAGAAAATTAAAATCCGGTATTTTGCAGAGAGGAAGTTAAAGTTTAATGATTGTTTTCAATATAAGTATTCAAAATAGAAGAAGGTCATCTTATCAATTGAAGAAAATAATTTACATAAGAATAATCTGTCTTTTTAAGTTAATTAATAAATCAATTGGTACAGACAGCTATAAATATCGTGTTAGGGAGGAGAGATTTTTTGGAGGGCAAAAGTACGTATCTCTCTTTCGTTCTCTCCTTACTACCGTAAAATTTACTTACCGTTTCAAAGGAGATTCTAATCTGACAATATATACCTTTTCGCCGGCAGAAGCAAATCATTAATATATGTGCTTATGATAAGCATGTGAAATTTTCATTATGTTATTTGGTAATGAAGCAAACTATAAGTTTTAGAAATGATTTGAGATTTTCACGACCAAAATATTATCATTATTAATGTTTGGGTTACTATGCCATGTTTCGCTTCCACCTTCTTTTTCCAACTTTTCGAAGAGCGTTACAGTGTGCATCGTCAATAGATTTTTGTTTTTAGATATATCGTCAATAGATTTTTTGTTTTTACACGAATACCGCACAAGAGTCCCAACTGCTCCCGTCTGGAGCCAGTGGGAATATGGCATCCCCATGGGGGTATGTTGTGAGGCTGAAGGTAGTGGGGAGGGGAAGGAGATAGGGAAGAGGAAGGTGTGGAAGTACCTGGCTATTCAGGTCTGGTCACCAAACACGTCTAAAGCCTTTTCTAGCGACGTTTCAATTCCGAATGGTGGTCTTACACCAGGGCGATACTGAGAGTATCTTCCACTCTGGAACGTGCCGCAAATATACTATATATTATTTTAAATGAATAAATTGTGAAATAACACAAATTAATCAAATAAAATTTCGGAGAGCTAGAGTCAAAAGCCTTACCGCTGGACTATGCCGGCCGTCAATAGATACGTAGTTTGTAGTAAAGAGTGTGTTTATGTATGTAGAAGTTATTATTAGTGTAGCGCGTGTTAAACCTGTTGCAGCCGGTATTTCAATGCAATAATTAATTTCGTTTTCGACGTTTAGTTTTGTAGTACCCATCAAGTACTAAATAACAATTAATTTATCCCCATCTATATTAATGTTAATTACTACGCTTTACCTCCAAAGGTTTTAATTTATTTTTTATATCCCACTTCTCCCCCGTTGTCAATTATCAAAAGCGGTGATGCACCAATCATCTTTCAGCCCTTTTTGTTATATTTTGTTCCTCCACACACCCGAAATGCGCACGTGTGCTCGCTATTGTTTGATTGCATCTGACGTGTCGGCAGGGAGTGGGTATTACAACCCTCGTCCCCCAATCCACCCCCATAGCATACCACCCCTTGGGGACTGGATGTAAAAATGCCCATGGTCTCCACGAAAAAATAACCTTGCTGATTATTTGTATAACGCAGAAATAACATTGTGCATTGTTATTATTCTTTCCCGCGATGAAAAACGCAAATACCATATTGTTTTTACGAACAAAATTCGTTGAAATATTCTATTATTTGCGTTTTCATATTATTATCCCCCGCTCGCTTTAAAGCTCTTCGTTAATTTGATCGCAGGGACGTGTCACGCTAAATTTTTATTATGTTCGTTATTCCTTCAATGTATTTTTTTTTAATTAATAAAAATTCTACGAAAACACATTTTCAAAAACATTACACAATAATATCCCTTAAATCTTAAATCAAAAGGGATGTCGACATTTTTACTCTTACTAGTATAACGTTGAAATCCACACATCACATATTAAAATCACATGTACGTGAGTTGCAAAATTGAAAATTGTAAATAATAGGTACCTACTCCTTTTTTAAAGCTCTCTTTTTAGTTTTTTTTTTAAATATATTTAATGCCCTTTATTCATTCATGACCCATATATTACATTTATTCAGGGTATATTTTCTATAGAATTATTTCTTAGGAATTTTGCTGTAGGTACCTTTTAGTAGACCTGTGAAATGAGTGTTTCTTAGAATGCTTTAATGTGTAATAGATATATGAAAGTATTCAATAAAACCCAGAGCATGGGACAGACATGGATAGGAATGAAACCCAAATTCAAAGAACATGATTTATTATTTGAAATTCAATATCAAGAGTTATTAAGTATCCAAAACATTGAGAAATCTACAGGGGGTGCATTTCGCTTCGTATTAAAAATTGTTAAATTAATCTAAGAGGTCAAGAAAGAATACCAGAGCGCCATCTTATTTTAAATGAAATAAGAAAAACATATTTAAAATACTCTAATGATGAACCATAATAAAAATTAAAGAAGCTAAATTTAAACGTTACGTGGAGTTCTGCAGTTCGGTTTCCCAACCGCTTCTCTGCTCGACAGCTGAGTGACTTCTTCAGGTTCCAGGCCCCCTAGCATGGTCGATCGATATAGGTTTTATCGAAAATGTCTTTGAACGTCTTGAAAAAAACTTGCCATCGCTCCCGAGCGCACGACTGCAGGTCGCTAACGAATAAACAACAGTTTACGTTAAATATATTAGGAACCCCTAGTCATCGTGAACTATTGTTTGTTCGTTAGCGGCCTGCAGTCGTGCTCGGGAGCGATGGCAAGTTACCGACATTTTCGATAAAACCTATATCGATCGACCATGCTAGGACCCCAGATCCAGACTGAAGACAGTAGGTTTGCAGGGCTCGCTTCACAGAGCGCAATGGTCACGTGGTATGTGAGTACTAGTGATGTGCGTTTGACTCTTGCCAGAGATGGGTGAACCAAACCGATTCGACTTTCGTTTGCCTATATTTTATCTTGCATAATTCGAGAGTGGTGTATGACGGAATAAGACTTTATCCTTAAAAACTAAATAAAACAGACCCACAATAGGCCACTTGTATCACATTTTTTAAAAAAAAATTCCGGTTTAGGCAAATATTCTAAGACATTCTGTATTTTTTTTTTATCGTATTTTTGAAACCCTGGGGATTTTTTGAAAATTTCAAACCGAAAAATCAGACCATTTTTTATAAACCGGAAAGACGGGACATAATTTTATAGGTGTGAAAAAACGATAATTACATAGCCGAAAATCATTTAAAAAAAAAGAACGTTTTCCACACGAATGGCACAGGAGAATAACAAGGCATACCAAAAATATTACATCTCATAAATATTTTTTTCCTTGATCCATCTTATTGATCATAAATCATTATAATGTACAGCGTCTATATTACTAAATTCAATGTAATATACTTGAAATTGTAATAATAATAAGAATATTATAAAATTTTATTTTGTTTAAATCAGCACCATAATCATTATACCTCTAAAACATGTACCGACATCATCTTCACGTTCTGAAGAGAACCCCGTACCCATTAATTGTACGGGGTTCTCTTCAGAACATCTGTCAAAAAGTGAAACCAAATGATAAGTTCGCAGAGAACAAACAATAAATCTAGTGAACGAATTCAAAAATTCGCCTGAAATCAAAGTGATGCCATATAAAAAAATAAATCAGTGTGGAATTTTATAAAATTAATAGGAACATTTTCGGCGACGGGACATTTTCATGTAGTGACGTCACGAGCCCAAATAATGGATTTATTTATTTAAAAATAAAAAAAACTGTACATTTCTAAAAATTTTTACTAACATTTTCGTAATCTTAGTAAAAAAATCTATCCACACGATTTTTTCCAAATCGTTATGAAGTCCATGCAAGTGGCCTATTCAGGGTCCTAACTCCTACAAGAAGTAACTTTTCAAAAGCAAAACATACCGTCAAGCTAGAGGTTGATATATTTATATATTACGTTATAAAATATTTGCACTTGTGTTAAAATCCAGAGAGTAAATTGGTGAATACGTTTGTGTGGACAAAACGCTGCTCGGTTTCCTCCTGAGAAACTTAGATTAAAACAAAATACTTTGTAATAAAAATTATCAACATGTTTCGAAACCAATGGTTTCTTCGTCGGTATAAAAAATAAATTTAAAAAATCATGTTATCCTGTCGAAGAAACATCGGTTTCGAAACATGTCGATAATTTTAGTTAAGCAAGTGGTGTATCCAAAATGATTTATTTTCATTTAATAAAAATGAAGCCACAAAGTGAATTTAAGATTACTGAAGAAGACTTATGTCTTTAAAAGTTTAATGTTGAATATTGTCACTCAATATTGCTACCCACTACCATCTTTCACTCTGTTCCCGCGTAGAGCCTGCTGACATCCAGCGCATTGGTCACGTTTAAATTATTTATTCTTAGGCCCTCGAATTGTTGTCGTTATCAAAAACGAATAACCGGAATCATCCCAAATAAATCTCATATTGAATGTTGCAGAGCTTTTTCATTTGTCGTCGATCTGTGATTGTTAAGCTGGTTTCATTGCGTTAACAAATGAATATAAGTTTAAGTGATTATTACATGTTTAAGTGATTATTACAGCTGTGGTTTTCACATATGTAAGGAGAAATACCAGGACAGGCTCTATTTTATGCATTCATCTTTTTCATACAACACCAATCAAATACCCTCAGTCAATTCTCATAGTTTTAGAGTACATTCATTCATCGCCATCGGGCGTTAACATTAAGTGCTTAACAAATTCACAATAATTCATTATCCACAATACACTTGATCTATCTTATACGAGTATATCAACAATCTGTTGACGTTCTGACCAATATGATTTTAACCTAATGTCAACCTTTCCGTCAGCTCTGCCGCCTCTCAATGTTTCACCCCTGGATAAAAGCAAGGTATGTTTAATAAACTACCCGGATATTTGAGTGTTGTGGGGGTGATTGCGATGGACATGTGAAGTTGTGAAGGGTGGATGAGTGCCCCAGACTGGCGCCTGTAGTTCGTACGCCGCATCCATTATTTCATCTTGTATAAGGGATGATTACGATGATAGTTAATGCACCAACTTGGCTAACAACCAAATTACACCCTTCCGAAATAACAGCCCTTATGAAGCTCGTTTCTTAGCGATGTATTATGTCTCAATTTGGTAGAGCACATACTCGTGTATGTACCGAAAGGATTATGTGGTTTTACGACTGTCTCGAACAAATATATTTTTTTCAAAAAAACCAGTGTCCTCATCCCTAGAGACGGTGTGCCACAATTAACAATTTTATTTATTTATTTATTATTAAACCTTTGATTGATGGCATACAATCATTCTACATGATAGTAAAAGTAAAAATTTTACATAGTAGTTAGTGCAAGTAAAAAAGGTACATAACTTTTTCGAGATTCCTACTTTCAGGGGTACTTTTTGGGTGAAAAGGTAAAATTTGTCCAGTGTGTGCGGCCTGTATTATAATTTTCCATTGTTGCCAAATCTACCATCAGTCAGTGTTTTGTGGCGTATTGAATGCAACGTAAATGTACCTTAAGGTGGTCCAGGCCTGTATGGTAAAATTTTTTCTTTCAAATATAGATGTAGCCACCCATTTTATTTGTTACACCTATCATTCCTATTATGTGTAAAAAATTTCAGCCCCCTATCTTATATACAAGGGGGTGCTCATCGAATCAGAAGTTTCTGACAAAAGTTCTGGATTTTAAGTAAAACACGTAATTTAAGGTTTATTAATATAACAAGTATTTTAGTTAAATAAGTATAAAACGTATTTAAATATGAACAAAATTTGGTAACAAAGCAATAATTAACATAATATTAGTCGCAATCTTTCAAAACTATGTTTGTTAACTCCATTTTGAATGTTTCAGTAGAAACGATTTTTCTGTTTTGTTCAACGATGTGAAGTAAAAATTGCTTTTCTTTCTCATTCTTAGTGAGTATCGTGTTGTAATCTTCAAATAGTTTAACACTTCTCTCCGCTGCATCATTAACAACACGCAAATTTTTGACTCAACTTTCACCTTGAAGGTAATCAACATTGTTATTCCAAGTCTTAGCAGGTAATTACAAGAAAGAGTCCTTGATGTCAAGAACCAAGAGCGTTTTCAACGTTCTTTGTGTTGCAAAAGCTTGTAATGTAACCTCTGAGGCAAGCTTAGCAGAATCACCTCGTACTGAACGATTACCGTCATCAGAATTTATTTTTTGAACAATGGCCTGTTTCTCAGCATCAGACAGCTTCTCAGAAAACAAGGTAAATGAGACTAGTTCATCTGACAAATACCACAAGTGACGCTCTAAGACACCCCTAGCTGCTATACTGATTTCGGAATCAATGGCTTCGTACAATTTTAAGCTATTCCAAAGTATTAAGTCATTTACTGGTGCATCTGCTGCCAAAGACGCTTCGATTCAAACTTTGGTGTAGATGATAACTAACAAATCGAACAATTTGTTTTTCTTCTCTCTTGATTAGTTTAAATCTTATTACGATCAAGCACACTGGTAACGTATTGTGTAAATATGTCACTTGTAGACAGCTCAACGCACTACAAACTCATCTTTGGACTTATCCTCTAATATGCTAGCATTACTAGAAGTGCTACTGAAGCTGCACTCAAGTTCTAACTCTTGTCTCGACACCACCGAAGATGAAGCATTACTTTCAGCAGCCATTTCTTTCAATTCTTCAGATCTTTGTTTCCGTTTTAGAGAACTTTCTTTGACCTTTTCTAGTTTCTTGTCGATTGAGGTCATAATCATCTTACGTTCTCATCCTTCATCGATGAGAAACGCTCTGTCTTCCGAAATTTTTATCAAATTCAAAGCGCTTGCATGGGCAATATCAAAAAGTTTGCCTAGTTCTTTTTTAAACAAATACTCTCCTTTTCTTTGTGCTTCAGAATTTCTTCCTCTATTTTTCTTCAATAGCAGCCAGTTCTTAAGAAACTAAATCAGTTTTTCAATGCAGTGATTTTGTTGTCTGGTCGGAATACTAGATTTACTCCATACATTTATATGTTCTTGAATAAGTGTATGCGCGGAATCTTTCACATTTTTGGAATCATTTGATATGTTGTGATAACGGAGTAAAACTTGCCGAAGAGTAGGATGTTGGTTAAGCCTCATCAATGGCTCAATATCTCGAACCCCAAGTAGAAAAATTTAGTATTTTTTTCGAGTAGATAAACACATTTTAATACACTGATTCACTTCACAGTCTACTAAATAAGTATCAGATACTGTTCAAATTTGTCTATAAAACTCTTCAGTAGTTTATTTTAATATTTATTTAATAGTTTAACACACGAAACTGGCCTGTAGCAAAAAGTAAAAATTAAGCATTTTACACAAAAAAATCAAAAACAACACTCGATTGAGCACCCCTTTCTACTTGAGCTATCTCGTTGAAATTTTACTATGTTATTTCTATGAATACGTGTAACAAATTCACGGGGTGGCCAAATGAAAAATAATTAAAAAAAAATTTGGACCACCTTAATGTACCTACTTGCCGTGCGCTTCCAGTCAAAAGCATTATTTCATTCGCAAAGCAGATCTGATAATTTAACGTAACTGGTAGTGTTTGACTTTGAAAACTTTCTCATCAAAATCAAAACTTGTTAATTTAGTGCGTCTTTATAATAATAATAATAAAAATAATTCTTTATGCCAGGATGTGGTGAAGGATAGTGCAATTCTACCGTCCCATATAGTCATACATATTTACACAGTAAAGAAACAATTACCTACATAGAATAGAAAAAAAAAAATAATAAATTAATAATCCATTATTATGCAGGGCGTGTGAGTTTCTGTCTTGAGTTAGCTCGGGCGCAGCTCTCACTCAGGAGTGGCGCTTTATGAGTGGTGGTGCATGAAGAAGTATGTATATTTTTTAATTTTCTAAAAAAGAAAGACAAACATTATCGGGTTACGAATAACCCAACAATGTTTGAAAATCTCCTACTATCACCACACTAAGCGGAAAATGTTGCTTGTGTCGTGATAGAAGACTTAGCCAGCCGAGGAATCAAACACGCGACTCCCTGGTGTGACCCAAACGCGATGCCCACTCAACCACAGTCCGGTCTGTATCTATAAATATACATAATAAACGTAAATAAGAAAAGAATTGCCTTGTGTATAACTTACAAATATCTAATTATTTTTCAAATGGTTTATCGTACCATAACATCGATTTTCATATCCGATGATTTTCCATAAACAGTCGATTAAAAAATCATGTCTGGTTGTTGGTAATAAACCTGCTGTTTGAGACCGAGACCAAATAACTGGGAGGTATTTATGTCTTCTAAACATGTCATCATTTCATTTATATTTATTTTACGATTATATTTTGATATCCAACTTTATTTAACTTGAAACCTCGGGTTTCTCAAAACGAGGGTAGGGTATTTCGGAGAACATCTTGCAAGGAGATACGTTTTAAGATTTTCACGGCCAAAAAAAAGCATTTTCGTTAATTGTTTTTGGGGTGTTCTGCCGTGTTGCGCTACCTCCTTCTTTAGCCAACGTTTCGGACATCGTTGCAGTGTCCATCATCAGGGTAGATCCGGCAGATCCGGTAGATGTGTGCAGATCCGGTAGATGTGCCGGATCTGCCCTGATGATGGACACTGCAACGATGTCCGAAACGTTAGCTAAAGAAGGAGGTAGCGCAACACGGCATAACACCTTAAAAGCAACTAATGATGATGGACACTGCAACGATGTCCGAAACGTTGGCTAAAGAAGGAGGTAGCGCAACACGGCATAACACCTCAAAAACAACTAATGAAAACCTGCAAGGATATTATTAAGTTTTAATTTTTTGTGTTAATTTTATTATGTAAATATGAGCCCTCGTTTCTATAAAATTTAATGTAGGTCACATTTAACGCGTTTCTAGAAATATTATTCAGTCATTCAAAATTGAGGTTTGGAAAATTGATGTAATTATGAATTGTGTGACTTTCACTAAAAATTTTTTTTCAACGTCTTAAGCATAAATTATATGAACACAGTACCAATTTTATTACTTCTTTAAAGGTTCTAGTAATGCAATACGCATTTTGAATACAGCATAAGAAATGTTAGAAGAAGTTAATATCAAAGAGGAAGCCGAGGTCGTTATCCCTAGCGACATTGTTATAGTAATATAGGGAATGTCCAATTTTGCCAGAAGTATGACGTAACACTCTCTAATGGACCCCAGGAGTCGAATTTCGTATAAGCGTGCTGTCAATGCGGGATGTCCTTTATTCAGGGGTCCTCAGAACGCACGTTCACTCGCTCACCCATTAAGTTACTTATTTTGTTGTGATTATTCTGTGTGTTCTTTTATTTTGTCTTATTTCTTAATAATAATAATGATTCTATTTGGAATACTTTAATAGCGCCGTTTTCATGAAAAAATCTCGTCAGAGGCGCTTTACAAATTAATTTATCTAACCTTCAACTTATCACTGAAGAGAATATTTCACCGTCCTCTCGAAAACTATTTTAAATAAATAACTATATACAATAACTACACATAGATGTACACTAAGGTAGAAAACTAGGCTCACTTAGCTGATATATGAAGCCACTATTCGTAGGTACGAGCATGGAGTAATAAACTCGGACAGTTATCCGTACACTAAGGTAGAAAACTAGGCTCACTTAGCTGATATATGAAGCCACTATTCGTAGGTACGAGCATGGAGTAATAAACTCGGACAGTTATCCGTACACTAAGGTAGAAAACTAGGCTCACTTAGCTGATATATGAAGCCACTATTAGGTACGAGTTTGGAGTAATAAACTCGGACGTTATCCTGTGGATAGCGCTTTTGACAGCTTATCGAAAGTGTGGTAAAAATGTAATTCGTATTAGGACTTATAACTAGTGACTTACAGCTAAGATTCATATTTATCCTTGGGCAATTTTGGAAATAATTTTCATAGACAACAAACAATAAATAAACGTAGTGTTTTTGGTAGATACATATATCCCAGCCTGACACGGTCTCATAAAAGGTATGCTATCTATGTTAGAATTGCGGTGAGAAATGTAATTTAAACAATGTTAGAAAGAGAAAATAATGCATTTTCAGTTCGCAAACTAAATTTTACCATAAATGTCCCCATAAAATCTAAATAATTCTATGAAACGACATATATCTATCTAGCATTTGAAAAATATTTTCAATGTTTGCAAATTTTTAAATAAATATTTTTATATTCGACGAAAAAAAGTTACGTGAAGATAACTTTTATAATTTCTTTATTTAATTGTATATGGATTTTAGTTTATTGTTTGTCAAGTGGTTTTCACGATATAAACCATTAGTAATCGTTAAAAATTTTAGTATTTTTAATTGTTTACATCGATTTGTAATACTAAAATCTGAAAGAGTCTTTCATCTATCTGCTTTCAAGAACAGTTTTTTTTTAAATTACCTTCATAAACAGCGATTTTATCTGGAATCAAATGTAATAATGGAAAATATTTTCCACGGAATCTGTATTCTGACAGTTTACCTAAGAGCGGTACATTGCAAAATATCTGAGACTTAACGGATGAATAAGTCGATAATGAAGTGAACAACCTGTTTCTATTTACCCCTACGTGGGATCCCGCGTCGTGCAAATTGGACATCTTTTCTGAGCGTTATTTCAAGGGTTTCACGACTCACTTCCACTGTTTCACTCGCAAATTCATTTCGTATTGAGCTTTAGATCTGTGAAATAACCATTTGAGTGTTAAAAAATATTACAAGACTATTTTTTTGTTAACCCTTTTTTTAAATGTTACGTAAAACTGAAAAATTGCTTTTGGAAAAAATAAGTAAAACAGGAATGTGGATTTTTTATTTATTGTAAGTACCGCAGAAGAATCTCAACTGCTCCCAAAGCGCCTGGAGGCAGTGAGACTATGGCATCCCCGATTGGGATATGTTGTGGGGCTGGAGGTAAAGATTGAGGGGAAGGAGATGGTGAAGAGGAAGTTGGATAAGTATCTTTCTATTCAAATCTAGTCACCAAACACAGCTAAACCCATTTCAAGCAACGTTTCAATTTACAGCTCTGGAACGTGCTGCAAATTTTCTTTATGCTATTTTAAGTGATTAAGTTTTAAAAATACAAAGCAATTAAATAAAATTTACTTCCGTATGCCGGGACTTGAACCCGCGACCTCCGGATCGCTAGTCGAGAGCTTTGTCCCTGTAGGAGGTCGTCAGATAAGGTCGTTGGAAGAAGCCAGATAATATTTAACATCTAGTGTACATTTTACACAGTTAACTTTTCAGGCGGGCAAAAGTGGAACTAAAGTTAGTGGGGAGGGAAGGAGATGGAAAGATGAAAGTGGGGAAGTATCTGGAGATATATGTAATCACCAAACACGGCTAAAGCCATTTCAAGCAAAGTTTCAATTCTGAATGGTGGTCTTACACGAGGGCGATACTGAGAGTATCTTGAACTCTAGAAGGTGCTGAAAATATACCTTATTTTATTTAAGGGTTGTCAAAATACAAATTTACTTCCGCACGCCGGGATTTGAACCCCCGACCTCCGAGTCACTAGTCAAGAGCCTTATCCCTGTTGGAGGCCGTCTAACTTGGAAGAAGACACAATATCTAACATCCAATGTACAACTTGACACAGTTAACTTTTCAGGCGGGCAAAAGAGGAGCTAACGAACGTACTTTTTTTAAAATCTTTATTGGTTTAACGAATTATAAAATTTTTAAATAAATCAATTATTATGTATCCACATTTTCCACTCAATCTACAGATACTAACTTCGTTTTACATAATATTCTTATTTACGCTATTACGATTCCCCGTCTTCTTAAACTGGCGTTTCGAAGAGCCTCTTAGTTCCATTATCATCACCAGGCTTAATGTTGAATGTCTGTTCGCGTCAATGTACGCAGGCGTGCTAAGATGCACGTAATACTGTCGGTAGCTTTCGACTTCCGTCTGACAACATTACACTCAAACTAATGTATGCTGACAACATTGTATCAAACTAATAGTGTGACAACGCGAACTCAGTGCATGAACTAAAAACAATTCTCTGTACTTTGCAAACATTCTCATAGTTTGGAAGCAGCACATTGAATACTGTCATGGATTAAGTATTCATTTTACGACTATTTAATTACTTACGTACATACAAAATTATATATCAAAAAGGTCATCTACGCACGGTGTCCAGAAACCAGAGTAATACAATCAGGAAACTGATGTTTGAAGTCGTTTATGTGGTATAATTTTTTTTTAATTGAACTTTCGTTTTTGAGTAAATCGAGTCCAAAGTTGGAATTTTTCAGACTAAATTTCGGTCGCTGAGAGTTTAATATCAGTCTTTGTATTTTAAAATGCGTCGAATCGTATACCAGTCTCCAAAAGTTTTTTTAACCCTGTAAATTATATACAATAATTTTTTTTAATTTAATTACGTTTTTTCACGTTATTTAATAAAACTAACTAACGAACCATCACGCTGTTTCCCGCAGTGGTAGTTAGAGAGGTCGGACCGTCAATTAACTCGTTTTTGGCACACAATCTTTGCCTCACTCACATTCATACATCGTCCCATACATAATCTTCTATTATTCTGACTTTTGACATGGCCCGACTCAAATATCTGATTTACTTGATCGTGCCATGTCTTCCTCGGGCGTCCTCGACTTCTTCTTCCATTCACATTTGCGTCATATATTCTTCTCCCACTATTTTCTTCTTTCATTCGCTCGATATGCCCAAACCATCTAAGGGTCCTTTTCTTAATTTTACTCATTACGCTTTCATCAGCCTTACATTCTTTGCGGATATCCACATTTCTCA
This sequence comes from Limnephilus marmoratus, assembly GCA_917880885.1. Taxonomy (NCBI): domain Eukaryota; kingdom Metazoa; phylum Arthropoda; class Insecta; order Trichoptera; family Limnephilidae; genus Limnephilus; species Limnephilus marmoratus. Next base: position 30,614,858 of record OU862917.1, on the reverse strand, counting down.
AACGATCATACATGGTTTCACCACACATTCGCCTCAGGGATCTCATTTCAACCGCATTCAGTTTACTTTCATCCTTCCTCTGCTAGTTTCATGGCTCACTGCCATACATCAGGGTAGGTACCAGGACTCCATTATGGACTGCTAGCTTCGCTTTAATGTTGGCCTATTATTAAATAATAAATATCCGATAATAGATACAGAATATATTTTTATCCATTTTATGGTTTCAAACCTACGACCACTAATTGCAGAGCCAAGGATCTTAACCGATCAGTCGCACTGGTTGAAAGTTCCAGGAAAACAAATCTAATATTAGAATCAGATATTAGTTTTTATCGATTATTAGAAATTAATCTTTAAAGATCAATTTTTGGATTATTATTCTGTGATGCGCTTACTCCCTCTTTGGTTAACGTTTCGGACAGCGTTATGGTGTTCAGCATCATGGCAGATGTATACCTAGATTTTTTTTATTTTCTCTGTAACGCTGACCGAAACGTTGACTACAAAAGGGGGGGAACCCAAAAACTAAATACGATGATTTTGGCCGCGAAAATCTCAAATCATATCAGTCTGCCTAGCGATTCCGTATTTTTGTGAGATCGTTATTGGATAACGGACGTAATCTCCTGTCAGATTTGTGTGATTTTTATCGCTGTTATTTGCGTTTTCTATGTACAACGTACATTAAATGAGTAAATAATCATGCGTACTTTCAGGAATTCATGTTTAAATCGATCTAATATGTGACGTAAAAATCACACAAATCTGACAAAAGATACCGTCCGTTATCCAATAACGATCTCACAAAAAATACTGAATCGCTAGGCTGATCACTATATCTAGGTCTAGGTGCTTTATCAAAGTTATGTTCTCCCTTTAATATCAGGGATGAATTATAAAAGTGCAATGAGGCATAAAAAATACGTTTTTTATTATTTATTGCAAAGGTACGCGTTTTGAAATGTTCACACATCCCCTCCGAGTGTTTGGAACCTTCCTCCCCCAACTCACCCCCTGCTAACTAGATCAACCGATTCCCATTTCGGTGATAGGTATGTCAATGTTTGTTTTCCATCCCCTAATTGAATAACGCAATATGTCTTTATTAATTCTGCTGCATTGTGTAAATGTGAAGACTGGAGAGGGTGGTCTGGGGGCTTCGTATGCAAAATAAAATAAATATTAAATTTTCCATTAATCCGAAGCATTTTTGCAAACGCACGCAATTCTTGAATAAACCACGAACAAAGCTCTTTTGTTACTTTGGGAAGAAAATTGAACTCCATTTTTTAACCCTTTCAAAAATTTGGCATTTTTTTCAGATGGTTAAAATATTTTCGCTTTACAATAAAATGCAAATATTTGGAAAATTTCTGAGCACATTCAAAAACCAAAAACTGTTTGAGAAAGGTGATGAAATACGCTTTCAAATTATAGAATTCGAAATAAACATATTTTTTTTTATTATAAAAATTTTGCATAAAAAAGTTTTCAAAATGGCTCACCTTACGTTTTTCTAATTAAAGTTACTGATGATAAAAAAAAATAATACACATACATATTTTATCAGACAAATGTACAACAAACACATATTGTAACCTCATTTTTTTGTCGCTCTATGTAAAATTAATTTATAAAAAATTCCCAAAGTTTCAAATTTTTTTTTCAAATGCGATTTTTTTTAATTTTTTTTATTTTATACATTTTACAAATATAAGACATAAAGTCCCGATAAACTACTTTTAAGCAGTTTATCAAACGGGTTCTTTACATTAAAGATCTTATTATAGTGATTTAATAGTTACATTTTCACAATTAAAAATATTAAATTAAATTAATTTTTTTACAGAAATATGCTTAGATACATTTTAACAATTTTATAGATATAAAATAAAATTAAATTTTTTACAGAAATATACTTAGATAAAAGAAAAATTATGAAAATATGAATAACAATTTTAAAGTCTTTAGAATAAATAATATGTTATTGTAAGCTAATACAAATTAATTCTTTCCGTAAGCCAAGTCTTCAGTAAGTTCACCAATTGTTTGTTTTGGACACAGTTTTTAATTTCAGCTGGAAGCATATTTAAACAACTGGGAATCATGTAATTTAACGTTCTTTGTCCATATTTATTTGTATGTTTAGGTACAATTAGTCCTTCATTAAAGTTAAAATGAGTATTATGGTTGTGTTCCAGCCTGTTTATATATAAAGGGTTATTTATGTGCTGAAATATAATTTTGTACCACATAATTGCTCTCACTGAAAGAATTTTGAGACTTTGTTAAAAGTATGGAATATTATGCCTTTCTTTGTATAAATTTTTTTCAGCTAATAATTTAACCAATGAATTTTGCACTGGTCTATATTTGTTTTACAAGAAAATCCCCAAGCTGTTATTCCATACCTTATAACAGATTCAGCTAGACATAAATAAATTATTTGAAGTGTGCAGATAGGATCAAAAAATTTTAGTTTGTAGAGAACGATACTCAACAGCCACATAATTGTAATTTATACGCGGGCAACTCAGCTGATGCGAACTTGCATTCTTTCGGTTCGAGAAAGTTACCGAACCTCATTCGTTTTTCGACTACCCGACGTGCGGCTGTATGTTGAGTGTCGTTCCCTACAAAATCTTCTGATAAAAATACTTGTCGTGTTTTACTAAACTTAAATAAATCTGAACTTCAGTATAAAAATAATTTCTTTCAATCAACATCACGGTACATTTGGTAACCCAGTGGAGTCAGATAAAGAAGAGTAGTGAAGTAAGTATATCACCATGCGGATCGCTGAACTGAGTCAGCGGACGCCATTATACGAAATCCTACCCACACAACATCTCTTACCAAAAGTTTATATAATCTGCTTACAATTGATCTTAATCGTGCACAGACTTTGTTTATTTGTATATCCCACTTGAAAAAGCAATCAATAATAACCCCTAAATACAGATATTCTTTAACTAGTTCCATATTTTCACACGTACACGTTGCTGGAATTCCATTGTGTAAGCAATCTGATGTATGTGTCTTTATTTCAGGTTTAATACATACCTTAACATTAGGGGATCTTATGTGTAACAATTTAGTTTTTTTGGCATTTATAATTAAGCCACAGTCATGAGACCATTTTAAGAGTTCAATGTAGTCTTTTTGTAAAAGATCTATACAAGTTTGCAAATCATTGCTAGAAATAACTAAAGCAGTATCATCCGCGTATACAAAGTACTTTACATGTCTAAAAATGAATTTAATAAAAGATACATGTATAATATACAGGATTGGACCTAATATGGAACCTTGAGGAACGCCGGCAAAAAACTTTGTGTACATAAAATTGTACATTTTACTTTTTTGGTGACTATTTTTTAGATTGGAATATAAAGCGTGGTGTTCCATTCTAACACCGATTAGAACATATTTCTAACTACGATAGGAAGGGAGTTATAGCGTTTTATATGAGACCTATGTGCGTTGGGACAAATATGGTCTCCTGTGATTAAACGGGAACCGAAATAAATAAATAAAATTATTTTATATCGTTTGTCGTATCGTATTTATATATCGTATGTGACCGAAAACCATTCAACGTTCGTAAAAATTTGCTATTTGGGAGGCGGATATGGGTACCGCCGCCCCGGGAACCATTTTCACCGGGGTTCATGGGGTGAGGTTTTTCCAGGTCTTGGCGGCCTATTCACCTGCTGCGTGGTGTGCAGGATCGAGAGAGACTGGTTGAGGGAGGTCTTTTATCCTCTCCATCCAGAATCTCTCGACTCATCGGCTTGGACCGCAGTTGGAGGGATGGATTCATACGCCCGTCACTCCTGGACCCTCAGATTCCTACCCATTCCTTACACCTATTTCCTTCCCATAACTCCCTCTCTTTCCTTTTCTTAAAAACAACCCTCCACACATCCCCTAAGATGACATAGGCCCTGAGGGAAATTATTTTCACCAGGGTCTCCTTTGTGGAGCTAATGTAAAAAAAAGTATGTACAATAATTCCTCTGGCTCTACATAGGTATATTTCCAACATTCGTAATTACATATCTCTCCATTTTCTTCTTTTTGAGCGCAGATACGGCGCGATAATGCTAAGTATCACTTTTTGAACATTGGTTTCACGCCTCTTCGATTCTGAGATTATCTTCCATTTTGAAAGTTCCCTAAACCAACAACGTCCAAAATTCAGAACTGCTAAAATAACTGATGGTTTAATAAGCAAACTTGTCTTAAATCACCATCAGCAAAATGTTTCACGTGATTGCTCTTTACCTAAAACACCCAACGTTATAACGATTTTCTAATGAATTTTACCTTACAAAGGTAGCAATTTTAACATTATTCGCATTAACAACATAACTTTCTAGCACATTAACTCAAAGAACTTTGCCTGGCTATTTTGACTTCAAATATTGCTAGTCTTTGCAAATTTTACTAATCAATTTCTGGCAACTTGTCATCTGAGAAGTTAGCGCAGAGGTCTGATTTTAGATGATGAATATTTTATCGCTTTGGCAGCAAGTTGCGCTAAATGCATATTTGGCTGTGCTTGTTCCAACTAATAATCAGTAATTTCTAACAAATGTTTTGGAGAATTTTGAAATATTGTATAAACTGCTAATGGGAGTAATGGGACTATTTTCGTTACAAGGCTCTTACCTTTGTTTTATTGTTTTAACCGTGTAACTCTGTAGGGATATACTTTAGGCTAACATATTAATCATTGTAGAAAACAGATCACCTTCAACCCACAGAAATATTGCTGATAAATGATTAAACTTAACCTCCCAAAAACTGGGCGGACTGTACAGGGCCCGCAGATACTTTAATAGTACACAACTGCTAACCCTGTACAAATCACAAGTGCGCCCCACGGTTGAATTTGGCAGCAACCTCTGGTCTGGAGCTCCAAAATACCTGAAAAATACCCTCGACTCTGGGCAGAAGCGGGCGGTCCGTTTAATAAATTCTTCCATCTTAACAGACGGATTGTAATTTTTAGAGCACAGGCGTCGGGTGGGAATGCTATCCTTGTTCTACCGGTATTACAATGGAAGATGCTCCGAGGAACTAGCATCATTGATCCCCTCGGCACCGGTGCATAGTCGGGAAATACGCCAAACGCTTGCCCAACATTTGTACACGGTTGACATTTGTTACATGAGAACGGGTCGTTTCTTCGACTCGTTCTTGTGTTCAACAGCTTAGCTGTGGAATGATTTGCCGGCCTCTGTGTTTCCTCCTTCCTACAACTTGGGTCTCTTCAAGACCAATGTTCATTTCTTCCTCTCCTCAAAAAGACCCTCCACACAGATTCCCAGGTGACATAGGCCCTGAGGGAAATTATTTTCCTCAGGGCCTCCTGTGTGGAGTTAAAGTAAAAAAAAAAAAAAAAAAAACTCTGCACTTCGTGTGTTCAAAGATTACTTTCAGATACCAGCCCGGTTACGCTGAATATTTTAGAGGTTAAGCCTGCAGGAAGCAAATTGAGATGATATGATTAAACGTGGACTAGGAAAAAAAATTCTCGCAACTTGTAATTTTAACTAAACCTTACAAATTTTTATTACGCTGCGAAGTTAGAATGGCATGAATACATTTAAATTAATTCGTAATATGTCTAAAATAAAATATCACCAATATTGTTTTTCTAATGTGTACCTATAATAAATTAGCTCTTAAATAATTATCCATTGGTCATTGGCTTCACCGCAATAATAAAATTAGGAAAACTAATTAAATTTTTCCTATTAAAATTTATAATTGTAGATCCCCAATAACCGAACAGAAAGATTGTTAATTATTACTTTTACATGAACGTGTTCTTGTTGAAAAAAAGCGAGCTTTGCCAATACTAATTTTGATAACGTTTCGGTAACAGCAAGCACGCCTGTTTTCGTTCACTCCCGCGGAGTAGCTATAAATGACAGTTAGATTGACTGGTTCGGAACATTCCCGGTGTATTAATTGTATTGAATGTTCCTGCATTAAAAGACTTGTATCTAAAAAATTCAATTCTTCAAATTGTGAAAGATAAAGATTAGCCATGTAATGCAAGATTTAGAAAAAAAAAACCCACTCTGAAATGTTATATTTTCGAGATGATACGGACTTCTCGTGAATTTGAAACTCTGTTGTGTTTATAATATAGTATTTTTATTACATTAGACTGTGTGAGGTATAATTGTTTAGTAATCTTATGTATAAAAATGAATCGCTAAATGTGTTGCTAAGCGCAAATCTCGAGAGCAGCTGAACCGATTTAACAAATTTTTTTTTTAGAATATTCCTTGAAGTACGAGGATGGTTCTTACGGAGAGAAAAATTAAGAAAATTGCGCAGAAAATTGGATGATTTCAGAAAACCTAACGACTATCGCACGTTCGCGTGTTTGAGAATGACATTTTGCAAAACAATGATTTTTAAATCAGGATTCTATTTTTGAAAATCTTTAAGTTGATAAATTTATTTAAAGTAGGTACTCCTCTAATAGTTTGAATCGAATCAAGAATTTAGATATTTTAAATAGATACCTATGTTAGGCACCAAATTTAACATAAGTACATGAAAAATGGAAATTTGAATAAAAATTGTAAAAGGTGGCACGCGGGCTGTTTAAAAACTGAATGTACTGGGATTTAATATATGGAACGTGGGAAGAGGGTTAGCGGGACGAGGAAGCGGGAAAGAGAAGAGGGCAGGCGGGGAAGGTGGAAGGGGAACGCGGGAGGGGAAGGGGACGTTTGAGGGGGGAGGGGAACTCGGGAGGGGGGTTCACGGGATGGGGGAAGAGGGGGGGGTTGAATGGGAAGAGGGAAGGTGGAGGTGACTGAGTGGGAACTCGTGAGGGGAAGAGGATGCAGGAGAAGGAGAGGCGGAAGGTGAACAGGACGAATGGGAAAGGACACTCAGGGAGAAAGAATTTCTTTATTAAATGGCATAGCAACGCATGCCGGGACCAGCTAGTTGTTAATACAAAATTTTGCGGGAGATTGAAAACTCATTTTTAAGCAGGAAAGTGAAAGGAAACTAATATTTATTTTTATTTGTTCCTCTTCTTCTTGTGCCCTGTCCCTTCAATGGACGTTGGGTATCATGTTGGATGCGGACTTTGTTTACTGCGGCCCGGAAAAGCTCTACAGTAGACTGTCAAACCATTGTCTTTCAGCCATGATGTTCTCCTTTTTCCAGGGCCTCGTCTTTCGGCAATCTTTCCCTGCATTATGAAATGCAAGATCTCGTACTTCTCCGGATGTCTCATCCCATGTCGTAGATATTGAAGTTTACGGATTTTCTTTATTCATCCAAACCACATAACATGTTTTTATTTGTTGTGTAGATTAATAATTATTATAATCATTATTAATTTAAACAATATTATGTAGAAGATCTCCTTTATTTTCCTGTTTCAAAAAGGTTTTTTCACTCTCTGGTAATTTTTTTTTAACTTTGACGAAATCCTTTTTAAGTATGTTTTTAACTTTTAATATCAGCATCTTTTCACGCGTCACTAGATATGGAGACTTTATGAATTCTCTGAAGCAATTTATATAGAAATACTTAGGTAAGTAGGTACTCATATCATACTACATCAAATGGATCTTCCTGGAATTCTTGTGATATTTGTATGCCACCTGTTCTTTTGCTCGCTACGTGAATAATATAAGAAGAAGTGTTATTTACGGTAAATAAAATCACACGAAAGCACGTAATAATTTAACAAGTACAGTAGACTCCAGATTTACCACGAATGGCGAATTTTTTTTTATTAGTTTTTTTAATGATCAATTATTACATTAACGAATTCACCATTTTCCGACCTATTTACGACGGTAAGTTTTTTATTAACTAATACCTAAGCTTAACTCGCTTACGGTTTTTGTCATTTTTGCGATAGCTGCAAAAAATCGATACCTAGCCCCAGACAAAAGCCATGGGCTCTCCATGCAAGCGACCAAATTCTTTTAAATGCAGTTCTATAGTTAAATCGAAAATCTTAGATGTAAATTGCAGAAAATCATTAAGGGCCGGTTTTATAAACGAAGTACCAAATTTCAGTTACGTAACGAATCGTTTTTCGTTAACGGACCGCTGTCCGTCCGTTTTCATATTTTACTTATTATAAACAAATGTGCATTACTAGCGGTCATCGGTTACATTTAGTTCGAAAGTTTTATTACTTGGGTCGCTCTCCGTATAACAATGCACTACTTGCATTGTTAGGCGGATGCTTCGACTTGGAGATTCCTGTAAAATCGGCAGCTGCTTGCAGCATTGATCCCAGAGCTTAGAAACATAGTGTTAATAATAACTTATTTGTTATTAAGTTTATTATGTATTCTAATATTATTATTCAATTTAAAAAAAAAAGTTTATTTATAAACGAGTTCTTCTATATAATTATTATAAGTGACAGCTGTTTCGCCTTCTGAAGGCATTATCAAACTAGGCGAAACATTGTTCTGATATGTAATTATTATTACGCGTGACAGCTGTTTCGCCTAGTTTGATAATGCCTTCAGAAGGCGAAACAGCTGTCACGCGTAATAATAATTACATATCAGAACTTGTTTATAAATAAACTGTTTTTATACATTGAATAATAAAATTATTGAATATATTATAAAAGAAATAAAGCTGGGCTGGCGTTATTGACTGATTTCAATAATAAATAAATAACCGAGCGCCGAGAATATTACTTCCTACTCACAACTTTCAAAAAACGTCAGCAAACGGATCGTCGTTATCCATTTAAACGACCAAAATCGGTCCGTAAAGTATTAACCGCTACATAACCGACAGGTAGCCTTGTGAATTTTTATAAAACGGCAAAATCAAGCGGTGTACCAAATATTAGTTAAAAATGGTATCAAGCGTGACGAACGGATGGTTATAAAACCGGCCCTAAAACAACTTTCTAATCCTAGTTTATACTCGTACATATTTTTCTATCTATTCATTAAAAAAATATATATCTACATTATCTTCACTAAAAACCTACCTCATATTATTTAATGATGATCATTCTAATATTTAGCGGCCCTTGAAAAGCCGTAGAAATAAAGGTGTTGAACAGAAATGTGTTACATTTTCACGGTAGCAGCACTGCATTTTCAATGTAACCTTAATCTTAGATTGAATATTCTGATTCGTTAAGCGTCGATGACACTTGGTGAGTTTACAAGCTGCTATCTGGGAAATTCACTATCCGTTAGTAAACTCGCCCAGTGTCATCGTGTTACTTGCTAACTAGCAGTGACTAGCAGATTGTTGACAATCTACGACAAAAGTTGAAAGGTCGTCAACTTTACTCGCCTACACGATTGGTTTATTTATGTTTCCAACATGGCTTCCGATAAACAGCTGGTTTCGACTGTCAAATATCTGAAGAATTAGTTCACGCAGGCGTCGTTATTCTTGTTACTGGCACTAGCAGCGGCCTCAGTTTCCTACGCTTCTGAACGAGTGGACGGTTTTGTGTGTCATCATGACAATCTCACTCGCCGATTTACCAGCTTTTAAACTTAGTAAACAGTAGCTTGTAAACTCGCCACGTGTCATCGACGCTTAATACCTTTACCAGAATTTGGTGGCTACTGTAGAGTGTGGAGGGCCTTTTACCCTGAATAAAACTTGAAACAAAAATATAATATAGAATGAAACAAGTATTTTGTTTAAAACCACTTATTTTTATTTATATTCGTCGACCGGTTTCGGTTGAACTCAACCTTCTTCAGGACAATAAACTTGTTATTCTATATAATGTCAAGCCACAAAGTGTTTGCTATCTACGATAATTTAAAAATATAATATTTTATTTTTTATTTTAACTTTATGAGTAAAACCTCAAATTGTAATATTTAATTAAATGAAGACAATATAAGCGAAACTCAATCGAAAATCTGGAAACTGAAAAATCAGAAAAAAGATATTGACACCTCTGGGACTGGGTATTATTCTTAAATAGATAGTCTGAAGACTTGGCCATAATTTATATATAAATAAAATATATTAATGTGTGAAAAAAAATCATTATTTAATTGGGTCTTCATTTAATTAAACATCCAAATGCAATTGACGCTGTGAACAAAAAAAAACGGTCAAATCTTACATTAACATAATTATTAGAAATCAATATTAAATATTTTTAACTTTTCAAAAATGTTTCGAATCTTCAAAGAGTCTCGGTTAATCTGAGCTCATACATTCGAGAGTCTACCGTGTTTCCCTTTTACATCACGAACGTTGACGAGATCTCGTCAACGGGAGTTCTGTTTCTGTTTTTAATTAAGTCTCTTTCACGAGTCTATGCTCCTGGTCCGTTTGTTCAAAGCTCCCATATTGAAAGCCCTCATGATGATGAAGTATAAATAAACTCCATGTCAAAACATTACATGGAGATGAACTGGTACTACCGCTGCCGCATATGGAGTGCACAGTGCACACGTTACTGCATATTGCTGGAGTAATGTGGCATTCACCATATCAAATATTGTCATCGCTTTATTGGATATTTACCACGTGACATTTATTGCGAGGCTTGTTTGGCTTGAAGATGACATAACTAGCCTATGGATAACGTGAATGCGATTGAGAATTGAATTAATGCGGTATTTATTTCAAATATTGCCATCACTTTATTGGATGTTTACATTTGCACTGCTGATGTGAAGTTTATTGGAAAAGTATTTGGCTTGTTGGACGTTGAAGTTGAACGTGTTTGCTCTGTGAAGTGCTGGATTTGCATTACGTATGAGAATTATGCTTTATTCGAGCTCATTACTCTACAGACTATATTAATAACCTTGCGGCTACCAAAGTTAAAACCCTAAACACAGCTTTTCAGAAATTTTCATCAAAATCAAAGTGGTATTTTGGAGCAGCCGCCAAAAACTATAAGCTTTTATCAAAATAACACATTTATTATTTAAAACCTCTGGAATGAGAATCAAAAAACATCATCAGTTTGGAAAAAAATGTTTTTTGGTTAAAGTTTTATGAAAATAGTAAAATTTGGTTTTTGATTTGTATTTGACAAATTGAGTGTTTTGTATTGGAAAAATACAAAATGATGGCAGCTAAAATAGTCCATTAAAAATGTCTTATAAGACACAACGCGAAAATATATAGGAGGGCGTAATTAAAATATACCCATTAATTTTGAAATACAACATCAAATTAAGAATACTTTTTTTTTTATCTTCACAGAATTTGCAAATGTGTAAATAGTAGTTGTATTGTAATTCAAATGAGTGAATTCATCTATCAGGTAGGTATTACACCTGGTGTAATTTTCATTTATCTAGGACTTGCTGAAGTTCCTGACAAATTCCAGACACGTAAAATATCTAATTTGGGCTTCATCAGAAAGCCTATATAGTACATTATTTGTTCTTTATTCGCCCGTAGACGCATACGTGCCGACTGACTTTATGTCATGTTGCGATATTATTTTGATATACAGAGATTTCAAAACGTGGCAGGAATAATAATTATAACTTTCTTTGTATTAAACATCCATCGAAGTTGAACTTTAACTTTCACTTTCAAACGTGTACCAAAACCGTAAAAGAGACGGAAAAAGTGACAAATGATGTAAATTGCGTTCAATATCTATTTATGTACTTTTCCTTAAATATTGCGTATTCTTTGTAAACAATGGTCGAAAATACTGCAAATTGCACATGTAGTTTGCGTGTATTAGTAGATATGTTGAGCCATTGACATTGATTATTTTATTAACTGTGACGTTCAGAAATCCTGTTTTCTATCTGTACATGTCATCTATATACGAATATATTACGCCTTTCGAATCAAATATAATTTTTGTACCTTTCCAGTAACAAAAACTTAAGTTAGGTACTCTCGCCAACATCGTGAATGACTTTTTGACCACTTGAATAGCGTATTATATTCACCTTTTATCTTACCTTAATTTTATAATCCTTTTTCATTAGTTATTTTATCACAATATTACGCAAAAAATTATAACTTCACATTTAAATTATAAATCCAAAACATGGTTTACTCATTCGCTCGTATTTTATCGTTGCCACGTTGCTGCACAATACTTCGCAGATGAAACTTTGCACCAAAAGCGTCAACTAAATTTAAATTATCAAGATTGGCGCATTTGACAAACGAATTCCTGCAACCCCGTTCTGTCCACAACAATGCTGGCAATACAATATTTCACCCCCAGTAAACTCTGCACACAGGTTGTACTTACCACTACCTTCCCTTTACGTTGGTACGTTTTTTCCGTCATTGAACTTGTGCTGTATTCTGTGTTCTATGAATAAATAGGTAACCCAAGTATTTGGGTATGTCTATGAAGTGTTGCGGTTCACCCTTTCGGAGAGTGATGGCGCACATTCCTTAGTGATCCGTTCTGACAAGCAAAGGAGAGGAGAGTCGGCTCACAAAGATGCCAATATATGAGGCATGGCAGACATGTCACCTCATACAGCCTTTGTTATGAAAAATTATCACATTATTGCCTCTCGGTTAGGGTTACCGCGTGGTGTCTAGAGAAGGACGTATTGTCCTTTTAAAATTCCAATGCCTATGACGTTCTCCATCATCCATTCGAAAAGATTCTTTTTTTTTGTTTCTGTGACATACCTACTGGAATTTGCGTTTTTTATGTAATTAATGAACTGTCAGAAGCCGATGAAGTTTAGTAATTGGAGTAATGGAAGTTTTAAAAAGTGGGGAAAGGAGTGATAGGTTGTGGCAGAGGACGTTTAGTAGAAGTGTAAGTCTAATCTTGTCACTAAACACGACACACGACTAAATATATTTCAAACAATTGTTCTAATCTGTTTTCGCTGGTTCTCACCACTGAGAGAAATTTCCACTCCTGGTCAACTGTTAAGAAATAAGGAATTTTAAATTGGCTTATCTCAAAAGCCAATGAGGACAATAAATAAAAACAATTAAAATTGTTAAAAAAAAGTCTGATAATATTTTATTTAGTAAAATAACTCACTTCACGACATTATTTTACCTCCACTAATTGTATTGTAAGATACGAGTAGGTACTAGCGTGGTGCCGTGTGAAATCAAGTAGGTACATTTTTAAGCAATTAATTTGTTTTTTTTAGAATGTCTTCTACAAACATCCGAAGTTAATTTTTTTAATTATTTTATCGCAGGGAACCATATCTACAAATAATGTTACAATGCAAGTTTATATATATATTTTTTAATTTCAAGATTGTATGTCCTTCTTTTGCACTTGATAGTTTCTTTTTTTATTTATTTATCTATAAAAGAGTATATGTACATTGGTTTTGTTTACAACATATATACTTATATGTATATTTTTTTTTATTTCTAGACTGTACGTCCTTTATTTGCACTTTTTTGTTCTTGTTGCATCCCTGCCGTCGCGTAAGAATTCGGTATTACTGAAATTCGAGCTGTTGTTTCGAGGGCTGACCAATTTGTATTTCTGCCATCTAGTCTGACCATTGTTGGAGATGCGATCTATTGTAAGCCGCGCCCTGAACACGGCATATTGGAAATTGATTGAAAACGTTTATTTCGGGGTGATTTTTTGATCTGTAATTGCTATTGGTATATAATTATCTTTGGTCTATCACATTATGGGCCTGCCGCTCAAAGCTCCATTTTAAGTTCTCTTTCTTTTACGTTTATTGATTAGCTACGAAAAATTTGGATATATTATTACGCTGATATCAACGAAATATCTGGCTTTAAAAATCAGACACAGCAGCTATTTTGTTTTTAAAGGCAAGTAGGAAATGCTTTTTTTAATGATTATCGTAATTTTTTGTCCAGGGCCAATTAAACTATGTTTTCCCCAAAATAGTAAAATAGTAAGGTGAAGAAAGGGAGAAAGATCGGGAAATTAGAATTGATTTATTCATTCTAGTTGATTAGTCGAAAAATATAAATTTGAGCGGAGTATGCAGTTATATGTAAAAGTGTACCCTCTATCTGGTACAATACTAAGATTATTCGTAAACACCATCCAATCACTTACAATGCAGAAAAACTTATACTGAATTAAACAAAATGTTAATTTTTTGGTTCACTTGTGGTTTATTTCAAAATATCGACTGATATACTGGACCGCTATGCCTCCCGGTATTATTTTATGCATATTTAATTTACAATATACGAACACATGTAAATAATGTTTGATTTGTGGTAAACATTCGAGCTTTTCCTCATTATCTCAAAACTTTGTATTTTGAAATTTCTGACTAATCAATTGGATTATTGATATAAAACCAGACGCTAAACATGGCTAAAGCCGATTTAAGCATATTTCGATTGAATATTGGTCTACTTCCAAGATAGGTTAGGTTAAATTAGGAAGGTTAGTATAGGTTAGGTTAGGTTAATTCTTCTTTGTTGTTAGGTTTATTCTTCATGCTAAGAGTATCTTCTAAACTGTATTTAGATAAAGTTAAATTAAAATATTATTATCACACCAGATTTCACAACTCGCTCCTCTCTTTCCACAACAAAGAGCGATTTTTTTAAGAAGAAGCAATCAAAATTTAAATGAAAATTGCAAAAAGAAAGCCATTTTGACCTGAACTTATAAGTTTGGTTTTTGTTATTTTAACCTAAATGTTAACTGTTGTTGACGCGTGTACGTTTCGCGGAGAAATTCGCAAAACGGCACCAAAAAATACATTCATCATTTTATAAGCAATCGTGAAAGTAAAATAACATTATTTCAGCCCTCCCCGCCAAGGGTAGTTTCCAACAAATACCCCGGAACTAAGCCGCAAGTAGATTCCCTTCAATTTGGCACCACCAACTTTTCAAAAATAGATTCCTTTTCTATTTTTGAAACCCTGAAAGTTTTCTAAATTTATTCTGCACCTATTGTCTCCTCTCTCTCTACCTCCCCGGTAATCTGAGGCTGGGACCCACTGAACAGAAAATCTCTAGAAGCTTGATCAATACTGATTTGAAAGATTTTTTTTTAATTGGAGTACCGCGCAAGTGCCAAAATCAACTAACTTTTAAGAGCCAGTGGTGTTTGTTGTGAGCCTGAAACAGCTCTAGTGGTGATTTTTCTCGAAAGCGGCGCTAAACAAATTATCCAGGAGGGAAAGAAAACGATATTGGGAGTAGTTAAAAGAATTTTCTGACACATTTCGACTTCTAGGCCCCAGAGGGAAAAAATTGATAATCTTTTCAAAAAGAAAATTCGGTATTTGAAAATGTTAAAATTTTTCCAGAAGTAATGAAAACCATACCTTTTTGGCACACGGATACGCCCCCAACATACTCCCATCGGTCATCGTCGATCATTTAAAAAAAAAACCGGTTTAGGCAAATATTCTAAGACGTTCTGTATTTTTTTTAATCGTATTTTTGAAACCCTGCCAATTTTTTGAAAATTTCAGTCAGAAAAATCAGACCAGTTTTTATAAACCGGAATAATTTTATGGGTGCGAAAAAACGATTCACATAGCCGAAAATCATTTTTAAAAAAAGAATGTTTTCCACACGAATGGCACAGGAGAATAACGAGGCACACCAAAAATATTACAACTCATAAATTTTTTTTTCTTGATCCATCTTATTGATCATAAATGATTATAATGTTCAACGTCTATATTAGTAAATCGAATGTAATATACTTGTACTTGTAAATTATAATTATAACAATATGAATATTATAAAATTTGATTTTGTTAAAATCAGCACCATTACCATTGTTCTTCTAAAACAGGTACAGGCAGCATAAAATGTACGGGGTTCTCTTCATAACATCTGTCAAAAAGTCAAACCAAATGATAAGTTCATGAACGTTAAATATCAAATTAAAAAATTCGCCTGAAATCATAGTGTTGCCATATTAAAAAAAATCAGTGTGGAATTTTTCAAAATTAATAGAATATTTTCTGAGACGGGACATTTTCATGTTAATATATATAATGGATTTATTTATTTAAAAAAAAAACTGTACATTTCTAAAAATTTTCACTAACATTTTCGAAATCTTAGTAAAAAAATCTATCCACACGATTTTTTCCAAGACGTTATGAAATCCATGCAAGTGGCCTATTGGGTAAAAATCAACTAACCTTGAACACACACAGTACACTTCTGTCGGTGGTTTTAATCAGTCTCCAAAATTCAAAAGACCAGTTGACTCTTAGTTCCAGACAGGACAATAAAACTGATAATCTGTTCAAGAAAGAAAATCGATTTTTAATCAATTTCACCAAAGTATTGAACAAATTGCTTATTTTGGCACACTGACACGCCAACATACAATTCTAACGGTTTCTCTGTTCAGTGGGCTGAGACCCCATAGAGATTTCAATTACGGTGACTCCCTTCCCGTGACCAATCCTATTTTCCTCCTGGTGGAGAGTCTCGACATTTTTTGGCTTGCAGTTCATTGGAAGCGAACAGATTGCAGCTTAATTTTTTTTCCGCAAATGTTTGAACTTAAATTATTTTTCTTCTCCAGCAGTTTCGAAAATCGTATTCGTATTATCTTCTTTTTTATATATAAAAATCTCGTATCACGGTGTTTTTGGTCTCACTCCTCCGAAACGGCTTGACCGATTTTTTTTTTTTTAATGATATTTGGTAGGTATGAGAATAGGTTTTAAAGTACCCCCACCCTCCCATTTCTTAATCGCGATTTTAGTATTTTTGTGTGAACAAATTTATCCGTCTTTCGTATTTCAAACTGAACGAAATTATTTATGTTGTTGAATGACAGATGGCGCTACGTCCGCCTCATCGAACTTTCATCCACACGTGCGCAAGACATTCACGGGAAGCGTCGCGTCATTTTGATATTTCATTCGGCATCATGTTCTCGCGTGAGCAAACCATCGAGCTTATTTGTGTTGGCTAAAGGCGGACTGACAAAAAATATAGTACACCCAATTGCTCTTCGAAATTCATATTGATTTTCTTTATTTCATTTTCCTACTTTAGTTAGCGTTTTTTTTATCGGCGGTCATCGTCTACAGCACTCCATTCCTCTTTCTGTCCCATCCCCACACACTTATAATACATTCGTTATTTTTTATTTCAATCAAAATATTCACTAGAAATAATTTATATGGCAGAACAAAGTTTGTCGGGTCAGCTAGTAATTTGTAATATCTTCACCCCTACTAAAATAACATATTTTAATAACTTCCTAACAAATTTTAATAACTCCCTTTTTTTGTTGCAGGAAAAACATTTTGACTTATTTTCTCTATTCGAATTTCGAACCACGGTTATATCATATTAAATTGAAGATATTTAAATTATAAATTTTTTATTTTCATTTTCTTTCCTTCTTTGGCAAATTTTAAGCGAGCTATTTGACTTTATTTTTATTTTTATATAAATCAACTAGCTGGTACCCGGCATGCGTTGATAAGCTATTTAATAAAGAAATTGTTTCTCTCTGCGTGTCCTTTCCCATTCGTCCCATTCTTTTTCCGCCTTCCCTTCTTCTCACGCATCCCCTTCCCCTCTGGAGTTCTCTCTCCACCTTTTCCGTCTTCCCTCTCCCCACTCCCCTTGCCCGCTTCCCTTGTCCCGTGAACGCCACTCCCGAGTTCCTCTTCCCCCTCCCGAGTTCCCCTCCCCCCTCCCGTGTTCCCCTCCCCACCCCTTCCGCGTACCCCCTTTCCCGAGTACCCTCCCTAGTTCCCCTCCCCTCCCCACCCTTATCCTTCATCCCTCTCCCATCCGTCTCCCCCTCCAAGTCCCGGTACATTCAGTTTTCAAACAGTTCGCGTGGCACCAATTGAAATTTTTAATACAAATTTCATAATGCCAGAGCTCATCAGTATATATTGAAACCTTTGCGGGCATGCTCACAACAACTCACCAAATTTTCATCGCAATCGGATGAACGGTTAGCAATTCGTGCTAAATTTATTTCGTCTAACTCGCGAACTGTCAAACGTACGAAATTAATTACATTCATTATTCAATGTTCTGCGCTCCGTAAGAACCTTCTACAAATTATTAAAATTTTTTAAAAAAGCTTATATTATTATTATTTTATTTGGTTCATGGACCCGAGGAACGTCATATGTTTGAGAGGAAAGTTGGGTAGAATAGTTTATATGGGAAAATGAAATGTTGTTTTTACTATCTTCCTCGCAACTTTTCCATATTTTCTCACCTTAAAACCTTCCCTGGACTACGACAAACATTTCTAAACCAAAACCTCGAGTTTTAGCGAGACAAACGAACAGCAATTGATTTTTATATATATATTTTTTTTTTTTAATTTTAAAAAGAAAAACAAGCATTCCCAGTTTCCGAATAACCGGACAATATTTGAAAATCTCCTACTACCACCACAGTAAGCCGAAAATGTTGCTTGAGTCGTGATGGAGGACTTAGCCAGCTGAGGAATCGAACGCGGAACGCCTGGGTGGAACCCAAACGCGCTGCCCACTCAACCACTGACCGGTCATAGATGACTGAACAAAATAACTAAGAGAAGGGCTTGGCAATCTGTGCATATCGATCCAAATACCTTACGAACATTTTGTTTGCCCAAATGGTTATACAAAGATGGCGGCAGTTTCCTTGGCAACACCGGGTTTTACAACTGGATCCTCTCTTTCCAAAACAAATTGCAGTACATTTATTGCGACGAATATGGTTATTATTCAGTTTATATGATAATTAATATATATTGGTTCCATCTTGGTCTCCATTTTTGTATAACTGTTTGTTGGACAGTATGTTTTATTGGTATGCCAAGTCTACCCCTAATGATTTTTTACATCATCTCCACCCAAGAGATCCTGAAGTAAAAAATTCCCTCAGGGCCTTTGCCAACTTTGGGGATGCTGTGTGAAGGGTCTTTTTAAAGAAGGAAGAGAGAAAGTTCTGGGAAGGAAAAAAGTATGAGGGGTGGGCAGGAATCTGGGGGTCAGTACGTCCAGGACATACGAATCCATCCCTCCCACTGCGGTAAGGCGATGTTCCGAGAGAGTCCTGCTGGAGAAATTAAAATGTCTCCCTCAATCAGTCTCTCCCGATCCGGCCTACCACGCAGTTGGTGGGCAAACGCATCCGGACAAACCCCACCCCATGAACTCGGGCACCCCTGCTAAGTCTCCAAACTTAGCGAAACACTTGGGGTGACATATGACAGAGGTGTTGGTTATCCAATAAATGGTTCCCGGGCGGTGGTACCCATTTCCGTCTTCCAAATTGCAAAGGTATTTTATTTAGTCATTTTATTTTAGTCGATATAGACGGAAAAGTTACATTACCTAAAAAACATTTATTTCATAAATTTTGTGATTTGGGTGACCTGATGAAAAAGAACTGTGACGGAATAGAACAAGAACAGAACAATAGTTTAGGCACGGTTAATGAATGGTTTAGGAAAGATAAATGAAAAGTTTAGGTAAGGTTAATGAATAGTTTAGGTAAGGTTAGTGAATGGTTTAGGAAAGATAAAAGAAAAGTTTAGGTAAGGTTAATGAATAGTTTAGGTAAGGTTAATGAATAATTTAGGTAAGGTTAATGAATAGTTTAGGAAGGGTTAATGAATAGTTTAGGTAAGGTTAATGAATAGTTTGGATATAGTTAGTGAATAGTTTAGGAAAGATAAATGAATAGTTTGGGTAAGATTAATGAATAGTTTAGATATGGTTAATGAATAGTTTCGGAAAGACAAAATGAATAGTTTAGGTAAGGTTAATGAATAGTTTAGTAAAGATAAATTAATAGTTCGGGTAAAGTTAATGAATAGTTTAGATAAGGCTAAGTGATTTGTGTGTAAATGCACCACTCAAATTTATAAATTTAACCTCAATACAGGCTGCTAGTCCTAGTGAGGTTAATATTTTTGTATGTAAAAAAAAAATAAGAATACATGTATGGTGAGAAATCTATATAAATAAATAAAATGAATAGTTTAAATTGTTTTTTTTTTTTCTTTTCTATACTTTTTTCTGTTAACTTTTGTCGTGGAACCGAATGATTTACGGCTACAATATGTATTTACCGATATTTTGCATTCCTAACCTATTTTTTTGTTTCAGGTAAAATCATTTTGATGTCTTCCCCGTATCCAAGTTTCGTGCCATGTTTTACAATAAAATGAGGTAAGAATTTATTGATTTGTTTACCATTCCGCACAGTAACAGCGCTACGATCGCGGAAATAGAACCCGCAGTTTTTAATTTAAAATAAAACTTATTTTCCACTAAGCCACGAACACAACATATTGTCACCTTTATATTTCTCTTTTTTCACTGCTTTTGAACACTTACATTTCTTTCTTTTAAAAGGTATCAGTTGAAAAAATCTAATTTGGACTCATAAAATAAATTGGGATGTAACCTCTCCCATTGCTCCGCCAGCACGAAAAGGAAATTGACATTTCACTTCAATGATGTATTAAATTAGTTTCTGTTTTCAAGTTCACCTTCAAAAGAAATCGTTGAGTAAAGTGCTGAAATTTTCTTTGGTTTACTAATAACCAGCTATCGTGCACCCGGCGTTGCTCATAGTTATAGGTAGTTTAGATTTGAGTAGAGTTAATGTAATCCTCATTTATGTCAACAGTGTTATGATTTCTCCTTTTTACCACCAGCAATGCAGTGCTACTACCCTCTGGCGTTAGAATTGCAAACCAAGTCAAATACCAAATTAATTCATTGAAACTGGTTCTGGACCGCTCGTTCACCGGTGAGATCGACAAAATTAAAAAAATATATATGTATGCGATTTCGATCCTTATGTATAAAGAAACTGTATTAAGAACAAGGTCAGAATCGCTTGCGCCAACAGTACTCCCGATACCGCCAAAAGTTTGATTCACATGGCAACACCAGAATATTTTTTAATGAATTATCTGTGGAATACGAGTCACATTTTACCGCGAATTCAACTGTCAAAGTCAGTCGATGGTCGGTCAAAAAACCTCAAAAAACACGTTTCACCACTAAAAATTACACATCTACCGGATCTGCCGGATCTGCCCTGATGATGGACACTGCAACGCTGTCCGAAACGTTGGCTAAAGAAGGAGGTAGCGTAACACGGCATAACACCCCAAAAACCAGTAACGAAAATTCAAAAAACCTGTCAATTCATCAAATAAACAAAAGTAATGTTGTTTTTATTGACAGCATATTGTTCAAAGAATGTGTTTCGGTAAATAAAATAAACGATAGCTTTAAATAAATCGTCAAAATATTACTTCAAAGATTTTTTTCGAGATTTCGTAAGAAATGCTACCCGAGTAGCAAGAGGTTAACTTTGCAGTTATATTGGTCCTCGTACATTTAATCTTCACAAATTAAAATTACTCTGTCTTATTAGGTACTGCAATATTGCACACATTTACTTGACCCACACCATACACTTAATGCTGAATAAAAATACATATAGAGTTACATAGTTACATAAGGTTAACAAAAAAATTGCCTTTCCTCACCATAAAGAGACAATGCTCTTGTGTTTAGTGAGGGAGTAAGTAATAAGTAAGTTAGTAATAACGGCTATTGTAAATAATAAGTCGGTTAAAAAATCATGTATAAATTTAAAAATAAAAATGATGAAGAGTTTAAAAAATCATAATATAAATTAAAAATCATTATAAATGAAAGAATCATGTAAGTTAGTAACAAAATTATTGTAAGTATACATATCTACTAGTAAATTGATTAAATTTAAATTTTAGTCCAGTTTAACTCAACTCATATACATATAACTGGGAATTTAATTTTAAAATTTAGACTCCTCTTACATACCTACTTATTTTTGGTTATACTACCTTATGTATTATGTATTTTTATAAACCTATGTGTAGTGCATGTTTGCAAAAATGAGCTTAGGTACTTTCTTTCATAATTAAAAATAATTTGAAAAACAGGAAAAGCGTACCTATCGAAGTTTTCCTTTTTACAAACTTTTTGATGAAACACACACACACATCCAAATTATTATGTAAGATGTATCTACTAATACCCTCACAAAGTGTTTTCGCATTTCTATTTGATTTTCATCAATGCAAGTCTTTGCAACGGTCCAACTGTTACTATCTCTTGATGTAATCGAATTGAGAAGTGTCTTCCACACCGGCTTTGGGGTGAAAAGAAGAAAACACTCTTTCATCCCCCAAAGGGTGATCATCTCCCCACCCCCTGCCACCCCGCCAATCGACCTTCCTACCCCTGCAGTATCTAGCCCAGCCTGAGGAAGGGCGCTTATTAAAGTCACATCCAATCAGGCACCATTCAGTAGGTGACTTCGCCTCGTTTCTGCAGCATCTATAAGAGATGGGAGGGTGGACTGCAAAGTGTTTCTTGGAATTAAATCAGTATTGGTTCGGATGGAGCCTAACAATTAGACAGTGCTATGTATTATGATTACAGACTAGTTTTGATATGTTGTATGCATCCTTTTCACATTGATTGAATTTAGTCAAGATTTTTTTTTTTTTTAATTTTCTTTATTCATTGCGTAACATTTTATGGTTACATTAATTAGTGGATTTTTCGACCACCATGCTAGGCTGATGCCCGTGTTATGGTGGTCGATTTAACGTATAGTGCAATAACAATCACACGTTCGAATAATATTTTTAAAGAAAAACAAAATGCTTGCCTTATCTTCAACATAAATATGATAACATTCTATCTGATAAAGATATTTTCAATTGAGAAGAAAATAAATATAAGAACTCTGTCAAGAGTGCATTAAAAATGTATTAAATGAGTACAAAACTTCATAAATGTAATGATGTGTTATATAATGACATATATTTTGTACTGTTTATCTCCTTATAATGTGATATATTTTAGTTGCAAGATTTCTGTTTAATTACATGTGTCGTTTATGATTGAACCCTTGTTTTTCTGATTTTGTAACTTAATTACTATTTTTTTTTTATAGTGATACCTCACAAGAGTCTCAGCTGCTCCCGTATGGAGCCAATGAGACTATAGCATCCCTAATTTGGGTATGTTGTGAGGCTGAAGGTAGTGGGGAGGGGAAGGAATAGGGAAGAGGAAGGTGGGAAAGTACCTGGCTATTCAGATCTGGTCACCAAACACGGCTAATTCCATTTCAAGCAACGTTTCAATTCTGAATGGTAGTCTTACACCAGGGCGATACTGAGAGTATCTTCCGCTCTGGAACGTGCCGCAAATATACTATACATTATTTTAAATGAATAAATTGTGAAATAACACAAATTAATCAAATAAAATTTGTTTGCCACGCCGGGATTCGATCCCACGACTTTCGGAATGCTAGTCAAGAGCCTTATCGCTGGACTACGCCGGCCGTCATATAAGTATAAGGATAAGATAAATAAACAGCTTTATTAATTACAAGGTTTTAGTTAAAAATTCAGACTTTTCAAACGCTTGTAGAACTTCAGTCTGTTCTTACACTTGGTCGAAGGTTCTTACTTACTTACTAACCATTTTCCAATTTCTAGGAAGGGGTAGAAAGAGGAAAGTACTCCAAACAATCCCTATCTTGGCACGCATTCTATATTTCGTTCACATTCATTCATCTAATACGTACTTTTCTGTTGTTCTCATCTGCGTAGACATTAGAAATAAAGCCACTTTGTTTTTTCTGAATTAAAATTTTAAATACCTACGTCATAAATGCCACGAACAATTAATATTCATGATTGTACATGAATTTTATGAATGCATTATCCATTAGTAATTAAACTCTTTATAATCCACAGTAGTAAAACACCGAACCGCTGTAAATTTCAGTGAACACACAATTTATAGGAAGTTTTAAATAAATTAACTCTGCAGTTTTAGTTATCCAAATGTAATAACAGGCTTTATTTTATGAATTATTAACTTTTTTCGGCTTAAGCTATTTTCTGGTTAAAAACATTTTTTTAATAATATTGTTTTATAGGGTGATTTATTTAACAAAAAACTAGGTTTTAATTCAGAGATATACCAATTGTTCGATGCTCTGAGACTAAGAGAGTATCGTTTCGATAATAATTATCCGATCCGAGCTTAAAAAAGATATAACAATTGCAAAGCGTCAGTATTTTGAAAAAGTTCAGTATGGGATCAAAGATGATGTCAAATGTTTTTGGGATTTTATTAAATCCCAAAAAGCAAATCCACATACCCAAATTAACTTGAGTGATAGAACGGAAACTTTTTCCGATCCCGAAATAGTAAGCCAAAAATTTGCCGATTATTTCAAATCAGTGTACAGCCAGATAGCTCCTCAACTAAATCTAGACTTTACTCGAACCGAGAGGCCCTGGAATATTGGCAAAATCGGTCTTGAGCTAACCTGTCCAGAGGAAGTAGACTCCTGTACTCGAACTTTAAAGCTCGACAAGGCTGCAGGCCCAGACGGAATACCCCCTAATATAATTGCTCTTATGTCAAAAACCATTTGTCAACCGCTGAGCTATACATTTAATCTTAGCATATCGACTGGTTGTTTCCCTCATTCTTGGAAACTCACGCGTGTAAGCCCAATTTTCAAGGCTGGAGACAAGTCTGATATAAGGAATTACAGACCAGTAGCTGTACTGTCAACCATACCAAAAATATTTGAAATGATTATTTACAAGAAATTACATCACCAAATTATGCCATTTCTAGGAGAAAACCAACACGGTTTCATGCCAAGAAAATCCACGGTTTCAAATTTGTTAACATTTTCGCGATTGGTGGCCGTCGGACTGGACTCGAGACACCAAACAGATGTAGTGTATACGGATTTTGCCAAGGCTTTTGATCGAGTTGATCATGATATTTTATTACTTAAAATGTACAAACTTGGTTTCGATTAACAAACACTTATATTCTTCGCGTCCTATTTAAAAGCCAGAAGTCAATATGTAATAATAAATGGACATGAATCTAAACAATTCCCGGCGTTATCAGGTATTCCCCAAGGTTCAAACCTTGGTCCTTTGCTGTTCCTTATACTTATAGATGACATCCAGGTTTGTGTAAAATATTGCAAATGTCTTCTATTTGCAAATGACCTCAAACTTTTGATGGAAATAATCTGTTACTATGACTGCTTAAAAATGCAATCTGACCTTGATGCTATTGCAGAATGGTCAGTAAAAAACAAATTAGAATTCAATATAAAAAAATGTGTAACTATGACATGTACCCGCTCCCAGAAGCCCATAGTTTTTGAATACAACATTAAAGGGAAAACATTATGCCGAGTCAATAGCTTTAAAGATCTCGGTATCGTCTTTGATCCCAAACTGACATTCTCGGATCATATATCACGGCTCACTCCAGCGTGCTACAAACTCCTGGGTTTCATCATCAGAATATGTAAGCAATTTGATGACCCAGATGCAATGATAGCCATGTTCGATGGAGTCATAAGAAGTAAGCTGGAGTATGCTAGTGGTGTGTGGACTCCGCACCAAGCTAAATATATTAATATGCTAGAACAAATTTAGAAAAAGTTCCTTAAATATGTCTATATGCGCATGAATGGAACGTACCCGAGATTCATGCACCATATGGAATTACTTGAGGCAACAGATAGATTTAGCTTGGAAACTAGACGTTATGCAAATCTTGCAATTCTTAGTTTTAACATAATCCATAATCGTATTGACAGCCCATTCCTCTTGGAATGTTATGGCTTATACGTGCCTGAAAATTTCAGCCGTAGTCGTCGACACGACTTGTTCAAAATACCATACGGCAGAACAGATGTTCTAGCACAGCATAGCATGGCAAGAGGAATGGTTCTGTTGAACGAAATATCGGAAACACTAGATATATATAACTCTTCTTTAGATAGCCTTAAGATTTTTTTGTATAATAATCATCTTCCTAGGTGTTAAGACTGTCAAAATGAGAAATTGTACAGTAATTGGATAAAAAAATCTGTTGTACAATTAAAAAAAAAATAATAATAATTATTATTATTATTATTATTATTTTCAATATATAATTAAACGTATTTAAGGAAAACAACTTTCCATGGGTTTGGATGCACCCATGAAGAACCGACAAAATTGTTCATTCATAGTGATTCAGGATTTATTTCAATGCAGAAATTCTGGTACTAAGTACTAACTATCGTATGTATTTTTTGCCCAGAATACTAATGGAGGGAAACAATTATACCAAGTCAGTGGACATCTTCAATTTATTTTTAAACATATATAAAATATTGTTATTGAGGCAGTTCAGTTATGTACACTAAATACTGTATATTTCTTACTATTCATACGTTATGTAAAAACCCCGAAAAGAGACGGTAATATTTATTTTAGGGAAATCAACAGTTAACAATTGGATTAATTTGTACATGTATTATTTGCCTGACTGAGAAACCAATTACAGATTTCCCTAACATACTATTATATTGTGTCTAGAAATTAAATAGTAATCTTGCCTCTAAAAAATATTACATTATTATAACAAGAGGAAAGTAGTACAAAACATATGTCATTACATAATATATCATTACATTTAAGCAATTTTGTACTCACTTAATACATTTTTAATGCACTCTTCACAGAGTTTTTTATATTTATTTTTGTCAAAATTGAATAGAATGTTATCATATTTATGTTGAAGGCAAGGCAAGCATTTTGGTTTAAATTTGTTTTACAGTGTTTTTCTCTAAACATATTACACGAACGTATGATTGTTATTGCACTATATGTAAAATCGACCACCATAACACGGGCATCAGCCCAGTATGGTGTTCGAAATATCCACAAAAATGTAACCATAATATTTATGCAATGAATAAAGAAAAATTTAAAAAAATAAATAAATAGTTTGATATAGTGATTCAGTTACAGGTCTCCAAGTGAATCATCCGATAATAATATTTTCCTAGCCATAAATGTCTGAAAAAAAATATCGATTCACTCTAAAATATCGTACAAGGCCATTTCAAAAACAGATATTTTCACAAAAAAAACTGAGCGATAGTTAGGTTAAAATTTGAAATTTTTTTTCAATAATATAATTTATTTGTATTTTTGGAGTGGACTTAGAACATTTGAATGTCAAATAATAACCTAATGTGTAGCGTTTTTGCAGAATTTTAGGTTCAAGCATGCCTCGCTTTCCTAATGTGTAAATAAAAACATGCATTCGCATGCCCTCCAGTATTTAATTGTTAGGGATCACAGTAAACAAATATTTAGCGTAATAGAGGAATCATGTTAAAATTACACCTGAAGCTTAGACGATTGTGGCAATTCGGGAAATATCTTCGTAAATAATTAAGATATAATTTAAAAAAAAAACTAACAACGTGACATAATTCGAATAACAGCCGTATAACCAACCATTAATATGTAATCGCAGGAAAAAAGAATTCTTCTGTTAAAAACAGTGGAATTTGGTATTGCAGTGGATAGGTAATAAATTTGGGTTCTCTTGAAAATGCTTATTTTATGACTCTCGTAACTCCAGAAAAATACATAATACACACTCATATTTCTCACACAGGCTAAGTGATTCGGGTTTACGAGATGTAAAATGTTGAGTTCCGTTTGTTTGTGTTGCGGAAAATGCCGTTTTTTCTGGTCGTTTTTACAAGTAGATAGATGTAAGTAAGAAATCTGTGTTCAGAAATCTTTGCGATTGCCAATAATCTTTATACTGTCGTTGATAAGCATGTTGAAAGTCATGTGTATAACTTATAAATTATTTGTAAACTTAGCAAAGAGGTGCTTGATTTTAGTCACAACACGTATTTTAACTATCGATCGATTTCTGAAGAACCATTCTTTCGTCAGAACGAAAGTATTGGAAAAGATCACAAAAAATCAAGCATTCCATTTCAAACGCCCACGTCTTTATTAACACCTATTTAAAAATACATATATGTCTTTAATTAAATGAAGACAATATTAGCGAATATTGTAATTTTGTGTTGTTAGTTAGTCTTTTATGTAATTTTGTGTTGTTATTTTTATTTTAGTTTTAAACTGGATTGCGTAGTGAGAAAGGAAAAGTAGGTTAGTCACCAACGTAATCAATATCTACTTAATACTATAAAGAGGAAAGATTTGATTGTGTGTTTGCATTGAATAGGCTCCGAAACTACTGAACCGATTTGAAAAATTCTTTCACCAATAGAAAGCTTCATTATCAGCGAGTACCATAGGCTATATTAAATAGTAAGCTCTGGCGTTGTGAAATTTGTATAAATTAAAATGTGTGTATTTCATATATTTTAGCGGCAGGGAGGAAAGACAGGGGGAAGGTGGGGTTTGCGGAGAGGAAAGACACAAGGGAGTGGGAAGGGGGGGAAGGTGGAAGGGAACGGGGATGCACGGGGAAGGACATGCAGGGAGAATCAATTTATTTCTTTGAATGGCATAGCAACGCATGCCGGATACCAGCTAGTACATTGTAAAATAAAGTGTATGAATGTGTGCGTCCGAATTGCAAAAAGTTGGTCACGTAGTATGGGTATGTTCCCTAAGGGTAATAAGTAAATATTCCATACCTTGTTTTCTTTTAATATTTAAAAAAAAATAACGTATTCAGATTTAGTGAGATTAATCTGATCTTCAAAAAGATATTAACAAATTTATCTTCTTTGCACAAAGGCAGTTTTACCCGTCGGATAAGAATACTGAGTACCTTGAAAACTTGTTACTGTAAAACGACAAAGAAATTTGAATATGACATTCTTTGGCGCTTGGCAAATTAACATTTTTAATAATTTTTACTAGAATGAATTTCTTGATTTTGATGTACCCCAGTTTAGGCTTGTTGAAAAAGTATCGATATATCGATGTATCGATATTTTTAATTCAATATATCGATATTTTTAGACGATATATTTTGATCCGATATATCGATATATCAAAACATAATATCCAATATCGAAAATTGTATCAAATACCATATTTTTATTTATTTATGCAACTTAATTCAATAGAATCCAAAACCGTATAGGAACGAACGGAAAAAAGTAACTGTATTGGTTCATGACATCTGGCGGTTGAAATTTTAACTATTAATGGCATACAAATCTATTGTCTTTGCATTAGTATTTGTGATCACAATACTATCTCATATGTGTAGGTACATCATAGAAATGTGTGCTATTTTTCGCCATTTTTTCTAAGCCTTTCCTATGTGTTAGTTCCCAATTGTCTATGATTATTGACTATGTCTTGTTCCAAACACGAAATCCTTTTTGACAAATTAATACGCCAATAGAATGTTACTGAGACGCATACAAACTTTGCATGCGTCTCTGTTTACATATAAGTTAGAATACAGCTTTTTAGTTTTTGATATTTTTGTAATTATTATCTAATAAAAATGAATACTGATAAAAATACCTTAATTTTTATTGAGATTTTTGTACATTAAAATAATGCACATTGGGTATAAAAATTACTATTGATAATATTGATCCGAATTCACTATTATTTTTAAAATGCAAAATCTTTGGAAAATTTGACCGATATATCGATATATCGATATTTTTTCCTCGATATATCGACGTCGATATTGATATTTTAATAAATATCGGTACATCGATATATCGATATTATTTTCATTTTCGACATCCCTACCCCAGTTTCTCGGTACGGGAGTGAGCTGCTACAACAAATTTTCACCGGTTAAAAAAGCGCTTAGTTGGCAAGAACAGAAACATTTGTAATATTATGCTAAGGGTTTTCTGCTAAACCTTCTCGCCACAACATTCCATTAACGAACTTTCTCAACTAAAGTTTTAAAACCGATGCGGTCTTGCTGGCATCGGTGGAGAGGTATTCTCCCGTGCGGAATTTTCTGGAAGAGAATTCGTATCGACAGATGAACAGGAAAATGTGATTTGAACACTGATGGATGTGCATTGAATATGCGAGATTAAACATTTACATATAAAAATACGCTAAATTTAGTTGATGTTACTATTAGTGCAAACTAAGCTAGTTTTATTTTAGAATAATATAAATGTTATTTGTAAAAATTAAACATTTTGCATTTTTTTACATTAACTCCACACAGGAGGCCCTGAGGAAAATAACTTCCCTCAGGGTCTATGTCATCTTTGAAGATGCTGTGTGGAGGGTCTTTTTGAGGAAAAGAAGGAATGAACACGGGTCTTGAAGAGACCCATGTTGTAGGAGGGAGGAAACACAGAGGCCGTAAAATCGTTCCACAGCCGAGCCGTTGAACTCAAAAACGAGTCATAGAAACGACCCGTTCTCATGTGACTAATGTCAACCATGTACAAATGTTGGGCGCGTGTTTAGCGTGTTGACTATGCACCGGTGCCAAGGGGATCAATGACGCTAGTTCCTCGGAGCATCTTCCAGCATTCCCACCTGGCGCCTGTGCTCTAAGATTGCAGTCCGTCTGTTAATATGGGCGAATCTGTCAAACGGACCGCCCGTTTCTGCACAGAGTCAAGGGTTTTTTTAGGTATTTTGGAGCGCCAGACCAGAAGTGGCTGCCAAATTCAACCGTGGGGCGCACTTGCGATTTGTACAGTGTTAGCAGTTGTGTATTATTAAAGTATCTGCGGGCCCTGTACAGTACGCCCAGTTTCTGAGAGGCTAACTTAACTGCATTGCATTGATAAAAGCCAAAATTTTTCTATGATGTAAGACGACTAGTTTTTATTGAAATACTGTTTAAGAGCTTGAAGACCCGGAGCCGATGGAATTATCGCGTCCCCGTGGAAATGGGAAAAAAAATGTCGATCATCAGACATCTCCAAATTTAAGTTAATTTTTTAAGATAACAAGGAAAACAGGATTCCGAAGCTAACCAGAAATTCACAATTTGGAAGACGGGAATGGGTACTGTCGCCCCGGGAACCTTTATTGGGTAACCAACACCTCTGCCGTAGGTCATTTAGCAGGGGTGCCCGGGTTCATGGGGTGACGTTTATCTAGGTCTTGGAGGCGGATGACCATGACACACTGAACCCCAGATTCCTACCCACCCCTTTTCCTTCCCAGACCTTTCCTCTCCCTCCTTTCCTTAAAAAAAACCTCCACACAGCATCCCCAAAGATGACATAGGCCCTGAGAAATTATTTTCCTCAGGGCTTCCTGTGTGAAAGCTCACGTAAAAAAATATACCTATTTTATTCGTACGTTTGTGCTTTACACATATTAAATACACATTATTAATTAATTAATATTATTTATATTTATATACAGGGTGTGAGGTGGTGAAGTGCATTAACTTCCGGAGGATTAAATTAATTCTGCAGAATGGCAGAAGTAAAAAAGATTAACAATTTTTTCCGAAATTCCAATTTTTTTCCCATACAAAAAGATGTACCTACTAAAAAGTGTGAGGTACGATCTTACTTGCTGAGAGCCTGCCGGGCAACGTTGCGTGGTTGTGATTGGCCCGTATCGTAACAGCGTAAAATAATATCTAAAGCTGGCTGCACACGCCGGTATAATTAAAAATTACCAAAACTACCCCTAAAAGTTGGAATTTCGAAAAAAGTTATTTATCTTTTTTACTTATGTAGAATCACCTTCCGTAGTTAATGCACTTTACTCCCGAATACCTGTATATATTAATAAAATAAATAAAAAATTAATAATATTTTTCGAAAGAAAAAATTTAAAATAAATACAAATTCATCTATAAATTTAAATTTGGGAGGCGGGTATGAGTACCGCCGCCCGGGAACCATTTATTGGATAACCAAAATTCCAGTGGTAGGTTACCCCTAGTAGTTCGCTGCGTTTGGTGACTTAGCAGGGGTGCCCAGGTTCATGGGCGAGGTTAGTCTAAGTCTTAGCGGCATATGTATTTGTCCACCTACTGCGTGGCGGTTCAGATCAGGAGAACCTAGTTGGTGGAGACATTTTACCTCTCCAACTCCGACTTTTCTCGACCCATCGCCTTGTATCGCAGTGGGAGTAGGGATGCAAGGTTTTAAAAAATATCGATATATCGGTCTAGTTGGCCGATATATCGATATTTCTTCTTTTTTACAGAAAGCTTATAGAAATAAGATGTAGTTTTAGTTATATCAAACGTTTATCGATAATGTATGTATATAATTTTTTATACTTACCTATGTGAATAATCACGAAATTTTGGATGGGTATATAAAATGTGTTTTTATTCATAAATTTATTTAAAAAAAAAAAAATTCAGTTTTTTGTACCAGCTATCCAACTATGAAAATAGCTTCGACAGTCTGCTTCCTTGTAGCCGGTTTCTGCTTTGAGTTATAGTGGTTCCTGCCTTTGAAAAAAGACGTTCAGAAGGAACACTTGTTGCCACAATTGGTAGATTGCTCATTGCCACTTTAAATAGATTGGGATATACACCTTGCATCTCTTGCCACGTTTCAAGAATGTTTTCTTTTAGAGTATTTACAGGAGCAGAAAGATATAACGTAAGTTTGCGTCACCGTCAGCTTTTTTTCTTTTTATTTGAGTGTAAGCCAAAGATTTATGGTGCTCTCACCTATAGTCTGTCAAATAAGTGTAGAAAATATAATAACTGGAACTACTAAATTTGTAGACTGGCAACACCAATTTAACTGTCAAATATTTTTTTGAAGTGCAATGACACTGAATGTTTAGAACACAGTAAACTACATTTTTTTCTTCATGACAAATTTGATTAAAAGGTGATTTATTAAGCGATTTGCTTTAATTTAATTTCACATAAATTTGAATTTAACAATAGATAGAAAGGAAGAATCACTAAAGTGAGTTTAGTTACACTACTTTTAGATCTGAATGAGTTAAATATATTCAGATCTAAAATTAGAGACATGATCTAAAGCCCAGGCAAGGCTAGGTACTTAATCTAGTATTAAATAAATGTGAGCAATTTCTAAACTGTGCTTTATATTTTATTACATTATAATTATTCTTCATTATGTTAACACAAAATTGCAAAGGTATAATAATAATATACCTATATGCAATTCTAATTTTGAGATCGGCGGGTATCTATACTGCAATGAAAAAATATTTTCCCACTATTTATGCCTTTTTAATTTTTTATAAAAATGTAGGTTACACAGCTTTACTTTAACGCAATGAGTTATGTGTTTAGTATTGCCATTTGATCAACAGTGGCGCCCTCATATATTTTCTACTCTAATTTGACAAACTGTACCACAGATTAGAGTAGAGAACATAATTTTTTTTAGGCAGTCAGTATTGCCAGTATCTAATAGTATTTTACCCGATTTTGTAAGTATTTTAATTTGGGCAGGTTTTTCGATATTTCGATACGATATATTGAGTTTTTCGATATCGATATTTATATATCCATATTTTTAAAGGTAGATATATCGATATTGATTTTGGCTTTTGAAAAGTGCCCATGGGCCCATCGCGGTCAACGGCAACCCTGCCCGCACTAGTTCTACGATAGAGAAAAATCACACCAAAAGCCATATATGCCCTTTGGGGTACGCGAAGCCAAAATTGATTGGCAATATCGTGGCACGAATGTAGGTTTTAAAACTCAGCTCAACGTTTTCAATTTTTTTTTTATTGGTGCCCTTTTTTACTCATTTAAAGTACGCTCTAGCATGTTTAAATCGCACTTTATGGAACGCGCGTTTTTTAAAGTTACCATGGCAACATCATCAACGTTCATCTACATCTACTACGTTTTGCTCCTCCATCCATGTTATGAACCTTTCATATTATAAACGTCTTTGGATTTTTCAGGTATTAACCGCGATTCTGCTTTGATATTTAAATTATCAATGTTAGAACTCATTTTACAACACACAATAACTAGTAAAAACTGTGATGTCAACTATTAATCTTATGTGACAGATTGCAAATTAATGATTGTGTTTTTCGTTTCCATGACAACAAGATATTGTGATGTCACATCACGAATTCAATAATAGTTCTTATTTCCAAATTTTTAATAATAATATCAATATTTATGTTTTCAAAGTGTACCAATAAAAAAAAATAGCGTAAAGAATTCGTGGATAACTGGTCTTTAAAACACTTGCTTTATTTCGAGCACTCGGCTACGCCGTCGTGCTCGAAAAATCGCGCGTGTTTTAAAGACCTGTTTATCCACTTATATTTTAATATACTAATTTATGATTTAAAAAGTTATTTTCGTGCTTTGATTCATTAAATTCATGCAATAATGAGGGTATCAAAAATACAATGAAACATATCGGTATACAATCGTGAGACAGGCATCGACAAACCCAAGGGACAAACCCAATGTAAACATACTTTATACAGATAAATAAATGAAAATAAAAAAGTAAACGTGAAGATATGATTTTAGATTTTCACGGCCAAAAATTTTATGGTTATTTCCTTTTGGGGTATTATGCCGTGTTGCGCTACCTCCTCCTTTAGCCAACGTTTCGGACAGCTTTACAGTGTCCACATCTGCCCTGATGATGGACACCACACATCTGCCCTGATGATGGACACTGTAAAGCTGTCCGAAACGTTGACTAAAGGAGGAGGTAGCGCAACACGGCATAATACCCCAAAAGGAAATAACCATAAAAGTAAACGTGAAATTCAAAACTACACTATAAATATAAATAAAACGGGATAAAACAAATCTGTAGTAATAATAATAATAATATATCATTTTAAATACATGTAGGATTACAAAAGATTTTTTAAATATTTATATTGAGGGATAAGTAGGATTTATAGGTCCAATTAGGAGTTTCACCGAGCCGAACACTCTGGTATGAAAATATCTGGAGTCGATGAATTATTTTTCCATTTGGTCTCTTTGACATGTTGTTCTTGTATTATTTTGTATTTATTATATTTATATAGTGCAAGTCAATGACGTTACATAAATAAATAGACTCGCCATATTCTCATATACTCACAATATAATGTGGAAAGTAAGGAACACTCTTTTGTTTTCAGCGATTTTCAGTATAATTTCTTTATTCAAAAGTTTATTCCTGTGTGATAAAGATAGACAATCAAATAATGTGTGTGTATGAATGCAATTAATATAGGGGCGGGCGGCGTATTGCTTGTCACTTTTTGATGGAACGTTCGCTGTCTTCTTTTCTTGAGGCCCACTAGAATAAAAGGTCCGGCTGCCTGTCGGAGTTTGATATGTCGAGCTATACAATAGAATAAGGCAACGACAGTTTTCAAATGGTGGCGATTGTCATCAATACTTGTTAGAACTACTGATTTATGTGTTGTTTTACCGCAAGCAAACAAATAAACAGTGTTTAGGCTGATTAGTCTACTTTAAAACAGTGAAGTTTACTTAGCAACAGAAATTTGGCTATTGCGCGTCCAGACCCTTTACTTTAGTAGGACTTGAATTTTCTCTAATGACATGTAAAACCGCGGGCGGGAAATATGAAAATTAATTGTAATATTTATAATAATCGATAATATTAAGTAATTTGCGTGTACTTACAAATGAAATGTTATTCATTCGCCTTTACTATTATTTGCCGTGTAATTGAAACATTTTCTCATCACACATGAGGGCATTTTGACACTTATTAAAACGCAATTTACTTAC
Source organism: Limnephilus marmoratus (assembly GCA_917880885.1). Lineage (NCBI taxonomy): Eukaryota > Metazoa > Arthropoda > Insecta > Trichoptera > Limnephilidae > Limnephilus > Limnephilus marmoratus. The sequence continues at coordinate 30,579,378 of OU862917.1, read as the reverse complement.
TGGTAAGTGCTGGTAAGACGCAACCTTACTCGACGCGTAGCAGTTTAGTACTAAATATCGAGATCGGTACAATTGTCTTGTTCTTGTCTTCCCACTTTGAGATTTCTACCCCTCGTCTAATAGTATGTAACGTCATAGGTGCAAGTGCGTAACGTGGATTGACTAGGTGATCATTTATGGAAAAGTGCGTGAAAGGGTTAAGTCTTTCCTGCGGGAACGATTTAACCCGAACATAATTTAACCCGGGCACGTCGCCATAACATATTATATTGCCGATCGAGTCGTACAAATCTGTACCCGAATTCGCCCGTGGGAAGAGCGATACGCTATTTAAATATATTAGATAAAAATTTCGACACATTCTTCAAAAGATTCAATGAGTTTGTACGGTTTTTGGCGCTACATACTCACTGTGAAAATGGTACTTTTACAATTAATTAGATAAAATATCTGTAATGTTGTAAATTCTTTGTACACAAATAAAATAAAATCTAAAGCATGTTTATTCCGGTGTGTGGGGATGATATTGCTGTCCCACACATTCCATGGGGGTTGTAAGTTATAATATATATCAATAGTTTATAAGTTATGATATATAAAATATACGTACATAGAGTATTTTAGAGAGAAAAAAATCATAGCAGGTGGATATGATTGTACTTGAAAGAAAAGAAAAACATAATAAGGTAGTAGTAACAAAAGAAAATAATAATAATAGGCTTTTAGGATTCTGTGAGCACATTAGGAGCCAGTATTTTACTACTCCAGTGTGCATCAATGCTGGATGATGGACTGAGGCGGGCTTCCATGACGAGGATATTTCCAGAGCTGCTTAGCCTTTTCCTCATTCCTGCCACCCAGGATAAAGTAAGTAGTAAGAGTTAGGTGGTACGTAGGCTCAAAAAGGTTGACAACCGCTGATCTATAGAATAATTTTTGCTCAGTTTCTTCTTCGTGAATGTTTTAGAGCTTCAAATTTAGTTAGCACAAAAATTGCTTTGCCTAACAAAAGTCCAATTGTTTGACCTTTAAATAATTACCCATGCCAATGTTTTTCTTATTTTGTTGGAAGACCGCTATTGGCATGCTTTTGGAAGAGTTACTAGCATGCGTATGGTATCTGCGGCTTGAAGGTTCAAGAATTCCTGTCACCCATCAATATTACGTATATCAAGCAAGATACAACAAACAAACGTCCCATTCAAATGCTTCATGACGTTGATACATAGCATGGTAACTATACTTAAACCGTGTACATCTACATAGAATTAAAAGAAAACATTATTTTTGTTTTTTTCAGTTTGTTTATTGAAACGTACCATATAAATTGTTAAAAAATTGAATTGCGTAGTATCAAATTTTTGATATAATAATATTTTTAAAAAACATTAAGGTAAAAAATGCAGAAAGGATTGTTTTAGTCCAATTGGCTTACTTATTGCGCTATGAACACACGATTCACACAAACTACGCACAGAGAACGCATACGTAGTGTACACGTAATATACACACTACGAGTAGAGGTTGCACAGAGGATGCACAGGGGATGCACAGAGGATTCACAGAGGATGCACAGAGGGTGCACAGAGAATGTACAGAGGACGCACAAATAGTTCACACACTGGACAACTGGACAACTGGACACCTGGACAACTAACACCCCTGCTATAGGTCATCCCAAGTGGTTCACTATGTTTGTTGACTTAGCAGGGGTGCCCGGGCTAATGAGGTGAGGTTTGTCTAGGTCTTGGTGGTCACCTCATCTGAACACATCGACGACTCCAGATACTAATATCTACAGCCTGTATGTCGGACGAATATCTACAGCTCATATGTTGAACTAATATCTACGAACTTCAGAGTGTTGACTAATACCTACAGAGCGTAGGTTGAACTAATATCTACAGAGCGTAGGTTGGACTAATCAGCTAAATGTGTCCAATATTCCGATATTAGGGATTTTTACATACATACTTACATAAATTAAGTTTTTTAAACTGCATACGCAATATTACGTTATTTCAATATGCTATACATAATTGCAAATCCAACCTCTGCCAGTGCTGTAGATATTCGTCAACACTTTGGCTCTCATAGATATTAGTCAACAGTTTGAGCTGTAGATATTCGTCAACACTTTGATTCTCATAGATATTAGTTCGATTTTTTCAGTTTTTGGAATTCCTGTAGATATTAGTAGACGCCTCCCACATCGACCCCAAGATTCTTACCCACCCCTCATACCTTTTTCCTTCCCAGAACTACCTCTCCTTCCTTTCCCTAAAAAACCCTCAACACAGCAGGAATTTTGAAAATTAGGATTTAAATTGTTTTTTTTCTAATGGAGTGAGTTAAACGCCACTACAAGGCAGTTGATAAACAGCAAAATGTGGCTAGGAGAGCATGAACGACGTGCGATATCCGAGCATGGCCACCGTGCATTCCGTCGCGTAGTATTAATATTAATATTAATATTAGTAGAATCAGTCTCCTTCTCTGTGTAACTAAGAGTTGTTTCCTCCACTCTTTCTGAACCTATGATTGAATATGTCAATGTTATAAATGCGAACATTAGTTTTGTGGTACCTTTTTTTCGTTTAATCAGCGTTCTTTTCGTCAAATTTTCTTGGGAATCTTCGAGTAACCTCTCATTTCTGTAAAAAAGGTTAATTCATTATTATTTAGTCATAAGCAAAGATCGGATAAAAATGTACCAAAACTGAAAGGGTGTACAGAAAATTCAATAAGTATGCAAAATTTTGGATTAACTAACTAACTAACTAACCATCACGCCGTTTCCCCGCAGGGGTAGGCAGAGAGGACGGACCGCCAAACAACTCGGTCTTGGCACACACTCTTTGCCTCACTCACATTCATACTTCGTCTCATACATACTCTTCTATTATTCTGACTTTTGACATGACCCGTATCAAGTATCTGATTCACTTGATCGTGCCATGTCTTCCTCGGGCGTCAAAAAAAATAATTAAAAATTAATATTTACATTATTTTTAATTTAAAAAAACTTAATAATCTAATATATAAAATTCTCGTGTCACGGTGTTAGTTATCATACTCCTCCGAAACGGCTGGACCAATTTTGATGAAATTTTGTGTGCTTATCTGGTAGGTCTGAGAATCGACCAACATCTATTTTTCATACCCCTAAAAGTAAAGGGTGTTCCACTCCGAAGAAAATTATTTTCCCCATACATTTTGTATGGAACGAATTCTCCTATTTTGAAAGAACTGCAGCAATATTGTAAGGGGTATAATATTGAACTGTGCATGAATTCCAAACCTTCAAAAACGTCAAATGTCAATGCTTTGATTGTTGTGCATTTGTTTTTAATCATATAATGCTGCCCTTCTTTCTTACACACTCAATGTCAATAGTCGAAAATGAGACAAATGATGAACGTATGTCTGCACACCTCCAAAGGAAAAATCATTTGTTTTTAATCATATAATGCTGCCCTTCTTTCTTACACACTCAATGTCAATAGTCGAAAATGAGACAAATGGTGAACGTATGTCTGCACACCTCCAAAGGAAAAATACAATAATTATAATAAATCTCCGAAATGAAACGCATTTTTTACATAAGCTCCACACAGGAGGCCCTGAGGAAAATAATATCTCTCAGGACCTACCATCTTAGGGGATGCTGTGTGGAGGATCTTTTTAAGGAATGGGGAGGATAGAAAGTTCTGGGAAGGAAAAAGGTATGAGGGGTGGGTAGGAATCTGGGGGTCAGTGTGTCCGGGAGTGACGGACGTATGAATACATCCCTCCAACTGTGGTGCAAGGCAATGGGTCGAGAGAGTCCGGCTGAAAAGGTCAAAAGGCCTCCCTCAACCAGTCTCTCTCGATCCGGCCCGCCACGCAGCAGGTGGGCAGGCGCATCAACTACCAAGACCCGGACATAAGTCACCTCATGAACCCGAGCACCCCTGCTAAATCATCAAACGTAGTGAACCACTTGGGGTGATCTACGGCAGAGGTGTTGGTTATTCAATAAATGGTTCCCGGGGCGGCGGCACCCGTATCCGCCTCCCGAATTCCCGTAAATAATTGTAAATGTAAGAAAATCACAAAAATATAAATCCGTACACAACGCCATCTCTGATACTGACAAAAACAAACACGGACAGTTGCGCATTGATAATTGCTTCATTGCGTAATTTTTAACTTAATAAAAAAACTGAATTTAATTCAACAGCTATTGATTCTGAGGCGGTACGAAGTTCGTCGGGCGGCTAGTTGTTTTATAAAAAATTATGTTTTTGCAAAGGTGATCTCAATAAAGATTAAACATTAATCACATTTTTAAAAGTAGTTTGTTGAATAAAAGGGGTAGTAAACAGACTATTAAAAAAACCATTGTAAAACCTTAAATTTAAATGACTGAAAGTATTTTCAAAGTTCTCCAGGAGGAAGTTGTGCCTTTAGTTTGTCAGTAAACATTCGTCTGAAAATCAATAGCTTCTCAAAACATCCACTGATATAGCAGGAGCGTAATTCTTAGTTTTAGAATAATTTTTGTTTCAAAATAAGGCACCACCAACGAAAAATTTCTATACCTGTTTTTTTCCCCCTATAGTCTAACATTGACAATACTATAAATTTTGACGGCCTCGGTGGACGAGGAGTAAAGCTCTTGACTCGCAATCCGAATTTAGTGGAATCGCATCCCGGCGTGCGCAAATAAATTTGATTTGATTAATTTGTCTCACAATTAATTCATTTAAAAAATAATATATAGTATATTTGCGGCACCTTCCAGAGTGGAAGATACTCTCAGGTTTTCGCTGGTGTAAGACCACCATTCAAAATTAAAACGTTACTTGAAATGGATTTAGTTGTTAGTGACCAGATCTGAATAACCAGGTACTTCCCCACCTTCCTCTGCCCTCTACTTATAAGACCTGTTTGAGTCCTCATTATTATCATCATCAGCATCATCATCACCGTCATCAAGATCTTCATCATCAAAGAAGCAAAGAATGGACGGTTACCTCGAGAGTGTTTTCTCTTGGGGTAAAAATAATTTCGTGGAATTTAATGTTTCAAAGACCCAATCTTGTCTGATTACGTCTAAAGGGGATCGAAATGAAAGTCTAGTCTCTTTCAACGGAAGCAATCTTCCGAACAGGCCCTCCATCGAAATGCTTGGTGTAACCATAAGTGACCAGCTCAGGTATGGAGGCTCCATCGAAGCCAGAGTAAAGTTACCCTCCCAAAAACTGGGCGTACTGTACAGGGCCCGCAGATACTTTAATAGTACACAACTGCTAACCCTGTACAAATCACAAGTGCGCCCCACGGTTGAATTTGGCAGCCACCTCTGGTCTGGAGCTCCAAAATACCTGAAAAATACCCTCGACTCTGTGCAGAAACGGGCGGTCCGTTTGATAGATTCTCCCATCTTAACAGACGGATTGCAATCTTTAGAGCACAGGCGTCGCGTCGGGTGGGAATGCTATCCTTGTTCTACCGGTATTACAATGGAAGATGCTCCGAGGAACTAGCTTCATTGATCCCTTCGGCACCGGTGCATAGTCGGGAAAAACGCCAAACGCGTGCCCAACATTTGTACACGGTTGACATTTGCCACATGAGAACGGGTCGTTTCTTCGACTCGTTCTTGTGTTCAACAGCTCGGCTGTGGAATGATTTGCCGGCCTCTGTGTTTCCTCCTTCCTACAACATGGGTCTCTTCAAGACCAATGTTCATTCCTCCCTCTCCTCAAAAAGACCCTCCACACAGCATCCAAGATGACATAGGCCCTGAGGGAAATTATTTTCCTCAGAGCCTCCTGTGTGGAGTTAACGTAAAAAAAAAATCATCATTATGATCACTATCATCATCATCATCCTCTGTATTCGTATGAATTCCACTAATCGGCTGTAACGGCGCTCCTTTGGGGAGTGCGGTTACCTTTTTTGGCAGCTTTCTTTTGCTCATTATGAGAAGATTTGATACAGCAACAATTGGAATTTTTTCGGCTACATTTTCGGAAATGATGCTACCTGAATCTCTTAAAACCCCTTTTTGTGCTTCTTGGCCTCTTCTATCGGCAATAACGATTTTTTTTATTATTAAATTTTTATTTACATTTTTGGCCTGTGGATAAAAAAAAACTTCTGCAGTGTGGACGGCATGACGTACCACAGTACTTCAGCACAAAATATTTGAACGTGTCTGGTGCATACTTTCGGAATTTTTGCACATCAATTTCATGTCCACATGGTGCAACAATATTCCTTACTGTCGTGTGAGAAATATGATCTAAAAGTTATTGGAAAGAGAAAACACCACGCCTTATATTCAAATCTAAAAGTTAACTAAAGAATAATTAAAATGTACGTACGAAAACAAAGTTTCCTAATGCAATAATATTTTTTCTAAAAATAATATTCATTATTAAACTTTATGATTTTTTTTATTAATTTAAAAAAAAACTCAAAGAAGTGAGAAAACCATAATATTTATAACACATTTGTCTAATAAAACACGTGTGTTTTTAGTATTAGTAATTTAAGTTGTAAAAAAGTAAGGTGAGCCATTTTTTAAACTTTTTTATGTGTGCATTTAAAAAATTATCTATATGTGCAGTTAGTCCACCTCATACGGAACGTTCGTGTTGATGCACGGATAATACGGAACGTTCGTGTTGATGCACGGATAATACGGAACGTTCGTGTTGATGCACGGATAATACGGAATGTTCCTTTTTTAACAAATACAATCAAATATGACATTTGTCGGAATTTCTAAAATAAACTCGCATGTCATCATAATTTTAAAAAACATCCCAGGTTTTGAATGATTTGTTGGCAAAGCAGGGTTTGTCTAGCGGGTTTGTGTAATTATTCTAATACATTTCTTTCCATGCTCTACTGTTATAAATACATACAAACTTTCTATGATTGGCAGCATTTATGGATTGTCTATGAAATGTTAAAATAAAAACGATGAATAAACAATGGCGTTACAGCGTGAATGAATTAATTTTAACAAAATTAAAATGTTAAATGCGTGTTTTTTGTATGTTTTTTGGTCTCCCCCGACATAAATACTCACTGTTTGTAATAATAAAGCTAAATCTAACTGTTTGGATAAAAAATATTCCGTATTAACGAGTAAGCGGTTCAATGGGAGGTTTCAATTTGGGAAGCGGGAATGGGTACCGCCGCCCCGGGAACCTTTATTGGATAACTAACACCTCTGCCATAAGTCACCCCAAGTGGTTCGCTACGTTTGGTGATTTAGCAGGGGTGCCCGGGTTCATGGGGTGAGGTTTGTCTAGGTCTTGGAGGCGGATGACCAGGACACACTGAACCCCAGATTCCTACCCACCCCTTAAACCTTCTTCCTTCCCAGAACTCTCCCCTCCTTCCTTTCCTTTAAAAAGACCCTCCACACAGCATACCCAAAGATGACATAGGCCCTGAGGGAAATTATTTTCCTTAGGGCCTCCTATGTGGAGCTCATGTAAAAAAAAATGCATAAATAATAAAAATTATTTAAAAAAAATTATATGTGTAATTCTAATGATAAAATTTAAAAGGGTCGTTCATCACCTTTCAAAAACAGTTTTTCATTTCCGAAACAGTCAGCAGTTGGTCATCAGTCATTAGATCGACGATAGTACGAGTATATACGTTGTGTAGACCAAATACGTTGTGTAAAAACCTTTTCGTATACCACAGAAAAATTGACAAAAAGGAAGGTCGATGCACTGTGCATAAATGGGAAGTAATTTAATAAGAAAATTATAAGATTTCCTCACCCCATAAACTGGTCGAATCCACGTGAGGCAGGGGGCCGGAAGAAGACCTCTCCAACCGTAGTGTTTCCATTGTTCTCAGTCGAATTAGCCCAGCAAATTCCAATCAACACCATCAAAATATACAATTTTACGCCAAACATGGCAGGTATAAGCGAATAGTATCAAATATATATTTCGTTGATATAAAAATAGGTGTCCGATTTCTAACGGTTTTAAATCGACATTAACAATAATAAGTGAAAATCTTGCGTTGTTTTATTTTTCAAAACAAAACAATTCCCCAGAATGTTTTTTGCGAGGGCAGTTTATTTTTTCGAATATTTATTTGGTACCTATTTAATTAAAATAGAATAATGTTCTCTTGTGATAAAAGCGATATTAATCTACAATGAAAAAGCCCATAAATTGGTTGTAGACCACTTTTCTTTTTTTAACACTACAGGTTTTCGGAAGCAACCTTCCTTCGTCAGGAGAATATTATAATTGTTATATAATAATAATAATAATAATGATTTATTGTCTTCATTTCTTAATAACAAATAGAGATAATGATATCCTCACTGGGATCTCCCGTGCTAATATATAACAGTTATAATATTCTTCTGACGAAGAAGGGTACTCCGAAACCGGTAGTGTTAATAAATGAAAGTGGTCTTCAACAAATATATGTGTTTTTTTTATTGTAAATTATGGCTGGCCACAATGCTTTTTACAAATATGCGATATTAATAATTTATTGAAACCAAAAAGGCTGTATATTAATCTTAGGGAGATATCATATGCACATCATCGACGATCGTCCTAAAAGCCTTTCACACGTTCAGCCTTTCTTCCTTCTCATACGTCTTGTATGAAAAACAAAAAAGACAGAAGATACTAAAATGTCTAATGTCTTTAATCATATCCCTACAGACATTAGTGCAGACATATTATGGTATTGCCCATTATAAAAACAAGCAAAAAAATTAAAAGCTTTTCATTCACGAAACGCTGTGGTAGTAAATATCGGACAGAATGAAGTATAGTCCAGTCAGTGGGGAGTTTTACCTTGCAAAAGGTCATGTAGTAGCGATTTCGATATATGTTGTTTAGATTGGGACTTTAAAGAAAAAAAAAAGTTTTCGACCTTGGGGAGGTTGAGCTCGAGCCGCCATCTTGGATTGAAGGTGCCAAAATTTGGTTTTTTCAAAATAATTGTGCAATGATTGATCTTAAAACCAAATTGCGAAAGACCACCTTAAAGAAGATAAAATTTCAAATATTTTTTCTTTCAAATTTTTTTTGTAAGTCTAATAGGTAACGAGTTACAGTAGCGGAAATGTAAATATTTTTCTAAAAAATAGTTAAATTCCCAATTTTTGTTGTTTTTTTCGGGCTATTAATTACATAATTATTATAATAATTTTGTGAACTCATTTCCACACCACCGTGAGGTAGAGAAAATGGCGCATTTTTTTATTGTGGTATCCCCAGTAGGTCTTCTTCCTCTTCAATGGCACTACAACACATTTCGAGCCTTGGCTTCCTTCAACATAAGCCTCCACCGCCCTCCGTCCTCGGCCGTCGTCTTCCAACCTGCGACATGGAGTAGTCCTCTTGTCCTTCCTGATATCATCCTCCCGTCTCAGCCTAGGTCTGCCCGCCTTTCGTTTACCTCCTTGGTGTCCTGATAGAACCTTCTTCGGCACTCGTTGATTTGCAAACCACACTTGACATTGATTTGCAAACCCACCTCTCTTGCCGAGTCTCCAAAAATCTCTCTTACAGCCTGTAGGGATCTTCCTACAAAGTTAAGGTCAGTAGGTCTATTACACAGATATTCCAGCGATGGTAAATTTCGAAATGGCGCTTGAGCCGCACAGACTTCAACTAATATTCGTAATTATGTTACATAATATTCGCTATTGCATAATAATATTTTTTTGTTGATTCCGGTTGGTTGATATTGACATATTAATAATAGTCTTTGTCATCAATATCTTGATCTAACTCATTGCCTGTGGTACTGAGATATTGGCCTTCATCTTCAGTTGCAAGAAATAAATTTTAATAAAATCTCGGGTGCTGATTTCTTTGTCATTCTTACTGGAGCAAGCCCATTAGTGCCACGTTTCCAGCCCCAGTTTTCAGGATTTTTTGGATTCCATACCATTTTTAGACTTGATTTGGTTGACTTGGTACCGTGCAGCGCCATTCGTTGGTGGCTAAGGGGCAAGATTGAATTTGCTTTTTGTTGTCGACTTTGCGAAATGTTGGTAGTGGACTTTTTCCAAGGTTTCCTCATCCATGTCACCCCCGTACAAAGCAACAAGAAAGCGTGAAACATGCGGTTTTCATTCGTGTACTCGATCAAGATGCACTGGCAGACCAGCTTTTTTAAGGCTTACGAAACGTTCATTTTCACTATAAAGTAGTTTCATCCACGCACTCGACGACGTCGGGTTTGTCATAGTGGGATCCTAGCCTGTAGCAATATGGGCGCTGAGGTGGCAACGCTACAGTCGGGACTGCAGGCATGCAGTATGTGGCCGTCTCTTTCTCTCCTCTCCTGTAACACGAAAAATTACTGTAATTTGAAATATATTTTGCAATGTAATTATATTGTGTTGTGGAAATACGTTAAAATGATATTGTGTAATACGTTCTTACAAAATTTATCAAGAAAAAAAGTTTTACGATTTTTTGACAAAAATCTTCTTCTTTCTACCGCTGTAAGTCATTGTAAGTATATTAGATTTATTCAAAAAAATCCAACAAAAACATACATAATTTAGTCTTCTTCAAATTTGCCATAGAGAATTTTGTTGTAAAATCAATCGTTGAGGAATTATTTTGAAAAAAAAACAATATTTTGGCACTTTCAATCCAAGATGGCGGCTCGAGCTCGACCCCCCCCCCCCCCCCCCCCCAAGGTCGAAAACTTTTTTTTTTTTTTAAGTCCCAACAACATATATCAAAATCGCTACTACATGACCTTTTGCAAGCTAAAGGCCTTTTTTTATCCCCCACTGACTGTACTAGTAGACATGAACATTAATTATATACGTATTCGTTAATAACTTTACCCACCAACATGAAACTAGCATTTAAAAATCCGCTCCATTTTGCCTTCGGCAAAGCTTTAATTCGGTTGTATGACGAAAGTATGTACAAACAACAAGTTTGTAATAAACTTCAAGTACAAAAACGGTTTTGCGTAAGGTGCAGTGTCAGAGTTGTAGTAGTAGTCAGATTCTTAAATTTCAATCGTACAGACGTTAGCGTAATAATGGCGTCAGATTATTGTTATCTATATATATTATTAAAATATATATTTAAAATCTCGCGTCACGGTGGTCGCACTTCTCCGAGACGGATCGAGCGATTTTTATTAATTTTGCATGTATATTTGGTAGGTACGAGAATAGGTCGTAAAGTATATTTCATACCGCTAGGTGATAACGATGACCCTATCCAGAAAAAAATAGGTTCCGTATGTTTGTGTCCGCAAATCTCGAAAAGTAATCGATGGACTGACTCAAAAATTTTACGGAATATTGCATTTTAGCAGAAGAGTGTTTCTATATATAATGGTAAGCTCTGGCGTTATTAAATTGTATAAAAAAATTACTTCAGGTGGTGTGCTAGTGTTTTGAAAATACGTGTATTTCTATTTTAACGGCAGAGCTATAGATATATATACATATATAAAATATAAATGAATAGGTACTCACATAATAAAAGCCTAACCTACAGTATATTTTGAAACGTTTAATGTAACCGTGAGATTATTGTGTACTAATCCAAATAGACATATGTCTCTCAATCATAGAGATAAATCAATAATATGTCTCTCAATCATAGAGATTTAAGGCTGCGTTTCCATAGAAGCGGAGCTGAGACTTACAAAAATTGACCAATGATATTGCTCAAATCACCATATATAATATATAAAAAAATAGGTACTCACATAATAAAAGCCTAACCTACAGTATATTTTGAAACGTTTAATGTAACCGTGAGATTATTGTGTACTAATCCAAATAGACATATGTCTCTCAATCATAGAGATAAATCAATAATATGTCTCTCAATCATAGAAATTTAAGGCTGCGTTTCCATAGAAGCGGAGCTCGGAGCTGAGCTGAGACTTACAAAAATTGACCAATGATATTGCTCAAATCACACATCTCATCTCCGCTCCGCTTCAGTGGAAACAGTATTAGCTGAGTTGAGAAGAATTATATTAAAATGTATAGCGTGCTGTGCAGTGCAGAGCTTTGTCATGCTGAGCGAGGCACAGCGATGCGGAGTTGGGCTGTGTAGCTGTGCTAGGTGAAGCGGGACCGGGCGGGGCTGAGCACTCCTTGCGTCCTCACTGTCTGACACACACTGTTTAACTGACTGCAACCAAAATGTATTCACAGCCCCGCTCGGCTTAACTTGAGCTAGCTATAATACAGCTTACCTCAGCCCTGCTCGGCTAATCTTCAACCAGCTACACAGCTTAGCTCTGCACCACTCATCTTTGCGCAGCTTCAATGGAAACACTGACCTCTTTACACAGCCCCGCTTAGCTGAGCTCCGCGCAGCCCCGCGCAGCTCCGCTTCTATGGAAACGCAGCCATAGTATAATATATCATTGCTCTCAATTGATTTACAATGTTTATCAGAGCTCAGTGCTCCACAACCTTCCCTGAAATAGTGAAAGTCAACCTACCAGTTCTTAAACAGTAGACTGAAAGAAATAGACATTTATTCATTAAATAAATTAATGTTTATTCCAGTATGTGGGGATGAGAGTGCAATCCCACACATTCCATAAGGGTATAATATACACATACATGTACAAAGTATTTGAAAGGAAAAAAGAAAAAGAAGGTGGATATGAATGTACACGAAACAAAAAAAAGATAATAAGCTAATAGTAGTAAAAGGAAAACAAAAGAAATAATAATATTAAGCTTTCAGGATTCTGTGAGCACGTAAGGAGCCAGTATTTTTTTCCAGTGTGCATCAATACTGGATGATGGACTGAGGCGGTCTTCCATGATGAGGATGTTTCCAGAGCTGGTTATCCTTTCCCTAATTCCTGCCACCCTGGATCTAATAAGGGCTGCAAAGCCAGGAACTCGCCCCTCCGTGAACATCCGGGAAGCGCTGCAATATCTGGGGAGACCAAACATTATGCGGAAGGCTTTGTTATTCTGAACCCGAAGTCTTTCTATACTGCTCTTCTTGTAGTTTGCCCAACGTTCACACATATACCGTGTTGCACAGAAGGAAAGGAAGAGCGTCGTTTTTACAGCAGTACTGCAAAGGCGAAATCTTCTACTGAGCATGTTTGCTTTTACACTGAGAGCTCTTCTTTGCCTATCGATGTCGTCATCGTCCATCAGATTACTGGTGATTATGTGTCCAAGGTATTTAGTTCCTTCAGTCACCTGCAGGTTCACGCCATTTAGGGTAGCTGGAGGAATATTTAAATGAAATAACACGCCCGCAATTCCCCACCTTTCTCTCGAACTAACAATTAACAGCCAACAAGACCTCGCCTAGCTCAAGCCTCATCTACGTTAACTGTTAAAAGTCAATATAATGAGCCCAAAGAATCCCGAGTCAAGCGAAATCCGGCCGGCTGCAACTATTAATTCAAATAAAAAAGTGGTGCACTGCAAAGTGCGTTCGCTCATCCAATACACCCGAAAATTTAAAATTTAAGTAAAAAATGTACCTACAAGGAAAGTAAAACTGTTCAAAATAAAATGTCCTAACACTTATTAAGTACTCTGAATTCAGTTTTATTTGGATTAACTTCACGTGCCAAGACGAGCTAGATTCTCGGATAATATAAATAATAGGGGATGAAAGACAACTGCATCTCGTACTCGACTTTATTTACTGAAGTACTTTTTAGTTCGTGACTGACATTCTATTGTATTTCCACAATCAAAATTCATACATCCTTTTTTAAGAGTTTCTGTGTGAGCTAAAAATCAATTTCAGTTATTTATTTTATATTCTTAAGTTCTTTCAAATATGTGCATACTTTAATATAAATTTACAAGCTAATCTTTGAACACATTGAAAAGCAGAAAATCGGTTAGTTTTTCGACTAAAAGCTAGCATTTAGCTAAGCGTTGTGAAAATAGCAAGCCTGTGATTTCCGGGTCAATGCAACAATTTTCTAATATCGTCTTCATGTTTATCGTCATTTGGTGACTTTTATACGTGTATTACCTAAGTTATCTGTTTAAAAATGCGTCAAGATGCCATATTTTTATTTATTTAATAAGATGTTTTTTAACTAAATAGTGTTGAAACTGGGACCATGCTGTAGTACTTCTTGATTTTTTAGTAATTGGTAGGTATTTAAATGTTTCATGGTTAGCTTTCAGGGACTGCTTGTAAGTATGTCAAATCAATATTGTTTATCTTCTTCGTTCGTATGTCATTCATTAACTTTAATCCATTTTCTACACCGCAGAGAAAGCCTTACCACATGACTCACATTTTTAATTCAATCGAAAAGACATTTATTAGGACATCGATTTGCACCTTTGTCTTGACTGTATATCCCACTCATAATTAAACCAACGACCGAGGTACTCGTGAAAAGATCCGCCCGTAAATGTTAAAAAAAAAAACAAAAGCTGTGACTAACTTGTAAAGTGGCTTTAGAATCTAGCCTGTTCGGTGGATGCAACACATCGTCTGTGTAGTATCATCTCGCAGACCCGATAAGTTGTCAGTGTAGCAGGCAAACAAGAATCAAGGTGGAGCTACGGACGGATGAATTATTCATGAAATTGATTCTGATCTGCTGTCTGACGTCACACGGAAATCGGTAATTTCAGGAGAGCCTGAACGTTATGTAGCGGTAGCTGGTACCTATGTAAGTCGGATCGAGATGCTTTAGATACCGGAGTGATTAGAACAAAGTTTTTATTCAAATCTTCGATTCTTTGAAATTTCAATCGATAAGTTTTTGTTCTTTGCATGAATGTGTTTTGATATGAAATTATTATACTGCGTCCTTATCACACGTGATAACGATTAATTTCTGTTTCATTTCATTGTATTGTTTCCTCGTTCGATTCATATAATTATGAAAATTCTCACAATTATATGAATGGTCCTTAAAACCAACTAAAATGGTGAAAATTGCTTTTTTTTCTTTCTTGTCTGAGAAATTAGATTTTTTTACTAATCGTAATCTTTGAACTTATGTCACAAAGTTCAGTAGCATGATTGTGCACTTACTTGTAAATCTGAAAGTAACTTAACTAAATTCTTGCATAATATAGAAAGATAACACTGATAATAACAAATAAAAAAAAAACATTTTCCGAAGAATAAAAATATGTTTCCTTCAATAAACGAAAAGTGATCAAAATTACTCAACTAGATGAAATCAAAGAAATAAATTCAAAAATAAGTAGACAGAAATGATATTACGTAAAAAGAATAAAAACGTAAATTTAATTTTAATTTTTTTATTATGTAAAAAAAAAATTATTATATTATTATTAAATTAATAAAAACTATTATTTATTTTTTTACTATGTAAAAAAAAAATAATAAATTAATAAAAACAGTTTATTTTTAAACAAGTTCTGCTGTGTAATTATTACGCGTGACAGCTGTTTCGCCTTCTGAAGGCATTATCAAACTTGGTAACAATAAATTATAAAAAAATAACAAAAACGTGAATTTAAACTATTATTGTAATTCATTTTTGGGTTATTATGTCGTGTTGCGTTTCTTTCTTCTTTAGCCAACTTTTCCGACAGCGTAAAGGCGGAAACACACTGTGGTGGTGTGGTGTGTTGTGGTGCTTACTGTCGTGACGGTGAGTGTGCTCACTAATGTGTTGTGTCGGGGCGTGCTCTGGCGTTATTTCTGAACAGTAGATATCAAACCTTTTCAGCGTTTAATTGTGCGATGCTTTTATCTGATTCGGATAGTGATTTTGATGAAGATCTTCAATTTATATTAAAATATAATACATAATATAATATATAATATAATAATATATACATTTATATATTTATAAAAGATTAGTATATTAAATAATAATATAAAATAATATTTCAGCAATTTCTTCCCAAGCAGCATTTCTGATCAAATGATTCTTATACTCTTTACACTTTGTATCGTACAATTTTTTTCTTTGACGAACAAGTTCAATAAGCTCCATTTTTCAGAACCAACAAGCGTCCGCTATTTGTTTACCTCGTTAATGATGCGCCACAAGCCGCGTCGGCATGGAAACACATTTGCAAGGTGTGTCGTGTCGCGCCATACCCCCCTCCACCGCTCTATACTCACTTTGACGCCACGAAAGTACGCGTCCCGACACTCCACAACCTACAAATATGTCTCTAAAGGCACTGGCACACTTGTGTGGTGTGGTGTGTCGTGACTACAAATTAACCAATCATCGTCGTCGCTTGTCGACACGCCACAACCTACAAATATGTCTCTTTTTTTATTTTTTTTATTTTTTATTATTTCATAAATGATTAAATGTTACATTTTTGGCCATTTTTGACTACCATACTAGGCTATTGCCCGTGTTGTAGTAGTCATACATGTAATATAATTTTATATAAACAGATAATAAAATACAAGAAGAGAAAAGAAAAAAATAACATGTTTAGGGATAAATAAAACTAAAAACAGATAAAAATATAAGAATTGCAAGTTATCTAAGAAATAAAGAAAATTTAAAGAAGATGAAATAAACATTGGTGAGCATTATTCTTCTTGAAATAAAAATTTGGTAAGTAATCTTCTGCACGAGAGTACATCTTTGTAGTCATTTTTGATATTCGTTCTATGAAAGAAATTGGAAAGAGTGTTAAAAGTAATTTTTTGTATGATTTTTTTTAAATGCAATATTAAGTTAAAGTAATTGATTAATTAAATTTGTAATATTTTTTTAATTGATATTAATATTATTTGTTTTTTATTGTAATATTAAGCTCTCATGTGTTGTTTGAAGAAATCTCTTATAAATCTCTAACCATAATAAATGTATGAAACCGATGTGCTTCTGGCGCGCCACGACCCACCACACCACACAAGTGTGTTTCCGCCTTAACCATAATAAATTAATGAAACCGATGTGCTTCCGGCGCGCTACGACACTCCACAACACACAAGTATGTTTCTGCCTTTAGAGTTTCACCTGCCCTAAAATGGAGGAAGACCAACACGACACAATAATACCGTGAAAATCATACATAAAGGTAAAGTGTTTAGCCATAACAAATTTCAATATCATTGATTAGCATTAGCGTCGATTTGAATCGATGGAATCGATGCTATCCGAAGTGGTTAATCAATTTTCATTCAACATTTTAGATACGAGAACTCAATTTTATAAAATTATTTTGGTAAACCGATGCTCAAAAATCCCCGAAATATTCAATTTCAGCAGAATTTTTCCGGGTACCTAACTCTTAAAGTTAAAAAAGCCTTTGTGAATATTGGAAATCAGCTTACCGCCAATATTTTTGCATACTTCATGAAAATCGTTTATGAAATTGAATTCCCAATTTTGAGCTGTGGTTAACCATTTAAAAATAAAATTAAACTGATGTAAAGCCAATAATTCATCAATTAAATTAAGCAATAATGCTTCTAAATTGGTTTGAACCGCAGATCATTTCCTGTTTTATTGGCTTTTCTTTCGAATTTTTCTGTGGGTGTTTTTTTTAATGACCTTCGTAGAAATTTCCACTTGTTTGGTGAACATAAGGGTCATTATTCCTTTCGGAAGTTGTTTACTGTTTGTTCCTAAATTCGCTTATGGTGCGAAAATATTAATCGTTAACGCAGGCAATACAAAATGTTATGTGCCAAGGGAATTTAGCATCTGTTAGCATTGTAACAGTTTAACTTGTTACCCCATTTAATTTGAATGATGACTCGTATTTGAATCTTGACACATGTTTGTTACTGGCGATGTTCAGACTGGAGACGGTGGCGACATCTGGCGGGGGACGCAAAAGCGGTCACTCAACGGATTTTGCGTGAAGAGGAAGGTGTTGCTGTTTCTCCGGCCGACATCGTGATGCGATAGTTTTTTTTTTACCTGATACTGATTTCTTTTAGATGTAAAGATTAGGATGTTCACATAATATGGTCATGTTTAGTAGACAGACCTGGCGCCCGACTTTCCCGAGGTTATTCTCATTTTCAAACAATTGTAACTTAGGGGATTAGCAATTTCTATTTGTAAATCTAAGGCAGAAATGAAACCAATCAATCATCAATCAAGTTATTAATTTATTGGATTCTATAACATGTATGCTGTTTCTTAAATTAGAGACTCTTATTATAATCAATCACCAATCTAATATTACTCAGGTCGTGGTCCGAGGTTCCTTGAAGAGGAATCTCTTGGATGATGAAACTAACGAAATAATCATTTGTGAGAAATAATCTATGAAATGTGACATTTATGTTAAAACACGAGCACTAACCTTGAAAATGAGAATAACCTCGGGAAATTCGGGCGCCAGGTCTGTCTACTGAACATGACCATATTATGTGAACATCCTAATCTTTACATCTAAAAAAAACCAGTATCAGGTAAAGAAAAAAACTATCGCCTCACGATGTCGGCCGGAGAAACAGCAACACCTTCCTCTTCACGCAAAATCCGTTGAGTGCCCGCTCTTGCGCCCCCCGCCAGATGTCGCCACCGTCTCCAGTCTGAACATCGTCAGTAACAAACATGTGTCAAGATTCAAATACGAGTCATCATTCAAATTAAATGGGGTAACAAGTTAAACTGTTACAGCATCGCTCGGTTAACTATACGGTTTTATGTTATGGGTATAGTAAGCACGTAACACAAGGACTCAAGGTCACGTAATTCCCTAATAAAAAGCGAATTTTGTACTTTGTACAAAATATGTAGGTATGCACCTTGTATATTTTATTTAAATATACGAAAATAATTTTGTGTATTTTAAACTTGAAGATAGTCTCTATTGGGTCATATTCATACAATGGATCTTACAAAATTGAATTTACAGCTTTCATAAGAATCATGGTTACATTTTTATAAATATAATTCCCTCGATTCTTTTGTGAATACAAGCAATATTAATTGTTTCAATGAGTTTCCCCGCTGCTGTATGAAAATGACGTTGTTTTGAACTTTAATAAGTATTTCAAATAGAAAACTTTTCAGAGATTTTATCGCAATCACCTTTTAATTTGAGTTAGAGTTATTCGCATGATTTGTTTCAATTGTTTATGTTTCACATCAGTCAACAGTATTTATACAAACCAATTTTTTAAACAAGAAGCGTGTTTTAACCAATTTTTTATTGTTCTCTAAATACGCCAGGCGTCGTCGGTCGCGTACGGTAAAATTTACGAGGTATATCGGTCCAGCTCGTCGGCGCTACGGCGTCGGTCGACAGACCCTACCCGTGGCCCTTTTTCCAGTCTAAGTGTTGCTCTATCGAAAGACTACCATTTATAATCCAAATTGCTTTTAATGGCTTAGCCTTGTTTAAAAATTTAATTAAAATTAAATTTAATAATGTTATTATCAAGTTCTGCAAGCATTATAGTATGCATTTTTGTTACAGCTGTTTCGACTTACAAGGTCATTTTCAAACTGTGGTTAATCCACTTTGAGACGGCGTATTTATACGATTTTGAATGTCAACTTTTGAAGGTGTCGATCAATTTAGACGACATATTTAATACGATTTTAAATATCAACTTTTGAAGGTGTCAATCAATTTAGACGGTTTGAAAATGACCTTGTAAGTCGAAACAGCTGTAACAAAAATACATACTAAAATACTTGCATAACTTGATAATAACATTATTAAATTTAATTTTTATTAAAAAAAATAATAATTGGGATTCTACGAATTAAACACAAAAACAATTAATAGCCTTGTTTAGTCAGCATATTTGGGTAGAACTTTTACAACTTTCTTTTCCCCGTCTCCTTTCCCTCTCATTTGGTCAGTTGCCTGTCTCATGCGATACTTATTCGTAGATTACAAAGAAAAATATATGTTTCCACGTATATTTACATAGAAAATATGACGCACATTGTGCCTACGGTGGTAGAAAATGGTTGTGTTTTGCGTTCATTCTACTTTTATCTACGAACGCCTCATTTCTCGGAGTGGCCCGGACCCGGAACGCAAAACGCACAGCGGATGATGGATCGGCAGCGGCTCACGCGACAGATAATAATTGATCATCCATTATTATTACTTCTTATATATTCAAGCAGAAAGTTGGAATTTCATAACAATTTTTTTTTTATTATTATTATTAAGTTAAAAGAAACATAATATTTCGCTTTCTTAACTTAAATACAGAGCTTATATAGTACAGTAGTAAGAAGTAATATTTTTAATTTTGTTCCAACATTTTGAGTTTAAATTGTTTTTTTTTAAATGCTTTTATATTATTTTCCATTTTTAGGTTATCTGGAAGGAGATTATATATATGAACTCCCTCGTGACCAATACTTCTCTTGCCACTTTCAGTCTTGACAGTATTTGTGTACAATTTATTGTTTTGTCTAGTATAATGTTCGTGTACTTGTGATGTTTTTATAAATGTTGTGTTTGTGTGTATAAGTCCATTTTGTATTTTGTAGATTAAAAGACATATGTTATATTCGTACAATGTTCTTATTTTCAAAAGGTTCATTTCCTGGTATAGTTTTTTTGTGGGAGTGTCTGGGTTATAGTTGAAGAGTTTTTTAATAACTTTGTTCTGTATTATTTGTAAGTCGTTTAAGTACGTAATGTATGTGTTTAACCATATTTCTATTAAATAATTTATGTGGGACTGGATTAAGCTAAAGTATAAGCCCCTCTTTACCTCTGTTGGTAGAAGATGAGCAATTCTACCAAATACACCGATTAATGGGATGATTTTTGTTTTCAGTTTTTCTACGTGTTGTTTAAATGTTAAATGTTTATCAATATATAAGCCCAGGTATTTTTCGCTATCTAGGATATGTAGGTCTCTTTCTTCTATTTGTAATGGTTTATGCGATGGTATTATTCTTTTAGGAGAGCTTAAGATCATGTAACCGGTTTTATTAATATTTATATGTTACTTATAACATACATTTACATTTTATGTGTTTGTTAAAAAAAATCTCACTTTTGGTATGAATTCCGCACAAGGGTTACATCTGCCCGGAGTTAGCGGAACTCTAACTCTGGTTCCACTTGTGATGCTGAAGAGAGAGGCATGGGGGAGGATTGAAAAAGAAAGTTTTGAATGTATGTGGTTCATTTATTTACGGGCAAATAGCATTGACATATACATATAATATAAAAGTACGAGTACATATAGAATATAACTACAAGTGCTTGAAGATGGATTTAAAAAGTTTTAAAATGACACATTGCGTATTGACTGCCGAAAGCTAAAACCAAAAATATGTTTTGATTTGCTTTGATAAGTCTCGACATTCTGGATAAAGGAGAATGATATTAGTCGAATGTTGATTGAGGAACAGCTACTCATTATTTCGGAGTCTACGGGAAGGGATGTTGAACTGGATGAGTTGTAACAAAGCAGGTGTGTCAGTAATACTGTTGATAATTTTGAATATGCAAATTAGATCAGAGTCCTTTCTACGTTTTTCTAAAGAGAAAATGTTTAAAGTTTGTTCAATTTCATCATACTAGTATTCGTCTCTTTCAAGTCCTAACCTCCAAGCAATTCCGTAGGAAGCGATGTTGTACGGATTCGATGTGACAAATGTGGAAAGCATAGAAATAAGACCAAATGACACTAGCATATTCAAGGTGAGGGCAAACCAGCGAACAGTACAGAATTTTAAGTGTACTTATATATTTATAGTCGGGGGTAATTCTATGAATGAAGCCGCGTAGTTTAAGTGATTTGTTTACGATGTTATTAACGTGACTACGGAAAGAAACTTTGCAGTTTTGAGTTAGTTGTTGTTCAGATGACTTTCTCCGTGATAAGTGACCAGACTTATCATGGAGAAAGTCATTTAAAGCAACCAACGTTTCGATTCTGATTGATGGTCTAAAAGTATATTATATCATTCTGTTAGAACGTCCAACAAATATTACTTATATAATATAGTAGGTATATATAATTGTAAGATATATATTTACGTAAATTTCTTTTTTGCCTTATTAAAGACAATCAGGCTCATGTTTCTAATCACCGATAATATTGGAATTCTTCCTACTACCATCATAATAAGTGTAAAATTTTGCTTACAAAGATGGAGGACTAACATTGCTAGACAGATTGGTAATACGAGTATCTATTAATTTCTTTTGAAAGTTCAGACTTTTTGACGTCGTTTTGCATGATATTTTTTTTCATCAAGTTTTTATGTGATTTATCTTATCATGTGAATACAGAATCTATTCTGTTGCCGATTTTTGTACAGTTTAAAACCTCTGACATTAATCCATCCAAAATATCACACTGACAAACAATCCGTGTTTAATTGGATTAATGCAGCGTCACGGCTCATAACCGGAGTCTCTAAATATTCGCACATTTCAGAACACCTTCGTAACCTTCACTGGCTCAAGTGCCCTGAAAGAATCCAGTACAAATTGTACAGGATAGTGTTTAAATCCATCAATGAAATGGCCCCATATTATCTGAACTATGCGTCCCGGAACACACTGGTCTGAGGAGTCAACTCTTAGATCAGCTACATCATCAACTATAGGCAGACTAATGGAACCTAAGGGCGAGCCAAATATTTAGTTTGGAGATCACGCTTTCGAAGTATCTGGGCCTAAGGCTTGGAATAAACTCCCTCCCGAACTAAGATGGATAACAAAACCAACGGGGTCAGAACTTTGTCTAAAATTTCTGTAATAAACAATAAACTGTTAATTTCGCACACACACGCACTCACGCACGCACACGTATTTCTCTAAAATCGGCCGCAATTTTAAGAAATGGCTAATTAAGGAAGCCGTTCGATGCGCAGGACCGTGGCTAAAGTCGAATCTATTTACTACATAAATCGAATATATTCACTACATTACTAGAAATAGATATATTATAGTAAAAACAAAAAGAAAAAAGTAGATTTTTTATGGTTTGTTGACGGCAATGGCAGATGACAGATACTTTCAATTATTCTATGTGTATTTATCTATTAATCTTAAGTTAACTCACATCAAACCATTTGATTTATTATTTCTTCTCTGATGACAACTGGCAACTGAACTTCAAAAAATCCACTAAATGAACGAATTCTTTTCGTATTTGAACTATATTGTTAACCAATACTACAGCACACCTTCAAAAAATCAAATAAATTAACGAATTCTATCCGTTATTAAAAACTATTCCCATTAGGTAGTAGTCCGCTGATGGTCAGGCGGTCATTAGAGCATATCTCTTATATTTTGATGTAATATCTT
This sequence comes from Limnephilus marmoratus, assembly GCA_917880885.1. Classification (NCBI taxonomy): domain Eukaryota; kingdom Metazoa; phylum Arthropoda; class Insecta; order Trichoptera; family Limnephilidae; genus Limnephilus; species Limnephilus marmoratus. The sequence continues at coordinate 30,556,163 of OU862917.1, read as the reverse complement.
TGGTGTAATGCAAAGATGTTTCACGTGGGTTCCGACATAGTCTCCACACGGGGATCGGTATGATAAAGCATCGTGTAAAAGGCCCAATAGGGTTGTCCATTTTTGAAGCTTTCAACGGTAATTGAATCTCCAACTCTCCCCGTAAAATGCAAAGTGAGATGTCATCCCTCATCCCTCTACCTCACCGGTGTATTAATGAATTGGATTGCCAGTTGCGTCACGTCTTACCCTAGTGCTAATTATGGCAGTAGGAATTTGACGGTTTGTATTTAAGGCTCCGGTTTCAATTTAAGACGCAAACCACGTCCAGGTGCCCCCCCTTGACCAATTAACAAACCTTCCCCTGTTTGACACACTCTTCTACAAAGGGGTTGTGAACTCTGCTGAATTCGGTTAAACCGCTGAGATAAATAAATTGTACCGAAATTTTTTGTGATCTTTTATGTTTTTAAATCTAAATATTTTGATCCATTAATTACACTGAACCGAAAGATCATCCCGAAATGTGTGATCTACGTATTTTTTTAACAGTAGCTCTATTTTTTGTTATTTTTTCAAATGCATATAAAGATATTTATTTATTAGCAAACACCTTTGAATTGTGTTTTTTCACGTAGGTTGTCTATTCAGGTTTTTGTAGAAATAAAACATCGCTTCATTTTTGTATGAATAGGTATATTTTTTGAGCAAAAGTCAGGAAGATAATTTCCGCGCGGTTTTTGCCAATTTTTGACAGGTTTAGAATCGAAACGCAGCTTGAAATTGAAATTTGTCATGTTTGGAGATTATGTAGATCTAAATATCCAAATATCTACTTCTCAACCTTCGCCTTTCCTATCTCAATTCTTTTCTCACAATATGCCATGATGACGGTGTTCATTATCACAAAAAAAAATTAAATACTATACACCATTAAATACAAAATTAAATACACCACTGCCTGGTGACGACATCAATCCCTGTAAACTTCAGACCACCAAACGAGAGGCTGAAGAGAAAAGTGTGGCACTATAGGTCAGCAGATTGGTTCGGTCTGCGGGCACATTTTAATGCTTTTCCGTGGTCAGCTGTCTGTTTTCGGACTTCGGATCCCTCAAGATGTGCCCAGGAAATTGGTGAAGTCATCACATCCGCGATGGATGGCTTCATCCATTCTACTGTTAAGGAAACTGGTGTGGGCTCAAAGCCGTGGTTCAGTCGACAATGCGCTGAAGCAGTGCGACGAAAAAACGCGGCTTACCGAGCCTACAACACATCTAGAACATCCGAAGACAGAACAGCTTACAACAAAATGGCAAAGGAAACCAAGAGAATCATAAATAGGTCGAAATTGGAGCACGACCTGCAGATCAGCAGAAAGCTGGCTGCATGCCCGCATGGCAGCAGGCAATTCTGGTCGCTTGCGAGCTCAATAGGTCGCAATTTCTGCAAATCCAGTTTGCCACCTCTCACCAGACCTGACGGCTCACTAGCAAACACCGCCACCGAAAAGGCAAACTTATTAGGTAAAATGTTTGCGGATAACTCAACCCTCGATGACCAAGGTGCTGTCCCGACGTCGGTTCCTCACTGCGGTTTTCGTATGAAAAAGCTGAGGATTCGGCATCGGGAAGTACTCCATGTTTTACGAGGGCTTGATGTTAATAAAGCTAGTGGGCCTGACGGAATACCTGCCCTGGTACTGCAGAGGTGCGCTGCAGAAATAGCTCCAATTTTGACGAAGCTCTTTAAATTGTCCCTGAAGACTGGCTCTGTGCCCTCTGGTTGGAAAAAAGCGGTTATCCATCCTATTCCAAAGAAGGGTGACCGCTCCAACCCGGCCAACTACCGCCACATAGCGATCACATCAGTTCTGTCTAAGGTGATGGAACGTGTGATCAACGACAAACTGCTCACATACCTCGAGAAGAACAAAATTATTAACGACCGTCAATACGGATTCCGGCGGAACCGCTCGTGCGGTGATCTTCTCGCGTATGTGACGCATGTTTGGGGGCGATGCCTGGAACGTTTCGGTGAGACCCAAACGGTTGCACTGGACATCTCCAAGGCCTTTGACCGGGTTTGGCACCGAGGACTTGTCAACAAACTGCATTCTTACGGACTTCCCGCATCCTTGTGTATGTGGATTGCCGACTTCTTGAGGGAGAGGTCGATTCAGACGGTAGTCGATGGTTTCACTTCCTCCTCACACTCGATAAATGCTGGCGTCCCGCAGGGATCGGTTCTGTCTCCGACTTTGTTTTTGTTGCACATCAACGACCTTTTGTCATGTGCACCAATTCACTGTTACGCGGATGACAGTACAGTTCATGATAGCTTTTTGTTTGACAAGCCCCCAAAGGGCTCACAAACTCCAACAGCTCGTAGGGCTTTGAAGCAAAGAATGGACGGTTACCTCGAGAGTGTTTTCTCTTGGGGTAAAAATAATCTCGTTGAATTTAATGTTTCAAAGACCCAATCTTGTCTGATTACGTCTAAAAGGGATCGAAATGAAAATCTAGTCTCTTTCAACGGAAGCAATCTTCCGAACAGGCCCTCCATTGATATGCTTGGTGTAACCCTAAGTGACCAGCTCAGGTATGGGGGCTCCATCGAAGCCAGAGTAAAGTTAGCCTCCCAAAAACTGGGCGTACTGTACAGGGCCCGCAGATACTTTAATAGTACACAACTGCTAACCTTGTACAAATCACAAGTACGCCCCACGGTTGAATTTGGCAGCCATCTCTGGTCTGGAGCTCCAAAATACCTGAAAAATACCCTCGACTCTGTGCAGAAACGGGCGGTCCGTTTGATAGATTCACCCATCTTAACAGACGGATTGCAATCTTTAGAGCACAGGCGTCGGGTGGGAATGCTATCCTTGTTCTACCGGTATTACAATGGAAGATGCTCTGAAGAACTAGCATCATTGATCCCTTCGGCACCGGTGCATAGTCGGGAAACACGCCAAACGCGTGCCCAACATTTGTACACGGTTGACATTTGTCACATGAGAACGGGTCGTTTCTTCGACTCGTTCTTGTGTTCAACAGCTCGGCTGTGGAATGATTTGCCGGCCTCTGTGTTTCCTCCTTCCTACAACATGGGTCTCTTCAAGACCAATGTTCATTCCTTCCTCTCCTCAAAAAGACTCTCCACACAGCATCCCAGATGACATAGGCCCTGAGGGAAATTATTTTCCTCAGGGCCTCCTGTGTGGAGTTAATGTAAAAAAAAAAAAAAAAAAAAAAAATAGGTAGTTTGAAAACTTTGTTAACCTAAAAGATCTCTTCAAAATTCCTAATCATAATTGATGATAATCATAATCTATAATATAAAAATGAATCGCTGAATGTGTTGCTAAGCGCATAACTTTCGAACGACTGCACCAAATTGGATTATTCTTTTTGTTTGTGTGTTCGTTATTGTCAGGACAAGGTTTTTATAAAACTTCCGGTGAGCTCTGGCATTATGAAATTTGTATAAAAAAATTGCTATTGGTGGCACGCGAGGAAGCGGCTATTGCTATGGAAAGCGGGAGGGTGGCCAGGGAGGGGGAGGGGAACCTGGGAGGGGGGAGGGGGACCTGGGAGCGGGGAGGGGAACTCGGGAGGAGGGTTCGTGGGACGGAGGAAGGGGGGGGGGGAGTGGAGTGGGGAGAGGGAAGGTAGAGGTGACGGAGTGGGAACGCGAGAGGGGAAGAGGACGCAGGAGAAGACGGGGAGGCTTAAGGGGAACGGGACGAATGGGAAAGGACACTCAGGGAGAAACAATTTCTTTATTAAATGGCTTAGCAACACATGCCGGGAACAGTTGATGATAAATTCTTTTAACGATACAAATTAACTAAGTGTAAGTATCACAGCAGTTAAAAAACGATTATTTATCGAATTTTGTATCACAATGATATTAATTAATCAATAGCGAATATTTTTAACTGTTTCCACCCTTTCTAACAGTTGACGATACCGTAACTAGCCGGTCGAGTTAACCCTAGGGATAAAGTTCCAGCTTGTTGGTATATCGAATAATGAATACCTTGACAACTGATTGCATGCCTCCACCCCGAACAGAGCCTGTGTTAAAAAATATTAAATCGTGCAACTTAACCACCCCCGAATTCCTGCAACTCTGGAATTTTCGGAATTTTCAAAAACACGAGCATGTCAGGTCTCTGACGGATTATTCGTATGCGAACATCAAAGCCGCATAATATAATTTTCTGTATGTATCCCCCGAACGCAGAGTGGTATTAATTAATTATTATTCTCACCCCGCACAAAACGCACTTTTTTATTTATCAAAAATTTGGAATTGTTTTCAGATGTTCAAAATATTTTCGCTTTACAATAAAATGCAAATATTTGGAATATTTCTGAGCACATTCAAAAACCAAAAACTGTTTTAGAAAGGTGATGAAATACGCTTTCAAATTATAGAATTCGAAATAAACATTTTTTTATTATAAAAAATTTGCATATAAACATAAAAAAGTTTTCAAAATGGCTCAACTTACGTTTTTTCTAACTAAAGTTACTGATAATAAAAAAAAATAAAAACACATACATATTTTATTAGACAAATGTACAACAAACACATATTGTCACCTCACTTTTTTGTCGCTCTATGTAAAAATAATTTATAAAAAATTCCCTAAGTTTCAAATTTTTTTTCAATTTGCGATTCAAAACTTTGTGTACATAAAAGTGTTCATTTTACTTTTTTGGTGACTATTTTTTAGATTGGAATATAAAGCATGATGTTTTTTCTTTCTAACACCGGTTAGAACATACTTCTAACTATGATAGTAAGGGAGTTACAGCGTTTTATATGAGACGAATGTGCTTTGGGAAAAATATGGTATCCTGTGATTAAACGGGTTAATGATGCAGATACGTAGAACTTTTCTCATTTTTTGTGGAAATAAAATAAATCGTATAATTATTTTGACTGATTAAAATAAAAACGAGTTATATATCCGTTGTATTGTATTTTTAAATAAATAAATATTTGAAATAAATATATAAATCAACTGATACGTTTTCGCAATTCTCAATAATAAGATGCTACATAAAAAAAAATTACGGCAAAAAAACATACAATTTACATTGAATTAAATTTATTTGGCGTCACTGAAAGTTAATTTATTTTTACTTTTAAAGAATAAGTTTGAATTAGCCAACTAATAAATAATATGGAAACTTTCTAACTTCTGCGATATTAGCAAGTCACTTCGGCTTTGGCTATCAGCGCGCAAGGTGATCAGCGCTGATGGCTACGCGGCCATAGGCCATACGATGAATTTAGTCTCACGCTGACCGCACGCGCACCGTCGCGGTCGGTGAACTTCTAGGAAGCGTTTTTGAATGAACTATCAGCGCGCAATGTGGTCAGCGCTAATGGCTACGCGGCCATACGCGTCGCGCGTCGGCGCCGCGTAGCTGTCGGCACTGACGATTGCACGAGCGCCTCTGCTTTCAGTGAGCGTTCTAGTGTCGAGCGGAGCGGACGTCGTCAGCGTGTACAGTCATGGCGAATCGTTTTTATTTTTTTGGGATAGGTAGTACGAAGCAGCAATAACTAATACACTCCGCATTTTGGTCTTCGTCTGTACAGTAAGGTGGTCAGTAAGATACTGAAACGAGCCACGCTGAGCCTCGGCGCTGACGAACTACGCGCTGATCTATGAGCGCTGATGGTGAGCGTGAGACTAAATTTAGCCTAAGATCATTTGAATATAATATAATCGTAGCACATAATCTTATACTAGCATAAGATTATACTAGAATAAGGCAATAGCTTAATCTAGCATAAGGTCATTTGAATATTCTATAATCGTAGCATAAATTCATTTGAAAAGAAATTAGACAAAAACATATATTAGACCAAAATAAAAATGTTACTTTGTTTCTTACGACGATTTATTTATTTAATTTTTTAATACCGACTTATTTCGCTTAACCCAATCATCTTCAGGGTATAAAATTAAACTGAAAGTTACTGTGTTATACTCTGTTAAGCGAAACCGGTGGGCATTAAAAAATTTAAAAAATAAAACACGGTTACAAAGTTACAGTTTTGTTTCGGGTAATATTAGAGATGAAACGGATATCCGGTATCCGGCCTATCCTTCTTCTTCTTCTTCTTGTGCCCTGTCCGTTCAACGGACGTTGGCTATCATGTTGACTTTGTTTACTGCGGCCCGGAACAGCTCCACGGTAGACTGGCCAAACCACTGTCTCAGGTTTTTCAGCCATGAGGTTCTCCTTCTTCCAGGGCCCCGTCTTTCGGCAATCTTTCCCTGCATTATGAGATGCAGGATCTCATACTTCTCTGGATGTCTCATCACATGTCCAAGATATTGAAGTTTTCGGATTTTTATAGTTTTAATTACTTCCTTTTCTTTATTCATCCGAACCATAACGTCTTCGTTTGTAACCCTGTCCATCCAGCTTATTTTAAGTATTCTTCTGTAGATCTACATCTCGAATGCCGGCCTATCCGGCCTAAATATACTATCCGGCCGGATATAGAATATTCAAAAACTACGACAATTTCCTATAATAAAATGCAATACATTAATCTTTGTGAGGTAAATATCAATAAAATGTTACAAAAAAGCCATATACGACCTTTCAAAAAACTAAAATTTTCTTCTGAGATATTCACTCTAAAGATAAATACATAAATAATAAATATCTAAACTAAAAACTTTAGTAAAAACTTACAAAAACCTCGCAGAGTAGCGAAAACTTAAATTAACAAGATTAACTAATCACAATCACCATTACAGTGAACTAAAAATCGTAAAAAACACAGAGATTATTGAAATGATTAAATACTGACATTGAAGCACCATAAAATACCTCTTGTTCTTCTTCTTATCAAAGAGAATATTTTGAATTAATAATCAAAATTAACAAGTGGTAAATTATGGTGAATAAAGACTAAATTTTCAGCGTTCGCAGGCAACTAACCATTTCGCTTGTTTTCGGAAATCAGCCTCTCACTATAAACACTGCTGCAAGGAGCTAAAAGGTACACTTTGGCAAACTTTGTCAAATGCGGATATTGTTTCGAGTTAATCGACCACCAAGTGTAAGGATTGCGGCTGCGATCAATTCGAATATCCGTTCGCCGGATATCCGGCCATCCGGCCTCGCAGCTCGCCGGATATCCGGTATCCGGCCAAACAACTATCCGTTTCATCTCTAGTTAATATGTCAAACCACAAAGTGACTGCTTTCTACAAAAAATGTACATAAAAAAATTTAAAAAAACATGGTTGGTATTTGAATTTCTTGCAATTATTCAAATTGTTGACGAATCAATCAATTTCAAGGGAAACGCATTAGATGACCATTCTGCTCTGGGGAATTCCCCGTTAACGCTGTAACATAATGTTGCCTACCATAAATAAAAATTAATTTCCCACCTTCATAAAAGCTCCATTGTACGTGTCATGGTAATAGACAAATAATGTATGTTTATCGTTCAATTTCCCGATTCGGCGAACATACCGTATGTTTGGCATGGCAACATCGCAACACAATGCTGATTATTTTGGGGATGAAAGCTTGACACGGTCACTCGGGAGAGGGGGTGACAAATCGAAAATGCCCAAAGTAAACTTGTGCACCCCATTCTGCCCTCTATTCCCCTGGGCCAATATGGAACTGCGGGTTTACAGTTCGCACTCCGATATAACCGCACTCCCCCCACCGATACATTTTATATTTACTTTAACTTCGCTTACTTTTAGTACTTTTTAGTATTGTAGTTTAGTATTGGGGGAAGAATTGTATCTTGTGCATTCTATTCGCTGTAGAGTCTATACACCCTTCTCTTTTGTAAAGAACTCCTACAAGAGTTATTTTATATGACTTGCAGTACAAATTGTTAGCCTTCAAAGGTGGATTTCACGTACTCACGATTTATGACCGTTTTCCAATGTTTTTTTTATTGCTTTCTGACACATTCTTCCATTTCAAAAAGCTATTTAAGCCTCACGTATGTGCGGTGCACGATATTGCTTTCTTTATAATGCTTTTATTTCGTCTATAAAACAAGTTTTATCCTAAATATTTCCTCCTGGCTATATTGTGTTTGTTTTTTTGTGGCTAGCTCTTCGAGAAATACATAAATTAACTTGTCTGCGGTGTAGTTTTGCCTGGGAAAGATGAAATTAATGTTAGCTCATAATATGAGTTTCTTAGCGCTTCCTTATTAAGCATTCTTTACACTTGAAACGGGAGTGCTTCTCGAAGCTTGCGGAGTCATGAAACTTAATGTATGCAATGCGAATACGTTTTACCATAAAGCTCAGCTGGGTTGTTTCTTTCTTGGTATTTAAAAAAAGGTTTTTATTTTATTTTATTTACACATAAAACAAACGATTTATCTATTAAATTTATCTTTATGGTAGCAGCCCAGAACTGCACTCCTACCAGATACCTACTCAAATAGTTTTGCCAATTTTCCCCCGAGTATCAGAAATTCCCTGATTTTTAGTGAAATAATATGATCATTGGCATGGCGCATTAACAGCTGCGGCGATTATCCGAATAACTTTGATAAACGATTTATTTGCAAGTTTTCGAGTTGCAGCCAACACTGCACTAACTTCTAACGTCATAGGAATTTCCTCAAACGGCTTCGAATCTTCACAGGACACCGCACACCATACTGAATTGAAACATTGTCTTACATTCTAGCCAATTGCTGTGGTATTTCAATGTAACTCCCACAAAGATAGCATCGGGAGCTCTTTAAGACAATTAACAATAGAAAGTCCAACTATTTTGTAACTTCTTTAATGTAGTCTACGATTTTTGTGGAAAATAATTTCCGTTTGGCTGCATCTTAGGTATATTTGCGGCACGTTCCAGTTTGAAAAATGCTCTCAGTATCGGCCTGGTGCAAGACCACCATTCAGAATTAAAACATTGCTTTAATGGTTTTAGCCGTGTTTAGAGACCAGATCTGAATAGCCAGATACTTCCCAATCTCGTTCCCCTCCCCACTACCTTCAGCCTCACAACATACCCCAAATGAGGATGCGATAGTCTCACTGGCTTCAGGCGATTGGAAGCAGCTGGGACTCTTGTAGTATTCACATTTTTTTTTAAATCTACGTGGCGCAGCTCTCTCCTTAATGGCTTTCCATGCTAGAGATAAATTCGTGTAATTATTTCTGAAATTATGCTTCCATCAAAAATATCGCTATAAATTGCAAAAATCCATAAATTGCCAAAAACAATCGCTTTAAATTGCAAAGATACTATGAATTTTAAAAAAAATCGCTATAAATTTCGAAAATAACGATAAGTTGCAAAAAAAATCGCTATAAATTGTAAAAAAATCGATAAATTGCCAAAAAAAGTCGCTACAAATTGCAAAAAATTGACGATGCGACTACGCAACCCTAACCTAAATACATTATTCTATAGATTATGTGTTTTAATCTATCATTTATATTCGCGGAATACTTTATAATGAACATCTTAGCCGACGCAATTAGGTGAATATTCTTTTTTGGTGCATTTAAACCTACAAGTACCTAAGTACAGGGATCCGAGCCTTCGGGTAGCTATTTTCAATAGCAAGTCAATCACGAATGTTGATTGATGGCATTACTAACCTTATCATTTTATAAATAAATTAATTATTCAAATATGTATTCCAAATGAGTGCCAAACTTTAGGGTCATTAATCTGCTGGAATCTCAAAGTTTTTAAAATGTATTCTACTCGACGTGGCTTATGTACCGACGTCAAACGTGCAAGTAAATACAAATTTAGTAATATAACTCCGCGAGTCGTATTAACTGGCCAGTCTTACACCTGCATGTAACCCCTAACAAGCGGCTCTAGAAAACCACCCCTATTTAACTTTAGCCGGTTTAAAATTCCCGCCCAAAGACAGGATGGTCCGCCGGAAGACCGGATGCGCACCGGGAATGGTGTTCACCGTCCAAACTTTGACTATAAAATGTACTCAGGTGCCAGCCTTGAATTGCGCCAACTGTGACCGTCATATTTTATGAATACAAGTCTCTTGCCAGGGATATGGGGGTGAACATTTGAACAAGGTTGCTTGTTGCATCCCAAGTTTAGTTTCTCTTCACGAATAATATACGAAGGGTTATTTGCATTTCTATTGGATGCACTGCATCGCTGTTGAATTATTATAAGAAGTTACGGTGTTGCATATTGTATATTGTACGCAAGATGAGCAGAACTGCTTTATGGTGATAATGTAATAATGTGTAAATTTGAATTGATAGCTCCGCGCTAGTGGTGGACGTGATATTAATAGTACCTAAAGTACTTCATTTTTTCTCTTGTTCTTATATTTAAACTTATTGAACTCCTTTGTACAATTTTCTATGACAATGAAACAACATACTAGTTGATTGTGCCTGCTTACATCTTTCGTACTCTTTATTGTGTTACTTACTGTTCACTAAAAGTATTATTATGCTCCTGAACAACTTATCTATGATAAGTGATACTTACCTGTGAAAGTCTTCAAGGCGTTAATAAGTAAATAAATATCCCCCTCAAAATGTTCGATTTTATCTGACAATATAATAAGAAATGTAATCGCAACGTTTTAATAATGCAAAGTTGTTAAATAGAATCGCTTGGATTTTCAGTTTTTTTTATTCTCAGTTTTATTACATTAGCTTCGCACAGGAGGCCATAAAATCCCTCGGGGCCCTTGTCATCTTAGGGGATGTTGTGTGGAGGATCTTTTTATTGAAAGGAGGGAAAAGTAAGTTCTGGAAAGCAGAAAAGTGTGAGGGGTGGGAAAGAATCCATCCCTCCCACTGTGGTACAAGGCGAGGTCCCACTGGAGAGGTCAAAAGGACTCCCTCAACCAGTCTCTCCCGCTCCGGGTACGCAGTAGACGGGCAAACACATTCGCTGCCAAGACCTAGGCGAACCTCATCCCGTGATCCAGTGCACCCCTGCTAAGTCACCAAACCTAGCGAACTACATGATGCGACTTATGGCAGGGGTGTAGTTTATCCAATAAATCGTTTCCCGGGCGGCGGTATCCAATATCTATACCTCGCAAATTGAAAATGTATCTGTCATAGTCAAAGGTCGATATGCGGTCTCTTCGCGGAATGCCTTCGGGCCAAAGACTTCAAGTCAGACCTGAGGATTGACTAGTCAAACCTAGGAGCGCCGGAGCTTCGAGGATTTACTATATCATATCGATTGAACCAGCCGTTTAAATTGTCGTAAATATTGAGTTGAAGTGCATTTGTCGATAATTTGAGTTTGACTATTTGAGATTGATCTTTTTGTTTGATCGTACCGCTTGTTGCGATCATTAGCTTTTTTTATTTTTCTGTGTCTTGTTTTTTTTTATATTTTCGTTTAGATTTGTTATCTTCTTCTTTATTGAAATTCATTGGATTTAGCAAAAATCGAGTTCTTACTTTCATCGGTACATTTCTGACCCTGCAGACTGCGGTCGGGAATAACTTAGCGATAAATGCTTACTTTGGTGACAAGTTTTTCAAAATTCGAGATATGTCTACTTCAGCGCAAAATTATTAGGAGAAATCATAATTCAATCGCGTTATCCCTTATTGCTACCATTTTTACAATGCGCTATTTGCCTCAAACATTTTTAATAAATACGCGGAAGACCAAAATCCTTGGTGGAATAAATGTGATTCGCGAAATTACAATGAATTGCATTCCATCCGGCATTGTATCCTCGTGCATTTTTCTTTTTTTTACAAAAGGGGCACTTCTTTTGGTGTCACAGAGCGCTTTGTAGTAGAAACGCCGCCGGTGCTTTTGATTAATGTTCGCGCTTCTCTCCTGTAAATAAACGCAATCAGATGTCAGGACGATTTATTTTTACGTAGGTATTTACCTACGTACATTCTTGTCCCTTAGCTTCGTAGAAGTTCCGTTCAAACGACGCCCGCACAACGCACTGATCCTCTCCCTACCAGCACTTAATTTTAAATACTTGAACATTGATTAAAAGGCCGGAAAGCACCTTCATAATCACAATTGATTTCGTACACTTTATTTTGGTCTTTTGAATGCTTTTACTTATTTGCTAGTTAATTAAATAAATAAAGTAAATTGTGCGGTTGACGTGTGGACGGAGCCATTAAATTTGATATTTTTTTAAAACCGTTTGGTCAAAGTTAAAAGTCTGTATAAACAGGTAATAACATTATGTTACTTTATTTTATGTTTGATATTATTTGTATTTCTTTTGTTTAAAATCCCCTCTTAAATTGACAATGTTTGTTTTTTGAAAATCAATAATGAACACGGGGCAAATATTTTTACGGGTCTGCCCTAGCTTAATATAAAATGCAAATAATGAGATAATAAAAAAAAATTTAAATAGTTTTTTTTCCTAAATTGCTCAAATTGGCTGAAGTCATTTCACTTCACTTTTATTACGTTAAAATATTATAATATTAGGTCCTTACATATGAAATTGGTGTTTTGCCGTACTGGCAATTTTGATCTCAAATATCTTCTCTTCGGTTAGGAATTCCAAATTCAAATTTATACAGCTATTTACTCATGTATTTGTGTTTCGAAAATTATAATTCTTTTGTTTTTTCATTATTTTTTTTTTCTTTGCGTCACTTAGTTTACAAAATGGAAAACTTGAAATATCGCATTATTTACGAATACGAGTTCCACTGTGGCACCAGGAGCGCGATTCTGGTTCTTTTTAACGCAGTGATCCTTTCCTTTCCTTCAAATTAACGTCAATTGCGATTCACGTTCTCTCGATGACAGTTGAATCCTTTCCTTTACGCTTCGCAAAGGAAAGGATCTAAAGGAAACCGTACGGGCTGTCATTAGCGAGGTTTTGATTGACGTTAAAGTGTGACATTGACGACAATTATCGATATTGACGTATTTTAACAAAAGAAAACTTAATATTGTCGTAAGTTTTGACTGTAAAACTGATTAGTGAAGTATTCTTCACATAATAATGGTATTAAATTTACCAAATTACCGTAATTGCGATGTTTGAACTACTTAGTCAGAACTCGGGCCTATTTTTTGGAGGTCAAAATGTTTCTGCTTCGCATTAAATTCCAAATTAATGGAATATTTGAGAACCTATCCGAAAACTAAAAACTTTTTTTGAAAGGTGATGAAATACGCTATCAAATTTTATTATTAGAAGTAACCATGTAATTTTCTAAATATAAATGTTTTGAATAGGTACAACATAAAAAATGTCTCACCTTACGTTTTTTCCCACTAAAATTACTGGAAATGAAAAAAAAACACACACACACACATATTTTATTAGAGAAATGTATTATAAACGTTATCAACACCTCACATTTTTGTCATTTCATGTAAAATAGTTTTTAAAAAATTCACAAAGTTTCTTGTTTTTTCTTTCAAATCGCCACTGGTAACTTTGGTTTCATAATAAAGGTTTACATTTTAACTATTTTGTGGTCAACTTTTAGATTTAAATAAAAAGCGAGATATTTTCTTTTTCCAACACCGTTTAGTTCATATTTCTAACCATAATGGTAAGGGAGATACAGTGATTTTTATGAGTCCTGTATGAGTTGTTCTGAAAACCAATTAAATTAGCCTGAGCCTGAGGGATTTTAAAGTACATAACTTGCAAAATGTCTGATTAGAGTCATTTAAATTACAATAAACTACATGTTTAAAGTATGTGTGATATTATGTTTAAAGTAGGTATGTGTGATATATTTGGCTGAAGGAGATAGGAAAACATGGTTCATAGGTAAAAATAATTAAAATGGCATAAAGTGAAACATATATTTTATTAAAAATACTCAAATTGCAAAACACAAAAAGATAATAAATCAAATAATTACTTATAACTTGATTTTGTCTTAGGTTTCCCTACATAAACTTGAGCCTTTCTTATGTTTACTTCTAACTTTGTCCTTCCCGGAAAGGTTTTTTTGTTCAAACCGTTGTAGAAATACAAAAAAAAATTGGGTAAACCTGAACTTTTATATTATCATATATAATTACTATATTCTAATTAATAAATTCACTAATTAAAACCCAAAAAAATGTCATGAAAATTATATTAAAAGACCTTAAAAAAATTGGCGCCGAGGAAATATTCAATAATCTTAACATCGTTTCAATTAAACAATTTTGCTGTGAAGCAATACTACTTTAATGAACTCCACTTTCATTTAACAATCAACAGCAACATTATAACTCAAAACTCAAATAAAAAGCTGGATTAAAAACATAGATACAATTCAATTCAATTTATTCATTTAAAAAATACTACAAAATTACAATTTCACAGCATTTTTAAAAGAAAAAATAGGTATCTACAGCTATTAAAATAAACAGATTTAGACTACCAGCAACAAAGCTTGTCGTTTGAATTGTGCTTCATTGATGTTAAACATATCGATATTCAAAGTGATTCTATTTAACAATAAGACTGCTCTACCGACTGGCATAACCATCGGCAAGTTAGTTCTGCAAGCGGGGATATAAAACAGTCTATGGTGTCGGTGACGGAGATAACCATTGGGAACATAGAAACTAATGCTCTCCATGTTAGCCGAGTTTTCGAACCGTACATGAATCAGTCTGAAGAAATGTGTTACAATGAGCACATCCCTTCATCCGGTCATGCTCAAGAGAAAGTCGGTAGGTTGGGTAGAGCCACGGGTAGTAGTCATACTCCCTCAGGTAAAGAAATCTCGGAAATTTCTTCTGAACCTTCTCCAACAGCAGGGAATACTTCAGTTGGTGTGGGCTCCAAACCACCGACCCAGTCTCAAGCCCACTCCTAACCAAACTCCTATACAAACACTCGACCGCGCTAAAAAAACACCACATCATATATTTGTAATTCTTTCAGTAACTTCATATTATTTATATAATTAAATACAGGAGATCCAAGTGAAGATATCATCGCCTCAGTCACCAGCATTTCTTCACTACTCTAGAGCAGTCATCAGCGACAGTACCATATATCGACCACTGCCCTTTTCCATCAGAGTCGGAAGAAATTTCTGAAAAAGAAATAAATTGTATCATATGAAATTTAACCAATTAACTAACAGGGCAGAGAAGACGGACCTCCAAACAACTCGGTCTCGGCACACACACTCCTTACCTCGTTTACATTCATACATCGTCTCATACATTCTCTTCTATTATTCTGATTCTTGACATGGCCCCGACTCAAGTATCTGATTCACTCGGTCAACGGAACCTAAGTTATAATACCAGGTGGAGCCAATTTAATTATTTAAGGTTAAAACACTTTTTGCAAGTTATGTTTTAAAATATTAAGGTAAATTAATTGTTTGTGCTCGTACGTATTCAATATGAATAAATAGTTTCGTCCATAAATAAACTCAAATCTTTCAATAAAGGTTAACAAATACAATATTGGATTGAGTCACCGATACAAAATTGGATTTGTAAGCGAAGCCTTTCTTGAAATATTTATTATTATTATTATGTAATGAGCAGGCAGCATTCTGCTGATGCGCTCATATCTAATTTCACAATAGTTTGACAGTAAATGAGTAGTAATTTGGGTTTGTTTATGGATAAAACTATGTATTCATATTGAATACGTACGAGCACCAAGATTAATTTACCTTAATATTTTAAAGCATAACTTGCAAAAAGTGTTTTAATATAAAATAATCAAATTGACGCAAACTGTGAATGTGTAGATTATAACATAGGTTCCGTTAAACCACCAAAAACAATTCAACACACATGATCAATATCAGTTGAGTACCGACATAGAATATACCATAAAAAAATACTTAAGTACTTTATCATTGGGAAGGTCTTTGGCCACATTTGAGTCCCTCGACCGCCTCTGTTCTTATAACGATTATCCTAGTTGACGTCTAAAGAATTATCCTCGTGCTATCAGGTAGCGGGCAAAAGCAGTCATAAGCGACAGCAAATTTCAATGCCACTCGCATCAATATCGGAAGAGATCTCTCTCTGTAAAAGAAATAAACGTATTTTTAGCCCGCTATCGGGTATACAAACCAAAAATACACTAAGTACAATGATGTTAAATACCATTTAAAGTTGGTAAAAATAACTTACGTTTTGGGATTGGATGACTTGTGGACCACCATTATCAAAGTATTTTGTTTCTCCATTTCATGAACAGCGGGAAACATGTATTTAAATTGCTTTTGCAGCCTGTTGAGTCAACATACTGAAATAGAAATTACGTCAATTAGTGTCACAATACTTAATTACATACTTTTCTTATGTTTCTTAGCACAATAATACAGTACAAAAAATAATAATTTATGAGCTACATTACAAAACCTAACCTCAAACGCAAAGCGTTTACTTGTTAACAGACATAATATTGCTTCGAGTTCGCTAATTCAGTTGGAGTCGGAGCAAATACATATTTAAAGCGTTTAGTTACATTATATATTATAGCATTTACTTACGTAATGTTATTACTTTGTCCAGCAATCAATAAGTTATCGAATTCCAAACAATCGAACCGACAATATGACACATATGACATATTTTGATGAGCGACATCTGTCATTTCACTTTTAGCAGTGAATGAGTAAAAAAGTTACTACCATCAAATAAGGTAGGTACCTTTTTAAGAAACGAAAATCTTCGAAATGGTTTTTTTATGTTATTTTAAAATAGAATAAGATGTGATTAAAATGAAATACAATGTTAAGTCATTGTTTTAAAAGTTTTGGTTGACAACCTCGCGTTATTAGATTGGATTTCATTTATCAGTGTTTTCAAAAAAACTCTAACCCAATTTTTTAGGATTTTTTACTAGGTCTCTCTCCTTAACACGATTATGTAAGGATATCGCTTCACAGGGGGAGAACGGGAATCGCTCGGTTCTAAGGCGGCGCAAAGTGCGCAACCTTACATCGTTGGCGAATGCTAGCATTTAGGTTAGCGCAAAAGAACGGGAATCGCGCTCCAGTGCTGCAGAAACGGCTCGAAGGATTAATGATGTGTATGGCTACGGTGCCGCAAAAGAAAACACAGTCCTTTTTTGGTTCCAACGTTTTCGTTCTGGAAATTTCGACCTGCAGAACAAGCCCCGTGGACGGCCGGAGACCAAAGATGATAATGAAGAATTGAAGACTATTGTGGAAGCGGATCCATCGCAAACCACGTTCGAGTTAGCTGCAGGCTGCGGTGTTTGTGATAAAACTGTTTTAATCCACTTGAAGCAAATTGGGAAGGTGAAAAAGCTTGAAAGGTGGGTACCTCACGAATTGAGTGAAGCAAATCAACAAACGCGCGTTAGAACGCTAGACCACACACTGCACAACAGACGGCTACCAAAGTAGAGGAGCTTCAATTGGAATGTCTAAGACATCCACCGTACTCTCCGGACCTTGCCCCAACAGATTACTATTTTTATTCGAAATTTGGATACTTCTTGCATGGGAAAAAATTCAACTCCGATGGGGCAGTCCAAACCGCCTTCAAAGATTTTATTGATTCCCGTCCGAATGGTTTTTTTAGTAAAGGGATCAATGAACTACATATGAGATGGCAAAAGTGCATAGATAGCAATGGTACATACTTTGATTAAATAAATATATTATATTTAAAAAAAAAATCGACTTTATGTTCCTCCCATACAAAACGCCAATTTCATATGTAAGGACCTAATATAAGAATATTATAATATAATAGTATTTTGTTAGTTTTATCTTAATTTCTTTCTTTGTAAAACTAGTCTGTGTCCCACAAAATCTCTTGTTCATGAAATTCACACGGATTTTTCTGTCAGAAATGTGTATTGTAAATCAGTTTCAAAGCAAATCACATAGGTGAAACAAAGCGTTGCCTTGGTAAAATTATTATTTACTTCACCATTTACAAGTTGGTACCTTCATAACACTAAACGTTATGAGCATTAGCAAAGGTTTAGTATTTACTACAATGATTTTCCGAAATCCGTAGTTGCAATAATTTATGAAAATTTGTAGGAACTTTCGCCATAAAGGCAAACCCCAAAGCCTCCTAGCTTTGCATTAATGCATTCAAGTTTCCTAAACTAATAATCCTCGATCGTTTACCTTGCAATATACCTAATCGTTAACGTTAAAGGCTGTACACTAAATGTGAGAAAAATTATCATTTTTAATTTTTTTATAAAATCATCACGAATACGGTAATTACTTCAGTGAAACACACCTTTGACAATGTGTATATATACAATCACCCGCAGAATATGTATATACAAATAGCCTGAAAATACCTTGACGACCTTCAGGGTTTGGTTTCATAGCATTTTCTACAGTCTTTCTTCCTTACATTGTAATGACGAGTCTTATTTATTGACAAACTCTATAGGCATGCCCAAGCGCCCAGATCTCACCGTCATCGAGTATTTTCCTGTTTGGCAAGATGTTTGAAATTACGTAAAGGTATAACAAAAAAAAATTCTAAAAAAACACGATTCTAAAAAATGTATACCATAAATAAACTAATCCCTAGACGGGATCTTCGGGCATTTTCTAGGGATATATGTGGTCATCAACTTAACCACGGATGAACCGAAATGGCTGAAATAGACTAAAGATAGTGGAAGTTTATTTGTACCATGGACAATATATTCGCACTCAACCTACTTCAATCAATTAGCCCAATAAATTCAAATAAATTCAATCAGAAAATGCGTTTTTACTTAAATTAGTTAAATGAAACACTGAGGGTACATCTTTAAATATTTTTTATTTTCAATAAAGACAATCGATATTAACACATAAAACACTGGGTCGTAGAACCGACTGAAATTTCTTACTAATTAATTTCTTACTAACCTCAAATTAATATTACTAACATAACCTCAAATTGATTTACGGGTGAATTAAGCTGTATGTTGATGTTTTACATAATTACCTTATTCCCTGGCGAATTCTTGACACATTTTAATAATTTTTTCACTTCTGGAATTCAATGTTCCATGATTTTTCAGTCGAAATAATATGCAGGATAAACTCGCGAACGTAAAAAGTGACGACAAGCACGTAGCAATTGATAGTGTATGTGTGCGATGTTTCTATTGGTCAAGTGACCTAGTGACTTAGGTATACGACTGTCTCTTTCTGTTACACGTAGAGAGCAAGAGATGGCAATTAAAATTACAGACCTATCTAAAATTCAACTTTGTCTATAAGAATACGGCACTTCTACGTCGGGATTGGTTTATTATGGTCACCTGTTTAAAAATTTTAGCGGAGATATACGCTCCTGATGAACACTTGCATTTTTTTCATAATGATAACATTTTCATAATATATACACCTATATGAAAAAATTCAAGTGTTTCTTTGTAAATTTTCCAACCTTTGGTAAAAAAAAATCTAATTTTATTAAAAAAAAAACAAATATGCTATGCGGGTAGGTTCGTATACCCTTATAATATCTCTCCGTCCTACCAACCTTCCCAAGTGAATAGGGCGGGCGCTTGTATCCCCGTGTGATGCAATGTGACACATCGGAGGGAACTAATCCGCATTCAAAATATGGCCGCATTCAGCTGGTGTCTATGGCAAACACGTCTATGCTTTATGACAATTTTAAAAACACGCGCATGAAAAATAATGTCAGGACGAACGGAGGAGCAAATGGTGAAGGGAAATATTTTCTATTCACGGGGAAGCGAGGCACGTACTTTTATGAACGGCTTACTGATAAAATATGTGTTAAATATAATAGTTTTGATTTTGATGTAGTTGCTCTGTGTGTGGAAAAGAATTATTTTCTTTCATTTTCAGCTCAATATGATAACATTTATTCATAATATTATTCAGTAGTACATACCCATCGTACATCGTCCTGACGAAAGACCCCAATAAGGAACTCCAGTGAAAAATATTATGGATTTAAAAAATATGTTCATATAGACCAATAAACGCTGATTCTGAATAATTTTATTTAACAATATTAAACGCAGGGTTTTTAAAAAAAATATTAAAAAGTCCATTTTTAATCAGGTCGTGAAAACACAGCGTCAAGTTGGCATTACTGAAATGGTTAGTGGTGACGTCACTGCTAACTATCACCCTAGCGTGTTGAAGTTGTATGTTGTATTGACATTTTAAATCACGACTGAAATGACTTGAAGTGTACACGTACGCAATTCAATATTTCGTGTTTTTGGTTTATTTTCATACTGTTTATAGAGATTTAGATAAATAATAGTTGTTGTGTTTAATGAAACATTATTTAGGCTCTCAACAATTAAAATCAGTACGGAAAAGGGCTATATTTGCGGACAATCTGCAACAATTTTTGCCTATTTGAGGTTAAAGTCGTGTCATATTTGACATTTGGTTTATGATACATCGATCGTATTTTCAAATTGTTTTTAGTATCAAGGGCTTTTTATACAAGTTATTACACAATCAGAATAAAAATAAAAATGCAGTTATTTAAGTTTGAAGGTCTTTATTCATTTTAAAAAAATTGGACTGGAGTTCTCTATTAAGAATTGAAACGTTGCTTGACATGAATTTAACCGATTTAGTAATCAGATCCAAATAACCTCCACATCATCCGACATCATCCGCAATTGGAAGGTTGAAAGAACCTAAGCTAAATCCGAACACTAAGTTTGGTGATCGTGCATTCGGAGTATCTGGCCCAGAGGCTTGGAATAAACTTCCTATGGAATTGAGATGCATAACCAACCAGCGGAATCTTGATCCAAACTGAAAGCGCACTTTTTCAGATACTCATTTCCACAGATTCGTCATTTTATTTCTAATTTGTAATTTTTTATATATTTTTTTTCTCTGTTTGTTTATAGTCTAATAATTGTTGATGTCCATGGATACATATATTATTTTCTTTTGCAATTCCCTGCAACTACTCATCATAAGGTCAAAGTGCTATTTATTTACCTGCCAATGGACAATGTCAGTGGTAACCTAACACCTCAATCTGTTTAATATTGAGTGATGAATCATTTTAATGTGGTAAAGATCGACTATTAACTTCATTAATTTATTTAAAATATCTATACCTTGCCGTAAACCCAGTTAACTCATTTAGATCATTTTTGCATCCGTGTTCTTAAATTGTAATATTATGTAAAAACTTCGTACTTCTTCTGGCGCTAATTTTATTGTTAATATATGTATTAGTAAGTCACTAGTTTTAGGTCAGCATTTATATGTCTTTGTCGTCACTAGCTATAAGTCTTAGATGTAAGTCAGTATTTATAATTGTAAATCTTAGTTGTATGCCAGTAATATAAGTCACTAGTTATTAGTCTTAGATGTAAGTCACTAGTTATAATTGTAAATATTAGTTGTAAGCCAGTAGTATTAATTATTTTTTTTTACGCACCAGATTTAAATGTCTGGGTTAAATTTTCCCCACAGGAAAAACTAAACCCTTTCACACACTTCCCCAAATGATCATCTAGTCAACCCACGCTATGCAATTGCACTATATAAGTATTATAAATACAAAACAATACAAGAACAACATGTTAACCTACTAGAGACCAAATGGGAATATAATTCACCGACTCCAGATATTTTCATATCAGAGGGTTCGGCTCTGTGGCATTTCTAATTGAACCTATAAATCCTACTGATCCCTCAATATAAATATTTAAAAAATCTTTGATATTATTATTATTATAAGCAGTTATTTCATTTTTTTGCCACAATCTTTGCTCTTTCAGCCGAAGTAATACATTCGATTTTGCGGTTTATTCACGACAAATTCTGATTCAAGTACCTTTGTACCTATTAGATTCACTTAATCCTATTACCCTCTGTCTTCCTCAGAACAATTCAACATTAAATTTGCAGAAAATGGTCATAATTTAAATTAAATTAATCATTTCTTCTAGTGAAGGCATAATTTCAGTGGAAAAAGGTGTTTTGCGTTAAAAATCCAAATGGGTACCTACCCTCGAAAATACGAAATGCGCAATCCAAAACAGCAGTTAGCTGCAAAAGTTTTTGAATAATTAGCTGCCGCCAGCAGAACAATATGAAATATTTCTTCCACGAAAGCTTTTACGAAATAAACCCACGTTAATCCACTGCGGTAGGTTCCCTCTCCAAGGGTATTCAACTGCGTTAAGCCACCTCAATAAAAAGAAAAGAAGGTTTTACAATGACATTATTTAGTTCGGTTAAATGAAAGGGTATTTTTATAATGTGTCCCAACGATGATTGGCAGATTGTGTGGCTTAGTTCTCGAATATGGTAAAGAATACGGATCCACTTACTTAAAAGAAATAAAGCATTTGGTTTGATCCTGATAATGGCATTATAAAATGGAATGTCTTTTTATAATGTGTCCACAGGATGAGCGGTAGATTGGGTGGATTTAAGGTGCCCTCTGTGGTCGAATGGAGGAAGACCGACACAGGAGCTCGATTACACTGATATAATAGGTCGTATTAAATATCTTTTCTCACGACGCGACATCCTGAGCAACAAAAGGACGTACTTCAAACCGCCTTGTGTGTGGTATAAGGTTTAATAGAATATAATAGAAAAATAAAATGAAAGAAAAGGTCGCAAAATGTGAAGGACTGGTTAAAATAAGAAAGAAGTTGCTCCTTGTTAGAACAAAATCTCCAAGGAAAGGATGTAATCACATTTGTCAGTTGAATTTCCCCAGTGTTTGTGTGTATGGTTTCGCTACCTGCGGGTAAGAAGTTTTGGTTCAATAATGCATTATTCGAGATTAATCATGTCATATTAAAATCTTCATCGTCTTCTAGCTAATCTAGACTAAATGTTAACCAAGATAATAAGTGACATACGATAAGAGAGTTGTGTCGTTTCGCTTATTTCACCATAATAATTAATTTATTTATTTCTTTGAGTCACAAACAGGATATTTACAAACATGGTAATACAAAAATCTATCTATCCATATAAATCTATCTAAATATCTATCTTCTATCTATCTATCTTCTATCTTCTATCTTCTTCTTCTATCTTCTATCTTCCTCTTCTATATAAATAAAAATGAATCGCCGAAATGTATGTACGCGCATAACTTCCGAACGACTGCACCAAATTGTATAATTTTTTTTTTATTGTGTTCGTTATTATCAGGACAAGGTTTGTATAAAACTACTGGTGAGCTCTGGCATTATAAAATTTGTATAAAAAAATTACAATAGGTGGCACGCGAGCTGTTTGAATACTGAATCCACCGGGAAAGGGGGGTGTGGAGTGGGGAGAGGGAAGGTGGAGGAGGCGGAGTGGGAACACGCGGGAGAGGAAGTGGGGGTGGAAGGAGAACGGGACGAATGGGAAAGGACACGCAGGGAGAAACTATTTATTTATTAAATGGCACAGCAACGCATGCCGGGAACCAGCTAGTAGTTGATAATAAGGGAACGTACCCATACTACGTGACCAACTTTTTGCAATTTTTAACCCCCCCCCCCCCCCCCCCGGTGACCAAAATCCTAAGCAACCCGCCGCTCATTTGTATGGAGCGTGACATTTTGAAGACCCCCCCCCCCCTCAACGTGTCACGTAGTATGGGTACGTTCCCTAAGCAGTTCAGCCCCAGACTAATGCATTCAGCATTCATTTTAACTTACACACAAAACCCATATAAATGTTTATTTTTTTTGTATAAAATGTAAACTAAATTTAATATATAAATATTAAATTAAAATTTAATTAATATAATTTAAATTTAAATACTACCTGCAAAATTCAGGGAGTGACAGTGCTGCGACGGCGGACCAATACATGCACAACAGGGCGTTAAGGGACTACTACTACTACTACTACTACTTTTCTTACATTAGGTGTAAAAATGTAAATTATATTTTGATCTCCGTTGAATTTTTTTACAAAAAAATTTTGCATAAAATCAAACTTTTTTTTTCTACATGACGTCACTGGTCACTCAGCCGAGTGACGACCAACCCCTCACTCCGCCCCCAATTGTCCAACACCGTTTAATTTTTATTATTTTTTTGTAGAAAAAAAAGCATCAAAATGTCACCGGAGACCAAAATTTCATTTACATTTTTACTCCAAATAATGTCAGGAATCACTGGTTAAAGTAAGTTAAGTACGTCTCACATTATTTCACCGAAATTGAGCCACTCTTTCTGCTTACTCTTTCTCTTATCAGCCACATGCCATATGCCTGGCAATACTGAATACATTTATGAAAACATAAGAAAAAAATCACTAAAATCATTAAAATATCACTAAAAACTAAAATAATAATTAATAATCTGGTCGAATACGTTTACGAACAATTCGTTACCCATAATAAATGCTTGGGCACTTTATATTTCCTTCATTTTATTTAACATTACAAATTACAAAAAATCAAAATTACAGTTCATGTATTTCGTCACTTCTTTTTTAAATTTGAATACGCTGTCATCTTCTTTTGTATTGGTCGGTATTTCTTGGAAGATCTTCACCGTTATATACAGCATTGAGTTCTGAGATGTTGACTTTTTTCTAAACTTTCTCGACTTTTTATACCATTCACTTTCTCGTCATATAGAATTTTCCTTCCTTTTAGTAAACTTTAGAGTACTAAAAACTAGTATACTACTAAAAATAATATTCATGTAAAAATCTTGACTATTTTGTATTTGTATGGAAAACTTGAAAGCGCATCATCCTCGTTTGACATATTATATTATGTTCTCTTACTGCAGGATGGTTGCGCGTGTACAATTTGGAATCTGTTGGATATCGCGTTTATTTATTTCCTCCCCATATTGGCAGCAGATCGGTTTAACTCTAGAGCATTGGATACACACGGTATCCGGAAACTAGTGGTACAAGTCGGAAACTGAGGAATCTACATTACAAAGACCCAAAAAAACATTATTTTGTTTCATTTTTTGATAAATTTATTTTCTAATTTTGGATTTAAGAAACTATGGCGGATGGTCTACGGCAAAATAGTAAACAGCTGATAAAACCCCGTAGCGATTGACTTTTATTTTTTGAAATATAATCGAAAACTTCAGTCTTGATTACTCTTAAACGATATATCAAAATTAGTTGTACCACAAAATCGATTCCAAATTTGAGTTAGATACACCAGTTTCCTTTTTATAACACTAGTTTTCGGACACCATGTATAAATAGATGGATATTGCATTTAGATCAACTTCAGATGTTATTCGTCGAAAACTTCAGTAAATGTTAGCTTGCGGTTTTATTGGCTACCAGATATTCGTTCTGATTTTTTTTTCAATTTATCATGAATCTGTATCGTAAATCAGAAATATTTTAATCAACTATTTTTTGAAGTATGGTAAAATGCATAAAAAGGTATGCGTATCAGAAAGAAGTACAAAATAAAGAAGAAATTCAGAAAAAAAAATGATTTCTAAAAATATCTTTTTCACATACCATGTTTTAGCATGCATCTCCTTCTGGTAATTAGTTAGCAATTTTTTTTAATTAAATTCCGTAATATGTCTTAAATTTTTGGATATTGTGTACTAAATTTGAACAGATAGTATTACTTCAGTAGCAGATATTATTATTTCTGCAAATTCTACATCTTCGTGTTCTTCATATCTTTCCCCTTTCCTATATTTTCTTACAAAAATGTTCCCAAATTGCTTACTTCTTAGCCATTGCCTAAGGTTTTGAGGGTGTGGTCTCCCGACAATCCGCCGTCAGGTTAAAGTGAGCAGCTTCTGGACGTCTTCGTTTCCACACCAAAGAAACCGTTCATTTAGAGGTGATGATGTTTTGAGAGGTTATGCCTTTTATTAAAAAACACTCGTGTTTTGTACTGGATATTCTTGTAAACTTTATTTTATTCAGATGAATAAATTTACAGCGAGATATTGATTCGATTCCGAGCACTTGAGATACAATTTGTAGAATGTAGATAAAAATTGTGGAAAGAATTGAGAAAAGAATGACTGGCCAAAATAAAAACAACCAATTATATACACAACAAAGATAAAGCGACAGCCGCCACAGACAAAAAGATCATAGACACAAAATGCATTGCAAAGTTTTAGTAAAAAGGTGGCGTAGAGTGAAAGCTATCAGTAAAGGAGTCTTTACGTCGAGATTAAGTAGAATGTGCTCAGTGCTAAAATAAAGTTAAATATTTGAAAAAGGACAATCACAACACACAACATACAACAGCCATAACCGTCATTCTGTTACGCTTAACGGCTGATCACAGCTTGGTCCAAAACTGAAAGTGCCCGAGAATCGCCATCTAACGGAGAAATTATATCTGAACGATGCTGATTATCGAATTACACGAGAAAGAGTTTAAAACTTTTGTTGCGATATCAATTCTGTGTATAAATTGCTTTTAAAAAAATCCACCAACGTTTCATACAATGGCATCAAAACTAGTAAGGTGCAGTAATGGTTTAACATTAACATCAAAAAAGTATCAAGAACGTACTCACTGTTTTCATAAAATTCAAAAGCATTTTCCATAAAATAAGGTATCAGGTATTCCATCCATCACCAGTCCGCATATCCATCACTCGGCGCGGCGGTTCATCATCCACTGCACGTGTGTTGCATTTGCGCGGGAGAATGCAGAGGGCGCCATTTTATTCCACGCGTCTGACACAAAGGGACATCTAGCGGTGGCAAATCTAATTTGAATGCAACCAACCCGCCCCCTTTTGGGGCAAGGGGAATCCGGGTAGCCTGGTTTCGTAAACTTTGGTAAGCGAACGAAACTATGTTTTTTTTGTTTGATAATTTTGATTTTGGTAGGAAGGTATGGGTACAGCCACTTATATCCCGGGAACCATTTATTGGATAACCAACACCCTTACCAGAGATCGCCTCTACTGATTCGCTACGTTTGGTGACTTGTCTGGGTTCATGAGATGAGGTTTGTCTAGATCTTGCCGACACATGCATTTGCCCCTCTACTGCGTGGCGGGTCGGATCGGGATAGACTGTTGATGGAGACATAATACCTCTCTAGCCGGATTCTCTCGGCCCATCGCCTTGTACTGCAGTGGAAACTTCCTCTCCTTCAGCCTCTACACCTCCTCCCTCCCTCCTCACAGATGACATGGGCCCCGAAGGAATTTTTTCCTCAGGGCCTACAGTGTGAAGGTAATGTAAAAAACAAAATAAAAAAAACAGTTTTTATAAAATTTCCGCAAATACAAAACTTCCATCGCGAACCATAGCGCGATTTAATCACTTCTTTGAACATGCTTAAAGCATATTCGTTACGACAGAGTAAAATTTCAGTTTCTTTAATGTCATGGTTATTCAATAATTTTTTTAGTTTCTTATAATTTTTTTGTAAAACTGTAAACTAAGTCAACAATTTTCAAAGATTTCAAAAGTTTCGCACCCCTGCTATGCGATCTATTTTGACCATTAGCCATATTTTATACCCTGCCGATGTCATACATGAAAGCAAATGAGATTCCGACTGCGGATTTTAGTATGGAGCCTGCAATGTCCGTATTCTGCATTAATCAAACTTGTTGTTTGTCATCGACTGTTGGGCACCGGGCATTAAACACTGGACATTGAACAACGTGCACAGTGTCGGTGGTAATTGTGAGCATTTCAAATATTCCGCAACAGGGGGCATAAATTCGCTGATTCATTCGTGTATCAAGGCTTTGTGTTTCGATATAGTCCAATTTTTCAAAACACTTTTTGTAAAATCATCTTTGTCGGATTTTTATTATTTTTGGTTTTTATTCAGTGCATTATTTATTATGTATTTGTTGATCATGTTTCTACCACCATGCTGGGTACACGCCCGTGGTGTCGTGGTCGAATATAATGTGCTGCATAAATATACAAACCACCCACATGTGTTTTTCTCTTCCTCATAATATTTTATAATTTATAACCATAAATTAAATAACATAATCAATACGCAAAAACAATACTATCTACAAAAAACACGTGAATGCCTCATCACAGGTTCGAGTAGTAATTTGTTCACGAAATTTTAAAATATTTAGAACATATACAGTACCTACACATAAATTTTTAATGTAACAATATACAAAATCTGTATTCCTACACACATACACAATGTTTATATTTTTATTGCAATTGAAATAATTTAACTGTAAAATAAAACAACGTAAATAAGTAGAAAATCATCCCTAAAAAAACATGTTTTTACTATAATACATCTATTTTCAATTTTGGACGTAGTTGCACCAACCCTAGGGCCGGCTAGTAGCCATTTTAAGAGAAATGCGTATGTGTACGTGAGTGCCAAAAGTTGATGCATTCTTAAGAATGCATTGTCATCGACAACGAATCTATCTACCGCGATTCAGCTCGATCGGACATCACATCCAAGATTTGCATTCTTCTTCTTTGTGTGCCGTATCAGGTCCCCCCGACGTTGGCGATCACTCTTGAGAATGTCTCTCTGTCTTGCGCTGCCCGGAATAGCTCCTCCACACTTCTAATGCCGGTCCACTCTCGTATATTACGCAGCCAAGACATTTGTCTCCTACCAGGCCCTCGGCGACCCTCTTTCTTGCCTTTCAATATCAAATGGAGCAAGTGATACTTCTCCCTTCGAAGTATATGACCCAGATATGAAATTTTCCTGATTTTTATTAATGTAAGCAGTTCTCTATCTGCTCTAGCCCGCCTGAGAATTTCCGTGTTGGTGATCATGTCGGTCCATGGGACCTTGAGCATTCTCCGGCGAAGCCACATTTCAAAAGCCTCTAACCTGTTCGTGGTATTTACTTTCAAGGTCCATGTTTCACATCCATAGAGCAAGACCGATCACACATAACATTTTAGCATTCTCTGCCTTAGTTTTAAGCTGATATTGTCATTGCAGAAGAGGGATTTCATTTTAATGAACGCAGTTCTTGCTGCTTCAATTCTGCATCTAACCTCTACATCTGGGTCAAGAGTCTCCGTGAGAATACTGCCGAGGTATCTAAATCTTTCCACCTTTTCGACATTGCAACCATTTAACTGTATCACTGATTCAGAGTGATCTAGTCGTCCAAATGTCATCCATTTAGTTTTATTGACGTTGATTGTTAGACCCAGTTGCTCACCAGCATTATTAACAAGATTTAATAGGTCTTGGAGGTCATCGATACAGTTAGCTAGTAATACAGTATCATCTGCGTATCTTATGTTATTAATGACAACTCCGTTGATCTTCAGAATCTTCTCTGTATTACTTAGGGCTCTTTTAAAGACATAGTTGGAATAGAGATTTTTTGCATTTGCATTCATTCATTGTAAAAAACAAAATCAAAATTCAAATACATAGATGTATTTTAAAAATGTTTACGTTAGACCAGTGGTGGGCAAACTTTCTTCATGGCGGGCCAGAAAGTTACAAAAAATTTCAGAGGAGGGCCAGGAGTATAGCCAAAATGCATTTTGTTTTAAATCTATATTCTAATTATAAAACTTTACACACAGGCGCTAATATAAGTTAAAGATTACAATTATTTAAATTGTATTTGAAGGCCCTATTATGGTAGGTGTGTGAGACATATGAAATTGTTTTTGATTAGCCATAATGTCTTCAAATACAGGTTTGATCTGCGACGAAGTAACCTTTAGCAGCGAGAAAAGGTGCTCATCAGTTAACCGATTTCTGACGGAGTTTTTCCCCAAGTTCATGGTCGAAAACGTCTGTTCGCCAACATACGACGCGCGACGACCCAAACATCGCTATTATTTTCTTGGCGTGATCAATTATCTTTGATATTCAGTTTTCGACAGTTTTCTACAAAAATCTAATTTTTCGGAATAAAACAATTGTTTTAAATGGGAGCTGCACTGCATTTCAACAATTTCTAACTGCAATTCTGCAGGGACATTCTCCGGCATTGAAAAAACATCAAGGATGACTGAATATTCTTAAAATCTTCAAACCTAGTTTCAAATTCCCAACGCAATGCAACACATGAACTACATGGATAGTCTAGAAATGGCTTATTTTTCAAATTCCTATAATTTACTTTAAACAGCTGGCTATAATAGCCCTCGATAATTATATTTTGACGCCGACAATCCTTCGAAATTTATAGTGTATAATTGGTATACTTATTATTTTGAAAAATCGTCGGCGGGCCGGATTAAATACTTTTGCGGGCCGGAGCTGGCCCGCGGGCCGTACTTTGCCCATCACTGCATTAGACAAAGACTTAGGAAATACATTTTGTTGTTTTGATTGATTTCGATAATTTGTCAACCCTTTTATACTTAGGTATTACTTTGAAATAATATTTGATATGTTCAACAAACAGCAGTAAAATTCGGGCGAGTTCTAATTTGTCTGATTGATATTGTAAGCCTCCATTAATATTCACGAATTCTTTTTTCCTTTGTATTCGATAGTATAAAAAATATATTTTATTCATCAATACAAAGAGAATCATTGATTCGTCACACCGCACGCAGGAAAACTCTAATTAAGGCAAATGGATTGCATACATTACGTATTAATGTATTAGTTAGTTTGCTATTCGTATGACTAGTTTCTAAATACTTGATCACTCGGTAAATTGGTGAATGTGCGACATTCTATGGGTTGTTTTAATTGCGGACAACAGTTTGTCACTTTGTGGAGTCACGGTTAATTGAAGAGGAAGCGAATATTTAAATTGTGGAGACTGCGCTTAATTCAACTAATCGTTTTTGACAGAGCGTTTATAACTTCCCCGGTTTATACCTATTTAAAGATTTACCACATTTATCGAGTATAGAAGCTTTTCAAATTTGAACCTAAAAGCATATTAAAAAAAATAAATATCCTTTATATAGCTGAGCCGACTAACGGAGAAGTATTTTTCGGAATTATTAGAAAGACTAGCTGGTTCCCAGCATGCGTTGCTATGCCATTAAATTTATTTATTTATTTCTATATATTACAGTATTTACCTATTTGTTGACATTTTTCCATAATATATTTTGAAATTTAATTATGTTGTGTGTAAGGTAGGTTTGAGAAGGTTAAACTGTGGATGGGTAATTTTGTATGTTTCGTGAACACCTCACTAGGAGAACCTGTGCTGAGTTAACCTGTTAATAAAGAAATTGTTTCTCCCTGCGTGTCCTTTCCCATTCCTCCCGTTCCCCTTCCACCTCCCCTTCCGTCTCTCCTTCCGCCTCACCAAATGATAAGTTCGCAGAGAACAAACAATAAATCTAGTGAATGTTAAATGTCAAATTCAAAAGTTCGCCTGAAATCAACGTGTTGCTATGTAAAAAAATAAATCAGTGTAGAATTTAACAAAATTAATAGAACATTATCGGAGACGGGGCATTTTCATGTAGTGACGTCACAAGCCCAAAATTTTGGATTTACGTATTTAAAAAAAAAAACTGTATATTTCTAAAAAATTTACCTACTAACATTTTCGTAATCTTCGTAAAAAAATCTTTCCACATGATTTTTTCCAAGTCGTTATGAAATCAGCTCCCGCTGACACATAGGTATTATATAATCCACTCTTTCACATAATCCGATCACCTTTCATGCATTCGCCAACGTGACACCATATTAACCTTTATCTATGTTAAATCACACATCCCTTTACAATTCTCCCACCCTGGAGCCCTTACACGCTGCAAATCCCTCCTTTAGTTGTGTTCCCGTGAAGCTGGTCCATTCAAACCGGATTACTCATTCGCCCAACATATTGCAAAAAATCTCCACTCTCTTTCTACCCAATAATCCTCATCCCGCGATCCTGGTAGTTCTGGTAGCCAATATGCAATTTCGTTTCGTTATTCGCAATATTCACATCGGTTTGGAGAATTCACAAACGATTTCCATCATTCAATTGGTATAAATGGTTTCTAGGAATATGAGCAAAATGTGCAGCGCGGCTTACCAAAGACAAAACAATAAAAAACATATTTAATTTATTCCGTTAACCTTGGCTGAAACTGCTTCCTCCCTTCCTACCAAACCAACCATATAATAATATAATAATTCCTCTTTTCTAGTTTATCGCTTTCTGTCACCAATAATGTGTCTTCTTTAATAATAATAATAATAATTTTTATTTTAGTAATTTGTACATTTAAGTTTACAAATTTCTAATTGATTATAATATTTCATATTCACTATATTTTTTCAAGTTTCATGTAGCTCCTACAATACATCTTGAACTTTCCAATTGGTGTGGTCTTTACAGTTTCTGGTAGTGTGTTATACAACTTCATTCCCTTGTACAGTAGACTGTTCTGCGTATTCGCTTTGTCCTTTTTTTTGTAGCCTAATTTCCTTTGTTATTTCTGTCACTCAAATCTTTTATTTTAGTATATGTTTATGTAATTACAAAGTGTGCTTTTTCATTCAATAAGAAATCGTTATTTGTTTTTATTATAAGTTATTCTAAAATTGTTTTCTTATTAATTTATTACGTTATAAGTTATTTTTTAACATTTTTGCAAGAATATCGGCGATGTCAACTTGACAAAATTTTCTTTTGTGCTGGGTTAGTTCTTCTGATTCTTATTGTTCTTCCTGATTATTTTGTTTACATTATTTTTCAATTTATAAAAGAACTAGCAGACCCGGCCAGACGTTACTGTGGCTAACGAAAAATAACGCCATTACCCAAATTTTATAAAATCCACACCACCCGCTTGCCAGCTGCCCGCTGCCCTCTGCCCTCTGCTTGAATTGAATATTTGAATTTCTCGGCTTTTATCTGCTTATAATGAGCATTTATTATACATATAAACCTTCCGTTGAATCTCTCTATCTATTGGTGAAAACCGCATGAAAATCCGTTGCGTAGTTTAAAAGATCTATGTGCACATACATTTTGAGCGACTTCTTTTTTATACTACGTAATGATAATGATGATAGCTCACTTTAAATAAATTATGCTGTGTATTTATCATTTGACATGACAGCTGTTTCGACAATGTCAAACTGTCAGACTGTCACTAATTAAACTTTTCACGTTAAAAAAATGGTTTACATTTACAAAAAGTGAAAGTGGCTGAATTGGCATCGCGTTTTGGTCCTACCCAGGCGTCCCCTGTTCGATTCCTCGACTGGCTAAGTCGCTCATCACGACACAATCAACATTTCCGCTTTCTGTGGTTGTAGTAGGAGATTTTTAAATATTGTCAGGTTATGGTTATTTCCTTTTGGGGTATTATGCCGTGTTGCGCTACCTCCTCCTTTAGCCAACGTTTCGGACAGCGTTACAGTGTCCATCATCAGGGCAGATGTGTGACACATCTGCCCGAAACGTTGGCTAAAGGAGGAGGTAGCGCAACACGGCATAATACCCCAAAAGGAAATAACCATAAAATTTTTAGCCGTGAAAATCTAAAATCATTGTCAGGTTATTCGTCCTTCTTTAAAAAAATAAATTTGGTACTAGATTACCAACCGTTGTGTTGCTTTTCAAATTAAAAGAACACCTACCATCCTACTAATATTATAAAGGCGAAAGTTTGTATGGATGTATGTTTGTTACTCTTTCACGTAAAAACTACTGAATGAGTTTTAACGAAACTTTACAATAATATAGCTCATACATCAGAATAAGATATAGGCTATAGCTCGGAGCGGGAATCAAAACAAGCGGTAGATGTTAAGCGGGAATTTAAATTTAAATTAATTTTAATTTAAACTTAACCTTCAAAAGTTGTAAAAGAGAGATTTTCTTGTTTTAAATAAATCGGTAACTTTATTTTGAAATAAATTTGTACAATTGAATAAAAAGTTTTGAAGGCAATAAAAAATGCTTTCCTCCAATCTTTGAAATTCCCATCATACAAACTTTCTACCCAAGTCGTTCAGTAGTGATGAAAAATGGCATAAATCAATTTATCTGTGGCACCTCCAATCGTACATTTATTTCACTTAAGTGTACAAAAAAGGTTTCGCTTCCTATTTTTATTTTGAAAACCAACTTTTAGACGAAGAGAAAAATGTATCTAGGGTAGCAGAGTTGCATTTTCGATCTATAATCTTTTTTTGAATTATGGATTTCACCACATAAAACTTTTTTAATAGAAAAATTCGAGTGCAGTTTACATGCGGTAGAAGCCAAACTTTACCAAAACAATCTCATAGTCTCTCTAATCTCTAACTCATCTCAAAAAGTGAGGTCATCATCAAAGCGACAAATGAGCGTAATTTGTTCAAGTCATTTGTTCAATCCAAGCGTAATTTCCGTTTCATATCTCAACCAATG
This sequence comes from Limnephilus marmoratus, assembly GCA_917880885.1. Taxonomy (NCBI): domain Eukaryota; kingdom Metazoa; phylum Arthropoda; class Insecta; order Trichoptera; family Limnephilidae; genus Limnephilus; species Limnephilus marmoratus. The sequence continues at coordinate 30,521,999 of OU862917.1, read as the reverse complement.
GAAGCCTTTATTTTTATTTTATTTTTATTTTAGTTTATTAAGGAAACAAACAGTTATACATATTTTCATAATAGAGTAACATATTACATGGTTGCATTAACCAGCAAAGTTTCCGCTAAAATTTATAATATATATATATATATAAACATAGATTAAAACATAAAAGAAAACATAAAGTGGTAGAAAAAAAGAAAAAATATATATATGTACAACAGAAATGAAAAAAAAATACACAAATTAAAGCATGTGGGATATGTAAATCATCCAAATATTATTATTATTATTATAAAAAGAAGGAAAACATGCAGCAGGGGTGGAGAGTTCATAATTAACAATTTGTTTTGATTTTTTCTATTATTAATTTAATAAATTGGCCTGAGGACAAATGGAAAATATCAGCGTCGTAAAAGATATCATTGTATTTTGTGCACGTCCTTCGGAGAAATGAATGTTGTGTGTAATTTGTTTTTGAGTGTGGGATGTGGAATAGTTGGTTTGACCTTGTGTTTCTTATTGGACAGTGGAAATTAATGTGTTCCAGAAGATAGTTGTTGTCAACAACGTTGTTAATAATTTTGAATAGAAATTTCTGGTCGGATATATTTCTTCTATCTTCTAAGGTTGATAAATTATGGAATGTTAATGAGTCTTTTAGGCTTTCTGATGTTCGAAAGGATTTAAAATCTAGGTGTTTCAGTATCTTTTTTTGAATTCTTTCTAACCTTTCAATATTAACTTTGTATTGGGGATTCCATATGACTGATCCGAATTCTAATATTGAGCGAACAAAAGAGACATACAGTATTTTGATTACGTGTGGTGACCTGAATGGTTTGGTCACTCTTATGATGAATCCTAGAAGTTTGTATGCCCTGTCACAGATGGAATTTATATGTGTTCGGAAAGACATTCCGGAGTCCATAATTATTCCTAAGTCCTTCACTTCACAACATCTTTTTATCTCTACGTCATTGATTTTGTACGGAAATATTAGGGGATTTATGCTTTTGGTGAATGATATTGTGTTACATTTTTCTAGGTTAAGGAACAGTTGGTTGTTCGCACAATATATTCCAAGCCTATTAATATCATCTTGCAATTCTAGGCTGTCATTAATATTAGTGATTTTTTTGTAAATTTTAGTGTCATCAGCAAAAATTTGGAATTTGGAATTTTTAAAGCATTCACTCATATCATTGATATATAAAATAAACAAGAGAGGTCCGAGATGTGATCCTTGCGGGATTCCTGAAGGTATATTGAAAAAACGAGAGGAGAAACCCTTAGCTCTAACTGCTTGACTTCTGTTTGTCACATACGATTTGATCCATCTGAGAAGGTCACCCTTAATCCCGATTTTTAACAGTTTCTTCAGAAGCAGTTCAATGTTAATTTTATCAAAGGCTTTTGAAAAATCCGTATAGATAGAGTCCACTTGATTTTTACCACCCATAGAATTTAAAATAAAATCTGTGTATTCCAGAAGGTTTGTCTCGACCGACCGTTTTCTGAAAAAGCCGTGTTGATTTTTGGATATGATTGTTTGTACTGCTGGAAAAAGTTGATCAAGAACTATGTTTTCCATGATCTTGCTGACAATTGGGAGTTTGGAGATGGGCCTGTAGATGGTGATGTTATTTTTGTCCCCGCTTTTGTGGATTGGTGTAATGAGTGCTTGTTTCCAGACGTTGGGGAAGTTGCCTTCTTCAAATGACATTTTGAATAGCAAGGAGAGAGGATAAGCCAATTGGTCCCGGCATTTTACATAAAATATGGATGGAATTTAATCAGATCCCGCACTTTTATTTGGATCAAGTTTTTTTAAATAACTAAGTACACATGATTGATTGAAGTTAATAGTGTGTATATGTAGATTAGAGTTGTCGTCACCATTCTCAGTAAGATTGAGGCGAGGGTTGGAATTTTCTACAAAAACTGATCTAAAATAATCACTAAAATGGTCGCATATGGATTGTCCATCATTGCAGGAAATATCACCAAGATACATTTGCTTAGGTAAATCGGAAGAGGATTGCTTTGATTTAACAAATGACCAGAACTGTTTGCTACACTTTTTTATTGAATCTTCTGCCGTCGTAATGAAGTTTTCATAACATTCTAGAGAGATCTTCTTCTGACGATTTCTCAGTACAGAGAATGATTGGTAGTCAGCTAAGTTCTTGTATTTTTTCCATTTCTTGTGATATTTTAATTTCTCTTTTACAATTTTAATAAGTGGTAAAGTGTACCAGGGGGGAAACCTTTCTAAATTACCGTTAATTTTTTTTTCGGGGATGTATTTGCGAATAATGTCATTTATGATATTGTAAAAATCTAATACGGCCTTTTCGGTATCCTTACTTTGAAATTCGAGTTTCCAATTTATTTTAGATAATTCATCAGTGATTTTACCGTAATCACCTCGGTAAAACATTTTAACTGTCCTAGACGAGCCGGAGAGAGACGGTACAGTAACAGGTGATAACTCTATGTCTAATGCTCTGTGATGTGAATCTTCAGGCGTCAGAGGTTCGGTACAGTGGGTTATACTACATTTTGAAATATTTGTCATGATTAAATCAAGGATTCGTTTGTTTGTATTGATTACAGTATTGAATTGGTGTAGTTGTGTGAATGAAAGGAAGTCTACCAAGGCACGGCTAGCAGTGTCTTCTGGAAAATTTGGTTCTAATTGGTTTTGCCCTTCGGTTAACTTCCAGTTTAGTTTGGGTATATTGTATTCTTCAGCTAATAAAAACAATCCTTCCGGGTGATTTGTGTGCAGGTCTGATGTGGTGTTGAAGTGCTGAATTAGATTGTGGATGTAGTTGGTGTTTTGTGGGTGATATGTGCAGCAGATATATAAATTTTTGAGTTTATTATTGTCACCTAATATTGGCACTGATATCCAGATCTCCTCAGTACAAGTAGACCATGGTAATCTCTGTGCTTTGAGAGATTTGGAGGTTGCAATTAGTACCCCCCCTCCCTGCTGCTGTCCAGACAAAAAGTAGTTCCGATCCTCTCTAAATACATCATACCTATTGTCAAACAATTCACTGTCATGGATTGATTTATTTAGCCAAGTTTCACATATAAGGTAAATATCGTAATTGTTCAAAAGTACCTGATTTAAGAAGCTATGAGTTTTTGTGCGAAGACCTCGCACATTTTGAAAATATATGTTAAGCATTTTTAAATATTATGTTCGTGAAGTTGTTTGGAAAATAACTTGAAAAAAAATAATTATGCTGTGATTGGGGGCATTTTTGAACATACGATTCTTTTTGTTTTTGTTTGTGGTAAATTAAAATGTCTATGGTTTTAGGAGGCTTAAGTTTTGACAGATTGATTGTTATATCTATGGACAGATTACTAATACAATGCAAACAAATAATAACATGTTTTAACATTATTTGATAAGAGTTAAAAGGAAGTTTGTAATTAACGCATAGTGATGATATGTGTATTACGACTAAGTAGAAATTGGGTGTTATATTAATGTACTGCAAGTGCAAGAGGTTAAATTTGATGTTAAAAGTAATATGTTTGATATTATTCTCTAAATTCAGTTTCCTAAAGGGAAGGCCGGTGTAGAAGCGTCTTGTGTGGGCATTGTCTTCAATGCTGAAAGTCTGTTAACGTCATCCTGGTCAGCAATTAAAATTATTGGTGTTGTATCACTTACACGAATGAAGATTTTACCGTTTTTTATCCAGCAGTAGAGAATTTTTCGGTCCCTTTTTATATCTCTACATTGTTTTAGTAGATCATAATCTACTAAAACAATGCCTTTAAAAGTGACATCATAATCAATGCGGCCGATGAGCGCAGTTGATGCGTCGGTGCAGTAATCGTCGTTTCCGTTTCATCCGAAATCCAAATAACAGCGGTGCTATAGAAGTTTCACTTCAAAAATTGCGTTAGCCGGATGACTGGACAGAATATGACAATGAGATCACGAATGCAATGCTTTAAATATGCAATAGCTTTAAATATTCAAGAGCATGCTATGGGATATTGAGGATGGACGTCACCTTTCATCTAAGTGCCGGACGCGTTAATGGGGGAAGAGATCACCCCCTTTGCTGACGTAACATGATTTATCCATTTGTGCGGAAAGTTAAGACAAGCTACATTGTCAACATTTAGTTGACGGGGGATAGCCCTGTGAGTGTACATAGGAGGGTATAACGTTATTGTTGCACAGGGAACTTTGCCGCAGGTGGAAAGGTGGTTTATGAATATTAAAAACGTTCGTTTTTGTATTTTTCGTGAATATTCAAAATAAAATGTGGAAGGTTCTCCATGGACGAAGATAAAAGCTTTTATTACGATGGGAGTTGAAGAAAACCATTTTTGTATGAGTTTTCACATTATAAAATAACTTAATTAATACATTGTAAATTGCGCCTCTTTCCGCAGTGCGTGCACTTTCAGTATCAACATTAAAAATCTAAGTTTTACTTGAAGCAACTCTAACGTTGTTTAGCGACCAGATCTCGTAAGCAGTGGTGTAGGAATAACCAAACCTTTAAGAGGAATACTCAGGCAAAAAATGTGTATATACTTATCACCACATTAATAGGCATAGGTATAAAAATCGCTTGGCAAACGGAGTCTAGAAACGGTCCTTTTTGGCGAAAAAGTACTTTTATCACCACATTAATAGGCATAGGCATAAAAATCGCTTGGCAAACGGAGTCTAGAAACGGTCCTTTTTGGCGAAAAAGTTGTTTATATTTATTTTTTTAATAATTTTATGAGAAAGAAAAGGTTAATCGAAAGAAATTGTTAAACGCAAACTCTACCATATATAAGTGGTTTCTTACAACCTTTCATGCATTTCTACTGAAAAAATACATTTTGTAATAGTTTAAGCTTATGTTTTTTATAAAGCTATTAACAATTTTATTTTAATTTTACTCAAAGGAAATGATGAGAAAAATTTCAAGTTATCCGAAGTATATTTTTAGGTATGCATAATGTAAATCAATTCGTAGTAAAGATTAATCGAAAATGGTAATTTCGCATGCTCCGTAAAAAACATGTATGTTTTCGACTACCAGATGTCCCTGAATATCGTATCATTATGGTGGATGAACCTTCATTTCTCAATTTTACTTCTCCTCCCCCACTTCTTTTATCCTCTCAACATTCCCGAAATAAGAATACCATAGTTCAACTGTTTCGAACACTTTTAGGTATGCCTATATAAAAACTTGTAGGTATGCCTACGTAACTTTTTAAAGATAAATATTTAAAAATTGTATTAATCAATCATCTCACTTCTGTTATTTCTTAAACTTTATTGTTCCTATCTTGCTAGCATGATTGAATGCGAGTAGTTTGTCTACGAATGTTCAACTGATCTAAGTAATTGCTTTGAGCCTGGGGCGGCGCATTCCCTTATTACTGAGTCTCGTGCAATTTTCCAGACAAGTTACTCGTGACGAATTACTGCCATATTTCACTCTGCAAACTACAAGTGCATTTTCTTTTTGCATGTAATTTATTACTGCGTTTACGTTGTACCATTCGGGATGTCACCATCGCTCATATATTTAGTGCATCATCCTCTGCTGAAAAGACTAATGACGAGAAATATTATTTACATATCAAAATATATATGCAGTATTTAAATCTTACTGATTTTGCAGGATGAATAATACAGAGAATGTACTCGTACAAGCAAGATGTTTTACAGACCTGGCGATAATAAGCAACATTGTTTAATTATTTTTTCGTAAAAACTGTAAAGCAGATAATCTGTGTGAATGAAGCAATTAAAGCTCTCAAACCTATTTTGAAAAGCTTTTTGACTTTTTTTTCTACGTAACCTACTATTATTGAAGAATTACTATTGAAGATTGTTAGCTAGTAAAGCAGCTCTACTAAGAGCTTTTAAATATTTAAATAGCTATTAAAACTTCGAAAAAATACGCTGAATGTTTGTCTAATATTTTCTTCTGTCATATAAAAGAGTTTTCGAAAGAAGATTTCTGTAATTTTAGGCAAAACCGTTTGAAATATTTTTTTAGATCTGCCCACAAGTTAATGTTACCTCTGAATTAATGTACGCAAATTGGTGACCCGACATTTGATCCGGCGACATTTGGTCCGGCGACAGTTGGTCCGGCGACATTTGATCCGGCCGACATTTGATCCGGCCGACACTTGATCCAGCGGACAGTTGATCCGGCGGACAGTTGATCCGGCGACAATTGGTCCGGCCTGATCCTTTAGAAGATTTTTTTTCTTCAAGATGCCTTCAAATCAAGTACACCGACTTTGGTTGTACGGCCATATATCCTCTTTACATACTTACTTGAAGAAAAAATCTTCTAATTTAGGCCGGACCAATTGTCGCCGGATCAACTGTCCGCCGGATCAAGTGTCGGCTGGATCAAATGTCGGACTGATCAAATATCGCCGGACCAACTGTCGCCGGACCAAATGTCGCCGGATGAACTGTCATGGAACCACGCAAATTATTAAAGACTACATATTAAATCTACAACGCCCTCCTTTTTTAATTTTATAAGAAAATATTCAGATTGATGAACATTTTCGGTATACTTTTCGACTGCCCGTGCTAGGAATAAGGGGGCATACATTAATTACGTGAGCTCAAAGGGGGGGGGGGGGGGTCCAGCAAAATCTCACGTTACTTTTAAAGAATATACGAAGTGGTCCAAATTTATCTCACCAAGGGGGAGGGGCGAGGGGTATAGATTGGAAGAAAAACTGCTCACGTAATTAATGTATGCCTCTAACTCTCCAATACTCATATCAGGTCAAGTTCATACAAACAGATTTGTTTTACCGGGCGCAATTTTCCCGACCCTTACTTTTGATATGGCACATGAAACAACTTTTTAGTTATTCAAATATTTATTACTAGCTGATTCCCGGCATGCGTTGCAATGCTATATTCAAAGAAATACATTGTTTCTCCCTTAATCACCTTTCCCGTTCGTCCCCGTTCCCCTCCCGCGTCCCCTTCCTAGCTAGCTTTATAAATTATAGCCAATATATTATTCTGATATATGACCTATATTATTGTAAAGTTTCATTAAAATCCATTCAGTATTTTTTGAGTGAAAGAGTAACAAACACACATACATCCATACGAACTTTCGCGTTTATGATATTAGTAAGATTATGCTTTTAGTTTATTAGTTAAAAAATACCAAAGAACCTTCTTTACCAGTTTATGCGAGAAATATTTAGCGCACAATTTTCTCAAAAATGTCAGTCGTTTAAAAAAATCATTTTCAGTAAATATTTTAAATTTTATTTAGCCCTTATCCGTATCCCGGGAATGCCTTTGTAAATCTTCATTTTTTGCATTTAGAATTCCTTTTTTTCCGGAGGGGCTATCTGAATGCGCAAATAGAATTTTCTCATAATGCGAATATCTATTTAGTCTGAAACATAATCGAGATATTTAAGAATTTCAGTAAATGAAATTTTGGTTCCAGAGCTTTCAGTTTTTAACCATGCTTAAATAAAATAGGGTTTTTTTTAAATCACATGAAACCAATTCTTCTATTTAAACAATGTTTTCTCGTTGGCAAACCTAGTCGATATTACACTCACTTTTATTTAAACAATTTCAAGTGGGCACTTAGGAAGGGTTCTTTAAAAAAAATTTAACGGATTCATCAAATATTTTAAGTTAATTTCCAAGTTCTGAGTAATTTCTATTCAATTTCTTTGATTATTTCAGTTTTATGAAGCAACTGGCCGATAATGATATAATAACAGAACTTGAGGTAGTAGAGATAGAGGGTGGTTTGAGGTTTATAGTAAAAGGTTGTGGAAATGGTGTAATAAATAAAAATTTAAATTAATTATTAACTAGAAGAGTGATAGGATATGTGGATTTTGGATTCATTAATTTTATAAAATATACTTGAACTATCGAAGAGATTAATTAAACTTTTTTCTAATGTGGGTGTCTTTTGTTTCAGGTAAGGAGAAAAATTGGAACAGTTACTTCTCAGCTGACGACTCTCTATGATATATTTATCAGGAAGTATTCATTCTCAAGGTAAGTAATAAAAAACGTGAATTTAAATTCTCATCGGAAAAACTTAATATATATTCCTTTCTACAGAGTTACCGCCGTGAATCAAACATGTTTCGTCTTTCCTTTTAATTTTTTTATGCTTGAACGTAGTTCAAAGTTCTTCAAAATACAGACGTTAACCTGTCGAAGAAATATAGCAGATTCGGTAATGTTATTTAAAATTACACATAACTTAATCGATTGTCCAGATATTCTACAACGCCTATCATTCCATATTCCAAATCGCAACAGCAGACAGTCGTTTACCTTTAATATCCCTCTAATAGAACAGAATAAACAGAACTCGTTTATATACAGATCCACATGCATATTTGGATTATTATTACCACATTAACATTTTTACCACGACTTTATATGACATAAAACGAAAACTCACTAAGCAACGTCACTCAAACTAGAAAGTTCAATCCCTTTATATTCCCAACCTTTGCCTCCGAATCCTATTCCTATGTTCCTCCCCCCCCCCCCCCCCTTTTTTCATATATCGTAACTAAAAAATAAATTAATTAAGAAAACACCCTTACCATGTGACACTTTATCATTCACCCATCATCAGAGGAAAGTTCATAATTAGCACAATTAACTATCTTACCATTGTATTATTATGCAATCTCTGATTGGCTGTCATCTTTCTCTAAAACAAATAACATAAAATAAAAATAAAAAATAAAACAATCGGATATCGTTTTCGCAGCATTATCTCTAAATGCGTGCGTTTTGATACATTGCAGCAATGCCCCTAAAGAACGAATTTTTAGTCTGCTCTAACAAACAAAATAATGGATTGAGTCACCGATACTAAATTGGATTTATTATTCTATCTAGAAATTTTTGATTTTGATTATGGACAAAAGTATTTATTCATATTCATAACGAGTGCGTACGGGCGTAAACAATGAATTCTTCTTAATATTTTAAAGTATAACTTGTAAAAAGTGTTTTAATTTAAAATAATTAAATTGGCTCCATTTGTGAATGCGTAGATTATGACGCACGTTCCGTTTAACTTTAATGTGCGTATGAACTCATTACAAGTTTATTTCCCTAACAAATCTAATATCGTTTGACGGGAGCTTCTTATTGCACCTGTCCTGAAATTATTACAATGGATTGTTTTTAGGAAGCATAAAGCAATACAACTTTACATCAAAGATGGCGTTGAAATGTAAAGAAAACTTGTGAACAACAAAGCAAAAATCTGAGTAAGTCTGAAATTACAGTCCGAATTTCAGAAAGCACAATACCCAAGTTTTGATTTTCAAGCATTACAATATCAATCTCGTAAACCGTATCGCTTTAGGAATTGTTTTTAATCTAAATTCTGATATTAACATTGCGTAATATCCAGAACAAATTTGGAATTCAATCACCCCATTTTCAATATTCTGGGCTAATTTGGAAGAAACTCTGACGATAATGTATATAGGCCATCAGCAGGGCAACATTAGGGGAAAATTGAGACCTTATGAAATCATTTCTTTATAAAACCTCCTTTGGCTTTTGGCCCATCAGTTGTTTAGCTTTTACCATCAGCGAGCTTTAAGCTTACAGCCCTCGAATAGTAGCCTTACAACCCGATATCGGTAGCGATTGGGGCGCGCTTAGATTTTCGATGATGGCCTTTCTATTTAACAAATAAAAAATACTCAAAATTATTACAAAAAAATGTGTTTTTTAATTGTAATGAATTTTTATAATAACATTTTGAATAAAGCTCTTGATAACTATGTTTCACTTTTTATTTCAGACCGGACCGGTTTCACCATGCTAAGAGCATGGGAAGATGTTTTTTTAGAAAATTTATGACATCTAGGTCAGGGATACTAAGGTCGTTTCTTTATGACAAAGAAGAAATTTTAAACGTACTCGTGTATCGGTTTTTCAGTCCTGACCCAAATTTTTGTTTTTTCTTTTACAATCTAAAGAAGTCCGTAAAAGGGTTAAACCAGTGAGTTCTAAATTAAACAAATGAAAATTTTGCGACTAAACAACAAAAAAGACAAATAATGTGTCTAAGTAAATTTTAAAATTTTCCGAAATATACAAAACAACGGATCATGAACAAAGATAGTGCAAAAATGTATTAATGTTTTCAAATCATAATACTTTGACATCAATTACTTCGTCAGTAATATTATAGTGTAAGAAAAATATATTGTTTTATTTTAAAAAGCTTTTAAGTTTCCGTGAGAAATACATTTCAAACTTCCTGAGTTCTGCTGGCTCCAGGCAGTGTGAAATCTACAGAATACAGAATCCCGTAAAAAATTTTAAGTCTTAAATTACTTAAAATAAGAGCAAAGTTCATTTAAGAACGGCGCCCCACGGCATATGAAAGACTTTCATTATATCGGATAGCTTGTTTTGTACAATCCCTGATAGCGGCTTATCTGAGAAATAATGCTTCAATTATCTTTAAAATGAGAAAAGCTCCCGGAGGCTTCTTTCTAAGGTTGTGTTGCGTCGGGCACCACGTGTGGGAAATGTATTTAAATTTCTCACCGAAAACGGCATCCGAATGGGAAAGTTTCTATTTCAACGGCAAACTTCATTTTATTACAAAACACCTCAACTCGCAGGCTGTTTTATAAGCAAACTTAATACACTTTGAAGAACTACCGAGCCTCCTTTTATGGCTGCCAGTAGCTATAGACAGGGAGCCCACAATACATAATCCTACGTCATCGGATGCACAGATGAAACCACTTTGTGACTGTGAGCACTAGGTTCAGTAAGCCTTAAAACACTTTCAACCTGTGTGCAACCGGGTGGGTTCCGTGCAGTCTTGGAAATTGTTAACATAAGATTCACGAAAGATGTTTTGTTTCGATAGGGATCGATTAGTAGACCAGTTGTCTGTTTACATTTTTTTTAAATTTTAAATGTATTTCGTCTCATGATCGACAGCCCACGGGATTCATCATCATCCAGACCTTCAACTCACGATCGGTGGACGAGTTTTTCTTTGCTCTACTAATCGTACCCTGTCGCAACAAAACATTTCCGTTCCTTAATTATATTGAATAAATTTGTACGACAAAAAAATCAACCCAAGAAAACAAGTGTTTTTTAATGCATCTACTTTCAAATGTCTTTTAATGCTTTTTTTTATTTTACTCTGAGGGTTGAACCTTCTAAGTTACTGGAGTCGGCGACACTGACAACTGAGCCAATACCCAATTGGTCAGGACCGACATTTATTTCGTAAAAGGTTTCGTAAAAGTATATTATCAACACATTGTTTCGTCTGGGTATCTGTGATGTTGAGTTACTTGTTATGGGCTCCCTGTCTACCAACCAGATACTCCAAATCATAGCCACTTTAAAGTTTTTCTCATTTTAAGCAGTTTACGTGTAATTAAGCGGAAAATCTTAACCAAGATTTCTCGTAAAACTTCGCCAATAACGCTCTTCGTAGGGCCTAGTTAAAAGTTTTGCTGTTATTATGCAAATAAACAAGTTATTGGTTTTCTTCCTGATAAATAAACCTTTTAATATTTCTAATCAAATAAAAGCGTTTACAATGAAGCAGAATTCGATTTAATTTATCACTGACCATGAATTATTGTGCCTTAAATGAATATTCAATGTTATTACTTTCCTTAAACTTTGTTATTTGATTTCCTCCAATATTTATAATATTAAATAAATATCCTGTTATAAAGTTGTTCACCGTATTCTCGTTGCATAGTTCGGCAAAAATTTATGTCAGATTACTCATGGCAAAGTTTTCTTAGACCAATTACATGAAAACGTTTACTCTTATTTACGTTCTGTTGAAAAAGTGTTCATATTAATAAGATTGACACTTTTGCTTTGCAAACAATTGCTAATAATACTACTGCGTATAATCTTCGTTACCATATTAAATAATTTGTTAAACTAACATGGCACTCCATTTTTTCAACTAATTTTAATATATTTATATGAAAGACGAGAAGAGAACTGGGACTCGAACCCAGTACCTCACGTCTTACCGGGATGGGTGCTTCTACCAATTCTGCCTCTACCATACAAAATTGGATATATTTATCCGAGACACTATCTAGGTTACAACAGTTCTTAAAACGATTGTTTCCAGTGAAAAAGGTAGTTGCCTATAATGTGGAAAAATTAGTAGAAGAAAATATTGTTAATTCTAAAATTTGAAATATGAGATTGACAAATGTGACGGCTTGATGGAAGGTGGCAATTGCCGAATTGGTAGAGGCGCCTGTCCCGGTGAGACGAGAGGTTCTGGGTTCGATTCCCAGTTGCGACCGTTATATTTTTTTATTGATGGGAATAACCTTCAAAAGTTATAAAAATAGAGTTCTTATAAAAAAATTAATAAATAAATAATTTTGTCATATAAAAACCCATTATTTCTAGAAAGGCATACAAGTACAAAAGTTTTCTTCGGTAATCAATCCCATATAGTATTTGTATGCCTTTCTCGAAAGAATTGAGTTTGTATACGAACAAAACTATTTATTCACATACACATGCATGTACGGGCGCCGACTATTAAGTAATCTTAGTATTTTAAAGCATAACTTGCAAAAGGCTTTTTGTTCTGAAATAATTAAATTAGCACCATCTATGAACGAGTTGATTATATTGACCTACATATTTCCACCCTCCCCTCTTACTTTTTTCATTCCCAAAACTTCCCCACCGACCTTTCCCTAAATAGACCCCCCACACAGCATCTTTAAAGATGACATAGGCCCAGAGGGAATTTTTCCCCTCAGGACTTCCTGTATGAAGCTAACTAAACAGTAATTCTCTTACCGTTAACACAATCAAAAGAAAAATCATCACACATAGTATTACAAAAAGAGGGCAACCTCCATCAAATATAGACTTGTTTCTACATGACTGTAAACAAACTTCATCCAACTGCCAATGTGAACATATTGAAAGAATAAAACAAATAAAATACCTAGGGGTTATTATTGATTCACACTTACGCTGGACTGACCACATTGCTTTCATCACTAATAAACTCAAAAGAATCATGCACCTTATGAAGTACATTAAAAACATCTTCCCACTAACAATACTGAGATCCATATATTTTGCACTGTCAATCCATTGTCACATATGGAATACTAGCTTGGGGAAGTGCTACAAACAAAGCAATTGACTTAATTTAAAAAATACAAAAAGCGATAATTAGTTCGCTAAATACAAGAAGCTAACATAATTAAAAATGAAAAATAAATTAATGTGTTTTGAGGCTATTGGTAAAATGGGAATCTTTGTCTCTCTTAAAAAAGACAAAAAGAGAATTGGATTCGAAAAATCTGCGCAAAAAAACCTTCTGATTATTAACAGGTATTCTCCGAAGCGCAAAGTGCACCGTTCCCCAGGGGTCGATGCTGAGAGCAACTCACCTCCGTTGATAATATTCTTCCCCACTTAGCCTTAAACTTTCTCATTTGGCATTTTCAGCTTTATATTTTGGCAGTCTTGGATGATATTTCAGGGTTAAATGATTCTAAAAAATCTGTTCACATGAAATGGTTATTTTTTATATGAACGTTTTCTTATAGATTTTTTTTTAATAATAGCTTTGCTAATTTAAGTGGCGAGTTTCTTGTGAAATATCGTTTCACAAGCTCTTAACAAGCTACAAAAAATATATATATATATATTTTTTTTTTTTTTTACATTAACTCCACACAGGAGGCCCTGAGGAAAATAATTTCCCTCAGGGCCTATGTCATCTGGGATGCTGTGTGGAGGGTCTTTTTGAGGAGAGGAAGGAATGAACATTGGTCCTGAAGAGACCCATGTTGTAGGAAGGAGGAAACACAGAGGCCGGCAAATCATTCCACAGCCGAGCTGTTGAACACAAGAACGAGTCGAAGAAACGACCCGTTCTCATGTGACAAATGTCAACCGTGTACAAATGTTGGGCACGCGTTTGGCGTGTTTCCCGACTATGCACCGGTGCCGAAGGGATCAATGATGCTAGTTCCTCGGAGCATCTTCCATTGTAATACCGGTAGAACAAGGATAGCATTCCCACCCGACGCCTGTGCTCTAAAGATTGCAATCCGTCTGTTAAGATGGGAGAATCTATCAAACGGACCGCCCGTTTCTGCACAGAGTCGAGGGTATTTTTCAGGTATTTTGGAGCTCCAGACCAGAGATGGCTGCCAAATTCAACCGTGGGGCGTACTTGTGATTTGTACAAGGTTAGCAGTTGTGTACTATTAAAGTATCTAGTAAAGTATATATACAATAATAGAACTTACAATTAATGAAAACTTACGAACTACGAGCTATACTATAGAACCAGTGTGAAAGATGCTCTCAGTATGGCCCTGGTGAAAGACAACCCTTCAGAATTGAAACGTTGTTTGAAATGGCTTCATCCGTGTTTGATAACCTGATTTGAATAGCCAGGTACTTCTTCACGTTTTTCTTTCTCATTACCTTCCCATCCCCACTACTTCCAGCCTCACAACATACCCCAATTGGGGATGCCATCGTCTCACTATTTCCAGATGATTGGGAACTGTTGGAACTCCTCGGCAGTATTCTCATAAAAAACAATAATAAAAAAAAAACAGATGAAATACTTTTAATTATTACATCACACATAGCGATTCATGATCCTGAAGTGAATTTTCTGGGTATGATTATTTACGTAAATTTAAAAAACAAATCTAAAGAGCAATTTATTTTTAAGTTTATATTTTTAGATAATTTTTGTTATCTTCTTCAGTGCGATTTATTTATTTTCATGTTGCATTTGTATGGACGTTAACAAATAATTTATCTTAATATTTTAAAGCATGACTTGTAAAAAATAATTAAATTAGCACCATCTATGAACGATCAGATTATGAATTCTTTTAAGCACGCCCTTAAACTCATTAAATCTAAAATACATGATTTGATTAGTTTTTTCAATAAATTCTACTAGTCTTGGGATTTATTTGCTTTTGTATCTTATTATTTATGGTGGCAACCTCGCAGACTGCAAAGTTCAAGCTGCATTAATTATTTTTCTATTCGGAACCTAATTAATACATTTATATTTGACGAGGGAGCGCAAACGCAGCTAACAATTAAATTGTGACTCCGTGTTAAGGTTTAGGCTTACATGATAATAATGGCTTATTACTCAATGAATGATTACTCATTATTCATCGAGTCATTACTCATTAACTCATTACTTAATAAGTCATTACGCATAGCCTGAAATAGATTCTGATAGGATTAAGCGCTTTCTAACCTATACATAGGTATAGCATTTACGTAATGTAGCTTTTTCATCGAATAACCAAACTATGTATGGGCTGTTGAAAATAAAAATCAATACATTTTTTCGCTTTGAACCGCATTCCAAAAACAATGGGTATGTTTACAATGTTATTGTGACCTCGATTAAAAACGATTTATTTATCACGTTAATAAAAACTTTGATAATGATAAAACACGTTCACTTACGATATTAAATTGTTGGTATATCCGTTAAAAGAGTCATTACCTATAGCAAGAACAAAAACAAAAATAGTTAACCCTCCCGCAGCCAACTGGGGCTGAAAATTTCTCTCCAAAAAACCCCAAAATTTCTATCCTTCTTATATCTACTTAAATACAATTCCTTCCAATCTAGACCCCCCTCCCGTGAGATAAGTTTGGACCACTTCGTATTCTTTTCAAGTAACATGAAATTTTGCTGCCCACTCCCCCCCCCCCCCCTTTGAGCTCACATAATTAATGTATGCCCCCTTTTCCGATTTTTATTTTATATGGGACACCTAGAATTAATTCTATTGAAATCTTTTGAAGGTTATTTCCATGAATGTAATATTAAAAAACATATTTTAAATAAAATACATATTTTCTGTATCGTGTTCTGTTTCATGTTTTTTTTCCTTACTAATAGATTGACAGAATATTTTGAATTCTTTCTACTACCGTCATCATAATCGAATAATGTTGCTTTTTCCATTGTAAATTATTAGGACCATATTTTCTGGCGAAGTATTCATCACACGACGCGCGACGGGTGGGGAATCCGATGCTTTTGAACCATTGGACCAAGATTCATATAATAATTTTTAGTTTTTTTTTAAATATATTTTATTCTTTGATGTCTATATTAATAATAAGTACCTATACTGCATGGTATGGTATACAAATAAAAACAATGAAAATCAATAAGCGACCAAGATTCATATAATAATTTTTTGTTTTTTTTTTTATATATATTATTCTTTGATGTCTATATTAATAATAAATACCTATACTGCATGGTATGGTATACAAATCAAACAATTAAAATGAATAAACGATTGTGTCAGGACATGGTCCTGAGTAAGCTCGGGCCTAGCGCTCACTCGAGATTGGCTCTTGTGGCCGGAAGGCTGCGGTCACCACATGGGTATCTAAAAATGTCAGTAACTTGTCATCGCTCCCAAACTCGACTGCTGGCCGCTAACGAACAATTGACAGTTCACAACGACTAAGGGTTCCTAATTTATTTGACATGAACTGCTATTTCTTCGTTTGCGGCCTGTGGTCATGCTCGGGAGCGATGACAAGTTATCGACATTTTCGAAAAAAACCTATATCAATCGACTATGCTAGATACCTTGATGTAAATAACACATTTTGGTTTGAATTCAGGGATCGGTGTGTGCTAAAAATGTTACCACATCTGGTCCTAAAGTGACAGATTTGCGGATAGAGTAATTAACTAGTACAGTGAATGCATTGTTCTTAAATAGTTAGAATATCAACGTCAATAACTGTGTAATTTTGAATTATTTTCGCTTAGAAACTCCTCGTTATCTTGGCCTATTCGCATGATAAAACTCGCGACTTAGACATTCTCTAAGAGCCTGAATCATTAATAATATTAATAACCTTTCTTCCGTGAAGGCACGCTTGCTCCCTGTACCGGGGGTTAATCCTGCGATGATTCATGATGATATATTACAACCCTCGTGAGTTTGGTATCTGAAAATTACCAAGGAGAAGATTCCTTCCAATTGAATTTACCGTTACGCGGGATCCTTCCAATTCCCTCTGAGCCTTTTAAAGCTTTTCTTTCGAAGCTTTTTCTGTATGTGAAGTTTCCGGGCAATCACAGAAAAGTAATACGATTATTTATGGCCTATTGTGTCATGTGCTTTTATTTATTTACCTTCAGCTTTGTCATCTTACGTATGCGATATCGCCTAACAATAATTCCAGTCAAGCAGAAAATTTTTCTTTATCCTTTTTATACCGTCAGCATAATACAATAGTAAATTATTAAGCTTCCATTTGCAAAATTTTCTCTTGCTTCATACAAGTTTATAATAAATTATTGGTACCATCTATCCTTTTTTAAATATTTTTTTAACATTAGCTCCATACTAATGGAGGTCCTGAGGAAAAAAATTCCCTCAGCGCCTCTATATCGTCTTAGGGAATGCTGTGTGGAGGATTTTTTTAAGGAAAGGAAGGAGAGGAAGGAAGGAAATAGGTACGAGGGGTGGGTAAGGAATCTATGGGTCAGTGTGTCCAAGAGTGACGGTCGTATGCATCCAACTTCGATGCAAGACGATGGATGATGAGTCGAGGGATTCTGGATGGATAGATCAAAAAACCCCCCTCAAACAGTCTCTCTCGATCTAATCGCCACGCATCAGGAGGGCAGACGCATCGGCCGCCAAGACCTGGACCAATCTCATCCCATGAACCCGGGAACCCTTGCTAAGTCACCAAAGGTAGCGAAGCACTTGGGAGAGGTGTTGGTTGTCCAATAAATGGTTCCCGGGGCGGCGGTTCCTGTACCCGCCCCCAAAAATAAAATGTATTATACAAAATAAATTAAAATTTTTATGAACAGTAAAATTCTCCACGTTATTATTATCGTTTTAAATGTATTGAGATAGTTTTATCTGACAATCACGTTTATATGTACGTATGTATAGATTCCGTGACAGTTGATCCCCCGGCAGTTGACCCCCGGCATACTTATAAGCAATATTTAGTCGATTCAGGGAAAATACGATATACTTACTTATACAAATTATAACTAAGTGTCTCGAAAGAGTGTGTAGAGTGGATGTACCGCCGAATAACAAAAGTATAGAACATATTTTCATTCAAATCCATCAATGATAAAACTACTGTATATATACCAGCGTATAAAAATCGACCTTTTAAATAAATTCGTTTGATATCCATACCAACTTACTATAAAAAGAACTTTTGAAGTCGATTTTAGGTTTGAAATTGATAAATGATGCACAACAAATTAAATTTTAACTGTCGAAGCTTTTGATCTTTATACAGTGAGTTAAGTGGCTTATTATTACTGGTAATTTTCAAAGAAGAGGAGAGTGAATGAATGTTATTTATAAAGTTTGGCATTCGGAAACCACTGAAATAGTATAAACTTGGTGTTATGTACGGTAATTGACTATTTGTGGCTTTTACACTGAGTAAATTCTACTACAAAGGTGCAGTCACATGCTGATTTAACTAAAAGGATTGAAACAAGAATAACATTGAAATAAAAACAAGTAATGAAAAGACATAATCTTGTATTAAAACTAAATCCCCAACACTATTACTAAATGCAAGATAGGTATGACATAAAGTAATATTGATTTGTAGGTACAAAAAATCTTAGTGTTAACCATATTCTACGACAAAGATAATACTTACTTTTAAGTTTAAATTTTCTTTCCACCGTGAATGAATAAGGGATTTGCATTTTGTCACTCCCAATATTTTGTCTTAAATGTAGGGAAAAGTTTGAAATTTCTTTTTTGTCTATATTTTTAAATAAGTATTTTGTGCCGTTAGAGCTTTAGAAGTACTTAAACTCGTCAAGAATTAGCGATATGACAAAAATCGTTCATCTACGACTAAAAGTGAAAACTTCTTTGGCACTGTTGTGGTTTGAAACTCAATGAAACGAAAAATAGCGACTCTAAAAAGAAACACTCGTACATCTATAGGATTTAGCCTGCGAGAGAGTGAGATAGTATAACCGGTCTCCTCTTTGTACGGTGCTTCGCTGCCTCCCCACTCTTGTTTACTTTAATTCTACGCGTGTAAATTGCACACTGTATTCTTTTTATTGTTTATGTTTTGTGTTTGATGAGTTTTGTAAGGGAATCAATTTTACATACAATTGAAGTCAGTTGTATACCTGCCTCAGTTTATTGGACTTATTTATGCATTTTCAAAGTATCTTTAATTTTTTGATTGTCAATAATAAGGGTATTGTAATTGATTAGAATTATGAAATTTCTTCCAAAAAAAGGATTGTTATAAAAATTACCACATTTCAACAAAAATATTTATGACATTATTAAATTTCCACCCTAAGGCGTTTCACTCGCATTCATAGAGTGCATTAGACATTTCTGAAAATGTGAAATTATTATTTGGTCCTTTTTGTGTTGAGGGTAACACGCTACGGTGATGCTCTCCATTGAAATGAGCATGTATCGTCACCGGAATCACGGGGGCGCTGAAGGGGGCGATGGGAAAGGGGGGCGGTGACTGAATGAAGATTGATAGACGTCGATAGCACCCCTGACGACAGGCACATGAAGGTGCCAGCTGCTGAATAATTAGGCGCCTGAGCTAAATTTACTCGCGTGGTGCTACAAATGTATCCCAGAGTGATGTGAGTGAGGTTTTTCTTTCAAATTAATTCATCTTTTAAAATAGTGGTTAAACAGCGCATTTTAAAATTATTTTTTAAAATTTTATACACTCTAACGAACAACCATCCTGCTGTTTCCCCTGTGGGGGGTTATGCAGAGAGGACGGACAGCCGTACAATTTATTCTCGAATTTAAAATAGTAAACATTTAAAGAGTAACTACACTTAAAAAATAAAATATAAATTTAAAGCTTTAACTAACTAATCATCACACTACTTCCCCGGAGGGTAGGCGGGTGGGGTCGACCGCAACACAAATATGTATTCACACACCCCTTGCCTCATTCACAAACAAAGATCGTCTTATACATCCCTACTCTTCTGACTTTTGACAAAATTCTGCCGTGTCTTCCTCGGGCGTCCCCGACAACTCACACCATTCACGTTCGCTTCACACATTTTTAATACACTCCTCATTGCAAAAAAAAAACTTTTTTAGCACCGTTGAAAACTTCTTTACCACCGTTGTGATTTGAAACTCGATGAAACGAAAAAGAGACATTAAAAACAGAGACGTTAAAACAGGCCTGGGAGAGGATGAGATAGAATAATCGGTCTTCTCTTTATGAGGTGCTTCCTAACCTCCCCACTCTTGTCTCCTTTTGTTTTCTGGAGGTTTTTCTTCTTCCGCGTGTGAACTGCAAACAATTTTATTTATTTATTTTATTTATAAAATACATGTTACATATATTAGACATTTAAGTAGATTAGATTTATTAAATCACCATACTAGGCGGCTGCCTGTTTCATGGTGATCAATTAAAGATAGTTACTTTGAGTGAAGTCTAGTGTAATCACATGGTAAAATTGGAAAAGTTATAATAAAAAAAGAAAAGAGAAAAAGAAGTGCGTAAGGATAAGATTATGAAAATATGCATAACAATATCAATTTTTTTTTTGTTTTTGTTTTTAAAGTTTACATGTTAGAATATAGAAAATACGGGAAACATCCATAATAATTTAAAAAAACTGATAACTAGCGAAATTAATATTTAAGAAATTTATTATGGTTTTCTACAAATTGAGCACATTAACAAAAAATATGTACCTTTTAATAAAAAATTGTTTTTTTCTTCCTGCTTTTGTCTCATATGTCAAGTATTTTTATTATACCAACTATTTTAATGAAGTACCTAATTAATTATCAACCGTATTCTTATGGAATACGGGTCGAACTAGCGCAACACGGTACGGGACGGCACGAAAATGCTTTCAATTCTGGCTAAAAGGTCACCATTCGTTCCAAAAGCTTTTAAGGGTTGTTTCCGATCAAGGTGTGAATTGAATACACCGGAATCAAGAACATATTCAGCACACATTTAATGCACAAATGACCACTAAACTCTCTTGTAAATGAATGTAATTTGTAAATACCTACAAATTCAATTTAGTTTTTGCTGGCTCCTGTCATGAATTTGGGTGTGATATCTATGGAATATGGACTGTCATTGTTTTGAACTTTTTTAATTGATTGTTGTTTTCTGTTTGAATGAACAAGAATTAAATAATTATTTCCGACAAATATTTTTTACGGCGAAACAAAAAATTGTCAGATGCATTTCCAATGCCAATTTTGATGCGTTTTCTACATAAAATGTTTCTTAATCCTATACTATACCAGCGATCGGTAATTGGTGACCCGCGGGTCAGAACCGACCCGCGACGTGCTTCCGGAACGAAGGGAGTCCCTGAACGGACGATTATTCCTTCCCACCTTACTTGGCTCACCACCGTTCACGATTCACGTTCAACATGTTTTATGTCTTAAAACTCTTGAACGTTGAGCTCTGTTATTATGAAACTTGCACGGCTTATCTTTTATCTAGAATTTTGACTTCAAAGCGCTTTATTTAACCCCGCTATGCATTTTTCTTCGGTAGTTATAAAGCTTTGTCATTATCGTCATCATTACATAGTATAAAATGAAGTCGCTCAAAATGTATGTGCGCATAG
The DNA here is from genome assembly GCA_917880885.1 of Limnephilus marmoratus. Classification (NCBI taxonomy): domain Eukaryota; kingdom Metazoa; phylum Arthropoda; class Insecta; order Trichoptera; family Limnephilidae; genus Limnephilus; species Limnephilus marmoratus. The sequence goes on along the minus strand of OU862917.1, from coordinate 30,500,274 downwards.
ATCTTTTAAACTACGCAACGGATCATGCGGTTTTCACCAATAGATAGTGATTCAAGAGGAAGATTTATATGTATAATACATGCTTATTATATATAGTAGAGGAAAGCTGAGAAATTCAAATATTCAATTCAGGCAGCCGGCAGCTGGCAAGCGGGTAGTGTGGATTTTATAAAGGTCGGGTAATGGCGTTGTGTTTCGTTAGCCACAGCAACGTGTGGCCAGGTCTGCTAGTAATATATTAATTAGACTTTGTATCCTGATAAAGAAACCATTGGTTTCCAAACATGTTGATATTTTTTATTAAATGAGTCCTATAATTTCAAAACCCGCTACATCCGATTTTTCAACCAAATGATCTGAGTATGACATCTTGTTCACATTTTTGCGAGGAACGAGACTAACCTAAAATTGAGTTTTAAAATTTCCCTTATCACGATCAAAAACCATGTTAAAACTGCGATTGAGAAACAAAACCCGCTATATCATTCAAGAAGTTACTATTAAAACCCGCTATACAGGAATTCAACGAATCACGAGCAGTTATTTGCCAAGATGACGGGTGTAGAAACACGCCCCTCAGGTCAGTTGAGTTTCAAAAACCTCTATATTCCATACAAATCATGAAGTGAATATTAAAATCCGCTATATACTCGTACATTTTTTATCCAAATTACTTAAATATTTCTATACATTACATTTCTAGACATGGAAATTTTTATTTACACTAGAAATGTGAGAGTTTTTTGCAGTTTTCTCGAGAATCAGTGAAAGTTGATGTAGCGGATATAGAAATTGAACGACTCAAATATCTAGTGGTAAAGACAAAGGTTGTCATTTTCATTTAATTACTATGAAATATGCTTTATAAGTTGTTTTTTAATACAAGATGTGTAACTATTGTGTTTTATATTTTGTTCAATAATATAAATTCTGTTGAATCTCTGGCGAAGCCGGAAAAAGTCCGTTATAATGTAAATGTTGCATAAAATCCAGAGATTTTTCTTTAAAAAACACCATCTAAAATTCTAAATCATCATTTTCATCGAGATTGCGTAGGAAAGTAATCGTTTTAAATCCTTTGATAATTTTCACGTTGCTTCATTAAATGTTTCAAAGAAAACCCCCTTTTGATTCTGTTATTCTAACCAATCTTTCATTAACTAAAGTAACTACTGTATTCATTTGTTGATACATATTTACAAAACTCTATAATATTAAAGTAGCTCTTTCATTAATTTAGAATATTTATATAGTTAACCAATATACACAGTATCTCATTCAATATGCCAATTTCCTGAATTATGTATTAAACCCAAACCCGGCCATGTCTCTTTTTCTACCGGTCCCCGAAAACTGAAAAGCAAATATTCAAATATTGTTTTCGGCGCTAATTAAGTTAATTGAACTGAATTGGTAATGAATTAATTGTAAACGGAGCCGAGATTTTAGCGAAATATGGAATGTTTGAATTTGGCAATCTTCTCGGGTGGTGGAATAATCGGTTTCTTACTGATTTTCAATTCTGAATTGATTAATCAATTTGCAAAGCGTTTATTTCATCCCCTATTCGTAGATGGAATGTATTTTTTAATAGATAACGTTGTATAATTATGATTTGTTAACGTTGTGATTATTGTAGATCAAATCAGGCCGTAAATTGTGTATTTTAACTCAAATTATAAAGATTTATTATTCCTCGTAAAGATATTTCTCGTTTATGAAAAAAAAATATTTAAACTGTTCTTACTGCCAACTTATTATAATTTGGGAGGCGGGAATGGGTACCGCCGCCCCGGGAACCTTTATTGGATAACCAACACCTCTGCCATAGATCACCCCAAGTGGTTCGCTACGTTTGGTGATTTAGCAGGGGTGCCCGGGTTCATGGGGTGAGGTTTGTTTAGGTCTTGGAGGCGGATGACCAAGACACACTGAACCCCAGATTCCTACCCACCCCTTAAACCCTTTTCCTTCCCAGAACTCTCCTCTCCTTCCTTTCCTAAAAAAAACCCTACACACAGCATCCCCAAAGATGACATAGGCCATGAGGGAAATTATTTTCTTCAGGGCCTCCTCTGTGGAGCTCATGTAAAAAAAAAACATTTTATGCTAAAAGTGAACCAGAAGAAGAGTAGTGGGTTGAAATCGAGATGTCTGTGGGAACCCGACGCTTTAAACCACTCAGCTACTTAGTGTTCATTATTCTTCTTCTTGTGCTCACTCTTATCGGAGGTTGGCTATCATTGGTGTGAACCATGTCTTTCATTAAGAACGTTTTCCCTCGATTTTTTCTTATATCGCTCCTTGTAATATGACTAAGATATTTGAATTTTCTTCTATTATTATATACAATTCACAATAATTGTTCTCAATTTAGGATGCGGGAATGGGTACCACCGCCCCGGGAACTTTTATTGGATAACCAACACCTCTGCCATAGGTCACCCCAAGTGGTTCGCTACGTTTGGTGATTTAGCAGGAGTGCCCGGGTTTCTCTAGGTCTGATGACCAGGACACACTGAACCCCAGATACCTACCCATCCCTTAAACCCTTTTCCTTCCCAGAACTCTCCTCTCTTTCCTTTCCCTAAAAAAACCCTTCACATAGCATCCCCAAAGATGACATAGGCCGTCAGGGAAATTATTTTCCTCAGGGCCTCCTGTGTGGAGCTCATTTAAAAAAAAATTAAAAATTGTTGACCATTGAACTAAGAATTTCTAAATTTATTATTATTTATCTTATTTATTCTATGCCTATCTCAATTTAAATTGTTATATGTCTTCATGTGGGCAAAATTCGAATGCCTTTTACACACCTGTATCACTGGTTTTTAAACCCCCGTCAGTTATAATTAGTGATCATCCGGACAGATGGCCATGACGGCAACTTTATACTCAATCCAATCATCTAATCAGTGTACTCAAATCCACTGGTGTAGTGTCCTATGCATACATAGAAAGTTATATATATAAGTGATTCCTCCCCTTTTACCTGTCCAGCCCAATCTGTCCAGTCCAGGGACAGTCACCTACCTTGGGGGTGGTTTATTTCAGGCCCCTGTCCCACCGTTTTAAGGCTCCCTTCCCGGATTTCAGATTTTCCACCCCTTAGTTTAGTCACCTGTCGACCCCCTAACTCCCCCAAGCCCGCTCCCTGAGACTAATGGACCGGTGCTAATGAACAATGCAGCATCCAGCAGAGATGAGAGATACACCCCAGACAAGAGCAATGATTGCCGAAAAGTAAAGCTTTTTCGTTCCCAGGGTGCTTTCAGCCTTTCCTTGAATGATGAACGAAGAGTAAGACTACGAAAGCCATGACTTTTCTCATTTCAAATAACTCAGAGTAGAATCATTTTAAAGCAGGGTTTCACAACCAGCAAGAGGGTTGAAGATGGTCCGCCGGTCAATAAACGAGCCAGCACGCGGGCTGTCCCTGGTCGAGAAGTCTGAATAAAAAAAATCGAGACAATATTCAGTTTTTTATTATTGTACCTTGTGGTCAGTGGCCATCATGGTAATCCGTTTCGCCCCACCCCATCCTACCCCGTTCTTCCCCCTCCGTTGTGGTAAATATTCTGCTAGAACCCGTCCCACCCTATCCCATTACGCCCCTCCCATTATGCTATCCGTCCCGGGTGCCACCCATGCTAGCCTACGCCACTGACCAAAAGCAGTGGCTTAGGCTAGCATGGGTGGCACCCGGGATGGATAGGGCGGATAACGTGGTTCACTCCCCCCCCCCCCCCATTAAAGTTGACAAACCCAATTTTCGACTTTATAAAAAATTGGTCCATCCTGGGTGGGGGTGGCTAGAGGGCCCCCCTTCGCCACGCCACTGTGGTCCTTGTCGAAAAAATAAACGTACAAGTGGTCCCGGGTCAAAAAAAGGTTGGGAACCACTCTTTTAAAGACATCTTTTCTTGTATAGTAGTAACTGTTCCGTAGGATTACTGCGGGGTAAGAGGCTATTGCAGGCGGGTGATCCAAACCAATTTCAAACCAGTTTGAACCACTTTCGGTTTGCACAAATACATTCAAACGTGCACTGTTGAAAATGATTTTTCTGTGACGTATGTACCTGCAAATCATTTTAAAGAGGAAACATTTGAATGTATTTGTGCACACCGATAGTATCGAAAGTTTCAAAAAAGTTTTCAGACTATTTTTGAACACCCGCCCACAGTCCACTCTTACTTCACAAATGCCCAAAGATACTGTACGAATACCAACTTTCCGTTTAATTCGTTTGATCTCAAATTTACACACACGATTAAATTCGAAAATGTTTGGTTTCTTTCTTCAGCTTCCTAACAAAACAAAATTATTGTTAAATTGAATTAACGTTTAATCCATCCAGTACACCACTTTACGTACAAGAGTCTCTTTAAAACTGTTTATCTACACAAAGTATGAAAGCAACAAATTAGATATTAAGGCTCTGCAACCGGGTCCGAAAAGAAGAAGATGGAGAGATACGAAATTACGAATGTTAGAGGAGAGCACTAACATTTACAGCGACAAAATCGATGCGAAAATTGCGAAAATGTTTAATAAAACACGACTTGTTTAAAATTTAGCAAAAATCTCGCGGGCACTATCTTAAACAGCATTTAAAGAAACACTGTGAATTTTTTCATACATATAACTTACAAAATAACTGAAACAAACGTGTTAATAACAATTTTTGGAGCATACTTTGCGATTTTTTTCTATCGAGGGAATTTTATGTAATTTGGCGCAGGGAAAGTCTAGATATTATCTTCAAGAATAAAATATATTTTTTTAAGAGCTTTAAAACCTACCGTGTTTTAGGGAAATGTGTAATAAATCGGTATAAATCCGGGTTGCGGGCCCTTAAGTTGTACCGCTTCTCTTCAAAAAATAATATATGTTTTTGTATTTCCCTTCTTCCTACATGATTTTTCTTACTTTTCTTTGCCCTCACAACATTATTATTTTTTTATGTAGGTACCCAAGATATCTTTGTAGATGTGCTATCTGCTGTTTTTAATATGCATTAACAATATATTTTGAATAAGGAAAGAATTCGTTCATTTAGTTTAACGTTCGTTTGGTTTATTCGTTAATTATTTGTTCTTTTAGTTTATTTGTTAATTGGTAAATAATATCGGCGACACCCGGAAACGCAGACCCACATAGTAAAAACAGCAGATAGCACATCTACTTATATTTCAATATCTTTGCCGGGAACCTTAATTGGATAACTAATCTGTCCTAGGTCACCTAAAGTGGTTCGCTACGTTTGGTGATTAAGCAGGGGTTCCCGGGTCATGGGATGAGGTTTGTCTAGGTCCTGAAGGCGGATGACCAGGACACACTCAACCCCAGATTCCTACCCACCCCTTAAACCTTTTTCCTTCCCAGAACTCTCCTCTCCTTCCTTTCCTTAAGAAAACCCTCCACACAGCATCCCCAAAAATGACATAGGCCCTGAAGGAAATTAATTATTTTCCTCAGGGCCTCCTGTGTGGTAATTTACTAATACAGGTCTGTCAATTTAATAATATGTCTTTGTCTCATAACTAGATACGTGCTTATGGCAAGTTTTCTAGGCCATCAAAATCTAATTGCCATTACGAATCCACTTGATTTATTCCGTTCAGTTCACATGAATTTATGTGCCCTGTGTAAAATATAAGTGTAAAATCCTTAATATCAAATAAGATTGGAAATTCTTTCTTTTCAGTTATCAAGTCAAATTCAAACAAGGAAAACTGAAAAATTACTTTTCTCTCACCTGTATATTTTTCTAGATTCCACAATAAACCTGCTCAATCATATATATGCAGCGCGTAATTTTTTTTTTGATAGGTTATTTATAACTTTGAAAATGGACTTTGAATAATGCCGAGTAAGGGATTGTTTAGAATATCAGCTTTTGTCGATTTGGATCGTATGAAGTGGAAAATCTGTTTCTAACAATACGCAGGAATATATTATTTACTCTTATTTTATATATTCTATCTTGGTCACTACAAAATTATTACTTTCGTAGCAAACTTAAGAGATGAAGCTTTTACTTTTAGCTGAAACCTGTTTTCTGAAGTAGTAAAAAAATATCTAAGGGTGAGCCTGGCGTTACTAGATATACTCGTATGTATTATTTTAGTCTACATTGCCTAGGACCTAGGTCAATGGTTGGCATATCTCAATAGTCAAAAGAGTTACATAAATGCCAGCAGTACAAGGCTTTGGATTTCTTTTGAGAGCTGAACCGTGTTTTGAGAAGTCGGTGAAAATAAGGTAAAAGAATTGAATAAAACTAAATATGTATCACACTTAGTAATAATGTTACTTTTTGATGAAAATAAAAAAAAAAAAAAAATTTAGAAATGTTCTGATGTTTTTAATTACAAATCGAAGTGCTTATAAATACTTATACAGTTAATTTAAAAAAATAATTACAATTAATATCTAATGTGCAAAGAGAAATACAATTAATTATCTTTAATAAACGATTCTCAATTAAATAATTACAGGAGGAAATCCAACCACGCATGATTTAAACGTTTTGAAAAACTCTTGACAGTTAAGAAAGGTCGAAACTAAACGCTAATCCATGGTTTAATTTTACTTTTAATTTTCAGTTTTAGCGTACAACCACATTGGTAATATAAAAAAAATATTTTTGAAATGTTATTAATAATTAGCAAAATAAAACGTATTTTTAACACGTCATTCGTCAAAGAACTACACTCAAGTAACCAAAGAGTCGCGTATGATTCGCGATTTTACCACACAACAACATTCGTATTATGGGCTATGGAGCTATGAAATATGAATTTATCAGTCAAAAACTACATAAACACGCCATGTTGTTTCATATTTTTCAAATATTTTATTAGAAAGTCACACTTGCGTTCTTTAGAATGGTTAATTCGACGCAAATAATTTTAATTCACAACTTCATTTTTATAGTGAGGTACGGTGCCGAAAAATATTAAATAATTGTTTTTTTAATTGCTTGTTCCATAGTTTTAAAGCGTTCAACAAAAGATTTTTTTCACGAGTGATCTTGGCTGAAATCGGGCTGCGAAACCAATATAGTTAATCATAAAAGTGATATATATATATATATATATTTTTTTTTTTTATTAGTTTTTTTATATACATATACATGTGTGGCGACACATCATTTTTATCTTCGCCATCAAAAGAACATACGAGAAACATCTCCTTATATTCGCGTGCATCGGCAAATCTACTTGCTACTAGGTACCTACCTACATATGCCGATCGCGATGTACTTTCTCGCTTGCCGTGCCAGCCCGACGTTAATAATATCGCACCCGCCTAGAAAGGTCTCGAGACAGCACCGTAAAATATCTGTACGGCGCCGAATATTCTCGTCAGCTGCCGAAGTGGCTCGTATTACCTACCGCGAGGTAGTTACTCTACCGCGGCTATATAAGCAGCCGATCGCTCGCCCGCTACAGTTCAGTCTCACACTAATCGTCGGTCAACATCTCAACATGTAATAAGTGCTCCTGCATGGTATCGCTACGCTCCAGGGCAGCTTCCTCGAGGTCCATCACCACGTCTCAGCTACAAGGCCCACCGTGTCTTCAGCTCCAGAGATCAGCTCCATCCCGCGACTTATAAGGTTTGACGCACCTTCAGTCCAGGGATCAGCTCACCACTTCATGGCACCCCGAAGCCCCACCGTGCTTCGCTGCCATGGAAACACGCTCCGCCTCGCCAGGACTACCTGCTGGTGGCTCAGCTCACCGAGCCACTCACCGTTTATCTCCGCGACACAAAGCGTCGAGCAACGGCCTGGAAGATAGGTCATCTCCACCGACAAGGTGTCGAGCAACTCGCTGACCTTCACCACACCATCTCCATCACCTCCGCACGCCTGCAGCATCATCACAGCACCCCGCCTTACATCATGTTACCGACCACCGACCATCTGCTACGTAGCCCAATAAACTACTGACTCACTACTTCGACTTGCCGTCTTTCATTTCTGTCTCCCGCTCCCTCAACTGGTGACCCCGACGTGATATGGATACGCAGCATACAGCATCCTGACATGTGTGTTACCACAGCGCATCCGGTAACACCGCAAAAATGAGGGAATCGGTAGAGACCCATCAGCACGGACGCACCGACCAGCAGCATCAACCCGGCTTTCCTGCGACTCCTGGCATTATCTTTCAACCCTGTACTCCGTACACTGGGAAGGGGGTGTGTGGCGACACATCATTATTATCTTCGCCATCAAAAGAACATACGAGAAACATCTCCTAATATCCGCGCCCATCGGCAAACCTACTTGCCTAGGTACCTTCGTACCTATACTGGCCGCGATGTACTTTCTCGCCTCCCGTGCCAGCCCGACGATAATAATATCGCCCCGCCTAGAAAGGTCTCGAGACAGCACCGTACAATATCTGTACGGCGCCGAATATTCTCGTCAACTGCCGAAGTGGCTCGTATTACCTACCGCGAGGTAGTTACTCTACCGCGGCTATATAAGCAGCCAATCGCTCGCCCGCTGCAGTTCAGTCTCACATTAATCGTCGGTCAACATCTCAACATGTAATCAGTGCTCCTGCATGGTATCTCTACGCTCCAGGGCAGCTTCCTCGAGGTCCATCACCACGTCTCAGCTACAAGGCCCATCGTGTCTTCAGCTCCAGAGATCAGCCCCATCCCGCGACTTACAAGGCTTGCGTCACCTTCAGTCCAAGGGATCAGCTCACCACTTCATGGCACCCCGAAGCCTCACCGTGCTTCGCTGCCATGGAAACACGCTCCGCCTCGCCAGGACTACCTGCTGGTGGCTCAGCTCACCGAGCCACACACCGTTCATCTCCGCGATTCAAAGCGTCGAGCAACGGCCTGGAAGATAGGTCATCTCCACCGCTATGGTGTCGAGCAACTCGCTGACCTTCACCACACCATCTCCACATCCGAACGCCTGCAGCATCATCTACGGCACTCCGCATTACATCATGTTACCGACCACCGACCATCTGCTACGTAGCCCAATAAACGACTGACTCGCCACTTCGACATGACGCCTTTCATTTCTGTCTCCCGCTCCCTCACATGTAATATAATCATGAGTAATTACCTTATCAGGTTAAAAACGGATTAAACTCAAATCATTAAATACTAACATGCAACATTGATTAGAAACAGTATAAACATATAAATGTATATAATATATAACCTTTTTTATAACCGTTTTTATATTGCTAAAGTTTTTAAATGTGCCTATGAATATGTTGACAATGTCCCCCACGGTTTGTTTCATTACCATTTTTGTTCAAATTCAAAAAACCCTTAATAATATATTTTAAAGGTATGGTTTGCATATTTTATGGAAAGCCAGAATAAGTAAGATAAGAAGAAACGGAAGGAAGAATAAAGCGGAGAATCCGACCTATTAAGCTCTTAACAATGAACGTCATAAAGGTTTTTTTCCGGAGATACCTTTCTACAAAAATAAATCCTGACTCTCGTGCCTTGTTGAAATAAAATGCAAACTTTTCGACACTCAAACAATTCTCAAATTAAAGTGATTTTTTTTTATTTACCTCATAATATCACTTCATAGTTTACGACACAATATTTTAATAAATATGCGAGTTCGCACCACAACATTATAAAAACAAAATACAAATCAATCCACACGGAAGTTTACAACGAACAAAATAAAAGTCAATCAGCGTGGGAGTTTACAACACATATTACAATAAACAAAAAAATTCAATGAACATGGGACTTTACAATACAATATTACAATGAACAAAATAAAAGGCAATGAACTTTAGAAGTTAGACAAAATAGACAAAATCAAAATTAATTGAAATGGGGGCTTACAACGTATTATTTCAATAAACAAAAGTCAGTCAACATGTGAGTTTAAAACACCGAATTACAATTTAAAAAAATCAAAATTGTACCATTGGTAACAATTATAAGGTGGTTTAAAAATCTTTGGCGTCCAATTTATATATAGCATAATTTGTGTTCTAATGGACAGTGAAAGTGCATTGTTTAGCTTTGTTGCAAAGTACGTATATATAATTTCTGTAGCTAAACGTTGTTTTGGAGAAACGGATAAGAGAATATGCCATTTAGATCTAGTATCACGAGCTGTTAGAAGTTTGTCAAATAGATTTCTGTGTTTGGAGAGATACCTATGCTTCGTTACAATTTTTTATTAAATACATTTATAGAACAATTTTTGAGCTGTTAACGTGGAGAGCCCTTCGACCAAATGGTATACGAGTATTATATCAATGGAAGAGTTCCATCAAATTGATCTACTTGAAAATGGTTAATCATACGTTCGCTCTATTCTCTGGATTTTTACAATCTACCGCCTAATCGTATTTAGTGCACCCTTTCAAAAATCTCCCAGTAAAATCCTTTATGGATGATTATTCTTGACTACTTCTTAATTTCCAAATCACCAGATTTCTTTTACATTGATATAAAAAAAACTTCAAGAACGTTGGGAGTCAATTGGGAATAATATAGGAAAATAAATAGATCAGCGCGTTAATACATATTACATACATACGAATGGTTGCTTTTAATGGCTTTAGCTGTGTTTCTTTAGCCAGGTTCTTCCCTACCTTCGTCTTCACATTTCTTTCCCCTCCCCATTACTTTCAGCCTCACCATATAGTCCAATTTGGGATGCCGTACGTGTTCGCTGTCTCCATACGGTTGGAGCAGTTTGAGAAAAAAATACACTTTTTATTTTTTATTCTCCACTACAAATTTAGGCATGTAATTTGATGCAGGAGAGATATTTTTACCAGAAGGACATACTCTGCAAACATATATTTTTTTAGTATTATAAATTAGTGTAGACATTTAGATACATGCAATTTTACCTTGTTTCATAAAAAAATTCGAACAATATTTAGTACACCGAACGAACAGGGTAACAGGTGCAACATAAAAATAAAAAATTGATTTTCTTGATATTCATCCAAAAATATTTAACTTCAAAATAGCTCGTAAAAACCATTGAATACTTCTAGAGCCTCCTTGCATCATCAGACAAAAGTCCACCCCTAACAGTCCAGGTCTCACTTGGAGTCGAGGCACGTACATCCTTCTCCCTGTCACGTGACGTCGCCCCGTTCCTCCCCAACCCCCACCCCTGGCATCAATTGTCTCCCCTTCACCCTCCCTACACCTCATTGCATCCCCCTGCACCCTTCAACGGCTACCCCTGTTGTAAAAACCTCCGCCCACTAGACACTAGACACTGGTCTGGTGAAGAACCTACCCTTTTGAATAATAGTGTACATGTTATCTCCAGGGTACAGTAGGATTTGCTAAAACAAATCTGCACAAGTTTTTTTTGCAATTTCCCTCGTGTGTCGGACATGTATTATTATCATAGCTTGCTTTTTTCTCTTTAAAGAAATCCACTGATTTTCGTTGATTATTGAATATTCAAATACTGAAAACATTAAATATCATTAAAAAAAAATTGAGAAAGTTCAACATAAATTTTTAAGGTTCATTAATTTCAAATTCTCCATACCCATTGAACAAATTGATTATGTTAACTTAATGAAAATACTTAATTTAACTGACCTATCGTGTAGAAGAACCAAGAGCGATTTGGTTATTTTATTCAAATTGGTTAATGGATCACTTGACGCACCTGACTTAACAAAACTAATAACATTCCGAGTACCAAATTGTGACACGAGACTTCCAGAGCTGTTCTTTGTTTATCCGTCTAAAACTAACTATTTCATTAACTCCGCAATCCAAAGACTACATAGGCTTGGAAATAAATTCAGTTCCGTTGATATTTTCATTTATTCCTTACCTAAATTTATATCAGAAATTTCAAAAATTCTGATCTAAATTTTATTACATTCTTCTAATATTATTTTTGTTGTTATTTCTTTTTAATTATGCTTCCTTTCTATTAGTGTAAAGGAAGAGAAATAATAATTGGTATTTTATTGTTTCTATTTCTATTATTACTATGTAACACGATTGATGTAAAAGCTCCAACGGCGTAAATAAATAAACATTAGAATTAAAATTAAATCACATTAAAAACTGCAAATGTTACTTCACTGGAGCGAATTCAAATTTTTTTTTCAGAAAATATGGGATTTACTATTTTTTAATATGCATCAGTTAATATTAGGTCCTTACATATGAAATTGGCGTTTTGTATGGGAGGAACATATATTCGATTTTTTTTTAATATAATATATTTATTTAATCAAAGTATGTACCATTGCTATCTACGCACTTTTACCAACTCATAGGTAGTTCATCGATACCTTTACTAAAAAAACCATTCGGACGGGAATCAATAAAATCTTTGAAGGCGGTTTGGACTGCCCCATCGGAGTTGAATTTTTTCCCTTGCAAGAAGTTATCCAAATTTCGAAAAAAATGGTAATCTGTTGGGGCAAGGTCCGGAGAGTACGGTGGATGTCTTAGACGTTTACAATTGAAGCTGCTCTAATTTGGTAGCCGTCTGTCTGTTGTGCAGTGTGTGGTCTAGCGTTCTAACGCGCGTTTGTTGATTTGCTTCACTCAATTCGTGAGGTACCCACCTTTCAAGCTTTTTCACGTTCCCAATTTGCTTCAAGTGGATTAAAACAGTTTTATCACTAACACCGCAGCCTGCAGCTAACTCGGACGTGGTTTGCGATGGATCCGCTTCCACAATAGCCTTCAATTCTTCATTATCAACTTTGGTCTCCGGCCGTCCACGGGGCTTGTTTTGCAGGTCGAAATTTCCAGAACGAAAACGTTGGAACTAAAAACGCACTGTGTTTTCTTTTGCGGCACCGTCGCCATACACATCATTAATCCTTCGAGCCATTTCTGCAGCACTGGTGCCACGGTGGAACTCGTACTCGTAAATAACGCGATATTTCAAGTTTTCCATTTTGCAAACTAAGTGACGTAAAGAAAAAAAAAGGAAAAACAAATTAATTATAATTTTCGAAACACAAATACATGAGTAAATAGCTGTATAAATTTTAATTTGGAATTCCTAACCAAAGAGAAGATATTTGAGATCAAAGTTGCCAGTACGGCAAAACGCAAATTTCATATGTAAGGACCTTAATATAATTGTTTCAGCATATTTTCTATCGACGATATTAAAAGAAACTTCACCAGCAAATATCACAATTGAAGTTAAACTACTTCACGTGAGTCACGTTGCTTTTATTTTGTAATTTTAAAGAATGAAACGTAATAAAATATTATTTCATCTTTAATTAACCCTTTTTTTACTAAATTACTGTTTTAATACTCTTCAGTATTGCTTAACCATGATAGATACAAGTGGGTACAACATTCACATAGGTACAACTGTTTTTATATTTATGTTTATATAATAAATTAAAACAAATTCACTTTGTATTACACCACTTTTATATTTATATATCATTTGTGTTCACATCTGTATAACATGTTAGGTTAACTGGAAGAAATAGGATATAGGTACCTATAAGTTATACCTTTTGTACTAAATGAAAATTTTGTACAATAAATGATTTTGATTTTGATTTTGATATAAATAAAACTGCTTTGGTGTGCACATTAATTTGGCTCTTTAAAAAACTATGTATGTAATTAGATATGAATATAATATATAATGATATTAACTTTTATAACCTTTAAACCCTTAAACTTCAAAAGACATTATTATAAAGCACTAACGTCAAAGCGTACGTTTTTTCCGTTAATGTTCGCTAACACGTAATTAAGATTAATTCCAGTAGAGAGACAATTGCCTTCATGAGGTCTACTACTTCAAATAACTGAATACAACCCGTCAATAAAATATGGGCACCGCGTAAGAAGTACATATTTATTACATCATTAACAGCGCTGTATCTACCAAACGAAATATTTTTTTTTACATTAGAGCGCGCTTTCAGATGTAGTCAGAGTAAAATTTGAAAACGAGTCAATAATTTCACGGCACCAAATAAAAAGTATTATTTTTGGATCGTGTAATCAGCAATGCACACCTAATAAAAATAACATTTCGACATTGTGGCATGTTTAGTCATCTGTATACTGAATGACTTATCTCGACTTTCTTCCGCTTGTACAACCTTTGAATCTTATTTTTCTTCACTTTCAAAAGGAAATATTTCTCGGGTCATAAATAAAATGGCGATATCTCTTTGTGAAAGACACACTGCCATGAACTTTCGGAACGAAATCATTTCAATGAATCCTTTATTATTTCTCTTCGGATACTTCGGAACGAAGTCAATAAGATACAGAAATAATGATATAGAGGCAATTTTAATAAAAACGAAGCTGGAAAATACATTAATATATCGTTAACGAGGGACCCGATATTATTTGTTACGATGTTATTAGGAGCGTGATTTAGGCAATATTAAAAAATATATTTTAGTATCTAAATCAATTGTTGTTATAGCTTCTCGTTTATAGGGTGTTATTTATTTATTTGTAAGAAACAAACAGCTTTTACATAATATGCAGTGATAAATATGCAACTAAATTGAAGTCAAGCCACAGAAGTTTCTTATGCGTAAGTTCATTGGAAATGAAGTTTTAATATCTTAAAATTAATTTTGGGTTATGGGAAGAGGAGAGGAAGAGGAAAATAGGAAAAGGATAGGAGATGCTCCCGATACATTCAATGCTCTCATATTAATAATCGATCGTATACGCGTTACTTCATATCGATATTTCTTTAGTGGTTAATCCATATCTTATTAGGGATTCCGCCAATGACAGAATCTAAGAGTATTTAGTGGAACAAAAAACTTCAGTCTATAAAGTTTGCTCACTATAGCTCTAAGCCGTGTGCAAACTTTTTGTATGTGTATATCCCATTTAAAATTACAATCAATTGTTAA